>OW388298.1:15304247-16692152 GCA_936450465.1 Gibbula magus | reverse complement strand
CAAATGTAAAATCATATGTCCTAGGTGGAGAATATAAGTTACTCTTCTTGAATTTGCATCCTGGTTTCTCATGTTCTTTAGATACAAACGATGATTATTGCTTGTATCCTCCACCGTATTATCTACTGGGTCCTTCACCATATCCTCCACGCAGTCCTCCACGTAGTCCTCCACCGCCTCCTCCACCGCCTTCTCAATTGCCTCCTCCACCATATCCTCCACCAAGTCTTCCACCAAATCCTCCATCGCCTCCTCCACCGCCTCCTCCACCGTATCCTCCACCGCCTTCTCCACCGTATCCTCCACCGTATCCTCCACCACCTTCTCCACCGTATCCTCCACCGTATCCTCCACCGCCTTCTCCACCGTATCCTCCACCGTAACCTCCACCACCTTCTCCACCGCCTTCTCCACCGTATCCTCCACCTTATCCTCCACCGCCTTCCCCACCAAGTCCTCCACCAAGTCCTCCACCGCCTTCTCCACCGTATCCTCCACCAAGTCCTCCACCGCCTTCCCCACCGTATCCTCCACCGTATCCTCCAACGCCTTCTCCACCGTATCCTCCACCAAGTCCTCCACCGCCTTCTCCGCCGTATCCACCACCGTATCCTCCACCGCCTTCTCCACCAAGTCCTCCACCGCCTTCTCCACCGTATCCTCCACCAAGTCCTCCACCGCCTTTCCCGCCGTATCCTCCACCGTATCCTCCACCGCCTTCTCCACCGTATCCTCCACCGTAACCTCCACCGCCTTCTCCACCGCCTTCTCCACCGTATCCTCCACCTTATCCTCCACCGCCTTCCCCACCAAGTCCTCCACCAAGTCCTCCACCGCCTTCTCCACCGTTTCCTCCACCTTATCCTCCACCGCCTTCTCCACCAAGTCCTCCACCAAGTCCTCCACCGCCTTCTCCACCGTATCCTCCACCGTATCCTCCACCAAGTCCTCCACCGCCTTCCCCACCGTATCCTCCAACGCCTTCTCCACCGTATCCTCCACCAAGTCCTCCACCGCCTTCTCCGCCGTATCCACCACCGTATCCTCCACCGCCTTCTCCACCAAGTCCTCCACCGCCTTCTCCACCGTATCCTCCACCAAGTCCTCCACCGCCTTTCCCGCCGTATCCTCCACCGTATCCTCCACCGACTTCCCCACCGTATCCTCCACCATATCCTCCACCGCCTTCTCCACCAAGTCCTCCACCGCCTCCTCCACCGTATCCTCCACCGCCTTCTCCACCGTATCCTCCACTAAGTCCTCCACCGCCTTCTCCGCCGTATCCATCACCGTTTCCTCCACCGCCTTCTCCACCAAGTTCTCCACCGCCTCCTTCACCAAATCCTCCACCGCCTTCTCCACCGCCTTCTCCACCAAGTCCTCCACCGACTTCCCTACTGTATCCTCCACCGTATCCTCCAACGCCTTCTCCACCGCCTTCTCCACCAAGTCCTCCAACGCCTTCTCCAGCATATCCTCCACCCAGTCCCCTACCGTATCTTCTTATGTATCCTCCACCATATCCTCCAACGTGCCTTTCTGTAATTTGGAAAACATATCTTTGAAAAAACAAGTTTTGTCATAAGCCAAAAAAGTACACACCAGTGCATGCAACAAAAATACTCTTGAGTGAACAGATCGGGGAGCAAAAAATCAGTACCTTAATAAAATATTAACTTTACCATCAGAATACGATTAATTAGAGAATTGGTTAAGGCCACATTCAACGTTATCAGAGAGTTGGTTAGGCAATATTGTATTTAAATTTGAGACACCCCAATAACAAATAATGATGACACTTTCATCAACCATACTCAAAATACGTTTGAAATACAGTATATGGTTTACAGGTGCAAAATGCAAAAGTAGCAATATTACTTTGTTTCTTGTAGTCAACATACATGCACTTCACGTTATTTTATTCTATAGCATAATTCGTCAAACTTTGAATAAACCGTTGCTTATTATTAACATACTCTAGTTGATAACTCACCGTAGCCAATTGATTTCCTCTCAATTAATCACTCGACCAGATATAACACTGAAGAATAAAGAGAGTTATCTCCCCCACCCTTAGTACCGCTAGGTGGCTTACCCAGTGTCTTCAGTTCGGAAGACCTCACATAGACGTCATTAGGATACGGCTCAATCACCAGCTACCGACATACTTGTCTCCAGTGCCGACCTGGGGGCCTGGAGCCTAGACGCGTTTTTGTTAGGATGGGAGGGGATGGACGATAACGCTTTTCCCCCTCCGGCAATACAGTACCCCCTCTGCTCGGTGTAACCCTCATGAGATCAGAGCGGTCTCAGCAACTATGACCCTTCATAACAACATTTCTGTAGCGGACATCATGGCGGTTTGTTTTTGGAAGTCTGGCATGGTGTTCCCTCACCACTACTTACACGATGTGACTACCGAAAATCTGGAAGGCGTGGCGAGGCTGTGGCCATAGATTATCGCCAAACAGCGTACCTCCTCGGGGCACCCGTCCAAGCTAAGGTTTCCCATTCTTCATGTTTAAGCCTCGGTCCCAACCCACCGTGCGTTTTTTTGTCCGTATGTTTTGGGGAGGCCACGTTTCTGGAAAACGTGGGGAGGAACTGGGAAACGCAGAGAGCGGGCAAAATCACGCAAGGTGTAAGTACGTTGCCCGCACAAAAAGCCTGGCCGTGATCTGCTACGTGCATCGTACGTTGCGCACGTGTGACGTACGATTGCCACGTTCACGTACGGATACCGTACTTACATGTGCTGCACACGCACGATGTCCTTACACGCACGGTGTAAGTGCGTGCAAGTGCAATGAACTTAAGTTTTTCAGAGACTCCCGCTTCTGATGCTGCAACAACATGGCAGCACATAATAACTACAGAAAAAAAGTGCGCACAACGTACGTTGTAATTGCGGAGCACGTACTTACTCGGCACTGGCAACGTGAGTGTTGCATGCTCGTTTGTCAGTTGAATTAGGGAGTGCCGAGTAAGCACAGACGACGCACTGGAAACACAGTTGCAACGTGCGGAGCACGCACGTGCTAAGTGTGTCGTCCGTGGAGTATGTGTCAATGTGAAAAATTTAAAACACTCACAGAGTCCGTGCGTTGTGTGCACAGTGTCCGTAGAGTGCAAGCACGGAAGTCATACGTGTGGACGCAGCGAAAGTTCTGCATGCACTAAAAGCACTACGGCGTGTCTGCGTGCTCCCAAATCCGTACGGTGTTGGTACTTACAGCGTACGGCTACCACTATTTTACCCACGTTTTTGCATGTAGACAGCACGCACTTGCAAGTACGGCGGGTTGTGACCGCCGCTTAAAGGATTGTTCCATTTTTCCTGAAGTGCATTTTCAATTAACTTCGCATCACACTGATTGAGCCGACCCAAGAGTGGGAGAGTTACCTCTTCTGCTCTCAGATTGCCACGCAGCACGCCTCCTTCAGTGGCATGCTGGCTACGGTGAGTAATCAACTAGAGTATGGAAATAAAAGTACGTTTTTGAGTAAACGTCATTATTCATACTGACCGTTGATAACTTACCAGTCTTTATATCCCTCGCGCCTCCCCTCCTGCGAGTCTGAGAGCTGCCTGCGTCCAGGCTCCAGGAGAAAGGAATGACATCACTGGGTAAGCAACCTAGTGGGGAGCGAGGGTTTGGGGAGGTAACTCTCTTTATTCTTAATTGTGTTATATCCGGTCGAGTGATTAATTTCATGAGAGGGACTCAGTTGGCTATGGTTAGTTATAAACTGTGATTATAAATTATGACGTGTCAAAAACGAACTATTTTCAGATAATTGGTTAGATCCATATTCACCAGAGTACAAGGCTTAATAACAGTTTATTCACACGAGACGCATGTACCAGGGCAAGATCGTTTCCGCCTTAATGCTGATTGACCGAGGTCTTGTTTGTATCCATTGTATAATCTTAAGTGCACCCCGATGTTTCGCTCTTGTTGTCCTCCTTGTGCTTCATCATGTCCATATCTGCCTAATCCACCACGGGAAGCGATGTCTCTTTTAGGCTCAATTACATTTGTTGTAATAAGAATTCTCCCAAAATATGTAACTATCAGACCACTTTCCCAAACTGAAAAGAAAGTTTTAGTTCGTTCCTAGCATATGACCATATGATGTTTTTACTCGTAAAACAGATGTCTCCCCCTTCTCCCAAATCAATTTCAGTTATTACCCTTCTAAAAGACAAAGTCCAAATTGTTGCCATAGTTGCCATCTAGATGATATGGGGAGGCTGCATACCAAATTTGGTGAAGATTGGTCAAGCAGTTTAAGAGATCTGCTCCGGAAACAAACCCTACCCCACAAATAGACAAAGTCCATATTGTTACCATGGAAACATTTTTTAAAATCTTAAACTCCCAAAAGACACTTCTCGATGATATGAGAAGGCTGTATTCCAAATTTGGTGAAGATTGGTCAAATAGTTTTAGAGCTCTGCTCCGGAAACAATGGGAACGCCAACGCCGACGGGAACTCAGCCAAAAACAATATGTCTCCCGACCCTTCGGGGGAAGACATAGTATGGTCGTACAAATAAGGCAGAGTCATTTTCCCTGAGTACATCTGCCTTATGCAAAACCAGTTTCACAAACCTTTGTACCTCAACCATTACACGACGTTTTGGAGTACATTGTATATATTTATCAGGTGGATGGAATGATTGAAGGATGATGACAGTGTAAGAATGTTTAGCCATTGTTGTTGTGTTTTAGCCAGAAATATGACTGGCTTACTGTTGCACTAGATCTATGACAAGTTTTTGAGTATACTCTAAATGGACATTTTCATTGATTCTTGTTCCCACCTCAACCGATATACGACGTGAATTATGTACTTACTCCTTAGACAGTAATCTACAGAATATGTTCTTATCCCCGTACTGTATTGCATCGTTTTGCAATTTTTTTTCTTTGGAACGAGGTGAAATTGTAATCTGTAACTGTATGTAAACTGAGATAATCTGAAGTGAAATAAAGAGTTACCCACCTTAAACATTTGTAATGACTGAGTGAGAGAGTTATTGTTTTATGTTGCTTGGGCGGTATTAAAGCCATTAGAGGCGACCTTTGCAATGCAGTCAGGTAGTAAATAACAAACATGATAACCTCACTTTTAATCATAGTATAAAATAAAATAAGCAATATTCAAAGAAATCTACTTTTACCATTTGGAAATGAGGATGATTTGTACATCCAAGACCCGACCACCTGTCATTATGCACCTTTTAGTTAAATTAAAATGAGTATAATAAATGATATTAACAGAAACTTACGTTCAACCCCATCAAGGAGAATTAAGAGAAACACACAAACCGTAGCTCCTCTCACCGCTCCGTTTGTATTCTGCGTATTACATGTGGCACCTGAGGTAATTGGTTATAGATTTTAACTCTAAAAATAAAAACAATAAATAGATAACGTGATATAATTGCCTTCATCATTTAATGAACAGTATCAAATTTTCAGGACTAGATTGAAGTTAAAGGTGTATCCATTGTGTTTAGGCTTTAATACGTTCCCACTCACCATATGTGCTGTTTACAGTGAAAATAGATTAACTCTTTGTATATTTATTCCTAATCGCCAAATATATCATAATTAATAGTTTCCAATTACAATAGAGAAGCATCATTATGCATGTGCAAAAACCGAAACTGCACACCTCATTTACATTCAGAGTAGTTCCAAAATTACGTTTGACTCATTGGCGCGCGTCCATTGCAATGCATTGTCCTTTTTTTATATCAGAAATCTCTTCTCTTACCTTCATATCACAGGGGGTCGAATCACTGTTTGGACAATATTTAAAAAATTCAAAATCTAGATTGTTGTAATCATATATTGTTTATATACGATAATGTGAGCTTATATTCGGTATTTGAGCGAAATCGGTGAAGAAATAAAGATTTTAGATAAATATCCCCGCTATTAATATAAAGACACGAGGGAGGACACTTGCGCTACGAAGTTCTGATCGAAAACCGGACTGCCAAACTATTCTTGCGATTCAATCAACCTTTGCGTTTCTCACAAACAGATGTATTGAAAATATAGACCAGTCTTTTGCCTTCCTGTTTGTCGCATTGAATTTCTCTCCAACTTCATTTCACATTTGACCACTAACCCTCACAATTAGCCTACCCTCCTTTTTGGACATAATAGTAGCTGGCATCGGGAAATCATCGTTTTTCCCCCCGTAAATCAAACACATCGCTCTCATTCGCTGGATGGAAAACGCCTCTCATTTGTAAGTTTCCAAGTGTGAGGTTGCTATGAATGATGTTGTTTTTGTTGATATCGTACATATTTATCTGATATGGGTTAGAAACTCTGTCGTTGTGAGTAATTTAAGGTATTTAAGGTATTTATTCGACATGCAAGTGAAAAATAATTGTTAGGGTTATTTTATGTTAGGATTTTATTTTCTTCTTTTTGTGTGTAAAATCAGTGAAAATTTAACCAGATCGGACAGATGATAGAATAGTGTTCTTTACTACTCAAACCTTATTGTGAAGTATGATTATAAGATTAGCAATTAAGAAATATATAAATAAATGTAAATAAGAAAATGCAATTGGGACAAGTCATATTTTGAAATGAAAATCTCTTTGATACAATGCTCATGCCAATATATTAATGACTGACCATTTTAATCCAAAACAGTACATATTTTTGATTTAGTGAAACTGTTCCTGTTACAGTCGATTCAATTATCCAGTTCAACACTCCAACTATACTTTTGAAATTACCAGTGCTATTGTGTGCTATAACAGTTTCCAGTCTTTATTCATACGTATGTTCATGTTTTAGCATGTTGAAACTAAAACTGTGTTGTTTACAATGTGAAGCAACTGATCTAGACTATTCTTGTGTTAAAAAGAATATTTAATAAAATTTAATGTTTGAATTCAGAAATATCCCTTAAGAATGCGAACTTAATTTGAGTTCATTTAATATAAGTTTTACTGTATATATTACATTAATTTATCAATGAAAAAATATGTCCATAACAATAAACCTTTGACTGCCTGAAATACTTGAAATATATTTTGCTTGATAAATTAAATATGGAATTAATGTGTAATTGTGTTTTTAAAGAGGTACATATGTAGGCCTATTTGTGATTATTTAGAACATCAGTCAATTACAATTGAAGTGCAATGAGAGAATTGACGATTTAAACATTTGAAGGTATTTTCAATCAGAAAACTCCCTGCAGGTGTCTGCTTGACGTCCTAATAAAAATGTTACCAATTCGATTCAAAGGGTTGAAATTCTATAGTTAGTGAATGTAAAAGGTATACATTTTACTTCCTTATGTTCAGAATATCGGAACCTAGCTTATTAAAATAATTATACATTGAATATATTCCTGTCAGAATATAATGGCAAATTTGCGAAAATATCGGCAAATGATAACATCAATCGATTACATTTTGTAAAATCCGTGAAAATATACAAAGAATTTCACTAAATATTTTTATAATCTCACAATCTTCAAACAATAAAAAGAAAACATGTATTTGTGCATTGTTTGTCAATTCTAGTTTCAAAATATAGCAAAATATTCAACGTGTCGTCAACAGCAGTGTCATATCCGCCATTTTTTCAAGTCGCCCCATGCGGCAAAAAAGATTATTAGTAAAGTACAAAATATTTGTTAAAGTCATATCCACCATGGTCAGCGAATAATTGGTAAAAGCTACATTCTACCATAACATTTTAAAATCCTTGTTTTTGATTGGTTTATTTTGTGGACGTTTTTTGTGAACGGCGATTTACCGCATTTGGATACATGGGGACGTAAGATTCTAGGCCAAGCTATCAGTTATCTTCACTTTACGGTTTCCATCATGTTTTCCTTCTACGCAATTTAATCTGTGTATCTGTTTTGGAAAGTTATTCTAATTTGAACCGATGTGTTAAACAGTGAAACTACAGTAGTCGACCAAGACCGCGATAAGCCGTGAACGAACCGGTTTCGGTTCAGATACAATGACGTCATAAGCTCAATCAGTTACGTCACAGGAATGGTCTCGTCAATTTGACTAGTGTTGGAGGAAAACTTTCAAGGCGGAGAAACGTTAAGATTTACAAACCTGTATCTTCTATTTGATTAAAATCTATGTTAATACTTAATTATCATATTTTAATAAGAATGAACAACGGAAATGTGATGCATCATACCTAAGAAAAATGGGTTCAACCGATTACCGCATCACTCAGTTCACTTCTGCAGTGTCAAAGAAACACGTTTAAAATATGCTGATAACTTGTCATGGTAGAATGAAGATAAACCTACTGTGTTTTTAACTTTTTGTCAGTCTAACGTAGATTCGATACCGATTTTTATCATTCGAAGCCGAACGCATCAGCGTGAGGCTTCGAATGATAAAAATCGGTATCTCCTAATTCGCCAAACTCTGTGAATTTATTAAGACTATATCAGCAATGATCAGAAAATTTGTTAAGGAGTACTGAGCTAGGTTAGTGTATTCAAAAGAGGAAAAGGCTAGGTAAGAGACTTTTCACCTGAGTAAAAAGCTAGATAACAGTGACGCCAATGTGTGAACAAAGAAAACTTTCATTCGAAAATTAATCAAATTTGAATTATCAAAATATGACCCCTTCCGTTTATTTCATTATGCCAAATTAAATACATGCACCACTGACGTGTCTATTACAGTGTACGTTTGAGGAATTGTTGTAAATATAGGATGATTCATATGAGAGTTGCAAGTCACAAAGAATCGAAACAACCAAAACATTTGCTAATTTTATTTTTCTAAAGTAATCTAAAGTCAATTTATACAGTGTTACTGGAAATCAAATGCAGTTGTTTCCGCATCAATTTTACAACTTCTAAAAATCATGTATTTGATAACCCTGCAGTGCCCGTCGACTTTGAAACAGGTCCACCCTTTTCCCTGTCATTTTATCCAACAGTCCCTCGACCGTATCTTCGACCGTATCCTCGACCGTATCCTCGACCATATCCTCCACCATATCCTCGACCGTATCCTCGACCATATCCTCGACCGTATCCTCGACCGTATCCTCCACCAAATCCTCTAGTGTATCTTCCTATGGATTCTCCACCATATCCTCCAAAGTGCCTTTCTGTAATTTGCAAACATAATTGTGAAATAGGACAAGTTTTGTCATTAGCCCAATCAGTACACCCAGACTCAGGACAACACACAACGTCTGGAGTAAAGTGAACGGAGAGCAGCAAGCAGTACCTTAATATGAGCTTAACTAAACCTTCACCTCGATCTTTTACTTTCATTTAATATACAGGTATGGCTCGCGACAGATCAAAATTATCAGAGAAGGTTAAGGCCCCATTCAACATTATCAGAGAATTGTTTAGGATACATTCAACATTATCAGAGAATTGTTTAGGGTACATTCAACATTATCAGAGAATTGTTTTGGATACATTCAACATTATCAGAGAATTGTTTAGGATACATTCAACATTATCAGAGAATTGTTTAGGATACATTCAACATTATCAGAGAATTGGTTAATGCCACATTCAACATTATAAGAGAAGTGGTTAATGCCACATTCAACGTTGTAGAGAACTGGTTAATGCCACATTAAGGCCACAATCAACGAAGTAGAGAATTGGTTTAAGGCCATTATCGCCACTTCTGACAAGTGACTGAAGCAATATCAACTATTATTAGAGAATTTATATATTCATCATTATCAGGGAATTAGATTAATATCATACTATCCTCTGAAAATTGGTTTAAGGCCATAACCACCATTATCTGAGAACATGGTTAAGTATATATTCACTATCCTTTGAGTATTGCAGAAATTGACACTTTTTAAACTCATATGCCACACTTCCTAGGGTATTATATCTATTTATGAGGGATTTAGTAAAGCTAAATTCACCATTATCAAAGAATTGGCTAGATCCATATTCACACAGTTTGAAGCTAGATTACATTATTAAAAAAGCTAGATAATAGAGTATTGACTAGAGTAAAAAGCTAGATAACAGTGTATTCACAAGAACCTATGGTACCAATGTGTGACCCAGGAGCAGACCGTTTTCTTCCATAAGGATAAAATCTATCGTAAACACTGTAGTGCACCCCAGTGTTCCTCTTGTGTTGTCCTCTGTGTGATCCGCTATGTCCATATCTACCTAATAGAGCACCGGATGGGAGATAATAATAATATAAAAATAATAATAACTCTTTATTGTCCGTAATACAATGTACAATGGAAAGTTGTTGTGTGCAAATAGCACCCGGCAGCCACAGTGCAGTGCCAGTTAAAGCGTTGTTCTGTCCTTATAATGCTGAGTGTCAAGCAAGGCAGCAACAACTCCCATCTTTTAACGTTTTTTGGTATGACGCGACCGGGAATCGAACCCTGGTCTTGAGGTGATGAGCGGACACTCTACCAACTGAGCTACAACCCCGGTCTCTTCTTGGCTCAATTACCTTTGCTTTAATAAGAAATATGAAACTATTTCATTCAACCGAAAACAAGGTCATGGTTCGTTCCTAGCATATGACTAAACAGATTGGGTCGTAAAGATATGGGCGAAAAAAGTACAAGAACTTGTATTATGGAAGGAAGTGTTATCCCAAATATAATCATGTTATATCAAAGTGTCGTATTGACCTTGAAAATGAGGCCAAGTCCACCCAAATAAACTGGTGTCTGCGTATTCCCCAAATGACGACTGGTACCGAATTTGCAAACTATTGGTGCAGCAGTTCATGAGAAATCGCGCTAACAACATTTACTAAACTACCAAAGTTTTGTAGTAACCTTGTAAAGGATGTCAATTTGAAACGATGAAAACTTTAAATGATCAATTTGAAATGATTAAAATGATGTCAAATGTGAAATTGACTGGCGTCTGCATATTCCCGAAATGAAGACTGGTATCAAATTTGAAGACTGTAGGTGGGACGAGGTGGGACGGACTGATGTACGGACGTACGGAGCTAAATAGTATGTCCTCCACTCCACGCTTTGCGGCGGCGGGGGGAAATTACTAGATGCCATTAAAATTAACTCCAACGAGAAGAATTAATAGAAGGACACACAACGCTCATTGCTTCGTTTGTACCATCACGTATTGCGTATCACATGTGAGACCTGAGTTATGTGACTGGATATGGATTTTAATTTAAAAACCTAAAACTAATTAGATTTCGTGATATTATCGCTTTCATGATTTATGCTGATAATAGTCTTACTCAACGAACCTACACCACTTAGACAGGAAAATGTAGAAAAATAACATTATGTTAGTCTAAATGTCTAAAAAAAACTTATGATTGAACATTTTATAATGTCAGCACTGCATGAACCATATTAAATTTCCAGAACTAAACCTAACTAGACCACGGTTCAACATTTACATATCATCTTATTTAATCCATACATTTGAAAATAAAGGAATCACTCATCATGGTAATGTTTTTTTTGTCTTTAACCTATAAACGATTTCAATATGTACTTTTTCACAGCGACATGTGTATTACTGAATTTCCCTTAACCGAGCATCACTATTAAAACTTACAATAATAATACATGTAGTTTGTTTTATGGTTTTGTTTATATTCTCTCTTCTGTCAGATAAGTGTCTGACGAACCTGATGTCGATATCACCGAAGAAGGGAAAATGTCATAACATGACCTTTAAACAAAATCAGATTGTCTCATAAATTACAAATCAACTGCGATCATTGATCTGATCTTTATTAATGCTGTCAATCTTGAGTGAATGTTTAAATGAATGTACGTTAGTTAATTGTCACAGGGTGTGTGTTCAAGTAAGGTCTAGTTTAAAAGTATGTCGTTGTAGATTATGGTTCAAGGAACATATTTATGTTATAATTTATGTTGTAATTTGCGCTTCTCTTACTTCCAAAGGCTGAATTGAATTGATTAGACTCCCAGAATAATTCTAAGTAGAAAACAACCTATAAAAATCTACTATTGTCCGGATTTTGTTCTGGAACCATGACAGAAACAACCGTTTACTATAAGGATAGCTACAAGTAACACTAATAACAGAATAAGATATTGGGCAAAAACCATTCCAAAATTAACCTTTCATACATATTTAGAGTAAGTTCAAATAATAGTTTATACAAAATACGTTTAAATTCAGCAACATAAACAGAAATACAAAAGAGAGTACAAAACCAAATTATTTCGGAATATAAAAAAGGACAATATTTCAATGGTATTCAATATTTAAAATCATTCCTTAACCATATTCAGACATACCAATCACAGAATGAATGATTTATTAAGTGTTTCAGTCATTGTTGATTGGGGGTAGGTTTTGAAATGTACACCTATGGAAAGGATGACTCCCCATGAACGTGGTATCTGTTCATATGACCCCTTTGACTAGACAATATAAGCAAGAACAGTCTTCTCATTCAAGAGGTTAGCGTCTTCACAACATCACAGGCGTAACAAAACGAGTTCCATATCTTCTCCTCCCACCCTCGACCTCGACCCTCGCATTTTCAGTGGTAAGATTTTAACGTACTGCAGGCTAATCGGATGACCCAATCAGAAGACGGTTGTATTGCCTCTGTGACTGCGTTGATCGTCGCTTAATTGGTTCCGAATGTAAACGGCGATTTCATTGGCTGTATGTTAACAGATGGTGAGAAACGTAACTCTTGATCACGACAGGTGTCGCTGATTCGCTTCACCACTTCTGGCTAGGTTGAAGGCAAGGTAAAAAATGGAGAGATCTTGATACATTTTCACCTTGCCGTGGCAAGATGAGAGGTAAGATGTATAAAAGGACGTCATCGGGGATAGGTTTATTATGTTAATTGTACGGGCATTTGCAAAATTGCATGTTTGAAAATTTGAATTTGATCAAGACTAATACTTCTCGATTACGTTTTAACAACATGATTCCGTTGGTCTCATACTCTTTAGTCACTTCTTTGCCATCTTTGCCACAGATGTAAAAAAAAAATAAATTAAAAATTGAAAATAAATAACTGAAAACAATTTATATAATGCGAAGCTTGCAAAATTAAAAAAGGACTTACTATAATTTATTTAACCATACAACCCAGACTAATTACTATTATATTCATTAATAAATCATGAACTTTCAGTCATAGATTGTGTTTACTGTTAACTTAGGTATTGAATATTCCTCCTTACAACTTGTGCAATCGTCTCATTTTATAGAACACAAAACCAGAATTATCTGTTTTGTGTCAACTACAATGTCCGTCCAATGTATGACTCTTCAAAATGGATGTGAATGTTACCTATGTGGTGTTGTTGTGCCGTTTAGAGATTTCAACTCCAATTTGCCCATTGTCAAACTCCAGGCAGGTAAAGTCTTCTGTGTAAGCTGTTTTCCGCTTAGCCCTGTTTACCATATACTAGTATACTGTGTGCTTATCTTTATGAAAATGATAATAAGTGATGTAACTGACATTTATTGTCCAAGACAGTATGTTGATTGTACTGCAAATTCAAAACTATGTCCCAAGGAATAAGGGGCGGGATAGCGCAGTGGTTAGCGCCAGTAGAGAACAATTCTACACGCTGTAAGGTTTGGGTGCAATGCTACACTGAATTTCAGCGTAGTACCATCTATGGTTCGCTAGTTCGCTAGTTCCAGCAGGTGCTCGCAAGTTTCACCGCAATGCATAGCCACATGGCGTTGCGGGCTTTCTCCCTGCCGTAATACTAGCAGCCGCGATATAAGTGAAATACTTTTGAAAGCGGCGTCAAACCCCAACTCACCTCACCTCACCTTCAGTCAAATTTTTCTGATGTTTACTCTCTTCTACATATAACCTTACTTCCCGTGAGAAGCAACTCATTTTATTCAAATAAAAATAGCCTGATTGAGAACTCTAACATGGTACACTCATTTTCTATGGCCTTGAGCTCGCCCCCTGTAAAAATACGGTTTGAGCACTTTGCAAATGAGATGGACTTTCTTAAACTGCTTTGTTGCGTTGATAACGTTGCATTGCTGCAAGCACAACTATGTTCAACACACGCGATGCTGACGAGGTCCGTTTAGCCTTGTGTCAATCACGTTCTCGTTGAAATCTTAGGACGTGGAGAAGAATACGAATACTGCATCATACAGACAGGAGGGCACATATTTGGAGGCAGAGGGGCACGGCATATGATCAGAAGAACTTTCAACCTTAAGTTCCATTCGGAGGTGGATCCGTCATGGTATGGGGCTGTGTTCCTGATGATTGCAAGCTTGACCTTGTCACAGTTCCCGGTACACTGAAAGGACTGAGGTACATTGTACCAGAACCTGATCCTGGATGGTTCTGTAGTCCCTCATTTCGACAACCACGCTCTCGCCACAAGTCCAATCTTAATGGCCATGGACGATAATTCCAGACCACATCGTGTACAAGCCGTTGTTCAGCATTTCCAAAACAATGACCAAAAGCACAGGGGATTGTATTGTCGAAACAAGCGATTACAACGAATATGAAGTCGACGATCCAGCCCCATATATTATAAAAAAGTAAAGGGATGTAACGGGGACAACACCCCATGTCCGTTTGAAATTATATCACAATGTTGTCATCATATTATCATTCAATGTTATATACCACGGCAAAGACAATACATTTGTCTTTAAAACAAGCCATCAGACGTAAAATTCGAACGGATAATAACAAGGATATGATTTTTCAAAGCCAAATATATTAGCACATTGCTCATGTGAGCCATTTGCCTAGCCCACCAAATTGATAAAATATTCACTTGAAAAAAATTATTATAAAATACTTTATAATATCCTGTCAGCTAATAGTGACCCATTTACAAAGCCCAGTATTTGGTGCCTCAGATCGCGCAATAATTATAACACGGGGTGCACTGTAATTGACGTACCAGGTGTTTTAGATAATCTCAAGTTTCAATTTCAATCTCAATTTCTCACAAAACGTGCTACTGCCTCTTTACTGTGTAAGAAGAACCAACTACAAGTACATGAGCACAAATTCATCCAATTCGAAAACCCAGTGTGCGTAAGTATATTGGATGGTCCAAAAAACTCCAGGAGGCTAAAGTATATCAGTGTGGCTTTTGATGGGAGTAAAGGCTTGTGAGATATGAACCGTATGTAAACTGAGAGATAATCTGAATTGAAACAAAAACTTTCACACCATAAACTTTTGCCTTGGGTGAGTGAGTGAGTGTTTAACGTTGTTTGGGCAGTATTTCAGCCATTGGAGGCAACCTTTGCAATGCGGCCAGGTAGTGCATAACAATCTTGGTAACCTCTCTTTAAATCATAGGATAAATAAGCAATATTTACAGACGACCAACTCGGATGATGCACCACCGGGTGGAGTGAAAATGAGTATACAAAACCGACATTAAAAGAACCTCACCTTCAGCCCCAACGAGAAGAATTAACAGAAGGGCCCAAACCATAGCTCCAGTCATCGTTCTAGTTGTATTGTGAGTATCGTATGTGAGACCTGCGGTATTTTATAAGTTAAGGTAATTTGATATCGATTTTAAGTTTGAAAACCACATACTAATTAGATGTCGTGGCATAATTGCCTTCATGATTTATGCAGATGATAGTCATACTCGACGAAACTGCACCACTTAGAGAGGAAAATGTAGAAAACTAACATCACGTTAGTCTAAATGTCTTAACAAAAACTTATGATTGATAAGTTTATATTTTTCAGCACTTTTAAATTTGCAGAACTAGTTTGAAGTAAAGTATCGCTCAGGTAATTTATGTTCATATTTACTAATAATAAACTAGAAAGAAAATAAATTAAACTCTGTTGTTTTTGTTTCAATTCACATATCGACTAACTCAAGTAAAGTTAAGCGTATGCACTAGGCATCACATGACATGACATCGTTGCAGATGATTCAAGGAACATATATAATATAATGTTATATTACCTATATGGGAAGACGGACACAGGGTAGTATTTTTCCTGTAAGTCACATGGGAGTTACACCTTTTTCTGGCTTTTGATTGGCTGTTACAAAAATATAAGAATTTCATTGGTTGCCGGAACTACTTCATTCATCTTTCTTACTTTTCCCGACTAGTAACTTTAGAAACTGTCTTCTGCACTTTAACATGTTTTATTTGTTTCCCGCAGTTGAAATTAGCGTTTTCGTACATGTGCCGACGGATCAAATGTCGGAGGAAGCAGTAAAATTGTCTGAAATTTAAAGAAACTAGCGATTACTGCTTGACTGTATAACCACGGAAAGCTTCAAGAGCGATGGCGATCGTTCGAATGTAATGACGTCATAGGCGCGAGCGATTATGACGTCACAGTGTCGATTGTAACGTCACAGGGCTTTTCGGTTTGAGCCGACTTGTTTTTGAGCTTCGCACACCTCTTGATATGGATGTTGCAATAACTTTTATGTATAATCATGGATTGATAGTAATTGGCAGGAATACAAAACTTTCAACTAAAGCCACATCTTTCTTTTATTTTGAAAGACATTTTCGCAGGGGACATTTTAATCGTGCGGAGTAAACAAGGATAGGTACGTAAGAAGTGAATCCACGTCACACGCGTATGGATATGGAGATTCATCTCCTTCTCGGGTCCTTTTAGAGAAGCTATTGGCTTTTAATATTCGCGTTTTTACTTTAATTTGTCATATGGGTAATATAAACAATAACCAACTCGTGACGGGGAATGGCAGGTTATCTTTCCCTCATTATATCAATTGTGTGTAATTCTCTCGCCAAGGCTCGAGAATTACTCAAATGATATAACTCGGGAAAGATAATCTGTCATTCCCCGTCACTCGTTAGTTATTGTCTAAATACTTTTTGTTTTAACTTGCGTTCCTTTTACACTCAAAGAATTGAATTGGTTAAGCTCCAAAAATAAAATTTAAAAATAGGGAAAATATTGCAAAAACTATTTATTTATTGAAGACTCATTTGTTTGAATGCTTGTTCTGGAACCATGACCCAGACAGTCGTGCAGCATATGGATATCTACCAGTAACAGCTGCAGAATGAAACATTGGGAAAACATTCAATTTTGATTCGTAATATTTAGATAAAATTAAAACATTAAACACATAACACACTTCAAATTCATCAAATTATAAACTCGCATTTTCATCTTAAGTAATGATTCTGAAAGAAACATTCTAAGAAAAGTTACATTACGGCACTAGTATTTTATGTTTGGGCAGATTGACAGCATTGAAGCATTGGATAGTCACTGGTTCCAGCTTGAACATTCTGAAAAAATGTGGGGGGAATTTTACACATAAGTAATCTACATTATAATTTTGTGTCTAAATCGTTTCGTAGTGAAATAGGGACATAACATGTGTGCATGTGTCTCGACGTCTCATTAAAGAACACTACAAGGGTATGTATGATACAGTAATAAACAAAACCAATACCAGTATGCGTGCAATTATTATGCATGAAAGAGATTACATCTTTTTATTCACATTAAATTGTGACTACACATTTGATCTTGCATTCACAATCTAAAACATTCACTTGAGACAGTTAAATACAGTCTCTGATTTTTTTATATTAAGATCTGCAGGCTCGCTGTAATCGAGGAACTTTCACTAAGCTTTTGTTGCAGCCATTACATGGGTGGTTTCTGAAATTGTTTTATTGTCCTATAGTCACAGTCACGATCCAGCCCCTTATACACATTTTAAAGACAAATGTATTGGCTTTGACGTGGTATATGATATTGAATGATAATATGATGACAACATTCTTAAATATAATTTCAAACGAACATTGGGTGCTGTCCTCGTTACATCCCTTTACTTTTTTTTATAGTATAAGGGGCTAGAAAGGTGTTGTGTAATAATAAAGGATTTCAAACGATAATGTAACAGTTTGGCACGTTCTACTCAAGACAGTATCGTTTTATTTCAGAAACGCCAATCACCACAATCCGTACACCAGTATAGGTAACGATCCGTATTCCTGTACTGAACAATCCGTACACAACAATTGGTTTCTCATAAAATGAATTAACTTGGAAAATCTCTGTTACAACAGAACGCAGGTCTATCAAAGTTTGCAGTCCGTTTCTCCGAAATAAGATACTCATGTCACCAGAAGTCAACTAAACTAAATTTGAAATTTCAAAACAATATCTGTTCATATTTGTGAAATGCATATTTTAAGAATCGTCGTTTTCGAATATCTAGACAATACGTCTAATACGACTTTTTGGGCTTTTTGGCTTGTTTTATGACGTCCTACAATAAAGACTTTTGTTATTGATTCTTAATAAAAATAAATAATAAGACTTGACTAAGTGTCCTAAAAAAAAGCATGCGATTGTGAGTCCAAGTTTTATAGTTATCTCCCCTTGAAAATTGTTGTAATAAAACCGACTCTCACAGTAGATATCGATGTTAGATCAAGCGATATCTGCAAGTGATATCTACATTGTGGACAATAAATTCGTCATAATCCTATTACATCAACAGGTAATTGCACCACAAGGCTTTGACATCATTAAGAGGATTGCTGACAATACAAAGTTGATGACGTAACAATGCTATGATGCAATAATGCTGATGACGTCACAATGCTATGACCTCACTGAGATTACTGTTGAAGAAGCAAAATGGCAGTTTTGCTTTTCAGACATTTCATTCTTTTGCGACCAGTTGTTGATCAATTATTTGAATAATAAAGAAAATCTCACCCTCCTGTCTTATGATATCAAATTATCAACACTCGTTGAGTAAACTATAAGTATCCTCGGTAAACCTATTTGTAACTATTTGATATCAGATGACACTAGGCGGAGATTCAATGTATCAAATTGCCTTTTCTTCAAGTATTTTATTTCCTTATTAATCAGTTTACAGTTTACACAAACATTTTCAACTGCAAATTAAAGAATGGTAGTGCAAGATAGATATGATTGCATATACATATGACACGAGATCGGTGGCGATATTCACATTACATAAATAGGAAACAACACGGAAGTAAGTTGTTGAATATCTCTCGCCAATACCACTGCTCCGTTACACAAGGCTGTTTCTAGAGATGAAGAGGCTATTTCCTCGGGAGACCTCTATGTTGAGTGACTACTGTACAGTCTCTTTAGCATCAAATATGTGAATAATCAACGAGTTGCGAGGACTTTCGTATCATCTGTCCCGAGTTAATGATTGTGGTAAACTCCGAGCTTTAGCGACGAGTTTGACATGAACATTCACGAGGGACAGATAGTTCGTAATTCCGAACTCCAAGTTGGTTATTCTTTTTGTTACCCAAGATCATTTTAATGCGTGAAAATCGAAACAAGACGTGAATTCAGTGGCGGACCAAGGAATTCTGAACCACTTTTTACGTGCCCATACCCGCGAATGCAAATTATTTTTTTAATTTTTGCTGCCTCGCCTTGCAAGTTTAGTACAGTAATTACACTCTCGGGAACATAGATTGAACATGATGTTCTATTTTACTTGTTTTAGTGTGACTTAGTTGGCATGCTCGAAATTGTTCATCTATGTGATTTAACTAAAATAGTACAGCTTAGCAATTCATGACACGACGATATGGCAATATGACAATATTGCAATATGGCTACGTGATAATATGGCAATGTTACATTGTGCACACATGTGCATACAATGTGATAGTATGACAATACGACAAAATTGCAATATGGCTACGTGATAATATGGCAATGTTACATTGTGCACACATGTGCATACAATGTGATAGTATGACAATACGACAAAATTGCAATGTGACTATGTGACCATACCACAATATGACAATTTGCAAATTTGGCAATGTTTGTGCAGAAATGAAAGTGAAGAATCGTTATACATCTAAAGAGAAAACAATAAGATTTACATCCATTTGGGAAGTTTTTGTAATAATAATACCAATCGCTATCTTCAGATCCACGGCGCGACATCGACGTTACACAAATTAAAGAAACCGGATATCCGTTGCGGTATCTATCTCTGTCAGACCTTAACTTGCATACAGGAATCAATAACAATGAGGAATGTACAATGTACGTAGATAGAAATTGTTGACCTGATGACCATTGTCAATCGTTCTTACATCAAATACTCAGTGATCACACTGTCCAGCATGTGTTTATTGACCACTTATCCACCCCTCTTAGCATACAAGGTAACAATGGTCCAGCCCCCACCCCCTTCTCCTATTAACATAATTCGATTTTGTTGTTGTTATATGTTTTATAATACTTTATAATATTGTTTTTGTAATAATTGCATCTTTAAAAGTGTAATAACAAGTTTTGAAAGTTTGCAAGGTAAAATAACAAATAATTTTGTAGTTGCACATTTACAAGTTGTTATTACAGCCTATACAAGTTGATCTTACCCATATGGGAAGAAAGACACAGGGTAATATAATCTGTAAGTCACACGGGAGTTACACCTTTTCCTGGCTTTTGATTGGCTGCTTCAGAAAATAAACTTTTTCATTGGTTGCCGGAACTACTTCATTCATCTTTCAGTTCATTCACTAGTTTTTACACTCAAACTCTCTTCTACACGAGAACAAGGAAAACGTAACAAAATGTACATTTATTTTTTATTAGTGAGAAAGACGTTTCTATTATATCTACACACTTGTTGATAATATTTTAGAAAAAAAAAAAATACTTTGTTAATAAGGTAAGATAATTCGTCTGCTAAAGAGTTGCCGATGTAAACAAACATGGCGTCATCCGTATCGCCGATAAAAGTGAATGACCTAGTAGATCTGCAAACTCCCATGTGGTCGGTCAGAAGCGACGACGCATTCTAGATATCGAATCAAGCTCTGATTCTGATTAATAAACTGCTTGAGAACGTTCCAGTTTGAAAGATATTTAACTTTGACAAATATCCTATCATGCAGTAGGCCTACTGCATACACGACTTCCGGTCGATTTCACTGAACAATATTCAAATGTTCGCGTTGTTCTCACCTTGTGTTTCTTGTTAAAAAGTTGACAGTCAAATAAAACCACTGTCTGAGTTGATTTTAAAACTTTGTTGTAGATTAAGAAAGAGTAGTTCGTTGTCTACTCCTATATTTTCAATCTTGACCAAGTTGACGGTCTCGCAATGTGATGCGACTGTCACGACGTAACGTCTCGCCTTCAAATGGAACACCCGACTGTACCCCTCACATGGTTCGACAAATTACGTTTTAATTGCAATTATGAGTAAAAAAGGCAAGAAGTTAGGTTCAGTAAACCGATTTAATGTACAATTACATGAATACATAATCTAACAATAATCTAAGGATAAGAATAACACATTATACTAAGGAACTTTTTGTTCTCGCGTAATGCATTTGTTTAAAAAGGTAGTGACGCGATGAAATTCCTGGAGATTTAGTCTCATCACACGCGTAGGGATACGGGGATTCCCCAACTACGGGTTTCCTTATAGAGGAACAGCTGATTTCTTTTTACGGATTTTTAGAATGAAAACGGATATGGGTAAGATAAACAATAACCAACTCGTGACGGGGAATGACAGATTATCTTTCCCTCGTCATATCAATAAAGTAATTGATATAACATGGCGTCATCCGTATCGCCGATAAAAGTGAATGACCTAGTAGATCTGCAAACTCCCATGTGGTCGGTCAGAAGCGACGACGCATTCTAGATATCGAATCAAGCTCTGATTCTGATTAATAAACTGCTTGAGAACGTTCCAGTTTGAAAGATATTTAACTTTGACAAATATCCTGTCATGCAGTAGGCCTACTGCATACACGACTTCCGGTCGATTTCACTGAACAATATTCAAATGTTCGCGGTGTTCTCACCTTGTGTTTCTTGTTAAAAAGTTGACAGTCAAATAAAACCACTGTCAGATCTGATTTTAAAACTTTGTTGTAGATTAAGAAAGAGTAGTTCGTTGTCTACTCCTATATTTTCAATCTTGACCAAGTTGATGGTCTCGCAATGTGATGCGACTGTCATGACGTAACGTCTCGCCTTCAAATGGAACACCCGACTGTACCCCTCACATGGTTCGACAAATTACGTTTTAATTGCAATTATGAGTAAAAAAGGCAAGAAGTTAGGTTCAGTAAACTGATTTAATGTACAATTACATGAATACATAATCTAACAATAATCTAAGGATAAGAATAACACATTATACTAAGGAATTTTTTGTTCTCGCGTAATGCATTTGTTTAAAAAGGTAGTGACGCGATGAAATTCCTGGAAATTTAGTCTCATCACACGCGTAGGGATACGGGGATTCCCCAACTACGGGTTTCCTTATAGAGGAACAGCTGATTTCTTTTTACGGATTTTTAGAATGAAAACGGATATGGGTAAGATAAACAATAACCAACTCGTGACGGGGAATGACAGATTATCTTTCCCTCGTCATATCAATAAAGTAATTACGTAATTGATATGACTCGGGAAAGATAATCTGTCATTCCCCGTCACGAGTTAGTTATTGTCTAATTATTTCACATGTACTAGTCGTCATTAAACCTTTGCAAGATTCAATTTTAACTTTGAAACATGAATATACAACATTCAAGACAATTTATAACTTTTTTATTTTTCAGAAAGCATTTTACAGCATTTTTTTAAACTCAACATGTGACCCTGTATAAGCTTAATATGAACAGGTTTTGATATGTTGACCAATATTTATAGAAACGGCCGACACTTCTTAACTTTAGACTATAGTTTGTAAAGCAGTTGAATTACAGAATCAGCAAATCTCCAATTCCACAATTAGCCAAGGAGACAAAGGGATCAAGGGAGCTAAGGGGACTCGATGGAATATTTCAGCTTTCCACGACTTTTGGTTCAAGAGATGAACATAGAAAATATAGTTTTAAGGATGTTCACTCCTCAAAATTACAGAATTAAACTTTTTTCTAACTTATATTTTTTAGAAGATCAAAGTATATGATTGAAAAATCAGCATTAAAAATAGGGGGTAGTGTGGTTTTTTTTCGAGATATGACGCCTGTATGATAGTGGGGTGAAGTACAATTTTAACATTGGAGTCTATGGGAAAATGAGTAAAAAACTGCTAAAAACTTTAAAATACTACATTTCTAGAATTAAACTTTTTTTCCTTTTTTGACATGTTACAAAGTTCATTTTACCCTACCGAAATCGATGAAAAAATATATATGGTAGTGTGGGTTTTTTTAAGCTTTGACACAAAATGTACCTGAAATCCCCCCTTTTTAGTCAAATTTAGGCAATTTATGCTGTTTAAGCACTTTTTAAAGGTTCTAAAGTCACATTTTCTTTATTTCATATGTTTTTTAAAAGTATGTAGATGATGTACTTCATCATATTTCATTTTTGAAGTTCAACCCGAAGGAGCGGACATCCTTAATAGAAAGAACCTTTCCAAATCTGCAAAGGATAACTCCCATCTACTCAAGGGTCAGTTTAAAAAAAATTCATCTTGATTTCAGGGACAGGTTTAGGATGTAGCCACGTGCACTGTGGCCCTTATTGGAGGTCACTGAGTTCAAAAAAATCCTCAACTTACAATCCACAGTGGCCAAGAAGTCTGTACAAAAGAGTTAAACATTCTAGTTCTTGAGATGACGACAAACATAGGTTTTTTATGTTTTAATGCATTGCACCTGTGTACATAAGATCTAAGTTTTGAAAAGCTGTTAAATTTTAAAGGGATGATAACTTGTAAAATGTACCGATAATCATACTGGTATAATCAACTTTCAAAGGAGTTTCAGGTCTGTTGCACCAATAGTAAGTGAAATATAGGGAATGTCATCCAATGTCCCCTCATACCAATGGCCTGTCCTCTTGGTTAGTCCTAAGTGTATTGACTTTAGCCAATCAAACTATTATATGTGCACTGTAAGATCCCAGCTTTCAATGACCAGCTAGTTTCATTGAGTGGGAGTGGTTAATTATGGGAGATGGAGGGTAGAAAGTAGTGGGTAGTGCGGATATTTTGCCTGATTTGGCGCCTTAGGAAGGTATTAACACAGAGTACGAGTAGTTAATGAGTTGCCGTCAATCTTCATGCAATGATGGCATACAGACCAACAAACCAGATCCCCCCCCCCCCCCCCCCCCCCCCCACCAACACACACACATACACACACTTCTGAAATGCAACGAGCTTTTGTGTAGATGAGCCGGTTTAGTTTTCAACTTATCATTTTTATTTTTGACATTTTCAATGGAAACGCATCATGGATTTTCGTTTCAGGAACATAAGAACCGTAAGGCTTGGTTCAAGGAAATTAAGTGGATTGAGCAATTATCAGTTTGTTTTTTTCATGATTTTTGTATTTGTCTGTTTCCTTGTTAAACACTACGAACGAAACTACCACTAAACTTTTGCACAATGTCCCTAACCATTTAAACTTCTACCAACATTTTAGATAATGCCACCAAATTTAAGAAAATGTCGCCTGATTTCTGAAGATGTCCGTTTTTTGCATACCGCATCAGCAGAGAAACTAAAAATGTCATAATAAATCACAAACCTACTTGTTCATATCGTGTAAATGTATATTACCCTAATAACCTGTAATATCCACTTCATGTTTAAAATGACGTTAATTTCTCCGGAAGACAGTTATTAAAAAACTGTATCATAATATACCATATAATAAATCTAATAAAAAAACTATACAATAAACCTTTCACAACGTTTGTACATGAAACTGACCCGAGACATTTGCACAAGCCCACTATGTTCATGTAACGTAAATGTGAGTATTGCTAGTTCTGTATGGGCATTTACGATTATATTTATTTTCACTACACGAGAGTCATTTACATAAATCTATAAAATATGTCATCTTATTGCAAAATGGTCACGCTGATTTCCCCGTTACACAGATATTGTATCTTATTAACACGTGGTTTGCTTATTACTTCGTTATCTTAATAAATAACCTGCAGGGGAAGTTGATTTACCTACTGTGGAGCACAGTGGTGTAGTGGTTAGAGTGCTGGCTTCTCACGCCAGAGACCCGGGTTCGAATCCCGGTGGAGACACCAAAACTTTGTGACCTGGGTCTCATGCTGTGTTGCGTCCCTGGGCAAGACACTTTGCACACAGTCCATCCAGCTGTTTAAATGGGCACTGAACACGGGAAGTACGGACCTATATGGTCGCACGGAGCGCTTAGAAGCAGCACCGAAAGTACAATTTCCTTCAGGGTATTATGTGTAGCGCCTTGAGCAAGCATTCAATGCATGGAAAAGTGCACGATATAAATATCCACTAATATTATATTATATTATATTATTAAACAACCGTATGTTGCGTTTCAGAGTGCGTGTCTTCACCACGTTGTTTGACTAAAGGGTAGTTAACCTCTATATACGAGGACCTATATTGTGCACTCTCCTGGTTGAGGATTCGCTCCAGTGATAAGCTTGTCCATTCACTTCCTTTTTAGAGGTGTATTGACGGTGTTGACGAATGCTTGCTACACGCCTGTATAGCTTGAGTATAAAGTGAAGGAACAAACACGTTACCTGAAAGTCTTATAACGAATTGTATTGTATCAACCGTGCACCTGTCTGTGTGCAAGTTACGTCGACTAAGCAGCAAATAACAGGACCTGAACAGATATGAAGGAAAGCTCGTCAGGGGTAGGTTGCACATACGTATGCTGTTATCAGGACTGGTGGCGTGTTATACACCGCTAGCTATCAATGTTTTGATTGTATGCTCTCGCTCTTGTTGATTCAAATCTTACGTTAGCTTACATGCTATATGCTATCGTTCCATATCCCCTTGCTTAGTCTCTTAAAGATTTTTGACGCACATGAAATACGGTTGTTGTAAATGGAGGGAACCTTTGTTGATTTTTAATAGTTATCAGTTTATTTCTCAAGTATTATTAACAATTTATAAGTAAACAATATCTACAATTATATAATATAAACAAAATGAGCTGTTACACAAATGATGACGATGTTAACGCATGGCTTAAACACAAAAACAGGTAAATATGTTTCAGGTTGGTTTATAAAACGTCACTAACTTTGGATATCGCTTGTGTTTTCAGTGTTAATATCCAGGCTCACAAAGTCATCTGATTATGGAAGTCAACGCATACCTTATTATCTCCTATATGTATCTCCTTCTCGTGCCTGAGTGTAAGTACTATAGAGAATCTCGCCACCAGGTAGTTCCCATTGAACAAAGAAGCATAATCCACCTTTTGTATCGCTTATGCAACGTTTAGATGTTCATTGAGTGTTTTATCAGAGAAGACGAGATACAAAATGGTACTACGTCTGTTTTTCAAAAGGAAAACTGTTGTTTGATTATTTATATATATTATGAACATTATATTTATAAATACATGATAACAAGTCTCTATTCTCCTTCTAGATGCAGCTCCACGTATTGAGATGGGCAGAAGGAAAGCTGTGGTCAATCTTCCTCTGGTCATCACCTGTACCAGCGAGGTGGCCATTACTTCTACTGTCACTTTCTTCATTAAACCTACTGTAGCACAGGGTGCATGCCTAACATCAGGATTCTGCGGATCTGTTGTACACAATGTAAACCAGAACAGAGCACAGAGAACTACAACTCTCACCATCAGTTCCGTAAACTCCACACGAGACATTGGCACGTGGGTCTGTCAGCAGGAGGGGGTGGGAAGCTCCGGGGACCTGCCAATAACTCAATTTGCAAGTAAGTAAATGTGACTGCTACTCCTGTATGTAGATTGTTTTGGTATGCTGTGTGTAATTATATATGTTTTGTTTATTAAATTGCTTTTGTAGTCAACAAGGGGAGAGGAAACTGCGTATACAGTGAACGCTTTTAAGTATTTTACGTAACGGTTATCTTCAAGTTCTGCATGTACTTCTGTATGGCATATTCATAATTTATACTAAAGTGTAAATATGTCTTTGAATGTACAATAACAACATTTGACTGAAAACAAAACGTTGCTCCTAACGCAATGAAGGAGAACTCGACGTTTTTGGATCAAATATGTCGTAATCGCTACACATCTTAATTCAATGTTTACTAATACCATATACAGACCCTCAAATTTTGCAATTTGACCCGAACATATAATATTGAGGAAATCTGGGGAATACTGTCAACAACGAGGTTGTGTAATGAAGAGATAGAATGAGGAGGTAATGTCATATGTCAACCAAGTCGTGGATCTATGATCAAAGGCAAGCTGGATGGACAAAGGTACACAAGTCGGAGCCTCGATGTGAATGCTTGCTTCATTTTGACAATTATTAGGGATTGGTCCTGGGTTTCTAATTCTGGGGTTTATCCATTACAACACTTCCTTGATCGCCTGAAATCAATGTTCAAACTAAAAGATAAGAATTAGAAGAATAATCACCTTTGTACTTATAAACTTTGGTAATTTAACTATATATTTACTTGAAAAAACGATATAATGGTCGAAATGAGCTCATCGTTAAAGAAGATTGATCCAGTCAGACCCATCTGATGTTTACTCTTATATATATATATAAATATATATATATATATATATATATATATATATATATATATATATATATATATATATATATATATATATATATATATATATATCAACAGAGAGTGAGTTACGGGAATACTTCTATGTTCCTCCTCCAATCTTAATTCATTCCTTCTTGTTGTATATGTACACAGCTGTCTTGTGTGTCGTCCCTCAAAGCGTTTACAATATTGATGGCAGCATTACAATCACTTATAACATTTGTTAAAAAAATGAGCTACAACTGATTGCTTTGAGGAACAGGGCCTTGAACTTGAACAGTGTAAACTAGAATTATACGTTCATTATTTTAACCCAAATTGGATATATTGTTATCCAGCTGTACTTGACTTTATCGTTGAAAACTAGACATATACCCCGAATATTGTATCTCCTCAGCTGTTCTTGACTGGAGCAGTGTGAGCTTTAACCCGCCCCTGTCTTCTCTGCCCGACTCAGTGACTCCCACAGAAACAGTCACTGTCACCGTCACCACCCCATGTGCGGCACCACAAGCCTCCTTCACCTGGAGATACCAACAAGTATGTATGGGCTCAAGTTATTTTCATGTAGAGAGGATGATTCAATTCTATTGACCTTTCCATGGACCTGACCACATATTCTTTCTATAGAATGTCTGTAGAAATAACCGTAACAATTACCATTTAACTATAAACTTTACTTGAGTCAGTTATCGCACAATTGTTTAAATAATGTTTAAATGTATCCTACCTTTTTGAGGAGCATTTGCTCTGCAACTCTGTGTATCTACAGGATTTTAAAAACAAGTTTTTATCCAGCGAGTCTTGGCTTCCTATTGATTCAACTTCTAAATGCCCGTCAAAGACTTGTTTGTTTTCGTTAGGCGGAGTGGTTCTCCTCCAAGCAGGACCTCCACCTCCCAGACATCTTGATTGTTATCATTACACGTTACTTCTCCTATGTACAGGGAGTCAGTGGTTCTCCTTTAAACAGGACCTCCACCTCCCAGACATCTTGTTTGTTATCATTACACGTTACTGCTTCTGTGTACAGGGAGTCAGTGGTTCTCCTTCAAGCAGGACCTCCACCTCCCAGACATCTTGTTTGTTATCATTACACGTTACTGCTCCTATGTACAGGGAGTCAGTGGTTCTCCTCCAAGCAGCACCATCCACCTCCCAGACATCTTGTTTGTTATCATTACACGTTACTGCTTCTGTGCACAGGGAGTCAGTGGTTCTCATTCAAGCAGGACCTCCACCTCCCAGACATCTTGTTTGTTATCATTACACGTTACTGCTCCTATGTACAGGGAGTCAGTGGTTCTCCTCCAAGCAGCACCATCCACCTCCCAGACATCTTGTTTGTTAATATTACACGTTACTGCTTCTGTGTACAGGGAGTCAGTGGTTCTCCTCCAAGCAGCACCACCACCTCCCAGACATCTTGTTTGTTATCATTACACGTTACTGCTCCTATGTACAGGGAGTCAGTGGTTCTCCTCCAAGCAGCACCATCCACCTCCCAGACATCTTGTTTGTTATCATTACACGTTACTGCTTCTGTGCACAGGGAGTCAGTGGTTCTCATTCAAGCAGGACCTCCACCTCCCAGACATCTTGTTTGTTATCATTACACGTTACTGCTCCTATGTACAGGGAGTCAGTGGTTCTCCTCCAAGCAGCACCATCCACCTCCCAGACATCTTGTTTGTTAATATTACACGTTACTGCTTCTGTGTACAGGGAGTCAGTGGTTCTCCTCCAAGCAGCACCACCACCTCCCAGACATCTTGTTTGTTATCATTACACGTTACTGCTCCTATGTACAGGGAGTCAGTGGTTCTCCTCCAAGCAGCACCATCCACCTCCCAGACATCTTGTTTGTTATCATTACACGTTACTGCTTCTGTGCACAGGGAGTCAGTGGTTCTCATTCAAGCAGGACCTCCACCTCCCAGACATCTTGTTTGTTATCATTACACGTTACTGCTCCTATGTACAGGGAGTCAGTGGTTCTCCTTCAAGCAGGACCTCCACCTCCCAGACATCTTGTTTGTTATCATTACACGTTACTGCTTCTGTGCACAGGGAGTCAGTGGTTCTCATTCAAGCAGGACCTCCACCTCCCAGACATCTTGTTTGTTATCATTACACGTTACTGCTCCTATGTACAGGGAGTCAGTGGTTCTCCTTCAAGCAGGACCTCCACCTCCCAGACATCTTGTTTGTTATCATTACACGTTACTGCTCCTATGTACAGGGAGTCAGTGGTTCTCATTCAAGCAGGACCTCCACCTCCCAGACATCTTTTTTGTTATCATTACACGTTACTGCTCCTATGTACAGGGAGTCAGTGGTTCTCCTTCAAGCAGGACCTCCACCTCCCAGACATCTTGTTTGTTATCATTACACGTTACTGCTCCTATGTACAGGGAGTCAGTGGTTCTCCTCCAAGCAGGACCTCCACCTCCCAGACATCTTGTTTGTTATCATTACACGTTACTGCTTCTGTGTACAGGGAGTCAGTGGTTCTCCTTCAAGCAGGACCTCCACCTCCCAGACATCTTGTTTGTTATCATTACACGTTACTGCTCCTATGTACAGGGAGTCAGTGGTTCTCCTCCAAGCAGCACCATCCACCTCCCAGACATCTTGTTTGTTATCATTACACGTTACTACTCCTATATACAGGGAGTCAGTGGTTCTCCTCCAAGCAGCACCACCACCTCCCAGACATCTTGTTTGTTATCATTACATGTTACTGCTCCTGTGTACAGGGTGTGAGTGGTTCTCCTTCAAGCAGGACCTCCACCTCCCAGAAATCTTGTTTGTTTTCATTACATGTTACTTCTCCTGTGTCCAGGGGGTCAGTGGTTCTCCTCAAAGCAGCACATCCACCTCCCAGACATCTTGCCCATCAGGCCAGGTACAAACCATCAACACACTCAGTATCCCGGGAAACACTACGCGTCTCTTCAACAGACAGATCTCCCTGAATGTCATTGTGGAACATGACTCGTTTGATCCGCCCTCCTACAGCAGGTCGTCAACTAGCAGCAGAGTTCAATTACCAGGTGCGATATACTTCAATAAGATGTGTTCCCTAATTTCATTTCAGAGAAAGAGCAAGGAATGTTAGGAATTCAATTGTTTTTTTAAATAAAAATATCATTACAATTTGAAGTGAATCAAGTGATGTGATTGATATTAACCGTGTGTCACAGCGGTTTGTAGGGATGCCAGGATATTGCAATATAAATTTGCATATCTATTGAGCGCATCTGCCGAATCTAGCAAACAAGGATTGCTTCATGAAACTGACACAAGAATAACGTGTTTTCTTTGTTCACCTTCTTAAAAGCGAAAGTATTATGTTAGGAATTTAACAGGAACACAAAAAAATGTTCAACTTGTTATTGTCTGATAAAACAGAGGTATTCGTACAAGCCTGATGCAGTTGTAACAGAGATAACAGGAACATGAACAGTGAACTCGGGATTTTTTTACCCGAATCAATTTGAATTATTTTTGACATCTTACTCTGCCACAATGAAATAGAATCATGAGTTTCAATTGCAGTACCCGTGATGAGTGTCACTATGCAGGAAATAAGTTCAGACAATGAGAAGCTGGACCATACATTGGGAAAGCCATTGACCTTATCCTGTGTGACCTCGCCGAGTTTACCTGCCTCGACGATCAGCTGGAGTGGTCTCCCTTCCGGAACAACACAGACGAGCACGTCTACATCCGGTCTTCTGAAGATGACAACCAGCTCGGTGACCTTCACACTCAATATTAGTGACCAGGGTAGCATTGTCCAATGTACAGCGATCAACATCGACGGACAAACATCTCCTCAGTCTAATAGAGCTTTGCTGGAGGTTCAATGTACGTATCCAAGGACATACGGCCATATACATCATGTAGTGGTATGTACCATGCTTTACAATGGATTGCACAGCTATGCATAGAGGAACCAGGAATAGTTATTTCCAATTACAAAGTCAATTCAAGGGTTATACTAAATTCGGTATTTGGAAGTTTCGGAGTAACCACCCTCCCCAGATAATAGTAAAACAAAAGGGAGAAGGATAATCCGAAACCCCCCGACCAAAATCGAAAGCTATTTTTGCATACTTAAATTTTTAATGGTTGATAATCTAATGATAATTAAACAATTGTAGACGCTCCTGTGTTCTCTTCGTCCTTCCCCGAAAAAAAGGATGTGGCAGAGAACTCGAGTCTCAACATAGACTGCAGCAGCGGGATCAGAGCTGGCAACCCCTCAGACACCAGCTACAGATGGACAGGTCCAGGAGGTTACATCAAGTCCGGGTCTGTACTGGACAGAAGAGTCAGCAGGGGTCAGGGAGGATCCTACAATTGTACAGCTACAAACGGTGCAGGACTCTCAGACTCAGCTCAGGTCAACATCAATGTACTATGTAAGTAATTTGTAAATACTCTTGTCTGTACACCTGTACAGCTACAAAATGTGCAGGAATCTCAGACTCAAGTCAGGTCAACATCAATGTACTATGTAAGGATTATATAAACACCCTGTAGAATTGTTAACTGAGGAACAAAAGTATCCTCCCTCTTCCTCATATTCCTCAAAATCATCTGATTTCCCTCGTGAAATAAGACAAAGTACGTGTACCGCACTCTGAACACGAATCGAGTGATTTGATGACAAATCACCTCCTAAAAAATAAAACTGTATATAATATTAGACAATGGACATTGGTGCTGTTGTTGGCACAGGATTTACTGTCTTCAGAGACTTAAAGTCGGATTCAATAACAGTGGAGCACCCGGAGCATGTTGAAGTAAGGGCAGTTACAGAATTAAGATGATTCGTAGACAAAATTAACGTGAACATTTTTTGTATCAAAATCATATAGATGCATACTGCGATATATGCTACGCAAAACTTAATTGTATTATGACGTGATGGCATTTGTTGTAAATTTTAAACTTGGTACACTAAGGCTAGTGTTCTTATTTCAATTTCAAATTGATTAAGAAAAATGACCGTCAAACATTAATGGATCGTTTTATTTTCTCCTTATCTACTATCTTAAACAAATCTTTCATTTGTAGCAACTCCTTTTACTCCGACCAGCCTTCGTGCTAGCTCAGTTAGTCCAGTATCTTTGACAGTAGAGTGGACATCGAACAGTAACGGCGGAGCTAATCAGACGTTCCACTTGGACTACCGATCCTATACTGACAACTGGAAACACATTCTAGAGGAAGGTATAGTTGATCCGGGACGGAACATCACAGCATCAACAGAGGTGACGGGGCTACTGCCCTCCACACGCTATGGCTTCACGGTCTTCTCCACCAATGTGTATGGGAGTAGCGACAGGGTGACACTGAACATCACCACAGCTGAAACAGGTGAGGGTTAAATTGCGGTATATAATTACCTGGTTCATTATCAGATAAATGGATATTACATCCTGTTTCCCTGTATACATTACTGTATTTTGAAGGCGAAATCAGACACTATTTGTCAGTTACTCTACTGCCCAAAACGAACATCTAAACCGCCCTGTAATATTTCATCCTTCCGTAGTTCAACCCTGTTTCAAAACCATAATTCCCTGGACCAAATAATTCATACTATAATTAACGATTGAATGGTTAATCCAGCCAAATCTGCCCGAAGCTAATATTTTTTTTACAGTTTAATCTGATGATATATATTTGTTCAGGTATTATTATCCCCCGCCACGAAGTGGAAGGGGGATATAGGTTTTAGCTCCGCCCGTCCGTCCGTCCGTCCGCTATAAGGGGACAGCTTTTCTCAGAAACTATATTTAAGATAGGACAACCAAATTTGGTGTGTGGCTTGAGGGCATTAATACCTCGATGGAGTTCGAAAAAAAGAACCGTGTGATTATTTTTTCCGGAGTTATTGCCCTTGTTCTGTATTTTTGGACTCTGTTCATGGTACTCATACAGCAGTACTCATACTTCGCTAGTTCCAACCGATGCCTGCAGGTTTCACCGCTATACATTGTAATACTCTTGAAATCAGCGTTGAAACCAAACACTTCACCTTATGATTGACTATCAGCTATACCTGTATATTATTTCAGCCATGACCACCTGTTCCAACGCGGGGGTGATAGCAGCTGCTGTGCTTGCCGTCTGTCTCCTGGCTGTTCTGGTTCTTGTTCCTGTGTTCCTCTGCTGGAGAGGAGTCCTCTCAAAACCACGTACGTAGCATAAAACTGCTTCAGATAACTCTTCTCTGCCTCTAACAAATATATTAAAAGATAGTAGTGTAAGTATGGGTGTTTTCCTATCACTTCCTCGTGTGTACGATAATGTGTACATCTCACTGCTTCAGCTTTCTTCCCGGGGATTTATTTAAGATTTTGTATTTTTAAGTTTAAAATATTCTCCGTTATATATGTGTAATAAACATTTTGTCTATTTTGAAAACAAGATGCCAACAATTGAGAACTGCATTAACGTATCGGTATGTTTTCAATTTCAGGATGTCTTAGAAGGTAGGAACATTATATATTCATTATAAATGTTTACAATAAATGTTATTTAAAAATATTCGTCATAATTTATAACAATTAAAGGCATAAAGCACAACAAAATGAATTGATCACTTTTTTCCAACCTGTCTGACAACCTCGCGGTCCATATTCATATTGTCCAATAGGCAGTACTGTGTACACATGTAATGAAACTAACGATAATTTGGTACCTGCAGTAAATTAATATGTTTAAAGATAGTAATGACCGTACCGTTCAATTTTACCAAAATCATCCGCAGTCTGATTAAAATCGACGATTTTCCGAGGAATACAAATTGCAAAATAGTGCATCTACCGGGATACGAACTCATATCGTTCCGAGGTTTCCTCGCAAAGCTTGTGGCGAGGAATCTACAGAACCTGTTCATATTCCGGTTGTTGCATCATTTTGCAAATTATATTCATCGGAACAAGGTCGATTTTAATCAGACTGAAATCCGTGACTCAGTGTGAAAGCTTGCCGTCACCTCTGGAAGCACTGTCGCTTGGGTCATTTTGATGAAAAGAGGTCGACCTACTGCGACTATCATCTGTTCATGCTGAACCGGCTGTATGTTGACAGCTTCAAATTCGACACCGTTGATGTCTCTCATTCCTTGAAGCAGTTTTCATGTCCATTTATTTTTTAAGAGATCGAGATGACCGTTTTGTAAATCGCACCGTTCATTTCCGATAAGTTTGCGAAGTACCTGTATGACGTCACATTGTCACGTGACCGTTTACCTCGTTAATGTTCGGAATTTCCTTTGGCTAAACAAGATAAGATTTGAACATCGTTTTTTTAACTGTTGAATATTACACATTATGCATTTCTTTCTCATATTTTAATGTTATCAAATATACAAATTTTCCCTGTAAACACTGCATGTAACTGTACAGAATAGTGTTTATCGTAGAATGTTTTAAGTATGCAAGACAGATTTCAAATTAAACAAATATGCCTCGTCTTAACGTTTTCTTAGCCACATCTTACATGCGCCTAAATTTGAAGTTTAATATCAATACAATAACTGTGTTGATTTTTCTAAGGCACTTTGCATTAAATCTGGCATTCTTGAAAATATTCTTTGAAAATATGCCTGTTGAACCCGTTATGGCATTTGAAACGAAGGTAAAACGTAGGTAAAAGAAACATAAACAAATACTCTTTTTAATATAGGATGTATGGTTATTTTTTACCTACGTTTTAATTACGATATGGGGTCCCTGTGGCAATGACATTAGTCAAACAAAACTTTCAAATGTTCTGATAATTACTTTTTATGATTACTCATGTATTTCTATCAGAGGACGGAGAGAAGACCGACGGGACACAAACCCTCCTGGTATTTCAGAACTCTCTACTGCAGCTTCCGGTCCTTACAGTGAACTGGACCACGTACGCTCGGACAAACAGACGTACAGCGAATTGCAGACGGCTGGTAAATACAACAATATGAGAGCATTAACCGACATATTATATTTCCACAGATAATTTAGTGATAACATCCCACATTTCTATTTTAATAAGAATCACTAATGATTATAAATAAGGGAGACCTTGCTTAAGGCTTGAATGTTTGGCCATTGAAACGCTTCTAGATTTTTGTTTCCTGAGCAGAACAAAAAAAACAGGAGGCCAGGGTAAAACCGAACTTCGAATGTCTCATAGTCATCAGCTGCATATACGCTTTAGATTTTTTTAAGAACTTTTTCCGATGTTTATTTTGACATTTTTCATGGAAACTCTGTGACCGCAACCATCGAAACCCACTTTATGTCTTTGTTTCCAGAGCAGAAATAAACCAACAAGGCCTTGCTTAATGATATTCTATATGTCAAATTATTATTATGTGTAGGTTATAATTTTGTTTCCAGAACACAACTTTAAAACTTAGCTCGATGAAATTTTGAATAAGGAACAATCATCATGTATAGGTTGAATTTATTACCAATTATTTGAATCCTTTGTTTTCAACATAACTATTGTTTAGTGATCAGTAAAACGTGACATGTCAAACAGTAATCATATGTGGATGTTCATTTGTGTTGTTTCAACTCCTTGCATTTGAAGGAAACGCAACTTTTGTTATTGTTTCCGGGGCAGATCTAAAATAATAACCTTGATTATATGAAATTCTAATACCAAATAATTGTCATGTGTAGATTTTTTTCAAGAGCAGAATTTCAAACTGTGAAGCTTATACACATTTGCTTTAGTGATTATGGATTAAAAATAAAGCTCCATAATTTATGTTCAATAAAATGTTGCACCTTTCCCACATGGCCGACGCTGCATGCTTTGTAGCGTTCTTCGCAAGCGGTTAGTTAAAACACTGTTCTCTTAATACATCAGTTACGCAGTGATAAATTTACCCCCGAGTCCTGCATCAAAATCTCAAAATTTTAAGCTGCGAGTCCCCAGGACGTTTTGTTGTTGTAGCATTTGCTTAGTTATACTTATTGGGGAACTCGCTTATATCTGGTGGGACTCACCATAGCTTGTGGTCGCGGGTCCCTGGCATGTAATTTAAACTGATTCACTAAAACTTTAATTAAAGCTTTAATAAAGATAAATTAGTAATATCATAATTTACATTTGTTTGTTCACTTGCTCAAATGCTTGAATTTTATCATCTGTTTTCAGAATACGAAGTGCCGATAGAGTCATCTACAAGGACTAGCCAATCATATGAAAACACTGAGATGCAGAGGAATGGTATAGAATTTCATTACAGATCAATATTATTGAATAACAGTAAAAACAGATTTTGTGCCAACTTTAATGTAACTATTTCAAAGATAAATGACTACAATGTGCGAGAACTTTAGCAGAGAACTTTAACATAGCAGACATTGTTCAGTAATTTCATTACTTCACTAATTCAGTAGCCAACTGCTATGAGATTTGGTTTGTAACGTGCCTTCTCATGATGTGTTTTCTTTTCAGACTCATTGTACGTCAACTCAAGCTCAACATGATACAAGTTCATCAACATAAGATTAAAATACGGCCCTGTCAGAGTCATTTTATAAACGGAAGAAAGGGTGAAGATCAGATCGTTCAATAATACGTGACCCTGTTTTGAGGACTACGCATCTGTGTCTGATCTTGGATATGTATGTCATTAACTATCATTGCCTTAAAGTGATGAGCTAAATCTAGAGTTACTGTCATTGCATTTCAGCGATGAGTTAGAGTCATGGTACTTGAAACGACCTTTCTAACCCGTATCACCCGGTACGAGGGACTTACAACATTGTAAGTTCCTCCAAGAGGGTTTACATTGACAGTTGGAAACCCTATTAGAAGGAATTGCAATGATTGTAAACCCTGATATATTTGCTAAGAGGATGGCTTGAAAGTAAAGATCAGAAGAAACAAATTTAGACTAATTTTGAAAGATTTATTAAATTTACGTCAGAATATGAGCAGCAAATGTTCTGAAGAAAGTGAGTCTCGAACCGTATCCACAATCACCTGTACTACGTGGGCTAGCGATTTTGTCTACTGCGCCAAGGAGGCAGATGAGATTTTACGGTACAAAAGCAACTTATAGCGCGGCTGTAAACAGGCTCCAAACAAGGATTTTATGAACGACTCTATTTACCAGGGATCCTCAATATAACACGATAACAATTAAAAAGATTGCTTTACACTTAAAAACGGTTGATAATATGGAGAACCACTCTACATCGGATATGGTATGGTTGTAGACCCTGATAGTCAGGAAAAACCTTCCTATCAGGGTCCACAACCTTACCATATCCTCGGTATCATGGTTTCTCCTTATAAGGAGACATCTTGGTCAAATTAGATAATGAATAAACTACCCTAAAGGGAAGTGAACACCAATAGATTGACCAATCACGACGAAATATTTCATATTTTAGTTTAATAAAAAAACAAAACAAAACTATTTGACATATATTGAGTTCATTTATTGCACTGATGACACATCACAATCTGCAGATCGTTCGAACAATCTAGAAATGTTCATCATTCCTAAACTAAAGAAGACAAATATTTTAATGGATGATCAACTTCTTTATTAACAATAGCGACGTTTCGGTATAGATCCTTTTACCGTTATCAAGCATATGGGAGAGATGATAAAAAACAGAGGTTATATACATGATACATGTTGATATGATAATGAGATAACGAAAAACAACAAGATGAGATAACAATGAGATGAAAGGTGTAACAAGCAGGTTGTGATAACATGGATACCAGTCGAAGGTAAGTTAATTACTTGAAATGGGAGTACAAAGCAGCAGTGAGGGTGAGCAATCAGTGGGGGATAATGATGGAAGCTAGAGTGAGTAGAGTGGATTAATTATTTGTGGATTAAGTGTTGTAAGCTGATGGGATGGAATAGCCTTGATCCCTATTCCAAGAGGAATTATGTCTTAAAATGTTTAATGCTTCAGATAAACGGCGGTGGGTGTAATCATGTTTGTTGTTTGTGAGTGTTTTGACAGTGTCCCAATTTGATGCTGTGTTGTGGAAATGTTGGTGATGTGTTCCTAGATGGCTGATTTGTTGTCTGCCTTGATTGTGGATGTATTGTGTTCTTTGATGCGTATGTTGAGTGGTCTGGATGTTTCCCCAATGTAGTTGCTGCCACAGTTGCAGCTTATGTTGTAAACTACGCCTTTACGCTGTTGTTTAGCTGTGGAGTGTTTCCTACCATTTGCCTTAATGATTGTTATGAGTGGGATGGCCGTGGAGAAGTATGTGCCTATGCCTACTTGCTGCTTGAGTAGGCGGCTGATGTGGTATGAAGTTTTGCCAATGTGTCTTGTTCCATTTATCATAATTAATCAACATACTGTTGTATTTTGACGAAGTCACCATCACCATGGACAATAAACTGCAGCTAATACATGTGAATTATATCCAGCCTACTGTCCAGCTACGGGGTAACACTGCAAGAAGGCAGTTGGATTGTTAGGGTTGAGACCTGGATGTTATTCAATCTGGAGGGTCCTGACAACAAACATTCTGAGAAGATACACGTATAGTTACAATGCATCTATGTTTGTACATGTAGATTAAATGAGGACCGCCTTTACTGTAGTTCCGTCCCAGGACGAGAGAGGTTGTTCGTGAACTATCCATGTACATGTACCATCATATTCACTCACAGTCAGTAAAACGTTGGAAGCTGGAATAGTAATGTGTGATTTAACGATTAGCTTCTCCGTTGTGGACTTCCTGATGCAGTATAGTTGAACATTTTATTTTCATTTTTTTCATATTTTACAACGTATGATTGACAATAGTGTACATATAAACAAAATGACATACGTGAGAGAAACAGGTTAGAGTGACCTTAATTTATATACATACAACGACATAGGTAGTACATTCAAATAAAGCTACATATAAACATGACATGAAACATGAGGTATCTGTTGTATTCAGAGATGGAGAAAGTTGTACAGATAGGTATAACTGTTAATTCAGAAGCTCTTAATTTTTCAATATGGCATGTAACGATGACCAAATTTTAACAAATACATCATTTTCACCGGAAACTAAATAAATAGATTTTGTTATGTCGTAGCATTGCTTAATTTGGTCAAGTATATATTGGAATTTTGGAATATTCAGTCTTTTACTGTATCTAAATACAATGTCTTTAACTAGTAAAATGATTGCATTTATTGGATTGTTATTCCTTCCTTTGATTCCTAGCATAATCTTTGAAATCGTAAATTGAATATAAATTTGGGCCGTTTCTAGCCATTTTTCTTAACTTTTCCAAACTTTGAAAACCGGATCACAATACCAAAAAAAGATGTTCTGAAGTTTCTAACTCTTTATTGCAAAACCCACAGAGAGGTGATTCCAATAGTTTTATCCTGTATAGATAGCAGTTTGTAGGAAGAATGTTATGAATAATTCTATACTGCAGCCATTTTAAGTCAGTACTACGACTACATTTATGGGCTATTATATTGAAAACCATCCAGTCTTTTTCGGACAATTCACACTCTAAAATTCGTGCCCATTTATTATAACATGGTAATTGTACGTATTTAGAATCGACTAATTTCAAATATATATGTTTACTGCTTACATTTGCACCAATATGAAATAAGTTAAAAGGATAGATCGGATTTGGACTTACATTTTGTATGGTTTTTATATCAAACTTGGATATATATGACAAAACGGCCCTTTTAATACCTTCATAAGTTAAGAAATTTGTTTTAATTTCATATTTTCTTTTGAATTCATCAAAGTGTAAAAATCTACCACCATGGTGCATTAGATCATTGATAAATAGTACCCCTTTTGTGTACCATGAATGGTACATAACAGGTTTTTCAGCTATTTTTATTTCATCGTTATTCCACAAAGATTGACTAAGAAGTTAGCCTTCTGAAACGTTTGGCGCTGTACACTTATTGTGAAAGATTGTGTAAGACGGAAGAACATCTTTCCAAAAAACATTAGTTATTTCTGGAATAACCTTATTGCTTGGGGCGCATACGCCCCAAGCAGTAATAAGTTGAATTTCTCCCTTTATACTCTTGGAATTTTCAAATAGAACCTTCAGCCAATGATATGCGTTGTATTAAGTATCTTTGAAATTCTATTGACCAATGACCAAAGCTGTAGCAAATTATGAACCACGTGACATTGTGGGTAATCCGAAATAATTGGCACAAACAAATGTGGATTTTGATTATCAATATTTGTCATATAGATAGCATTTTTCTTCAATGTTTCTTCAGAATCAACGATTAACCTGTTATCTGCAATTCAAATCAATATCACAAGTAACAGGGCGCTTTTCTATAAGTTATGTACATTATTTGGCATTCCAGAATCGGAAACTACGTTCCGTTTGGTTAACAGTTTTACTGGTTATGATTGATTCGGAACCCGGCGCAACACCCGGCATACGCCGCCGAAAATGGTGAAACCGGCGTACGCCTAAGGCGTAATCCGAATGCTTCGGTTTGAAATGACAGGCGAAGGTGTCGTATAATGGCTTACACATGCTACCCTTGCGACATTAAATAACTATATTTTCTTTGATTTTGCATTTTACAACTAGATACTTTGACGATCTGATTTATTTTAGAATAATACTGGTTCTTTAAAGGAATATTCCATCGCAAAATGAAAATAAAGCTAATAAAAGAATGTTTCTTGGGCTATCGATACATCCTATCCAATATTTTTTAGGTACATTGCAATTTCTGTAATAAAAATTCAAACAGAGAAAAAAACGCAATTATCGGACTCACAGGACGCCGCCATGTTGCCAGAACGAGAGCGTGAAACGACGAGATTACGCTATGAAAGACACACCACGAAAATAGGAGACGCCGCTGTTTTCAATGGCGAGAGGTGCGGGCCTGTCATGCATGTATTTTTAAAAACCGTAAGGACCTGGGTATGATCGCCCCCGCTGCCCAAAAGTAATAATTTACGATCCCCAGATCAAATAAATACAAGATTTTAAACAGTAGATTGCTGAACTAAATCGGGAATATATGCTTGGACAATTAAGATTTGCAACTGTTGTCCGCTGTTCCCGTTCGGGCGACGCGAGGTTTGAACATTTTGATAATTTTGAAAAAAAATCTAGACCATTTCATAAGTATTTAAATTTAGATTACTTCTGAAATACCCTTGTTGATATAAAGTCAAAAGTAAAATAACACATATTAAACGGAAATTCAGTTTATTAGTAGTAATTACATTGATTTTCATAACGATATTTCGTTTGCAAATCAGAGCGAATCCTAAACTAAGCGAAGCCTCGGTGTATTGTGTCAAGTTCGTAATCAAAACTTAATTCGTATGTACGTATTAAGATATATTTGAATCGACCAGAAATTGGCTTTCTTTCTTTGTGTATTTTTTCTGATCGTTTAATATGTTTCATTGATCTGAAACGTTTTATTATGATTTTATTGTATTCCATTAAAATTTATGTCACTGTTCGTACGAGACCAATTTGACTACGAATTATGGTAGTGGTTGTAGTGATGTAGATTGTTTTAGGATTTATAATTCGGCATTACTATTAACTTATTATTTCAATTGACATAAATTATGATAATGTTCTTATTGTTGTAGATTTTCATGAAGATAATAAGTTTAGTCAAATTCTAATGAATCGTCTTATTGAAATGAATCAGTGTTATATCTTGTTAAAATATTTAGGATATAATATTAAATATCAATATTAGGAAATAATATTAGTAATAACATTTGTAATTAGCATCTGCAGTTTGAAGTATAATTGGGGAAATGGATGACAGCAAAATATGTAAACATTACTGTGAGTTCTGGTAAATTTCGGTGATTTCCTGGGAGAGTTTCGAACAGAGTAGGCCTACCAACTGATCGGCAATGTTTACCCATTTTGTGTTTGTATCAATAAACAAAAATAATCGGGTAAGTATGATGTCATGTGTAAACAGTTTAACGGATATGAGCAACGATTGGAAGATTAGCAGATGCCGGTGAAGATAAAAACGGTAGGTATAGCCAACAAAGTAAAGGACAATAAACATGTATATCAAGACACCCCAGATCCAGTTAGCTCCCATAATTTAGCGGTAGAAACCGGCAGATACCAAAATTTAGATTATGCAAGTCGTAAATGCCAAATGTGTAAAGACGATATCGAAGATGAATTTCATTTTATACTTAAATGTCCAATTTATAATATTTATAGAATAAAGCTGAACGCCGCCTGAGAAATGATGGCGAATATTCTATGATATGACTAACTCCGAAAACTCTTTCTAAACTTATTTCAAACTCCACATGTAACAATTCCTTACAATAACTCTCATATATCTATATTTTATCCTAAATACAAATATATCTCTACATAACACATGTAGTAATGATTTGAAGATTAGGTATGAATTAAGTCGAGAATTTTCAGAAATATTTGAGCGCCATTGCTGCATGTCGATATCCTTGATACGTTGTTTAACTTCCAATAAGAAATGTTCACGGCTTCCAAAATCTTGCGTAATCCATACGATTCCAAATCCCAATTTATATAAAATGTCCTTTAAATATGAGACCCATGAAGTTCGTTCCGAAAGATCAAGATTATATAACATTTGATAAGTCTGTTTTGGTAATCTTCTGTTGTCCATGATAATTAACTTGCTCCAATATGTGATACACTTCATTACTTGCGTTGTATATATAGAATGTCGCTTGTCTTTATCAAGTTATGAAATATAAAGTCATCAAAATATTAACTTCATTAATATATTTTAATTTTACTGTGTTTTTATCATGTATTTATATCATATTTGTGTAAACGAGAACATCCTTTCGAATATCGTTTCCACAAAAAATACTCTGATAGAACCCTCCTTTTAAGCCATATTATTATAAATATCCATCAGTATTTCAACTTATTCAATTGCTTAGCGTTAATAGTGTTAAGGTACTGATTACTGAATTAACAAACATATTATGACACTCCAACGAAACCACGATAGGTCTCTCCTACGAAATCACTGGTTCCCGTATAGACAATTGTATAATGTGCAAGTGAATTTTTAGAAATATACATTCGTCTGCAGAATTATCCACTATATCCAGGTACATGTATTTCATTTTAACGACAGAATATATATTTTAGGGATTAATTCATCATTAAACTTTTGACAAGATGAAAGTATTAAGCAGTCCATTCCAGTTCGTAGGAGGATATCTCGATGAATTCGTAGGAGGATTATTATAATGAAGTTACCTAATTACGATTTTGTCATTTTATATGACATTAATCTGAGAACAGCACTGATTGATAGGCTAATTGTTACTTACTTACGTTCACGTAATCTTATTCTTAGTTCACTGATAAAAATTAGTCTTCTCATCTTCAGCTACACCTGTTAATCGTCAAATCACTGCTGATATAATTGTTACAATGAATAAAGTTCATTCTTACCAAATTACTTTATTCATTAAAACAACAAATTAAATATATAATAAAAATAAACATTGCCGATCATCCAGTATTTTAAAACCAAAAAATCCTCCGACGAATTCACCGAAAAATTCTCCCACGAATCGGATATCCTCCTACGAAGTCCCTTACACTCGACATTGCATTGTGATTGAAAATTAGGTGATTACGTTTTTTGAATTATAATTGTAATTTAAACAATATGACTATTTACAAGGCATTTTGAAACTCCTGAAGTAAAATAAGAATTGATCGTTACAAGTTACAAATTAAATACACATATGTTAGTGTGGAATTGTGTATTTGGAATTAATTACAGATATATACTAATTGAAGTACAGTTACTTGAAGCAGGTTCAATTATTCATTTACAAATGTATGTATATCAAACATTTTATAATCCTAAAATATGAAATTACTCAACTATAAATGTTATCATTATTTTATTCTACTTAGGAAAGGTTTATTATTTGATAAATAGTCAAAACGGGGTTCTGTCTAAAAATAAATTGCTGAATGAACCACAAATAATTATATATTAACCATTTGAAAACTGCCTCAGGTATTTAAAATCACAAACTGCAGGTCAACGAATGCAAATAAAAACGAGTGTCAAAATTTCTTTCTCGATGTTGACAAACATTTCATTGCACCCCAAGTAGGCCTAGTTGATAAATTTACTAATTTATTACCAATTTAATATCCATTACGATATCTGGAAATATTATTTGATTTGTAACTGGCTAATTTTCTTAGTCATGGACCTCATTGTGCTTGACTTAACAATGCGCATGCGCGAACAAGACTAACGTGTTATGTGAATGTTTCATTCAAATAAACAGCCTTGAAGAACTGATGGAATATAAAATATGATGTATTCAGCGCCATGATCGAATGTCCCTGTATTTTATTGTCACTACGGGGTTTTAATCAGTCGTATTCACATCACACGATGACAAGTGCGCAGCGCAAACAGACAGTGGGTCTAGTTTATTGTACAAACTCTACCGCACAATGATGTACGGAGTTTACAATCGTTGGTGTGTCATTTACCACAGATTTTCAAGAAAGATGGCGGCGCCCACGTCGAGCCAAAGTGACGGTTTATATTTGATGTAATTATTTAACCCATTGACCAAATACACACATATTTTGTGAGAAAATACCTGATAACTCAATCTTTTATGGGGAAAAATTTGAAATTACGCTGGAATATTCCTTTAAAACAATGCCTAATACGCTAATAAAATGTCAATTCATGTTTTGAAGTATTTTTTTCTCATATAAATGACATGTTAATTTAAGCTAGTTTGAGGGATGATGACGTCTTTCTGTCTGTACGCCGATACACTTCAATTTAAGCCTGGCTTCAGAACGGTGCATGTACTCCGGTCACTTGGTCACTGTAAATGCCGCTGAAACGAATCAAACATAGCCACTGACCTACTTTTCCAAAATTTTGCTGTTGTTGAGTTAGCGAAGGCAATGTAATAGAGTTGGTCTCCATAGATTAAAATCTAAAAATTTAAAGCATAATCGCCACACGGTAAATTGACATAATTGTTTGAGAGCTTTACATTGATATGATAACACGGTGTGTTGTTTTCTGCGTTGGTTGCTGTCTTGGAACTCCCGTTACATTTTAACCTTAGGGTTAGAACAAGTCCGAAACCTTTCGGTGATACTTGGAATAATACATCCGATCGAGGTCTTTGTGACAATTGACTGTAAACATGTGATATTGCATTATTTATACAAAGCGTAGGATACAAAGGGCAATTCTAAGGAGAGAAAATAAATCATAAACATGTTAACAAGTTTTAAAACAATTAAAATGCCAGTCTATAATTTTCTAACAAATAACACTTGATCTAGACATTAAGACAAATATATATAACATTCAAATCCTATGCTTATGCAGACTCAAATTTTGTAAAATGGATATATTTACTTATCAACTTTATCAACTATATATACCCAGGTGCCCCAAGTTTGCCTTTTTAAAGGCTTTTATTTTCTTGTTTCTAATATAGTTGCTATCTGAAAGCGAAAGTACATTTATATCAATTAGACTATTTGTAAATATAGTGCTCCAGTTTTGTTCTCCACTTTGTAATCTACTTATCCACCTTAGTTTTTGAGATGCAATAATGTCTTTGATAGTCGGTGCTTTTATTTCTCCATGCTCAGGTTTGAGAACTAGAACATCTCGTTTAACTTTATCAGGCTTACCCCTCCATATGAATTGGAAAATTTTGTTTGGGAATTTTCAATTATCTGTTTTGGTGGATCTGGTAATGACGAAAATAAATGATTTAATTTACGGAGTAAGATGGACTTTAGGATAGTATTTCTACCGAAAGGCGTAAGGTTACGGGCTGACCAAATGTTCATTTGGTTTTCAATATATTTAAAATTGTCATCATAGTTTTTTTTACCATGTTGTCAAGGTCAATGTCAAAGTTGATTCCCAAAATAGAAAAGTTCGTTTCGTTTCAATTAAAGTTCCATTCTTTGCATAGTTTGTATCTTGATCGTTTCTTAGATCCGATCCATATCAATTTGGTCTTTTCTACATTTACTTTATATCCTGAAAAACGTTGAAAAATTTGTAAGGTATTTAGCGTTCCATAGAGGCATTTTTACGATCCATCTAAGGTTAGAGTGGTGTCGTCGGCAAATTGTGCAAGTAGTTATTCAATGTTTCCTAAATTTATTCCTTTGATGTCCTTATTATGTTTAATCATAATGCTTAAAATTTCCATGCAAAGCATGAATAGGTATGGGGCAATCGGGTCACCTTGGCGACATCCGCGTCCAATTCTGAAGGGCTCTGAGGCGAAACCGTTCACAAGTACACGTGATTATATACCATTATATAGAGTTTCAATCCACTGTATAATACTTGGGCCAAAATAAAAAAATCTGAGCACCTTTGTCAGATATGTTCTGTCTACTGAGTCAAAGGCCTTTTCAAAGTCAATTAACAACAATAAGCCCGGAACCTGAAATGATTCCGTGTATTCCATCAGGTCGTAAATCAGTCTTGTTACCTCTCCTTTATATCTACCTTTAATGAAGCCTTTTTGACCCTCACTAGTAATATTTGGAAGAATCTCCTGGCGGCTCCTGTCTTGATCAACGATAAATAAATAAATAAATAAATAAATAAATAAATAAATAAATAAATAAATAAATAAATAAATGTGACAAGCTGTGTCCCGTGTTTAGACATTTAAAGTTTGTTTAAGCTATAGCTCAGAATTACTTCCGGGTTGCGCACTGGGGCTACCCTATATTCTACCTCTACGAGGACAGGTATACAAGTATACATGCATTACACTTAACGCTTTATGGCTGATAGGCTGTGCGCACTGTGACTATGCTTCATGTTTTACGCAAAGACCTGACTCTACCGCCCGTACATTGCAATGTACTGCTGTGCCCATCTTAACGTTGTAAGTATCTATAGAACTCTTGGATCGAGGTAACGTGTTTAAATTTAGACACTGTGTCCTTGATTCATATAGTTAATTTCTATGTTACATGTATATGTGCCAAATCAAAATCAATATCGAATGTACTTTTCTTATCTACAGAGTGTATTGACAAAATGTGTAGGTACATGTTTGCGATATCAAAATATCCTTTATACAAAGCGGTACTCTCTTTACATATATACACTTGTCTCTGTTACTTATTCAACTTATGCGCGTGTTTCTGTGCAGTCCTGGTAGTCAGTTTGTGCTGGTAACGTTGGGCCTTCCATTCGGCTTTTATATGTCTATAACCATTCACCGACAGAGCAAGGTAAAGTGCTCCTGAATAGACACAGAATTGAATCACGCAACAGAGAGAGGACTACATACATACACTTAGGAGAGAGACGTAGCGCCACATGTGTATGTACAACGTATTTACCATTGACAAATAATACATGCAGTAGTTCAGGTACTTCACATCACGCACATTTCTTAGTCGGGTATCTTACAATTGGGGTGAGATTTAGAACTATTTACAACATTTCGGGCTTTATAGCTTTGAGGAATTATTGAATTACGTGTTTAACAAAGAAGTTATACGTGTATGTAAATTTATGTCGAAATAATACACCCGGCAACGCAGATGATAACCGTTATTGTGCTTAATTATGTTTTAAATACGATATGGTTTTATTTTGCAAACAATGTAGGATGGATTTATTTTATACGTAGTTCGTGTTGTACTGTGTGGTGTATATTTTAAATGACAAAGAATGATACAATGCAAACTACATGTCCCTTTTAAACGTGGATACTGAGAAATAACAAACGCATGTAAGAATGAAATACATAACACATTCTCGTGCGAATAAGCCGATGAGGTCGGTCTAGCGGAATTCTTCTCATTCTTCCTGTAAACAATGGCTACTTGTGGAAGTGTCGGAGACGTCCTGGTATGTTGACGTACACGACGACTGAGTTAATCCAATAGAGTTATATTGTAGGTCTAGTGATCGGGAAGTCCATGACTTAAGATTTTGACGTAGGGAATCTGTCAAACCATAGAATACATATTAGGGCGATATCTTCATTACCCTGACGTAAACATGTTGTCTTCTCTCTCGCAGGTGATGAATTAATTGTTATCCAATTATAGTTGTCAGCTCAAGATTAAAGATTGAACAAGAATTAGTTCAACAAATCAACTATTTGTCGACACACTGTGACCGATCAAACACACAGAGTGAAATATGTTTCCCGGCGGATGTGTTGGATTAATTGCTCTAGCTCTGTGCGGATGTACTGTTAATGGTAGGTATCGATACACAATGTTTTAGTTTTGAACTTGTAATGGGAAGAAGTGTCCACTTCTAGCTCTTCGCTTATTCTAAGTTAAGAACTTCAAGTTCTTTTCTGACGTCATATTTGTTCTCGAAATAATATCTATGATTCAAACTGTGTTATCGTACTCAAAACAAAACGTTGCTTCTAAATGTCAATACAATTTCAAACAAATGCATATTGTTCCTGTTTGATATTGAGTTTTAGTATCCATGTACATGTCAGTCAAAAGTATATAATTTCCAGGACAATACACACTGACTGGACCCAGTACAGCTACAGAAGGATCAACTGTCAACTTCACCTGTACCACCTCACCTGTACAGATTGCTGTCATCTGGCGAGAGATGAGGGGAAGTTCTAGGTACGATTACATATCATATTACAACTCAGAACAAGGACGATGTCTCGGAACAGGAGTAATACCAGGAGGTTACATCTTCGATTGTGATTCTACTCCTGGAGTGTTCACTCTGTCCTTCCCTGTGGACTACAGTAGACACAGTGGATCTGTGTGGAGGTGTTTAAATGCTGGTGGTGGGGAAGAGAGTAACAGCATCACTCTTAGTGTCCCAGGTGAGATATTAGAAGAGATGGAGGTAGTATTGGCTACAGTAGACACAGTGAATCTGTTTGTATATGTTTAAATGATGGTAAGGGGAACGGAGAGAGTAACTGCATCTCTCACAGAGTCATATGTAAGATACTAGAAGAGAGGGAGGGAGTGTACACTACAGTCGACACTCCGGATATGTGTTGATGTACGAATCCTGTAAAAATATCAGCACGTTTGTTAAAGTAACAAGTTTAATCCCCTTTAACAATCGACTGTAACATGTCTTTGGTGTGCTTTTGTTTCGGATCGGTTGGTAAGAACAAATACCAGAAGTTAGCTGATGTATTTGAAATCCTGCAAATCAGCTGAGACGATATACTACGAAATTACCATCTTGGTCCCTGAGAATACGCCCGTAAATTATTGCAGTGTCCCAAACAGTCACATATACGAACAGTGAGGGAATACACAACGGGAATCTACCCTCTTAAAAAGCTGTGAATGAGTAAGATAAGTGTTTCTACTTCGACAGCTTTCTGACAATGGGGGGGGGGGGGGGGGGGGGGGGAGTCTCCGCTCACAGGCCAAGTTAAGCGCACATATTTCCCGCATACGACCAGTGCCGACCCTCTGAGCGAACGATAGGGAAAACTGGTTGTTCGTCTCTGTTTCGGAACATATTTGCACTAAACTTGACCTTTGCTCCGCTGTATGAACATTTTCTGGAACATATGTGATTGAAGTTTTACTTAGCTCAGATTCAGTTGCAGAATCAGCAATAGCATATGTTCTACTACCCCTGTGTAAACTAGCCAGAGAAAGACGATTGCATTTGAGAGATGAATTATGAAGTGATAAAATATCCCGAGTTATGCATTCTCTTCCCACAGAGGTAACTCCCTTCAGATTTCTAATTTCAGATTTCAGACTTCTAATTTATATCGCCTGAATCCGAGTGCAGAAATGGAGTGTACTGATTGGTTGCAATTGAATCTTGTTGTTCAATCAGCGACGCCTTTGTAAAAGTGAATTTTGCCAATGACGCGTCATAATGATAAATAAACGTAAGATAAACGTGTTCACGTTTACTGTGTTTTCCTCGAAATATGATTTTTGATTTTGTGAAAACAATTGATCATAAACCTGCTAATATATAAGAAGACACATACCCAAACAAGTTCATTTGTGTTATTTACATCAGACATATTCGAAGGACATATGCTAATTAGCAAGACCTTTAAGAGTCAAATTAAGTCACTCGGTCGACATGGCCGCTGAAAGAGTTTCATTGGTTAAAAAGCAGGGGTACAGTATTAGGTTCCACTTTTCCCCGTTAGAGAATTTTGTTTGAGCCTAGAAATTAAGGCCATATAAAACAGAGGTTAGGATAGGAAATCTGAAGGAAGTAACCTCTCTGTGAATGACCTATATAGCTAATGAATGTTTTCATGAATCTCCATATGTAAAACATTGATATTCCAGAGTTTGGCGTTCCTGCAGTATCGGAGATGAATGGAGCTGCGACTCTCAGTTGGTTGATTCCTGCGGGAAGACTGGGGACAGGATCAAACTTCTATGCCTACAGCCCTGCAGGATTAGTAGCCTTCATACTGACATCAGATGAACAATTTATTCCCACATTAAACTATAGTGGTCGTATTGATTTCACTGGAAATTACTCGACCAGGAACATCACGTTCACTCTCAGGAACATCAACTCGGCAGATGCAGGAACATATAGATGTGGAGTTTCAATTGATGAGATCCCTGACTGTGGACAGGTGCTGGTGGTGCTGGGTAAGTTAAATGGTTAACTATATGATTGTTGACATCAAGGAAGTTCCATAGTTTGGGTGCAGCGATTGAAAATGACCTTTCTGCCAATTTTGTTTTTGTGTTGGGTAAGACCAGTCTTTGATCACGGGGGCGGGATAGCGCAGTGGTTAGCCCATTCGGCTTCGGATCAAGAGGTCCGGGGTTCGACCTGCCAGGGGCACGGCAACTTTGTCTGCAGTAGAGAACTGTTCTACACGCAGTAAGGTTTGGGTGCAATGCTACCACCCATGGTTCGCTAGTTCCAGCCGTTGCTCGCAGTTTTCACCGCAATGCATAGCCACATGGCGTATCAGGCTTTATCCCTGCAATAATACTAACAGCCGCGATATAAGTGAAATACTCTTGAAAGCGGTGTTAAACCCCAACTCACCTCACCTCTTTGATCACGAGCAGATCTCAGAGCACGAGTGGAATGATAGAGTTGAACAAGTATTTTAGGTAGAGTGGTGAGTTCTCATCGTTCAATGCGGAATAAGAATGTGAGAATAAGGACTTTGTACTGGATCCTCTCCTTAACTGGGAGTGATGTGGTCAAACTTTATTGTACTTGTTACAACTCTTGCCGCCATGTTTTGCACTCTTTGTAGATGTGATGATGCACTGGAGCCGATCAGCAGAGAATTGCAGTAGTCAAGTCATGTCGTTACGTAAGAGTGCACAAGTAGCTTGGTGGTTGCAGTGTTGCACTTATTTTGCCGATGCTTCTGAGATGCATTGTTTCAGAGCGGGCTTGGTGAGTTGGGGTTAGAGTCTTGTTGATGGGAACACCAAGATTTCCAACTTGATCCGTTGCTTGTACCTGAACTCGACAATAGATAGTGGCTGAGGGGCTATTTTTGCAATTGTTATTTCGTCCCAAGAATTTGCAATAAAAACATGAGGATTTGCTATACAGACATGAGGGAAGTAAGTACTTGAGTGGTGAATAAACAATCGCCATAGAGGCTTGAAGATGTAAATAATACAAGTGATAAAACGAGGGAGGCCAATTGGCTTGATTTGAATTGTAAAACAAACAATACTTAAAGTTGATTGGAGGAGAGGCCAATGGTTGATGTGTTTGGCTTTGAAGTCGTTGTGTGATGACTGGAGTTGATAGGTGTTGATTGGTAGTGACTCCTCGAATAATTTGCTCCGACAGGAGTGGATGTATACCACTTCTTAATGCCCTTCAAAGACCTGAAGGAATGTAATAACAATGTAAAGTCTGTTTGAATAGTTATTATAACTTATTTATTCGTTGATATGGATAGGGGTCGTGTTTGATAAACGTAGCGTTCAACATGTCAAATTAACTCTATCAAGTAGTCATGATTAAAAGAAGAAAATTATGAGTTTAGCGCTTACTTCATAATTATAAACTGTTAATGATTAGACAGATACATTGGTATTTAGAAAAATATAAACCAACGGTAAACAAAGCATGTTCATTAAATTAAATCGTTATAAAATAAAATAATGATAGAAAGTTGAGATACATATAATCAAAGAATTAATCACCAACGTTATGTTACGTTGATAGGCAAGTTTTCCACTTCAACAGTAGAGACGTATTCAGTCATTTCTATATTATCTAAATACCTATCTGTTGACAAGACCTACTTTACCTGCCTCCTCTTAGGCACGGTTTAACCAACCTTAACATAACTTCAAAGATATCCGACTCTCTTTTGATAGTTGTACCCTCCGTCTCGCCTTACATGTTTCTCACTTAAGCGTCTCATTGCCTGGCGTGTTGTGAGTCATGTGTTTCTGGCGATTCACTTACCTTAGTTATTGTAAGGCCTTCTTCATCTTGTCTTATGTGTTTCTAACTTAAGAGTCTCGCTGTCTGACGTGTTGTGAGTTACATATTTTTGGGGATTCACTTACCTTAGTTATCGTAAGGCCTTCATCGTCTTACCTTATGCATTTTTCACCTAAGCGTCACGTTGTCTGACTTGTTGTGAGTTACGTGTTTCTGGTGAGTAGCTATCGAAATCAGATTTTCTCCATTTGTTAGTGGGTGTCGGGACTAAGGTTTCGGACACTTCTCACCATATATAAGGGTTACGACTGTTGCCTTTGTGTAGAATACTAGGCTCCCCAACCATCCCCCCCCCCCCCTCTTTCCACTTAAGCGTGTGTTGTCGGTTTATTAAAAGCTGGCAAAGCAATATCATTTCTAGTCCTAAGGGAATTTATTATCAACAATTAAAGCCATCTCCGAACTTCGATGAATATCTTCTCCTTCCAAAATATATTTCATTACCAATATTGAGATTTTGAACCTCTAACCATAGTTTACTTATCGAGACAGGCCGCTGGTGTAATGTTCCAAGAGATGAAACAACGTGCACGTCTAAAAGCATTGCAGATGAGTTTCATTACATGTTTAATAGTGTAGCCCTTGATAATTTGAGAACATTTGAATTTGTCAAAATATATTGTACATCTCTTCTCTCTTGTTAGAACTAACCATGTCACTATTTAGATTTCGCATAGCTGTTGTTTTGAATGAAATTTTTTATTTATATTATATCATATCTTGTTAATATGCTCTTGCACCACCATGGTGGTTTTTGGAGAATAAAGAATTGAATTGTAGTGAGTGGTCTTCACCTCTCACTAGTGAGTCGACTCTCACTTAACGGGTGCCGTCTGTCCAACGCCCAGGGAGTGGTCTTCTCCACTCACTAGGGGGTCGACCCCAACTTAGTGTGTGTCGTCTGTTCCGCGCTCAGTGAGCGGTATTCACCTCTTACTAGTGGCTTGACTAACAGCCGCCGTTAGCTTAAGACTGTGGCGTTTTTCCTTCACTCTCGTTAAATTAGTCTTCACCTTCTGTTGGCGAGTCGCCTTACACCCTTCGTGAGTTTATGCCTCTTGACTTCGTCTTTCGCCATCTCTCCGTCCATCCACCACGCTCACAGCCTTTTGCACCAACCATGAAGGCTGGAACTCAGTGCAGAGGGAGCCACTTTTCATATGCAGGGAATGTAATCCCTTGTGCAAGGAGGACAGTCGCTATGACGAGTGGGCCTCGCTCTCGTCCACTGACTTCCACGTATGCGTCGCTGTGGTACCTAGGTCCCTAAGGGAGTAAATGTACGTGGCTAAGTGTGCCGCCTTGTCAGGCTACTCAAAGCTCACTCGGGAGTACTCACGTTTTAAGCATCCGTCCCAGGATGCTGAGGTTGACGTTGTACTCTTCGAGTGAACCAGTCATGCCCGGCGCTTGCTCCCCTCGGCTACCGATGGTCAGGCCTTTGGTCCTGACACCAAATCTGACCACTTGCGTCGGGCTCCGTAATGGGGGCTCTGTGTCAAGTTTAGGCTTGCGCCCTTCTCACACCCATAGACAGTGAGTCACGCTTCTGCTGTCTGACTCTAATTGCGGAGGTTCCACTCAACCAGGTCCAGGTATCAGGACCTTGTTTGTTTTGCACCTATAAGGTCCGCCTGCAATTTGCTCTAGACAACTGGAGTCTTAACAGGGCCCTCTCGGTCATTGTACCCCCTTTGACTCACCTGTTCGTAGCCTCCGGGCCGATGTGATGAACCCGGCGCTTCAGTGTTGATTTGTCCGTTTACAAGGCCAGATCATCAAGCATGTGTCCATGCAGGTCGAGTCTCTCCTCAGGTATGAACTGCTTACCAGTGTTCCCTTCCTCCCTGTTACCATCAAAGTAATGTTTTTGGTCTCAATGACCTCCCCAAGCCTGATCTCTGAGACCAAGGGGTTGCAGGCAGGTTTTCTTCGTTTTGTGTTTGGGGTCAGGGTCGGCTCTGCTTGGTTTAGCTCCCATTTTAGCCGGCTCGCTATCTTGTTGGGTTCGTGTTTCTGTTACACCCTTTGGGTGTCGGGGGATTCATAGGTTAGCTTTACCTCAGGGCTAGTCTCCCGACTTGTCTCTCCCCGAGGAGCTCCTGGGAATTAGACAAGTGGGCACTGGGTGTGTACCTGAGGTCAGCAGTCATCAACGCTTTCAGGGCTGCTGACCTGCCACACCCATCATGCTCCAACCCGCCTGAGATCGGAGCGGTCTCAGCCACGATGGCTTACCACTGTAACATCGCAGTCTCGGATGTCGTGGTGGGGTGTTTTTGGCATTCTTCAGAAGTTCAGATAGTGTCCCCCGGGGTGTACCTTGTCCTCTCCAGGGTGTGGAGGACTCGCAGGTTAGCTTACACTCAGGGCTAGTCACTCGTCTCGTATCTCCAATGTATATACTGACCCGCATCGGTGTAGTGGCATTCTAGGCAATAGTAGGTCTAATCAACAGATAGGTATAATAATACGTTTTTTATAATACGTAATTATCTATACTTACATGTTGACTAGACCTACGCTCTAGTCCTGCCCATCCTCCCGCTTGGTCTGCTTGTTGCCTACCATTGGGGCGTGTTCGGAGAGTGAAGGCACAGGCCCTCGGGTCATTGCTTTTGACACTATTAAAAAAAAAAAAAAAAAAAAAGAAAGAAAAAGGTTTGAGATAACCCCCCGATTTTTACGCCCTCAGAATGTATTAGTCTAGAAAAGGCCGGACACTTGGTTTGACCCCACTCGTCTTCGAGGCCGCGCGCTACGCTCACACGGCGTGTAATCGATTAAAACTTTATACAGACATTTACTTGGATGATTTACCTATCGATCAACATTCATGGAACCTACCACCTCTTTATTGCCATTTCTACAAGTCGACCGAAAGCCCTTTTTCACTCTCAACGTACTAATGTGTACACAAATGGCGACGGGGGTGTGGTCGAAGCGAGCGCTTTGATTGGTCCACGCTTATAACCTTACATGTCGTTATCAATTTTCAGTTGCAAGGGAGATAACTATTACTCACTATGCACGACCGTTTCCCTTTTAAATAGATTATAGAGTAAAATAACATAATATATCTCTTCATCATAAAACACATACTATATTCCACAAGTATAATACAATGATTTTATTATCATATGTCTAGATACTTATTAAAGTTTCGAATGTGCATGGCCAACACTCTCAATGAAAATATACGCTAAGGCTACAAGGCTATGTGGCTACAAAGCATATATATATATCTGAATCTGACAATTTACATGACTTCGAAAACAATGAAATTGTTCTGGGTCCAATTGTCGACTGTGCATGGTTATAGCGTTTAAAAAAAAATGTAATATTGGTGTGAAAAGCAATGACCCAAGTGCCTTCATTGTTTTCTATTACTTGACATTCTCAGCGCAGGATAAAATAGCAGGAATGGTGATTTCCTAATATTTCAAAATATATTTTGAAACATAGACAAAACATAGAAAGTTAACAGAGTATATTAATGTGGACTATTACAGATTGCAAGAATTAGATTAGTCGATTTATATCAACATGATCGTATCATCCTTGCATGTTAATGACTCGTTCAATCGATAATCATTCAGAATGATTATCGTTTGAACGAGTCATGATTCACATTTTCAAAATCCGTTTCTCTTGTCTTTAGCTACTGGACTAGTGTGATAACTTAAAACACTACCTCTTTGCCATTGTTTCTAAGCATCCTCAGTTGTCATATACAGATATGCTTTGTAGCCACATAGTCTTGTAGCCTTAGTGTACATTTTCATTAAGAGTGTTGGCCATGCACATTCGAAACTTTAATAAGTGTCTAGACATATGATAATAAAATCATTGTATTATAATTGTGGAATATAGTATGTGTTTTATGATAAAGAAATATATTATGTTATTTTACTCTATAATCTATTTAAAAGGGAAACGGTCGTGCATAGTGAGTAAGAGTTATCTCCCTTGCAACTGAAAATTGATAACGACGTGTAAGGTTATAAGCGTGGACCAATCAGAGCGCTCGCTTCGACCACACCCCCGTCGCCATTTGTGTACACATTAGTACGTTGAGAGTGAAAAAGGGCTTTCGGTCGACTTGTAGAAATGGCAATAAAGAGGTGGTAGGTTCCATGAATGTTGATCGATAGGTAAATCATCCAAGTAAATGTCTGTATAAAGTTTTAATCGATTACACGCCGTGTGAGCGTAGCGCGCGGCCTCGAAGACGAGTGGGGTCAAACCAAGTGTCCGGCCTGTTCTAGACTAATACATTCTGAGGGCGTAAAAATCGGGTGGTCATCTCAAACCTTTTTTTTTTTTTTTTTTTTTTTTTTTTTTTAATAGTGTCAAAAGCAATGACCCGAGGGCCTGTGAGTGAAGGCTCATGGGAGAGATGTCATGAGACCACCGAGTGACATCCCTACTCTCCTTCTTTGAAGTTTCGTCTGTGTTTAAACCGTGCCTAAGAAGGTCTAGTCAACAGGTAAGTATAAATAATTACGTTTAACGAACTAAAGTCTTTCATTATGAACATTTCTGCTTCACTTGTACCATCATCGACTACTGTTCATTCAGGTGAGTTTGATGGTCCTTTTTGTTCGACTGGTGAAAAGCTGAAGGAGCATAACAATTATTTCAAGGTTAAATGTATGCCACTCCCGACGTTGTCCCCACATATGATAAAAAATGTTGCATGTGTTCAGTCTCCTGGTGCATAAAGCCTCTGTCACAACCTGACGTGCATGTTTTTTGTCTGTACGTTTTTTACCCCCCTGGTGAAACCCGGCGCAGCCCATCTGTCCGTCCGTCCAGAACAGGGTACTTGATTAAGATATACATCTGTGATACGCATGTGCATTTTTGGGATTAATATTTATAGTATAGTTATGGCCTTTGACTTACAGCGCTCAAGTTTCCAATTTCAGACTGACAGTTCCTGTACCGGATCAATCTTTCTGAAACTTTACACATGCATTGGATATATGTCAGCGTAATAGCCCTTGACTTAGAGTGCTCACCTTTCCAATTTCACACTGGCAGTAACTTTTAATTCGTTAGCATTTGAACATGTTATGTCTCAAATGTCACACACTGAAGTAATAACCGTTGACCATGTGACCATGAAGGATCAATTTTGTGAGAAACTTAACCATGGCTATACATTTTCATGGATTGGTGATAGGCCTATGATACTTGACATGCTGATTTATTTTTAATAGGTCATGAAATTACCCTTACAATTAAACTGCTGATTTTGAGGATAAGGAACCCGGGGGTTCTCGTGCTCTCAGAGCACTCTTGTTTTTGGATATCTCAGCCACTACGATTTTCTCTGAAAACGTTGGGAACGAGTGGCATGAACAGGGAGGGAGAACGTCAATGTACTTCATGAGCTTGCGTCCATCGTACGTTGCGCATGTGGTAAATGAGTTGCACATACTAACAACCAACTTACAAGGTATGATCTCCTCTTGAGTGCAAACCGACACGCTGATCTACATATGGTAATTGCCATTCAAGACATCTAGATATTATTGATAGCTATTGTGTTATGGGCATGCCCAACATGAAAAGTTAGAAATAATTCACAATCCATGCAATTTGGTTTCAAAGACACACCTACTTTCTCGATAAGCGGGAATCAATAAATGTATCATAGAAGGGCATCTTTTTTCCCCGGTGGTTTCCTGGCTAGGACAGTATAAGATGAGATAACTCCGAAAGAAGGTTTCCGAAAGTTCTGTGGTCAGGAAAGTTTAGGATACTTTTGGAAACTGTTGGAAAATTTTGGAAACGATTGGAAATTTTTCGAAATTATCAGAAAATATATCCAACTACTTCATGGTGATAATCAATTCCATTGTTTATGATGTGACATAACATACATTGTCACAGTGAGCAGTTCTAAACTGAAGCACAAAAGAAATGTCACACCTCAGTTGTTTTTATCATATGTATAATTTTAAATGTCAAATATCTCGAGTTTTCGACATCGTATTCAAAAACTGAATAATAATGTCAATGTCAAATAATGTTTTACCTGTTTTTAAAAAAAATAATTAAAAAATCAAAATTTTGTAATTTAATATTCCCAAAAATTAATTTTGATACAACACAACTTTTAATCGACATATAACACATACTCTATGTGAAAATCAATCAATTTGCCTAGTCCTGCACACATTTACAACATTTTAAACATGGTAGGGGTCATGTTGGTGTAAATTTCATTTCTTACCCCTGTCTAGTTTAAAATGATATTGTAGTCAAAAATAAAATAAATTCACCAATTAAGTCATCAAAACTACTGCCAAAAGGTGTTATTGCATCGTGCCATAATCAAATGCATCTCATTTCTTTAAAATATTGAATTAATCGAAACCAATTGAGGTGTGACGTTTCTTTTGTGCTTCAGTTTAGGTGAATTCGTAGGTGTACTTTACGTAGCCTTCGTAGACAGAGGACTAAGATCAACAGTAAAAAACTTTAGATGATGACTAGTACAGTCATGTGAAATTACACACAAATAACTATAAGATGTTCGACTATATGTGTTATGTTGATAGCAGCTTTAGATGCAAGTAAGGCAATCCCATACTATGTGTTATTGTTTTTGTTTGCCCAGTGGTTAGCGCATTCGTCCTCGGATCAAGTGGTCTGTGGTTCGTATCCAACCAGGGGCACAGCAACTTTGTCTGCAATAGAGAACTGCTCTACACACAGTAAGGTTTGGGTGCAATGCTACATTTCAGTGCACTACTGTCAATGGTTGGCTAGTTCCACCACAATGCATAGCCACATGGTTTTTCCGTGCAAAATGACTAGCAGCCGTGATATAAGCGAAATACTTTTAAAAGCAGCTTTAAACCCCAAATCACCTCACCTCTCATGATATCATAATTTGCCAGCACATCCAAAGTTGCGATTGCGTTCAAACTCGCATTGTTTTGGGTGTTAGGTGTACTGTGAACTTTTCAAAAGTTACTCTGTTATAGGTAAACCAACAAAACCTCCTCGACCTTCACCCAGCACAACACCGGTCTACATGAAGCGTGTGACCTTGACCTGTACCTCGACCTCAACAAGCCTCCCTGCAGGAAATGGACTAACCTTGACATACACTTGGGAGAGGGATGGAACTGTTGTGACTCCCAACCCTTGGACGCCCTTCACCTTTAGTATAACGTCACGTGACCTTCACAACTACAGATGTAGAGCAGTTGAAATCCGGGGTCTGGAGTCTGACTGGAGTGATGTGTACCGCATGGAACCGGAATGTGAGCCGCCCTAGATAAGTATATCATATATCATATACGTATTCATAAGTATAAACCGAGTTTCTCATAAACTTTACTACATTGTTTGTTTTTCGTTCAACTAAGGAACTCCTCTCAGTTCGTCCTGTCTACTAAAGACTACTTTTCTTCTATTTTCCCATATTTTGTGATACAGGCAAATAACAAAATAGTTACATTTCATGACAAAGGGAGGTACATCAATACAAATAGCAAATACAAAGAAGATAGTTAAATGAAGACAAAACAAAGTACATATTTACAGATAGATACATGTTTACCGAAGTGGCTGAATGAGGACACCATCTCAACTTGTCAACTTTTAACCTGCTTCTATCTCAAGTTGAACTTGTTTCTCTTCCAGACGGTCCCTACCAAGAGTCCCTGACTCCTCCTGGTTTGTCCTACACAGTGAGAGAGAACCAGGACATCATCTCTCCCATCTCCTGCTCAGCCAACTGTAAACCTGCTTGTACTTACCGCTGGGAAAAGAATGGAACAACCTTCACGAACTCAACTGTCCTAAATCTGGGTCAATCATCGAGATCTCAAACTGGGTCTTACATATGCCAAGCTTCAAACGAACACGGCAGCGTTTATACATCTGCAGTCAGTGTCGATGTGCAATGTAAGAACATAGATATCGTTATTAGTAAAATCTTGGATGATGTTGTATACCAGATAGCTGATAACACGCACTCTTACAACAAAGCAGCTTACACAAGGCAATGGGTGTTGATTTCTCCTTTTTCAGATCTAGATCGGCCCAACTTCACGATGTATCAGACCGAGGTGAGAGAGGACGAGAGTGTGAGAATGGAGTGCTCAACCCTGAGTCACCCCACAGCGCGGCTGATGGTGCGTAATATAGACAACGACACTGTGATCACAGGACAAACCACTGAGGATCTCCTGTACACCATTCCACGAGCACAGTGTCTCCACAACGGCTCCTTTGTTTGTTCTGGTGAAATTAAGGAAAGTGGAGTATTATACAGCCCTGTTATACAACTGAATGTATTGTGTAAGTTGTAAAACGTTTTTCATCAAACATTTATTGCGTACAGTGAAACCTTTGTAACTCGCAGTTGAAATGGCTATGTGTGGTACATTTACACCCATAGGAAAGAATAGATAGTAATACACGCGTGCAATGCGGTTTTCGTGGTAGACTTCCGTTTGTAATCTTCATTGAAACTCTGCCAAAAGATAACACAGATCGAAAAACAACATAATTAAATAACCGAAATGTCAACATATTTACATCAACAAGTTTCAGCACTTTAGAAATATCCCAGTATCACAAGTCTTTGAGCAATGCAATAACTTAGAGTCTCTGTTCTGGGAACACCATTTTGTCCTGCCAAGGAACAAAACCTGCAGGTGATGAATAGTTGTGGGACAGATAACCACGTTGGTCCGTGGCCTCTATGTCTAATGTCGACCCTGCATGCTTCTCAAACTCTCTAAGTGTTCATTGTTCCTCCATGCACTTGGTCACATGACGTGTGTTACTGGGTCCTAAGAGTCAACCTCGTTGATGGACAGTGGGTATCTGTGAAGCGTGTCCACGCAGGACCAAAAAATGTCATGCAACTAATGAAAATAGCTAAAATCCACTTACAGCCGTAGGCTGACGACCCGCCGTCTCCGAATTTAGAACACAACGTCATAGACGAAACGTTACGTCATATCTTCGTTTATGACGTCAAGTCACCACGACATAGTGATATTTAGCCGTATAGGGTATCGTATGAAAAATATTAACCTCCATATGATTGCCCTCGTAGATAAGACTCGACATGAACGGTTGCAGGTGCCCCTCGTCTTGATAGGAGGAAACCGTTGAAAAGAAACGTTTCGAGTGGATTGGATGACATTGCATCTCTCCTACTCAACGTGATATCAAACCCAGCACCAACATATCACTGGTATCTCAGCTTGTTCCTATCCCTAACGTCACCAAGCACGAGGTCATCTCCACAGCGAGGTACTCCGTGTTGCAGATCCATGTCACCCACGTCAGGGATTACGCTTCGTATGGTGTAGTAGCTACCAGTGACAGTGGGACGTTCACGGCGACGTTCAACTTGCTTCCTGAAAGTAAGTATGCTGTAGGTGTTGAAATAGTTGCCTGGCAGATGGTGGATATTGCAATATGGATAAATTGTAAATACTTTTTACCCCCCACCGTGCGTTTAGCGTGAAGCAGGGGATATAGTATCCGGCTACGTCCGTCAGTCCGTACGAAATGGAATAACTCAAATACTATTCTCTGGATTCTTTTAATATTTTTCATATGGGTTCATGATAGGGAGAGTTATGTACCTACAATGTTTTGTGACATTGATCTTCATTTCAAGGTCAGAACGAGACTTTGTCGTTTTACCCTTGTCAGCGGGATATCTCAAGAACCATTCACTAGATTCTCGTCATATCTTACATATAGCTTCTCCAAGGAAAGACAAAGGGCTGATTACCTATTTGTGACCTTGACATTACTATCAAGGTCACAGCAAATCGATACCACAAGAACTTATTATCTTACACCAATGGTTCTTTTAGGGAAAATTCAGGGCCCAGTCGATTTTGCTGATCTTGACATTATTTTTTCAATTTTGAAGTATTAATTTGCGGCAGGGGACCATGTCACCTTAGTGACCAACTGCTTGTTCTGTTTCATTTCATTTACAAAAAAATAAGAAATAAGACTGAATAGGTTGGTGCATATTGTTATATTCGGGGTATCACTATTTGCAAGTAATAACCCTTGTTCTTTACCTTCTTGTGCAGATAGTTTTATCACAGATATAATTAGGTTTGTTCGCTATCTAAATGGCAAGTATTTCTATAGATGATCTAATTCCAGAATGATGACAAAGTTGTTGTCACTTGTTGTCTCGTAGTGTTTTCTTTATAGTAAAATTATGGTCAAAGTAAAATAGAAAAACGACTCTCATGATTGTTAATGTAATGTTACTTACATGTATGTCTGCTACGATTTTGAAAAGTCTGTCAAGTTCAAATTGAAACACGCAAATAAAGATGAACAAGTCGGTATGTTTTAATATTATATGATAAATTACAATGGTGCAATAACACACTGCTACCAATGTAACGTGAACTATATACATATTAGTCGCCAAATTCGTTATTCATGTAAATGTGGTTATTTATGATTCATTTGTTGATGAAAGCGTTGAGACTTCTACAATGTAAACCGACACAGTTGAGTAAACCGAACATCTCTTGTATCAATATTGAAATATTGTCTTGCAGTTAATAGACTCTGGAAGTACCATTACACGTCTGTCTAAGTTGGTTTTTTTCTGCCACTTGTGTATAATACCTTCAGCAAAGAAACGAATCTAAGTTGCTTTTAACTTGTAGAAAGGTTGGATTATATTTTTCATTTACATATTATAATATTCTAGGTTCGAGTTCTCACGGAGTTCCATCAGATCGACTCGGAGTGGGGGTTGGGATCGGTATTGCTGCACTGCTGCCGGTTATTGTGATCGGAATCATCGTCGGTGTGTGCTTTATAAGACGAAACTCACCAGGAAAGAAAGGTACGATGACATTTTAGGTGTTCCTAACTGCACCAAAAGAGAGACATATTTGCATCAAATGTAACAATTGTTCTTATAAACATGGTTTATTAAATATATATTACAGTGTTATTGCTTATGTTATTGTATATACTTCCCTTTTCCTTTCAGAACCCGAAACAGATCAGGAAACTCACATGTAAGTAACTTTACGAGGTCTATATACATCGTGACGCACAAACGTTACCATGATCAAATGGCTATGATATTCATATGATAAATTATATCGTATTTTCCTTAGATTGCTTTAGTTCAAATTTCAAACAGATTATTCCCTATGCAGGCAAATCGATTTAGAAAATAAATGTGATCAAGTAGTAATTGCTGAACCGTTCTGAATAAAAAAAATATACCAATTTTGCTTGCATAGAGTCCTTTTCATTTTCGTCAGCTTGTCGGGGTTTTAGGTTTAAACTTCGAAATGCCACGACTACAAATTTTCATAAAATGATTATGCACGATTGAGGCAGTCTCCTTAGCCACAGGTTCATGTTGGATATCATACAGCCTACATCAATCTGTACAGAACTAATTATCCTGTACGAATAATTCATCAATTTCTTTCCGTTAACGGGTGTAGAAATAATAAATTCCAAATCTTAATATTGACAGTAGCCATTTAAGTTCCATAAATGTAATCATTTGCTGTATACTATTGATTAAAATATCTAAGGTCTAACTTCTGTTGATGTTGCAGAAATATGGCATCAGCGCATTATATAGGTAAGTACGAAAGCCTACAATCGCATCAAACAATGATAACCATTTTTAAAAAGTTGTGATTACAACTTTAAAAGGTGTAATTACAACTGGAAAGTTAAATCTTCAAGTTATAAAGTTGACGTTACAAATTTTACAGTTGTAAATACAGATGTTTAATGTGTATATTCACGGTTATAGGCCAAACTCTATAGTCACTTGTCACTTGAAGTTTGATGCATAACATAATAACACTGCACGTTTGTATCACTGACATGACATAACTACCATATGAAGACATTGGATACTACGCTTCGTATCGTATATTCTTTAGGAGACATTTTAGACCAAAATAGAGGTAATTTTCGTGTTTATCGGCGAAAGTTTAATTTAAAAGAATGATATGTCATGGGCTGAGGACCTATAGGTAGATGTGTTATGTCGAAGGCTGATACAAATTGGTAGGGGGTATGAAATTGGGAAAGTGTTAACGAACCCTTCTTTTCCGTCAGATAACACAGGAACATATTCGGATCTGTCACCTACCCCCAGAAATACAGGAACATATACGGATCCGTCTACCCCCGGGAACAAAGAAACATATTCTGATCTGTCACCTACCCCAAGAAACACAGGAACATATACGGATCTGTCTACCCCCGGGAACAAAGAAACATATTCGGATCTGTCACCTACACCCGGAAACGAATATGAACAGCTGAGAGTACAACATCCTGAAGGTGAACACAGACCCACGGGTTATTATCCCCCGCCACGAAGTGGAAGGGGGATATAGGTTTGGGCTCCTTCCGTCCGTCCGAGATAAAGGGGACAGATTTTCACAGAAACCACTCAAGATAGAATAACCAAAGTTGATGTTTGCCTTGAGGGCATTAATACCTTGATGGAGTTCGAAAATGAGAACCGTGTAATTATTTTCTCCGGAGTTATTGCCCTTGTTCCGTATTTGTTATTCTGTTCATGGTATCTCTAAAGGGGTTTTCTCAGAGACTATTTAAGAAAATATTAAACAATTTGGTGTGGTGCTTGAGGGTATTGATACCTTGATGGAGTTTGAAAATAAGAAGTGTGTGATTATTTTTCCGGAGTTATTACCCTTGATTCGTTTTTCACTCTGTTCCAGGTATCTTCAAAGTTCTCAGAAACTGTTTAAGATCAAATAATTTGTCTTGCTTGAGGATATCGATACCTTAATGGAACGAAAATGAGGAGCGCACAATTATTTCTTCTCGAATTATTGCCATTGTTCTGATTTCCTGTGTCTGGCGGGGGATGTTGAAGACTTTGTCTTCTTGTTGCTATTAGAAACGATAAAAAAACTAATTTGAGACGGTCCCCTGACCCCTCGAACAGCTTCAGAATGTATAATATAAAGAAGTCTGCATACTTCGGTCCACCCCGGGGCGGGATAGCGCAGTGGTTAGCGCGTTCGTTTTCGGATCAAGAGGTTCGGGGTTCGAATCCCGCCAGGGGAACCGCAAATTTGTCTGCAGTAGAGAACTGTTCTACATGCAGTCAGGTTTGGGTGCATTGCTTCACTGAATTTCAGTGCAGTACCACCCATGGTTCGCTAGTTCCAGCCGATGCTCGCAGGTTTCACCGCAATGCATAGCTACATGGCGTTGCGGGCTTTCTCCCTGCCATAATACTAGCAGCCGCGATATAAGTGAAATACTCTTGAAAGCGGCGTTAAACCCCAACTCACCTCACCTCACTCGGTCCACCCCACTCGTCTTCTTGGCCAACAGCTATTCTAACAGGCATTTAATCTATTCAAAATTTGTATTATCATTAACAATGATAAGTGAGAGATATATCCATACTTGTCCGAGTGTATCGAATGATACCCTACAGTTTTCCCCTTGGGGCCCTTACCAGGCGCAGCTGAGTACTGAGTAAATTTGAATTATCGTTTATGATTTCAGATTCTCCTGGAGAGTACCAGAATGTTTCCCAAGATGAGACCGGGCATACAGATAGATAGGATAGTTATATTTATACACTTACTAAATGAAGTTTATCAAATACCAGATTTATGTCTTCAAGTGCCAAGAGTATATGATATTTCACCAAGGAAATACTAACTTTACGTCGCGAGATGAAATATATTTGACAAACTCCGGATACATTGAGTATCCCAAGCGTATCAATAATATATTTTTAAAATAATAAGTAATGGAATGTATATATGCACAGTAAGTAAGCTTTAGGACATTTTATATACTTTTTTGTCGGAAAAAATAATGACAACGGAAGAATACATTTACTTTTGTTCAAGCAAAATAAAGCCTGGAAGTGGTAGAAATATATACAACATGAAATGACACGTGTATATTTGATGACAAATGGATGTTGGGGGCTTAGTTGAAGTGACAAACAAGAAAAGCCTTTAAAAAGTGATGGTTAGAGGCATCATAAAAAGGATAAGTACATGTATATGATATGTACATATAGCAAAATGAAGACCATTTTGGGGATAAACGCTTTGGTTACTAATCACACAATTAGTTGTTCAATTTAAAAATCTCAAATAAAATAAGTGAACCACGATCGTATAAGTTATGTGACATAGGTATATACTCACTGTATTAACAATTTACATACATTATTTATTCATTAATAAAATTCTATTTTATATAATCTATCATTTGAAAATAAAAGTGAATATTCAACTTCCCCGATTTATTTTAACATATTTTGAAGTAGACCTATATAATGAATTTAATCAAAAAATTGTTGAGAGTTTGTCATTGTTACATTCCAGCAATAATAATATGTAGGCCTATTTTCCCTGAAACAAGCACAAACAAATTGCAAATTTAAAATTACCAATTCGATTGATTATGAAGCATATTTCGGTTTATCTGTGAAACGAAGGCATATGGATCTATTTTAGTCCAAGGATAATGATCCGGTATCCCCATGCTTGGTGTTTTCAGTTTGGACATGACTATAGTTCTATCCAATATTTGTTTATACATGCACATGCTTCACTGTCATGAATACATTATCAGTACATTGAGTTAAATTATGAAAGTCTTATTGGCATTGAAAACTTTGAAAATTGAGTGGAAGGTTGGCGTGTCGATTGACCGCTAATATTATCGTTTAGTAGATGCTTGCGTCGCGAGTATAACATTTGCGTGTAAAGTTTCTTGGAGTTTCCCGAAATTATACACTTTAATTGGTAAATGCCTGCTCAATCAGGTGTAAAATGGCTTTGAATTGAAACATCTTATGTTTACTAACGTTCAGATCCAAAATAATGCAACGGTCGTTTCAATTTGTGATGTTTACACAGAATCTTTTTTCGCAGTAAAAGGGCATAATTATTTCGGATAACCCACATAGTCACGTGTTTAAAGTTTTGCTAAAGCTGTGTTCATTGGTCATATAGTTTTTTCCCAAAATATGAAGAGGTTAAGCATGATTGGTTGAAAGTTTATTTTGAATATACCAACTGTAATATAGGGTGAAATTTCAACTGTATATACAGGTTTGAGGCGTCTGCGTCTCCAACCAATAAAAATGATGCGCTGATGCCCGAGAAACATTTCATATTCTCGAATAGGCTGAGAGTCCTAAGTAATTTTTTTAAAAACAAAACATGTTATGACGTTTTTCAGTTAAGATATGAATGTTCAATGAATGGAAAATCTAAAAACTAAATGTTTAAAGGTGGTATAATTTTGAAGACATTGACAGATCGACGACACACATGTAGGCCTACACCTTCACAAGTTTTCTATCGACTTGTATCCATGTTACACGCAATTTGTATAACACTTATTATTAACACCAAAGTTTCACACAGTCGTCAACTCGTCTTAAAGAGAAGAAAAACATGCGTAAAATAAATGTTAGTGAATATTTATCTTTGTATAACTAAAAGAGTTATAAAGACGGGGAAATGTGGTGCTCTGAATTATGACCTGGTTGATTAAAACGTTAAATTGTGAAGCGCTCGTAAAATCTTCTATAATATCGGCAATTGGGTAGTTGGGTGTCATTAACAGCTCTTTCAATAGTGTATCATTTACTTTAAGGCATTTAAGACAGGGGACCTGCACGCGTGATACGGAGCGTACTAAAAGGCGCTGTAGCATGTCGTTCATACTACAATGAAGTGCTCCCATGAAAAGGTAAATACGTCTTACCAATTGCTAAACAATACTCTTCAATTAAGTAAGTGTATCACAGAGTCTAAGTCACATTAAGTAAGTGTATTACATGGTCTAAGTCACATTAAGTAAGTGTATCACATGGTCTAAGTAACATTAAGTAAGTATATCACAGGTCTATTGCTCCATTAAGTAAGTGTATCACATGGTCTAAGTCACATTAAGTAAGTGTATCACATGGTCTAAGTTACATTAAGTAAGTATATCACAGGTCTATTGCTCCATTAAGTAAGTATATCACAAACTCTAAAGTTACTTTAAGTAGGTGTATCACAAACTCTAATGTTACATTAAGTGTATTACAAGGTCTATTGCTCCATTAAGTAAGTGTATCACAGGTCTATTGCTCCATTAAGTAAGTGTATCACAAGGTCAATTGCTCCATTAAGTAAGTGTATCACAGGTCTATTGCTCCATTAAGTAAGTGTATCACAAGGTCTATTGCTCCATTAAGTAAGTGTATCACAGGTCTATTGCTCCATTTAGTAAGTGTATCACAAGGTCTATTGCTCCATTAAGTAAGTGTATCACAAGGTCTATTGCTCCATTAAGTAAGTGTATCACAGGTCTATTGCTCCATTTAGTAAGTGTATCACAAGGTCAATTGCTCCATTAAGTAAGTGTATCACAATTTATATTGCTCCATTAAGTAAGTGTATCAAAAACTCTAAAGTTACTTTAAGTAGGTGTATCACAAACTCTAATGTTACATTAAGTGTATTACAAGGTCTATTGCTCCAGTAAGTAAGTGTATCACAAGGTCTATTGCTCCATTAAGTAAGTGTATCACAAACTCTAAAGTTACTTTAAGTAAGTGTATCACAGGTCTATTGCTCCATTAAGTAAGTGTATCACAGGTCTATTGCTCCATTAAGTAAGTGTATCACAAGGTCTATTGCTCCATTAAGTAAGTGTATCACAGGTCTATTGCTCCATTAAGTAAGTGTATCACAAGGTCTATTGCTCCATTAAGTAAGTATATCACGAGGTCTATTGCTCCATTAAGTAAGTGTATCACAAACTCTAAAGTTTCTTTAAGTAAGTGTATCACAGGTCTATTGCTCCATTAAGTAAGTGTATCACAAGGTCTATTGCTCCATTAAGTAAGTGTATCACAGGTCTATTGCTCCATTAAGTAAGTGTATCACAAGGTCTATTGCTCCATTAAGTAAGTATATCACGAGGTCTATTGCTCCATTAAGTAAGTGTATCACAGGTCTATTGCTCCATTAAGTAAGTGTATCACAAGGTCTATTGCTCCATTAAGTAAGTGTATCACAAGGTCTATTCCTCCATTAAGTAAGTGTATCACAAGGTCTATTGCTCCATTAAGTAAGTGTATCACAAGGTCTATTGCTCCATTAAGTAAGTGTATCACAGGTCTATTGCTCCATTAAGTAAGTGTATCACAGGTCTATTGCTCCATTAAGTAAGTGTATCACAAGGTCTATTGCTCCATTAAGTAAGTGTATCACAGGTCTATTGCTCCATTAAGTAAGTGTATCACAGGTCTATTGCTCCATTAAGTAAGTGTATCACAAGGTCTATTGCTCCATTAAGTAAGTGTATCACAATTTATATTGCTCCATTAAGTAAGTGTATCAAAAACTCTAAAGTTACTTTAAGTAAGTGTAACACAAGGTCTAGTGCTCCATGAAATAAGTGTATCAGAAGGTCTATAGCTCCGTTAAGTAAGTGTATCACAAACTCTAATGTTACATTAAGTAAGTATATCACAGGTCTATTGCTCCATTAAGTAAGTGTATCACAAACTCTAATGTTACTTTAAGTAAGTGTATCACAAACTCTAATGTTACTTTAAGTAAGTGTATCACAAACTCTAATGTTACTTTAAGTAAGTGTATCACAAACACTAAAGTTACCTTAAGTAAGTGTATCACAAGGTCTATTGCTCCATTAAGTAAGTGTATCTCAAGGTCTATTGCTCCATTAAGTAAGTGTATCACAGGTCTATTGCTCCATTAAGTAAGTGTATCACAAACTCTAAAGTTTCTTTAAGTAAGTGTATCACAAACTCTAATGTTACATTAAGTAAGTGTATCACAAGGTCTATTGCTCCATTAAGTAAGTGTATCACGAGGTCTATTGCTCCATTAAGTAAGTGGATCACAGGTCTATTGCTCCATTAAGTAAGTGTATCACAAACTCTAATGTTACTTTAAGTAAGTGTATTACAGGTCTATTGCTCCATTAGGTAAGTGTATCACAAGGTCTATTGCTCCATTAAGTAAGTGTATCACAAAGTCCTAGTTACTAGTTTCATATGAGTTAACGTTTCAGTTACAGGTTGTAATTCTTCTGAAGCATTTCGTTCTCGTGAAAACGACAACACTAGATACTTCGGCCTGATCGCTAAGAAAATAAAGCAAAGCAAACATATACAACATATAATTATACAATCATTAATCCCAGAGCATGTATCAACATCACTATTTCTTAGTAATAATTGCTATGAATATTGATAAAAAAAATATCAACGGATGACAGGATTATTTAGTTTCCAAAATATTCATTTTATAGGAGAAATTCAGAAATAGGAAAATTTCTCTTTGTAAATAGTTACGCCTTTCCTTTCATCAGCTGACAACATCACGCTTCCTTTCTCCGGGACAGTTATGAAACCAGACAATGTCACTCGTCTCGTTTGTTTCCTCTATTTGTTAAGTGGATAAAAGCTATTTAGAGACGTTCAATATTCCTAGAAAACAGACTGTTTATTCGAAAATCACTTTCAATAAAACTTATTTTCAAATAGATTTCAATTCTCTATTTTTAATTATTACCGTTATATACATATATATATATATATATATATATATATATATATATATATATATATATATATATATATATATATATATATATAACGGTAATAATTAAAAATAGAGAATTGAAATCTATTTGAAAATAAGTTTTATTGAAAGTGATTTTCAATAAGTGTTGCAACTTCAATATAAAACCAACTCGCGTAGTCAATTTTTTACTTTTATTTTTTCAATATATTTACCCTTCACCTCAATACACTTATTCCATTTCTCTTTAAGACTTTTGATGCCGCTTTTGTAGAAGTCTTCCGTTTGCCCCCCTAACCACGCCTCTGTGGCAGCTTTGACGTCTTCGTCATCCCGGAAGTGCCTTCCACGCAGGGCGGATTTCAGGTTTCTGAACAGGAAGTAGTCACTGGGGGCTAGGTCTGGGCTGTAGGGTGGATGGTTAAGCTGTTCGAATCCACAATCACGTATAGCGTCCTGTGCAACTCTTGACTTGTGGACTGGAGCGTTGTCATACAAAATCAGAACACCACGTGTCAACATTCCACGGCGTTTCTGTCGAATTGTCTTTCGCAATTCTTGCATTAGGTTGGCATAATATTGACCATTCATTGTAGTTTTGGTTGGCAAGTAATCAATTAATAATATGCCTTTTGCATCCCAAAAGATTGTCGCCATAACCTTGCCAGCTGATGGTTGAGTGCGAAACTTCAGGGGAGGCGGTGAACTCGGACGCTTCCATTGCTTGGATTCCAGTTTAGTTTCCGGGTCCCAGTGGTGGATCCAGGTTTCGTCACCTGTCACCAGACGAGACAAAAACCTGGCTTCATCCGCATTAAATCGATCCAGGAGCTCCATGCAACTGGCGGTTCTTTTCTGGCGATCTTGTGCTGTGAGGTTTCTGGGTACCCATCTTGCAGATACCTTGGACATACCAAGATGGTCATGAATTATTTGTTCAACACTTCCAACTGATATCTGGAATTCCAAAGACAGTTCAGAAACTTTAACACGGCGGTCAGCTAAAATTCGTCTTTCGATAGCGGCAATAACTTCCGGTCGGGTGACTTCAGATGGCCTGCCTGACCGTGGGTCATCGTCTAAGGACTCCCTGCCCCGCTTTACCTGAAGAGACCAGCGACAAACTGTTGAAAAGTTAGGAGCATCCTTACCCATCACATTACACATACGATTATGTATTTTTGTAGCTTTGCATCCCTCTTTAGTAAGGAACTTGATCACAGCGCGTTGTTCATGTTTGAGAGAATCCATGATTATGGAGACCCCTAGGTCAGCGCAGCTATTATATCTAAATAATTGTTATGTCTAGAAATTGTTTTGACATGTGTCAATGTTATGTTTTGACTATAGTAACACCTGCTATAAGCTGACACTGTTTATGTAAACACCAATGCCCCGCTTGCAACACTTATTGAACGCCCCTCGTATATTTATATATATATATATACATATATATAAAAGCAAAGGCTGAAAATTTTTGGATTCCCGACCGGGGTTTCACAATATTCAGTGATCATCATGGGATCTTTATGACGTTGTCACTCTGTCAATATCTCCCACGACATGTACAGGTAAAGTCCCTGCCATTGGTCGAAACTTAAAACCTTCATGTATGAAGCTCTATCAGACTTTTCAACAATGAAGTTTGATAACCTTCAAATTGACAACAAGATCCACCAACTAAACGACGCAGGTAACCGTAAATAGGACTGTGGCCAAGGCCCGACTCTGGCGTCATTGGTGTGCTATTTTGGAATATCGAAGGACTCAAGTTCCAGTCACCGTTTATAAACTTTGCAAAAAAAATCTGTATCATTTTGCCATTATGGAACAGGGCGTATGCAGAGGACAATTTTACTATTCCGAACTATGCTCAATTTGTCCGGTGATAACTAAAACTCCTGGTGGTTTCCGGAACTCTGGAGGAATATTAGTATTTGTTAAAAACATTATTCTACAATATGTGACATTAAAAGGTTATTGTAATGACAGTATGTGGTTAAAAATTAACAGATGCAGCTCTTTCAGATCCTGAGTTCTGTGGTTCAAATTCCAGATTTAGTTTAAGTCAAGTCTTTTGTGTAAACTCTGGTTTGGCAATGTCAAAGGCAGAATGAATTATCTATTTCAAAATATGTATACAAAAGTGAAATAATGAGTCTCGCTGGAAAGAGGTAACACTCCTTTTTTGGATTGTGCATTTGGCGTGCGTCAGGGTTGTCAGTTATTTCTTTTCCTATTCTCATTGTATATCTTAACACGAATTTGGTGGAATTCTTAATTATTTTTCCCCATCAGATATTAATCTTTCAACTCATTATTCACGTCCCAAGATAGCAGTATACTTAATAATTTTGTAGAATATATTTTCTAGCTCAAAAGAAACGTATTAGTTATTTATAATTAGTTATTATAATGTCTATCATAAAATTATATTATACACTACATCTGTTAACCTAACATTGTTTAGTAAATGTCCTTGTTTATCCTTACCTGTTTGAAATACCTATATTGCCCAACGCTTCCCCCTGAAGCGTTCCGCAACATAGATCACATCTATAAATAGGGACGCTATCCGGTATGTGTGGCGCTGGAGCCACATGGTGGCTGCATGTGACGTCATCATTCCCGAGTGCAAACGAGCATCAGACCCAAACCGAGAAGGGGAGGTAGGAAGCTAACACAAATGTCATAAACTCAAAAATGGAAACTTTTTCACATACTTTTGAAAACCCAATATTGCCCAGATTACGAAAGCAAGGAGGTGGGCTGAACAGAGCTAGTTGCGCATCGTCTCGCCTTGAACACTTAACCGGACGCGCCATAAAACCAGGTAGAAAGGTAACACAGAAAAGTGGGAAGCTAACCCGGCAGAGTGCGAGCCAAGAGATCGAATGCGGATTCTTGAATTGAGCGTAAAAGGACAACCCCAAGATCAACCCCTATGTATCCGCCCTGAGAACCTGTTATGTGAGAGGGGGTAAAGTAAGAATTGAAGTATACAATGTAGGTGCCCTACGATTGCCCTTTGGTCAAACGTTCCACACTCATGCACCAGGAGAACGAAACACGCGGGAGAATAACAACAAGTGTTTATTGTGCAAACCGTTGCTCAGAATGCACGGCGATGTTACAATGATTTGTGGATTTGAGCGAGACGGAGCAGGGAGATTGGCGGCCATGGAGGCGCCGATGACTGCCGATCGTAGATAAACCCGAATGTTTTCCTATCAAGCTCTTAGCATTGGAAAGCAGGAAAAGCCTCCCTTGTCTGATGCCCCTGGGCGTGAACCTGACCTGTGGCGCGTCGGCTGCGGATGATGGAATCAGAAAGGTCCGTTCTCAACCTGGTTCTTTCAGACAAGGTTTGGAGTCGGACCCTCTGCTTTGACCCATAAAGGATACGCTCGGAGCACGAGAAGATTACATTATCGCACCCGAGGTCATTGCGGCCAGGAGGGTCCTCTTACAGTGAAACACTGGAGGGTACTGTCCGACAGATTCGTTTGTAAGTCTGCACGACTGAAGACCACTGCCAGGTCCCATCCCGGAGGTCTCGACTCATGCAGACCGTTGACCTGGGTAAAGGTGTTCCCTTCAGAACTGAGATGTCGAGTCTGGGAAAGCATTTGCGGATAACGGACAGGATCGCAGCCAATTTGGTTTTGATTTGAGACCACTTTCGTTCCCCAAGAAAGCCAAGTGCTTGGCAATTTGGGGAAAAGTGAACGCCTTTGCCTGAAAGCCCTGCTTTTGACATACGTGGCAAAAGCTCGCCACTGGAAGTCATAGAGCTTCCTGTTTTGGTCTTGGTTTTGAGCCGTAGCGATGGTCTGGGCCACGTCTAGTAGTACCCACTCAGACACCCCTCAGACGCCTCAGACACTTCTTGGTCGATCCAAGCATGTAGATTGAAAGCATGAGTGACTCTGCTTTGACCAACTGTCACTGATACCTGCCTCCCTGGCGAATATGGCCATTGCCTGGCATATTCACCAAACACCATATTCTACTAATGTAGAACGGGCCTCCTTGTTAAGATGCACAAGCCAGGCGTCTGAACCGCTTTGGGGAATGGTGGCCGAGAGGCAACGCGGCCCTCTGCAGCGTCCAGCAAGGGAGGCATAAAGGGAACTGGAAACAACCTCTGGATTGTCCGTCCGCAAAGTTTACATTTTTTTTTTTTTTAAAACAACTATTCTTTGACCAACCTGGCTACCGTTGAGTGCCTTGAAAAAGGTGTTGTCTGTCACACATTTGACCACGTTCTTCCAGTTAAAAAAAAGAACACAAACGTAAAAGAGCGTGTTCGAACTGGAGGACGTAATAAGACGTAACACATCCACAACAAAACTTAACAAAACTTGGAGACTAAGTTCTAGTACATTATTTTCAAGTTTCGAAACGTTATAACCAAGGTATTGTATATTTTGACACGATTCACGCGTTTAGATCTATTTCAACCCGTTTTGTCACAGCCTCACTGGGCTTGGTAGGATCACGGACTTCAAGTCCGTGATAGGACGCATTTCGCCGACTGTCACGTGCTTAACCCGTCCTTAAGGTGCCAGAGGATGCATGTGTATCTCTTGACACTAATTTAGTGAAATGCCTCCCAAAAAGAGAAGAGGTGCGAAAGCGGACGGCCCTAAAGGTCCCCAAGAGAGATAATTATGAATCCACTGCCCCTACAGCAACAGCAAAGTCCGAGCCCTCAGTGTTGAATGATTCTCCTAGATCACCAACTCCTCCTCGGGAAGACAAAGGGGAGGAAGACGATTATTCAAAGATTTCGGATATTTGTTGACTAAAAAAAATCACAGAAATAATACATTGCACTACATGCGTGGGGAATTATTGCTGATTGTGTCCATATTTGTAGGATCGGTACATCAATTTGTTCCTGGTTCAACTAATATACCAACAACATAAGGCCACGTCCATGTATTTTTTCGTTTTTTAAATGTTTTATTTAATTTGTTTTTAATTAAATAGTGATTATTTAATTTTAATAATATTGTTTGTTGTATTTTGTGACTTGCGGGACAATATTTATGCACTTTGAGGTGAGTTGGGTTTTAACGCCGCTTTCAAGAGTATTTCACTTATATCGCGGCTGCTAGTATTATGGCAGGGAGAAAGCGCGCAATGTCATGTGGCTATGCATTGGGGTGAAACCTGCGAGCATCGGCTGGAACTAGCGAACCATGGGTGGTACTACGCTGAAATTCAGTGAAGCATTGCACCCAAACCTTACTGCGTGTAGAGCAGCTCTCTACTGCAGACAAAGTTACATTGCCCCTGGCGGGATTCGAACCCCGGACCTCTTGATCCGAAAGCCGAACGCGCTAACCACTGCGCTATCCCGCCCCCTTTATGCAATTTGAAAGTGAAAATATATTATAACGTGTTTATACTTTGGCTCTCAAGATCTAAGCAAAACCGTGCCATCACCCGCTTTTAAGCCAGAGTCGATTGCTTGTTTTTATTTAGAAATATGTTATTATAAAACTACAATGTTGACTCACATATACGTATACAAACCCATTCATATAATGGACAAAATAAAGTAGGAATATTGCCCTTTTATGATTGATATTTTATCAGTGTGTCAATAAATAAATAAACTTGTAATTAAAATTAAAGTTTCATATATCCCTAACTATGTTTGTCCATTATACTAAGGAGCTACACATTGATGTAGAGGGTAATGTCCGAGTAACTCTCCATTCCTTAAAAATAATGGAGCCGAGGCCCCGGAGGAGTGGAAGAACAATAGGATGACGTCACAAGTGTAATTTAAGACGAGATACAGGTGAGGACTATCTTGTTTATCTAAAACCATTTTCCATGAATATTTTCTGTATACAGCCTCAGTTGTTCGTGACATATGTATACAAAACATGTTAAAACAAGTCCAATTATTCAAACTCAAGTCAAATATGATTACATCTTTTTTATTTAAATTTAATATTAAAAAGGATCAGTATTCCATAATTCAAGTCATACAAAAGGTCCATAAACCATAGTCTAAGCTTGGAAACATAAAGTATCACTGGTTTTTAGGTCTAATAATTCATGAATAAAAAAACAACATATAATTTACATGAACATATTTCAATAAAAACCTGTCGAAAATGTTGGGGCACAATTAAAGTCCAAAACAGCAAATACGGCAGCATGAACAATGCTCGTTAAATCATTCTCAGATTTTCTCCAAATTTATCAGTCCAAATCTTCAATCCAGATAATTAGGAATTGGTTTTCGTCAGTGTTCAATACCCAAAACACAAATCGCCAATGACAGCTGTAATGTTATGAAACTTATGGCATAGATATAGAAGTCGCTGTTTATATGGTATAAGCGATGAGAGACGCGTGAAAAAGTCGGCCACTCGATGAGAAAAGAGTAGTGCAACACTGGAAACACGAACTATCCTCTATATAACAGTCTTCAACTCTTCTTATTTATCTTCTAAACTTTGAATCCAGGAAGCGGAAAGGGAGGCGACGACTTTAATAATAATTTTCCCCATCCATTCCGACCCAGAGAGACCCGTACTGAGAACGTTGCAGGGTTAGATCGGGGGTGACGATCACGGACATGTCCGTACCGGGCATATAGTTCTCGCAGACTATCTTGCCGCTGGACGACTTGATGGAGATAAAAGGGTGAGACGAGGGAAAGGCAATGTAGTCCCTCGGCGCTATGGCTACAAACCCAGCCGGAATGATGGGTGTCTCGTCGTCGACGCTAAGTGTGAGTCCCCCTCCACCTTTCGGGCTGGTGGCGTTGATGCTTAAGTCAAAATCAACCCGTTTTTGATTGTCCTGACACTTCCCGTAGATGATTTCGCTAGACGCGTTGGCGACGTGAGACATGGTGTTTCCGCCCATAATGCAGCTGATACTGGGTCCTCGAGTCGTGGTGTGCAGTCGGTGCAGGGACGTTCCTCTGCTGGAGTTGATGTATGCAGTATGAATCAAGAGATACAGACTTTTATATGGCGGTGAGGTGGAAATGACATCGGATCCGGGACTGTCTCAATTCGCTTACAATGTTACCCAATCACTGTTCAGTATAGACCACTGCACATCATACACATATAGTCCTACCTCCACCCTGGAATTAATGGAATCTTCCTCAACAATTCATCAATTCAAATTTAGACAATGTAGTGTAGTTTAACAACATTAACAGAATATGAAAATAGGGTACTGTGGCTGGAGCTTTCACGATAGCCGATGATAGCCGATGATAGCCGATGATAGCCGATGATTGCCACGATTCATTTCGCTGTTATTAAGGATTCAGCGCTTTAGATTTTTTGCCCAATCAGTCAAGCTATTAAAGGTCCAGTTCGAATCCAAATTTAAATTTTTAACATATGAACAATTTTCAAAATGCACTTAGAGACTTGAAACTTGTTTTAAAAGATGCGCAATGACCATGCGAGCAAAACATTAAATCAGGGCGAATTCGTACGTCACGTGTTTTTTCCGCCATCTTGATTTTAGGCACATTTTACAGTTTTCCGACCCCATACACCTTTGGCAATCTTCTCCTCTGAAAATACTAGCTTCTAAGAGCTCAAACTTGCATATGTGTGCAGCTAAAGGATTGGTGATTAAACGATACCCCAAAGCATTAGCGATCTCCTAATACTTTGTTCACAGTGACCTTTCAAAGTCTGGCAATTTTGGAAAATCGCAAACTTCAAAGGGAAATAATTAAAAAACCTTCCAACGAATTGAAAGATTTTTTCAGGAGAGTAAGACAGGACTATATGGTCTTTATGAATCAATAATAAAATCTCTCGCGAACAGTCATTTCTGGTCATAATAAAGAAAAAAATTAACATTAGGATTTTTTTAAATCAACTTAGAGACTTGAAACTTTTTGCAAAATATGCGCAAGAATAATACAAGAAAACGTACATCATGATAAAGATGTAGCTCTCGTGGTTTAGCGGCCATCTTGATTTTCTTTACAATTCTTTGATTTGACCAATAATACCAGGGACATGATAGAAACTTGCAACTTGTTTCAAAAGATGTCTTAATTCAGTATTTCAAATAATTGAATCATTTATATGATGAATCCTTTTATCGTCGCTTGCGACTATATTTTAACATTTATATCTTGAAAATATCTCATCATGACAATTCAAGACTCAATATTGAAAAGTTAACGACTGTCTAGAAGCACCCACCAAATCTACACGTTGATATCCACACTGCATGGCCAACACGTTTGTACGCATCATTTCAGCTTTCGGAGGCTTTCAGATTTGACAAGAAAATGTTACGTGTAATGGTGTGGCCTGTGTGTCTCTTTTAGTGACCATAAGTCATCGAGTTTACAGTTCACAATCCTCGTTAGTCAAGGAGTTCACAAGTAATAGGTTACTACCATAGTTTCCGAGTTGTGTCAGGACAGGCCTCGAGGACAACTGTCCTCCTATTTCGGAAACTATGGTAGTAACTGACTTACATCTCACTTATTCCGAGTGAAATAACATGAATTTTAAATAATTATAATGTAAAATACCATAACCTTTGTGTGCATGGCCCCTTCTCTAGTGTATCAATGAAATTCGTAGTACTACGGATGTTTCGCCTGACCGATTTTAGCACGTGATTCTCGCGTGTACAATTAGGCGCACGAAATAAATGTTCAAAGATCGTGCAGGTTCGTGCCATTTACGAACATACGGGTAATTTGCGACGAAACATCACAGTTTGTCAATTTCTAGATTGCTTTTGATAAATGAGGTCGTCCTGTTAGGGTGGCTCTGCGACAATGGAGACTGAAGGTGACATCTAAATATGATTAAAATCGGTTGGACTTTCAATATTTAGGTAACTTGAACATTCTTATGAATTGTTTATTTTGTATATTTTCTTAATTGTATATTATTTTCTATGTTTAAAACTACTATATTTATCATTTATAAAATAACTTTCTAAACGGTTATTGTTAATAATAAATATATCAAAGTCCTGTTTATTTTTTGGGTCTATTCTTTCTAGTTCATTTTTTGTCGGGGGCGGGATAGCGCAGTGGTAAGCGCGTTCGGCTTCGGATCAAGAGGTCCGGGGTTCTTTGTCTGCAGTAGAGAACTGTTATACACCCAGTAAGGTTTGGGTGCAATGCTTCACTGAATTTCAGCGTAGTACCACCCATGGTTCGCTTGTTCAAGCCGCTGCTAGCAGGTTTCACCACAATGCATAGCCACATGGCGTTGCGGGCTTTCTCCCTGCCATAATACTAGCAGCCGCGATATAAGTGAAATACTCTTGAAAGCGGCGTTAAACCCCAACTCACCACTCCTCATTTTTTGTCAGAAGTCAATCAATTGATTCAAGTATTTTACTCCCAACCGTATTGAGTATTACATCAAATAAATTCGTTTTTTTACGCCTTGATCTTAGTGAATCAAACGTTTTGCTCAATCGTTATGTCATTGGCGTTGATAAACTGTAACCTATTTTGTTTAAGAGTGGTTTTTAAAGTGTGTATATGTGTATCAGATATCAAGACTGTTTGGACGAAATAGTCCTGATATCGATAATGAACAGGACACTTAGTTTAAGGAATGGTTGCTACTGGCAACGAGGTCTAAGTGGGATTCAAGAATGCAGTTTTCCAGTGCTTTCACTCTTAAAGGGACACCGCGTCGAGGATAAAAATCAGATTATGTGTACATGTGTATGTGTATTATGTGTATCTACAATGTACCTATGCTAATTAACATGTCTTCTAACAAGTCACAGACACCCAATTTCAGACATTTGACGTAATTGGTAATACAAACTTTGCATGAAAACAGTGAAGCGAAGCGTTACAAGTTAGCAGCACTCTAATCAGCATAGTTAAAATAAAAATGGGACTCATTTTTATCCTCGACGTTGTGTCCCTTTAAACACTCTTGTCAATGATTCGGCACTCACGTTCTGGGCTCTGTTCCATAACAGTGAACGATTATAATCATTGAGCGTTCAATTGAGCGCTCATTCTCTCCTGAACGACACGGAGCGATGCCTCGAGGATTGCTCCCTTTACTGCATAGCGCTACATTGAGCAATCGCGTTCAATACACTGACATTGAGAGATTACTTTTAAACGCTTATTGAACATGGCCCGGGACTAGATGAAGGTTATCCACCGTGTTAAAACTACCGTTGGTCTCTGTATAAGAAATCTAGAAACCAGGAGTGAAAAGGTACACATTAAGAGATGGAGGCCATGATGTCAGCAGTAGTTGGCAGAGTTAGCAGTCGCTTCGTTTATAGTTCTTCGTCCTTCGTTGTAACGCAATTACTTTGCGATCCATTGTGAGTCGATCGGACGTAAATATAATATGGCTTGTAGCACCTTGTCTCAGCACATGTAGCACGTTTTTTGCAAAATTTATTTTTTAAAATTTCCCGTTTTTAATGATAGTTTTTGTCACTTAAATTAACTTTAGAGGATAAAACATCTTATTACACAAACCAATTATCTGTAGTGTTAAAAACTATGTTGCGTATAAAGCAAAAATTGCATGGCGGCCATTTTATTGTGAACACAATTTATTATTTTGTATTACAAAAACGATTCCCATGGCTTTACCGAAAATTTAAACTTTATTTTCCGAAGAGAGAAGGATGTTTTACCATTGGTGAAATTATTTTTCAAATACATTTCATCAACTTATTTGAGCGAAAAAACGTGCTACTGCTGCCCTTTAAAGTCGTTGGCGCAGTAGACTAAAGCGCTAGCTCGCGTACTACAGGAGGTAGTGGATACGGGTTCGAAACGCACTTTCTTGATGATATTTGCTGTTCATATTCTGTGATATATATTTGAGAAAAAAATTAGTCTGGCATTGTTTCTTCAGATCTTAACTTTCAAGCCGCCATCTTAGCAAATATATCAGGGTTTATTTACAATCATTGTAATTCCTCCTAAAAGGGTTTACAATTGGTTGTATAAACCCTCCTGGAGGGATTTACAACGTTGTAAGTTCCCTCGTACCGGGTGATAAGGTTTAGAAAGGTCGTTTCAACTATCACGTTATATGGCTAGTAGGTTGATAATTGGAGATGTTACTTTGTAAAAGTTCGTTCTGTCATTTGCGGCAGCAGATGCAATTTGTACAACAGTTATTTCAGCTCGCATGTCTTTGTACTGACTGAAGTTTCAAACAGTCATCAACTAGTGTTAAAGAGACGAACAACAGGGTAAAATAAGTGTTAGTGAATGTTAATCTTATGTTAATGTTAATGTTAAAGTTAAACTAAACGATTTATAAAGACAGGTGGTGCTCTTGATTTATAATGACATCCTGGTGGATTGAATCGTTAAATTGTGAAGCGTTCGTAAAATATTCTATAACATCAGCGATGTTGAGGTAACGAGACAATTTGGTGTAACAACTATTTAAGTAATGTTACCATTTACTTTGAAGGTTGAGGCTGAGGACCTGTACACCTGATACGGAGCGCCTTAAAGGCGTTGTAGCACGTCGTTCTTACCACGATAAAGTGCTCTCGCGAAAAGGTAAATATATAAACTGACGGGCAAAAGAAAGTATAACACTCACTTGATTTCGATTAATGCAATAGTTTAAAGTAAGTAGATGCATTTGAGTATGACACGATACAATAACACCGCTCGGCAGTAGTTTGAATGACTTAATTGGTGATTGTTTTATGTTTTAACTAAAATATCATTATTTAAAGTGGACAGGGGTAAGAAATGAAATTTACACCAACATGACCCCTACCATGTTCAAAATGTTGTAAATGTGTGCAGGACGAAGCACATTTATTGATTTTCATACAGAGCATGTGTTATATGTCGATGAACAGTTGTGTTTTATCAAAAATAATTCAAACCGCGTAGAGGTATTCATTGACTGATTTAATGTGTTGGGCTAATTTCAGAAACTAGTCCTTTTTTTAATACGACGTCGAAAACTCGAGATATCTGACTTTGAAAATTATACATATGATAAATACAACTGAGCCATATACTTTCTTTTGTCCGTCCGTGTAATTAAATAATTGTTCCCAATTGGTAAATAATACATGGTTCGGTTATACGTTAAGCCATGAGAGTTCATTTTCTTTTGACCGAAGGTAGTTCAAGTGATCTGCCTTTGTAGCGATACCTTAAAGGTACATCCATTGTGTTTCATAACATTTTATTTGGCTTAAATACGTTCCAACATGCCATATGTGCTGTTTACAATACAAACAAATTCAATAAGCTTGCATATTCATCCACAATCGCCAAATATGTCATAATTTCTAGTTTCCAATTAAAATCGAGTAACATCATTATTCATGTGCACTATGTCACTATGATGGAACGGTCAACCATCTTGCTGTCTGAACTCTTCAAATTTACCTCTTACCGGGATGTAGCTCAGTTGGTAGAGCGTCCGCTCATCACCCGGAAGGTCAGGGTTCGATTCCCGGCCGCATCATACCAAAAGACGTTAAAAGATGGGAGTTGTTGCTTCCTTGCTTGGCGCTCAGCATTTAAAGGGTAGAACAACGATTGAACTGGCGCTGCACTGTGGCTGCCGGGTGCCAAGGGCACAACAAGAATTTCCGATTTGGTTGAAATGAGGACAATAAAGTGTTATTATATTATATTACATTATATTGCTAGAGTTCCTCAAAATTGTCGCTTCATTTTCTACCAATACCGATAAACGTTTTCTTGGGATACGGGTCGTTTAATTATGTGTTTCACCATTAACTTAACAATATATTGTATAAACTGTATTATGAGTGTCAAATTTGACCAAATATAAATTGCCAAACAAAACGTGCTACAGCGCCTTTAATATAACGTTATTAAAATTTGATAATATCTGTTTCAACCACATCAACTACGTCATAATGCTTTCCGATTGTGGATCGATTCGGCCTGACGGTTTATATATTGATGATAAAGGTATACCAAAACGTTATAGGCGCTGTAGCACCTTTTTTTTGCAAATCATGTTTTCTCCAATTTGACAATTATTTTTTAAGGATGTCCGCTCCTTCCTGTTGAACTTTAAACATGAAATATGATTAAGTAAAGATTTTTTCTCATCTTTATTTACTTCATGATATTCTACATCATCTACATACTTTAAAAAAAAACAAATGAAATAAAGAAAATGTGACTTTAGAACCTCTCAAAAGTGCTTAAAAAGGTTCAGGTACATTTTGTGTTAAAGCTTAAAAAAAAAACTACCATATATATTTTTTCACCGATTTCGGTAGGGTAACATGAACTTTGAAACATATTAAAAAAGGAAAACAAAGTTTAATACTAGGCATGTAGTATCTTAAAGTTTTTAGCAGTTTTTTTCTCATTTTCCCATAGACTCCCATATTAAAATTGTACTTCACCCCACTATCTTACAGGCGTCATATCTCGAAAAAAAACACACCCCCCCTATTTTTTAATGCTGATTTTCCAATCATAAACTTTGATCCTTTTAAAAAATATAAGTTAGAAAAAAAGTTTAATTTGAGGGGCGAACATCCTTAAGTTTATGCAATATATATATAGAGGGTGAAACATCTCATTACACGTGCCCATAAGCCGTATCCATAGAAAACGGTTATCCGTATTTGAAGAAAATTGTGAGAGAAGTATATATGAAGCGACAGTGGTGTGGAACTCTTCCGTGTGAGGTAGGAATTTGTAGGTCTCATGCGAATTTGAGAGATCAGGCAGCAAGATGGTTGACCATTCCATCAATTTAACATACTTTAAAAATCTACTCTTTTGTTTGGGTAACGCTGCATCAGTCAGGTCACTCGAACTACAATCGAAAGGTCATTTTAATGTGAACACCTTAAAATGGCCGCTCGAAGGGAAATGGACTCGCATGACTTAACCGAACTCTCAGTTCATTGATTTAGTATCCTTTAGATGTGAGTTTCAATTATCTGTGAACTTTTGTTGTATAAAACAAACACAATTTTGATGAATGCTTGCTTTTTTAACAATTCTTCCAACAAGTATATTTTGCTTTCATAAATAACAGAATTACAATGACAATGTGTCGAGGCTAGGCACAGAGTAATACTATCGAATGAGAGGACAACAGTGATTTAATCTTACCTAAGCTAATATAACTTTTATAAACTTCAATTAAATCATGGCATGTTGCTTATTTTTTATTTGTTTTACCTCAATTTGTATTTAAACTTGTCGCTATATAAGGATATAGTGTTGGAATTACATGTATCAGTCATATTCACGTCGAAATCAAATTCGTTTGTTTCGAATCCTCCAATTATTCTAGCAAAGTGGTTATAGAAAGTGTCGACGTTGGGGTATGTTCGACGTGCTCATCATGCACTTTATTTAGCATTTTCCAAAATTCCCGTGGAGACCATTTTTGGTTTTATGGAATAGATCATTTACTAGTTGTTGATAATTTCGTAGGTTTATATATCTAAACAATGTTTTTAAATTTTGGGAAATTTGTCGAAAATATGCTCTGTCAATATCTAAATTTATTCTAAACTTTATTCCTAGCTTTTAGCGTGTGGCATTTTAAAAAATATTTCCAAAGGTTATACAGGCGATGTCGCCTGCCATGGAAATCAAAGGTTGATGTTACTATAAGTAGTGTCGAGGTAGCCACTAAGTGAGTTTAGGAATAATGAAAACATGAAGAGTGTATTTAGTCAATGTATACTAACTAGCTGAAGATATTATGTGTGACAGATAAACTACAACTTCGAAGCGAATAGTAGAATTATAGGATTATAGAAAGTACATGTAATAGCGGACTTCTTTACTCCAGAGAGATGACGATGGCGGAAGGCGGAAGAGTAGTCTTGTCCATTGTTCTGTACTCGGTGTTTTCTGTTCTGGTTTGTTGAGTATAAACATCATAATCATCGTCATCATCAAGTCTCGAGAACTCTATCTCCCAACATTATGGAATATTGCGTTCATGGCAGCCTGGGATCTTGCTTTAGAGCTACATTTCCTGGTGTTCATTGTGCCCTCAAAGATCCTGAATGCTTTTGCGTACTCGAAAACAGCCGGAAGCTTGGCCTCAAACCTTATGTCATGTATTATCGCTCAGAACATCCTTAACATCCTGATCGCTGTTGTAGATAGATACTTCCATATGGTTGCCTTCACATTACAACGCGAAGAGATTCACGTGTGCAGTCACTAGTGGATGTCTTATTAACATTCTTCGCCTTTGCATTCTTCTTCTGACACAAAAAGGTGATGGGATTTATAACAAGGCCTTGGGTATCTTTACTTTCTCGGATGTGAATGTGTTATTGTTTGTTTCAGGAGGTATTGTGAGTCTTATTTCTTACCCGCCCCAGGAATGTTAGTTCCTGATCTCACATAAAGGTTAACCCCTAAACTTGTGTGTGTGAAACCTGTAGCCACAACTGCAGAACAAATCTTCGCATGCAAGAAAGAGAAACAACACAAGAACTCTGCTCTACATATTTATTCAGTTCATGCAATATAAATATCAGGGTTTCAGTCTCTGTATAGACTTATTCAATAGATGCAATTTATATATTAGGTTCTCAGTCTGTATATAGACTTGTTCAACACATGCATATCTGAATAGTCACTCAAACATATTCAATACACTTCCGAATGCGTTTACATGACACGCTGATAAAGAAGTATGGAAGACAAGTGCCAAAAGATATTACTACAAGACGTCAAGAAAAACAGGCTCTGAATAGTTACTCAAACATATTCAATACACTTCCGAATGCGTTTACATAACACGCTGATAAAGAAGTATGGAAGACAAATGCCAAAAGATATTACTACAAGACGTCAAGAAATACAGGCTCTGAATAGTTACTCAAACATATTCAATACACTTCCGAATGCGTTTACATGACACGCTGATAAAGAAGTATGGAAGACAAATGCCAAAAGATATTACCGCAAGACGTCAAGAAATACAGGCTCTGAATAGTTACTCAAACATATTCAATACACTTCCGAATGCGTTTACATGACACGCTGATAAAGAAGTATGGAAGACAAATGCCAAAAGATATTACCGCAAGACGTCAAGAAATACAGGCTCTGAATAGTCACTCAAACATATTCAATACACTTCCGAATGCGTTTACATGACACGCTGATAAAGAAGTATGGAAGACAAGTGCCAAAAGATATTACTACAAGACGTCAAGAAATACAGGCTCTGAATAGTTACTCAAACATATTCAATACACTTCCGAATGCGTTTACATGACACGCTGATAAAGAAGTATGGAAGACAAATGCCAAAAGATATTACTACAAGACGTCAAGAAATACAGGCTCTGAATAGTTACTCAAACATATTCAATACACTTCCGAATGCGTTTACATGACACGCTGATAAAGAAGTATGGAAGACAAGTGCCAAAAGATATTACTACAAGACGTCAAGAAATACAGGCTCTGAATAGTTACTCAAACATATTCAATACACTTCCGAATGCGTTTACATGACACGCTGATAAAGAAGTATGGAAGACAAATGCCAAAAGATATTACCGCAAGACGTCAAGAAATACAGGCTCTGAATAGTTACTCAAACATATTCAATACACTTCCGAATGCGTTTACATGACACGCTGATAAAGAAGTATGGAAGACAAATGCCAAAAGATATTACCGCAAGACGTCAAGAAAAACAGGCTCTGAATAGTTACTCAAACATATTCAATACACTTCCGAATGCGTTTACATGACACGCTGATAAAGAAGTATGGAAGACAAATGCCAAAAGATATTACCGCAAGACGTCAAGAAATACAGGCTCTGAATAGTTACTCAAACATATTCAATACACTTCCGAATGCGTTTACATGACACGCTGATAAAGAAGTATGGAAGACAAATGCCAAAAGATATTACTACAAGACGTCAAGAAATACAGGCTCTGAATAGTTACTCAAACATATTCAATACACTTCCGAATGCGTTTACATGACACGCTGATAAAGAAGTATGGAAGACAAATGCCAAAAGATATTACCGCAAGACGTCAAGAAATACAGGCTCTGAATAGTTACTCAAACATATTCAATACACTTCCGAATGCGTTTACATAACACGCTGATAAAGAAGTATGGAAGACAAGTGCCAAAAGATATTGCTACAGGACGTCAAGAAATACAGGCTCTGAATAGTTACTCAAACATATTCAATACACTTCCGAATGCGTTTACATGACACGCTGATAAAGAAGTATGGAAGACAAGTGCCAAAAGATATTACCGCAAGACGTCAAGAAATACAGGCTCTGAATAGTCACTCAAACATATTCAATACACTTCCGAATGCGTTTACATAACACGCTGATAAAGAAGTATGGAAGACAAGTGCCAAAAGATATTGCTACAGGACGTCAAGAAATACAGGCTCTGAATAGTTACTCAAACATATTCAATACACTTCCGAATGCGTTTACATGACACGCCGATAAAGAAGTATGGAAGACAAATGCCAAAAGATATTACTACAAGACGTCAAGAAATACAGGCTCTGAATAGTCACTCAAACATATTCAATACACTTCCGAATGCGTTTACATAACACGCTGATAAAGAAGTATGGAAGACAAATGCCAAAAGATATTACTACAAGACGTCAAGAAATACAGGCTCTGAATAGTCACTCAAACATATTCAATACACTTCCGAATGCGTTTACATGACACGCTGATAAAGAAGTATGGAAGACAAATGCCAAAAGATATTACTACAAGACGTCAAGAAATACAGGCTCTGAATAGTCACTCAAACATATTCAATACACTTCCGAATGCGTTTACATGACACGCTGATAAAGAAGTATGGAAGACAAATGCCAAAAGATATTACCGCAAGACGTCAAGAAATACAGGCTCTGAATAGTCACTCAAACATATTCAATACACTTCCGAATGCGTTTACATAACACGCTGATAAAGAAGTATGGAAGACAAGTGCCAAAAGATATTGCTACAGGACGTCAAGAAATACAGGCTCTGAATAGTTACTCAAACATATTCAATACACTTCCGAATGCGTTTACATGACACGCCGATAAAGAAGTATGGAAGACAAATGCCAAAAGATATTACTACAAGACGTCAAGAAATACAGGCTCTGAATAGTCACTCAAACATATTCAATACACTTCCGAATGCGTTTACATGACACGCCGATAAAGAAGTATGGAAGACAAGTGCCAAAAGATATTACTACAAGACGTCAAGAAATACAGGCTCTGAATAGTCACTCAAACATATTCAATACACTTCCGAATGCGTTTACATAACACGCTGATAAAGAAGTATGGAAGACAAGTGCCAAAAGATATTGCTACAGGACGTCAAGAAATACAGGCTCTGAATAGTTACTCAAACATATTCAATACACTTCCGAATGCGTTTACATGACACGCCGATAAAGAAGTATGGAAGACAAATGCCAAAAGATATTACTACAAGACGTCAAGAAATACAGGCTCTGAATAGTCACTCAAACATATTCAATACACTTCCGAATGCGTTTACATGACACGCCGATAAAGAAGTATGGAAGACAAATGCCAAAAGATATTACTACAAGACGTCAAGAAATACAGGCTCTGAATAGTCACTCAAACATATTCAATACACTTCCGAATGCGTTTACATAACACGCTGATAAAGAAGTATGGAAGACAAATGCCAAAAGATATTACTACAAGACGTCAAGAAATACAGGCTCTGAATAGTCACTCAAACATATTCAATACACTTCCGAATGCGTTTACATGACACGCTGATAAAGAAGTATGGAAGACAAATGCCAAAAGATATTACTACAAGACGTCAAGAAATACAGGCTCTGAATAGTCACTCAAACATATTCAATACACTTCCGAATGCGTTTACATGACACGCTGATAAAGAAGTATGGAAGACAAATGCCAAAAGATATTACCGCAAGACGTCAAGAAATACAGGCTCTGAATAGTCACTCAAACATATTCAATACACTTCCGAATGCGTTTACATAACACGCTGATAAAGAAGTATGGAAGACAAGTGCCAAAAGATATTGCTACAGGACGTCAAGAAATACAGGCTCTGAATAGTTACTCAAACATATTCAATACACTTCCGAATGCGTTTACATGACACGCCGATAAAGAAGTATGGAAGACAAATGCCAAAAGATATTACTACAAGACGTCAAGAAATACAGGCTCTGAATAGTCACTCAAACATATTCAATACACTTCCGAATGCGTTTACATAACACGCTGATAAAGAAGTATGGAAGACAAGTGCCAAAAGATATTGCTACAGGACGTCAAGAAATACAGGCTCTGAATAGTTACTCAAACATATTCAATACACTTCCGAATGCGTTTACATGACACGCCGATAAAGAAGTATGGAAGACAAATGCCAAAAGATATTACTACAAGACGTCAAGAAATACAGGCTCTGAATAGTCACTCAAACATATTCAATACACTTCCGAATGCGTTTACATGACACGCTGATAAAGAAGTATGGAAGACAAATGCCAAAAGATATTACCGCAAGACGTCAAGAAATACAGGCTCTGAATAGTTACTCAAACATATTCAATACACTTCCGAATGCGTTTACATAACACGCTGATAAAGAAGTATGGAAGACAAATGCCAAAAGATATTGCTACAGGACGTCAAGAAATACAGGCTCTGAATAGTTACTCAAACATATTCAATACACTTCCGAATGCGTTTACATGACACGCCGATAAAGAAGTATGGAAGACAAATGCCAAAAGATATTACTACAAGACGTCAAGAAATACAGGCTCTGAATAGTTACTCAAACATATTCAATACACTTCCGAATGCGTTTACATAACACGCTGATAAAGAAGTATGGAAGACAAATGCCAAAAGATATTACTACAAGACGTCAAGAAATACAGGCTCTGAATAGTTACTCAAACATATTCAATACACTTCCGAATGCGTTTACATGACACGCTGATAAAGAAGTATGGAAGACAAATGCCAAAAGATATTACCGCAAGACGTCAAGAAATACAGGCTCTGAATAGTTACTCAAACATATTCAATACACTTCCGAATGCGTTTACATGACACGCTGATAAAGAAGTATGGAAGACAAATGCCAAAAGATATTACCGCAAGACGTCAAGAAATACAGGCTCTGAATAGTTACTCAAACATATTCAATACACTTCCGAATGCGTTTACATGACACGCTGATAAAGAAGTATGGAAGACAAATGCCAAAAGATATTACCGCAAGACGTCAAGAAATACAGGCTCTGAATAGTTACTCAAACATATTCAATACACTTCCGAATGCGTTTACATGACACGCTGATAAAGAAGTATGGAAGACAAATGCCAAAAGATATTACCGCAAGACGTCAAGAAATACAGGCTCTGAATAGTTACTCAAACATATTCAATACACTTCCGAATGCGTTTACATGACACGCTGATAAAGAAGTATGGAAGACAAATGCCAAAAGATATTACCGCAAGACGTCAAGAAATACAGGCTCTGAATAGTTACTCAAACATATTCAATACACTTCCGAATGCGTTTACATGACACGCTGATAAAGAAGTATGGAAGACAAATGCCAAAAGATATTACCGCAAGACGTCAAGAAATACAGGCTCTGAATAGTTACTCAAACATATTCAATACACTTCCGAATGCGTTTACATGACACGCTGATAAAGAAGTATGGAAGACAAATGCCAAAAGATATTACCGCAAGACGTCAAGAAATACAGGCTCTGAATAGTTACTCAAACATATTCAATACACTTCCGAATGCGTTTACATGACACGCTGATAAAGAAGTATGGAAGACAAATGCCAAAAGATATTACCGCAAGACGTCAAGAAATACAGGCTCTGAATAGTCACTCAAACATATTCAATACACTTCCGAATGCGTTTACATGACACGCTGATAAAGAAGTATGGAAGACAAATGCCAAAAGATATTACTACAAGACGTCAAGAAATACAGGCTCTGAATAGTAACTCAAACATATTCAATACACTTCCGAATGCGTTTACATGACACGCTGATAAAGAAGTATGGAAGACAAGTGCCAAAAGATATTACCGCAAGACGTCAAGAAATACAGGCTCTGAATAGTAACTCAAACATATTCAATACACTTCCGAATGCGTTTACATGACACGCTGATAAAGAAGTATGGAAGACAAATGCCAAAAGATATTACCGCAAGACGTCAAGAAATACAGGCTCTGAATAGTCACTCAAACATATTCAATACACTTCCGAATGCGTTTACATAACACGCTGATAAAGAAGTATGGAAGACAAGTGCCAAAAGATATTGCTACAGGACGTCAAGAAATACAGGCTCTGAATAGTTACTCAAACATATTCAATACACTTCCGAATGCGTTTACATAACACGCTGATAAAGAAGTATGGAAGACAAGTGCCAAAAGATATTGCTACAGGACGTCAAGAAATACAGGCTCTGAATAGTTACTCAAACATATTCAATACACTTCCGAATGCGTTTACATGACACGCTGATAAAGAAGTATGGAAGACAAGTGCCAAAAGATATTACCGCAAGACGTCAAGAAATACAGGCTCTGAATAGTCACTCAAACATATTCAATACACTTCCGAATGCGTTTACATGACACGCTGATAAAGAAGTATGGAAGACAAATGCCAAAAGATATTACCGCAAGACGTCAAGAAATACAGGCTCTGAATAGTCACTCAAACATATTCAATACACTTCCGAATGCGTTTACATAACACGCTGATAAAGAAGTATGGAAGACAAATGCCAAAAGATATTACCGCAAGACGTCAAGAAATACAGGCTCTGAATAGTCACTCAAACATATTCAATACACTTCCGAATGCGTTTACATAACACGCTGATAAAGAAGTATGGAAGACAAATGCCAAAAGATATTACTACAAGACGTCAAGAAATACAGGCTCTGAATAGTCACTCAAACATATTCAATACACTTCCGAATGCGTTTACATAACACGCTGATAAAGAAGTATGGAAGACAAATGCCAAAAGATATTACCGCAAGACGTCAAGAAATACAGGCTCTGAATAGTTACTCAAACATATTCAATACACTTCCGAATGCGTTTACATAACACGCTGATAAAGAAGTATGGAAGACAAGTGCCAAAAGATATTACTACAAGACGTCAAGAAATACAGGCTCTGAATAGTCACTCAAACATATTCAATACACTTCCGAATGCGTTTACATGACACGCTGATAAAGAAGTATGGAAGACAAGTGCCAAAAGATATTGCTACAGGACGTCAAGAAATACAGGCTCTGAATAGTTACTCAAACATATTCAATACACTTCCGAATGCGTTTACATAACACGCTGATAAAGAAGTATGGAAGACAAGTGCCAAAAGATATTGCTACAGGACGTCAAGAAATACAGGCTCTGAATAGTTACTCAAACATATTCAATACACTTCCGAATGCGTTTACATAACACGCTGATAAAGAAGTATGGAAGACAAGTGCCAAAAGATATTGCTACAGGACGTCAAGAAATACAGGCTCTGAATAGTTACTCAAACATATTCAATACACTTCCGAATGCGTTTACATGACACGCTGATAAAGAAGTATGGAAGACAAGTGCCAAAAGATATTGCTACAGGACGTCAAGAAATACAGGCTCTGAATAGTTACTCAAACATATTCAATACACTTCCGAATGCGTTTACATAACACGCTGATAAAGAAGTATGGAAGACAAGTGCCAAAAGATATTGCTACAGGACGTCAAGAAATACAGGCTCTGAATAGTTACTCAAACATATTCAATACACTTCCGAATGCGTTTACATGACACGCTGATAAAGAAGTATGGAAGACAAGTGCCAAAAGATATTACTACAAGACGTCAAGAAATACAGGCTCTGAATAGTCACTCAAACATATTCAATACACTTCCGAATGCGTTTACATGACACGCTGATAAAGAAGTATGGAAGACAATTGCCAAAAGATATTGCTACAAGACGTCAAGAAATACAGGCTCTGAATAGTTACTCAAACATATTCAATACACTTCCGAATGCGTTTACATGACACGCTGATAAAGAAGTATGGAAGACAAGTGCCAAAAGATATTGCTACAAGACGTCAAGAAATACAGGCTCTGAATAGTTACTCAAACATATTCAATACACTTCCGAATGCGTTTACATGACACGCTGATAAAGAAGTATGGAAGACAAATGCCAAAAGATATTACTACAAGACGTCAAGAAATACAGGCTCTGAATAGTCACTCAAACATATTCAATACACTTCCGAATGCGTTTACATGACACGCTGATAAAGAAGTATGGAAGACAATTGCCAAAAGATATTACCGCAAGACGTCAAGAAATACAGGCACTGCAAGTACCTACTGTCTGTACCTAGACAAAATGGCTGCCTCAAAATCACACGTTGTCTGAAGACTCACAACTTCAGGCTAGAAGTTACAAAAGCAAAGCCGTAACACGCTTTACTAAAAGTAAACTATTTCCTACGAAGAAACATATTTATCCTACATATTATATTATAGGGTTTATGAAATACTATGATGTGACTGACAGAAACTTAACTAATTACCTGCATAACACAACATAATAGTGGAGTAACGACATTCTTCTTGTGGGGCCCTCGCACGTGTGCCGGTCTACTTTCCAACCTGGGTTTTTATAGCCTAAACATGACGTCTCACAACCTCCGCCGTGTAGGATAAATTAGTCCCACACGAAAAACGTGACAGTCCCTTACGGAAACAGCCGAAGTGATTCGAATGTTCAAGTTCCACACGTCCGACGCATGCGCGAACGGAAACTGCATCATAGATCATCCCCAACTGTCAACAAACACCGGAGTAGTATTCCCTGCACCCACACCTCGGAACTCGTGTTTAAAGAAGGCCAAGCAAGAACAACAACACTTCTGGGAGGTAAAAACACAGTTCATTACACCTTGTCAAGATGGCGGCGCACTAAGGATGTCGTGCGAGATTGAATGGTTTCGATGGAAATAGTTATATAGAATGTCTTCCTTCAGCCAAACAAAAGGTGAGTCCAGTGCCATCCACACGTCCGGGAGGCAAAAAAAAACACTGTTCATTACAGTATTCCTCTGATCACATTAAGCATCATCATTGGTATCTTTATAAAAATTCACCTGGAGCTGGGGAAAACACGATAAAGTACAGAAGGGCAACAGGATAGTTAGAATTTCCTTATCAACCATCGTCTACACTGTGTGTTACCTCCCAGTGGTCATCTATGCTGTGGTCATTCTCATTACGAAGAAGAAAAGTGATGTTAAGACGCAAATAGGAAGTACTTGCATTGTGTCCAACAGTCTGTGGAGTGTGTTCATCTATGCTGCAAAATATCGACCTTTCAGAGATGCTTTCCTGAAGAATTTTGCCCGACCTTCTTCAGAGAACGTGCAAGACGCGAACTCTCAAGTCCACTTTCACCGGAACAGAGTCAGTGTGTTTACAGTTGAGGAACAACACTGATGTGTTGAACTTCACCTCATGGGATGCCGACTTATGCTGGACTTAGGTTGTAGCCTATATATTCAATTTGGGAAACGTTTAATACATCAAAAACATTAATCAATTTGAGTAACATTTACCCTGCTTGTGCTGTTAATATTAGGTCTAAATCCAAGCTGATACTTTTATCAACTAAAGCATTTCCAGCAGTGTTATTAAAATACAAATTTCGGAGATTGAATTGGGAAAACATTGAAAAGTACGGAAAATTCCGAGAAGAGCCGAAGTTTAGAGAAAGTAAAACCGTCAGCCGTCCAATACGGAATTCACTGTGCAATACGGAAATCGACGACGGAAACCGTATTGCACTCCTGTATTACTATCTTAAGTTTACATGGGTATATAATAAATATATAGAACGTCATACTAGTGCATTTGGATGTTTTGTATTGAACGAGAAGATGTCATGGAGGCAGAGAAACAACGAGTTCGAAGACGGATATTCTATTTATTATATGATATTATCCATGGCCTCCTTTCACAAAACAACCTTTACTAACTCAATACAGTGACAGAGCCAATGGCGTTTTTTTAACAATTTGCTGTTATGCTGTAGCGAGTTTTTCCCCACTCGCAGCACTGATGAATGGCTTCAGTTCTCATTGTTTTTATTTTTCAACAATTATGCGCTTGTGTTTATCAAGTAATGAAATATAAAGTCATGAAAATATTACCTCCATTGGAACCTTCAGTTTGACTGTTTTAATCATGTATTAATAACATATATGTGTAAACAGGGATATCCCTTCGAATTTGTTTCCAAAAAGAAATACCCGGATAGAACCCTCCTTTTAAGTCCTGATTAACTAAAGAGCCAATTGCTCTTTTTTTAAATTTGTTTTAGTTTTAGTGTATATCGGTTGTATTTCATTACTTTCATTGAAAAATGCCTCTGAGCTTAGCACTGCCATTACACTACCAGTGTGGTGATGTCATAGTATTGTGAAGTCATCATAGATGAACACAGTATTGCATGATAAAGTTTTTTTTATATGAATGTGTAAATGAAAATGTTGAATTTTAAATGCATTTTTGTGTTGAAATTGTAAAAAAAATTGCTGTTAATAATTGTTGTTTTTGTACTGTGGTTGATGCAGTGTTTGAGTTGTTTAATTGCTCAAACTGTATTTAATAATCTTTCCATGTGGTAATTTATATACCTCAGTGCTATATGATTTATTATTTATTTTAATTTAGAAATACTTACATTAAGTGAATCTTTGTAGAATGAGGTTTCTGCGGGTGGTGTGACCATCATTTACACCCCCATCGTACATGATAGGAGGGTCATCCTCTCTGTCAACCACTCCTGGTGGCTCTGCACAGTGGTTGTCTGCACAGAAATTGTGCAACTTAAAAGCGGCCATTATAATGGCACTACATCTTTCTGGAGCAAACCACAGACATCCACTTGATTTGTGCAAACACCTACAAGAATAAAATTTTTGAACTGATTTCTGTTTTATTGTTTTCATTAAATTTGTTTAAATCAATTGAGGAATAGATTTCGCAAGCTCCGGCATTTATAGAAGTTTAACTTGCATGTTTCAAACCACTTATGAGTCATTTAAAATAACAAATTATGAAATCTATTCCTTAATTTGGTGTGCAATCGCAAATTCAATTTACAATTAAAAATACATTCTAAATTATACTTTTATAAATGTCAAAGTTTAATTGAGAGTGAATTACCGGAATCTCGACTTGAGAACTCCGAATGCCCTCTCTATCGTGTTTCTTGTTCGGGCGTGGCTGGAATTATATCTCTCCTCTGGACGGCTTTGAGGATCCACTAGTGGAGTAAGCAGCCAGGGTCTGCATGCATAGCTGGGAATAAAAATAAATTATTTAATTTTTTATCAAAGTTATAATTTCAATTAAAATACAATTATTCTCAACAAACACATTAACAAATGGATTATACAATAATGTTCAGCCATAACATTTGACGATTTGGTATATATTTACAATTATACCAATATATTCACACATTACACAGTTAGGGTTTACAGCTTGAGAAAGAATGTTTATAAAGTATTTACCCTGAATCACCCAAAAGCCAGCCATCATATGCACATGTTTCCAGTTTTTTCCCAAGACCACTGTTGTTCAGTATGAGAGAGTCATGTGTGCTTCCAGGCCATCTCACTACCACATTGGTAAATCTGGAAAACAGCAAGTAAAAAATAAAATATATAAATATAAGGACATATTTTAAGGGTGCTTCTTTCAAAATATTTCAATTGATTTCTAATTAAAACGGTTAACGAATAATTATGGTCTGTTAAATTTGAAGAGATATTTTAAAAGCTAATTAAATTGTGGTAGAAAGTATATACGTAATTAAAACAGGTGGCAAAAAAACAATTACATTGTTTGAAATTGATCTATTGTTCTACGTCGACTTAGAGATAAGGTTAACCTTAGAGATAAGGTTGTTTTGTGAAAGGAGGCCCAGGTAATTAAGTCCGAAAAGGGCCATTTTCACGCCGAACGGCCGCTAGGAAAGTCCGTCACCACAGTAACAATGTGACGTCATAAGCCAATTCGCCGCGTGAGACCATTGTTTTATGACGTCAAATGATATCAGTCACCGTTCGCAGTTCACTGTAACTTGATAGACAGTTTATTTCACTGATAAATCCCAGTATTTCATCGCTCGCCACATAATAAAACGTAATATTTTGAAGATTTGTTCATCTCATATTTACTGAAGTTGTTATATATTTTTTAAAAACCTTTAGTTATAAACAAACTATTAAAATAACAGCACTGCACTCGATCTTTCTGGAATCCCCTAAAGTTTCTACTAAAGTTGAGCAGTCGGAGGGAACGGCTAGTGGTAGGGGTCTGTGAGCACTACGAAGGAGGAAGTCCGAGGTGCGCAGACCGCCTGCGTGGAGGATGCTGGTTCGCTTCTAGCTCCAGACAGCGAGCAACCGCTCCGTGACGTCACTAATATACTCGCTGCCATCAGAAGGTGTTCGGATGAGAAAGCTCCAACACAGCGCGTGCAGTCGTTGATTGCTGTCACGCTCAAAATATAAACTTCTAACTCGTAGGATTCGCAATACATCTCCGTACAGCGACACAAGAAAAGAGGCCTTCAAACAAATATTGTTGTGATTGTATTACGTTTTCCATCGCGTACTTGAAACAAATATATTTTCCTTTAATAACCGAGGTCATTAGACATGATATATTCAACCGAAAACATCAAAAATACTTATATTCATACGCCTAACGTATGAAACATACTTTCGAACCGGTCGCTTGGTATGTTGACTAAGCCGTTAGTTCTTAGCTATCCGTGACGTCATATTCAATTGTTGTGGCAGGGCCACTACCGTAGAGCTACTCGGAGGGAGAGCGCCCTGACTTGGAGGTTGGGTTCGCTTGTAATGAAGGGAAGTAACTCTGATCATGTAGAGCGAGGTAATCATTTTAAAATATGTAAAAATGTTTTCTACTTCCATATAACTAATGAAGAAAAAAAATGGAAACATTTCAAGAATAATTAGAAAACAACAAACAACATTCTCAGATCATTTGAGATGGAAAACATTTTCCATCAATTTTCAAATGCTGATAAATAGTACTGTCGGAGGGTCAACGTTCCATCATCTTTATTAAACGTGGAAACTGTTCAGGAATCTCATGGAAACAATAACTTGAAACATTAAACTGGGAAATACGTCGATACCCATATCTGTCAATCTCCATCCTCGGTAATCCAGCGATTTCGTTCCAATAAATCTACTTGTGTGTAGATTTATCGGAACGAAAGCGCTGGATTATCGAGGATGGTCAATCTCTGTTTGAACAGCTTATGTTAATTTTATTTCACTTTGACCTGACCTGTGCGGATCAATTATTTCAACCATTGAGAATTTGAATATATATGCTAAGTAGCTGTGACCTGTGACCTTACTTCAACTACAGCCAATGAAAAGAGAGTGCTCATTAATATTCATGAAATCTGTCCTACTTTCCACGGGGTTTAAAAATAGAATTCTGTTGACATGTTACGATGTATTGTAGTAGATTAAATAATGGTTTCCATCTTGTGGATTTTGAATAGGGACATATTACTTTACTTCACATTGTCTTGTATATGAAAACCACCCAATACCATGCAGTCCCTTAAGTTACCTATCTCACGATTAGAAATGACTACCTTTCACAAAGAAATCAGGAAATGTGGGACCACTTGACGCGGCCGTATATAGGTAGCGACAAGGTGGTCCCACATTCTCATAACAACGACATTCATCTTAAAACGAACCCGAAAAATAGAAAATGTAATTGTTAAATATTTTAGAAATGTTCTAGTACACAACGGTTTTATATGTTTGTACAACGTCGTGTTGTCAGTTAGAATACGAAACCAAAAGGCTTAGCTTCAGTGTGAAATACAAGAGTTACCTCCCTTCCTTACAATTTAGAACCCATGTTAGCCAAGGTGTCTACACAGCTCTCTGGAGTTATTGGTAGGCTACTGCAGTGCAGAAGAAGATGAAAATAGGTTTTAAGGTCATGAACCCTGTGACCCAATTGTCTGTACACAACATTTCAGCTTTCTAGACCTTTTGGTACTTGGGAAGAAGATGAAAATGGGTTTTTAAAGTCGTGAACCCTGTGACCTGTTTGGTCACAATTTAGAATCCCCCATTGGCCAAGGAGTATGTACAGAAAATTTCAGCTCCCTAGACCAAGTGGTTCTGGAGATGATGACGAAAAAGAAAAAAATTGACGGACGGACGGACACTCTACTTTGAGCGTTTATGTATCGCTACAACGGTCAGATCACTTGAACTACCTTTGTGCGGCCATTTTAACGTGATCACACAAAAATCCGCTCGAAGGGAAATGCACTCATATGGCTTAACCGAACAATGTACATTTGTTTTAGAACTCTTTCTATTGATTCAGGAGTATTGTTTAGCCATTGGTAACACTTATTTACTTTATCGTGAAATGACTTTATTTCAGTAAGAAAAACGTGCTACAGCGCCTTTAAGCTTATTAAGTTTACAATAACGAAAATAATTGTTACAAAAAAACATACCGTCAAAACAGCGAAACTATCCGATTTTTTCGAATTTGCTAAAACCGTATATGTATCTTACGTCAGGGGCAGATAACCCATAAAAGAAGTCATGAATTGACACTCTGACCCGACACAAAAAATTAAAAACCTGTTTAGGTCGCAAGCTATCAACCTTTCAAATTTAAAGAAAATTGAAAAGAAAATCGACCAATCACCTCAAGGCGAAATGGTCGTGTGGTAAGCTGTTGGTACAGTCAATGCTGGCGATAGTTGCCTTACTCTGAGGGCGTGGGTTCGAATCCCGCATGGGACTCGGCCCGAAAAAGTACAAGAATTTGTACTATTGAAGGTTGTGTTATCCCAAATATAACCATGTTATATTTCTTCACTATCTAAATGGCAAGTATTTCTAAGTTCAAATAATGAATTAAAAAATAACGAAAAACCTCGACAGGCACGCTGAAGGCGCTGAGAGATAATGATAAGAGACACATTACTGTAATTCGAACAGTGTGATAGCACCTTATTACTTGAAACTAATCAATACGACCATATGCATCATTATGACTGATATGAGACTCAAAGTCGAAGTCGTATGTTCCTCGTTAGACGAACTGACGTCCTCAGCCGGTGCTGGACATGGTAGAATTATTGAGCTTTGTCCAAAGGAGGATAGAACTGACGCAGATTGTCCTAGATGTCGTCAATCTCGCTTGGGACGGATCATACTAAACATACGTAGGCGAGATTATAATGTTAGATAAGATAATACGTTATTAGCTTGGGCTATTGTGACATCAAATCATACTTAATTCGTTCATATTTTCATAATAAAGGAGACGTGGTTTTGGGGTTAACGCCGCTTTAAAGAGTATTTCATTTATATCACGGGTGACAATATTATGGTCATACGATCTGAAGTTACAATAGGCAAGTGTATCATACGATCTGAAGTTGCAGTAAGCAAGTAAGTCTTACGACCTAAAGTTACAATAAGGGTGTCATACGATCTGACGTTACAGTAAGCAATTGTGTCATTTGCACCCAAACCTACTTGCGTGTAGAACAGTTCTCCACAGCAAAGTTAACGAACCCCGGACATCTTGGTCCGAAGCTAAACGCTATAACCACTTATAGTAAAGCAACCATGTACCACATGAAATTACAATAAGGGTGTCATACGACCTAAAGTTACAATAAGCAAGTGTGTCATACCATCTGACGGTATAGTAGGCAAGTAAGTCATATGACCTAAATCATACGATCAACATTTATAGTTTGAACTACCCGGCAAACTTACAGTAAACAAGGCCTGTTAAACGACCTAAACTATATTCATATTAAAGACATTCAAATAAAATCTTTTTTTTTAAAATAGAGCCATTTGCTCTGTAGCTCATCATGTGTTCAACAATACACAGCATTAAGTTTCATAATTTTAGTTTTCCAGAATTATTTTTCAAACTTTTTAAGGTTTTAACGCATTTCAAGTATTTTTATGTATTGGAGAAGAAGATGAAAATAGCCCGTTTAAGTCGTGGCCTCTCTGACCCATTTAGTTTCCCCTTTGGCAAGGAGTTTTGTACACAACATCTCAGCTTCCTGCAGCCTTTCGTACTGAAGAAGATGAAAACCTACAATTTAGAATCCCCATTGGCCTATAGGAGTGTGTACACATCATTTCAGCTTCCTTGAGCTTTTCGTACTGGAGAAGATGAAATAGTTTCTTGGTTATGAGCCCTGTGACCCATACTTTGTCGTGCAGTATATAGTCGGTCTTTTTTGTATTGCATGTCAGCTTACTTTGAAAGGTATTTTCACATACATAGACAGTGGTTGAATTGCATGTCAGCTTACTTTTCACATATATTACAACAGCACACGGGGGCGGGATAGCGCAGTGGTTAGCGCGTTCGGCTTCGGATCAAGAGGTCCGGGGTTCGAATCCCGCTAGGGGCACGGCAACTTTTCTACACGCAGTAAGGTTTGGGTGCAATGCTACACTGAATTTCAGCGTAGTACCGCTAGTTCCAGCCAATGCTCGCAGGTTTCAAAGCAATGCATAGTCACATGGCGTTGCGGGCTTTCTCCCTGCCATAATACTAGCAACCGCGATATAAGTGAAATACTTGAAAGCGGCGTTAAACCCAAACTCACCTCACCACTTCCGATCCATACACGTCGATCCAATTGGTGACGAGATAATGGTAGAGACGTAGAATAACATCAGGATGGAAGTGAGTTGTTGGAAGTCATTTCTCACATTCTCCATAGCGAGTTGGAAAGTAATATTATTCTAAAGAGCAGTCACAAACTTAAATAGCCTTACTATCAGAAAATGATAATCACAACCATGACACATTTTAGAGAGATTTTATGTGAGTTTCCAATCCAATTCCAATGTTTTTAAATGTGTTGTACTGGTTTAAGCCTTTTGTTCGATTTTGAATATAGGACGAGGCCGTCTGTAAATCCAAAATGATCATCAAAAACAGTAGGAACGTGGTCCCCGCGGAGTCGAAGGTAATCATTCATGTTGTTCACTTCCATTTAAAAACGGGTAGGGCTGAAACACAACCTTGCTTAACACCAACTGATAATGAAATCGCTTCTGCCGCCTTAACTTATGTTTTAATAGCATACATCACATTGGAGTACATGTCATGTCATGTCATGTCATGTCATGTCATGTCATGTCATGTCATGTCAAAGATTAAATTGTCTGTAATAAGTATACACTTAGAGCAACACATAGCTCATCTATGAGTGACAACTCAAATTAGCCAATAAGCCTAGGGAACGAATCAATTATAATTTTAATGAGATTGGAAACTCTCATTTATTGTGTGTTTGAATGATATTTGATGTACGCCAAGCAAATGGGAATCGGTTAATGTCTAATATAAGATATATGAGTAATTTGAAGTAATGGTCAGTTAGACATGATAGAGACGCAGATATCACCTCGTGGAAGTCCTCCTGACTCTCTTCTTTTCGTTTTCTTTGCAGTTTCACGAGTTCCTGGGCCTTGATAATACCATAGAGAGGGGTACTGCACATGGTAAACTAACATTTAGTCTCAGAAATATGTTTTTCTAACCAACAACGTTTTACAAACAATACAAATACATATACAAAATGGAGCCCTAAAGATGCCTGAATCCTAGAGATGAGTAATCAAGACTTGCTTTAATGTTCTAGACTGGGCTGGTCGTCAACTGAATATTTAGCTCTAGGGTCTGGATGACAGACTTGGGTACAGGTCGGGTCGGTTGAATTGCGCAGAGGCGAGGTGCCCCAGGCTCTAATTCAAAATGAAGGCAAGCGAGACGGTACATACCCGTGTAGACCCTCACTCGAAAACCTGACCCATATCGTAACTCGGGTGGAAACGGGTTTGAGTAAAAGTCATGGACGGTCGTGACTGAAGGCAGAACAGGAAATATACCTCGCATTTAAGGTAGGTAGTAGTATTATATATACTACTGTCCTTTTTATGATAGTGTTGTAAACTTTGAATTCCTACTGATACCAACTACGTGATTTCCGAAGCTGATTTTCTTTTGTTTGTGTATATTACGGGTTGATCGGGTATATACCAAGCTTGCTCAGTGAAGTGGTTGAAACGGTTAACTACACCCGAGTTGTTTGTATGAATGAAATCGTTTTGTTCACTCCTTTTTCTTTTATTTATGATGTTCTAGTGAAGACTGACGACGATGTTTCAGTGTATGTAGATAACGTACATATATTTACATTAACTTGAAATGTATAAAGTTCTCTGTTAGGAAGTCTTTTGCTCCCAGGTAAGACATAGAAATTAACAGACCGGATCACACTAAAACATGAAGCAGGTTGTCGTTGTTTTCAATATCGTGGCATGTTTTAAAGGGGCAGCTAGGAGCAGGGGTTGTTTTTTTTCTTCAAATTTCCAATTTATAATGATAGTTTATGTCATTTATATTTACTTAAGAGGGTAAAACATCTTATTACACAAACCAATTATCAGTAGTGGTAATAACGGTGTATAAAGTAAAAATTGCTTGGCGGCCATTTAATTGTGAACACATTTTATTATTTCGAATGACAAAAACGATTCCCACGGCTTTGCAGAACAAAGTACATTAATTTTTTAACTTTATTTTCCGAAGAGAGAAGGGTGTTTTATTATTGGTGACATTATTTTTCAAACATCAATTCATGGAATTATTTCAGCTAAAAAACGTGCTACTGCCCCGTTAAGTTATTGTTTCAAATTTGTATTTAACAACAACTAAACCAATTGAAGTGCCTTGATATGGCGTGGGCGAACTTTTCGAACAGCATTCCCGTTCTTATATTACAGTATGATATTTACATATTGACCGTATAAAGTAAGGATATGAGTGTATATTTCGAGCCAAATATTCACGCAGTTTTAGAAAACGTACTTAGGATATAAGTTATAGTTACCTTGTTTCCCTTAATAAGCACATTTGTGTTTTACGTTAGTTGAAGTACTGTTGTTGTTATTGAGTATTGTTCAATAAGTTTAGATCCATTACACTCAAGTTGATACGTTCCGTGAGAACAGTACCACACGGAAGCTCGTCTATATCACCTATTCATATACGTCTCAGATCATGATACTGCGCTCCAGAAAAATGAAGAATCGTGACAAGAGCGTGTTAAGGACCACGATTATGTTTCACTCCTATAATAATCAGAAACCAACACGTTGTTTCATAAATATAGTATCAAACGGAAGCTAGTTTAATATGATCCTATGAGTCTTATAGATCCTGACACTGTATATACGTAGAAGCGTGACAGAAGCGAGCAAAGGACCACGATTATGTTTCACTCCTTTAATAAGCAGAAAACAACACGTTGTTTCATACAAAATAGTATCAAACGGAAGCTCTTTCAATACGCTCGTATGAGTCTCAGCTCCTTACACTGTAGAAGCGTGACAACAGCGAGTGGTGGAGCATGACACGGTGACACTGATGATCTGATGACAAACACCCTCACCTCTGAAGGGGAGAACATGGCTGAGACACAATTTCGACATACATAGATGTAGTATTAATAAACAAACCTACAGTAGTCATAGTGAGAACAATGGAGATGACAAGCTTGAGGCTGTTGTTGTGACGTATGTATTGAAAAATATATGACTTTGTCAAAACTGTACCTTAAAGATGTATATCTAATAAATATATATTCTTTACATTCCCTGGAAATATCCTTAGTATGAGAATGTTACTTTTCTTCTGTTCTCTGACGATGTGGTGGACATGTCGTTGAACAACGTTACAGCAACGTTACAGCAACGTTACAGCAACTACAGCAGTGCGCTTCGATAACATAGAAAGAGTAGCATATCAAACCAACTTTAAAAACGACAAACCGTCTTTACTTTACCGTTGAATTAATTGTTTATCAAGTTGACCATCGGACCACATCGCATGTACTTGTCATTTGAGATACAAATTGAATATACTTATACGATATATGAAAACCAGCTTCTGGTGCATTGAATGACCATGATTCTACAGACAGACAGACAGACAGACAGAATATTTGATTAGTGTCTCACTCGTAGATACAAATTATAAAATTATTGTATATAATAATAAATAATAGAATATGCTACGACCAGTCGCTCAGCGACTTATGAGAGACAATATATCTTTAAAAATACAGAAATAAATGAAAAGAGCTAAAATATACAAATAGGTAAGAAAATATAAACACATAGACAACATGGAAATTCTAAAACATTAACCATATAAGATACCACGGCGTTTAGTTAAAATATCCTGGCAGGTTTTGGAAACGGTAAAAATTAGGTCATGGGAACTAAAAATATAAATACAGTAGACAGTATCTCAGTGAGGTTCCGCTTGTTGGACGCAGGTTGACTGACAGTCGTTGTGCAATAGTCTAGAGGAGAAGAACGGAGGAGGGGTGGTAGAAAGACTCGCTCACCGATTCGTGACGTCACTGATTACCGTAGTTGGCGCAAGATGTCATAGTCGACTGCACTGGTATGTCCTAAACAGTCTCAGCTCTGTTATATTACGCAGTGTGTGCTTAACTTCTTATCGCCTTAGTCGTCCAGGATTGTTTGACTTTAATATCAACAGTTACATATACAAATGTAGGAAGGAGCATTATATAAACAGGACATATGTATACTTACATGTGTTATACACGCAAATAAATTACAAACTCATTTGTCCTTTTCATTCATATACATGTACAGCCAATCTAAAAGTAGCTATATAGGCCATATAAGTGCACCATTATGAGCTATGGGAGTATAACATTACTTCGAGTTTTAACTAGATTGATTAACAAGAATTAGAGTATAGCTACGTGTACGGTTATACTTTCTTATCCGAGAACGAAAGTAGATACAAAAAAATCACATAGGCAACCTTTTTAAAACTCCTTAAACTATAATGGATGATGTATGTGTCATAATGTTGATACAGTCACATTTTACTATTGCCACACGTGTAGACGTGATTAGATGCACTCGTACATGGAATGTACTACAGGAAGATCATAGACATAACGCAAACATAAGCTCATGATAAAACAGTTTATGCTGTATGCCTGTAAAGTTATTTCGAGTCTGAATCCACTCTCTATGTTCCTCCACGTCGACTCTGTCTGCCTCACGGCAATATATAATAATAATAATAATAATATACATTTTAACGCCTAATATCCAGTGCAAGCACTGCTCAATGGCGGTACAATTATTACCCTGAAGGAATTGTACTTTCGGTGACCATTTAGGTCCGTACCTCCCGTGTTCAGGTACCCATTTAAACAGCTGGGTGGACTGAGTGCAATGTGGATGAAGTGCCCAGGGGCACACCACAGTATAAGACCCAGGTCACAAATGTTTGGTGTCTCCACCGGGATTCGAACCCGGGCCGTTGGCGTGAGAGGCAAGCAAGCTAACCACTACACCACTGTGCTCCACATAGTGCGAAGATATCGCTGCATCCAGACAGTCTGGTAACCTGTTTGTCCATCTCCGTGCATCTCTGTGCATCTCCGTGCATCTCCGTGCATCTCCGTGCATCTCTGGGCATCTCCGTGCATCTCCGTGCATCTCTGTGCATCTCTGTGCAATAACCATGTAAATTGAAGTTCGTTGTAACGTCAATAAAATTATGTCAAACACAATGACAAAGAATCATCATATATTCATGTGTAAAAAAATCATTCTCAAATGTATCCTGAGATTTGTCACCCCGTGGTACACGTTTTCTAACGTTGACATAATGAATTAGACAGAAGAGGGCGAATTTTGAAAATTCAAATTTCCATAATTTTCGAATAAAAGTTTCCATATGAGAACATTTTGCTCACAAATACAATGAATGTTTATGAAAGAAAATACATGATGCATGTTTGACCAAGTTGATATCTTACTGTATATTTCATAGAGAAAAATAAGAAACTGGTCATTGCAAAGGGGTGCCAAATTTATAATTGTTGAATATGAGGTATAACATTAGATTACGTTGTGGAACAATCAACTTATCATTCTTATCATGCGAACATACACAATGATCGGTCCAGTTTTCGCGTTGAAACGATGCTTCAAAGACATCCCAAACTATGTGATATTTGCACTAAAATACACGGTCAAGTAGGTGAACAAACTTTCGGGATGCGGCTGTATATCCACTTCAGCCCTTTCATTGCTAAGTACGCAATCTTTCAGGAGGCACTGTTTTGTTACCTTTTGTAAATGACCCGCGGGTGAACCACCCTAGAAAGTGTATGGCCCTAAAGAAACCCCACTGAGCATGACCGTTATATATTGTGGCAGATGATATACTCAGTCACAAAAGAAATGCAAATTGCCCCGTGGGATAGAGGGTTAACCCAACTGCCCATAATCTATTTATAGAGCAGGGCCGTGGGAGAGACACGTTTCCGAAAACCCACTTTTTTTCTTATGTAAATACAGGCATGAAAATATAATATACAATCATTTTATTAGTTTCTGATTGTAAACCATTTTAACCGCATGCGGTGTACCGTATATATAATAAGATATTATATCCTTTTAAAGAATGGTATCAACACGTAAACAGGGCAAGATAATAATATTATCAAACTGCCATTTAACTGAATAAGACAAGATTATCAAAATGTCGTCATTAAAAAAAATTTTTTTTTAAGAAGGATAAATATCATCTTTTTGTATAATGAGATTTGCATATTATCACAGTGGTCCCACCTTATTCGGTAAGAGATTTGTATTTTGAAAATAGTCTATTTTGTTCAATTCACTAAACAACTTAACATGTGAAACTGAAGCAAGATAACGTCACACGTGAGATGGTCTCTACGTTTTGGCGTAAACTAAAAGTCTGAATAACTAAGTGTCATTGAATACTTTCAAAGGTAGATAAGAATGTTCAAGGAGTGAGCGAGGCGTTACAGAATTTGTTGAACGTTTATTGTCACTCCTGCGACATTCTTCTGCATCTTGTTTATCCTTATACTGTGAGGAGCTTTGTACAAAAATTAAAAACGTTTATATATGTATTGCTAAATATAACAGCAAGAAAAAAAGAATAGTGTATGCATGCAGTGCAGAAAGGTTTAATAAAGGGGGACAATGTTGAGTATTTTAGACGTGTATATTTATCATATTTGATATTTTCTTTACACCCTTTTGCTGGACACACGACCGCGTTCATTTAAATACTGTCATATATTGTATATACATGTATACACGTATTTCTTACATATAAATAGAATCACTCTTGTGGATTCTGATATTACGCCTCGGATAGTTCAACTTTCATCAACTGTGTTAATATAATGTTATTAATTAAGTATTTCCGTATTGGCCCAGTTACAGGTCCGAGGTCCGTTGTATTGGCCCGAGACGAAGTCAATACGAAGTCAAGACGAAGTCAATACGGAGATACTTACTTAATGACAATTTTATTTATTAACTTCTTTACGTTATATTTGCACAACACTAAACATATCATTTATATTGAAATGTAAGTATAAACAAGATTGGTGAACAAATAGCACGAGTCAAAGTTGTGAAGCTTGTGAGTTTGTTAGCTTTCACCAAATGTGCAACTTCGCATGCTCAGACTCATATTGGCCCAGTTTGTCTGGTATTGGCCGGGTTTTTTCCCGTATTGTCCAAGTTTCCCCTTATTGGCCCAGTTGTCGAGTCATAAGCTCTAGACCGTAAATGCCATAGAAGTACCATAACATTGATAGTAAATTAATGATATATTTGATATCAGATGTAGAACGGTTTTAAGATGCTGCGTCAAAAATACATGTTGTAGTATGGTTACCAGTAAGTTATATCTAAAACCATGTACATGTGATAATAGCGCTAATTTTTTAGCATACGTACTGGACAGAAAAATATGCAAATTTGAGTGCATTTCGAAGATTACTGATTGTGAAAGTATTTCAAAAGGTTAAATGTCATTTCATATTAAACGCTTTGCTCAATATTTCTTCGAATTCATAATTAAAAGGGGCACATGACATTCAAACATCATAATTGGTTTCTCTATATGTAATCATACAAAATCACAAACAAACTATTTGGTTCAGTTGTCTATAGACTTATGAAGTCAATAACCGTTTAGAGTAACTTTATAATACGTATGAATCTACTATCCTATCCTGTCGATGATAAATTATTTACTAGTGTTATACCGCTGCATGTGTGACGTCCCAGTGATGTGTTTTTGTTACATCCCAATGATATAATTAGCGGAAATCTAAGTTTCAGTAAACTCGAAAACATTGCTTGATTTATGTGGGCGATTAATACTTAAAATGCTAGACGTACATATATATCATCTGTTTACAAAACATTCTAGTAAACAAGCATAGAAAAAGAAAAAAGGCCCTTCCTTAAAATGTATACCATTATGAGGTATTTAACTGTCGACAACCCATTGCTTTGTGACGGGATACGGTGTAGGGTTTACGAGAGATCGGAAGGGTTTCACTACATCTCCTTACTCGATTTACTTGACATGTGTTTCCATGGAAACAACGGTATAACTCGATAGGTCAGTGAAAGAAGACGTGAAACAATAGAGGATATTCAGTTACCTGTGGTTTGCCGAGAATGACGGAACGGGGACTTTGGGAAGCCTTCTGGATTAGTGTATGTATCTTGTGTATGTAATATATATGAAATATATACATGTGTGTATATAATATATATATATATATATATATATATATATAGAGAGAGAGAGAGAGAGAGAGAGAGAGAGAGAGAGAGAGAGAGAGAGAGAGAGAGAGAGAGAGAGAGAGAGAGAGAGAGAGAGAGAGAGAGAGAGAGAGAGAGAGAGAGAGAGAGAGAGAGAGAGAGAGCAAATTACAAATAAATTAGATATCATTTTCTACCAACCCAAGCGCCCGATCAGCAATATATATTCCTCATCGCATATTGTTGTCTTTCACAACAAATTTCTCGTAATTTATATAATCATTTTATTCATAAGAAATGCGAATACGAATAAGAAATTGTACGAAAGGCCTATCCATTGTACACTAGTACTCCTGGTTTGTGTGTAACAATATTGAGGATTAATCCATGGTCATGACGTCATTCTATTGTGTTATCAGTTGATTATTATTTTAGGAATCTACTGGTCATTGACTGTCCCAGTTAGGAGGGGTGTTAGGTTTAGATAATTTCAGTAATGGTACATTTTTCGAGACTGATGTATTTTGTCTTGGTGTATAGGATCTTAAAATATCTAGACAACTATAGACAAATTAATTTTTGTAATGCATGAACCTGGAATCGAACATGCAACCCTTCTCTTGGTAGTAAGCGCTTCTAACCATTAGGCAACAATACGCTGTTAGAAACCTGATGATTGTTTGTCAGTAAGAATCCCACGTTCTACTCAAGACTTGTAATGCACGGAACACAGAAAGGCAGAGTTTTAGCTGCCAATCACATCGCTTCGCGTGGAAGTTTTGCGCTGCACGTGCGTGGAAGAATCCATTTCATGAGGGTCGCAGCTACTTGTACCATATCCGATGACTGAGCACCGATACTTGAAAAATAATTGATTTTGGTGTCCCATAACTGAAATCTATTGTTTTAAATGTAAAATGATCACATATGCATGTTTCGTGATGTCATACATGGATTCAGATGGAGAATGCATTCGGAGCAGTGGATTCGTTAAAAATAATCAACTCGCCCCTTCTGGGCTCGTTGATTATTTTTAACGAATCCTTCGGGGCTCGTTGATTATTTTTAACGAATCCACAGCTCCTCATGCATTCTCCATTACGGAAAATAGTTGTTTCTATGGCTGTACATGTCCCTCAATTGAAGTTTGCATTCTCCCTTTGTTTTAGCCTCGCCTTTGACTGAATATATTGTTCTCTATGATTTGAACAGCACCGGAACACTATAGGGAGTGAAATGTTTCTTCAGTTCCAGCCTCTTGTCACCTTTCCTCATTAACCGATGTTGGTTATCAAGTCCTTTAGCTATTCCATTTGGTTTCAGTTTCGCCATCGGCAGTATTTGGGGTGGACATAGTTAAATAGTGTATTTGGTTACATATCTAGTAAGTTAACTATTTCTCTTTAACCGATTGTGGAGTCTGACTGTCAAATCAATACCTAAATTGGTTTGAATTGCTCTGAAAAATATTAGTGAAGAACATTACAGGCGCTGTAGCACGTTGTTCTTCCTGACATAACGTGCTCAAACAAAAAGTTAAATAAGTATTACGAATGGCTAAATATTACTCATGGATCAATGAAAAGAGTTCTCAAACGAATGTACATGTTTCGGTTAAACTATGCGAGTCAATTTCCCTTCGAAGGCAGTTCAAGGGATCTGACTGATGTAGCGATACCTCAACACTCAGTGTAGAGTTGTATGTATGGCACCATGATGGAATGGTCAACCATCTTACTGTACGAACTCTTTTAAAAAATCGCTTGAGATCTACACATCTACATCTCACACTTAAGGATGTCCGCTCCTTCCTGTTGAACTTCAAAAATGAAATATGATTAAGTAAATATTTTTTCTCTTCTTTATTTACTTCATGATATTCTACATCATCTACATACTTTTAAAAAAACAAATGAAATAAAGAAAATTTGACTTTAGAACCTCTAAAAAATGCTTAAACAGCATAAATGGCCTAAATTTGACTAAAAAGGGGGTTTTCAGGTACATTTTGTGTCAAAGCTTAAAAAAAACCACACTACCACATATATTTGTTCATCGATTTCGGTAGGTTAACATGAACTTTGTAACATGTCAAAAAAGGAGAAAAAAATTAATACTAGAAATGTAGTATTTTAAAGTTTTTAGCAGTTTTTTTTTCTCATTTTCCCATAGACTCGCATGTTAAAATTGTACTTTACCCCACTATCTTACAGGCGTCATATCTCGAAAAAAATCCACACTACCCCCTATTTTTTAATGCTGATTTTCCAATCATATACTTTGATCTTTTAAAAAATATAAGTTTGAAAAGAAGTTAAATACTATAAATTTGAGGAGCGAACATCCTTAAGAGTTCAACAAAATTGTCGCTGTACAAGTCGCACCTGTATATTTCAGGGAAAAATCGTTTCAAACGGATACGATTTATCAGATCATGCAATGAGATTGTTTACTCTCGAACGTTAGATTAAATTGTATTAACTTTGATAATAAATGGCAAATTTAAGAAAACATAACATGCCAAAAGCGTGCTATAGCACCTTTAATAGGTTCATCTCTACAATATATATCTTAGGTTAACTTATAAATCACTGAAAAACGATACCAACGCTCGCTGTTTTATCTCGCTCACATCAGATTCGAGTGTTTGCTTATATTAAGCAAATGGTATATTACTCTGGCTTACACAAAACACTAAAATTGGTGTCACCCTGCTCTGTCCTGCAAGGAGTTTGTCGTGACAGTCCCCGGGTGGTATAGATGTCGCTTCACGAGGGTAAATACACGCAAACACTGCGCGGAGCTAGTGGGGAGACGTCTTGTCACGAACGGACGTACTCTTTTGTTCAGGAGAAAGGAGGCAGTGCAAATACGATATGGTTTTTGTGTTTCTTCCTATCAGGTTTTCCATTGAACTTGGAGTGAGTTGTCACGATGGCTAGTGCTAGGGGTAGGTGGGACGAGTGGAGGGGTAGGTGGGACGAGTGGAAGGGTAGATGGGACGAAGGGTATATATGTTGACACTCATGACACATCAAACTCCATGCCAGTTTCCTCTGGTTGACTCATGTTGTATATGTACAGGGTGAGGTGAGTGGTTTGTAGCCTAACAGGCCTAGTGCTGTTTTCGAAATATTTGTCATTATTTTGTAATTATGTGTTTCCTTGATGAGCATGGAGAGTTTAATGTATGTCTTAAAGGCACTGTAGCACGTTTTTTCGCTCAAATAAGTTGATGAAATGTATTTGAAAAATAGTTTCACCAATGGTAAAACATCCTTCTCTCTCCGGAAAATAAAGTTTAAAATGAGTGTACATGTTTCGGTAAAGCCATTGGAAACGTTTTTGTAATATAAAATAATAAATTGTGTTCACAATAAAATGGCCGCCATGCAATTTTTGCTTTATACGCAACATATTTTTTACCGCTACAGATAATTGGTTTGTGTAATAAGATGTTTTACCCTCTTGAGTTAGTTTAAATGACATAAACTATCATTATAAATGGGAAATTTGAAAAAATAAATTTTGCAAAAAACGTGCTACTGCCCCTTTAACTTCAAAAACGATACTTCATTGTGGTCCTGGCTTATAAATTATCCCTCTGTGTTTCAGCTCTAGATATTGACATAGGTCTTGAAGACATGTTTTTGAAATACAATATTCAGTGTTTTAGTGTTACTATATATCTCCAAATGTTAAGTGTATAGTGGGTGTTTCAACTTCATTAGCGATGTTTTAAGATTAAAATTAGGTTACGTTGCTTTAGTCTAATGGTCAACGTCATGTTTCAATTTTTTTTTAATTTTGGCTTTTTGTTTAAAAAGTCCCTCAACCTTTATGTCCTTGTCATAACCGTGATGTGATGATAACCAGTCTATCCAGTTGGTGTTTACAGAATATGGCCTTCAGAAAATATATATTAGTGATGTAATTACATTAACGCTCCCTGTTCCTCCAGTCGTTTTGTCACCAGACAATCGAGTCTTTGTGTCGCAACCTGCCTACCTTGAATCATACAAATTATCCAGATCGTGAAACCCTAAGTGTATACAGCCCACTCACTGTTAGAGACATATTACATGGAATCAGGTTGCACAATTACGGGTTTTAACACACACTGGCATTTGTTAGCGTATGTTTCAGACCTGTTATCAAATACTGAGTCGGGATCTACATGAAATCCATGTGAGTTATAACACACACGATCTCTTGCCTTTAACGGGGTATCAACTTATAAGTGAGGGTCACGACGCTTGGCCCGAAAATAGAAGACGGTGGCAATATTAAAGGGGCAGTAGCACGTTTTTTTGCAAATTTTATTTTTTCAAATTTCCCATTCATAATGATAGTTTATGTCATTTATATTTACTTTAGAGGGTAAAACATCTTATCAAACAAACCAATTATCCGTAGTGGTAAAAACGGTGTTGCGTATAAAGCAAAAAATACATGGCGGCCATTTTATTGTGAACACATTTTATTATTTCGAATTACAAAAACGATTCCTATGGCTTTACTGAGCTATGTACACTCATTTTTAACTTGATTTTCCCGAAGAGAGAAGGGCGTTTTACTATTGGTGAAATTATTTTTCAAATACATTTCATCGACTTATTTGAGCGAAAATAACGTGCTACTGCCCCTTTAAGAGGAGGTGAGGCGATTTTGGAGTTTAACGTCGCCTTCAATAGTATTTCACATATATCACGAGTATTATTGCAGGGAGAAAGTCCGAAACGCCATTGTGGTGTGGTGAAACCTGCGAGCATTGAGTGGAATTAGCGACCAACTGGTGCTACTGTGTGTTCATAATTCAGTGTAGCATTGCACCCAAACCTTACTGCAAGCAGAACAGTTCTCTACAGCAAATAAAGTTGTGGAGCCCCTAGCGGGATTCGAACCCTAGGCCTCTTCATCCGAAAGCCGAAGTCTTTGGTTAATTATTAACAATATATTTGGTCAGCCTGAGAACCGTATATAAATCTTCTGCGGTGGCACATATATACAAAATGAAAAAGAAGAAACTTTATTCCGAATCATGCATTCTCTTCCCACAGAGATTTCTCCCTTCAGATTTCCGATCCCAACCTCTCTGTTCTTATCGGTCTGAATTCGCCGGCACTAAAACAATTCCCTAGCGGGGGAAAAGGGAACCTCATATTATATCCTTGCTTCTTAACCTATGAAAACTCATCTTTCAGCGGCTATGTTGACCGTGTGACTTCAAACATCTTAGCATTTAACTTATTAACATATGTCCTTCGAATATTTCTGATGTAAAATTTAATAATACAAATGAACTATGTTCGGTATTTGTCTCTGATTTGGTCTTCCTTATTTATCAGCTTGTTTTCGAAAAATAGCTTTCACAAAATCAAATTGCATATTTCGAGGAAATCACATTACACTGGAAAACGTTTATCTTACGTTTATTTTATCATTATGACGTGCCATTGGCATAATGAGAATTGGTGCCCCCAGAAGCATTGGTAATTTGTTGAGATTCTCTTATCAATAGCAAATGAAATGTACTCATAAGTCTGTAACTATTTCCAGACGGAGAAATACAACATGGCGACCGCGACACGGATCAAGGACAAGCACCTGACCTGCAGTATCTGTTTCGAGTTCTACAGGTCGCCTAAAACCCTTCCGTGTATGCACTCCTTCTGCGAACCCTGTCTGGACAACCACATCGAGGCTAAGCGGAAGGAGAATGGGTTCGGATGTCCCATGTGCAACACGTTCACTATCATCCCCGACCCCGCGGCGCCATTCCATCAGTGGGCGTGTCAGTTCAGGACGGACTTTAAACTGACCGGCATGTTGGAGGAGCTGCAGCTTATTGAACAAGGTGAGTTGCGTCACTTTATAAAGACCACAATAAGGAAGTGCGGTCTTTAGACATTTGCAATTTTTTATTTATTATAAGACCTGTGTGATTGGATGTAAGTTATTAAATTAGTTTACCTCCCTCATCCTGAAAGTAAAATGACAAGGATTATTTTTCATTATATTATTTAGTTTTTTTATGTGGGAAAACAACTAATGTTCGGATTTAAGTTATCATCTCACACGATTTGCATATCCATCAACAAATGTCAAATATATGACAATTACTTGTTTTCAAGAAAAGTCGATCATACAAAGCATGTATTCATTGCAGATGTCGAAATTACACGTCCTATTTACAAGTATACTAGTTATTACTTATTAAACACTACCAACCCAAATCTGTCTTTTTGTCTGCTGTTAAAAAGTTTTCAAAGTTGCCTTTGACTAATCAGCGTATGCCAGTCGCGGTATCTTATCCAAGTTTAGATCAAATATCATACACCTTTATATGTTCATTATACTGAACCAATCATCATTAAAACGGAAATTATAAGGGACAGGAAGTACGTCACGATAGAACAGCACCATTGGGATGTTTGATATGTCCGACTCCTGCAATAAACTCCAAGTGTCACTTTAAAGGGGCAGTAGCACGTTTTTTCGCTGAAATAAGTCGATGAAATGTATTTGAAAAATAATGCCACCAAAAGAAAAACACCCTTCTCTCTTCAAAAAATCAAGTTTAAAATGAGCGTACATGGTTCTGTTAAGCCATGGGAATGGTTTTTGTCATTCGAAATAATAAAATGTGTTCACAATAAAATGGCCGCCATGCAATTTTTCCTTTATTAGGAACACCGTTATTACCCCTACGGATATTTGGTTTGTGTAAAAAGATGTTTTACCCTCTAAAGTAAATATAAATGACATAAACTATCATTATAAATGGGAAATTTGAAAAAATAAAATTTGCCAAAAACGTGCTACTGCCCCTTTCGAGGACAATTGAAGCGCATTAATTATGGTTCTGTGCCCCCATATTTGGTTGTAATAATCTTCAAATATAAGTATCCATCCTAAATGTTACAGGGGAGAAATTAATTCATAAATATGCACTTATATGATTAACTATTACAACCATCAAATACTCAACACAACTTTTAAAGAGAGAAATGAATTTATAAACATAATGCACTGTATTAGAATACCCATTGCAAACATCTAACACTCAATTCAACTTTGCAGAGGGCAAGCTGACGAGGGACGTAACTCAGTTGAGCAAGGTGATAGAGAACCTGGAGCAGAACGAGGTGACCCTGCTCAGCAAGATAGACGACGACAAGCAGACCCTGGCCCGACTGTCCAGGGAGCAGGAGGAGGTCAGCCAGCAAATAACAGACGTGTTCTCCACCCTGAGACTCAAGCTACAGCGGAAGGAGGAGTCCCTGAAGGAGAGTCTGCGTCAGATGTGTTCGCAGAGGAAGGACGCCGTGTCGCGGAGCTGGCTCAGCAAACAGAAGTTGATCGACCAGGTGTCTACCCAGGTAGAAGAGGCCGAGCGGATCATGGCGTGCAAGGTGACGGACAATACCAACAGCGATATGAAAATGTTCCAGAGGGCTTATTCCCAGTTCAATATTGGAATGGGGGGAGTGAGAAGTGTCACTCTGCCTAAACTGGAGCTCAACATGAAGCAGGATGATATCCTGAATTTCGACTCTCTGGTGTATTGTGAATTAGACAGGGGAAAGCGTGACAATGTCGATGCTGCTAAGCCGACACCTGTACCAAACTCGTCCAAGACGAAACCTGCTCCTAAACCTCCCACTCCGACCAATTTGACAGGATCTGTTTCCAGTTTGGCGTCGAGTTCCGGATCTCTTTCTGAAAGGAGACCAACCCTCGTCGCTACCCTGGAACCGACAAAGGAGGAGCTGGACAAGGATCCAGACTACCACGATATTATTGTTCTCCGCAACGGACAGATCCAGATCGTCGTTCTCTCGGACTACAACAACAAAAGAATCGTGGCCATGTTTATTCACCAGGGCGTCAAGACACAGAAGTCTATCAAACTAGATTTTTTTCCAGACAAACTTTGCAAACTTGACAATTCAAAAATCGGCGTGAGTTGCACAGATCCGTACAAAATCCTCATCCTACAAATATTTCCGGACCTGAAGCTGCTGAACACCATGAAGTCCACAATCAACAACACCGGCATCACTGCCCTGAACCCTAACTCATTGGCAATAGCAGCAAAGAACACGATCAACGTGATGTCACTGTCAGGCTCTGTCCTGAAGGAGTTCAAGATCAAGAGCGAGAGTTCCTACTACTCCATGAGCTGGTACATGGTCACTACCCCCACCGGCAGCATCATCGTGTCGGACCGCTACGGGGAGTTTGTCTCGTGTGTCACGCCCACCGGCCAGACCCTGTGGCAATGGAAGACCCCTGATTCGACCCCACCAGCGGGCGTTGCGTGTGACAAGCAGGGGCGTATCTACGTGGTTCTCACCGGGAAAAAGGAGGTGCACCGACTCAGCGAGACTGGACAGTTCCAGGGCGTGGTTCTCACCGAGGAGGACGCTCTGGAGCTGCCCACTGCCATGGAGGTCGACCAGTTCGGACAGTGGTATGTGATGAAGAGGTCGAAACAGGTTCAGATCTTCAAGCCTTAAAGTTATGGTGTGCTGATTTGTGATAGTAAACCAGTAAAGACAGCTGAATGTTGTAACGAGGTTGAACTGTTTAAATCGCCATCGTTGTCAGTGGGAGGTTGTGTTATAGAGTTGATGTGATTCGTACAAACATGTAAGTGTCCGAGATTAACTGATTCAGTGGATGACCATATGTATGTTCAGAACCATCCCTCATCCTATATCCACTACATACATGTACATGCACCTATTTGAATCGCTGGAGAACTCGTGATCACCTTGCTTGCATCTATTACTACCAAATCACTGTTTACAATCTTATCCCTCCTGGCTGTTTCCGTGAATGTTTGACCTTTTTGATAGACAGGTTGAACCAACTTACAAACACCCTAAACTCTGCAGGCTGAAAGATCCTTATCAACACAGTAGCCAATCAGCGTCAGGCAGCTAATAGAGTTATCAGTCATAATCTTCAGGTGACAAACAAGATGGGCAGTGCTATCACGATGTAGTGGCGAACCCAGAGCGGAAACCTTTTGGGTGAACCCCCTCCCCTTTACGATATATGTACCCCAGTACCTCACTCACATTTAACTCTGTCATACTGTGTGCCCGAAACACGAGTGCCTGGATATTAGTGTTATTACAAATCAATTTACCCATATGGCTGAAAATAACCGAGTTAATATTTTCGATACGAGCACATGTTCACAAATCACGTTTGCCTAGCAACCATTGTTTCACCGCGACTTACCGTATTTTGTCGACTGTGACGTCATAACACGATTGTTCGTGACGTCACTGTCGCTTGCCGTCGCAATGGAAGTGAGCCGTTACCTGAAGCGAATGAAATGGAATAGAATGGGTAATAAAGAAATTATTACACTCGAAATTGTGTAATATGACGTATACGAAATTTGTGTATAACCCTCGCTCTCGCTCGGGCAGTACAAAATTCACTCTCGTTTCGTAAAAGTCATATGACACACTTCCTCGGGTAATAATATCTATATATGGGCACGAGTGTCGTAGATATCATAGACACGAGTAAAATATAAATACGCCATGAAATTGAGAAAACTGCGCTAAAATCTACTTCCAAGTATAAGCTGCTAAACTGCTGTCGTCGCATTTAGAACGCAAGGTCCCAGACGAAGCGTGATGTCATAACAATGTTTATGACGTCACGCCACCATGTTAATGTCTTACCGTAGGGCATCGTATTAACAACATTAACCCTTACAATACTACCCTCGTAGGTAATAATAATGAATAATGACATAAAAGATGGGCAACGTGTCAGTTATCAGTTCAAGAGGATAAGTAATTGAACGTATGTATTTTATTCAGATTTGCCTTGACATGAACATTAATTCCTCGCTTCTAGGATAGTCATCACACCACAGGTGAAGTTTAGCGCAAATATGTTGCGCAACAGAGATGAACGACACTTCGTTCGCACATAAGGGAAAACTGGCCGTTCATCTCTGTTGCGCAACATATTTGCGCTAAACTTCACCTGTGCATCACACCTGTGAGGGGTTTAAGTAAAGCACTGTTTATTTCATTGAGGCCATCTTTGAGAGGCAGTTTACCCGTGTATAGATGTAGTGCCTTCAAGCAAATGCACATACTAATAGGTTATTTATTCAGATCATGCGTAGTCGTCATTGTTTGTAGACCAATCGTTATATGTATGTTTACGAATGATCCTTAAATGTTATGCCATGTTTGATAATAAACCTTTCATGAAAGTTTTTGTATTTGTACAATGGTATGTTTTTCTTGACACTTTGAAGAGTGCTTATGACTCCAGATAGTCTATCCCATCCGTGGCATTATTAAAAGCGCTGTAGCACGTTTTCTGCAAAATTTATTTTTTCAAATTTCCCATTTATAATAATAGTTTATGTCATTTAAATTAACTTTAGAGGGTAAAGCATCTCATTACATAAACCAATTATCTGTAGTGGTAATAACTTTGTTGCGTATAAAGCAAAAATTGCATGGCGGCCATTTTATTGTGAACACAATTTATTATTTTGTATTACAAAAACGATTCCCATGGCTTTACCGAAACATGTACACTAATTTTAAACTTTTTTTCCGAAGAGAGAATGATGTTTTACTGTTGGTGAAATTATTTTTCAAATACATTTCATCAACTTTTTTGAGTGAAAAAACGTGCTACTGCCCCTTTAACACCGCCTGTTTAGCGCTAGGCGAGAACATACATGTATACTCACTTGCAAAAGAAACGTTCCCACATTTTAAAGAGAGTATAAATTGAAATATTGCTGTCGTAAAAAGTGAATTTTGAATGTAATGAATGTATATAGACACATGTTTTGTAAAGAAGTACCCAGAATTCCATACAGCAGAGTATGATACTTGTATTTGTTCGTCTGTTCAAATACACATGGGGTGCTGAAATCGTTTTGTTATGATGTTATTTGGCCACAATTTTGGTATTTAAGTATCACACTTTTAAAAAACAGAATTCAATTAATAAAAAATGTAATCGACTTAATTTACCTTCTGGATTTAAATATGTTGGCGCATGATTGTTGTCATTCTCTTCCTACAGATTTCCGATCCTAACCTCTGTTCTAATAGGGCTGGATTTCACGACTCAACCAATATCCCCTAGCGGGGAAAATGGGAACCTCATTCTGTATCACTGCTCTTTAACAAATGAAAAGTTATCTTTCAGCGGCGAGTGACCTCAAAGATCTTAGCATTTGACTCCAAAGGGTCTTGCTAATTAGCATATGTCCGTCGAATGTTTCATATAAATAATACTAATGAACTATTTTCGGTATTTGTCTCTGGTTTGGTATTCTTTATTTATTAGCATGTTTATGGGGGAACACATTCACAAAATCAAATAGCATATTTCGAGGAAAACACACTAAACGAGAAAACGTTTATCGCACGTTTATTTGAGCATTATGGCGTGTCATTGGTAAATGTCACTTTTATAACGGCGTCGCTGTTTCACAACTAGATTAAAATGCAATCAGTCCTATCAGGACAAAGGTTATGATCGAAAATCTGAAGGGAGTAGCCTCTGTGGGAAGAGGACACATTACTGTAGGACGTCACGTCAGATTCCAAAACGACGATTTCTTAAGACTTGTGTTTCTCGGAAATAAACTGACGGGCAAAAGAAAGTATAACACTCACTTGTTTTCGATTAATTCAATATTTTAAAGAAATGAGATGCATTTGATTATGGCTCGATACAATAACACCTTTCGGCAGTAGTTTGAATGACTTAATTGGTGACTGTTTTATTTTTTAACTAAAATATCATTATTTAAAGTAGACAGGGGTAAGAAATGAAATTTACACCAACATGACCCCTACCATGTTCAAAATGTTGTAAATGTGTGCAGGACGAAGCACATTTATTGATTTTCACGCAGAGTATGTGTAATATGTCGATGAACAGTTGTGTTCTATCAAAATTAATTTTGGGGAATTTCAAAATTTAAATTTTAAATTTAATGGAAAAAATTCAAACTGCGTAGAGGTATTCTTTGATTGATTTAATGTTTTGGACTAATTCACAAACTAGTCCGTTTTTGAATACGAAGTCGAAAACTCAAGATATTTGACTTTGAAAATTATACATATGATAAATACAACTGAGCCATATACTTTCTTTTGCCCGTCAGTGTATGAACAGATGGTGATTTGAAAATTCATATTTAGTATAGTTTGGTTCTGAAGACATGATCGCATGTATCAAATGTTTCAAATTTCCCATTTATAATGATAGTTTATGTCATTTAAATTACCTTTAGAGGGTAAAACATCTTATTACACAAACCAATTATCTGTAGTGGTAAAAACTATGTTGCGTATAAAGCAAAAATTGCATGGCGGCCTTTTTATTGTTAACACAATTTATTATTTTGTATTACAAAAACGATTCCCATGGCTTTACCGAAACATGTACACTCATTTTAAACTTTATTTTCCGAAGAGAGAAGGATGTTTTACTGTTGGTGAAATTATTTTTCAAATACATTTAATCAACTTTTTGGGCGAAAAAACTTGCTACTGCCCCTTTAAAATATAATATATGTTTTATATGGATGTTTCTGTGCCACGTGAGGTTAGTATTCAACAGTGTAGGCCTACGTATGTTCGTCCGGCCATCGGGACCTCCGTACGAAATCGAATAACTGAAGAAATATTCTCAGAAATATTTACATACTTTGCATATTTTTCAGTCAACAAAGTTAGAGCAGTGTTAGAAAATTCCAATAGTTTTGTGACCGCCATGCCACCCTAAGAAAAGTTCGCCGAAATAAAACTAATCTTTAATGTTTGAAACATGATTCATGTTTCTGAAAAAGCACACTTAACAGATGAATTGGGATAATGTACGTATCGGTCAAATCCAGCATTCACAATCGCGTATTGTCTTTGTGGGCGAATATATTTTAAGACATATATTGAAAGAGAAATTGATACTTGTAATGAGTGACCATCAAATCACGACATTTCAATTGCTGATAAAATAATGATATGAATAGCTGTGAGTAACGATCCCTCAGCAATACGAGGATAAATTTGCTAAGGCAATCAGGGGATAGAATAATCCTCGTGGGTACAAATACCTTCATGTAGCGGGATGATATTATAAACAATTCCAACTTTCCCGAAAGGTAGCAGACATATGCAACTGCGCTTACCGTTGGTGACCAGAGGCGTGTTCAGGACCGCGAGTACTCGTTTGGTGTGTACGCGCATACCCGCGAACGGCTGCTGAACGGAAGCTAAGGTCGCGAGTACTTTCAGTGCCGTGTTCAAGATAGGTTTCAAAGTAATCGCTCAAAGAGCGATTACTTTGAAACCTATCTTGAACGCGATTGCTCAATGTAGCGCTACGTAGCAAGGCGAGCAAACTTTGAGGAATTTGCACTGTGTCGTTCAAGAGAGAAGAAGCGCTCATTGAGCGCTACATTGAGCGCTACATTGAGCAATTTAAGCGCTCGCTGCTATTGAACGGGGCGCTGGTGAGGTGGTAATAATGCAAGAAAAATGAGGCAATCAAACTGTGTGACACGCGACTCCATCTTGGATCGTAAATACTCACTTGGCGAGACTGCTCCAATGTGTTCACGCGTGTATTCGTGAGTACGCGCGAACTCGTTGGTGTTCAGAAGCGGGTACTCGCGAATACTCGAAGTACTCGCGATTCTGAACACGCCTCTGGTCGATGGTTTGTCTGTCGTGATTATGTCGAAGAAACGGCCTCGTCAGATAAAAGCAACATTAGTATTTATCATATCAGGAAGTGTTGGGATGACTTGTTTTCCATTCTGTACTTGTTCGTATTGTTGAATAATTTATATAGTTCAATCTAGTCAATCTAATTTAGTCAGTAAACAAAAATAAGAAACACCGTTTATAACTTACCGTGCACCAAGGTCGTACTCTCGGTGAAGAATACTGAAGATGTTCACATACGCGCTATGATTGGTCCATGTGTACAATATTGACCAATCAGTGAGTAGTATACTATCTGCTGACGGCATCTGGTCATTGCCTCACCACAGCGCCGAAATGTTCGTGAAATTGTAATTAATAGCAATACAATACAATACAATACAATACAATATAGTTTATTAAAGTCTCACCATTTGTACAACATGGGTTAAAATACAGGTTAAGCGTAAATGCAGGGGTGTAAAAGTACAAATGCCACCCAAAAGGGTTATGAGAGACTACAAATTAAAATTTTAAGTCAACTCCAATTATCAAGGTAGACAGAGTGATGATACACTATGCATTTATGTACATGTTACAAGTGATGCTTACCAACATCATTCAATGGTTAAATTAAACTATTGTCCTTTAAATCGGTGACCCCAATTTATGATAAATAAAATTAAAGATTTCCCTGAAATTGACCATCTCTCAGTTTATAAAACTTGACCATCGTCTGAATTACAATGCTTTCACCTCAGTCACATGATGCATAATACTTTCACATCAGTCACATGATTTACAATGCTACACCATCAGTCACATGATATATAATAACACATCCGTCACATGATTTACAATGCTTACACATCCGTCACATGAATTATAATGCTAACACATCAGCCACGTGATTTACAATGCTAACACACCCGTCACATGATGTATAATGCTAACACATCAGTCACATGATTCACAATGCTAACACATCAGCCACATGATGTATAATGCTAACACATCAGTCACATGATTTACAATGCTAACACATCAGTCACATGATTTACAATGCTAACACATCAGCCACATGATGTATAATGCTAACACATCCGTCACAAGATGTATAATGCTAACACATCCGTCACATGATTTACAATGCTAACACATCCGTCACATGATTTACAATGCTAACACATCCGTCACATGATTTACAATGCTAACACATCCGTCACATGATTCACAATGCTAACACATCCGTCACAAGATGTATAATGCTAACACATCCGTCACATGATTTACAATGCTAACACATCCGTCACATGATGTATAATGCTAACACATAAGTCACATGATTTATAATGCTAACACATCCGTCACATGATTTATAATGCTAACACATCCGTCACATGATTTATAATGCTAAGTCATCAGTCACATGATTTACAATGCTAACACATCAGCCACATGATGTATAATGCTAACACATCCGTCACAAGATGTATAATGCTAACACATCCGTCACATGATTTACAATGCTAACACATCCGTCACATGATGTATAATGCTAACACATCAGTCACATGATTTATAATGCTAACACATCAGTCACATGATTTACAATGCTAACACATCAGTCACATGATTTACAATGCTAACACATCAGTCACATGATTTATAATGCTAACACATCAGTCACATGATTTACAATGCTAACACATCCGTCACTTTTTTCTGAAAGTTTTCATATCACTCTCAAAATACACAACGCTTTAACATAAGCGACATGATTCAAAATGCTTTCAAATTCCCAAAAATTCACAATGATTTCAGATCAGTGACATTATTCGCAATGCTTTCACACCAACCAAATGATTCTTAAAGTTTCATATCATTCACAAGATTCACAGTGCTTTAACATAAGTGACATGATAAAAATATAATGTCAGTATAATAATTCGTAACACGTTCATGCCAGACACAAGTTTTCACATTGCTATCAATCATAAAGTTGTTAATCTATTATAGAATTCGTTTTTCATTCATTTAACCAAATAATATAAAATTTAAAAGCATTATTTCTTCACATCGGCCAAGCACCTAGGCTTCAAATTAGTAAGTTTTTTTAAAGAAATAACATTGTGCATTAGTTTTTCATAATTCCCACTGACTATATTGACCGGAATAATTCAAATTGACTATTGAAACGACATCTGTCGTTCTAGCTTATTAATGTCACAGCTATCTTAACGTAAATTTGAAATTACTTAACTAGGTTTAATTATATCACAGTTACCTTACAACATGCAGTAGATGGTACACGCACCTGTTCATCCTACCCCCCGTGTATATATATACTGTATATATACCTGGAGCTTGGAAGACAGAACATACACATTCTGTAGATCACAATGTACACAGCAAGTTTCCTCGTATTGGTTGTGCTTCTTTCCGCCAAGTTGGGTAAGTATTGAGTCAGGATTATCTAGATTATGCGTATGTCTTGGTTTATTTTATATAGAAAATGTAACGAATATGTTAAGAGTAACTATATATGTTGAAAAGACTTGTAAACAAGTCGAAATGCGACGCTTCCAGTCATCATTAAAATGATATCTACAGCAAGTGTCGTCTGAAGTATTATATATATTTACATGTATTTAGAATACTTATTGGCTTAGGTAAAATATTATTTAGAATATCCGTAAGTTTGATAGGTAATAATATGGAAAAAGTAAAGATTTGGTAACAATATATGCAGATAATGTGGTATATATATTTAGGTTTGATAGGTTTTTTAAAATAAATTATGTGTATATATTTGAAAAGCATTTATGCACGATACATGATAAGTTTGATATAGTAGATGTATTTGTTTAAAATATACGTAGGCTTTGTAAGTGTTTAAAATGCTTCGTAGTATACGTTTGGTAGAATAGTAGAAGTATTGTGTAGAATAAACGTAGGTATGTCTACGTACTGATATTGTTTATTTCCATAGGGTACATGTAGGCCATCGGCCCATGGTACAACATTATTGGTCCACAAAATTACGATATTTTGTCGCATACAACACACGTTTCATTACATCAATGTTATTACTGGATAGCAAGAGGTTGAATTTATCAATTGTGGGGTTTACAAAATACTCATGAGGTATTAACTGTATTCTAATATGGCTATAAGCATTACATACAATTAGAAAATGATATTCATCTTCAATATTACCATTGTTACAGATTTTACAAATTCTTTGGCTCCTGTGAATATTATAATACCTTCCCGTTTCAATGCTTAAACTATGAGAACTGCAACGAATACGAGCTAAAACTGTTCTAAACTTATCAAGATTTAGTGATAATAAATATAATTCAGTGGTAAAAATCGTCTTCAACTGGGAATATGAAGACATTTTAGAACTATTCTGTAAAGCGGAGTGCCGGATATAGAAAACGCGAAAATATTTCCAAAACATTACATACAGGAACACTGTACCAACTTTTTAACTAATTAATTAATAACTATCGGCAGGTGCTTCGTGGGGGTCGTGCAATGATAGAAGTTGTTATAAAATCAGTTCTTGTTATATACACTTAGAGACCTCCACCAATATCATCAACAAATGGGTGAGATTAAAGGGGCTGTAGTACGCTTTTCGTAATTTTTATTTTTTCAAATTTCTCATTTACGATGATAGTTTATGTTATTTTTATATACTTTAGAGGGTAAGACATCTTATTACACAAATCAATTATCCGTAGGGACAGCAACAATGCTACGTATAAAGCAAACATTGCATGGTGGCCATTTTCATGTGAACACATTTTATTATTTTAAATACAAAAACGATTCCCGGCTTTACCGAATCATGTATACTCATTTTAAAACTTGATTTTCCGACAGAAGAGAGAAGGGTGATTTACTATTTAATTATTTTCCAAATATATTTCATCAACTTACTTGAGCGAAAAAGCGGGCTACTGTCCCTTTAAAGCACATATGATATATAATATATAGCATAATTTATGCTTACAAGACGGGAATAATTAGGAGATCGAGCTGCTGCAGTGTGAGACATGCTATACTGAATTGATAGCGAGTAAATTTGACATTGAAACCGAACTCGTAGCGTCATGTCATGGTAGAATTATGGAAAATCAATCTGCCCAACAAAGGCGACGTCATATTGTCAAAGATGATAAAACAGCAAATTATACAAAATACATATTGGTATGAAAATGAGTCATAAAGATGAGATAAACAATTCTTGAAAAGTTGAAACAAGTAAAATATGATAACATGGACGAGACCAGTAATAAAGCAGCGAATTGCAAGTTAACTTGCTGTTATTTCTGAACCTGTGTTTAACCTCATGTCCTTTCGTGTGTGTTTCAGCCGAGGGTGGCGAGGGAGTCTCTTCCGGTGAGTGTGTTTTCCTCAGTAAACTATGGTTATAACCTACCTTTATTTATTAACTATCAGTGTTATGGCACGTATATGGTATTTACGGCCTAGTCCATGTGATTCGACAACTGGGTCAATAAGGGCAAACTGGGCCAATACGAGACAAACTGGGCCAATATGAGTCTGAGCATGCGCAGTCGCACATTTGGTAAAAGCCCGAAGCTGTCGCTTTACAACATGATATATGTTCACCAATCTTGTTTATAATTATTATTTCAATATAAATGAGATGTTTAGTGCTGTACAAATATAATTATAAGAGGTCAATTAATAAAATTGTCATTAATTAAGTATTTCCGTATTGGCGGAGTTACATGTCCTCGGTCCGTTGTATTGGACCTGTCTAGGGCCAATACAACGGACCTCGGACCTGTAACTGGGCCAATAGGGAAATACTTAATTAATAACATTATATTAGTTCAAGTAAAAGACAAATATTATGGATGTCAACTACTTATTTTATTTATTGTAGATCACAACGTTTCTTCGCTATTTCATGCCCCTTTGTATACCGGAGAGAAAAAATAGGTTTATTCCATCCTTATGGGTCTAGTATATAAAATACTCAAGTAGGTCCTGTTTAACACTATTCTGATGACATACGAATTTTATTTGATTATCGCCAATATAGACAGGCAATAAATCGTTGATATTGCATTTCGTTTTAAGGCGGTCATTGACCATTGACCGTCGCTGACATTGTGACGTCATAATTATTTTCAAGTTTATTAGTCCGATTTATCAGCAGTATGCGATTTAATTACGGTGTGTTTCCATTAAGGACTTTTTTAAACATCGATAGGGTTAACAATGGATATAAATGTACTTATAAATGAATATAAGGAGAAACCATGATACCGAGGATATGGTAAGGTTGTGGGCCCTGATACGATAAGACTATTAGGGTTTACAACCGTACCATATCCGAGGTAGACGATGCTTTGTTATCGCGTTATACACTGACGGGCAAAAGAAAGTATATGGATCAGTTATATTTATCATATGTATAATATTCAATGTAAAAAATCTCGATTTTTCGATGTCGTATTCAAAAACGGGATAGTTTGGGAAATTAGTCCAAAACATTGAATCAGACAAAGAATACCTCTACGCGGTTTGAATTCTTTTAAATTAAAATTAGAAATTTAAATTTTGAAATTCCCCCAAATTAATTTTGATAAAACACAATTGTTCATCGACATATAACACATACTCTGTGTGAAAATCAATAAATGTGCTTCGTCCTTTTACAACATTTTGAACATAGTAGGGGTCATGTTGGTGTAAATTTCATTTCTTATCCCTGTCTACTTTAAATAATGATATTTTAGTTAAAAAATAAAATTGTCACCAATTAAGTCATTTAAACTATTGCCGATAGGTGTTATTGTATCGTGCCATAATCAAATGCATCTCATTTCTTTAAAATATTGAATTAATCGAAAACAAGTGAGTGCTATACTTTCTTTTGCCTGTAGGTTTATTTGAGATCCCTGGTAAATAGAGTCGTTCATAAAATCCTTCTTTACAGCCTGATATCCCTGTCTACAGCCACGCTGTATACGTTGCTTTTATACCGTTTACTTCCATGTCCATTCCATGGCACAATAGGCTAAAGCATTATCGCACGTGATACAGATGATAGTTTATAAGGGTTCGAGACGCACTTTCTTCAAACCATTTGATGTTCGTATTCTGATATCTATTTGAAAAATATTTCAAAATTTGTCTTAAAAAGTTTCTTCAGATCTTTCACACCGTCATCTTAGCAAATATATCAAGGTTTACAATCATTGTTTTTCCTCCCAATAAGGTTTACATTTGGGTCTCTGTAAACCCTCCTGGAGGGACTTACAAAGTTTTAAATCCCTCGTGCCGGTTGGTACTGTTTAGAAAGGCCGTTACAAGCATCACGTTATATGGCTACTGGCTAGTAGGTTGGTAATATACTAAAGGAATAAGTGAATACCGGTGAGCAAAATTCTCACATACTCGTACACGCAAATGCCTAATTCTGAGACACGTGTGTGGCTACATCAATTTCTTCTGTCCTCAGACCCACAGTGCGTGGGTGCAACAGACGACAACAGTGATGGGATATCCACCGTCATTCCCCCCGGCTTCTGTGACGTATATTACAGTTGCAACGGCATGAACATGCTGATTGACACCGTGTACTGCTGCGGGAGAAGGGTCATTAACGAGGCTTGCAGCACCATCAGCTGCAGTAATTGGTCAGTACTAGTGCACTTAATAATAGTTACATACTCCTCTCTCCAACAAACGCCAGGAGCTTCTTAACCAACGAAACCTTCATTAAGGTTAAATCTTACTCGATCATCTAAGTGCTTATTTAAATTGGTCCTTCTGTGGCTCCTTTCACAAATCAGCCTTAACGAAGGTTAATCTTAACTCCCATTCTTAAAGATTGCACTAAGGCTACCTTAGTGACTTACGATGACCTAAGTTCTTTGTGAAGATCTCTTAGATAATCGTAAGTGCCATACACGAACATTGGCTCAAGACTATCTTAGTACTAAGACAGCTTCGAAAATACGGACCCTGAGCCTCCTTTCACAAATCACTAAGGTGATCGTAAGTCACTAAGGTTACCTTAGTGCGATGTTAAAGTTTTAAGGGTGTCAACATGCGTCGTTCATGATAGTTTTAATAGACGGCAACGTCTACGAATGACGTCAGTCTCTTGCATAGACGCCAGTTTTATGCAGACACCAGTGTTCGTTTTCGACGCCAGTCTCTTCTCTAGACGCCAATCTCTTTGAAAGTATTCATTGCTTACATGACGTCATATGAATTTTTTTAAATGTCCACTGTGAAGAATAACGTTTTAGTTTTACCTGATAAAGAGGGAGATTCTTTCAACTGATAAATGACGTATTTCATCCTTGTAATAATTATAAAATTTATGAGATGAGATATGAATGATATTAGACAATGGACGTCCAATATCTAATATAAAGTTTGACCAATCACCGGAAGAGACACTTTCACATTGCAAATGCCCCGCATGAAGCACCACGTTATTGCAGATATGTTTATGTTGTTATAATAGTGTCGGGTACATAAGTTTATGTTGCTATTATAGTGTAGGGTACAAAAGTTTATGTTGCTATTAAATTGTATGGTACAGAAGTATATGTTGCTATTATATTGTATGTTACAGATTTTACCACACATGGGACTGTCAAGCACAGGAAGAATTGGGATCCGGTTGAAGTACCATCTTTACGTAGACAAATAAAAACTTATAAAAAAATGAGTGTGTGTTTCTCATGTATGCTAATTTGGATTACTCTATTTAATAAACGTGTATGTCTTGACATCACAATAGCTTCTCAACGTTCTCCCGTATCGGACCTTGAGTGAAGTTGATGTTCATATTATTAAGAGAATATCCAACGAGGTACGAGTGATTACGGGAAGTATCCATGAGTCTAAATAATGTTCAGCCACGAGCTTTAGCGAGTGGCTCTGAACATTATTTAGACGAGTGGATATTTCCCGTAATCACTCGTACCGAGTTGGTTATTCTATATATTACCCATTATGCATTTAAATTGACCAAATTAAGCTTGGTTATTACATTTTCATGTTACTCAGCCGCTGTGAAGGCCCCCTCGCCACAGTAACATTGTGACGTCTTAAGATAATTCGTCGCGTCAGACCATTGTTTTTGACGTCATAGTCATTCTTTCTCCGGGTAACCGACCAATCAACGCTGAGAATCACTTGAAACCACATGTGCAAATATCACAAAAATAATCACCTGTGTCTTCTCACCCGTATGGGTAATATAGCATTATACTGAACACTGAACATACAGGTTATTACCCCAGGACTTGTTTAGTTCCCTTGTGGTCCAGTCATAGATCCGAGGTTCGTTGTTTTGGCACGATGTATATCTTAAAGGTGCATCCATTGTGTTTCATAAACTTCTATTAAGCTGTAATACGTTCCGACTAACCATAGGTTGCTTGCATATTCATCCCCTATCGCCAAATATATCATAATAACTAGTTTCCAATTAAAATCGAGGTACATCATTATGTATGCGCACAAAATGAAACTGTACGCCCCATGTACATGCCTAGTAGTTATATGGCCTAATAAACATGATCAACGCAAATTAATCATATATTGTCTGTTATAAATAAGATTCCAAAATAACGTTTGACTCATTGGCGCGCGCAACACGCAGTGCATTGTCCGGTTTTCGATCAGAAATCACTACTTTTACCTTCGTATCGTCAATATACTTAGTCGACTATCATCAAAATGGTGGTTTTCGGTAACAGTCGGTATTCACCGATAAAGTAACACCATTTATAACGTTTCGAATATATGACCCCCAACAACACAATGGATGTACCTTTAATATTAATATCTTAATGTCTTACTTGCACCATAGTAAAATAAACTCGGAAGCCGCATTTCAATATATTTAAATTTCAGAAGTTGTCATTTCACAAAATAATGGCGATTGTTGAATGAGACAAAGGAATTGTTCAGTTTTCTATCAGTGCCTGATCAGAAAAAAACATTTGAATCAGATTGCCATACAACCACGAGAAACAATACAGGCACGCATTAGCATTAAAGTGATGATGACGCTACCGATATACGCAAGTATATCAACCGGAAATAGTGGTCTTCATTGGGCGTGGTTTTCATGAAATGTTATTATTAGGCCTATACAGTTTTTTCACGATTTCAATGGACTTTCATATCAATTTATTTTCAGCAAAACTTGGAGACCACCGTTGATTATATTTCAGAAATTATTTCACCTTTCATTTTAAGGGAAATCAAGTAGGCGTTTCTTTTGGCCGATAGTGTATATCGGTTTAAAATAAATCGTGAAAATGTGGGTGAAATTTGATAAGTGTTCTACCTATCAATTAAAGGTACTGTGAAAGTGTGTTTATACTGTTCGATTTCAACTCACACATTCATTACAGTCCATCACGCCAATGTAGATACCATCACTGTTTTTCAACAAAGTTAAGGTAATAAAGTATTATCAGTAAATCAGGATAAAATATTGACAATATTAACATTGTATAAAGTGCAGTGCACAGCGGGGTGGTATTTTATGGACGCTTCTGTGTAAATGAATCAACCTCGTAATGCAGCAAGCTATTCTGGGCATTCATAAACAATATAAACAACTAACTTAATCTCCCGGTTATATGCTCTCAGCCATCATAGTTATGTAATACGTCCCCTAAATCCGTCTTGACGGACTTAGGGAACGTATAACATTACGGCTAGTTTTAACTAGATTGCTCCCTTCAGGATCGGACATCAGAAGGGACAAACCTCTGAGGGAAGAGGGCGATTTCCTACTGTATAATATCCAAATACATTATGGTCACTCATTAAAGGAGCAGTAGCACGTTTTTTGCCAAATTTATTTTTTCAAATTTCCTATTAATAATGATAATTTGTGCCATTTAAAATAAAATAAAAAGGGTCAAACATCTTATTACACAAACCAATTATCAGTAGTAGTGATCACGGTGTAGCGCACAAAGCAAAAATTGCATTACGGCCATTTTATTGTGAACACATTTTATTATTTAGTATGACAAAAACGATTCCCATGGCCTTACTGGGCCATGTACACTCATTTTGATTTTCCGAAGACAGAAGGGTGTTTTGCGATTGGTGAAATTATTTTTCAAATACATTTCATCGACTTATTTGAGCGAAAAAACGTGCTACTGCCCCTTTAACTCCTGGGTTTAATGTTTCATGGAAGGACTGCCTATCGTCTCACCACTTTTCGAAATTTTTAATTACGTCTTATGTAGTGTTGAAATGTTAGTATTGCTCGTAAAGTCAATATCATATGCTTCGTTATGTGGATGATGCGAACTGTGTAAACTGTCCCTTGTGGACGGTGGTAAAGGATTGAGTTTTGTTGAACCGATGACAGTCTTTGTAACACTGTCATTTCGAAATGGACAAACACGAGTTCCGATATGCTGGATTCCATCAGGTACTGATGTCATCTTCCGACATTAGACAATTTACCAGGGACCAAAGGTGTTCCCCTACCTTCCTTCCTTAAATTGTCCATAGACTAACATGTTAATTAACTGTTGCTAGACAGACAGACAGACAGTCTGTCGTTGCAAGAATAAATTACAAAATTAAATTCTCTGTAATATGGTTATCAAGTATATACTAGAAGATGGAAAATCACTTCGGCTACATACACATGATTTCAATGTAGGCTTCCGTTGAGTGTCAAGGAAACCGTCTTCAAATAAGCAAATAATATACATCGTAGTCAAGCATTTAATATGGCGGCCAATATTGGTACCTGACATGAACTTGTTTAAACATACTTCAGTCGGATGTCATTTGATGAGTGATCAACATAAAGATGATCAGAACGAAATAATTACAGATGCACAGCTAACATAAGTTTAAAGACGTTTGTTAATTCTACAACAATTTGACTCAAACTTAGATTTTGAAAAAACTATTCTTGCTTGTAAATCTATGGGAAATTTCAGCATTGGGAAACTCTTTTGACCCCAGACTGTAGGTTGTTATTGATTATTGGTTCGCAGTTAGTATAGGCTATGCAGTAAGATATTCATTTGATTTACTGATAACAATATTGTTATCAACAGAGTTGTGCATGCGCTTTCAAGTGACGTAAATGATAACATGACTAGGCATTCATTCATTGGATACATCTACTGCGGAGATAACACATATATCCCAAGAACAAAGATAAGAAAGTTTAATTCCTTTCACTCATATCAAAATAGCGCACTGACCATATATTCAGCTTCAACGTGCGATAAATGGCTTGATAACATGAATCATTAGCTTAATTGTTATCTCCACTTGAAATATTTATTTGATATGAGATAAGTTTAAATATACTGCCAATTGTTGTTACATCATTTCGTCACATTCTGCGGATGACATTTACAAAAGGGACTGTGACATTATAGGATTCCAGTTGTTTCTCATGTTATTACTGTGTGACTGACAATATGACCCTCTTCAGATTCCATACCTTTATTGCTATATTGCTTGACCTTCTTCAAGTGCACGAAATCACTTGTTTGAAAGAAATGCATTTGGGACCGAAACAGTGTGAACAGGAATGTTCGAAAACTGCCGGATGTTGGAACTACGCATTTGTTATCCCAAACCTCTCGTGTGACGTCACTGGCAACACATATTCACGGCTAGGACAGGGTGTACATGTGTTTAATTTCACAATGGTAAGCTTGCTTTTATAAAGTACAGTTTAGGGTATCCTTATAGTGCCCAATACGACAGTGCTCAAATGGTACCAACTCTCTTCAATGCATCGACAACATGACGACGTATATGATAAATTCGGGGTTATTATACAACCAATTAGCCAGAATCCACGTTGGAAGAAATGAGAGCCTCTATTGTAACCCTAATTAGAGAGATGTTAAGATCACACTGATCTTTACAATAATAAGGTAGAGATGTGGTGTATAATTATCATATCACACAGCTTCCCTGGCTTTACAATAGACCACAGTCAAGCTCAAGATTAAATAGTACGCGTAATGCTCGTTCTTTCAAAATATAACATCTAGTTATTAAAATGTGAAGTAGGTGCGCATATTAGGGGAGAGCAATGATTATGAGGGTGTGGTGTCTGTTAGGATAGGGCGCTGTTTAGGGAAGCGGTGCGTGTGTAGCTATAATTCATCTATCTATTTCTCTATTTCTCTCTTTCTCTCATATACTCATATGAAAAGGTCATGTTGCTCCCATGAAATAGAGAATAATGTCTTTTCTTGACTAATACCATGTTTATCTCATCGAGTGAGTTAGAAAGTTTATATTTTCACATGAGACAGTGTTAAATTACACTTCTGACGTCATCCTATTGTTCTTTCACTCCATTATTTTTCAGTAATGGAGAGTTACACATCACATCATATTTTTTAAGAAGAAATTTAATTTCTTTAACTTTCTAAAGCAATTTTGACAAAAGAGCAGTACTTTGAGTGTAATTTAAGTAGGGTAATATCCTCGTAAATCTCCATTCCTTAAAAATAATGGGCCTCGGCTCCATTATTTTTAAGGAATGGAGAGTTACTCGGACATTACCCTCTACATATTGCTCACATGAAACAATGACATTACTCACATGTAGAAATTTCTCTCAAACAAAAATAAATTGTAACGAAGAAAGTTTGCCTTTTTTACATTCGACATAGCCATTGAATAGAGGGTATCTTCTTTTCTTGACTAATACTAATATTGTTTATTTCAACCAGTCAGGTAGAAAGTTTATATTTCGCGTGTTGCGCAGCCACGAGTGAAAATATCTAACTTTTTACCTCACGAGATCTTCACTGTAGCTTGAGAGACTTTATTTCACTGATAATCTCTCAAACTCTGTTTCGTCTTTATCAGTTCATGTACCTGCCATCTGCAAACTTCTCAAACAATCTGAGAAACATGCATGCCCTTTATAACTTTGTTTAACACAGTTTATTTCACTGATATATCCAAGTATTCCATAACTCGTCATATAATAAATCATATATAAATAATATTGTATTACCATTATTTGTATATTTGCTCTAAACAACATGTCATTTATATGTCATGCATGTTGTACTCTTGGTCACGTGGCCTTCAATTCTGAATAAATGAAATGAAAAATGATACTAATAAATCCAGTTATTTTATAGCTCATTATACTCTGTTTCGTGTTTGTTAGTTTATGTATCTGCACTTATCACTTACACTTATCAAACTAACTGAGCAACATACATAACTTGACTTTCGCCTATTATGTTTTCTTTTTATAATACTTTTGCATAATAATTTTAGAATTCAAGAAATTTGGATGCAAGCTGTCAAAAGGGATCGCAGATTATCTTCACAAAGCATGGTCAACTCAAATGCGCTTTAACTAGGGGTGACGAACCAGATCAACGCAAGGAATCAAATAATGGCAAGAACATTTACTTTTTATGTTAACGTTGAACTACATAATTCTCTGTTACAGGAAGAGACAAATACCTATGGGTAGCAGTGGCCCACTGCTTTATAGTGATCTCAGGTTCTGTAAAGTGTTGCTAACACATAGCAGCCATCCATTATATATCTCCACAATGTACGAAAGGTATAGATGAGAAAAGGCTAGGAAAGGCTCGAAAGATTCACCGCATTGCCTAATGCAGAACCACCATGACGTTGCTGACTCTCCCTGCAATAATACTAGCAGCCGTGATATATGTTAAATCCTCTTGAAACCTCGCCTTTAAGTATTGCTTAGAAATGGTGTAAGTTGTCAGCAGACAATGAACACGTTGATGATAATGGCTATGATTGTATTCAGAAAAGGGAGACGAGTATTTCAAAATATATGACTAATTATATATCAATAAAGTATTCATAGTGAAAACAAACACACAGAAATGTATTACAAATATAAACACAATTTTGGAATTGGTATACACATGTATATGGAAAATGATAACTATAACATTTAATGAAAATGGTCGTACGATAGTGGTTATCATATACATAATATATCTTTGAAATTTTAGGTGTTCACGTTTTTGTTTGAAGTTTTGCAAATGCAGCTATAAATGAACACTGAATAATGACGGTCACGATTTATTTGCATAACCTAAATGCTATTCAAAATGGACATACTTTTACCATGAGAAGAAGTAAAACAGGTAGGCGGGATCATTTGATGGGGAAATTGTGAGGTATAGACGGTGTGATTCTGACAGCGTTTTACTGCTACAGACACGACATTAGACTAGCAATCTCTTCCATTACAATCAGTGCCACTTATATCACTGCGGCTAGTTATATAGAGAAATAAAACTACTCGCAATATCATTGTAACTATGCATTAACTGAAACCTAATGAAACTGTACACCTGTTGAACAAAAGTTTGTTTAACTATGCAAGATTTCCTATGTAAAATGAGCATTTTTTTTAAACTTCCATTTGGCACTTTTTCTTAACAGAACACATTATGGATTATACGTATTTTTGGACAAGATGTAGGGAAGTCATTTTTACACTACATATACAAGAGACAGCTATGTAACATGCCAGACACAATTTTGGCGTACAACAAAAGAGACAAGGGGTCAAAATTAGAAAATTTAGATTTCATTGTTTCTGCAATAAATTATTAATTAAAAATAATGTCGGGAACATTTCGACAGTAATAGGAAATATTGGTCAATGTGATGATAGGAATTATGTTTTTTCCCTAAAAGATTAAAAAATGACAATTTTATAAACAATATTCATTTTTGAGTTTGGGATTTTTGGACCCCAGTGTTATATAAATCCTTGTAATATTTGCTCCTGTAGAAATATTAGTATCATCTTTAAGTATATGATACAGAAATGATTTGTCTACGTCTAAACAAAGATTCATACCTTTTGTGGGCATATTTAAGTAATATATCAAACTTAAATGAACACAGAATTACATGATATTGAGTTCGGGAAACAGTTAAACAAACTTTTGTTCAGCAGCTGTAGTCGTGGACATATGATAATACAAATCCATTTTACATTGGTATATGGTATACGTTTGGAAACGCAAGGGTAACCCAATGAGTCCATCATACAAAACACTCATGCATAGAAGATTGCGAGTTAATTATTAAAGTTTAATTGTTTCCGTTCTCTTTTTTGAAGATATTCAAGACAAACGTTACAGAAGAGAAAGGGTTATCTTCCTCGCATATCGTACCCTCACAAGAGAATTGCACTTCTACTATCCAGGAAACAAAACGTTTGAGACTGTGGCCCTCCTTGGGAGATCGGGTTATCTCGGTGTAGCGGATGTATCGCCATCTGAACTCCTCCTGTACACCAACGACAGAAGGATCCTCATCTTTAGAATGCACGAGAGACGCACAGTTCTAATGAAGAAGACCATCGATGTCTCCGATATGGCGACCGGTGACATGTGTGTCTATATATTAGCAGGATTCATAAGAAAACGAAAGCTGAAGGTTGCAGTCCGTAGACGACAGACAGCTTGGTGGACACTGGAAGGACTATCGTATCCAGTGCTTGGATGCACAAGACTAGAGTATGATGCAAAGACCACAACTCTGATGCTTCTCTGCGTTAGCCGTGGACGGATCATGACTATAAATACGCAGCATGTGCAACAGATGACCCTGGTTGAAGGACTCTCAGCCAAGTATATCGCCCTGGACGACCAGCACAGGCTTTTGTTTTATGGGTTCAGGTCCACCGTTAGGTGTTTGAATGTCATCAATGCATCAGACAGGGTCATGTACAAACTCGAGTTTGACATATTCGGGTTTGGTTATTGTGAGGGGAGTGTGTTTCTATCGGGCAGGGAGTCAGACGGATGGGTGTATGAATGTGGACAGAACTGCGCTCCTTTGAAGTCCCTTCACAAAAACTCAAAGATATTAATTGCATGACTGCATGGTGTATGTAATTATGATTCCGTCGAGATTCCAAAAGCAACTTTATGGATGATTAGCGAACTAGGCTCACGTTACATATGAGTTACATTGATGAATCCAATGGGGAAGGGGAGGTAATCAGGGGGTCAGAACCCCCACCCCTCCCTTGCCGCCTATGAAATGTGAACAAAGGCGTCACCTCTAGATTAAGGATGTTCGCTCCTCAAATTTATAGTATTAAACTTTTTTTCTAACTTATATTTTTTAAAATATCAAAGTATATGATTGAAAAATCAGCATTTAAAAATAGGGGGTAATGTAGGTTTTTTCGAAATATGACGCCTGTAAGATAGTGGGGTGAAGCACAATTTTACAGTGGGAAAATGAGAAAAAAATTGCAAAAAACTTTAAAATACTACATTTCAAGTATTAAACTTTTTTTACTTTTCGATATGTTACAAAGTTCATGTTCCCCTACCGAAATCGATGAAAAAATATATATGGTAGTGTGGTTTTTTTTTACAACTTTGACACAAAATGTACCTGAAACCCCCTCCCCCTTTTTAGTCAAATTTATGCTGTTTAAGCACTTTTTAGAGGTTTTTAAGTCACATTTTCTTTATTTCATTTGTTTGTTTTTTTAAATATGAAGATGATGCAGAATATCATGAAGTAAATAAAAATGACAAAAAATTCATTACTTCATGTTTTAAGTTCAACAGGAAGGAGCGAACATCCTTAAGAATGTATGGAGTGAGTGAGTGAGCTATTGTTTGACGCAGCTTTGGGCAGTATCGCAATCTTTAGCGACGAGAAATTTAAGTGGATGATTCGAATTGTATTGTTGTATGTATTTAAATTTCTTATTATCTGTGAGAACATTCAAATGTTTCCATTGTAAATTTCCCATTCAAATGTTGTAATAACACCAAGGCTATATATTGTTCAGCCTATATGTAACAATTAAGCAGATACGTTAGAACATAAACCCATGCGCATTTGTATACATACACCGAACCATTTGTATATTGACAATATCCAGCTCCCCTGCTTATTGAAGCCTGATTACATCCCATTTCGGCCTCGTTGTCCGTGGAAACTATTAAAAAAGTGTCCTGTTCATTATCGATATCAGGACCCTTTTGGACGAAAGAGTCCTGATATCTGATACACGGACACTTTTTAAAACCTATTTTGAACAAGGTGAATGACATATTTTCAACGAGAAATACATCAACAATGAGCTAAATGAATAAAATCACGAGGTAGGACAACGACTTTTAATTCATGGTCATCAGATAATACTAAAACAAAAATATTAGAATCAACAAATTGTATTTGACAGATATCACATTGGAAAGAACCAACAAATAAACATACCTTCATCACAACACAGTCTGATGAATTTTATTACCTTCCTTTTCAAGATTATTTAAAAATTTATTAAGAATGATAAGACAAAATCAAACGTATTATTATGAAAATAAATTATAAAGAAGGTGGTTAACGCATGATGGACATCAAAACTTTTTTTAATGCCATGAAACTCTCAATATTTTGAAATTTGGAGCAGATAATGGCATATATGATATATTATCTCAACCCATATGTCTTAATCATAGCTTTAAAAAACATAATCTGGGCTTATAAAGGAATTTGGAATTTGGAACATTAAGTACCTATATGAGTATATGAGTGAGTATGAATAATGACGTTTACTTAAAAACATACCATAATTTACATAATCTCGTTGAGCTATAGTGGCTGAGACCGCTTTAATCTCGTGAGGGTTGGAACGAGCAGGAGGAGGAAGGTCTGCTGCCTTGAAGGCGTCCAACACTGCCGACCTGAGATACACCCCCAACTGCCTCCATGACACTCGTTTGGGAGTGAGGTAGAAATAGCCTGCGTCTCCCCTCGCGTAACGAACGATTTCGCTCCATGTACGTGCATAAAGACCGAACAGGGCAAGAGGGCGATTACCTTCATCGGTGGGATCGATCGTGGAGGAGATAGATACAATGTTGAAAGCCCTGCCACGTTCGTCGGCAGCCTGGCCCCAATCCCTCACGATGGATCAAATCCGCCTGTTGAGCATGAAATTCCGAAATCCTGGCAGCCGAAGTCATAACTCTCGGGAACGCTGTCTTCACCGAATGATCGTCTCGATCAGTGGCTCATAGAAATTTGACTAAAGGTGATTCAACACCATTGCCAAATCCGACTCGGGGGCCTGGAATTTTGGCGCCAGTCAACATGCCGGTAAATCTTGATGGTCTCCCAAGATGTCTGTACCTGGCTAATGCTTACATAGAACGGACATGATCGCCGCCAGGTAGGTGTTGAAAGAGGAGGCCTCCAGCATATACCAGGTACTCAGCGACTGGGTGAATGGACACAGTTTGGATATCAAACCCCCTCTCTCCGCAAAAGGATGCGAAAGAGCACCTCTGGAAATAACATAACTTCCTATTTGATTTCCTCTGAACGATGGCGATCATCTTGGCCACTGCCTTGGAGTAGCCGGCTCGCTTCGCTTTTGAAAATTTGGTCAACTCGGCGGAAATTCGAGCGGCAGTAAGGAAGATTTGAGCCACGCTCCCCACCAATGAGCCAAACCTACAGTAGAGGCCCTTGGCTCCGTCCTCCATCCAAGCCTGCCTGGCAAACGGTATGGCCGCGCCACCTCTTCAGAGAAGGTTTCCAGCCCTCTTGGTCGATGAAGGGGAGTCTTCAACCTCTAGCAGCTGGGAGCCGACCCACTCCGCAATGACTGCCATCTGTTCCCTGTTGCCGGAGCCGGAGGTGTCGGAGAAGATGAGGCGGAGGCTCTCCAGAACCCTCAACTGGGTGTCCCTGGCAACGTTGGAGCACCTAGCCTGGCGTCGAACAACGAGGACACCATCTCTTTGACTGAGCCCAGAATAGAATCCGTTAGGGCCTTTTGGTCAAAGGCAGGTGGCGGAGGAGAGCTGTCCCGCTTGTTTTTTTCCAACCTGACGACGTAGAAGTATGGAAAAGCAGGTGGACTGGCGGGGCTAGACGATGACGTCCCAGTCCTCCTCTGCTTTGGGAGTTCCCTTCCCAAACGACGAACGAGGGGAGTCCGCGATTGATTGAGAGGTAATTAATGGCTGCATCGAGAGTATGTAAATAAATAATATATTTTACCTAATTCTTGGCAAAAGACCCTTAAAAATAAGTAATTCAACTCCATATTAACTCCATGTGGAAGGATTGCAGTACTCCAACAAAGGGCCTAAAACTATTTCATAATGACTTACTTTCTGACAGTATAATTTCTCCTGCTTTCTTTAAATGGGAAAATCTGTTATCAATTATATTAATTTCAAAAGGTATTGGATTTTCTATGGTTATAGAAAAAATATAAAAGACATTAAACTATTTGATTTTCAATTTAAGTTTATACATTGAATCTTTTATACCAAAAAAAGAACTTACGAAAATGAAATTGTTGGACAACTCATTATGTACATCTACCATGACTATTGCTGGATACTCGATTCTGATTGGTTCTCCAGCAAAATCTAGCGTGATCAATTCTGGATTGAACCTCCTCTGATTTTAGCGCCGCTTCACCGCGTATTGACAAATCTACATTGTGACGTCACAATCTATCCGAACAAACGGCCGATTCTAAGGTGTGCTCTACTTGTGGAAATCAAAATAGCTGATACAATCAAATTAATTTTTCCTGTAGCGTGTTTAAGAGTTACATCAGATAGATTAGCAAGGCAAACTGCGTCAGTATCGAGATCAATCCAAATAGCGACACGTACTTGATGCAGTTGAGAAGGCGAGCAAACGCAATGTCATTGACGCAATGGTCAGCCGGATCTGAAAACCGAGCGTAACGTTTTGATGCAAAATAAGAAATACATATGTCATATCATCTGCACACCTACGTCGATAACTAGAATGTGCATTCCTTACCCGAATGAGACAATTACCATCACCTGTAACGCTTCCTTTTAATAAATACAAGTCCGCAAGCTCGTCATTCACAGCGACCGGCAAACGGTAGCCGCCATTTTGAACGTCGCGTGATATGCTTAGCGGGTTATTCCAAAAATGTGAACTTCAGGAAATACGAATCTTGATTTTGTGAACGCGAATGTTGAGAAAACAAAATGTAAACTCCCGTTATAAATGACACATATATATATGATTTTTTTAAATGGTTAAAGAGAACTTGTAGGAGAAAACTCTGTGTATAACAACAATATTTTTGTACGAAATCGCTGCTGTTGTTACAAAGGATTTTTCGAACGTAATTCGGAGCTCGCGCCCTGCCGTTGTACGCACTGTCAGCATCCGACAAAAAGAGTTCCATGGTAAAACGGTCATGGTAGAATGGAGATAAACCTACTGTGTTTGAAAATCAGAGACATGTTATACTGGATTGATAGCGAGTAAATTTAAAATTGAAACCTCACGCTACGCGTTCGGTTTCAATTTTAAATTTACTCGCTATCAATCCAGTATAACATGTCTCTGATTTTCAAACACAGTAGGTTTATCTCCTCTGTAATAATGCAAATGAACGTTTATATCGTGTATATTGACAGTGAGAATGACAATAACATTTTGAACTGAATTTCAACATAGGTTTAATCAAAACTTATATTTTACAGGAAATGAAGATAACAAAATGAGCTGTATGGTTTGGTAAGCCTTCATTCATTCATATATTCTCTCGACCAAAAGACACACACACACATATATATATATATATATATATGTAACCTTAAAGATAGCATACCTAAATCTAACCTCTATTCTCTTTTGAAAGATTCGTGTCTAAAAATAATTTTGAATTCATTGATATATGTTAAGAAATGGTCTCCCCTTTTCTATCTTTTGTCAGAATGATTGAATTTTAAACTTCAGACTCTGTTATGTGTGCCTTAATATGTATATACATATAAGACTCGAATACATTGTTACGTACATGTCATGTAGAGTTGGGAACAATAAAAAAAAATGTACTCTAATCAGAAAGTGCATCGATTGTCTTTAATCCACTGTAATCACCGAGATTCTGTTCCTACGGAATAGGACTTGTATTTCACGTCTTGCGCATTCTCTGAAGTAGGTAGGACAGAAGAGATTCAGGAAGAAATCCCTGAAGGGGCGATATGTTGCAGCATAGATGAAGACGTTCAACAGGCTGTTGGAGACGATGAACGTACAATCTATCTGCTTCATGACGGCATTCTCCTTGTTCATCACGTTGTCGACCAGTGTGGTGATGGTCACAGGAATATAACACCCACTATAGCAAGGGTTGATACATACATGGTATATGTGTACTGTGTTGACCCGGTTTGCTCAGTTCCTGTATTCACGCGCGTTGTTCGGCCCAGCTCGAGACGAATACTTATGAGAAGACCTACAATGGTGACTGCTGCTATCAGTGATATTCTTGCTGACACCGAGCTGAATAGAGACGGCTTGTCTTGGTAGTAAAACCCTAAAGCTTTGTTGTAGATACCAACACCAACTGTAGACATAAAGCCCAACAAGCGAATAATGTTAAAAGGAAACAGAATACTGGCTGCAAATGTGAATCTTTTTGCTGACATGGGCGCTTTTTAGCGTAGGGCTCTGTTTCGGGTGAAGAATTAAAGAATCTCATGAATCCTTCTTCCCTTCGGCAATTCGACATTGGAATAATATTCCCCTTGAAATAAGAAACTGTCCATCCATTTCGCATTTCAAACGTAACCTTCTAAAGCAACCTGATACAGCGCCAGAATATTTTTCAATAGGAAATAGATATCTGAATATTTTGCACACAAAGCTTAGACATGTGTGTAGTCAATTAAACTATGATTTATTTAGAATAGGCTAAGTCAGTGACCCCAGCTGTTCATGTGGAAATCCATGCGAAAATGACTTTCATTATATTTTTTATTGTATACATTTTCAAGTTCAGCGCTACAGATTATTATGTAAGATGACAAATGTTACTCTTGGTAGTGTGCATTTAGATATGAAACTATAATAAAACATCTACATGCGTTTATTCATGAAACAAAGAGATTCAAGTACTAGTGTGCCTCTTAATTACAATGCTTTAGTCTGATGCCTTTCTCTCTATTTGCTGCATCTTTTGTATTATATTGTTTAATTCTGACTGTATACATAATGTAAATGTGAAATGTAAATATTATGGAGAGGGCTTTTATAAGTTGGACAACTTGTGCCCAATCCGTTTCACTTCCGTGAATAAAATATGTTTAAACTAAAGTTCTGGTGCCGCCGTTTCACTTAATAGAGAGTGTGGTTTTTAGGATAGTAAAAGCCGAAGTAAGAAATCTAAGCGGGAAGTAAGACCAAAAGCGAAGCTTCGGCTCTTACTTCCCAGAAGCTTACCAATGGGCTTCAATACCAAGCATAACCTAGGTAAAGTGTTTTATCTGACTTAGATACCGTAAAACATAAATGTGAGCCTTTATCTCATACTGAAGTTTTCTTAGAGTTTAGAAAATTGAAGAGTATTATTTTCTTCATATGTGAAATGTCAAAATGTCAAAATTTACATTTTATAATTTTTGATTCCCAAATCCTGCATTATGAAGAGTATGTCCCCAAGACTAGCGTCATATTAAGGCAGGGACGGTATAACTGAAAATAGATAAAACTAAGCGTTTACTTTTAGCTTCCTCGATAGCATGGGGGTACAGCGTCCGGTTTAAAGAGCAAAGGGTTTCGAGTTTCACGCCATCTACACTCTGAAAAGATGGTATTTTCGATAATAACTGTTGAGATTAGAATTGTAAAATATATATTGGTCTGACAAATAATTCTTAGTCTCGTTTATAAAGTTGTAACTTTCAATAGTAAAATCTCCTTCAGTCAAAGCTCATACGAAGTTATTCTCGGACGAGAAACCTAATAAGGAGGATATTACGAGAAAATAAGATACATTCAAAAGACAAACTCTTTCACAAGTTTCTAACTACAGGTATCTACCCAGATAGATTGAAATAAGCACATGTGATGCCACTGTAGAAGAAAGGAGATAAATCGAGTTGTAGTAATTACTTACCCGTTTCCTTGATCAGTTGTTTGGCGACAATCTTTTAAAGGACTGTCTTGAAGTATATATCTGATTACTTTCATTACAATCAATTGTTATGGAATATCAGTCAGGATTCTAAGTTGGTCATTCTACGACTCGTCACCTGATAAAGCTTATATAACATCATTTTATGTGTCTCAGACAAACGAGAAGATAGATTACTGCATGGTGTTTTGCGATGTTTCAAAAGCTTTTGACAAGAGTGTGGCACAGATGTTGATTACGTAAATTCAGGAATTACTTAAATGAGTTCAATGTTATCTAAATGAAAGGACTTAAAAGGTTGGTTTTTTTATAAATTGTTCGTTATCGCATCAACAAGTTTTATCTGCTTGGGGACGACTAGGATCAGTTCTTGGTCCTTTTTTGTTTATCGTTTATTGTAAACGATATTGCAGATGAACAAGATTATGTTGCACAATAAATTGTTGAATAGAAATACTCTGAATAATATCTACATTGTTTTTATAAGACCACATCTTGAATATGCCTGTGAACTATGGGCGGGATGGTTGTTCAACAGATGTATCCGATAAAATTGTTCAGTTTGAAGCTGCCAGTGTAGTTACTGGCTTACCTAAATATGTTTCTCGTGAATCTCTAACTTATGAGACAGGGTGACAAGCGTTAAAGAAAAGAAGACAGATTGTAAATTATCTTTATTTTCTAAAATATACAATAATAATGCTCCATCTTACTTATGTGACCTTATGCCCCAATCAGTTGAATCAAGGACCAACCATAACGTTAGAACATGCGTGTTCTCTCTTATTCGTATTCACACACATAGCTTTACAATCAATCTTGTGTCCATCATCCTGACAACTCAGGAATAACCTCCCACTACACATTGAGAATCGGTCTCCTTAAAAACCTTTCAATCCTATATATGGCCAAGCTATTTTAAAGCACCAAGGTATTTTTCATTTGGCAAACGACAAATTAACATTATCTATAAATTGAGATATTCAAATAGCACATTAAACGATGATTAATATAAAATTGGTCTCGAAGATAATCCTGCTTGAAATTGTAACTTTTCATCATTATTTAATGGAATGCTTTATATATTCTGATATCAGACAAAAATGTTTCGAGATAACACTAGAATATGTTGTAATAGAGTACTTGTTAATTTAGACTGTTGAATGGCAGTGCAGATATTACCTACAATGACAACATTCTGAATCAAATGAATATAACGAAGTTAAAAAGTATATATCTTTTATCTAAAGTGTGTCTGATAATAGCGGGTTTTGTAAAGAAGTACCCACAATTTGTCTTTCATCAGGGTATGATACTTTAATTGTCATGTCTATTTAAATACACATGGGGTGCTAAAATCAACATGGTTTTTGGCCAGAATGTTTGACAATTATGTTTAAATAGTTATGAAATGTAGAAATTTAGTTAATAAAAGATGTTTACGGTCTAATTGTAACATGATTTCCGTGTATCCTTGATTCTGACTGGTTGATTTGCCTATGTTGAATGACAATGAATACCCGCAAATTACTTGGGGCGAATCACCGCGAACATATACATCATGTTCACAAGATTCGGCCCGACTCAAAATTTAATTTTAATTTTTCTCTTATATGTGCCACTTACTCAAATTTGACAGGTGGCATTGTCATTTTCTAACTTGTGTATAGCAGTATAGGTCACAAATAATTCTCAAAATTAATTAGTTTCAAGTAACTAAAATGTTTTCAACTAGTAAGATTTGTCTAAGTTTGACGCTTTCTTCCACGCGGCTGTGTTTACCGAATGCCGTTGCCATGGCATGACGTCATAGTGATCAACCGTTTTGACGTCATAATGCTAGCGTCATTGTCACAATGGGTTAGGGCAAGTTTAAGATTTGTGTTCCTAGGTCTTTTACTGTGTTGATGTCGTAGATAAATGTTTATTGCCATCTAAAAGGATACGTGAATATTATGAAGTGAACATAGTTGAGTGACACTGTTTGAGCTTATGTGTAAATTGTTGCTAATGTACATATTACGCCGAGTATTTACATTTGTTTTGACCTGACCACACCTCTAACAGAAATGGAACAGTCGCAAAGTCCTTTCCACTCAGAGATAGGTACGCAAAAAGAGAGTTCGTTTCAAAACGCCTGATAACTAACGGTCATTTTCCAATATCGATAAATAGTGCGTTTGTAAAATTTCCGGGATTCATTGTTATTCAACACCCGCAAATTTCAGCGTTTAAAACCTCCGGCTAACGCCGTCGGTTTTAAATTTGCGGGTGTTGAATAACAATGAATCCCGGAAATTTTACAAACGCAACTATTTATCTTATAATTGACCTTTTTGGACTTTAATTTATGGCAGATCATCACTTTAGTACGCCACAAAACAAGACAAAATGTCCCTTTCACTCTCCTATCTTTCCTAGTTATGGATATTTTCAAAACGACATATTTTTGCAAAGCGTGTTTTTCAAAAACATGAACAGATAATGTTTGGAAACTTAACAATTAATTCGGTTGACTTCTGGAGAATGCTGTAGCGCTGTTTCAGTCGCACGTATTACACGCGTAAGTAAATATCATGTATTTTGTTGGTGGCGTTTGTTTTTCAAGTCAGTTTAGGAGAGGGTTTCACAGAATTGGATAACTTGTACCAAGACCTTTCTATTGAATAATGAAAATAATAAAATGAAATTTCGGTAACCCTTTTGAACACACAATAATCTAACAAATGAAAGTACAATGAAATGTTATCAAATGCTGAGCCTATATAATTCTGTCGGCCATATTGTTTAAAGAGTTAATTTGTTAAAGCTGTTACTCTCAGCATTTTCTAGAAATGTGTGTCAATACACTGGAACATTTGCATGTGCTTGTGAATAAAATTGAAGCGCAATAAAATCATGTACCTCTTCTCATTCTTGTTCTCTATGACAGAACCTCAAGTCTTGCACCGCAGGATCATGGATCTTGAGTTTGTTTAGAAGTATCTCAAGACAGAAGAAGAAGAAGAAGAAGAAGAAGAAGAAGAAGAAGAAGAAGAAGAAGAAGAAGAAGAAGAAGAAGAAGAAGAAGAATTGTTTATTAAAAGTGCCACATCCTGTACACAGAGTCCGGCCCACAACGCCTATGAGACACATACTAAAAAGCAATAATAAAATCTTCAAAATAATATATAATATTCACCCATCCGTACTTTAAAGCACCAATGTTCATCACTGACACCCATCCACAGACACACTGCTGACCACCCATCCACAGACACACTGCTGACCACCCATCCACACTATGCATATATACACCCTCTCTTGACGAGACATAGCTCCACAAATCTCAACCAATGATAATTACTGATACTCTTTCACCAACAGTCTACATACACGAACACTCACACCCATATCACCTCACACTGCTGATCAAAGCAGTTTGTCGCTTTTATATTTCTACAGAGGCACAATATATGCATCGTGACTCATATTTATATATTTACGAAGTCAACTGCACAAGTTACTTATGTAGTGTGTGCTTTTAAAGGGGCCATGGCACGTTTTTTTCGCTCAAATAAGTCGATGAAATGTATTTGAAAAATAATGTCACCAAGAGTAAAACACCCTTCTCTCTTAAGAAAATCAAGTTAAGAAATGAGTGTACTTGGTGTGGTAAAGCCAAGGGGATCGTTTTCGTCATTCGAAATAATAAAATTGGTTCACAATAAAATGGCCCCCATGCAATGTTTGCTATATACGCAACACCGCTATGACTACTACGGATAATTGGTTTTTGTAATAAGATATTTTACCCTCTAAAGTAAATATAAATAATTATCACTTTAAATGAGAAATGTGAACAAAGAAAATTTGAAGAAAAAAACTTGCTACTGCCCCTTTAAAACCCAGATACATGCGTTGATCGTAACTCCTCATAGATCCTACATTGGGCATGGATAGTTCAGGTGACAAACGATTTAATGAAATTAGTCAATACATTCAGCACAGAGTAATTATATGAATATTGCATAATATAACACATACGTGTTCTTCCTCCAACTCCCCATCTGTCCGCATTTCTAATTAACGCCTTGTTAATCAACACCTGTTACAATGGATCACACTGACATGATCTGATTCACGCTGGATTGACAATGACAGTCTCAACACATTAATTGTTATCTAAAGTTTGCTTGTTTGCACTTGCCCGTCATTTGGAGTGTGTTAATTGTCAAGAGAATGGGCGGTTTTCTGGGTTAACCGAGACAAAGAGGTACCAACTATAGCAGGCTATAGATTAACAACTTATTCCAATGTAATTTATAAGTTGGTTAGTTGAAGGAGAAGGAGTTCTATGGATATACAACTTCTTTATTGATGGAGTGCGACGTTTCGGTGTAGATTCTAACATCGTTATCATTTGCAACACCGAAACGAGAAATGTATTTCGGCACGTCTACAGTCATCTTCCCACGCAAGGCCTAACTAGCGCCAGTCTCCAAATTAGCCAGTTGGATACTGGCGCTAGTTAGGCCTTGCGTGGGATGATGGTCTACAGTATGATATGGACACTCATATATTGCCCTCTATACACACAATGATACTAAAATTTACATTTTACATACGCTCCAATCTGTGGAGTTCTGTATCAAGAAACCAACTTTTTGCGAGATGGAACACTCTGGTTCTCAGGTGACGAAATATAGAACATTTGACACATCTCCTCGAATATCATGTATATCTATCTTATCGAGTGAGTCAGACATTCATATGTTCAGTTGTGGCGCAGTCATGAGTATTAGTACATGCATATGAGTGTTTGCTCCATCAGAGAGACGAAGAGAAATTTAAACCACCTTTTAATTTTGTAAGAAGAACTGTATGTTAAAGACATACAACTTTTTAACTCTTGATCAATGCTTGATTCCATGATATCTAACAAAAGTATTCTAAACAACTTGATACACAAACAGAGAGGAAATAACGCCTAAGGTACAATTCAAATTGGAAATAGTTTACATAACGAATTATATATATATATATATATATATATATATATATATATATATATATATATATATATATATATATATATATATATATATATATATATATATATATATATATATATATATATATATATATATATATATATATATATATATATATATATATATATACATTTAAAATGTTTGACAAGTATACAGTTACAAATATTCAAAAGTCCAAAAAACACAGAGCCATTTTTTTCTCCAATATGTTTCATTGGTATTCATTCTCCCTGATGATACCAATGAAACATGTTGGAGAAAAAAATGGCTCTGTGTTTTTTGGACTTTTGAATGTGTATTATATATATATATGTATATAATTGAAATCAACTATATACTATAACGTCATTGTGCAAAACAATACGTCATTACACTATTTCTTAATAAGGTGTTCCTTTATTCCCTGTTTTGAAATTTTAAGTGACACTGTTCTTATTGTAAATGGCATGACATGTACAATAGTTTAAGTCTCAATGCTACATAACGCATGCTATTGCAATCCATTACATTATTAAAAATATATCAAGGTTAATTAGGTGATAAGTTAACGTGTGCTAGATTCAACCAGATCTGGATGAATGAAATACAGTCGTACAGTTAACACGTCCTCACAAGCTTTCACAATTAAGACGTAAAGAATGTGGAAAGGAACAACAGCACAGAATTCCCACCGCCCCGGGGTTTTCTAGTCTTTTTCTTAATTGACTCTTGGTATGAAGGCTTGCATTATCGTTATGTGCAAACAAGAGAGTACTTTCTGAGCCAGGGGCATGCATGCTTTGATTCTACGATATAGGGAATAAACATTTGATTTCATTTAGATAAACCCTTTCACTATATTATATGTCAAGTAATGAATGTATGATTAACCCATGAAACATACGCTTATTTATTATGAATTCATTTTTATTCGAATTGCTTGTAGCTTTTGTAAATGTAATATCACGAGTATGTATTGTAAATTTACCAATACAAAATGACAGATGTGTAACATTATCATTACAAATGGAAACTTGCCAATACTGCAAGTTGTGTAGTGTAATATTTCCCATATGTGCAACTATTATCTCAATATAAACGTCATCATAATATCGAATTTTTTATTTTCAGAAGGCGTACAGCAGTGAATTTATCCAAAATGGTACCCTTTGCAAAAGTATATTGATGCGAACCAAGCCAATCTTTTAAATCAATTCATATTCTTCCAGATGTAGGAGTTGGTTGACACTTCGAAACGGTGCGAATGTTCACAATAAAGAAGCTGTTATCCTGAAAATCTTGCTTTTCGTAGTTCTATTTAATTGAAGGAAAAGTGCATACTTACATATTAATAACTTGAGTGATATGGTATTAGGTTAAAAAATAAGATATCATTTAAAGTTTTTAAATTTTAGTTTCGCGAAGACCCCTTAAACAGTGATAACAGTGAATGGGCGTGGTTATCTGGTATATTATTGACTCGAATCACAGATTTTGATGGACTTTCAGCATAACGTTGAATTATATTTCAGAAATATGTCATCTTTCATTTTAAGGAAAATCAAGTAGGCGTTTCTTTTGCCTGACAGTGTAGAACTTGTTTTCCTTCATCTCATCGCCCTTCTAGAATTCCTATCAAAGACATGATGATAATTATACAACAATTTCGAAATGGTCCTCATTTCACAATGAATGTTATGTGAACTATATAGGCAACACGCAACAAGACACAACAAGTATTGTCTCAAACTTTTGGGATGCATTTAGACGCTGCACATTCAGAGATATCCAAAAACAGTAAGGATATCCGTTCACTTTTACTTTACACTAGAAAATAGTTTGAAAACATTTTCACACATTTCTCAAAAACTTTCTCACTCAGTCCAGCCTAAACAAAGCATCCAATAAGTTTTCGGAAACTTCCGACCCCTCCCGATTCACGAAATTTCACATGTTTGTAATAATATGGCCCCACTGCACGGTTTGTGTGCGCCGTCGAATGTTTCTGTAGACATATCTCGGCAACAGGACGATGTTGTCTTTCACTCGGTGTTTGTAAATATCCTTTCTCGCAGCCAAACATCCGTATCCTAACCGATCTGCGCATGCGCGTATCTTTCAGTTCCATTTTCTCCATGGATAGCATGATATCGACGACGACAAGGATGAATTATCACCGTTATTCAGGACTTGAGAATTCCATTTTGACCTGAAAAAGGTAATTAAGTAAGGCGTACAATTTTCTTAACATTCTTCCTTTTCGTTTTCATAATATATTTACGTTTTTTTCGTTTACAGTCCGAAATATCGTTTAGTACTGTGTTGACCGGCCTTCCCTCATCATTCTACCAAAAATGTTTTTTGAAAAATGGATAAATAAGGGTAACTCGAAATTTTAGACCCAACTATGACAAGATATTTTTTCGATATATAGTTTCGTTTCTTATTGTTATGCACGTGTATTGAAATCAATTTTACTGTGCTATATACATATAAATATATACTATGTCGATACCCCTTTAACTACTTGAGTAATACCGACAAGATATGGATACGAAAGAGAGAAAATGTACCTAAGATTTTATTTTTAAAATTAATGGACGAACTGAACCTATAAATCACATGAAATATATTGAAATGAAAAAAGAACGTGACTTGTGTCAATATATATATATATATATATATATATATATATATATATATATATATATATATATATATATATATATATATATATATATATAATGACACATGTGATATGACACAGTGTTACACTTTTACTGACTGTGTATATGATATGACACATTGTTATACTTTGAGTTACTATGTATATGACATGACACATAGTTATTCAGTGTATAACTATGTATTTGAGATATGCCACATTGTTATATGTTACATTACTATATTTAGGATATGATACATTATTGTACTTGTGTAACTTGTGTTACAATGTGGTGCGACTGTTTCTTGTATAAAACAGATCATACACATGTATCATACGATTACAGCTGTCAAGACACGAGGTTTGTTTATAGGTGTTCAATAGCGACGTGTCAATCACTCGCAATCTGATACTATGACACTTGTCACGTGTCAGCCTTGTGTCAGAGTTACCGTTACTCCAGTGTAAGAATCTAATATATTTCATCTATACAGTACCAACACTTCTATTCAAATAATGAGTATGGATTTGTAAGAATCTCAATGGTTAATATACACACTGTTCCATTATATAAACGGCCAGGCCTCATTTGGTTTCGAGTTATTCAATATTTTAAAATAAATTAGATTCATGTGATTATGGCACGATACAACACCATTTATCTACAGTTGTTTGAATTAATTAGTTGGTGATTGGTTATTTTCTAGTTAAAATATATTTGTTTAATGTAGACAGAGGTAATTAAGATAGTAAATGTACACCAACATGACCAATATCATGTTTAAATGTTGTAAATGTGTACAGTATGAAACATATTTATTGATTTCCACATAGATTATGTCTTATATGTCGCTGAACAGTTGTCATTAATCCAAATTAAATTTTGAAGGAATTTTTAATTTCAGAATTTAAATTAAGTAAACTTAAAAACGACGTAGAAGTATTCTTTGACTGATGACTAAAAGCCTACATTATTCAGTACGACGTCGAAAACTCAAGATATTTGTAATTGAAAATCATAAATGATCAAACCAACTAAGATGTACATTTTCTATTGCCTGGTAGTATATTATAAACACAACAGACAGGTGTAACATTAATATACTGATTGAATGGAAAACAACATCGTGCTTTTATCACTCACCTTGATCACAGTTCAGATCTATGAAATGAAATGCTATTAGTCGGGATACTGGTTTGTCATCTTCAAAACGGGCATTCTAGAAATTAGTATAATGAAGAATGATAAACTACTTTTTTTCTGTACAGACGCCCTTTCGTTGTCGTTGTCGTTGTCGTTGTCAAGCAAGTTTAGTTTATGCTTTCATTTATATGCATATTTGAATTCCATTTGAAACATACTATTGTTATTGTAGCAGTAAACATGTAATACATTTGACAGATGACCCAATCAGGATGTCAAGATGAAGCAGTATTGTAAAGTGTAAACGTAGGTGTTACTTGAAGGACGGAATGGATCATCACATGTAAGATATACGTTACTTAAACAGGTGTTTACTCGAGCTCGCATCAATTCAACCAATTTAGAGCTATGGGTAACATTTTGACAGGTAAGTGTACCAAAATTAATATAAAATGTAGTCCATATGTATTTGAAGTTGCATTCCAGAGAATTTGGTTTTCTTAGATATTCATTTCTAAATGCTTCACTTGCTATTGTATTGTGAAAGCAGATATAATAGGACGATTTAAAGATTAATTATTCCTTTTAGTATATGTTTTATGTAGGTCTTTGTGGGGCATTTAGAAGTGGCATACAGAGGAGCAGGAATATTTTCTCGATAACAACTTCTTTCATGTTAAAATACACGACTTTTCGGAGTATATGCTCAATCCTTCATCAACTTCGAAAGCGTAGTAATTGGTATGGGAATTTTCAACGATGGCGATGTGTTTATGAAAATATTTCCAAAATGCGTAATGACTTTGACAAACTAATTAAAAAAACAAACTAATAAATATCCACGTTCAAGAATATTGTAAGAAATATTGTTTCTTGGTTTTAAAACAAAAATAACATATTCCAAGAGACGTAAAGTGTCGCAATTTCCTTTACAATAAAATCTATCACAAGATTGTCGGATAATACGAGATTTAGCTCACTATGGTAGAGACGAGGTTCAAAGTTGATACATGTGGAAAACTATAGGGGACAGAGGGAGGCGCTCACAGGGGGATGTGACCATGACCTTGACACGCTGACCTACGTGCAAGACGTAAAGGTCAACTGTTTGTTCTGGACCCTGTGTTCGCTGATTCAAGGTAAAGCGGATGAGCATCTCGTTAGAGAGTTGCTGACGACACGCAGTGTTTGTCTTACAAGCGCATCCTAAAAGCGACGAGGAGTCTAGTTCAAGCTCCGTTCAGTGTTCAACACATACGGCATTGTCCGGAGTTGTTTGTTGACAAACAAACTAATCCCTCTAAAACAATAGGGGATACTTCTGGTGACCGCGGAATTTCGTCCGCAGGGACTGAGTAAATTTACAAAGGTGGGTCCGCCAACGAGACAGAAAATAGTCCAGTTGACACCCGGCTGAGAGGGAACACAGTTCATTCTCTCTGAAAGAGTCATTATATTACTCGTGGTAACCATAGTATTTAATGTCTGTACAATAACAGTCACCAGACACATAATTGTTGTCCTTACACGAATTCCACCCTTCTTTAATTCCACTCTTTCTGATAATGCTGTGCCAATGAAACACGTGTAATGTATGAACAAACAATTAAATTTAAGAAAACGTGGTTATTCAAAATATACTGGTAACCGAATAATAAGATTCTGCGGATCCAAGGACATTTCATATATTTTACGGAGGTGTAGAAGATGGATATCATGTTTCTTTTATTTGTCCAAAATGTGATGATTTTATTGATCATAGGAACTAAAACGCATACATGTATATATTTGAAAATTATGAAACTGCAATAGCTATACAATTATTGTAGTGAGAGAGAAAACCCTCCCTTGTTAATTATACTTATCGCAACAAAAAAATCATCAGATATGTCCCATAGCATATTACCTTGTACACTCAACCGCAAAAGAAACGTCACCATACAAAATACAAGTTAATTCAATCCGAGCGTTATAAAGCCGACTGAACCAGGGATACATCATGTCTCCAGAAGCCAAGTAAACTAGACTTAAAATTTCAAAACATTATCTCTTCATAGTTCTGTGAAACCCACGTTTTAAGAAATCGTCGTTTTGAATCTCCTTAACTGGGCGAGATAAGGGAATCAAAAACGGCTTCCTTGGCTTGTTTAATGACGTTCTACAGTAAAGACGCGTCAACAAATTTAAGACCAAGAAGGTTATTGATGTCGATAACTTCTTTTATTAATTCATTTTCTACATTTCAGGAATTTTTAAGTTAAATGCCAAACATTCTGGCCAAAATAATATTTTGAAAAAGCGATTTCAACACCCCAAGTGTACTTGAACAGACATGAAAATGGAAGTATTACACCCTGATGTATCAACATGTGGGTACCTCTTTACAAGTAATGTCCCTAAGCGAATCATTAAATAAAGTCTTTTTCCGGCAGCAGTTTTTCGTTTTTCACACCATTGAAATGTGGTGACGTTTCTTTTGCGGTTGAGAGTATACCTAATATCCATACTATGGAAGTTGGTAATTCAATATGCATTGTGCATCGTTCCAACTTCAATGATGCCTGTCAACAATCTCAATAAATTCGGATCGACATATTTTGATAATGTTAACGTTATATTGTCGACTGTATTAACATAATATAGAACAGTCGATCTGAATGTATTTAGATTGGCCTGTCACACACGTCACGTGCATAAGATCCCCACCTCCTCCCTCCTCCCCGCCTGTCTACGTCATTGGTTAACTTAAACCTTGTCACCTATCTTTAACCTTGTCGCATTTCCCTTACCTTCTTTTAATTTCTAGTGTATCGGAGCGCTACGCCTGCACTTCATAATGCGCTCCGGTAAACTAGCATAGGATAGGAAAGTATACGAAATGCGACAATGCTTAATTAAGCCAGTGATGGAGCGTGGCGCGAGGAGGGAGGGGGAATGGGGGGGGGGGGGGGGGGGGGGTCAGTGGGTCCCCTGTTCACGCGATGTTCAGATCGTTATCAAACACGATGACTGTTATGACGTAATACTATTAGCGCTAGTGTGTTGTGCTCTTGGTAATATTTCACCTGAAAAACGAGTCGGGTCAGTGGAGGTTACACAACTGTAGGTCTGTGGAGGGTTACCTGTATTATTGTTATTGTATATGTATATCTGTACCTGCAGTAGTATAGTTAGTATGCACCTTGACATCATAATTTACAATTTAAAAAAACTTTGAGTGAGTGGTTATAAACGCCGCAGTATCGCAACCATTAGCTGCGAAAACAGAACTTGAAGATTTAGAGTCTAGCGTGTTCTTTCGGAAAAACAAGATACCTCCGAAATAATCGATGAGAGGTTTCTTAGTAAAGTTACTTTGTAACTTTCTTAAACATCCATACGGACAAAAAAGTGAATGTGGAAGACCACCACAGCAAAAATCGAGGTCCAGCAATCGATAGTTAAGCTAATTTTACATTCAATACCCCTCTGATAGACGTATATTTGGCACAGCTCTCTAGACTGAAGAAATACTTGCCATTTAGAAAGTGAAGAAATATAACATGGTTATATTTGGGATAACACTACCTTCAATAGTACAAATTCTTGTACTTTTTCGGGCCGAGTCCCTTGCGGGATTCGAACCCACGCCCTCAGAGTAAGGCAATTATCGGCAGCATTGACTATACCAACAGCTTACGAGAATATTGCCTAGAAAGAGTGAGAATCTTTAATTCTTCAAAACAGGAGATCCGAGTTAACACGAGTTAATGTTTCGATTTGGAAGCTGAACTAAACATTTATCGTTAAGATGAAATGTCCAACAATTCTGGCGAGTAACTTGTCAATGTCGAGCTGATGTCCGCTAAGAGGAGCTATTGACTGATTCACAGAGTCCATATTTATCAGCGCATATGTTTCTGGTCCCAGTATGTCGATGATCGTTAGTAAAATAAGTAAGTGGTCCATTTATGATGTACCTTCGCCTCCAGCTGACACCTGATTGTCTGGCACGATTATTGAAGTCACACTTCACTGCAGTTTGGTATCGGATATAGTTTCACTGCATTCACATATGAATGATATTGTCAATGTATCGCCGTTTATTTCATACCTGAATATATATATAGTTTATGTCTGATTGTATGGAAGGCGTGAAGGCAACGATACAGCGAACAACGTATCCATGAGATATATAGATGTTGATGTGAACAGAGCATCACTTATCAGCAATAGATAATGGTGTTGAGTGAGGTGACCAAAATGTCTATGCTTAAATAATAAAATAAATTCAATGGCTTCAAAAATATGCAAGATTTACAAACGATTCACAACATATTTACAGTCGCCTGGCATAACTACATGTATCTAAAGTCCCTTCTGTAGTGTTCACGTTGAAGACCTAAATGGAGGATACTATAGGAGTGGCTTTGCCATAATGTGTTTACGACATGAGTGCCTGATTATTAGTATTCCCGAGCGATAGCGAGAGAAATATCGATATTAGAGTATCATATAGCATGGCATAGATACGAATATCATGTTCTATTTATAACCGAAGTCACAAAATATTGAGGAAAATATGCTAAAATCCTCTTTCATCCATGCATAGGCTGCTTGTCGTCCCCGCATTTAGAACTCGACGTCATAGACGAAATGTGACGTCCTAACATTATTTATGACGTCACGTCATCATGAAAGAGTGATATCAATAGTTTGCCCTAGGGCATCGTATATATGAAAAATATGAAACTCCGTATAAGTGTTCTCGTAGGTAATAAATCATTTCAACGTATATATACACGTTACATGCTTCAATAGTATATCATTGCATATCGAAATTGCTTATGATCTCTGAAATTGATGAAACTTATTGCAATTACTCTAAATAAGAAACTGTTTCTGAAATGTATTCGTGTGGTTGATCTCCCTCCACCCAAGAAAACGTATTGTCAAGTTGATACTAAAACGTATTGTCCAGTTGATACTAAAACGTATTGTCCAGTTGATACTAAAACGTATTGTCCAGTTGATACTAAAACGTATTGTCCAGTTGATACTAAAACATATTGTCCAGTTGATACTAAAACATGTTGTCCAGTTGATACTAAACATGTTGTCCAGTTGATACTAAACATGTTGTCCAGTTGATACCAAAACATATTGTCCAGTTGATACCAAAACATATTGTCCAGTTGATACCAAAACATATTGTCCAGTTGATACTAAACATGTTGTCCAGTTGATACCAAAACATATTGTCCAGTTGATACCAAAACATATTGTCCAGTTGATACCAAAACATATTGTCCAGTTGATACCAAAACATATTGTCCAGTTGATACCAAAACATATTGTCCAGTTGATACCAAAACATATTGTCCAGTTGATACCAAAACATATTGTCCAGTTGATACTAAAACATATTGTCCAGTTGATACTAAACATGTTGTCCAGTTGATACCAAAACATGTTGTCCAGTTGATACCAAAACATGTTGTCCAGTTGATACCAAAACATATTGTCCAGTTGATACTAAAACATATTGTCCAGTTGATACTAAAACAAAGCTGGCATTTCGATCACATTATTTTAGTGTAATATCTGACACAATTACACCGTAATTTGTCCGGTTTTAATATATTTTGGGAGAAATAAAGACGAAAAGGTACTAAATGATATTGATAATATTCCCTTGACTTCTTGAGTGTATATGTTATCATGATTCTATAACGATGCAGCTGACTACTCGCGGAATTCTAGTGATTTCTCTGCATTAACCCCATACTTAACCCGGAAGTGAAAGTGTGTCACAATATTGGTAAAATCTTCCAACCCAAATATTCAAACGCATGGACTGTGGATCCCAACCTCTATACACTGTACATGCTCCTCTGTATCTTTATACCCAAATACATTTATCTTTTACTCATATTTTAATTTACCAATTTGTGTCCGAGTGTTCTACAAGTATCATTTAAAACATTCCGTATCAACCATCCGCTAAGCATAATATTTACATCATAATACTTTACATGCCGAGCATTCCTGGGTCACTCCCCCTATTTCAAAGAAATATTGCCATTGTAAATTTTACCAGTTAACCATAATATTGACTTCATCGAAAGTATTCCCTTAACTCTGTACGCGCCGAGGGAGACTGTTGTCACTGAACTGTTCGTCTTTGATCAGCGCCTGTGTTACCCACAGCTCGGCCCAGCTGACACCTATCACAAATATTGGCAGAAATATAACACACGTATATCATTAGGTCACGGCGGCATCTTGTGAGTGCTCACAACAATTGCAATTAGTGCCTGGAGCGTTATCAACAACCGGAGATTAACCGATCATCCCTCGCTTAAGGCGTTGATCCGACATCTTCTCACTGTGTACCCATCATCATCTGACGTGAATTAAACACGGCTTGTTTGCATGTTCATTTACTTCCAGGTGGAGTTACAGAGGGGTGAAGTGACGACGTGTCCAGGTGGGTTTCACAGTCAGTGATTTCAGTGCGCGACTGATTTAGCTTCACGTTTATTTCAGACAAGTTATCGGAGTCATACATTACAAAATGTGGATAGCGTGATGAAAGGCAGTGTTTTTTTAAAACGTTAGTAGACTTGGGAGACGACACTCGTTGAGGTTGACATTATAGTCTGTAGAGTGGGAGGTTGGTGAGCAGTAGTGAGTAGTGTTTGGCTATCGGAGTTATTGACTAATGGATATCGGAGTTATAACAGTGAGCTATATATTGAGGGGTGGATGTCGGATTTATAACAGTGAGTTATTGACGAGTAGATATCGGAGTTATAACAGTGAGTTATTGACGAGTAGATATCGGAGTTATAACAGTGAGTTATTAAGGATATGATATCGAAGTTATAACGGTGAGTTAGTGAGAAGTGGATATCGGAGTCATAATGGTGAGTTATTGACTAGCGGTTATCCGAGTTAAAACAGTGAGTTACTAAGGAGTGGATATCGGAGTTATAACGGTGAGTTATTGAGGAGTGGTTATCCGAGCTATAACAGTGAGTTATTGAGAAATGGATATCGGAGTTATAACGATGAGTTATCGAAGAGTGGATATCGGAGTTATAACAGTGAGTTATTGACGAGTGTGATATCGAAGCTATAACAGTGAGTTATTGACGAGTGGATATCGGAGTTTAAACAGTGAGTTATTTAGGAGTGGATATTGGAGTTAATTATAACGGTGAGTTATTGAAGAGTGGATATCGGAGTTATAATGGTGAGTTATTGAGGAGACGATATCGGGGTCATAATGGTAAGTTATTAAGGAGTGGTTATCCGAGTTATAACAGTGAGTTATTGACGAGTGGATATCGGAGTTATAACAGTGAGTTATTGACGAGTAGTTATCGGAGTTATATAGCTATTATTGTAGCACAGTGAGCCAGTGTTTGTCTAACAATCAGTCAGTACAGAGTAAACAGCGAGATACCCGGTATAGCAGAGAATCACGTCTGATTCAGAGATTCAGAGAATCTACTGGGGTTTCATGTACAGAGCGTGGATCTATTGCCCATCACGGATAATTACATACATACATAGAAACATTCGTATGGCAACAACATCCATCTACTCACGGCTGTTAAAAAGTTGTTATTTCGTGTTTGACCAACATTTAAGGAAAGTTAAGTCTTAGTGCAATGCCTCGAATTGCAGCGTTAAATTAAATTCAAGCCGTAGATTGGTGCTATATGTTCACTCAAATATAGTAAAGCAACACCCCATGTTGACAACACAGAACTGTTTGTTGTAAAGATGGTCCATGACCAACATAACGGCTTGTGGTGTAATCTGTCATCCAGACCCCTTAAATTTTAAGAGCCGAGGCAAGTCTACAACGAGGCAAGTCTACAGAGCTCAGTATAAAGTGAACACATCTCAGAGGCTCCTTCTTCATTTTATTTTATTCAAATTTTGAAATTTAAACACAAATTCATTTCATAGGCTAAATGTCAGACTAATACAAGTACTGATGACGTCAGAGGTTAGCCAATACCTGATGACGTCAGAGGTTAGCCAATACCTGATGACGTCAGAGGTTAGCCAATACCTGATGACTTCTGTCTAGAACCCATGCTATCCTTTCGTTTCACTACTGGATTCTTCCAACAAGACATTGTTTAAATGCATCCGCAAACGTCCAGGGCCCATGTTTTCGAAGCTGCCTTAGCGCTAAGATAGTCGTAAGTCAGTGTTAATGTATGGCACTTACGACTATCTTAGCGCTAAGAGAGCTTCGAAAATATGGGTCCTGTATCTCAAACGATTTACCTCAACATTTCTGGTTTTATCTAGACATAAACCTGTGATAATCAAAAGAATTATGTTTCAAGATGAAAGATTGGGAAATTGAGAAGGACGCTATAAAATACGACAGTTGCTTTTCCTTTTACGTGGGTTGAGTTAGTGCATATAAGTAATTCGTGCATTGGTTACATATTTGTAAATATATAAGAACATAAGTACAGTATATGATAAATTAGTGTATTTGTTATGTTGATATGAATTTCAGCATCATTGTTGATGTGTATGACGTCGTGGTGTATCCTGTATAGTTCTTTGTTGTAAACAATTCTCAGTGGATGACTATGTAGATGCATTACACCCTGTACTCTCTATCTGCTATGGTGTATTATGACTATTTACTGTCTGTGACGACCCCGGCAGTGGGAAAGTTACACATCCACTCGTGTGAACAGTTTAATGTAGAATGAATTCCTCTCAAGTATAAATTAAATCCTCCTTCTTATTCAGACGCACCGAAGTTAACTAAACGTTTGATTAAACTTTAACCATCCCATTCTCTCTAAACACAGGGATGCGTCTTACTTGGTTGTGTAACGTTCTGAAAGCAAGTCGAAACGTATCAATGTAAACTATTTGAATTGTGGACCCAACTGTCAAGTGTCTAGCAATTTAAAAGCATTCAGTCCTATCTTCTCATGCGTATGGGAGAACGTTGATATAGATATAGTACTTATATCCGCCCTCAGCAAGTGTGTGTTCCCCGCCCCGCGTCGGTACACATGCTGCGCTATGTTCTTAGTCATCCACATAGTATAGGTATTCCGTCCAATACTACTACAGTTGTTCAGGTGTGTTAACAATACATTATATATATTATATACAATGTACGTGTAGCTTAAGTTGTTGTATTATGAAATACCTTTATTAGCAGTGTAGCTTTATACAAGTACATACATTTAGATATGTGTTAAAATCACAATTAGCTGACATTGAGCTATGAATATATGACTTGGTTGGACATGCATGATATTACAATGTGTTATATTACAATGCATGATATTACAATGTCTTATATTACAATGCATGATATTACAATGCATGATAGACAAATAACGAAAGTGTGAAACATACCCTATCTTACAAACCGGTAACTTAGCATTTCCGTTTTCAGCATGGAGCTGATGAGAAGAACAAATGAACTGCACTAAAGTTTATCTGAACATTTTTAAAGTGTTACATTCAGTATATGACTCCCTTGAGAAGAGACCTTTATAATAGGAATAAACACAGGTTTAGTGCCATTTGAAGAAAAACTCGTAAATCTTGATTATATATTAAAGTTAGGGGGTTTGAGGGTCCCAGATACACCTACAAGCTAAATAGAATCTACTCATAACGCGTATTCGCTGGGAGATATCACAATACCTACATCCCACGTGACCTTCCGTGTGATTAACTTGGTAATATATATGTTAACTCCATGCCTTGTTCTCTAGGACAAATTAGCACATATAAAGGAGGTGTTTAGTCCCCTTGAAGCAGTTTGCTGTCATTAAATACCATTTGGGCATTGTGTCCCCTTTGATATGAAATGCTACTCTGATAGGGATCTGGTTTGAAGTCCTCGCTTGACTTGGCATGGCGTTGGTGCAATTACATGTGAATTCACGGTATTTGACTTTACATGTTTATTCATGGTATTTAGGTTTACCTTGGCGCTGGAGTCAGTTTTCCATGGATTAAGTTTAACGTCCATCACTGACTATAAGCTAGAGTGGCATGTTTACCAGTGAATGATATGTAACAAAACTGATTATCATCTTCACTAGGTAAGGTATCATCGTTGTTATCATTCATATCATACTTTTTTACTATTCATATCAGATGTTGTAAAATGTGTTAATATTGTACAATATATAACAACGTTACACTTTCTCCTTTCCAATGTCTTGTTGGAAGAATCCAGTAGTGAAACGAAAGGACAGCATGGGTTCTAGACAGAAGTCATCAGGTATTGGCTAACCTCTGACCATTAAGTGGAAGATGATAAGTTATTAGATTTATCCATAATAAAGAGAATCGCATCGTTTCTTGATTTTGATGTTTCAACCTTTACCATATCGAACTGATTACAGGAGGTAGGGTCCATGTATTGCCGAGGTACGAAGATTTGATTTTACGGGAGTGGTTTTACGGGAGTGGGTTTACGGGAGTGGTTTTACGAGAGTGGGGTTTTTACGAGAGTTTGGTTTTATTCTTCATGTGAGTTAATTCTTCATATTTTCGTTTAGTATAAAAAAAAACAATACAATCGCGTGATGATGTTTTCCAAAGTTAAGCATATAATGAATAATTATTGATCTTCTGTCTCCAGGTAGGCCGGCACAATGGTGGAGTCCCGAGAGTTGTCTGTGGCCGTGGTGGTGGAGGCGTGGGTGCTGGGTCTGACGTCACTCGCTCTCTCCGTCGCCTTCCTCACCTTCAACATCAGGATGAGACGCACCAGGTACTGTTATGTGAAACATCGGGTACTCGCGTACTTCTTGGACCGAAATTCATTGACGCAGGAATAATTAATTCTCATCCAAATCAGACATTCGTCTTGAAGAACCTAATGAATGACACTACCCTAGTTGAGACAATAGACATTCAATCTCATTAGATTGGTAAGTCATAACAATAAAAAAAAAAACATGACAAGAAATTAATGTACAGCGTTGTTTGTGGCTAACGTCAGAGGAGTGACGGGAGTTAACTTTTGTTGGCTTGATTTTTTACCTTGCCTTCAACCTAGCCAGAAGTGGTGAAACGAACAGCGACACCTATCGTGATCACAAGTTACGTCCCTTTCCATCTGCTAACATACAGCCAATGAAATCGCCGTTTACATTCGGAACCAATTCAAAATAGCGACGATCGACACAGTCACAGAGGCAATACAACTGTCTTCTGATTGGCTTATCCGATCAGCCTGCAGTACGTTAAAATCTTAGCACTGAAAATGCGAGGGTTGAGGTCAAGGGCGGAAGGAGAAGATATGGAAATCTTTTCGTTACGCATGTGACGTTGTGAAGATGGATAGCTAGGGTCGTGTCAAAATCCTAAAATGTAGTTTAACATTATAAAATTAAAAAAATTGTTGGTTAATACAACTTCTGTACATGTATTTGTTTATGGCGACGTTTCAACATAGATTCTAATGTCGTTGTCAAGCAAGAATCTATGTCGAAATATCGCCTTTGAAGAATTATGAAGTTGTATATCCATAAAATTGTCTCTATTCTTCACTATCCTTCTCATTGAACTGTGTCACAATATAATGACATTAATCCTCTTGCTTTCCTTTCAATAACTGCATCAACCAACCATTTATAGTGTAACATCCCAAACAGAAGGGTTATATCTTCATCCTGTTCCTTGGGCTTTCTCACATTATCATTACATTAGCCTGATCATCTCTTTCATCATAATCTCAACAAAACTTAAGCAAATAATATTTTAGAATTTAAACCAAAGTATTCATCGATTTATGTTATTTCTCCCCAGGATCGTCAAGATGTCCAGTCCACACTTGAACGTCCTCACTGCTCTTGGCGGAATACTCATCAGCATTACGTGTGTGTTGTTCGGTCTGGACTACTTTCTATACGACAATCACTCCGCCGTGTCGAGGGTGTGTCAGGTACGGCATATATGTTCCTATATCAATGCAACTCTAGTGTATATGGAATAGGGCTGTGTATTGCCTCAATTTTTGTATTGCGATACGTATTGCTGAGCTGTAATGTATTGCAATGCGTACCACAATATATTGCAAGATCCTCTGACAATGAGATATTTCTCTAGAAACCATATTAACTAGTACTAGTGCCAATGATATTGCAACATTCTAAATGAACCCTACATTCAACTTTTATACTTCTTTTTGCACTTTAAACATGACACATTTGATAAAATGACTTACAGATCATTAAAAAAATCATTTGTAATACAGTCCAACACACATTCGAGCACTTCAAAATAATTTTCTTATTACAAGTTAAGCCAGCTAATCTGTATTTTACAAGATAAATTAATAAATTTGACTTAATATATTATTGTACATATTGCGATCGTATTGCAATACGTGTATTGCACAACTCTGTATTGCAATATATTGATATTGCAATAATATTGCACAGCCTTAATATGGAACCCATGGTTTTTAATGTACAACATCTTGTCGACTGTTAACCTCTAACACAATATACACCGGTTGTATTTCTCAAATGTTTCCTCATCTACAGATACGGACCGGTGTCCTAGTCGTCTCCACCAGTCTGGTGTTCGGACCGATGTTCGCCAAGGCGTGGAGGGTCAATCGCATCTTCAAACAGGCGGCAGTCCGCAGAGTGGTGAGTCCACACAACCATATTCCATAAACATTCTCTTCCCATTGTCATTTCTGAAGCCATAACATAAACTGTTTTCTAGTGGATCATGCGTTCAGTAGCACATTGTTCGCCGTTGGTGTCTTTAGTCGATTCTACAGGCCCTTGGGTCATTGCTTTTCACACTATTTTGTTTAAAAAATACAAAGTTTGAGATTACCACCCGAATTTCACACCTTCAGAATCTATTAGATACTGAAGGCGTGAAAATCTTTTTTTATATTAAAAAAAATGTTTAAATAGCGTGAAAAGCAATGACCCGATGGCCTGTGGTCGGTTCCTCTAAGTGGATGGCAAGCTTTTAGCAATGAGTGTTTTCATCCTTCTAATCACTTCCCTAGTAATTTCCTTTTTATTTCTTCTTTCTTGAAACATCAATGTACACATGTCTATGGATAGACGTACTTGTTTGACTGTTGTTCAAAGAAAACATTTCTCTTCTCCAGGTTATCCGAGACAAGAAGCTGTTTCTGATGACGAGTTGTCTGCTCTTGGTTGACCTAGTTCTGGTGTCGGTGTGGCAGGGGGTGGAGCCAGTCCAGTACAAAGCAAACTTCTACTTCAACAAGGTCATTCTAATTTCAAGAAGTTAAATTAAGTCACGTTTACATAATTTATTCACTTATATTTGACTTATTTATCATTCTTATGTCTCCTAATTTGATCCAGTCACTGAAAGCGGTATAGTTCATCGATAGAATACCGCAATCGGTGTAATAAAGTCAATTTTGTTTTTAGAAATTATTTCGGTTTTTGGATTATTGCATACTGTAGTGTAAACAGTGGTAAACTAGCACCACATTTTGAAAATTAATGTTTGTCAGTAGCCTATCTTTCAATAATGATATTCTCTGATGACCATGTTACCTTTAATTGAAATCACAGAAACTTTGTGTAAACTGTGGACAATCTGCTACAGGTGATCACAGAGAAAGGTTTGAAGATCTCCGACAATGACGTCATCCGGGTCCTCAGCTGCTGCTCGGACAACTCGGACGTGTGGATGGCGGGAATATTCACGTTCAAGACTATTATCCTCCTTTACGGCCTTCACCTTGCCTGGCAGACACGGAACGTTATGTTACCGTCCATGAACGACGCGAGGTCAATAATAATAACGACGTTAACGACCGTGACTTTGGCTACGTTTGCGACGTCGGTGTCGATGTTGCTACGCGCGTGGCCTAACGCCGTGTATGGTTGTGTGATCCTGTCCATCTGGCTGTGCAATATGGCTGCCATGTGTTCCGTATTCGTACCTAAGGTTAGTCGTTGACCTGGCGTATTGGACAGATAATAACTACAACACTTTAAGTATACAATTTAATTATCTCTTAAAGCGTGAGGGTTAAGAGAGAAACATGTCATAGTGGAAGAATACGTAACTCCTAATGTACATAGTTATTAAACACCTTGCAGTTCGATGTCATTTTACATATGAATAAACGTGTCCAAACTCCGTTGCTAGGTGTTACTATGGTGGAAGAACCCTGACAGCAGCAACTTCCGGGTGAACCTAAAGACTGACCAGAAGCTGGACAATGGGCTGCAGTCGTTTGACCAACTGGAGGAGGAACTGTATCACGTGGTCACGGAGAATCTCGCGCTCAAGAAGTCCATACAGGAGGTATAGTGTCATAATAACCCCAACTTGTTCAATTACACTAGTGTTAGTGAGAATCCCCCAGATTTTGAATGTTTAAACGGGGAACAGGTGTTAGGGATCTCGCTAGAACTAGCGCTCGCGAACACGGCTACTGACCCACAAACTTAAAACCTAAAATGATAACTATCATGATTCAGGACTTTCTCATAAATATAGAGTTTCACCTCCCGTAATGTACGGTTACCTCCCCTTGCAGAAAGACACGACCATCAAGGAGCTCCAGCAGCATCTGACGAACGCACGTGACAAGCTTCTCAGTCTCAGCGAGGACCAGGTCAAACAGGACAGTGGCCTTGACATTGATATCTCGTCCTCTTCTGGCCATGATGACGACTACACGTTGACGGAAAGTCGGCGAGACGAGGATATCTCCTCGATCCAGGGAGACAGCTACTACCCGATGCACCATCATCCGTCCCCCGACATCGTGTACAGGCGCCGTCCTGGCGGCAGTGAGCACAGCTCGGTGAGTGTGGCTAGCTTGAGTAAACTCCACAGACTGAAGGAGTCTATATTTCAGGATATATCACAAGCAAACACTATAAGTGCAAACCTCAGGTCGTCCATATCAAAAGATCTGGATCAGTTAGGAAAAAGAAGGTCGTGGATCTACGACTCAGTGAGATCACGTCAAGAGCTAGCCGGGTCAATAGCGCAGTCGTACAATCTGGACGACAATGGCGACACGTTTTCCTACGTGTCGAGTTATCTCCCTCCCGGAAGTGTTTATAACCTTGACCCCGGCAGCAAGCGTCGGATGCATTATGGGTCGGCGGAGAGTCTGGCTACCCTGGCCAATGACAGACTGTACCCGTCTGTGACAGAACAGAGACGCGAGGCGAGGAGGAAGATGAGACAGGAGAGTTGGAATAGAGACGCCCGGAGGAATGTGTACACCATCAACAATGTGGAACAGTCGCAGTGTCACCAGGCTGGACACACTAGGCATGGCAATAACGACACCTTCGTGTGAAAGTGAAAATGTGAAAATCTATCTAAGTTATTTCGTCTTCTTGGATGTTGGTGGGAGATTGTGACATCAGCAATATACACTAGTGCTACCAGGGTGGACTTTTGATGGACTGAGTTACCATGGAAACAACAATACCTTGGCTTGAAGTTGTGATAGAATATCTAAAATATTCCCGTTTCCATGTCTGTTAGATGTGTTATACCACCAGCAACACACCAGTGTCGTGTTGGTGTTACCGTTGTAGATCGAATACACATGGAAATAACGATACGTTGGAATGAAGATTATAACGTGTGGTCCTCTTTGAATGCTGAAAATTGAGTACACCATCGACATTGCTACGCATTTGGACATTTATCATGGGAATAACTCAAAGTTCGTATACTGGACCAAAATATTTTGTAAATTATGAAATTTTGAATAATGCTTTATATTTACAAACTGACTCATTAACTTAAACGAATTATTAATCATAAAAATACAATATCGCTAACTTATTTTGTCCAGTATATGATAATTTAAATACCCTTTTAAACGTAGAATAAAGTGTATACAATCACTCAATGTATACCTCTAAAAATCGCAGTGTGGGGGAAGGGCGGCTGGTTGGACATGACCCCTCATGCAAATCAACCAGTGTTTGCCGTTGAGAACCATCCATACATATTCTACACTCGCCGTACTATACATAGCTCAACGAAACCGACTATTTTTTACTGAAAATATCTGTGTTTTTCATACATCATGTCTACTTTGGTGTATACCATCAGAGGAAAGAGGCTTACATAGATACAGAAATAAGTACACGTATTCTTAAAGGTGCGGATATGCCATGCTTCCCATCCTGAATACACAGCTTCTGAGCTGGCGAGACATTAACCAATTGTTATCTTCATCCAATTTCACAACATCACAGATCTCAGTCTGTTGTACAATCGATTAGTTTGTTCATAAAACCATCCATGGTTATCACTTCCTTACCGTACCAGTATCGTACTCCATTCCGTCCCGCGCCGTGTACAATCAGGAATACGGTGTCGTATTCAACTTCACCTTTTAGAGAAAGGATGTTGCGAATGTATTTATCATCAGGGCCTATTTTCACTATTCTATATTGTTACTTAAGAAAACTTACGTTCATTTTAAAGGGGCAGTAGCACGTCTTTTTCGCTCAAATAAGTCGATGAAATGTATTTGAAAAATAATGTCACCATTAGTAAAACACCCAACTCTCTTCGGAAAATCAAGTAAAAAATTGAGTGTACATGGTTCGGTAAAACCATGGGAATCGGTTTTTTTAATTCCAAATAATAAAAGGTGTTCACATTAAAATATTTCCTTTAAAGGCAATACCGTTATTAACTCTGTTGATAATTGGTTTGTGTAATAAAATGTTTATCCTCTAAAGTAAATATAAATCACATAAATTATCAGTATAAATAGGAAATTTGAAAAAATTAAATTAGCAAAAAAACGTGCTACAGTTCCTTTAAATTAAGGGGGTTACGTTTGATCTTAGTTACGATTGGCTTGTGAAAGTGTTGCAGGGTGAGATGAAAGTTTTCCCACTTGCCTTTAGCGAGATATCTCTTTGCTCAAGTAGCAGAGCGCAAGACCGGAAGTCCCGGGTTCGAATATCCCTACATCTAAAACTATCTTCGGTTACAAAAGGCGCCCTTGTATTTATTATTTTAATCTTCTGTTAGCGATTTTTCTACCGCTGATAAGAGAAACAAGTTTCTTCCCTGATGGATTTGTATACAACCTATATATTTTGGCCGACTTTCTCTGCCCCCAGCACGGAGGGAGTTTTAAAAATATTATGAAAATCAATTCGTTAGACGTATGATATGAGAAATATTTGTTTATGTAAGTCTTTGTGTTGTGAAGATTTTAGTTGAAAGAATAATGTAATTAAAAATTAGCAAATGGTTTGAAAAACACATCTAATTATGAAACCCATTATGCGCATGCAAGTGCTATTTGTATATTGTATATATGTATTTTATTATGTTTGTAATAAAATTTATAATATTAAATGTCGGTTTTTTTTTATATATATTCAGATTCAATGAAGTCAGCAATAGGATAATAATAATATTAATAATAGTTCATATTTATTAAGCGCACATATCCACGCTCGAAAGCATGCTCAAGGATATCGCAATGTATATCATATATGTATAAAACCAGGTATGGTAACTAGCCAGTTAGACTTGGCATGAGAGTTTACATAAAGAGACCATATTTTCGTAATTCCAATTAAATCCTACCAACACGCAATCTAAATTAATTTAGATCGACTGTCCAATATCATGGATATACAGTCGATCAACTCGGTATAACCTAATATACCTGTTGATATAAATTTATTTAGAATGACCAATATTTTCAAATTGAAAAAGTGTAAATATGTTATTAATTGTACAAACACTGACATTTACATTCAATATAAGGAAGAATTGGTTCTGTGACAGGTGCTGTTGGTCAGGTCATACATTTACCTGAACACACGAGGCGTGTTCAGCAGCCCGAGTGCTCGTTTCAACAAAACCGAATCAATGAGATGGATTTTATGAGCGCTTCGCTAACCACTTGAAGGTGCATCCATTGTGTTTCATAAAATGTTATTTGACTTTAATACGTTCCAACTCACCACATATGCTGTCTACAATACAAATATATTCACTCAGCTTGCATATTTATCCCCAATCGCCAAATGTATCATAATTACTTGTTTCCAATTAAAATCGAGTAACATCATTTAGCATGTGCTGAAACCGAAACTGTACGTCCCAGTTACATGCACAGTAGTTATGTGACCTATTAAACATTATCAACTCAAATTTGCCTTTTTGTCTGTTATAAATAAGATTCCAAAATTACGTCTGACACATTGACGCGCGCCACACGCTGAGCATTGTCCGGTTTTCGATCAGAAATCACTACTTTTACCTTCATATCGTCAATATACTTATAGTCGAGTATCATCAAAATGGTAGTTTTCGGTAACAGTCGGTTCTTCTCGATAAAGTAACACTATATATAACGTTTGCAATATGTGACCCCAAACAACACAATGGATGTACCTTTAATTCTGCAGTGGCACCGAGCATAACATTTCTGGGTAACGTGTATTATTGTTATATATAATCCACGAACTGTTTGAGAGGCAATCTAGAAGTAAGCGTGAAGAGAAGTAAAGGGTACGTGTGGATGGAGAAGTTGATAATCCATAATTGTAGATTTTAAAGATGTTCTGGATAACAACTACTATAATGTGAAAATACACGACGTTTCGGAATATATGCTCACTCCTTCATCAGGTTGAATGCAATGAATTTCAGCACCCATGAATTTTAGTACCACCCATGGTTCGCTAGTTCCAGCCAATGATCGCAGGTTTCACTGCAATGCGGGCTTTCTCCCTGCCATAATACTAGCAGCTGTGATAAAAGTTAATTACTCTTGAAAGCGGCGTTATACCCCAATTCACCTCACATATATGTATTGGAATTTTGCCAATAACGCTATTTAAGGTTGAAATCTACCATGACATTTAAAAATCCTTGACTTTGATTTGCATATTTATTCGTTTAGAATCATGATGTTGTTTTGTTAACTAGGTTACTCTCCTAAATATTTACAATGAATTTTTTTTTTACTAAATTAAGCATTTTCAGTGAGCTTTTTGAAATGTTAGTGAAAGATCCAAAACATGATATATTCGATATTTAAAGCGTAACGTGTGAGCACCGTGATTCTTTGTATAAGGGACATAACTCTTTCCGTCCTCACCAGTTTTGCAACTGAAAATGGATTTCGATACTTTTCGTTACAATGTCAACTATTCAAAGTTATTCACATTCCTTTATCATTCACTCTCAATTTTTTTTATTTTAGATGACTGTTATTTTGGGAATGCTTTTGGTCCATTTTCTATTTACAGTGAAAGCGCTATTTGGTCAATATTTACGCTGTTTGGACAATATTTCAAAAATTCAAAATCTAAATTTGTGCAATCATTTACTGATTGTATACGATTTCGCGCAAATTTGGAATTTGGAATCTCACACATCGTATAACACATGCAGTAAATGATTGCAAAAATCTAGATTTTGAATTTTTAAAATATTGTCCAAAGAGCAATTCGAACCCTTGTAAGTGAAAGTATTTCCAGATATAACATTGAATGCTTAACAAGACCGTTGCACTAAATGTTAGCTGGGTTTGCAGTGGTAATGTATTAATAAGTGTTCGTGTTAGTGGTATGTAATGGTATGTTAGCAGTTGATGTAGCTTGATAAAAGGATCTCTAGTGTAACGCCACGCAGTGAATAAAGTAGATGGACGAAAAGTGAACGATTCATTTTCTTCACTTATGTAACTAACGTAAGTTTACCATAGTTTTATTTTATAATATAATTTTCTACGTCAATCGATGCGAATAGGTTACATTAAATATCCTCTGTATATATTGAGATTTATTTACTATTGAAAAATGCAGCATATTCGCATGAAATATATAAATATCCAAAATCAAATAGTCCAGAAAAACTCGTTGAGTCATCAACATAAAAAAGAAATGAGTTTGACGAAAGCATGACTTGATCTGAGACGGACGTACACATGGTACAAGTCGACGAGTTAAGCCAGTTTCCCGTGTAATATGTAATCTTCAAGACAAGCCCAACAGGGTTGATGGAGACTCAAGTGCTTCTGATGTACAGACGTAAGGCTATGCTCATTTATTGATGTTTCTTGTCTCAATGGCGGCCATCGACACTTCCCCCTTTGAACAATTGGACTTGTATTTTATTTACATGCATGTGCTCCCTATCCTGTGGAAATTGTTGGTTCCGTTCATGCATGTTATGAATCAACACAAAGGTTTTAGTGAAGGGGTTCCGACGGAGGCTACAAATGTTTTCTATTATTTTTTAAATAAAATGTTATATTATTATAAATTTCTCATATATAAATCAATGTAAATATCGCTACATCATTTTCGCGCATTATAATATTGACGATTTGATTCTATAGATTCACTTCAATGATTTTGAAATATTCACAGAATTGCATTATCAATTAAAGTTTCTTGCAAAAATAATTATTTTGAAATTTTCACATGTTCACCTACTTGATAATATTCAGAAAAGCGATATATTTGGGAAAGGAAAACAAAATTCAGTTAAGTTAGAGAAAATTTGAAGTGTTTGGAGATGACAAACACATTTTAAAAAGTGGATTGCCCAATGGCGAGAAGAGCCGTGCCCGTGTGATGTACAGACCTAGCGGAGAGATTCATCTCAGGAAGACATGTGACATGGGCGGGGGAGAGACAGGTCAGTCTCACGTGGACAGGTAGGCACGCCTACAGGTAATGGCGTGGGTCCTAGACAATCTGACTTGCATAATGAGACATCCCTCGTGATCATGCTTTACCCCAGCCTTGTTTGAAAGCATTCCTCATCATCCTCTACATGCACTTAAAGGGGCAGTACTACTGGGATGTTGTTGGTACAGTCTGATTAAAATCTACCTTGTTCCGAGGAATAAAATTTGTAAAATTATGCATCTACCGAGATACGAACACGTTCTGTAGATTGCTCTCCACAAGTGGAACCTACGACTGATATGAGTTCGTATCCCGGTAGATGCACTATTTTGCTATTTTTATTCCACGGAAAAACGTCGATTTTAATCAGACTGTTGTTGGTGGAAATACAATACGAGGGGTAGTACCGTTGAAGGCGCTGTAGATTGTTTTTCGCATATCATGTCTTCTCAAATTTGCCAGTTATTATTAAAGTTTATACAATATATTGTTACGTTAGAGGGTAAAATATATCATTACACGACCGATAAGCCGTATCAATAGAAAACGGTTATCCGTATTGGAAGAAAATGGTGCGACGTATATAGCGACAGTGGTTAGGAACTCTTCAGTGTGAGAGATAGATTTGTAAAGCTCATATCGAATTTGAGAGTTCATCATGGTGTCATAATTAAATCTCTACTCTGAGTGTTTAGGTATCATCAGTCAGATCACTTGAACTAGAGTCTGTACATTTGTGGGGTCATTTGAATGTGAACACCTTTAAATGGCCGCTCAAAGGGAAATGGACTCGCATTGCTTAACCGATTCGTTTTTTAACTCTTTTTATTGATTGAGGAGTATTATTCAGCCATTGGTAACACTTAATATTTAATTTTTCGCGAGAGCACTTTATTTCAGTAAGAACGCCGTGCTACAGCGTCTTTAATGTATTAATGCTATTAAAAGGAGGGATTTATTAGGGGGATTGTTCGGGACATTCATGTTTACACATTTGTCAATAATACATGGTTATAGCGCAATCTAGTTATTCTGAGGGTCGTATGTTGATGGTTTTAGATTTGACAATTTGATAAAGACTAACGCACATTCATTAATTTAAAAAAAAATGATAAGTGAAACAATTAATAGGCCAGCCTAATGATAACTTATGTTGGTCAGCCTATATGATAAGTTAAAAAAACGTGATTTGTGCACATGAACTGATATCAATAATATAAACTCGATAATCTATAACCATATGGGTAATAAATTTCAATGAGGATATTGTCGAATAGCAGTACAATCTGTTTTAATGGATGAACCATAAATATATAAGTATGCATAAATGTTCAATCCTAATTGTGCGTGACGAGCCAGCCCCGACATCTGCTTGTCAACATGTTAGTATGACACACAAGTGTGTTACACAACGTTATATCCTAAATGGGTGTTACAAACGCGTGTCGATCATGTTTGTCAATATGTCTGTCGTAAGTGTGTTACAGAATGTTAGATCTTAAACGGACGTCAGAAGGGTGATATGTTATATGTTTGTCAACATGCATGTCAGGTTAAATATACAAGTGGATAGCGCACCTTATATCATATATAGATATGTTACAATTAAAAACAAGAGGCAATAAACTAAATTAATGTTATGGTCGGATAAATGTGTTACAGAAGAAAAAAGTCAAATGGTAGTCCTGCCCTATGACTGTGTAACAAATAAGAGTCTATAGATCGTTATTCAGCAAGTCTAGATAAACTGAATACACACGGAACTGAAAGTGCTAAAAATATAGCATTAAATGAATGAAGGTACAGGAATTTCAAAGACTAACTTTTAGTCTAGCTAAGTGGCTACAGTCACGTGTTATGTTTTGCTTGTCACTAAGCTAACATCACAAACGTGCGTTACATGTGACTCTATCCTAAACGGATGTTATAACTGCTTGTCAACTAAGCTAATATAATATTATTAAAGTGAGTTACAGATCGTTAAATCCTAGATGGATATTACAATCACACGTTTTTATCATTTTGTGAACATGTCCTTATCAAATACGTGTGCGTTACAGAACGTTTAACTTATGTCAAAAGCAGGTGTTACAGCCATGTGTTAACTGTTCAGTATATCGCAGTTATCTCTGATGCAGAACATTAAAGGTACATCCGTTGTGTTGTTAGGGGTCACATATTCAAAATGTTATAAATGGTGTAACTTTATCAAGAAGTACCGACTGTTACCAAAAACCACCATTTTGATGATAGCAGACTTAGCATATTGACGATATGAAGGTAAAAGTAGTGATTTTTTTATCGAAAACCGGGCAATGCACAGCGTGTGGCGCGCGCCAATGAGTCAAACGTAATTTTGGAATCTCATTTACAACAGACAAAAACACAAATTTGAATTGATAATGATTAATAGGTCACATAACTACTGTGCATGTAAATTGGACGTTCAGTTTCGGTTTCTGCACATGCATAATGATGTTACTCAATTTTAATCGGAAACTAGTAATTATGATATAATTGGCGATTGGGAATAAATATTCAAGCTAAATGAATTTAATTGTATTGTAAACAGCACATACGGTGAGTTGGAACGTATTAAAGCCAAATCAAATTTTATGAAACACAATGGATGCACCTTTAAAGCCTAATCACGTGTTGTTGTATATCTTGTCAAAATGCTCGTACCACATATTGGTTATTGGTTACTTGTCAGTAAGTCAATATAAGTGCGTTAAAGAACGTTAAGAATACTAGTTGGTTACATGCACGTGTTGTCATCTGCTTGTCAGTAAGTCAGTTTATACCATACAAGTGTGTTACAGAATGTTTAGAAGCATATCTGGTTACATGCACGTGCTTTTAATTGCTTGTCAGTAAGTCTGTTTATACCATACAAGTGTGTTACAGAACGTTTAGAATCATATCTGGTTACATGCACTTGCTTTTAATTGCTTGTCAGTAAGTCAGTTTATACCATACAAGTGTGTTACAGAACGTTTAGAAGCCTTACTGATTAAATGCACGTGCTTTTAATTGCTTGTCAGTAAGTCTGTTTATACCATACAAGTGTGTTACAGAACGTTTAGAATCATATCTGGTTACATGCACTTGCTTTTAATTGCTTGTCAGTAAGTCAGTTTATACCATACAAGTGTGTTACAGAACGTTTAGAAGCCTTACTGATTAAATGCACGTGCTTTTAATTGCTTGTCACTAAGACAGTACATGCCATACAAGTGTGTTACAGAACGTTTAGAAGCCTATCTGGTTACATGCACGTGATGTCTTCTGCTTGTCAGTGAGTCTGTATATGCCATACCAGTGTGTTACAGAACGTTTAGAATCATATCTGGTTACATGCACGTGCTTTTAATTGCTTGTCAGTAAGTCTGTTTATATCATACAAGTGTGTTACAGAACGTTTAGATAATATCTGGTTACATGCACGTGCTTTTAATTGCTTGTCAGTAAGTCAGTTTATACCATACAAGTGTGTTACAGAATGTTTAGAAGCATATCTGGTTACATGCACGTGCTTTTAATTGCTTGTCAGTAAGTCTGTTTATACCATACAAGTGTGTTACAGAACGTTTAGAATCATATCTGGTTACATGCACTTGCTTTTAATTGCTTGTCAGTAAGTCAGTTTATACCATACAAGTGTGTTACAGAACGTTTAGAAGCCTTACTGATTAAATGCACGTGCTTTTAATTGCTTGTCACTAAGACAGTACATGCCATACAAGTGTGTTACAGAACGTTTAGAAGCCTATCTGGTTACATGCACGCGATGTCTTCTGCTTGTCAGTGAGTCTGTATATGCCATACCAGTGTGTTACAGAACGTTTAGAATCATATCTGGTTACATGCACGTGCTTTTAATTGCTTGTCAGTAAGTCTGTTTATATCATACAAGTGTGTTACAGAACGTTTAGATAATATCTGGTTACATGCACGTGCTTTTAATTGCTTGTCAGTAAGTCAGTATATGCCATACAAGTGTGTTACAGAACGTTTAGAATCATATCTGGTTACATGCACGTGCTTTTAATTGCTTGTCAGTAAGTCTGTTTATACCATACAAGTGTGTTACAGAACGTTTAGAATCATATCTGGTTACATGCACGTGCTTTTAATTGATTGTCAGTAAGTCTGTTTATACCATACAAGTGTGTAATAGAACGTTTAGTAGTCTATCACGTTCTGTTATTTGCTTGTATCACATGCTAGTATCACATATAGGTGTGTTACAGAAAGTCATATCCCACGTGTCTGTTACAGAAGTCTCAATAAAGGTCACGCGTGCGGGTCACATACCGAGTCTAACTTCAAATATACTTTGATGTTGCCGAACTGTAGGATCAACTTGTTCTACCAGCTATCAGTAGACAGTTAGTCTGCTTGTCCGACAGTTAGTCATTGACAACTTGATGTGTGCTTCTGAAAGTTAGGTGTCAGTTATCTACATGGAATTAGTATGTAACATACGCTAAACACAGGTGATTATAGAAGATTTCCAGCTTTTATTGCGTACCACCAGTCATACGTCAACTTGATGCATGTAAGACTCTCAGGTTTTCTGTCGCACACGTTTCAAGAGAGGTAAAACTGGACACAATAGAAGGCTTTGAGACTTGTAACTTATTTAACATACAGCTGCAAGTCGCTGCCATAACGTCGATTGTCTAGGCCAAAAGTTACCAAGTTTGCCATTATAAATTTAAGAAATGGAAGACGAGTTGGCGTGCTTTATCGTTGAATAAAACATAGCAGGGGGCAACTGAGCCTTATACTTTCTTTTGCCCGTCAGTGTAGTTCCTACTATAGTTTCATTGCTGTATCGGGAAATAGCAGGATAGTTTGTCCGAGAGGCCAACCCGATGCAACAAGGAAACTATGATATTAACTGACTTACATCTCACTTATTCATAGTAAAATAACATGAAAAAAGGAACCTTTTTTAAATTATGTAAAATACCATTACCTTTCTGTGGCCCCTTCCCCAGTGCATGAATATGCATTATTATAAATTGTTTATTTTGTATATTTCCTTAATTGTATATCATTTTCTATGCTACTATTTTATTTATCATTTTTAACATAACTTTCTAAACATTACGGTTGTTGTTAATTTGTGGTAGAAAATATATAAAAGTCGTGTTTATTTGTTGGGTCTAATCTTTCAAGTTAATTTTTTGGCAAAACAAACCAAAAATAATTTATTTGTATCATTTACATCAGAATAATTAAAGGACATACAGTCAAGCCGCGATAGTCCGGCCACCGATAATCCGAAGTATATTAATTAGCAAGATCATTTACAGTCAATACTAAGATCTTGGAAGTCACTCGGTTGAACAAGCCGATGTAAGATGAGCTTTAGCAGGAATACAGTTTAAGGTACCCCTTGTCCATGCTAGGGGAGTTTGCTGGAGCCGAGGTATATGGCCTAATATAACAGAGGTAAAGATCGGAAATCTGAGGGGAGTAACCACTGTGGGTGCGTGTAGGGTATCCCACGGATATAGCAGATTGCTTCCTTTCAATATACGATCCCCTAGTCGAATTTACAAGGGACTCTCCTGTTATTGTTAACAGAGTCACTGAATTTACAAATTGGACGTTACAGATAAAGTGTTGGCCATGGCATTTTCTTCTAATTTCACCTGCTATACCTTCCGGTATGTTGTCAGTTGCCTTTTAAAGCTCGACGACATATCAGCATGTGTTACCACACCCTCGATTACCTGTAACGAGGATGTAGACGGCGTCTCCATGATGCACATGTCCCGCCTAATCACCACTTTCACCTGTACAGGTATCTGTTGATTAGTACCCGACAAAGTGTTACCTGCAGGAGCTGTTGGAATGGTCACGTCACAATGGCCGGAAGATCCGTGTTGATATAATGGGTGGTTGTTACTTATACTTCCTACTTGGTATACACTACCTGGTATTTACCTACGCCTCGCTATACAACACCGTCCCTCCTCGATATAACGCGAACAGTGCAACCACGATGTACACTGTTAACATGGGATCATATACATGGTATACAATATCATACATGCTACATGTATACATATACAATGTACATATATACATATATATAATGTATATATATACATGTATATGTAAAATGTATATATATACATGTATACATATACATATATACATATATATAATGTATATATACACATGTATATGTATAATGTATATATACATGTATACATATATACACATATACATGAACACGTGATATACAATGGTAACATGGGACATAGGACAGTTTTAATTAACAAAGTTGTTGACAAAGTATGGCATTAAAACGAGGCAATTCGATGAATAATTAGGTCCTTATCTGAGGTCAGCTAATCACTATGAGGAAATAAGGAGAATAGGTTTTTAGCCGCGACTCAGGAAAAAATAGCTTCATTGTAATGGGCTGGTGACTAAAGGTCAGCATGTAACGACTGCTAGAAGTGATTAGTGGTGATTATAGAGCGAACTGCTGTAGGCCGGGCGGGCACCTGTATTTAGCGACATCTATGGTGCACTGGGGATAATGTAATGTCAACTTGGATTTTATTATGAATTGGAAAGTAACATTGTTTATTAGATTTTCAATTGTGAAATACAGCGTTTATCGGTTAAAATAAAATCCGTATTTTCACTGAATGATAACACATGTTATTCTACTCAGTGAAATTACACAATGATATGACGTCATCTTAACAATAGGATGACGTCACAAAATGACCACGGTAAAGCAAGGTGATAATGGATGCTCCATTCGTAAAATTAACGTCATGATATGCTATGCATTCTTTGTTCAATCTTATAAATAGAATGTTTTACTTTCTCATCGAATACCATGTTTATCTCATCGATTGAAGTAGAAAGTTTATATTTTCACGAGTGGCTACTTCATGAGATGAGATATATAGAGGATATATATCTGCCTTTTCTTGACTAATACCATGTTTATCTCATCGAGTGAAGTAGAAAGTTTATATTTTCACGAGTGGCTCAAACGACCCATTTATACACGACCCGATTATCCGTATTCGTAGAAAACTGAGTCAGTGTAAGCGGCCATTTAAAGGTGCATCCATTGTGTTTCATAACATTTTATTTGGCTTTAATACGTTCCAACACATCGTATGTGCTGTTTACAATACAAACAAATTCACTAAGCTTGCATATTCATCCCCAATCGCCAAACATATCATAATTACTAGTTTCCAATTAAAATCGAGTAACATCATTATGCATGTACAGAAACCGAAAGTGCACTACCTATTTACATGCACAGTAGTTATATGACCTATTGAACATTATCAACCCAAATTTGTTATTTTGTCAGGTTTAAATAAGATTCCAAAATTACGTTTGACTCATTGGCGCGCGCCACACGCTATGCATTGTCCGGTTTTCGATCAGAAATTGATACTTTTACCTTCATATCGTCAATATACTGAGTCGAGTATCATTAAAATGGTAGTTTTCGGTAACAGTTGTTACTTCTCGATGAAATAAGACCATATATAACGTTTGCCATATTTGACCCCAAACAACACAATGGATGTACCTTTAAGTGTGAACATCGTTTAATATAATTCGAGGATGGGGAATTTATCCCCGTAGCTTAACCAAACCATAACCATTCTTTTTTTCAGAATTCTATTAAATGACTGAGGTGGTTTGTTTTGCAATTATTTTTTTAAAATCCATTTTGTGAGATCTCCTAATTTCCATAAGAAAACTTGCTACAGCCCCTTTAAAACATGTCTCCAGGTGAACTACCTGAACAGCATAACGGGCTTAGCTGGAACACGTCATACCTGAGTCGGACTTAACAAGGCGCATTAAATGTTACACGGCAACCAGGCAGTCTCGTTAGTAACAACGTGCCACACAGTGTACGATTTATCACCAGGCGTTAACCCTTAACATGCCAGTGGGACGTAAGGACACTGTAATATCTGCACTTATTCACTACAGGTCTTGGTCGTCTTTTTTCTTTGGTCAGCAATTTTAAGCACTAACTACGTAAGATAATTAATCACTACAAGAGCTTGCTCTAGTCAAACATGAAGGAATGTTAGAATAAATATCCCGTCTTTAGACATACCGGTATAATTTTCTCACTTATTATTGTGAAGATAATCCTATTGTTACGATGACGTCTTATGACTGAGAGTGTATCAGTGATAAAAAGGATCATATTTTGATCGATGAATGCCGTATTTCACTACTGGAAATATAATAAAAGAGTTTTATTATACTTTCAGTGGTGAAGTACGACAATTATCTGTTAAAATAAAAGCCTATTTTCACTGAGTGAAATAAAATGTTATTCTACTGCATGAAAGAACACTTTCGATCGTATGACGTCATCGTAACAATAGGATGACGTCATAAGAAGGCCGTGATAAAACAACAACTATTCATAACTGGTTCAATAACATATTTAGGATGAATCAAATATAAAGTGGGTAAGCAGATAGAACATTTGATATTTCTCGTCGAATACCAAGTACATCTCATCTCGTGAAGTAGAAACGTATATTTACACGCGTGTCTACACCACTCGTGAAAATATGCTTTTCTACTTCACTCGATGGTATTCGACGAGAAATGTCAAATATCCTCTATATATTTACATCTGTTCTTCCTTATATATATATAGATCTGGTGTATCCATTCTCGAAGATTGTCAGTCACCTTTCACACTTGCAGAAACCCTTTTATTATATGACATGCCATGAAATACCGGGATTTATCAGTGTCTATCAAGCTTCAGTGAAAATAACCTTTATTTCCACTGTGACAGGTGACTGATATAATTTGAAATCATAAAACTAAAGTAATATAATAGTAAATACATATACTTACCCAAGCGGCCAAACTGCCGGTTACTAAAGTTTTCATAATGGTCATGGGAAATACAGTTTTTCTAAATATAACTTGCATTTTGATTGGTTGACGGAACTACCGTATTTCCTCTAATAAGCGCCAGGGCGCTTAATTTTTCAGCACCCCTTGACCCCCGGTGCTTATTAGAGGCCCGGCGCTTATTGGAGACCCGGTGCTTATTTCTTTAATAGAACATTGAAGTTAACTAAGGGTGCATTAATCTAATGGTTTAGACCCGGCGCTCATTGGAGGCCCGGCGCTTATTTTCTCAACTACCCTTGACCCCCCCGGCGCTTATTAGAGGCCCGGCGCTTATTGGAGACCCGGCGCTTATTGGAGGCCCGGCGCTTATTAGAGGAAATACGGTTCTTTGCCCCTATTCATGAATTGCTAAGCTGTACTATTCTAGCTAAAGCACATATATAAACACCTTCGCACATACCGAGTTCAAGTCACACGTCTGTAAAACATATAATTTTGATTACATTGATTATTCTTATAATAACAACAAATTTGGACAGAAAACGCATTTAAGTTTAAATTACCATTAAAGGTGCATCCATTGTGTTTCATAAAATTGTATTTGGCTTTAATACGTTCCAACAAACCATATGTGATGTTTACAATACAAATAAATTCACTTATCTTGCATATTCATCCCCAATCGCCAAACATATCATATTTACTATTTTCCAATTATAATCGAGTAACATCATTATGCATGTGTAGAAACCGAAAGTGAACGTCCTATTTACATGCACAGTAGTTATATGACCTATTGAACATTATTAACCCAATTTTGTTATTTTGTCTGGTGTAAATAAGATTCCAAAATTACGTTTGACTCTGTGGCGCGCGCCACACGCGTTGCATTGTCCGGTTTTCGATCAGAAATCAATACTTTTACCTTCATATCGCCAATATACTAAGTCCAGTATCATTAAAATGGTTGTTTTCGGTAACAGTTGGTACTTCTCGATAAAATAAGACCATTTACAACGTTTGTCATATTTGACCCCAAACAACACAATGGATGTACCTTTAAATATAAACTTGAATTCTCACTAGATACAATTTTACACAAGAAGCACGCTTGACCTTCAGCCCTGATGTGTTATAACACTGATATCAACATCCCCGCAGTTATAAGTTGAGTGATTAGTGACAGGTGAAATACCTCAGACCCGACAGACGGATGACGTCAGAACAATCGAATGACGTATGCGTGGCATAGTGAACATACAGGTCGAGTGAATGAGATGTTTCCTCTGGCTTGCCGGACCATTATCCCTCAATGACGTCGGTCTGTTGCTATATTATACATTAGTTTGATAATATACATTTTTATTGGCATATATTAAGCAACTTTCTATTTCTGACATCTGGGTTATGTTAATGTTAATTTGTTAATGTCACTATACTTTTAAATACGCTCCCTATAATCCACACTAGCATTTTAGTTTTGGGAAGTGTTGGTAAAGGTTTATATTGTGCACATTTCAATCACTTTGAGCTGTGGAGTTTTGTCAAAAGTTTAACGAGACATTGTTTTTAGAATATTCATGTTTCTTGACCACATTCTCTCTCTCTTACGTTAAAACTTGATTTACATAAAATATTTTCAGAAATTACATTTTTATTCTCACATTATCAGCATGACATCGTGTTTATTGTATAATATGTTCACAATGTAGCGAGTTAACACAGATTCTCTTCTCCGCAGATTTGGGTGTTGAATATTTCAGATATGTATACTTAGTGGTTTATCATATATCGTGTTGGATGTTTCAGTTCGAGTTGTCGAGCGATATTGATATAGTTTATTCAGTAACCATGCCAACGGCCCACTTCACACACATATCATTCAAGATACAATGGAACATATTATTACATATCTAAAAACACACGCCGTTTTTAGATGCCTGAAACACAAACCTCCAAAGCAATCAAGTTTAAAATGATTATTACTATTAAAAAGTTTTAAATTTTTTGTTTAGTAAAACTTTCGATTAATAAATGACAGTCTGATTAAAATAGACCATTTTCCAAGGAATGGAGTCTGCAAAATAGTTCATATCGTGATACGAATTGGTTCTGTAGATTCCTCACCACAAGGTATGCATGAGGACACCCCGTCATAGGCGCGTGTTCGGTACCAGTTTAGCGCAGACAAAGTCCAGATGGTTTTGCGAGAAAACCTACGGACGATATGAGTTCGTATCCCAATAAATGTACTATTTTGCAACTTTTATTCCTCGGAAAATTTTAATCAGACTGAATAAAGGATATCATCTTCACAGAATGGTATGGTTTATTCTTCCTCAACGGCCTGAATGAATGTCAGTCACCTAGTTTCTTCTCTACCTTGGTTTAGTGAAAGAAAATACAGGCTACAGTTACTATGTTACATTTCTAGTACATCGTTAATAGACTCCAGTTACCCTGCGGAACTACAAATAAGAAATGTAAACCCTGATCGACGGATACGATGTCAGGACACAATCCATAAACAACAATTAAGTCGCATGTCAAGAGTTTCGCATTTGAATATACATCACCTTATATTGCCATCTTCGTCTTTTCCTGTCCTACCTCTAACTTTAATTATCTCTCTTTCTCCTGTTTTCTTATCTAAATCCAAGGCAAACGGTCAACGAGCCGACGAACTGTATCAAGAGCCTTATATTAAACACAGGGGCGTGTATTGCTGAAAACAAACAGTTCCTAGGTTCAATACTACGATGCGATATACCTGTACTTATCTTTATTAAAAAGTACGTATAGGTATATCGCATCGTAGTATTGAACCTAGGAACTGTTTGTTTTCAGCAATACAAGCCCCTGTGATATTAAATATAGATTGTTTGATATTAGAGATTTAATCGTCAACTGCACGTGTATTCCAGTCTTTGTGTTCAACAATACATGTCCCTGTGTCCAAATCCGCTGACACATCATAAAAGCTCACTCGTCCGTGGTTACAAGAATGCATGGGATGTAGGAAATCCCTATAGCAAGCTCGTATCACCAAATATGTGTTAATCTGGTTTGGAATGCGTTCAGTTTCCCATTTCACGTGGAGGTGGCCAATAAACGATTATTTATACCTTCCTCCACGCTGTTTGATACGATCTGTCGGACAACGCTTCTCGTCTATTCCGACAAATCGGGGTGGTAGAAACCCTTGGTGACTTCTCAAGTGGAGCAGAAAGTCAAAGCCGATGTTGTTTTGAGAATATTGACAATGAACAGTGGGTGTCTGTCCAGAGCCCCGCTGAACTGTTTATGCTCCTATAGACGTCTAGCGTGCCCATTTCCAGAAAGTCTTATGGTATCCTTAATTATACCACTAAGTAAATGTAGTATATATATATATAGTAAGGTTGACCTTCGCGTTAATTCCAGTGTTGTTCCTAGGTGATGTCCATTTTGGCCATTTCTGAACAAGTGGGACCCTTTGCAATGGTAAAAGTATCCTACTGCCTAAATTTTAAGGGACACCTAGCCTCTAGGAACAACACTGAATTCAACCAAGCCCATGATTCTAATGTTGCAATTATTGAGGCTATTGCCCTGGGTCGCGAGGTGTCATTGTTATTATAGAGAACATGTTGGTCGTTGCACAGAACATGAGGTAAACCTTGGTACCATATTTTAACATTGCAATAAGGGGCTCGTTGCAAAGACCAACCTAACATGAGGTAAACCTCAGTAACAAAATGCGACCATAAGATTTTGAGCAACTTGTCCCTTAACATTTCTTTTATGGACAATGATCATATCAGACGGAGATGTGTACAATGGGAATGCGTTATCGTTCTATACGCTATACTTTCATCTTTGTGTGTAGACTATGATACTATATAGGCTTCATGATTGACGTGTATAACTCCTTGGTTACACAAACCGGCACCAACGTCGTGGGTTGTTGCCTTGTCAACTGACACGTGTCCATTAGAAGTATTTCGGTGGAGATATACACTGTGATGTTATATTACATGCCAAGTTAAAGTTATTGGTGTTATAACTTATATCCCTTGAGTTACTGCTCCTGCTCTTCCTCACTTTGGGGGCGGGATAGCGCAGTGGTTAGCGCGTTCGGCCTCGGATCAAGAGGTCCGGGGTTCGAATCCCGCCAGGGGCACGGCAACTTTGTCTGCAGTAGAGAACTGTTCTACACGCAGTCAGGTTTGGGTGCAATGTTACACTGAATTTCAGTGTAGTACCACCCATCGCAGGTTTCACCGCAGTGCATAGCCACATGGCGTTGCAGGCTTTCTCCCTGCCATAATACTAGCAGACGCGATATAAGTTAAATACTCTTGAAAGCGGCGTTAAACCCCAACTCAACTCAACTCAATCAACTTCCTCACTGTGTCTCATGCAGTACATGTTCATTGAATTTCATTCATTGTATTTACGCAATTATCAAAGTCAATTGTACCTTAAAAGGGGGGGGGGGGGTCCTATCGGGGTATTCTTTGTGGAAACGAAGTTCAAGGATATTCCTGTTTACACATACAGTCAGACCTCGATAATCCGAATATATGCTATTAATACATGATTAAAACACAGTCAAACTGGATGATACTAATGAAGGTAAAATTGTGGTGACTTTATATTTCACAACTTGATAAACACAAGCGCACATTTGTTGTAAAATAAAAAAAATGAAAACTGACGCCATTCATCGGCGCCTTGAGTGGGGAAAACTTAGCTACAGCATTACAACAAAGTTATTAGTTTTATGATATATGTTATGTGTTACTATGTGAATACTCTTTCGATCTATGTCTTTAGTTATTTAAAAGTTGTATTATAAAATATACAATAGCGTGTTTTTATTTCACGTTATGAAAAAGATCCAAGATGGCGACAGAGGAACTAAAGGTATATAGGATCCCTATTTCTCTTTGGAAAATACCACTCAAACCAATCGGTATCCTTCACTATACAATCAGCTCTGGGTGTTGTGAAATATACATAGAAGTTATTAATCGAGGAAGTGTGTCATATGACTTGAATTGCCCGAACGAGGGCACGGGTTATACATAAATTTGCAGTTTCGTGAAAGTTATACGACACTGTGACACTTTCGAATGTAATAAATTCGTTATTACTCTTTCGCTTTCATATGAATCGCGTAAAACAGCAAGAAACGGGTCACTTCTTTTGAGACGGAACACTACAATGACGGTCACGGACAATTATTTTCTAACGTCAGAGACGACAAAATATGGAACTCGAAATGAAACAATGGTTGCTAGGCAAATGTCATATCTGACTGTACATGCGCTCGTATATATCGTAAATATCCACTCGGTTACTTTCCACCAAGAAAAATGTCATTCCATTACAACCAACTCGCTTTTGAAATAAACAAATGGATATTCAACATTATATTCTCAAAACATGAACTTTAAAAAATCATATTATATCATTGTGAGTGGTTCATTAGCATATAAGAATAATCAACGAGTTGCGAGGAATTACGGATTATCTGTCCCGAGTTAATTATTGTGATAACCTCCGAGCTTTACCGAGGAGTTTGACATAATAATTCACGAGGGACAGATAAATCGTAATTCCTTGCACCGAGTTGGTTCTTTCTTTTCTTACCCAGGATCATTTGAATACGTAAAATTAAAAAATTACAAAACAAGACGCGAAGTCACTATCTTTGATACTTGACTGTTAAATACAAATTGTACTCGTACGCCATTCATAAACTCTCTCACACTTTCAAGATGCGCACATCTAAATAGTTTGCAATAGTTTGCATAGTTAATGACGTCATACTGCCATGACGTCACGGCAGTGCAGCCATGCAGCTACCCTTTGCCTTGCAAGTTTAGTACTGTAAATATTGTCTCGGAAACAAGATTGAACATGATTTTCTATTCTATATGTTTAAGTGACGCGTGACTTGAAATTGGTATGCTAAAATTATTCATCTATGTGATTTAGGTAAAATAGTACAGCTTAGCAATTCATGAATGGGCATAAAGAATAGTTCTCCGTCAACAAATCAAATTGTAAGTTGAAAACTGTAATTCCCTTGACCATTATGAAAACTTTATTACCCGACATATCTTTACCCGCTTGGGTAAGAATAAAACGTGGATGACTTCAAATTCTCGAGACTAATAAGATTATATATTTTATGACAACAATTTTACACAAATCTTCTTCACATATAAAACACATCAAGGATAAAACAGCAAATATTGCATACCATGATTGTTGACAATAGGGTTTAACCCGGCGATCCCAAAAGAAACAATAAAACAGTACACTCCTCTCATTGTTTGCCTTGTCAAGCTTATACGGACAAAATGTAACTCTGGTCGCCTTGGTACGTGACAAGCTTTCTGAAACACGTTTTATTGACTAGTTATAAAGATTACTAAAAATATTCACCAGTGTTACGTGGTAATAAGAACAATATAAATATATAATCATCATTTACTAGTAGATAGTTATAAGGTGTATCTACCAAGTTTACTAAATTCAGATAATTTGACTGTTTTTCGTGCACTCATGTTTGTATTCAAAGGATATACAATAATATCCATCCTGAAATTCTCGTGTGTCCATTATATGAGAAATTACGTAGAAAATACCTTACCTTAAAACAAATTTATTTTACCCAACAATCTATAGAGACATTTGATAAGAATATAATACTAGATAAACTGCATTTAATATTCATGATGTAATTTAGAATCTCTCTATGTCCACACCCAGCTATATATCTGGAGATCAGAAAAGTCTTTAAAGGCATTGTAGCATGTTTTTTGCATTTGTTCAAAATTGCCACTCATAATAAAAATCAATGCAGTATATTTTACTTAAGAGGGTGAATAGCCTATTCCACACAGTCGAAATCATGGTGTCAAAAATGTATATAAAACGAAAACTGTTAGAGGCCATTTTAGTGAGAGACTAGCACGAAATGTCATTATTGTTTTGTAAACCAATTATCAATAACATGTATACAATATATTCAATTGTATTATGTATAGTAGGTATTTGGGCTTTGAATTTTGAATAAATATATATATTAATATAAAGATGTTTGAGAGGCAAATACACAGAATATCAACTTCTTTATTTTACATAGGTACCGTAGCCATTGTAAAGTAAAGATGTTGATCTTTCCAATATAATCATAAATAATTTCGAAACGCAAATTCCAGAGAATAAAGAAGTAGCATTTAAAATGTAATTTTTCATCAACCCGATTAGGCCTACTAGAATGAGCACGAGAGAGGAAATATCGTCAAGAAAAGGGTAGACGAATACTGTAGCACGTGATAACCGAAACTGAAACTTTTACCTGCCTGTGGTCACGTGATCAGCACTCGGTCAAGCCCTGGGATTATTTTATGCGACAGGACCACGGGGCGAGAAACTACGTGATTTGAGCTTCCATGTATCGGATCAATGCTGGACTCGGTCTAAGTTCACTAAGATGACAGTTAGTTCAAGGTGACTTCACTCCTACAAGTATATATAGGTGCTCAGTGGTGATAACAGTTAACTGCTCCCATGGGAAGGGCGCAAAATTTACGCTTTGTTTCTAAGATTTAATTAATCCCTCTAAAAATAGTACCATTTATTACAGATTTTTCAACGGCCTAAAAGAAATTGACTCTTGAAATGAGACTTGTTTTTCGGGAAGATCAACTTTAGACGAAATCTTAAAAGACAGACTGCGGGCTAGAAGGCGTGGCAGATGTAGTCTCAGTTATATGTTTCGTATATATTTAGAGGATATTTGGCTTTTCTTGACTGATAGGCTTACCATGTTTATCTCATCGAGTGAGGTAGAAAGGTTATATGTTCACGAGTGGCGCAGCCACGAGTGAAGATATATAACTTTTCTACCTCACGATTTGAGATAAACATGGTATTTGTCAAGAAAAGACAAATTTTCTATTTATTATATGACCAAATCTTTGCATATTCACCGAAATAGATGGGCGTTTTTTTGTTTATATCCCAATCATAATTATTTACTTTACATTAATACTGGTCATAGAATTGACCTTGGCCACTTCCGATGAGATTCAATCAATCAATCTTTGTTCAATCTTATTAAAATCAATTCATTGATTCGTTCTCTTGGCTTATGTGCTACTTTGTGTTCTCAGTCATACATGAGTTAGCAATACAATGCATACTATTATAATTGTTTTAAAAAAATGTGTACATGAAGTATTAGACCTAATATACGCTTACTTTGATACAGCCCCTACTTTATCCTTTTCCTTATATAAATTTTATTTGTATGCATCTTTCCAAAATCGGAATCCTAGATACTTAGGCTATAACTTGGTGATTTTCAGAAGTAATACTGAGCTGGACTCGAACCGGATACTTCTGCAAGAGCGCCCATTGCAATGCCCCATGCACCAACAGGATGGTCGTCTTAGTTGAAAGGCGCGTTTTGTTTTCTAATTTAAAAATAAAAGTTCATTTAAAATAAAAATCAATCATGAACAAATAAGATTCTACCTTTCCGTTTCATTTTTTAGATCTAGTATTCATCCATGCCTACTGAACTAAAATATAGTTATGGGGTATGCCACTTTTGAAATTATAGATGCACACTGATTAAATATCAATAATTAAAAAATCCATTATCCTTAACGTATTTTGTCCAGTATACAAAGTCTACCAGGAAACAAACATATAACTTACTTTTTTCTATGATTTTTTTTACTAATAATTTATGTGTCAGCATGTCAGAAGTTGAGTAATCACGACTGCGTTAATCTTACAATAATGAAGTGACGCAAGCAGGAAGTATCCTATAGACTCCTATACTGGTTATACATGACACGTTTAACTCACTCGTACACATCACTAGACGTATAGGCCATGGGCCGAACCCCCAAATTGTGTCAAAGTGCTTCAACATATCTGGTGAATACAAAGTTTGTGTTTTACAATTATCTCTATAATTAATCATGACCTCTAAAAAACTTTTCTGGTTAATTAAGTTGCACATTAATAATTTAGAAGCCTTAGAATTAAAAATAATCTGCAGTAAATCTCCATGACTGCATATACATTATTGACCAATCACAAGACAGGAAGCAGCCCATTCTGTGCGGTACTACAACATGGCCATGGCCAGAGCTTGTCATATTTATGTCACATCAATGGGGATAAACTAGCTGATTAACATCCATTTATGGATATAACATGGACAAAAGTAAGTCAGCATGATGCTGACCTCTTGTGGGTATTGTGCATCTCTTTCTTTCACTTGGAACATGACACCGGCCACTGTCAACACAACAGCTAAACCCTGTACATGACCAGCTGACTACAAAGTTCTCGTCGCTCTAAACTTAAACTGAAGTATTTACATGAATCACCGAGATAAAGATATTGAGGAAGAAACCTTATCAGGTAATTGTTTACCCTAGAAATACTCTCAATATTTTAAGATGGATTTGGCCCCATAGATTTAATTCCAGATCTATTATATTTTGTATTGAATTAGTTTCATAATATTTTGAATTATATTTTGTCTGTTATAGTCACTTGTAATTTTTTTGTAGTTGAGCAGTGAGTTTCAGATATAAAATGTCAAGTTATAAATCATAAAATTTACAATCTTTTTACAGATCATTTTAAATTTAAGTGGCCTTAATCCAAAACCGATTTTGTTTATTGTGTTCTTGATTGTTCATTAACTATATCAAATGTGTGTGTCACTCAAGGATAGTGTCAAATCAATATAACACATCCTGTCTCTTCCCAAAATTGTACACAAAAAAATAAAGATAAACAGAAGACACTTTAGTTTTTAACATGAGACTTCATTGTTTATCATTGTTTATTCTATAGGGAAAGCAATTTCTCATAACACAAAGTGTGTGATTATTCAGTGTGATGCTCCTGCTGTTGTCAGTCCTGAGAGGGAGAGAATGAACCAGAACAAGTTGATCTAACTTAACAGGCCTAGTTTTATTTAAAGGTGCCCATTCGAATTTAAAGGTAAGTCAAGGTATGTATGAAATAAAGACCCAGTCTGAGCGATTAAAACTCCCAAGGCCTTGTCCGAGCCGAATTTAAATTATTTCAATAATGTAGTCCAGGGATTGGGAAATACACTTTTGACAATGCCATTATGGGCCATTTTTATGGCATTTATTAATTTTCTGAATTTTAAATGGGCCTTTCCCCTTTGTAGCAATAGTAAAATTAAAAAATTTAATGGGCCATTTTACATTCAATGTGTAAAATGGCCCATGGCCCCTACCTTCCCCATTCTCTGGAATGACATGGATCTCAGGTAATTAGACTGCAAAAGCGCTGATTGACAAAATAATAATTCAGGTTTAGAATCCCAATTTCCTGTATAGCAAACCTTTAATTTCTTATTTGAAGATATTTCCAAAATCCTTTTTATTTTGAGTTTGGTGAATATGTTATACCGAACATGATGTTTATAAGATAATCAACCTGCGGAAAGGGAGGTTATAACATATGCTACAACCTGCAATTTGAACAATAAATAAGTAAATTCCCATGGGGTATAATTGCAAATAACAGTCGATATTTTACCAAAAATATATTATATTGATACTTACTTTACAAATGCAGAATCATAAGAGTTCCAGTTCTACCTTGGAATATGTCCATATAAAGTTTAAGTGAAATATATAGAGAATCTCACTCAAGTGTCTTCTGATATCAAATATATCAACACGAGTTGATAAAAGTTACTTTTATCAATGAGAGTTGATATATTTGATATCAGAAGACACGAGGGTGAGATTCTATTTATCATCCAAAATTGTTCTTACTACGTTTAAGTGAAAATAGTCTACATCTCTGAGCACATCTCTGCCATTTGACTTCCAGTGCGGTGAGGTCATAGCATTCTGACGTCATCGTGTTTATTACGTCATAACATTGTGATGTCATAACTCTATGATGTAAAAGCATTGTGATGTTATGTAGTTGATGATGACAGGGCATTGTGCAAAATCTACTGCCAAAAAGAAATCTCCCACAAGCTATATTTCCTGTGGAACAGTTTTGGGTGATAAATGTTTAAACTAACATGTTCATGGTGATATGGAAACAAAAAACATGTTTGATATTGGTTTGACTCATAAACATTAGAGTTTGATTTTAAAAGGGGAAAGTAGATTTTTAGTAATAACATACATGCAATTTATTTGAGTAATAACATCCATTTAATTAATTTTTTTGCAGGACAGAAACAAGAACTGGTACAAGAAATTTCAAGCCACTGACCAATGACTCAGGAGTCTCCACAGTTCCTTCAGATGTAACAGTGTAGGATAATTACTGAAAGTCTGAAACTCATGTTGGTAAATTCAAACTATTAACAGCCATCATTGAACTTGCTCAATCAATGAGAGTTTCAGCACCCATCCTACTCTCCTGATCTAGCTTTGCCGGACCAACTGTTTCCAACTCGGAAATAATCTTTTCCGGTATGCATTAAGGTAATAAAGATGAGGTCATTGCTGCTGTAGATTATTTTTAAAAGGCCAAGGTAGAGACTTCTACAGAACTGGTTGAAAAACGCTCTCACACTGGTGTAAAATGTGTATCTCATTTCAGAAAGACTGTTGAAAATAAATGGATTTAAATAAAATGGTTTTCTTTTTCTTTTTTATGTGAGGCTCACAGATGGGCTTGTAGTATGGTGTTCTTTTTCGACTTCTTATCAAGAACCACTGTCTCTAGAGAGACTCCTTGCCCCATGGGGTTTATTCATAAAGTGTACATTTAGTGACACAGAGGCCACAACTTAAACACCTAATTTTATCCTCTTCTCAAGTAGGTAAAGCTCAAGGAAGCTAAAATCTTGTGTACAGACTCCTTAGCCAGACAAACTACAAAGCCACTGGCTTCAATTTTGTCAATTGATGATTCTGAAAAAAGTCTACAACTGTACAATCTGGAAATATATTTGGGATTCTCTTAAAAAATACTACTCCTTGCTTTAGATAGGTCATTACAAGTACTACTTTCCATACTTGTTCAAATGGAAATTTTATTGCGTTTGGCCTTCTCATAAGCTTGTGAGTTTAAAGGTTCTGAAGTCTGTTACTAAAAAGAAAGAGACTTAGGCTCACTTCTGTAGCTTTCAGAATTTGCTTAATTTATTATCTAAGGTTTGAAGATCTAAAACAACTAATTTCCCAAGTTAAACATTTGAAATTTTTTGGTCAAAATACCTTAATTGGCATTAAAAAAGTTAAATAAATAATTTGTGTGTATGCTGTCATATACACCATGCAAATAACCCCCTTCTCACTCTACCACCTCCTCCTAAGTTCAATACACATCTCTATTCTGCAGTACCCACTACCCAGGTGACAATAAGGTCAGCTGTGATTGTGCAAGAATGAATGAGACTGTTTAACTTCATGCAACTGAAACAGAATTTAATCTACTCAAGAGTATATATATATAAGCTATATTTTGGTTATACAGTGCATTTGAAACGTCACATCAACATCTATATGATTAAATTATTGAGAGGTATTATAGCATATTATATCTGGTTTTTGTAGAAAAGTCGTAAAAGATTTTAGACTGGACCCCTACCGCGCCCATATTTAAGGAGGGTGAGGGTCAAATAAACAAACTTTTCAAAGTGAGAAAAACTGGGTGAAAATATGACTTCTATGTTGTCTTATATATTAATGCAAATCTGAAACTAACAGAAATATTGGATGGGTGTCATTCAAATGTATTGTTTCATAATTTTGCTACATTGATTTCATATTGAGTATCTGACTGGATAGCAAAGAAAAATGTAATAGAATAACAATAATGGAATACAAAAACAAATTATGTCCAAGATTAAAATGTTTCTGCGAAAATGTTTTATTCATTCATGTGATAATACTGATTTAACACACTGAAAAACAATTTTATTCTGATTTTTTAAAATTCATTAAGTTTTAATAAATATGGACTAATTATGAATTTAGAAAAGTATTTCAACTGTTTTAACAAAAGTATTCTTGCACAAGTACATTGAAAAGCTGGCCAATGCAGTTACCCACAGGCCAAGGTCAAGGCTGAATGATCAGAATCTGCGGCAGGGGGTACCCATCTTTCAAGAGCTGTAGATAATTAATGTGCAACTTTTTTAGCAAGAAAAGTTTTGTTTCTTATCAAGCACATGCTGGGGATCATTTTGATATATAGTTCTGGTATTCACCAAATATGTTGAAGCACTTTCCTATTTCTAGAGGCCCTAGAATTTTTGGCCCACGGCCTAGTATAAACAACGGTGTTTAAAGTGTAGGCCTATAAATAAATGAAACAGCTCCAAAAAGTGGATATAGGCCTAGTCGTCAGAATATGTCAGAAATATAAACGATATCTAGATGGAAATGGGATGTGATGGTCCAAACGCAATTGGTCATTTCAATTTTCTTTATCATTAATCCGAGTCATTGTTATCTAACCTCTCTGTCCCATCCTATGTGTTAATTGAATTACGCCGGTATAAGTATTGAGTTCCTTGCAAACCGCCCCAAGATAGATAACCAACACCCAATCCGGAAATAACGAAGTCTCCCTAGCGAGGGAGCATTCAGTGAAGGCTTCTGTACTGTCAAGCCGTCAGATTGAGCGAAGCGGGAAGAGAAAGCGATTCGGTTGTACGGAATTTTCAGTGGCTGCGTTTCAGCGGATGAGTTTGTGTGATTAATTTGTACAAGTGTGGGATACGAATAGGAGAACGAGGGAACGTACATTGTTTGATTTCTGACTAAATCGGGAGGAATATTCGCTGAGAAAGGTTCGTATATGTACCTCGCGGTGTTGATGTTTAGAGGGGTAGGCGTGTTCGCAGCCTGCGATAAGTATAGGGTTTCACACCATTCCTCACAGACAAAGGAATTCCACTCCTGTGCACCGGGATCTCAACTTGAAAGGATGAGAACTTGTCGTTCTAATTATGTAATCACGTGTCCGAGTCATTTTTGATTGGAAATAATTAGTATTTTGTCTCAAAGGTTTCAATGTTTTGTTATAGTCCGTTTCAGATTTGGAGTAGGCGATATGACGCATATCACACGGCATTGTATATATCCATCGTGTGTTTACCGTTATTTTGGTATGAATAGATGCGTAACACATGTCGGTGTTTATAACTGCGTATTAAACGGGACTTTATAACACACATTTGCAGTAGAATAAGCCATGAATCGACTCTAGCTATCTACCAGAGAAGGGAGGGCGAGAATTATTTGAAGCCATCCCAAACTTTTATGAGCTGTGCTATTTTCGTCTCGGCGTTCTAAATCCAGTGTATATTTCAGTTTTGAAACCGTATTGTGTTCACACATATACATTATATCTTGAGAATACACAAAAGAACATATGGAAATTGAGAATTGTTATGTCTAGTGTATTTTACTATCTGTCTTGCTTATTTAGTTTATAAACCAAATAAGTATATAACTTCCTTCCTTAAAAATCCTTCAGTCTGTTAAATTTGTTAAATGTTTCCTGTGACTCGGGACGACTGCACTGTTACCGTGTGTCTAGTGGAGTGCCTGATTATTTGCGTAAGGTTTACCTGTTATGGGAGGGACAGGTTCACATGTTCAGCATACAAGCTGTAAAAGTGATGCATCATGTAGCAGCGCTGATGAACATGTACCTTTTATGTCACAGCAATGTCATTTTTAAGCTGTACTACAAAGTACAATTCCAACAACAAAAGTAGAGAATAGAGATAAAAAAATTAATAGCTAATCTTTGATCTTTTTTTAACGCAAGAGCTGACCTAGGCTTTCTTATTATTTGGATGTATTAACACATACATATTTTTGTAAACCACGTACATGCATAGGGACAGTGTTAACATTTAGTCTCATAATAACAACATACTAACAACATTTTACAAACAATTCAAATAATTATGCAAAATGAAGCTCTAGAGCTGAATGATCTAGACTTGCTATAATTTTCTAATTATCGTCAATTGAATATTTTGCTCTTGGAGGACAGACTAGGAGAGTGTGACCAGAGTCAATTTTGTGGAAATGAACTTCAAGAGAACATTGGCTAAAATCTCTGTAAATCTTAGATCACTGACTTGCCAAATTTGTTCCCAAATAATTCCCACCAACTCACCTCTTTTTAAAAACCAATGAACTATCAACATTGGCATGACTTGCAGACAAATCTCTGAGAGAATTCACACAACAAACAAGTTAAAAACATTTCAGCACCCGTGGGGGGGGGGTTAAAATGACCTTCAAGTTTTGGTAACGTTTTACAAGAATATATCAACATTCAAGTTCTATATTTTATCAACATTATCTTGTTCCCACAATGGGTGCGGTATATTTATCCATTCACTCATACTTCCTTGTACTATTTTCAAGCATAATTTTTTATAAACAAATTGATTCAGTACAATGTTCTCCTGTATCAGTAGCACAAATACAGTACTAGTAGGAAGATCCCTTTAAATTTTGTTTCCATTCATCCTGGATGGTATTATCATGGTGGGTGTGGTACTATTGTACTGTTTTCCACCCAGTACAAAATTTTAAACTCCTAATTGATATTGTATAATTATTTCAAAAACTGGATGTAAACTTAAATCCAACTACCGGTATTTATTTTCAAGTAATATCTTTATGTTTACTTATTTTCATGAATTGTTTGCAATGTGCTATACACCATACTATATACCATAATACGTCCTATAAACAGCATATATCACATATTGATAACATACCACTCATTTATCTCTTCTATATTGCTTTTCTCTCAGAGCAAGCTGTTGCCAAGTTTTGTTATCAAACATTTTTTAAATGATACAAAATGCAAATGATATTCACATATAATAATAATAATGATTGTAATATTTAAAAACTTGAAACACCTTGTTGCATTAGTTGATATAGTGGTTGCAATGTTTTCCCCACTCTTGATTCTAGAGGTAAAACTGTACACTAGAGCTTTGTCTCGGTATGCGGTTAAAAAACTGAGTATACCTCGATTTGACACAATTTCGGTTTGATTCGGATCCAAGAATTTTAGTAAATAAAGTGACAACAAAACACGTTTTTCTTGCAAATAATGTCTAAAATTAAAAAGTGTGTAAATATGAATAACTTTTTCAATACTAAAAACATAATTAACTTGTGAAATATGGTATAAGTTCAAACTGCAATTTTAACACTTTAAAGGGGCAGTAGCACGTTTTTTCACTCAAATAAGTCTATGAAATGTATTTGAAAAATAATGTCACCAATAGTTAAACACACTTTTCTATTCAGAAAATCAAGTTAAAAATGAGTGTACATGGCTCAGTAAAGCCATTGGGATCGTTTTTTGACTTTCGAAATAATAAAATGTGTTCACAATAAAATGGCCACAGTTTATAATTTAAAATAATCGCATGATCTTTTTTATTTTTGAATTGTTAGTTATTCATTTCAAAACATATTGTAGCTTATAAGATGACATAACACTCCACTCGATTGGGAAAAGAACAAATCTAAAATCAGCGGTTGAATATCGAAACATGCTCCTAAAACTCTGAAATTACTCCCGACGGACGCACAAATACCCATTCTATCGGAAACTTGTAATGTCAAAACGTTCTTATCATGTTTTAAACGAATTATCGACGAAAATCGGCAAATCGCCTAAGGATTTCATTAAGCAACTCCTGTGTATGACGTCACATCGCTAACGAAGGTTATGCTACACTGAGGGGCCGCGGCAAACTGTTTCAAGAATGAGATAATGAGCAGGCTAAATTTACTCACTTTGAAGGGCTATATCTTAATGAGTAGGTGACGCTTCGAAATAATCGTTTGTGTTTTGCTTACTTGAAAGTATTGTCTATATGAATAAACGAATCAACATGAAAAAAACAGAGAGATGATATTATCTTTAACAAAAATGGTTACTCTAAAGCTGAGTATATCATTTCATATCATTTGTCAAAATTAAAAAAGAACAACTTTGTATCTCTTACAGGAAAATGGCTTCGTGTGTGGTTGTCACGGCTATAATATGTGTCCTCTTGACGACTGTTGCGACCATTGTTTCATTTGCGACCCCGAACTGGATGAAGTTCCTCGGGTCGGGAGACATGCTGTGTAAGTGCAGCACGTGCGACTGTGGGCTGTGGATGCATTGCACCGGCACCGGCGGATATAGTTCACCGTCGCTCGACAACTGCGAGACCTTCTTCGCCAACGACAACAGGATCGAACGTGACCTTCCAGGTAAGTTCCTTAATTAAGAAATTATTAATTGATGAGAGAGTCGGTTGTGGATCTTGCGCTGGGTGTCCATAGTGTCTGACTTCCTGGACACCTAATGGACTGATAGCCTTCTGATTTATAGGTCTTGGGTTCAGAAGAATTTATTAATTGATGAAAGACTCCAAGTCAGTCAGTCATGAGTGAATCGTTGAGATAGCTCAGTGGTTAGGGGTGTAACAATACATCGAACTATCGATGCATCGCAATAGTTGGCTTGCCAATAGTACTATATCGATAGTATATACAAAAACACTATCGCTATCGCAATAGTAAGGTTAACTATCGAAACTATGAAATTTCTATTAATTATGAATGATCTACACAAGCCTCACTGCATTTAATTCAAGATTTTTAATTTTAGAATGTCAAAAGGGAAAAACTAGAGATAGGAAATAGCAAAATGACAAAAAGTCTTTTCATTTATGATTTCCTTACTGATTTTGGTTCTATGGTCCTTACATCAATTAAACATTTCTAATAAAACCTTTAAGAAATCTAGCTGATTATTGCGTATTTGTACAAAAAACCCTATCACAATAGTTACTGCAATAGTGAGTTACAATAGTCTATCGCTATCGCAATATTAAGTGGCAATAGACTATCGCTATCGCAATAGTCTCTTTGGGTCAATAGTCACCCCTATCAGTGGTTAGTGTTATCTTCTGATCTAGAGGTTTTGGGTTCAAGTCTCGCCAGAAATTCAGCCGATTCGTCCGCTGTAGAGAACTGCTCTATATGCAGTGAGGTTTTGATGCTATGCTATGTTTACTGTCAGTGCAGAGCCACCCATAGTTTGCTAGTTTCAGCTGATGTTTGCAGTTTCATCATAACCACAAAGTTATTAGACGCTTCTCACTGCAAAATGCTTATCTTTGTGAGATAGATTTGATAGTCTCAAATTTGGCATCAAACACAAATAACCCCCTAGATACTGAGTGTTTTATCTAGAGGGCAAAATTACCATTTGGCCCTTAAAGTTGAAATGAATTTCAACTGTGGCCATTCCAGCACAGAAGTATTGCATTTGTCATTGGAAATACACTTTTGAGACATTTCGCTCTGATTCTATGAATATTGAAAAGTATATATTTAGATAAAACACATTTCTCAAGATCTGAGGCATATTTCCAATATTAGTAAACTGGTAAATAAATAAATAATTTCAGTGTCAGTCTAGCATCGTGACTGCAGACTGTAATGGAACCGCTGCATGACGTTATACATAGTTTACTTTACCTGTATGTTCGCCAGGCTGTTGATATTTTTAGAACAATGTCCAGAAATAGAGTATTATTTCTATAAATGTATCTGATAATGATGTAGATAGATATCCTCAAGGATAATTGTGACAAAGTAAAGCAGCTTATTTAGACAGAAGAACATTAATACTAATAGGTTTAATTATAATAGGCTTACTCATAAAGATCCACTCACGATGATGTTGCATCCTTCGTGTTGTTCCAAGAGCCAGTGGATGGAGCACAGTGGTGTAGTGGTTAGCATGCCTTCTCTCGTGCAAACAGCCCAGGTTCGAATCCCGGCGGAGACACCAAACATTTGTGACCTGGGCAGTGTTGTTCCTAGAGGAGGTACTGGGGAAACTTGCCCACCTTTTTGGCTTGGTGTCCCTTAAAATTTGGAGCAGTAGGATACTTTTACCATTGCAAAGGGTCCCACTTGTTCAGAAATGGCCAAAATGACCCCCTCAGCAGATCACCTAGGAACAACACTGCCTGGGACTTATACTGTGTTATGTCCTTGGGCAAGGCACTTCATCCACATTGCACTCAGTTCACCCAGCTGTTTAACCAAATGGGTACCTGAACATGGGATTGTATGAACCTATTATGGTCCTGTGGAGTGTTTCATAGCCGGCACCGAAAGTACGATTCCTTCAGGGTAATAATTGTGTAGCGCCTGTAGCATGCATTGAGCATGGACATGTGCGCATTATAAAATTAAAATATGCTCTTAAAATATGCTATAGCGTACCTTAATGTTGTCAGAAGCAGGAAAAGTTTCCATTTGTTCAGATTTGGTCAAAATGACTTGCTTAGGAAAAACATAGAACATTTGCTAGTATCTGCATCAAAACGTCGCACTCATAGGAATAAAGAAATTGGCTATGTATCGCGCTTGTTCTAATTGATCGTATCTGTTCTAAAATGACTCACAAAGAAAATAGAAGATTATTATTTTAGTAGAAAGATTGTGTCTTATGATGAATGCTGGCAATGTCCATGATTGCCTATAGACTTGGATCTTGTGGTCTCCTGGTTAGTCCTGCCCCATGACTGTGTAAAAATAAGTGTCTTTATTACAGTCTAGATCTTTATTCAGCAAGTCTACATATTCTGAATATACACTTGAACTGAAAACATTTAAAATATATAATCAAAAGGATGATTGTACAGTAGTTATAAAATTCCATAGACTAAATTTGAGACTATCTCTGTTGTGTGTGAGTGAACATGGGGGAAGGCGTAGGGCTTAAAGTAAATTGTGTTTTACTAGCATTTAATAGAATTTGAGAATTCCCACCAAAACAAAACAAACACTTTTAATTGGGGTGTAATATTTTGGAAACTTTTGTTGTCAAAAATAACTCATTACCGACAGGTTTGATACAGAATTTAGGAAAAATCTTGAATTTTGATGGAGCAGTTGGGCTTCCAATTTTAAAATACCAAAACAAATTGTAAAATTGATAATAATATGGTCCAAAAAGTTATACAAGTAGTGAAGTGAAAATATAAGGAGAAAAGGATTAGCTATTTAATTCTGTAGGCTAAATGGTTGGGTAATGTCTAAATGACAACATGGTTTTACAAGGATATTCGAAACACGAAATACGAACATCGAGGTCAACATCAGGACGTTTACTGTTGAGGACATGTACGGTTTATGACATGTAAGCTCGAGGACATGGAATGTTGAGGACGTTTAAGGTTGAGGACGTTTAAGGTTGAGGATGTCCCAATGACAACAGTATGTCATGAGGATCTACAGTAGCATTTACTGAATACCTTAGTGTTTCAGGTTCATATGGTATGAGGTCGTTATCCATTGTTCTCAGGTTCAACTGCTTTGTCTTAAGATATCTGATTATATCTACAATCTCATCACACGAGGAAGCATGTATTCGTCCTTGGTCAATATTGTTTTCTCGGGTCAATAAAAACAGGTATTGACCTCATCACCAGTCTTTAATTGTATAATATCTACATTGTCATCACACAAGGAAGCATGTATTGAAAGTGACATATTTGGCCTGCAGCTTGACCCCGAGTCAAAACATTACAGCCTTCTGAAAAGCAAGCCTCATTAACATTTGTAAATAGATGACACTAGTGTTATAAATTAAATCTTCACTAGGTCATTGATTGATTGTAGTCTTTTACACTTTGTCACAGACCTCTGTATGAGAGTCAAAACAAACTGGTAGTAATAGTTTTTAAAATTTATAGACCTTTCAGTGACGTTTGGCGAGTAAAAAGTAAAATTTCGTAAGTCATACCTCAGACTCGCAGCTTTTTAATTCCAATTTAATTTAACAAATTTTAACGCAGGTATTCAGATTAAATGTAATTCTGTCTGACTTTACCTAATATACAACTACCATGTCTGCAAATCCTAGGCTGTCCGTTACTTACATGGACTACTTATATACACATATATACACATATATACACATATATTATCCGTCCCCTCGTTCTAAATGGGAGCGAAAAATAATTACTGGAGTGTAGAAAAATTTCCTGTTTTAACATCAAATGAGGAAGTAAACATGTCTTATCAATGAAAGTGTTGAAATAATTGCTAAATATAGAAAGTACAAGTGAGAGTAATGTTTTCCAAGGTAATGAATCCAGTCCCTATAGGCCTTCCTGTGCATGTGGTACAGACAGTTAACACACAGGACTGTGGGCTATATACACCACTGTAACACCAGGCAGTGATTAACTGGACTTACACACTGGGAGTGAGAGCATTAACAAACCAAGACCTAATCCTACAACCAGACATAGTTAATGTTTGTTTAGATTCTTTAAGAAAAATGGCGTTTGTTTTTTTAAGGAAAAACAATTTGTTTTATTATCACAGAAATTTAATTAAAACTTGTTTAATCATGATTTGTTTGGAGGAAAACGTCATGCAGTTTCATGTTTGTGTTCGTGTTGATCGAGATTAAACATGGATCATTCCCTCTTCTGAAGTAATGATAAAAACTTGCTTACAAAACTTGCTTGCTACAATCGATTGAAGTCTGTCCAATACCTTGACAGGAACGTGAGATTTTCGTCTATCCGTGTATAAATAAAAAAAACTCACAAACGATGCATAGATGTCATTGAATGTTGTAAGGAAAATTGTATTTCTTGAACTTTGTTACCGGTATTATTAACAAAATGTAATTAAAAACAGTATTTGTTAAGGCGTAGTAAGGAGTGTATACAATTCAATTAATTTAATTGTGAACAGTGTCATCAAGTTTAGAACACTTAATGTTCTGTCAAAGGAAATTAATGATACAATGAATTGTTAAGAAGAAAAAGTGATGGAATGTTTCATGATTAGATAATTTCTTTTAAAAAAGAGGGAGAAAGTAGGCAACCATGTTCCAATTCATATTCATCTTGTTTAGTTTTGTCAGGTTTAATTTGTTTCAAGGCTTGGCTTCCCTAATCTGTCTTTATCTGATGAAAGAAATCTACTCAGTTAATTTGAAAGAATTGAAGAAATAGATGAATACAGTTTAATAATTAAGAGATAAACTTAAGTAATTAAACTAATTTGATTCATATCGTACTTTACATGTTTAACTGTCACATTACAATTTTATCTTAATGCTAAGAAACTAAATGAGATGATCCTTTTAATGATATCATTTCTTAAGCAATAATCTATTATATTTCATTCATGATGTTTAATTAATTAGAAACATTTTCTTCCTTTATTTAAAAACAGCAAAAATATCTTAAGTTCCCTAATAATGCCCTAGCAACCAAAGGGTTAAGTGTTTCAGCAGTGAAAGTATCCGCCCGATTCTCTCTTGAACCAGTTAAGGACCTTATGTGACCATAGGGTTAAATCATAATATGATCAAGCAGGGAGCCTCTTCAGAAATAATACATTCAGCCCATCCAAACCTTCAAAATTTTATCTGTACCGAACAACAAAGCAAATGCAGGTACAGTTAAACGTTCAGACAGACTCCTTTGATTTATGATTTGTTTGGAAGTCACTTAAAGAGCAATAAAAGTGATTCATGTCCCGAGACTGTTGATTTAGCATTATGAGAAGACACTGAGATCTCAGAGATGAGAGAGAAGACTTGGTTAGGTAATAGGTGGAACTCTTGTGTTTTCTTATTTCTTATACATACCGTATTGGACATGATAAATGCTCCACCATAGAAAATGCCCTAACCCAATTAATGCCTGCACAATAATAAATGCCCCCATCCAAATAAACACCTCCCATAATAACCGACTTCACAAAAATAAATGCCCCCTCCCATAATAAATGTCCCCCACCTTAATATACGACTCCACCATAATAAATGCACCCCAACATAGTAATTCCCTCCAATTTTGTTATGCCCCATCTCAATAAATGCCTATCCCATTATAAACACTCCCAACCTAATAAACAACCAACCCTAATAAACACCCAACATAGGAATTGCAACCCCAGAAGATAAAGTATAAAAATAATTACTTAAACGAGTAACAACTACGGTAAGTTTTAGACATCACTGAGCAAGATTGGAACACACATTGGCAGCCTAGAAAGTAAAGAGGAAAATGGAAGCTTAGTTTCATTTATATTCAGAGACTGTGAATCACTTGATGTAGTGGGGACGGGATAGCGCAGTGGTTAGCGCATTCGGCTTCGGTCAAGAGGTCTTTGTGATTCGAATCCCGCCAGGGGCACGGCAACTTTGTCTGCAGTAGAGAACTGTTCTACATGCAGTAAGGTTTGGGTGCAATGCTACATTGAATTTCAATGCAGTACCACCAATGGTTCGCTAGTTCCAGCCGTTGCTCGCAGGTTTCACCACAATGCATAGCCACATGGTGTTGCGGGCTTTATCCCTGCCATAATACTAGCAGCCGGGATATAAGTGAAATACCCTTGAAAGCGGCGTTAAACCCCAAATCACCTCACCTCACCCCAGCAGACTTAAGTTTTCTAAGCCTTTGTGTACAGACTTGTCTAGTCAATATTGAGTACCCTCATTGTGGGTGTGAGTTGAGAAAGAAAACATAATAAATACTAAAGGTAGTATAGAAACAGTAAACCCTGATATATAAAAGTTCCAACTAAAAGAATGTCTACACAATAAGTTTTATAGGAGGAGTCCCCCTGCTTATAACAAACAGATCAAATTCCTTTCTTCTCATTTAAACATGGATGTTTATGAAAGAAAATATATTTTATAGCTAGAATGTAGACTTTACACACACACACACACACACACCTATTCCTGGTTTAATACTTTTATCAGGTAGGTGAAGAAAGAGTTTAATGTAAGACTCAAGTACCGTTATATTAAAAAAAAATTCCTCAACAATTCCGAGCTCTTGTCTATTCAAGGCAGGTTATTGTCCGTCCCAAAGTCAATGACCACGATTCTACAATATCCCAAACAGCTTATTATGTCGCTAAATCATTTAATTGTGACACTCATGGTTTGCTAGTCCCATTTGACACTTACAAGTTTTACTCTAATGCATAGCAACATTGTTGTTGCAGGATTTCCCCCTGCTAAGAACGAGCTGCACCAATTTGATGTGAATACACTCTACCAGTCTAATATCATGTCACCTCACCCTGTAACCTTGTCCTTTGGGGCAGGATAGAGCAGTGGTTAGCGCGTTCAGCTTCAGATCAAGGTGTCTGGAGTTCGAATCCCACCAGGGGCACGGCAACTTTGTCTGCAGTAGAGAACTGTTCTACATGCAGTAAGGTTTGGGTGCTATGTTAAATATTTAGCACAGAACCGTCGCCGCTAATGGCTGTGATATTGCCAAAGTGGCCTAAAACAACAACCCACTAATATTCAGCACGGAACCACCCATGGTTTGCTTGTTCAAGCTGATGCTCGCAGGTTTCACCGCAATAAATAGCCACAGTGGTGTTGCAGGTTTTCTCAACCATGATATAAGTGAAATACAGTTGAAAACGGCATTTAACTCCCTATCACCTCATCCACCTGACATTTACACCCACTTGTATAGCTATAATCTGGTTGCAGACTTTTATTAGTATGATCTGCACCAATATGAATAATTAGTCTTGACATGTCACTTTAAACTTGTAACTATGCATTTAAAGTCTCTTTTTACGAATAGGAAAGTTCTTTCAAGTGAAGTCCTTCCTCCAGGAAAGAAACGTCTACTGATACAGAAATCTAAGGATTAACCTGACGCTGTTTCCATGCAAACCTCTAGTGAGTTGTTCTGTTGCCTTGTGATCCTAGTAGCTGTGTGGTCAGCTGACCTGGGTCAAAGGTGGGAGGTCAAGGGTCAATCCAGTCGTGTCCATTAGTGATATGTCAAGTTCACTAGTTGCAGAGGGTGTGGTCCTACACAGCCTTTACCCATTTACCATATTAATCATGTGGGAGCTTGTTCTACACGGCTGAGTCCTATTAAAGGTACATCCATTGTGTTGTTGGGGGTCAAATATGCCAAACGTTATAAATGGTCTTACTTTATCGAGAAGTTCCAACTGTTACCAAAAACTACCATTTTGACGATACCCGACTTAGTATATTGACAATATGAAGGTAAAAGTGTCGATTTCTGATCGAAAACCGGACAATGCACCGCGTGTGGCGCGCGCCAATGAGTCAAACGTACTTTTGGAATCTTATTTAAACCAGATGAAATAGAAAAATTGGGTGGATAATGTTTAATAGGTCATATAAATACTGTGCGTGTAAATAGGACGTGCACTTTCGGTTTCTGCACATGCATAATGATGTTACTCGATTTTAATTGGAAACTAGAAATTATGACATATTTGGCGATTGGGGATGAATATGCAAGCTTAGTGAATTTGTTTGTATTGTAAACAGCACATATGGCGTGTTGGAACGTATTAAAGCCAAATACAATTTTATGAAACACAATGGATGTACCTTTAACTTCATGACAGGCCACTGATGAAATGAACACAACTGATTTTGAGACTATGATTTGAAGTCAGTAACATTTAAGTAAATGTCAGCCTCAACTGAACCTACTTTGAGTCTCTGAAAATTTCAAGTATTTTGGAGTTTTCAGTGTCATCTTTCCGGATAACAACTTCTTTAATGTGAAAATACAAAATGTTTAGGAGTATACACTCACTCCTTCATTACACCGAAATGTCATGTATTTTCATATTAAAGAAGTTGTTTTCCAGAAAATCTCCCTGTATGCCACTTCTAAATGTACCTGGTCATTTCACCTGTTAACGAGTTGTTCTTTCTGTTGATTGTCCACAAAGAATGCCATGGTTTAACACCAATGCAGCATTAAAAGTGAAACACCTAGTTTAGTTTCTTTCGTAGTGTGCAGTTTTAAGATGTGCCCGTCCTCATTTTACTACCTAAATAATGAACCTTGTCAAATATGCGCAACTATAAACACTCTCTTTGTACATGACAGACGAGACATCATTATATTTTATTCAAGGTAATGAATGCTGACAGGTATGTAAATCCTGTCACAGTTTTAACAAGCAAACTTGTCAACGTCAGCAGTGCAAACTCAAAACCATGCATTGGGAATTCTATCTTTTGACAAAACATATTTAATTTCCTGTTACCATGGTAACATGGTTCCCTGCACCTGTTTGTCTTGATTTTAGAAAAAAATAAAAAAAATGAAGTCATCGACCTATCGGAGCTCGAGGTTGCTGAGTTCAATAAAAAATTTAAAGTTTGTTTTCTGCAGGCAAATTTTTCTAAACTTCGACACACACCCCGAGATAATTATCTGGGAATTTTGAACACCTCCCCTCTGGTTCCGCAGCTGCACATTGTTCAGACCTAAAACAAAAATGTATTTCTAAATATGACCATTTTACTAAATATTGAAAAGGATCTGAGAAATACGACTTTCAGTGTCAATTTCAATATTTAATATGGTGATACTTAAGAATAAATGGGTTTTCCTGGTCTAAGCGTAAGACTACAAATGTCTACTTCCCCATGTGTCCACCATCTGCATTGTGCAATGTACAAGGACAGAACCTTGAACTTGTCAGCTGAAGTCCGTAACATTTAGGTAAATGTCAGCTGAAGTCCTACATGAATACCTGATTTATCACTGTGTATTCCAACTCTCTTGGTGTTCACTGTCATGACTTTCACACTGAAAGTATTCTTGGACAGAATTTAAAAAAAAAATTCCATAATATTGACCTGTGATTAAACAAATATTTAGTTAGGTCTGTACAGGAAATATTTTTTAAAGATAATTTGATAAATCATCCTTTTCAAAAAAAGGAAAAAATACCATTTTAAACCTGAAAAATTAGCTTCTTAAATAAAAGCTTATTCAGTTATATATATATATATATATATATATGTAGTCATATATATTTATATGTATATATTCATATTCCTGTTTGTAAAATGATGTTGATTCTATATTGAGCCAATGAGGTGAGAACAGGTGCTTGAACAGACATCATGTAAACAGAGATAAGATAAGGTGGACAACAAAACAACAATAGATACAGATGTAAACGACCCATGTCAGTATGACCTGATATTTCTATCCTTCTCTGCTCTCTCTCGGAGGAAATAATGCCCAACATTTAGTCCTGTTGTATGTCCTTACACAAGGAAATTAAATTTTTAAAAATTCTAAATAAATTGTTAACCCAAATATATCGGCATACTTCAGGACTGACCCTTATTTCGTTAACTTCGGATGTGTTGTATTAAATAATTAAACTCAATCCAAGCAAATCTTTTTATTGTATTTGATACCTCTACATTGACATAAATCTAAATTTCTAATAAGTAAATTTCAAATCCCTGCATCTACTTAAAAAACAAGATTGTGTATATACCAAAAGTCTTCCGATTATTTCCGATTTTGCTTACTCAAAATATGACGAACAGGATGATGTCCTGATTAATAGGGTCTGATGGATCAATCATATGTAATGCGATTTATAATAAATTCCAGCGAGATAGATTCTGTAGATGACACTAATATGACAGCTAGTTTATCTAATGGTAAGATAAAAATGGGTAAATGCATTATTTATATTGTATGTTTATCCAGGGCCAAGTTGCATACAGCTAGGAGCAGGGGGTTGTCATCTTGATGTTTAGTTATTTTTCTTAGAATATTCTTAGCACTGAGGGAGATTTATGAAAACAGGCCTAGATTTTGAAATTTTGAAAACGACACAAGAATCTGTTTACAGTTTGAGAAGCATTCTAGACGTTGGTGTTGGAGAATACAAGGGTATAATATATTGTGGATGATCATTTTCTTTATTTAACAATGGCGACGTTTCGGTATAGATCCTTATACCGTTATCAAGCATATGGGAAAGATGATGAAAAGCAGATTATATACAGGATACATGTTGGTATGATAGTGAAGTAACTAAAGCCCTGTTTATACGGCGAGCGTTTGCATATGAGTAAAGCATTACACATATGCAAATTTGCACATATGAGTGTATATATGAATGTGGACTAAGTGTCAGCCAATCAGTCACAAGTAGGGCTTCCACGGGTCCAAAATATTGGACTCGAGTACTCAAGGGGTTGAACTCGACTCTGACTCGAGTACTCGAAATTAATACTTTTCAGCTGAGTGGCAGCATTTCACAATAATATTTTGTTAGTCTTTGATGTTTTAGATTATGCATACAGCGGAACCCTGATATACCACGAAGTACTACCCATATCGCGATACAATATGGCCATATGTCCCCCAAAATAATCAGTACCCATACAACGTTCAGCACTACAGTTGGTGAATCTAACAACATTTTAGGTTCAATTAAATAATCCCGCCAGGGGCACGGTAACTTTGCAGTAGAGAACTGTTCTACACGCAGTAAGGTTTGGGTGCAATGCTACACTGAATTTCAGCACAGTACCACCCATGGTTCGCTAGTTCCAGTCGCTGCTCGCAGGTTTCACCACGATGCATGGCCACATGGTGTTGCTGTTTTTCTCCCTGCCATAATACTAGCAGCCGCGATAAAAGTGAAATACTCTTGAAAGCGGTTTTAAACCCCAACTCACCTCACCTCACCTCACCTCACCTCAAATAAATAAAAATAATAAGGCTTATTTATTTTCTGTCTTAGTGATAAAGACATGCAGATGATAGAGAAGGAAAATTCCATTAAAATAATATTTACCTATGTTCTCCTTCAGTGACAAAGGCATACAGTACAGATGACAGAAAAGGGTACTGTCGATAAATGTGTGACAGTGTCGTTGTTCTAATTTTCACATAAAGTGTAAGAAATCTAGATATGGAATAGCTAGGAAGGAATATGACATCTAATGTTTATATTCGAAACTTAATCGATAATCTTGAAAATCATTGCAGTATATAAGACTATGGTCGCCATTTTTATAAACAAAGAATGGTCTTGATCATTTCATGAAGGGTAGCAAGTATAAAAGTAGAAAATGGTTCAGATTTAGATACTTAATATTAATAGTTAAGACATAATAAACAAACAAAATGTATAATAAATATATGATCCTACTTGTACGTAGGTTTAGAAAGATATAATTTATTCAATGTCAACATCGTAGACAAATTCACATCCCCACTAAGAAATGGACCGCTCATAGATTTAAATTCTTTCTATATATGTAATCCGTTTCATATTCCATATTCGGATTGAGTTATGTCCAAGCAAAATTCTCGCATTTTGATTGGTTGTGCCCCTGGTGATTTGACTTGACAATGGAGTATGTTACCTCATACGTCTGTGTCATTATCATTATTCTGTAGTGATATATGATTTCGATATTGCCTTTTTATTTCACAAATATACTAAAAAATTACAGAATACATTTATTTTACCTTATGAAAAAGCGTAACATTCAGTATTAGATATGAAACCTGTCTACTGTCGCTTGTCAACTAGACTAACATACAATAATTAATAAACATAAGTTTAATTTTTAACATCAGTATATCGACCAACTTGACCATATAAGCTTCATATTTATTTACATTTGTTGGTATAAACTTCATCTGATATCATCAATTCAATGTTTTATTAGGTTGCATGGTACGATTTTAACTGAACTTTGTGGCTGTGATAATGAAAGTAGCCAATGCGACCAGGGCTGGTGTCACTGTTCACTGTAACGTGGTACTTGTCCCTCAGGTACCATGACATACGGGGTTCACTGCAGTTGTTGTTAAATCTTTTCAGGCACGACATGTTCAATGTATATAACTTGCACAAGGTGACTAAAATTAAAGTGAAATTAATGTGATCTTTTATCGAGTCCTCGAGTCCCAGAAACTGGACTCGAGTCCAGCTAAACCCGACTTGTACTCGAGTACTCGAGTACCCGTGGAAGCCCTAGTCACAAGCTTACAAAAGAGTGACTCTGTGTCAGCCAATCAGTCACAAGCTTACAAATGAGTGACTCTGTGTCAGCCAATCAGTCACAAGCTTACAAATGAGTGACTCTGTGTCAGCCAATCAGTCACAAGCTTACAAATGAGTGACTCTGTGTCAGCCAATCAGTCACAAGCTTACAAGTGAGTAAATCTGTGCCAGGGATGTAGTGTGATTGGCTCAAACGTTCTTGTAGCCCAGATCCCGAAGGTTAACACAGAATCGTGTTGGGCAGGGTTCCATAATGATTCAGATTAATGACAGTAGTGTGCGAAAGTAAAGGAAACACAGCTCATTGTGCATGTACAATCCCCCTCCCCCTCCCCCCCCCCCCCCAAACTATACAAGCCCCTCTTTAAAATAACCAGCTACACTGCAATACACGTCAGTGATGTACCATCCATCGTGGGTAGATAGTTTCAGACAATGCCCCGGTTTTCACTGCAATAATATAAGCCACAGTGAGAAAGTGAGGTATGTTTAAAAGAACTTTATTACTCACCCGTTGAAGTTATCACAGTTTAATAAATCTACCGTGTTATAACACTTAGTGTAAAAACATCGCTTGCTGTCGATTGATGTGACGTCATAATGGCAAAAATATGACGTCACAATGTCAGCGCCACGGTCGCAATGGAGTGTGTCCCATTTATGGACGAGTTTGTGGAATTAAGTGGCATTAAATCAGTGAGTAATAAATAAAATACTAAACTCGTTTCCGTTTAATAACATATTTATGAAACTCGTGAGATTGTATTTGTATTACCTCACCTTCATTCACAGAGCAAGTGTACCTAACGCCAGTAGGCTCCAGTCGCAGTCAGTAGAGTTCTTTCATAACCAGTGATGTAGCAGAGTTTCTATCTGACTCCAGACCCTCACTCACAGCTGGTGCCGGCAAGTTCTTTCATAAGTAGTGAAGTTGAAGGCATACTACTTACTATCAGAAGTAATCTACAATGTAGATAACAGGGTGAACAGCACATCACTAGACTGCATACAGCTCTTTCAGTAAATATTTCACATCATCAGATGTGTACAATTCATTTCTACGAGTCTGACAGTTCAATGTTGATAGGATCATAATCATCAGCTCCATCTGGGCTCAGTCTGTGTTTTGTGATGTTGAATTTGATGTCCATGACCGACAGTGGAAAGGGCTGGTTTCAGTGGTCGAAATGCTATTTTTTCCATATCCATATGTTTTATTTCAAATTTAAGTTATGTCCATACCTCTATTATTGCTTACAACATGAATAAATGTGATGTATTAATGCCAAAATGGGGGCGTGATAGTGCAGTGGTTAGCGTGTTCTGCTTCGGATCAAGAGGTCTGGGGTTCGAATCCCGCCAGGGGCACGTCAACTTTGTCTGCAGTAGAGAACTGTTCTACATGCAGAAAGGTTTAGGTGCAATACTACACTGAATCTTAGCATAGTACCACCCATGGTTCGCTAGTTCCAGCCGATGCTCGATGTTTCACCGCAATGCATAGCCACATGGCTTTGCAGGCTTTCTCCCTGCCATAATACTAGCAGCCGCGATATAAGTGAAATACTCTTGAAAGCGGCGTTAAACCCCAACTCACCTCACCTCATCTAATGCCAAAATAAATTCATATACTAACAGAAATATTTTAAAAATAGGAAGTCGCCAAGTTTCTCCTCATTGTTGATAAAGCAGGTAATATTTCTGATATCAGACTTACAGAGACATACTAAAAAGTGAATGGATATGAATTAATAATTGACAAGCTTAACCCTTATCTTGCCGAAAGCATAAAATCACTCCCAGCATTGATGAGGCATAGTTGAATACTTTCTGAGTGAGAAAATACTTATCTCTGTCTATTGTACACCAAGTATGTGGTATGATGTACGGTAGTCATACTGCCCTCTGAGTGTCTCTGCCGTGAGTAATGGAAAGAGGGTGTTAATGTCGCAATACTACTCCAAGAACTGTGAAGATGTTGAAACAAAATATCTAACCTTTTTGCCAGGATGGCCCCAGGATTGCAGATTTCAGTTAACCCACGGATTGCTAAAATCGGACTATGCTTCCTGTTAGGCCGTCTTTTTAAAATGACTAGGATTACAGATTTTTTTTTAGCAAAACTTAAAGAGTGGAGTTGCAGGAAGGAAAAATAAAAGACTGAACATTGTTTTTGGACACAATTTTTACATGCTAATAATTAGGGTTTGTGATGTAAACAAATAAATTTAAAATATCTTTTTTTAAATATTTACTTTCAGTTTGTTAAACTTTAAATTTGATTTAGAAATGTAGCCTTATTTAATTTCATGTTGTGTTGGAGTCAATATCCCTCATTTTGTTTACTGTTTAAAGTAAAAAAAAAAGTTAAATTGTTGTTGAAAAAAAATCAATAGTTGACTGGAAAAAGTTACCAATTTCAATTCCTTTTCTTTGATTTCTCAAAATTTAGAGCAGGGGGTCGGTGATGCATTATATTATTTAACCAGTGGCCTCACAAGGACATGCAGACAGATGGGTTTGTAACACACAGCAAGACTTGTATATACACTGTCTGGTGAATACGAGGCAATTGCTGTCTTCCTGTGAGAGAGGAACAATTTCCTGTGGGGCGAGAGATTCAGCTTGATTTGTTACTCTCTAATGAGAAAAGGAAATAATACAACACATTTGAGAGTTTCTACTAGACAGTAAATATTGATTAATTAGGTTGGTGTAAATTAGATTCTCGACCCTGAAAATCATAAGTCAGAGAAAATTAGATTAATTTTAAATGAGAACGTAAAGGACCATTGAACATTTTAACGTATATATTGAGTTTATTGCTGTAAGTAATTATCTGTTATTAAAATAGATGTAAAGATAAATAAAATAAAAAGGAAAGAATTTGGTACTAATTGTGTCATTGCAAGTTTTTTAGGATCTTTATACGCATTTTTTTTATCAAAAGTTCTAAAAAAAAGATTTGTGAGTTTTAGAGATAGAGTTAACGATGTAGTGGAGCACATCTCACTACCAGTAATTGGTGACCCAACGTTCGCACTTTAGTGAAACTTCCTATGATGTACCAGCCATATGGAGCTTGTTACAAAGATAATGAAGTTGTAAGCTTGTACCTTAACTGCCATAACTGTTCCTTCACTCTCAAGTTTTTCTGAGGTAACTAGGGCAAGACTGCTTTGAAAATCCAAGAAATCCAAGAAATTTGACATTTTAGCTGATCTGGTCTGAAAAGCCTGAACAAATACAAGCATTATTGAATAACTTTATTGTTTTTAACACTGTAAATGTCAATCTGTTTAGTTCATTCCACACCAAAAAGGAACGAGGGGTCCATTTGAATGAACTATTTAGGTTCATATCCAAAACTTCACACAATGTCCTGAATTTCTTAATGTCAAACTTTTTTAAACATTCTCTATTTAATGAGTAAATCTTTCTACATCAAACATATCAATAGGACATCTCTGACTCGTTGTTCTCCCCAATTATTAGATTGCTCTAATGCTCTGCCATTTGCAGCCCTTTGTCAGGAGCTAAGACTGTTTCAGCTTTCACCAGGCGGATGAACTGATCTACAGCATGTTTTTCTACTTGTCTGTCGGGGAGACTCAGCCCCACTACACTGGACTATAGTCTGTTTCAGTAAAGTGCCCTCAGTGTAGATGTGGGCTAGCTCGCTCTGCACTATGGCTCTGTAAAGTAAAAGCCTTTAGTAATTCTAGACATTGCTGAAGAAAGTAAATAACTTCAAGTGGATGCAGGAATAGCATTTTTATATAATTAAAAAATTCAATAGACTTAATTTCCATCACTAGCATGGCCATGGGTTTGTATGTACTTGTATACAGCAATGGTAATAATAGTATATTTATATGCGCACATATCAATGCACAATGCATGCTCAAGGCGCTACACAATTATTACCCTGAAGGAATCATACTTTTGGTGCCGCCTATGAACACATTCCCATGTCCAGGTACCCAGTTGTACAGCTGGGTGAAGTGAGTGCAATGTGGATGAAGTGCCTTGCCCAAGGACACAACGCAGAACAAGACCCAGGTCACAAATGTTTGGTGTCTCCACCGGGATTCAAATGGTGTCTCTAAGATATTCATGTAGTCAATGAGGTGGACGTCAGACGTGAATTATGAATTTGTAGTTCGTCTCACAGCTCTCTTTTAACATCCTCGTCCACCTACACCCACGTACCAACCCCTCCCCCCGCCTTCCCCACCAACATCCCCATTCTCAACCATCCACTCCCACAAACATGTACATCCTCTTTCCACAATCGGCCGACAAAAATATACATCTCTGTACCATTTATTTCTGTTTTTAATCAAATCCTGCTTTATTGAAAATGTCCCAAAGATTTATCAAAATGGGTCAAGATATCACACTGTACAGCACAAGGCTTTCCTGTAATAAAGAAACATAATAAAACTGAATAGTGTCAGAGACTATTCTGTGTGGCCATTTTACATTAATCACAAATCGTTAACAAAGAGAATGATCAAGGATTCTCTGCTGGCTGAGTAGAGCCTGTCCCTGAAGATTCTGACATCGCCAAGTACAGTGTGAAATATTTTCTCCGCTCTCTTTCCAATAATACGGTCATAAAAGTTGTGTTTTATCCCAGATCTCTTCATTTTCTCTACAAAATATAAAGACAATTCCTACATGCTTTAGTTGTACGTATGAGGACCAACACCTTTAAAGGGGCAGTAGCACGTTTTTTCGCTGAAATAAGTTGATGAAATGTATTTGAAAAATAATTTCACCAATAGTAAAACATCCTTCTCTCTTCGGAAAATAAAGTTTTAAATGACTGTACATGTTTCGGTAAAGCCATGGGAATCGTTTTTGTAATACAAAATAATAAATTGACTGAAGGGGATTCTAAATTGTAAATTTGGTGACAGTGAGACCCCAAATATTGGGTTACAGAGGCAATGACCTAAAATGCTATTTTCATCTTCATCTCCAGTCCCAATGGCTCTAGCGAGCTGAAATTTTATGTACAGACTCCTTGGCTGTAAGGGATTCTAAATTGTAAATTTGGTGAGTCTGTGACCCCAAATATGGGTCACAGGGATCATAACCTAAAAGCCTATTTCAGTTTACAGCATCTTTCTGAGATTATATGTGCACTTCAATCAGTAAGTAGGTAAGGGAGGTAATTTTAAAGAAAACAGCTGAGTTTAAGGCATTTCATCTTTCTGATGTGAGAGTTCTAACATGTGCTTTGAGAATATAATATGTCTGATGAAAAAGAGATATTTAGAATTAAAAACTTAGAATTGGAGGTCTAACAAAAATTATAAGTCATATTTTATCTTTGTCTCACATTTCACATATGAGTAATTATTTGTATTTTGCAAGTGAGTTTGCTGATAAAGGTACACAAGTCTAAAAGTATTCTAAAGACTTAATACAGAATCTTTTATTAAATCTAATATTATGTTCTTTGTAATTTATGAGTAAATAATGGAGTTTTTTAATATCTCATGATATTGTGTAATTATTTGGAGAATTAATTAATTAATTAATGAGAATTTCCAGTACGAGTCAATTTGGTATACCTTATTTATATCATATTTTATACTTTATAACTGATTTAGTTTTCTATTAACTTTGCAGTTAATTTTATTCAATAGGAACAAGAAATGAGATAGATGTCTACATCATGGACTTGTTTAATGTGAATCTATTTGAAATGAGAACTATTGAATACCCTATGAAGGAATAACTTGAAGAGGAATTAAATTTTTTCATTTTACATGAGATATGTGAACTGAATATGACTAGTGATGACTGGTGATAACATAGGACTATAAAAGAAGTAGCTATATGAGATTGTGACATCACACCTATTTTCATCATCTTCTCCAGTACAGAAAAATAATTAATTGTAGGAAAAACTGCATCTAACATATAAATTTTACTGGCTGTGAGTCCAGTGTCTGCATGTTATGTCATTGCATTGTGTTGACCTCTTCCTGGCAGAAGAATGAAAACTGATAGTTACACAGAGGTTTCAGGTTACTTCAAACTTCTGTGCAGCACTGTGTTATCATAGACTGTGCGTGAGACTGCTTTAGTCTTCCACTGACTCTAAAAAAGAATTTATTCATAGAATATCACCATTTTATCAAATATTGAAAAGGAGCCTATAAGAAATCGTGAAAAAGAATTTACTAAAAAAAATTCACCAATTTATTAAGTATTGAAATGGAGCCTATGAGAAATGGGATTTTCAAAAACTGAGGCTCCTATTCATTATGTAATAAATGTTGGTATTGCCATAATGCAATTAAGAATTAAAACAATATAATGCAAAGGTGTATGATATTCATAACGAATGTTGATTTATGTGTAACCAATTTTGATAATAATTAGCAGGGGTCATGACCTAAAAAGGTTTTTTTCATTTTCTTCTACAGCCCCAGGCCATTATTGCAATAGCTGACAGTGGTGAATTGTATGCAAAGAATTGTACCCGGTATATTCATTATTATATAATGTGTGTACGATCTAAAATAGTATGATCTCTCCACCACATTATTATATGTTTGATACCAGCAATTTATTTCCAAGCTTTGTGTTGCTCTTTCAACACATATATATAGCAGATTGGCAAAGTTATGGTAACAAAATATTTTTAAACTGCTTTAATCGTTTCACTACCTAGATTCTTATTACTACATTCCATTATCTGACCATTGCTATAAAGTCCACTCCATAACATACCCCACTTATTATCTCCTGATGAGCTACAGAGGCCATGGCTCTATTTTTGCTTTATACGCAACATAGTTTTTACCACTACAGATAATTGGTTTGTGTAATAAGATGTTTTACCCTCTAAAGTTTATTTAAATTACATAAACTATCATTATACACGGGAAATTTGAAAAAATTAATTTTGCAAAAAACGAGCTACTGCCCCTTTAAAAGTAACGACCAAATACCAGGAGGTGGAAATAACTCCTTCTATCATCTAGAAGAGGAATATAGCAGTGCTTTAGACTCTGGGTCTATTCTAGGCCGTTTATTGCTCTCTAGGGAAGAGCTAGATTGTTCTGTACCTGAATATCATAACAAACATCTGTTTAACTGGATGATATCAGCAGGCCGGGAGATATGATTATGTATCCAACATCTGCCTTGAAGAGCTTTTAAAAGTTCTTTTGAGGAATGTTTGAACTGTTCAGCAAATTTTCCTAACATTCTACTTTTGTGATTAGTTTTAGATGAGTTTGTGTTGGCAATATATATCCCCGCAACTAAGAATTACAAAATTGTTTTATCTCCTTGTCTTGAATTGACATTTTGTTAGGGGACTTTTGTTGCATGCAGTTATTACAGAGGTTTCTTGACATGTTAACACTCTACCTGCTGGAGGAGCTGGGCTGTGACAGGGCAGTGATGATGGAGTTTAAATTTAGATCATGAGGTCTGGGGTTCGAATCGTTCAAATTTAGATCATGAGGTCTGGGGTTCGAATCTTACCGGGTCTCTGCTACTGAGAAGTGTTCTACATGTAATTAAGTTTGCTACTTTGAAATTTAGTGAAGTACTACCTATGGTTTTGCTCTTTTGCGCACTGTTTCACAGAAATGCATAACCACGAAAATAGGCTTTTTCCCTGCAATAATGCTGGTGGCAATATTTATGAACTTCTCTTGAATCTCTCTCAGGGACACAGGGTTTCTTAACAGTAAATTTAAGATTTTGATGTGATATACTCCGCCCATTTAAATAAATATACATACAAGCACTTGCTATTTGTCAGTCATGAAAGTATTTATTCGACCCTGAGGAGGCTATTGTAAATTGTATCTCCGATAAGGAATATATATTAGACAAATACAAGCTGTGTATAACAATCTTGGGGATGTTACCATAAGAGGTGAAATACACATTACATTAGCCAAATATACCACAAAGAACCTGAATATTCTAATCTGAGGAATGCCAATACTTGAATATGCATTATATCACCCCCATTACTTCCACCTCTCAGGAACATGTGCAAGTCCAGAATGTAATTATGGTGTTGACACCTGTTGGTTGTGTAAGTATATGTCGGATATTCCCTAGTCTTAGCTGGAGGCAAACTACTTAATTGACTTGTGCTGATCATATGAGTCATATCACAGGTCTGGATATTTATATCTCACGTTGGGTTGCTCATATGTGTAATGTCACCAGTAGCTACAATGGTCAGTACTGGAATGGTTGTCATGTTTTCATTACTTTAAGAGGATTACCATGTCTATATGACAAGCAATGAAATACTGGGATTTATTATATGACGAGCAATGAAATACTGGGATTTATTATATGACGAGCAATGAAATACTGGGATTTATTATATGACGAGCAATGAAATACTGGGATTTATTATATGACGAGCAATGAAATACTGGGATTTATCAGTGGATTAACTAGCAACAGTGAAGATATCTTGTATTTTTAGTGTTACCAGTGACTGATATAATTTATTTGATGTCATAAGCAGTGGTCTGATGTAACAAATTATATCACGATTTCACAATGTTGCCTTGGTGACGGGATGTTCCTAGCTGCCGCTCAACATGAAAACGACCCTGTTATGGCGAAATTACAAGAATAACATCATATGATAAATAGAACATATGTCAATTCATGACAAATGACATGTTAATCTCATTGAGTGAGTTTCTTTGAGAGGCATTTTAGAAGCTGGTATGATGAATAAGAACAAGTTCTATTGACAAGTTCATTGAGTGAGGTCGAAAAGTTGTATATATTTTCACATGGTATTAGTCAGAAAGGACAGACATCATGATCCTCTATATACTTTGGCCTTTTGGTCAGAACCCCTTTATCTATGATCTTTTCTTTTCTCTTAAAGTTAAATCCCATTTCTCTATTAATACATGTTAGAGCCAGTCAGTCAGTCGAATATAAAATGCTTCTTCTAAACTGCAGCCTCTCATCTATGCCAGTTATATATATATATCTCTGAACAAATAATTAGTAATCAACCCTGTTTTCTATTCGACATGTCCGTAGTCGTCCGTTGGATAAATTAAGCTCTCACTTTCGATGTCATCCTATTTCCTTATTCTTGTCCACTGACTTCCTGTTAGAACTCTGTGTCAGTGCCTCTCCCTGTAAGGAGCTCTAGATCTTATCTTAGACTGTCTCACAGGCTCCTGTAGTCCTGGCTAACAACATCACAACGTCAATAAAGTTGTATTTAAAGGGACACCGCGTCAAGGATAAATATGAGGTCATATTTATATAACTATGCTGATTAGCTTGTCTGGTAACGGAATTTCAGACAATTGAAGTAATTATTAATAACAACTACTGCATGTAGACAGTGAAGCGAAGCGTAACTCATTAGCTGACACGTCAATCAGCATAGGTTGATAAAAGTGATCTCATTTTTATCCTCGTCGCACTGTCCCTTTAAGAGTCACAATCAGTGCAGATCCAGAGGGGAGATCAGAGGAGGGTCTATAACTATAAGGGCTTTGAACCCTTTTGAAACATTTTGCATACAAATTTCATGGATCCCTTGGGTGAATATGCGTCGCCCCCTGAAGATTCCTATGAGAAGATAAGAAAGGGAAAACCCCTTGAGTGAACCTCTTGAAGACTCCTGGTTCAGTCTATGCTAAAGGGAAAATAATAAACAAAGTCTAGGCTGACTATATCAGTTATGCCACATTAGCAAGGGCAGATCCAAAGCTCTCCAGGGTGGTGAGGGCTCCTTTCTATCAGATATATATGTTATATATGATACAATTATCAGTTGCAGTATTTATCATTTAGGCTAACTGCCCCCAATGTCTATGCTAATTTTATTAATGGCAGAGAATTCTTTCCAAAACCAAATAATCTTTATGATGGTGTCTCCGATAATAAAAAAAATCTTCAATATTGGGTATATTGAGTACATGACCACATGCCAGTGATATTTCAGTCATGTTTCGCTTTAATTTGTTTTTATTTGTTTTTAAAAGGAGACAGGCCATTCACCTTTTTGGGTTTAGTCAGTTGAAGAAATTTGTGAGTCAGTGACAGATATTTTAAACCCCTGATACCCAAATTGCATAAGAAAGTAACGCGTTTCATTACTACGAATAACAGTTGCTACAATTTCTAGTTGTCATATACAAGAGGAGACTGGTCCCAGTCTATGCTAATCATGTCAATTATGGTGTATTAAGGTGGAAGACTGACATCCCAGATCAATAAGCAAGGAACAAGAAGGATGCGTGGACAAAATTACATCCGCATTTTGTTGGCAGGGACATCTATACATAGTAATTATATCAACTAACAGGAACTAACAGACAAATTGGCAGGCGGAAAATCTACAGCTGTGGTTTTAAAGCAGATTCTTCTGTTTAAAATTACATTTATCATCCAAAACTTTGTTACACAGGAGATATCGCTTGTGTGAGATCAAGCAATATCTCCTAGGAGATATCGTTTTGGCAGTAGATTTTGGACAATGACATCACAGTGCTTTTACATCGAGTAAAGCCGCGCATATTTGTACTTATATCAACTTGTGTTGATATATTTGATATCAGAAGACACTTGTGTGAGATTCTCTAATTATTTAATAGGGTACACCAAAAAGCAAGTCTGTATCACTGGCTAATTTAATCCTTAGTGCCCTTAGCTAGTGCAGCAGAGCGCACCTTGAAGTTGAGGTGCAGCGCCCCGCTAAGTGTTTGATGCAGCTATAGACATGTATATGTGACAGGGGATGCTCTTATTGTTCACTCTCAGTGGGGGGACGGGATAGCGCAGGGGTTAGCGGCTTCGTATCAAGAGGTCTTTGGTTCGAATCCCGCCCAGGGCATGGCATCTTTGTTCTGTTCTGTTCTAAACACAGTAAGGTTTGGGTGCAATGCTTCACCGAATTTCAGCGTAGTACCAAACATGGTTCGCTAGTTCCAGTCGCTGCTCGCATGTTTCACCGCAATGGCTAGCCACATGGTGTTGCATGCTTTCTCGCTGCAATGATACTAGCAGCCTTGATATACGGTAAGTGAAATACTCCTGAAAGCGGCGTTAAACCCAAACTCATCTGGCCTCATTGTCAGTGAGGGAGATGACAAACACTGGTCAGTACACCTTTACCTAGAGTCCATATAAGACTGGACATTGGTCTCACAGCTCACGTAGTTCTGTTTGCTTGACCTTGTAAACATTGTAGGGACAGGCTGGTTGGTGAAAGCGGTAAATGTTTCTCAGGAAGGTATGAAACTTGAAGTTAAACTTGTGTAAATACTGAATCTAGTTGGCACAAGCTCCAGTGCACTGGACAACTTAGAACTATAAAGAATTTTCCATTTATGAAACTGTTGCTGTTGAGGTGAAGCACTTTAATCAGGTCTTTAATTAATCAAACTTGAACTATTTGTAAAGTGTGGCATTAATCTAATTAACATGGCCTCAGTTGAAAGTAAGACCTGACTACCGCTATGCAGACCAGTAAATCACAAGGAAGGCTGTTAAACCTGTAGTCCAAGCACCTGTCACCTACTGATGAGATACGGATCTTTATCTCGCTGCTACAAGCAACTTGAAAGAGTCTTACTTAATCAGATGAATGTTCCGACAGGATACCTTACATCTATCTACCTGTCTACTCACTGCCAGGTCACTGTCGGGTCTACTTTCACCTGTGTCCTTTATCTGACCCGTTCATCTTGGTCATAGATCCTCTTGTGTAATGGAGATTATTTATTTATACTTTGTGAAGGGTAAGATCTAGTGGTTAGTTTAGTTTAAAGGGCTTGTAGTAGTCTCTAGTCTGTCCTCCAGACCCTAGAGCAAAATGTTCAATTGAGGACAAGCCCAGTCTAGAAAATTATAGCAAGACTAGATTACTCATCACAGAACCCAGGCATCTCTAGGGCTCCATTTTGTATTACTATGTGAACTGTTTGTAAAATATTGTTGTTGATAAGAAAACAGTTATTTCTGAGACTGAATTTTAGTTTAGTAAGTCTTCAGTGTTAGAAAATAATATTGTTTTCTTTGAACCTACTTTTTCGACACCTTATTTTCAAAGCCAAAAGGTAATAATCACCAAATGCATAAAATTTGACGAGCAAGGCTGATTCTGTTGTCAAGATGAATGTGAGTTGTTTGTCATCTGCTGGTGTACAAGACACAAGACAACAAGGCATGTTACTCTCAGTACTTGAAGTGGTGGAGATGTTGACAGACTTCCATGTCGACACTGTGTGTGTGATGCGATGTTGACACAGGAATGTGGTGGGAATTATTCCACATCTACATTAAATGTTACAAACTCTTAGAACCAGTTTCACTGTTGACTGTTAGATTTAAGGATTAAGGGAACATCGATGTGGCCTCTGCTCCTAATGCTGATACAACTCCTGTTGGCAGCTGGAAGGTTAATGGACTATGTTCAGTTCATGCGTTGTTTAATCCTAATGCTGGTACATTCCATTCAAATATCAATGGCAGCTGGAGGGTTAAACTGACGATGTTCAGTTCATGTGTTGTTATTCCTTGTACTGCTATACAACCATAGAACAACAGTGATAAATTTACCCCGGCTCCTGCATCAAATACTCCTAAAATTAGGAAAGGACTCATAAATATTCAAGCTGCGAGTCAAAGGGTTTTATGTAAAGTGTTATTTGCTCACTTATTACACTCAAGACTATGAAAAAAGTATTTATTCTGAAAATATCACCATTTTATTAAATATTGAAAAGAAGACTGTAAGAAAAAAAAGGCTCCTTTTCATTGAAAATTTTGTTTCAGACTATGAAAAAAGTATTTATTCTGAAAATATCACCATTTTATTAAATATTGAAAAGGAGACTGTAAGAAAAAAAAGGCTCCTTTTCATTTAAATCTTTTTTTCAGACTATGAAAAAAGTATTTATTCTGAAAATATCAACATTTTATTAAATATTAAAAAGGAGACTGTAAGAAAAAAAAGGCTCCTTTTCATTAAAAAAATTCTTTTTAGAGTGTAATTACGTGTTAGACTAGGGACTTATATCTGGTGGGACTCACAATGGCTTGTGGTTGCGAGTTCCTGAACTCTGAATGTCATATTTGTAAATTCATCACTGGAACAGTGCATGAAATAAGGTGACAGTCAGTAACCTGGTAATCTTTGGTTCAGTATGGTAACCTTTTGAGATTTTTATCTTTAATTGAATGGTTACTACCAATTAAATCGACAAACTCGCATTGAGCTGGCTACTTTATAAGCATAATTCATAACCGTGTATGTTGTTGAAACCTTCACCCAAGACGATGACCTTGGTACAAAACTTGCATTCTCAACATGGTTACAAAAGTGACTGTTGTCATGGTTACTAACAAATGGGTAGACACCCCAATACATATCGCTCACATTCCATCTGTGACACCCAGAGAGTTTGTCATGACCCCTGTGAGAACCTCTAGCCCTGTACATTGTTGTAGAACGGCTGCTTTAACCCCCTAGGGATCTGTCAACTCAGGCTGTATGTGTCCACTGTCAACTCACACTAACACTCTCCTGTCTTGGAGGTTTTATATCAATGTGTTTTCTTCTGGCTGAGATCTTTAAGAGGCATTTATGTGACATTTGCTCGTAACAGGCTAGTTTTTGATAGAATTTGTTGAAGTGTAGGTACTGATTCAGTTTGTAAATGGATATTATTTATTTTGGTACCTGGTTGATTAGCAGTGATTGCCAGTGTCCTCCCAATATTAAGATAGACATATATGATACACCTTCAAGGTGCATCCATTGTGTTTCATAAAATTTTATTGGTCTTAAATACGTTCTGACTCACTATGCTGTTTACAGTGAATATAAATTCACTCAGCTTACATATTCATCCCCTATCGCCAAATATATCATAATTACTAGTTTCCAATTAAAATCGAGTTACATCATTATGCATGTGCAGAAACCGAAACTGCAGGCCTCATTTGCATGCACAGTAGTTATTTGACCTATTAAACATTATCAACTCAAATTTATCATTTTGTCTGTTGTAAATAAGATTCCAAAATTACGTTTGCTCATTGGCGCGCGCCACACGCTGTGCATTGTGCGGTTTTCGATCAGAAATCGCTACATTTTCGTTCATATCGTCAAAATGCTAAGTCGACTATCATCAAAATGGTGGTCTTATGTAACAGTCGATATTTTTCGATAAAGTAACACCATTTATAACGTTTTGAATATGTGACCCCCAACAACACAATGGATGTACCTTTAAAACAACAACATTTCTGGTAGAATGCACAGCTCATCCTCAGCCTATGTTTGATAATGGAACAGTCCAGGAGGGGGATGTTCTGAATAGTACTATGGAATACGTCGCACATCTTTGAACTTGTTTCTGTTAGATGATTGTATTTGTAAGATAGCTTCTGCAGTTTACGATTTTAGGTGCGGAATTGTGATCTGTTTGTAAAATTTCAAATGTATCTTCAAATCGATTGTGATTATTTCTGTACCTGGTAGATTCAGTTCATCTCGACCCCATGGGTGATAGTCGCAATGTGACCAGGGTTTGACCTGTATTGTGTTGTAGGCTATGTAGGAATGTTAGTCACATCTGTCGATAAATTGCAGCTTTTACCACAAAATACGTTTTAAAAATGCTTTTCCTTGCATTATTGACTCCATTATTGTCATGATCTGCCTTTTGTATGTTTCATACCCTCAGTTGCATAAACTATGCAAACTTATTAGTTTTTCTATCTATTTTCTTGTGACACTAGAGCACTCTTAAAGTGTCACAAGTGAAGCTATGAGGATATGCTTGTGATGCCAAACTAGTTCTCTTCTCTCAGAGGTTTCTTGGGAAGACATGACTGGAGTAACCTCTGTGGGGAGATAATGACTTTAGTAACCTCTGCTGTGAGATAATGACTTTAGTAACCTCTGCTGGGAGATAATGACTTTAGTAACCTCTGTGGGGAGATAATGACTTTAATAACCTCTGCTGTGAGATAATGACTTTAGTAACCTCTGCTGTGAGATAATGACTTTAGTAACCTCTGCTGGGAGATAATGACTTCGGTAACCTCTGCTGTGAGATAATGACTTTAGTAACCTCTGCTGGGAGATAATGACTTTAGTAACCTCTGTGGGGAGATAATGACTTTAGTAACCTCTGCTGGGAGATAATTACTTTAGTAACCTCTCCTGGGAGATAATGACTTTAGTAACCTTTGCTGGGAGATAATGACTTTAGTAACCTCTGCTGGGTGATAATGACTTTAGTAACCTCTGTGGGGAGATAATGACTTTAGTAACCTCTGTGGGGAGATAATGACTTTAGTAACCTCTGCTGGGAGATAATGACTTTAGTAACCTCTGTGGGGAGATAATGTCTTTAGTAACCTCTGCTGGGAGATAATGACTTTAGTAACCTCTGCTGGGAGATAATGACTTCGGTAACCTCTGCTGTGAGATAATGACTTTAGTAACCTCTGCTGGGAGATAATGACTTTAGTAACCTCTGTGGGGAGATAATGACTTTAGTAACCTCTGTGGGGAGATAATTACTTTAGTAACCTCTCTTGGGAGATAATGACTTTAGTAACCTTTGCTGGGAGATAATGACTTTAGTAACCTCTGCTGGGAGATAATGACTTTAGTAACCTCTGTGGGGAGATAATGACTTTAGTAACCTCTGTGGGGAGATAATGACTTTAGTAACCTCTGCTGGGAGATAATGACTTTAGTGACCTCTGTGGGGAGATAATGTCTTTAGTAACCTCTGCTGGGAGATAATGACTTTAGTAACCTCTGTGGGGAGATAATGACTTTAGTAACCTCTGCTGGGAGATAATGACTTTAGTAACCTCTGCTGGGAGATAATGACTTTAGTAACCTCTGCTGGGAGATAATGACTTTAGTAACCTCTGTGGGGAGATAATGTCTTTAGTAAACTCTGTTGGGAGATAATGACTTTAGTAACCTCTCCTGGGAGATAATGACTTAAATAACCTCTGCTTGGAGATAATGACTTTAGTAACCTCTGTCCAGGGGAGAGAATATCATCTACCACTACTTGTATATGTTCTAGAAGTCGGGTCACTGTGAGTGGTCATCACTAAATCACCGACCTGTCGTGTCCACCAGATTGTCTGTCCATCAGTGTGTAGGTGTGGTGCAGGAGAAGTAGTGGATTGGTATACCAGACAGTTGCCTACCTGTAGCTTCAAGCTTATATGGACACCCATTAAACTATTGTATGGAGAGTGCAGTATAGCGCTTTGCATGTTTGGCTTCCGATCAAGAGGTTTGGGATTCAAATCCCGCCAGGAGCTCAGAAAGACCATTTTACAAGCAGTATGTGCAATTGAAATTTAGTGGAGGACCACATTGGTTCACTAGTTCCAGCCGATGCTCCCAGGTTTCACCTCAATGCATAGCCACAATGGTTTTGCAGGCTTTCTCCTGTCATTACTACCAGCTGTGATATTAGTGAAATACTCTTTTAAGCCATGCTCAAACCCTGATCACCTCATCTTCTGAAGGATGGAGTTACAGTTGAGTCAGCCAGCGAGTTGGTTTGGTAGATCAATTATAGACCAGACCTTTGTTATGTGGAGATGGAAAGGTTAAATGGACACATGATGAGAATTCAGTCCGGACACTATTTAACCCTTCCTGTCTGTGTCTCATAATGTTCAGGGATAGTTATTCTGAAACTGGGGGCAAGTCCCTCTGTTATTGAGTTGGGTTTCTGTAAACTGGCAATTCAGAATGGTTTGTCACTATCAAGTATACAGCTTAGAGGGGCAGTAGCACGTTTTTTCGCTGAAATATGTCGATGAAATGTATTTGGAAAATAAGGAAAATAATGTCACCAAAAGTAAAACACCCTTCTCTCTTTCAGAAAATCAAGTTAAAAATGAGTATATGTTCCGGAAAACCATGAGAATCGTTTTTGTCATTCAAAATAATAAAATATGTTCACAATAAAATGGCCCCCATTCAATTTTTGCTTTATAGGCAACACCGTTATTACTACTACGGATAATTGGTTTGTGTGATAAGATGTTTTACCCTCTAAAGTAAATATAAATGGCCTAAACTATCATTATAAATGGGAAATTTGAAAAAAATAAAATTTGCAACAACCGTGCTACTGCCCCTTTGAGGGTTGACCTTTATTGGTTTCTATTTAAAACCATGAAGCCAATTAACAATTAATGATCCTTTGACCTTAGTTTTTGAATATCAGAGGTGACCTTGTATAAAGTTAAACAAGTTCAGTTTGGATCTAAGATTATGAAGATAAAAATCAGATTCATTAATAGAATTGCCAACAGATTTTACTAAATGCTCTACTGTTGGCAACAATAAATGAATATGGAGAGAATTGGGAGATTTTATGACACTTCATTCACATTTTAAGAATTTCCATTCAAAAGACATCGGTACTGCACCACATCTGTATAATTCAGAAGTCTTGGAGAAAGTGTAGAGGTCTCCTTTAGCAGGTCTGAAAAATATTGAAAGCTCAAGAAATCAATTTCAGAAAAACATTCATTATTTGAAAAAAAAGAAGTTTTTCGCTTAATGGATTGAAGTAGGACTGTAAGTCAAGTGGAAATCACAGGAATCAAAAGCTTATCACATTGGAATGCTACCTGAAGTGATAACATTTGGTTCTGGCTCAAATATTGCATTCATTGTTGAAAAGGAAATGGAGTTTGGAAAGTCATTTAATATCAAAATTTATTACATAATTTGGAGTGAGATACTCGGTTCTGTCAGTGAAATAAACCCTCTATCAAGCTACAGTGGTGATAACCTTTATCACTATTCTACTGAGTGACGATAAACTTTATCACCACTCGCATGACTTCATCGGGACAATGTTATGACGTCATATTGTCAGCTTGCGAAGGCTGTACGTTTGCCGTTGAAATCACTCCAACTCAACGAAAACACAGAAATAATGATATAAGAAATAGAATATCTGTTTTTCCTTATCAAATACCATGTTTATCTCATCTCGCAAGGTAGAAAAGTTAATATATTTCACTCGTGGCTGCGCCACTCGTGAAATATCTACTTTTCTACCTCACTCAATGAGATAAACATGGTATTTGTCAAGGAAAGACAGATATCCTCTATATATTTTTTGAATACTGCTCAAATTTGCTTAACCACTGAAAGCAATTGTTTTACAACTTAGGACCACCATTTTTATCACAGAGTGACCTTCATCTTGTCAAGCTCAATCAAAATTAAAGAAATTACAGGTGTTGCTATAGATTTGATAAGAGACTCTGAACATCCTTTGTTCATCTACAAAAAAAGTCATGTTGAGGGGAAAGGGAGATTTTATGACACTTCATTAAATATTGGCTCATTGCACATGAAAATGTTTAAGTAAAAACAACGATTACCGAAAAATTCCGAAATTTTTGCATGTAAAAATTTACCCCCAAGGTGAAAGAATATGAAATCTTGAGAGAAGTTTTCTATATATCCTTTATCCTTCTCTTACAGACTGGTACAAGGCCGTGCAGGGCCTGATGTCGTGTGCTGTAGCGTGTGCCCTCATCTCGCTGCTGATTGGTCTATTCTCCCTCTGCTGCAGTTGTAAGAGCTGTAACCCCCACCAGGCCGCGGGTGCCTTCATCAACCTCACCTGTGAGTCACAGTTCTTGTTACATTAGCATCAGTGTTGACAAAAGTAACTAAACAATTTTAGATTTCAAATCTACCAAAATTCTAAAATTTAAGTTTGCTCACAAATATATTTTTATTTTGACAAACTTTCAAAATTTTTATTTTGTAATGATTATGAGTTGTTTTTAAAATTTTGAATGTTTGGGTACATCCCCCATTGTCTGTTACCTTTTCACTTCTCCTAAACCTTTGTATTCCTGGATTTGATATATCATGAATTTAGGGGCTAGGTTGTTATTCTCTTGATATCAACATGTCCTCGTCTTGATATCAACATGTCATTGTCTTGATTAAACATGATATCAACATGTCATTGTCTTGATATCAACATGTCATTGTCTTTATATCAACATGTCATTGTCTTGATATCAACATGTCATTGTCATGATATCAACATGTCATTCTCTTGATATCAACATGTCATTCTCTTGATATCAACATGTCATTCTCTTGATATCAACATGTCATTGTCTTGATATCAACATGTCATTGTCTTGATATCAACATGTCATTCTCTTGATATCAACATGTCATTCTCTTGATATCAACATGCCATTCTCTTGATATCAACATGTCATTCTCTGATATCAACATGTCATTCTGTTGATATCAACATGTCATTGTCTTGATATCAACATGCCATTCTCTTGATATCAACATGCCATTCTCTTGATATCAACATGTCCTCTTGATGTCAACATGTCATTCTCTTGATATTAACATCTCTCATTCCTTGTTCCAGTCCTTCTGTTGGCCGCTGCAGTTTGCGTGTACGGAGCTAAGGCTCACATGGACCACCGCGCCAAGGTGCTGGCCGAAACTGGCATGACCGAGCCTCTCTTTAGCTGGAGCTTCTGGTGTGCGGTAGGCGCTACAGGGATGTCGCTTATCTCCAGTGTTCTCTACTTCTGCGTGGGGCGGTCCGACGACTACTTGTGATGAGACGGAGGACATATTCTCTAAAACAGCCACCTTGAATAATGAACATCACCATCATCTTCATTGCTAGTCCGCGGATACTGAAACGAAATATAGCGAAAGAATATTTTATTCTGGTCATCTTTCAGAGTTGCTTCTTGCCATGAAATAGATTATTTTCCTGCGAATCATCTGCACCAAGAGACAATAGATATATCTGAAAGTTGAAAACACTGTTGGATTTAGAGTTAATTTTTACACAGTTTGAAGCAACAGTGAAAGGTCGAAGTCTAACAGATCACTATTCTTTATTTTGTGTGAAATTTTGAATTCAAATTCATGTTTCTATTTTTGGATATTTGAAAAAAAGTTTGGTTCTATTTTTTTCATGTAAATATGTATAATAATCTTTCTATTGATATTTCTTATGTGTAAATTCATGTATGAAAGTGTATTTTCTCAACATATATTGTCCATGTGTTGTGGCAGCATTGAAATAGGATTTTTTTTAATAAGAAATACACAAATTAATTTTGCCATAATGTACGATTGCAGTATTTTTGTATCAAGTTAACCCTTCCCAGCCAGGGCAGAATAAGCTCTCAGACATGATGACCTTGACCTTTCTGAACTGAAATGAACCCTGGTTTTTGGTTGCAAATTGTATTGAGAATGTTTAGGAATCAGCCAATCACAGATCAGCTTTCAGAAATTGGTTCAGCCATATTGGCTTGTTGGTCCATGAAGTTTGAAACTGGAGGATGTATTTAGAGCAAAGAATTACTCACGCATTGGACAATGTGTTACAACAAACTTTAGTCAACATTAGAATTTTGTCAAAACGTAGCCTCTAAATTTTGATAAATGATGCATTTATGTCATGATACACTTATGCTTCCAGTTACGAAAGAAACGTCAAATCTTGAGAGTCAAATCTATTTTTCTATGTGGTATTTCGTGTAAATGTTGCCCAGCTAGTCTAGTGATCCATGGAGTAGTCGAGATGTGAACTGCATCGTGTGTGGTGAACAGTCCTTGTGCTTGACCTTTCAGTCCGGGTCATTTCCTGTCTGTGTTACCAAGGGAACCTACAATGACTTTGATGGTGACTACAGTGTTAGAAGCTCTCTGTACCTTCTGCCAGGTAACGGTCAACTGGCCATAGATGGGCATCCTTTATATATGTTACATCATTTATTTGTTGCAACCAGCCATGGGTGTTTATCCTTACTTTGCGGCATTGATCAAGGATATCCCACACTGCTTGATACAGGGAATCAAAATTGTACTTCCCCAACTCTTTATGGATGTAACCACTTCATCACACTGTAGGGACCTTTTGGGATAGAGTCAGGACACTGAAGGGGGTTCTTTGTATTGAATCATTGTCATAAGGGGTGAGGAGCCTTAAACTGAATAACAAATCTTGAAATAGGAAAATTTAACAGAAAAATACATGATACCATTGGTGGTATGCAATCTGCAATCTGAGTTACCCGCCCTTGGATATCAGAAGCCGTACTCCATCTTGGATCTTTATGTTTTCAGTTGTGCAGACTTTGATTTGCAGACAGGAACCAATCGGAATTGTTAATTGACGAATAATATCTAGTCAGTCAGATGAGGTAATACGTACAGGATATGACTCCGGACATTGAGAATGTATAGGGCTTTGATGTCAAGGAAACTACAACGGGCTTTGTGGGGACAGCCCGGGCTGTGTTTCCAACGTGCTGTGTATATAAACAAACTCATGTTTTTGTACTGTATAATATCAACCATTATGTTATTTTCTTCTCATGAAACCGTTTCTGTTTTGATATTATCATCATGTGTCATAATCACATCGATTTGTTGTAGAAAAAATGTACGGCCATTTCTTCTTTTATTATTCCCCGTAACTTAACATGCTTCCCAGAACTGTTTAAATTAGTGGAAAGAGTTTGTAACAGTTTGAGTGATAACTTCATAATTTTTTGATAGCTGACAAAGTTTGAAGATAAAACTACAAATATGTAGAAAGTAAATGTTTAAGTAAGTAGAAAGCAAATAAAATGTATATTGCAACATGTTTTTATATATAGTGCTCATTATACGCCAGTTTCCAATCATTAAGATAAGATATGCATGTTTCATTTTAATGAAGCTTGCAAATATTTTCATCATTGAAGTTCTTCTTAATGTGTGTATTTCATCTTAAACTTTGTCCAAATTGGACATAAATAATGACACCTGAAAGATAGTTTTGCCTTGACCTTTCAGGTAATCTGTTGTTTATCGTTTTAACACATCGTTTCTCATTATATTTTAGTTGTGACCATATATTTGTACCTCTTTTTTATCATGTCTTTCCAATCTGAAACAATTTTTTTTAATGAATTTATTTTTTAAATGTTTACTCTCAGTTTGGTTGTGTCAAACTTTTAACTTTTATTTTATTTTCTTTGATTTAGATACTAATTATTTGATGTCTATGTTGTCAATTTTATGTTGAGTTCAAATTAAACTAAAACTTTTCATTACTGTTATTTAAAGATCTTACAAATTAATTATATATTTGATTACACAGCTGCTAATGAAACAACTTGGACGATATTTTTTTTAAAGATTAAGATTAAATGGAAAAGTATAAATGCATATATTTTCGAAATCTTCATATGCTTCAGAGGTTATGATGGAAGAACTGAGTAGTGGAGTAACCTCTGTGTTAAGAGAATGTTGAATACATGAGATTATTTCACTGTTTATATTAGATCTGGGGTTTTTTCAGTGAGCCAGATCTTCACAATGTCATAGTGTTCATACTTGTTGACACTCAACACAGATTGCTGAAGAAAGCTTTTATGATTTCATTTGAGACAATAACTTGATCTCCAAATTTACAAAAACCACAAGTTTTTTGTTGATGATTAATTGAAGATTAAGGTTAAGTGACGTGATAGAATCCTTGAATTTTCAAATAAAATACATTTTCTGTTCTTGAAAGAAAATTCCATTATTTAGTTTAAGTAAAATATTGCACAATTTATTTTCTTAAATGTCCTGTACTGAGTGAGCCCTTAGGAGATGGTGTTCCCAGGTTTGAGGTAGGATAGCTATTCGCAAACAATCGTGCTTCCAAACAGGGGATTTTGCTCCACCAAATCAGTCCGAGTTTTAGCAGGTATAAGTGTAATGATCGTGATTTTTATCAAATGAACTTAATATCTTGCCATGCTGATATGCATATCTGATATGCTTGGATCATTCCGATTCACATGAAATTACAAAAGACACATTTTTAAAAATGACTTTTGACACTTGTTTCATAAACACAATTTGTCAGCCTAATCTTTAAACACTACAAAGACTCTTTGGAAGGAATCTTGTGGATGATCGCGAGATGAGTTTTGCGGAAAGGAAAATATATGCAGGCCTTCAAATTGACAATTTCAATTTCTTCCAAGAGATCTTTCTGTAAATTTATCTGATAGGCAAAGACAAGATATTGTTTCATAAAAATTTAGATCATTACAGAAATGAGTAACTCTTTTAAATATTTCACCTCAGGAACATGCTCTAGTCTAATATATATACATGTACAATATAGATATATCAGCTCTTTTCTTTCTTCAGTGTTTAGTAAAATTAACAACATTTTGTCCAATTCAAATGTATTTTCGAGATAAAATATATTTTTAACCTTACTTACTTTCATAAAGTTTGTATTTGTAAAAAATGGTATGGAAAGTCTAGAGCATATTTATTATTATCATCGTAGATAGATTTTGTATGTATACATGTATCCGCATAATAGTAGGGATATAAGGGTTTTGTAAAGATATAAGTTTAACAAATATTTAACATTTTGCTGTAATTCAGGCTTTTTATGTATTCTGATTAGTTTGAAGATTTTCTTTGCGATAGATATCAGATGGAAAGAAAATTCAAATTTACGTTATTCCTGTTTTAAACATTCTTGACCTCAGCTAAGAATGAGAATAGTGAATCTCAAATCATGTGAATGGAAGGTCATGAATGTGACTTACTTTTCTATCGCAGATTTAGCTCAAATATTTTTCAAAGATCATGTTTTATGATATCAATTTAAGGTAAGAAAACTGATTTACTGTGTTACTATTGAAAGATGTTGCTGACAGTAGCTATACAAGTAACCACATGCCGTATGACATGTGTGGCCGCAACAGTACCTACTCGTCTGTATTGATAAATCTTGTAGAATATTGTAGATGTAGAAATGATTTTGTATTGTGTATAATAAAATTTGAAATATTAACTTATTATTTTGTTTTATTTCCTATTAATAGTCCACTGTGTGCAGTTTCTGCCAACGTACCCAGGTTGAGATGGATACAAGTAAATCAGGGCTGTACATACCATTGTATACCTCTTAATGTTCTTACAATGAAACTATCATTCACTAGAAGTCACATGCCTACAGTACATAACATACAAGAAAATCCACATGCAAATATGCTTAGTGAGTGAGTGAGTTATTGCTTAACGCCGCTTCGGCAGTATCACAGCCATTTGTGGCGAGTAAATATGCTTACAACTTACTTTCATAGGGAACACATCATAATTATCTGTTCAAAAAGATTACACTGTAACATTATGACCACACTATGCTTTAGCAACCATTCATAAAAGTATCCTGTTCATTATTGATATCGTCCAAACAGTCCTGATATCTGATACACGGACGCTTTCAAAACCACTTTTAAACAAGATTAGTTACAGTTTACCAACGCCAATGACATACAGATTAAGCTAAATGTTTGATTTACTAAGATCAATGCGTAAAAATACTATAAAGAAACATGATGTGATACTCAATACAGTTGGGAATAAAATAGCCTACTTGAATCAATTCATTGACTTCTGCCAAAAAGTGAACTAGAAAGAATAGACCCAACAAATAAACATGACTTTGATATATTTTCTACCACAAATTTACAAGAACCATACTGATTAGAAACTTATGTTAGAAATTATAAATAATAGTTTGAAGCATAGAAAATAATATACAATTAAGGGAATATACAAAATAAACAATTTATAAGAATGTTCAAGTTACTTAAATATTGAAAATCCAACCGATTTAACTATATACTCTTCCAAAAAAGAAACTTGACACATGTGTAAAACGACTTTCCTCAAAATATCTGAAAGCACGATATAAAAAATGACCTTGAATTGAAGGTTGAATTCCAATATTCACAGAAACACATCAAAACTGCACTGACGTAGCGTTTGAAGAACAATTTTACCAATTCACCAAAATGCAACGGGCTGTTAAACCGTGCATCACACGATCCTGCATTTATGCATGCTGGAGCCCATGCTCAAGGGATATGAAACTATAATATATAGTATATAGGAGACTCTGTTGGAGTCGCCCCATGACAAGTACGCTGATCCCTGGGCTACACAGAGTTTCAGATCAAACAGTCCGTAAGAGATTGAAGGAGCTGGACATAGCCCACAATTGCATGCGCTAACTTTTACCTCAACCCGGAAGCAATTCAGAGACAATGTAGTCCCTAGTGTAGGGGCTGTTTCTCGTACTTGTAAAGATTATTTTGTGACATGTGATGGTTCAAATGAAAGGTCTGTTACTGTAGTATGTGTGTGATTTTTTCTGGGTCTTAGATTGACTGCTACAGTGTTGGTGTGAGCAGGCAAAGTGACCCCAAATTGAAGGTCGAGGGTCACGGACCAACCTTGAAGACGGGGTCACATATGTTTACCATGGCTACCGGCCAAAAATGCCACGAAACCTATGCTAATTTTTTTACTGAAAAGTGATCTATGGCAGGTAGGTCAGTGTGCAATAGCTGAATGCCCAACGAGATATAGGGAATTGGCTGTATTAGAAAGACAATGATGATAGAACTTCTTGAAATTAAGTGTGGGCTGTGGCCAGCCTGGCTGACATTTCCTCTACCTCTCTGAAGCTAACTCTATAGTGTTTGTGTATCTGGCTGATGGCATGATTAATGTTTGCAGCATCGCGTGCTTGGATCCCCAAACGAAGTTTGAATGGTGATTTATGTGTCCTATCTCCAAAAAATGTTTTTATATCAAATTATTGAATTTTGAGTCAGTGTCAAGTTTCTTTTTTAAAGAGTATATTTAGAAGTCACCTTCAATTTCCATTGTCGCAAAGCCAAGCTTATAAGACGACCTCATTCTTCAGAAGCAATCTAGCAATTGAAGATAAAACTACAAATATATAGAAAGTAAATGTTTAAGTAGAAAGCAAATAAAATGTATATTGCAACATGTTTTTATATAATGCACATTATGTGCCTGTTTCCAATCATTAAGATATGATAATGTATGTTTCATTTTAATGAATATTGCAAATATTTTCATCATTGAAGTTCTTTCTTAAATTCTAAATGTGTGTATTTCATTTTAAACTGTGTCCAGATTGGAAATACATATAATGACGCCTGTCGTGAATCGTTTTAACACATCGTTTCTCATTATGTTTTAGTTGTGACCATTTATTTGTACCTCTTGTCACCATGCCGGATACAACTTTTTATCATGTCTTTCCAATCTGAGACAATTTTTTTAATGAATTTATTTTTTAAATGTTTACTCTCAGTTTGGTTGTGTCAAACTTTTAACTTTTATTTTATTTTCTTTGATTTAGATACTAATTATTTGATGTCTATGTTGTCAATTTTATGTTGAGTTCAAATTAAACTAAAACTTTTCATTACTGTTATTTAAAGATCTTACAAATTAACTATACATTTGATTACACAGCTGCTAATGAAACAACTTGGACGATATTTTTTTTAAAGATTAAGATTAAATGGAAAAGTATAAATGCATATAATTTCGAAATCTTGCATCATATTCCCAAATGATGGTTATGTAAATCTAATTTGTTTGTTTTTCCCATGCAAACAAATTTGGTGTGGGGGGGGTGTCTCATATGCTTCAGAGGTTATGATGGAAGAACTGAGTAGTGGAGTAACCTCTGTGTTAAGAGAATGTTGAATACATGAGATTATTTCACTGTTTATATTTGATCTGGGTTTTTTCAGTGAGCCAGATCTTCACAATGTCATAGTGTTCATACTTGTTGACACTCAACACAGATTGCTGAAGAAAACTTTTATGATTTCATTTGAGACAATAAGTTGATCTCCAAATTTACAAAAACCACAAGTTTGTTTATTGATGATTAATTGAAGATTAAGGTTAAGTGACGCGATAAAATCCTTGAATTTTCAAATAAAATACATTTTCTGTTTTTGAAAGAAAATTCAATTATTTAGTTTTAGTAAAATATTGCACAATTTATTTTCTAAAATGTCCTGTACTGAGTGAGCCCTTAGGAGATTGTGTTCCCAGGTTTGAGGTAGGATAGCTATTCGCAAACAATCGTGCTTCCTAACAGGGGATTTTGCTCCACCAAATCAGTCCGAGTTTTAGCAGGTATAAGTGTAATGATCGTGATTTTTATCAAATGAAATTAATATCTTGCCATGCTGATATGCATATCTGATATGCTTGGATCATTCCGATTCACATGAAATTACAAAAGACACATTTTTAAAAATGACTTTTGACACTTGTTTCATAAACACAATTTGTCAGCCTAATCTTTAAACACTACAAAGACTCTTTGGAAGGAATCTTGTGGATGATCGCGAGATGAGTTTTGCGGAAAGGAAAATAGATGCAGGCCTTCAAATTGACAATTTCAATTTCTTCCAAGAGATCTTTCTCTAAATTTATCTGATAGGCAAAGACAAGATATTGTTTCATAAAAATTTAGATCATTACAGAAATGAGTAACTTTTTTAAATATTTCACCTCAGGAACATGCTCTAGTCTAATATATATACATGTACAATATAGATATATCAGCTCTTTTCTTTCTTCAGTGTTTAGTAAAATTAACAACATTTTGTCCATTTCAAATGTATTTTCGAGATAAAATATATTTTTAACCTTACTTACTTTCATAAAGTTTGTATTTGTAAAAAATGGTATGGAAAGTCTAGAGCATATTTATTATTATCATCGTAGATAGATTTTGTATGTATACATGTATCCGCATAATAGTAGGGATATAAGGGTTTTGTAAAGATATAAGTTTAACAAATATTTAACATTTTGCTGTAATTCAGGCTTTTTATGTATTCTGATTAGTTTGAAGATTTTCTTTGCGATAGATATCAGATGGAAAGAAAATTCAAATTTACGTTATTCCTGTTTTAAACATTCTTGACCTCAGCTAAGAATGAGAATAGTGAATCTCAAATCATGTGAATGGAAGGTCATGAATGTGACTTACTTTTCTATCGCAGATTTAGCTCAAATATTTTTCAAAGATCATGTTTTATGATATAAATTTAAGGTAAGAAAACTGATTTACTGTGTTACTATTGAAAGATGTTGCTGACAGTAGCTATACAAGTAACCACATGCCGTATGACATGTGTGGCCGCAACAGTACCTACTCGTCTGTATTGATAAATCTTGTAGAATATTGTAGATGTAGAAATGATTTTGTATTGTGTATAATAAAATTTGAAATATTAACTTATTATTTTGTTTTATTTCCTATTAATAGTACACTGTGTGCAGTTTCTGCCAACGTACCCAGGTTGAGATGGATACAAGTAAATCAGGGCTGTACATACCATTGTATACCTCTTAATGTTCTTACAATGAAACTATCATTCACTAGAAGCCACATGCCTGCAGTACATAACATACAAGAAAATCCACATGCAAATATGCTTAGTGAGTGAGTGAGTTATTGCTTAACGCCGCTTCGGCAGTATCGCAGCCATTTGTGGCGAGTAAATATGCTTAGAACTTACTTTCATAGGGAACACATCATAATTATCTTTTCAAAAAGATTACACTGTAACATTATGACCACAATATGATAACTTTGCATCCCACTTAGACCTCGTTGCCGTAGCAACCATTCGTAAAAGTGTCCTGTTCATTATTGATATCGTCAAAACAGTCCTGATATCTGATACACGGACGCTTTCAAAACCACTTTTAAACAAGATTAGTTACAGTTTACCAACGCCAATGACATACAGATTAAGCTAAATGTTTGATTTACTAAGATCAATGCGTAAAAATACTATAAAGAAACATGATGTGATACTCAATACAGTTGGGAATAAAATAGCCTACTTGAATCAATTCATTGACTTCTGCCAAAAAGTGAACTAGAAAGAATAGACCCAACAAATAAACATGACTTTGATATATTTTCTACCACAAATTTACAAGAACCATACTGATTAGAAACTTATGTTAGAAATTATAAATAATAGTTTGAAGCATAGAAAATAATATACAATTAAGGGAATATACAAAATAAACAATTTATAAGAATGTTCAAGTTACTTAAATATTGAAAATCCAACCGATTTAACTATATACTCTTCCAAAAAAGAAACTTGACACATGTGTAAAACGACTTTCCTCAAAATATCTGAAAGCACGATATAAAAAATGACCTTGAATTGAAGGTTGAATTCCAATATTCACAGAAACACATCAAAACTGCACTGACGTAGCGTTTGAAGAACAATTTTACCAATTCACCAAAATGCAACGGGCTGTTAAACCGTGCATCACACGATCCTGCATTTATGCATGCTGGAGCCCATGCTCAAGGGATATGAAACTATAATATATAGTATATAGGAGACTCTGTTGGAGTCGCCCCATGACAAGTACGCTGATCCCTGGGCTACACAGAGTTTCAGATCAAACAGTCCGTAAGAGATTGAAGGAGCTGGACATAGCCCACAATTGCATGCGCTAACTTTTACCTCAACCCGGAAGCAATTCAGAGACAATGTAGTCCCTAGTGTAGGGGCTGTTTCTCGTACTTGTAAAGATTATTTTGTGACATGTGATGGTTCAAATGAAAGGTCTGTTACTGTAGTATGTGTGTGATTTTTTCTGGGTCTTAGATTGACTGCTACAGTGTTGGTGTGAGCAGGCAAAGTGACCCCAAATTGAAGGTCGAGGGTCACGGACCAACCTTGAAGACGGGGTCACATATGTTTACCATGGCTACCGGCCAAAAATGCCACGAAACCTATGCTAATTTTTTTACTGAAAAGTGATCTATGGCAGGTAGGTCAGTGTGCAATAGCTGAATGCCCAACGAGATATAGGGAATTGGCTGTATTAGAAAGACAATGATGATAGAACTTCTTGAAATTAAGTGTGGGCTGTGGCCAGCCTGGCTGACATTTCCTCTACCTCTCTGAAGCTAACTCTATAGTGTTTGTGTATCTGGCTGATGGCATGATTAATGTTTGCAGCATCGCGTGCTTGGATCCCCAAACGAAGTTTGAATGGTGATTTATGTGTCCTATCTCCAAAAAATGTTTTTATATCAAATTATTGAATTTTGAGTCAGTGTCAAGTTTCTTTTTTAAAGAGTATATTTAGAAGTCACCTTCAATTTCCATTGTCGCAAAGCCAAGCTTATAAGACGACCTCATTCTTCAGAAGCAATCTAGCAATTGAAGATAAAACTACAAATATATAGAAAGTAAATGTTTAAGTAGAAAGCAAATAAAATGTATATTGCAACATGTTTTTATATAATGCACATTATGTGCCTGTTTCCAATCATTAAGATATGATAATGTATGTTTCATTTTAATGAATATTGCAAATATTTTCATCATTGAAGTTCTTTCTTAAATTCTAAATGTGTGTATTTCATTTTAAACTGTGTCCAGATTGGAAATACATATAATGACGCCTGTCGTGAATCGTTTTAACACATCGTTTCTCATTATGTTTTAGTTGTGACCATTTATTTGTACCTCTTGTCACCATGCCGGATACAACTTTTTATCATGTCTTTCCAATCTGAGACAATTTTTTTAATGAATTTATTTTTTAAATGTTTACTCTCAGTTTGGTTGTGTCAAACTTTTAACTTTTATTTTATTTTCTTTGATTTAGATACTAATTATTTGATGTCTATGTTGTCAATTTTATGTTGAGTTCAAATTAAACTAAAACTTTTCATTACTGTTATTTAAAGATCTTACAAATTAACTATACATTTGATTACACAGCTGCTAATGAAACAACTTGGACGATATTTTTTTTAAAGATTAAGATTAAATGGAAAAGTATAAATGCATATAATTTCGAAATCTTGCATCATATTCCCAAATGATGGTTATGTAAATCTAATTTGTTTGTTTTTCCCATGCAAACAAATTTGGTGTGGGGGGGGTGTCTCATATGCTTCAGAGGTTATGATGGAAGAACTGAGTAGTGGAGTAACCTCTGTGTTAAGAGAATGTTGAATACATGAGATTATTTCACTGTTTATATTTGATCTGGGTTTTTTCAGTGAGCCAGATCTTCACAATGTCATAGTGTTCATACTTGTTGACACTCAACACAGATTGCTGAAGAAAACTTTTATGATTTCATTTGAGACAATAAGTTGATCTCCAAATTTACAAAAACCACAAGTTTGTTTATTGATGATTAATTGAAGATTAAGGTTAAGTGACGCGATAAAATCCTTGAATTTTCAAATAAAATACATTTTCTGTTTTTGAAAGAAAATTCAATTATTTAGTTTTAGTAAAATATTGCACAATTTATTTTCTAAAATGTCCTGTACTGAGTGAGCCCTTAGGAGATTGTGTTCCCAGGTTTGAGGTAGGATAGCTATTCGCAAACAATCGTGCTTCCTAACAGGGGATTTTGCTCCACCAAATCAGTCCGAGTTTTAGCAGGTATAAGTGTAATGATCGTGATTTTTATCAAATGAAATTAATATCTTGCCATGCTGATATGCATATCTGATATGCTTGGATCATTCCGATTCACATGAAATTACAAAAGACACATTTTTAAAAATGACTTTTGACACTTGTTTCATAAACACAATTTGTCAGCCTAATCTTTAAACACTACAAAGACTCTTTGGAAGGAATCTTGTGGATGATCGCGAGATGAGTTTTGCGGAAAGGAAAATAGATGCAGGCCTTCAAATTGACAATTTCAATTTCTTCCAAGAGATCTTTCTCTAAATTTATCTGATAGGCAAAGACAAGATATTGTTTCATAAAAATTTAGATCATTACAGAAATGAGTAACTTTTTTAAATATTTCACCTCAGGAACATGCTCTAGTCTAATATATATACATGTACAATATAGATATATCAGCTCTTTTCTTTCTTCAGTGTTTAGTAAAATTAACAACATTTTGTCCATTTCAAATGTATTTTCGAGATAAAATATATTTTTAACCTTACTTACTTTCATAAAGTTTGTATTTGTAAAAAATGGTATGGAAAGTCTAGAGCATATTTATTATTATCATCGTAGATAGATTTTGTATGTATACATGTATCCGCATAATAGTAGGGATATAAGGGTTTTGTAAAGATATAAGTTTAACAAATATTTAACATTTTGCTGTAATTCAGGCTTTTTATGTATTCTGATTAGTTTGAAGATTTTCTTTGCGATAGATATCAGATGGAAAGAAAATTCAAATTTACGTTATTCCTGTTTTAAACATTCTTGACCTCAGCTAAGAATGAGAATAGTGAATCTCAAATCATGTGAATGGAAGGTCATGAATGTGACTTACTTTTCTATCGCAGATTTAGCTCAAATATTTTTCAAAGATCATGTTTTATGATATAAATTTAAGGTAAGAAAACTGATTTACTGTGTTACTATTGAAAGATGTTGCTGACAGTAGCTATACAAGTAACCACATGCCGTATGACATGTGTGGCCGCAACAGTACCTACTCGTCTGTATTGATAAATCTTGTAGAATATTGTAGATGTAGAAATGATTTTGTATTGTGTATAATAAAATTTGAAATATTAACTTATTATTTTGTTTTATTTCCTATTAATAGTACACTGTGTGCAGTTTCTGCCAACGTACCCAGGTTGAGATGGATACAAGTAAATCAGGGCTGTACATACCATTGTATACCTCTTAATGTTCTTACAATGAAACTATCATTCACTAGAAGCCACATGCCTGCAGTACATAACATACAAGAAAATCCACATGCAAATATGCTTAGTGAGTGAGTGAGTTATTGCTTAACGCCGCTTCGGCAGTATCGCAGCCATTTGTGGCGAGTAAATATGCTTAGAACTTACTTTCATAGGGAACACATCATAATTATCTTTTCAAAAAGATTACACTGTAACATTATGACCACAATATGATAACTTTGCATCCCACTTAGACCTCGTTGCCGTAGCAACCATTCGTAAAAGTGTCCTGTTCATTATTGATATCGTCAAAACAGTCCTGATATCTGATACACGGACGCTTTCAAAACCACTTTTAAACAAGATTAGTTACAGTTTACCAACGCCAATGACATACAGATTAAGCTAAATGTTTGATTTACTAAGATCAATGCGTAAAAATACTATAAAGAAACATGATGTGATACTCAATACAGTTGGGAATAAAATAGCCTACTTGAATCAATTCATTGACTTCTGCCAAAAAGTGAACTAGAAAGAATAGACCCAACAAATAAACATGACTTTGATATATTTTCTACCACAAATTTACAAGAACCATACTGATTAGAAACTTATGTTAGAAATTATAAATAATAGTTTGAAGCATAGAAAATAATATACAATTAAGGGAATATACAAAATAAACAATTTATAAGAATGTTCAAGTTACTTAAATATTGAAAATCCAACCGATTTAACTATATACTCTTCCAAAAAAGAAACTTGACACATGTGTAAAACGACTTTCCTCAAAATATCTGAAAGCACGATATAAAAAATGACCTTGAATTGAAGGTTGAATTCCAATATTCACAGAAACACATCAAAACTGCACTGACGTAGCGTTTGAAGAACAATTTTACCAATTCACCAAAATGCAACGGGCTGTTAAACCGTGCATCACACGATCCTGCATTTATGCATGCTGGAGCCCATGCTCAAGGGATATGAAACTATAATATATAGTATATAGGAGACTCTGTTGGAGTCGCCCCATGACAAGTACGCTGATCCCTGGGCTACACAGAGTTTCAGATCAAACAGTCCGTAAGAGATTGAAGGAGCTGGACATAGCCCACAATTGCATGCGCTAACTTTTACCTCAACCCGGAAGCAATTCAGAGACAATGTAGTCCCTAGTGTAGGGGCTGTTTCTCGTACTTGTAAAGATTATTTTGTGACATGTGATGGTTCAAATGAAAGGTCTGTTACTGTAGTATGTGTGTGATTTTTTCTGGGTCTTAGATTGACTGCTACAGTGTTGGTGTGAGCAGGCAAAGTGACCCCAAATTGAAGGTCGAGGGTCACGGACCAACCTTGAAGACGGGGTCACATATGTTTACCATGGCTACCGGCCAAAAATGCCACGAAACCTATGCTAATTTTTTTACTGAAAAGTGATCTATGGCAGGTAGGTCAGTGTGCAATAGCTGAATGCCCAACGAGATATAGGGAATTGGCTGTATTAGAAAGACAATGATGATAGAACTTCTTGAAATTAAGTGTGGGCTGTGGCCAGCCTGGCTGACATTTCCTCTACCTCTCTGAAGCTAACTCTATAGTGTTTGTGTATCTGGCTGATGGCATGATTAATGTTTGCAGCATCGCGTGCTTGGATCCCCAAACGAAGTTTGAATGGTGATTTATGTGTCCTATCTCCAAAAAATGTTTTTATATCAAATTATTGAATTTTGAGTCAGTGTCAAGTTTCTTTTTTAAAGAGTATATTTAGAAGTCACCTTCAATTTCCATTGTCGCAAAGCCAAGCTTATAAGACGACCTCATTCTTCAGAAGCAATCTAGCAATTGAAGATAAAACTACAAATATATAGAAAGTAAATGTTTAAGTAGAAAGCAAATAAAATGTATATTGCAACATGTTTTTATATAATGCACATTATGTGCCTGTTTCCAATCATTAAGATATGATAATGTATGTTTCATTTTAATGAATATTGCAAATATTTTCATCATTGAAGTTCTTTCTTAAATTCTAAATGTGTGTATTTCATTTTAAACTGTGTCCAGATTGGAAATACATATAATGACGCCTGTCGTGAATCGTTTTAACACATCGTTTCTCATTATGTTTTAGTTGTGACCATTTATTTGTACCTCTTGTCACCATGCCGGATACAACTTTTTATCATGTCTTTCCAATCTGAGACAATTTTTTTAATGAATTTATTTTTTAAATGTTTACTCTCAGTTTGGTTGTGTCAAACTTTTAACTTTTATTTTATTTTCTTTGATTTAGATACTAATTATTTGATGTCTATGTTGTCAATTTTATGTTGAGTTCAAATTAAACTAAAACTTTTCATTACTGTTATTTAAAGATCTTACAAATTAACTATACATTTGATTACACAGCTGCTAATGAAACAACTTGGACGATATTTTTTTTAAAGATTAAGATTAAATGGAAAAGTATAAATGCATATAATTTCGAAATCTTGCATCATATTCCCAAATGATGGTTATGTAAATCTAATTTGTTTGTTTTTCCCATGCAAACAAATTTGGTGTGGGGGGGGTGTCTCATATGCTTCAGAGGTTATGATGGAAGAACTGAGTAGTGGAGTAACCTCTGTGTTAAGAGAATGTTGAATACATGAGATTATTTCACTGTTTATATTTGATCTGGGTTTTTTCAGTGAGCCAGATCTTCACAATGTCATAGTGTTCATACTTGTTGACACTCAACACAGATTGCTGAAGAAAACTTTTATGATTTCATTTGAGACAATAAGTTGATCTCCAAATTTACAAAAACCACAAGTTTGTTTATTGATGATTAATTGAAGATTAAGGTTAAGTGACGCGATAAAATCCTTGAATTTTCAAATAAAATACATTTTCTGTTTTTGAAAGAAAATTCAATTATTTAGTTTTAGTAAAATATTGCACAATTTATTTTCTAAAATGTCCTGTACTGAGTGAGCCCTTAGGAGATTGTGTTCCCAGGTTTGAGGTAGGATAGCTATTCGCAAACAATCGTGCTTCCTAACAGGGGATTTTGCTCCACCAAATCAGTCCGAGTTTTAGCAGGTATAAGTGTAATGATCGTGATTTTTATCAAATGAAATTAATATCTTGCCATGCTGATATGCATATCTGATATGCTTGGATCATTCCGATTCACATGAAATTACAAAAGACACATTTTTAAAAATGACTTTTGACACTTGTTTCATAAACACAATTTGTCAGCCTAATCTTTAAACACTACAAAGACTCTTTGGAAGGAATCTTGTGGATGATCGCGAGATGAGTTTTGCGGAAAGGAAAATAGATGCAGGCCTTCAAATTGACAATTTCAATTTCTTCCAAGAGATCTTTCTCTAAATTTATCTGATAGGCAAAGACAAGATATTGTTTCATAAAAATTTAGATCATTACAGAAATGAGTAACTTTTTTAAATATTTCACCTCAGGAACATGCTCTAGTCTAATATATATACATGTACAATATAGATATATCAGCTCTTTTCTTTCTTCAGTGTTTAGTAAAATTAACAACATTTTGTCCATTTCAAATGTATTTTCGAGATAAAATATATTTTTAACCTTACTTACTTTCATAAAGTTTGTATTTGTAAAAAATGGTATGGAAAGTCTAGAGCATATTTATTATTATCATCGTAGATAGATTTTGTATGTATACATGTATCCGCATAATAGTAGGGATATAAGGGTTTTGTAAAGATATAAGTTTAACAAATATTTAACATTTTGCTGTAATTCAGGCTTTTTATGTATTCTGATTAGTTTGAAGATTTTCTTTGCGATAGATATCAGATGGAAAGAAAATTCAAATTTACGTTATTCCTGTTTTAAACATTCTTGACCTCAGCTAAGAATGAGAATAGTGAATCTCAAATCATGTGAATGGAAGGTCATGAATGTGACTTACTTTTCTATCGCAGATTTAGCTCAAATATTTTTCAAAGATCATGTTTTATGATATAAATTTAAGGTAAGAAAACTGATTTACTGTGTTACTATTGAAAGATGTTGCTGACAGTAGCTATACAAGTAACCACATGCCGTATGACATGTGTGGCCGCAACAGTACCTACTCGTCTGTATTGATAAATCTTGTAGAATATTGTAGATGTAGAAATGATTTTGTATTGTGTATAATAAAATTTGAAATATTAACTTATTATTTTGTTTTATTTCCTATTAATAGTACACTGTGTGCAGTTTCTGCCAACGTACCCAGGTTGAGATGGATACAAGTAAATCAGGGCTGTACATACCATTGTATACCTCTTAATGTTCTTACAATGAAACTATCATTCACTAGAAGCCACATGCCTGCAGTACATAACATACAAGAAAATCCACATGCAAATATGCTTAGTGAGTGAGTGAGTTATTGCTTAACGCCGCTTCGGCAGTATCGCAGCCATTTGTGGCGAGTAAATATGCTTAGAACTTACTTTCATAGGGAACACATCATAATTATCTTTTCAAAAAGATTACACTGTAACATTATGACCACAATATGATAACTTTGCATCCCACTTAGACCTCGTTGCCGTAGCAACCATTCGTAAAAGTGTCCTGTTCATTATTGATATCGTCAAAACAGTCCTGATATCTGATACACGGACGCTTTCAAAACCACTTTTAAACAAGATTAGTTACAGTTTACCAACGCCAATGACATACAGATTAAGCTAAATGTTTGATTTACTAAGATCAATGCGTAAAAATACTATAAAGAAACATGATGTGATACTCAATACAGTTGGGAATAAAATAGCCTACTTGAATCAATTCATTGACTTCTGCCAAAAAGTGAACTAGAAAGAATAGACCCAACAAATAAACATGACTTTGATATATTTTCTACCACAAATTTACAAGAACCATACTGATTAGAAACTTATGTTAGAAATTATAAATAATAGTTTGAAGCATAGAAAATAATATACAATTAAGGGAATATACAAAATAAACAATTTATAAGAATGTTCAAGTTACTTAAATATTGAAAATCCAACCGATTTAACTATATACTCTTCCAAAAAAGAAACTTGACACATGTGTAAAACGACTTTCCTCAAAATATCTGAAAGCACGATATAAAAAATGACCTTGAATTGAAGGTTGAATTCCAATATTCACAGAAACACATCAAAACTGCACTGACGTAGCGTTTGAAGAACAATTTTACCAATTCACCAAAATGCAACGGGCTGTTAAACCGTGCATCACACGATCCTGCATTTATGCATGCTGGAGCCCATGCTCAAGGGATATGAAACTATAATATATAGTATATAGGAGACTCTGTTGGAGTCGCCCCATGACAAGTACGCTGATCCCTGGGCTACACAGAGTTTCAGATCAAACAGTCCGTAAGAGATTGAAGGAGCTGGACATAGCCCACAATTGCATGCGCTAACTTTTACCTCAACCCGGAAGCAATTCAGAGACAATGTAGTCCCTAGTGTAGGGGCTGTTTCTCGTACTTGTAAAGATTATTTTGTGACATGTGATGGTTCAAATGAAAGGTCTGTTACTGTAGTATGTGTGTGATTTTTTCTGGGTCTTAGATTGACTGCTACAGTGTTGGTGTGAGCAGGCAAAGTGACCCCAAATTGAAGGTCGAGGGTCACGGACCAACCTTGAAGACGGGGTCACATATGTTTACCATGGCTACCGGCCAAAAATGCCACGAAACCTATGCTAATTTTTTTACTGAAAAGTGATCTATGGCAGGTAGGTCAGTGTGCAATAGCTGAATGCCCAACGAGATATAGGGAATTGGCTGTATTAGAAAGACAATGATGATAGAACTTCTTGAAATTAAGTGTGGGCTGTGGCCAGCCTGGCTGACATTTCCTCTACCTCTCTGAAGCTAACTCTATAGTGTTTGTGTATCTGGCTGATGGCATGATTAATGTTTGCAGCATCGCGTGCTTGGATCCCCAAACGAAGTTTGAATGGTGATTTATGTGTCCTATCTCCAAAAAATGTTTTTATATCAAATTATTGAATTTTGAGTCAGTGTCAAGTTTCTTTTTTAAAGAGTATATTTAGAAGTCACCTTCAATTTCCATTGTCGCAAAGCCAAGCTTATAAGACGACCTCATTCTTCAGAAGCAATCTAGCAATTGAAGATAAAACTACAAATATATAGAAAGTAAATGTTTAAGTAGAAAGCAAATAAAATGTATATTGCAACATGTTTTTATATAATGCACATTATGTGCCTGTTTCCAATCATTAAGATATGATAATGTATGTTTCATTTTAATGAATATTGCAAATATTTTCATCATTGAAGTTCTTTCTTAAATTCTAAATGTGTGTATTTCATTTTAAACTGTGTCCAGATTGGAAATACATATAATGACGCCTGTCGTGAATCGTTTTAACACATCGTTTCTCATTATGTTTTAGTTGTGACCATTTATTTGTACCTCTTGTCACCATGCCGGATACAACTTTTTATCATGTCTTTCCAATCTGAGACAATTTTTTTAATGAATTTATTTTTTAAATGTTTACTCTCAGTTTGGTTGTGTCAAACTTTTAACTTTTATTTTATTTTCTTTGATTTAGATACTAATTATTTGATGTCTATGTTGTCAATTTTATGTTGAGTTCAAATTAAACTAAAACTTTTCATTACTGTTATTTAAAGATCTTACAAATTAACTATACATTTGATTACACAGCTGCTAATGAAACAACTTGGACGATATTTTTTTTAAAGATTAAGATTAAATGGAAAAGTATAAATGCATATAATTTCGAAATCTTGCATCATATTCCCAAATGATGGTTATGTAAATCTAATTTGTTTGTTTTTCCCATGCAAACAAATTTGGTGTGGGGGGGGTGTCTCATATGCTTCAGAGGTTATGATGGAAGAACTGAGTAGTGGAGTAACCTCTGTGTTAAGAGAATGTTGAATACATGAGATTATTTCACTGTTTATATTTGATCTGGGTTTTTTCAGTGAGCCAGATCTTCACAATGTCATAGTGTTCATACTTGTTGACACTCAACACAGATTGCTGAAGAAAACTTTTATGATTTCATTTGAGACAATAAGTTGATCTCCAAATTTACAAAAACCACAAGTTTGTTTATTGATGATTAATTGAAGATTAAGGTTAAGTGACGCGATAAAATCCTTGAATTTTCAAATAAAATACATTTTCTGTTTTTGAAAGAAAATTCAATTATTTAGTTTTAGTAAAATATTGCACAATTTATTTTCTAAAATGTCCTGTACTGAGTGAGCCCTTAGGAGATTGTGTTCCCAGGTTTGAGGTAGGATAGCTATTCGCAAACAATCGTGCTTCCTAACAGGGGATTTTGCTCCACCAAATCAGTCCGAGTTTTAGCAGGTATAAGTGTAATGATCGTGATTTTTATCAAATGAAATTAATATCTTGCCATGCTGATATGCATATCTGATATGCTTGGATCATTCCGATTCACATGAAATTACAAAAGACACATTTTTAAAAATGACTTTTGACACTTGTTTCATAAACACAATTTGTCAGCCTAATCTTTAAACACTACAAAGACTCTTTGGAAGGAATCTTGTGGATGATCGCGAGATGAGTTTTGCGGAAAGGAAAATAGATGCAGGCCTTCAAATTGACAATTTCAATTTCTTCCAAGAGATCTTTCTCTAAATTTATCTGATAGGCAAAGACAAGATATTGTTTCATAAAAATTTAGATCATTACAGAAATGAGTAACTTTTTTAAATATTTCACCTCAGGAACATGCTCTAGTCTAATATATATACATGTACAATATAGATATATCAGCTCTTTTCTTTCTTCAGTGTTTAGTAAAATTAACAACATTTTGTCCATTTCAAATGTATTTTCGAGATAAAATATATTTTTAACCTTACTTACTTTCATAAAGTTTGTATTTGTAAAAAATGGTATGGAAAGTCTAGAGCATATTTATTATTATCATCGTAGATAGATTTTGTATGTATACATGTATCCGCATAATAGTAGGGATATAAGGGTTTTGTAAAGATATAAGTTTAACAAATATTTAACATTTTGCTGTAATTCAGGCTTTTTATGTATTCTGATTAGTTTGAAGATTTTCTTTGCGATAGATATCAGATGGAAAGAAAATTCAAATTTACGTTATTCCTGTTTTAAACATTCTTGACCTCAGCTAAGAATGAGAATAGTGAATCTCAAATCATGTGAATGGAAGGTCATGAATGTGACTTACTTTTCTATCGCAGATTTAGCTCAAATATTTTTCAAAGATCATGTTTTATGATATAAATTTAAGGTAAGAAAACTGATTTACTGTGTTACTATTGAAAGATGTTGCTGACAGTAGCTATACAAGTAACCACATGCCGTATGACATGTGTGGCCGCAACAGTACCTACTCGTCTGTATTGATAAATCTTGTAGAATATTGTAGATGTAGAAATGATTTTGTATTGTGTATAATAAAATTTGAAATATTAACTTATTATTTTGTTTTATTTCCTATTAATAGTACACTGTGTGCAGTTTCTGCCAACGTACCCAGGTTGAGATGGATACAAGTAAATCAGGGCTGTACATACCATTGTATACCTCTTAATGTTCTTACAATGAAACTATCATTCACTAGAAGCCACATGCCTGCAGTACATAACATACAAGAAAATCCACATGCAAATATGCTTAGTGAGTGAGTGAGTTATTGCTTAACGCCGCTTCGGCAGTATCGCAGCCATTTGTGGCGAGTAAATATGCTTAGAACTTACTTTCATAGGGAACACATCATAATTATCTTTTCAAAAAGATTACACTGTAACATTATGACCACAATATGATAACTTTGCATCCCACTTAGACCTCGTTGCCGTAGCAACCATTCGTAAAAGTGTCCTGTTCATTATTGATATCGTCAAAACAGTCCTGATATCTGATACACGGACGCTTTCAAAACCACTTTTAAACAAGATTAGTTACAGTTTACCAACGCCAATGACATACAGATTAAGCTAAATGTTTGATTTACTAAGATCAATGCGTAAAAATACTATAAAGAAACATGATGTGATACTCAATACAGTTGGGAATAAAATAGCCTACTTGAATCAATTCATTGACTTCTGCCAAAAAGTGAACTAGAAAGAATAGACCCAACAAATAAACATGACTTTGATATATTTTCTACCACAAATTTACAAGAACCATACTGATTAGAAACTTATGTTAGAAATTATAAATAATAGTTTGAAGCATAGAAAATAATATACAATTAAGGGAATATACAAAATAAACAATTTATAAGAATGTTCAAGTTACTTAAATATTGAAAATCCAACCGATTTAACTATATACTCTTCCAAAAAAGAAACTTGACACATGTGTAAAACGACTTTCCTCAAAATATCTGAAAGCACGATATAAAAAATGACCTTGAATTGAAGGTTGAATTCCAATATTCACAGAAACACATCAAAACTGCACTGACGTAGCGTTTGAAGAACAATTTTACCAATTCACCAAAATGCAACGGGCTGTTAAACCGTGCATCACACGATCCTGCATTTATGCATGCTGGAGCCCATGCTCAAGGGATATGAAACTATAATATATAGTATATAGGAGACTCTGTTGGAGTCGCCCCATGACAAGTACGCTGATCCCTGGGCTACACAGAGTTTCAGATCAAACAGTCTGTAAGAGATTGAAGGAGCTGGACATAGCCCACAATTGCATGCGCTAACTTTTACCTCAACCCGGAAGCAATTCAGAGACAATGTAGTCCCTAGTGTAGGGGCTGTTTCTCGTACTTGTAAAGATTATTTTGTGACATGTGATGGTTCAAATGAAAGGTCTGTTACTGTAGTATGTGTGTGATTTTTTCTGGGTCTTAGATTGACTGCTACAGTGTTGGTGTGAGCAGGCAAAGTGACCCCAAATTGAAGGTCGAGGGTCACGGACCAACCTTGAAGACGGGGTCACATATGTTTACCATGGCTACCGGCCAAAAATGCCACGAAACCTATGCTAATTTTTTTACTGAAAAGTGATCTATGGCAGGTAGGTCAGTGTGCAATAGCTGAATGCCCAACGAGATATAGGGAATTGGCTGTATTAGAAAGACAATGATGATAGAACTTCTTGAAATTAAGTGTGGGCTGTGGCCAGCCTGGCTGACATTTCCTCTACCTCTCTGAAGCTAACTCTATAGTGTTTGTGTATCTGGCTGATGGCATGATTAATGTTTGCAGCATCGCGTGCTTGGATCCCCAAACGAAGTTTGAATGGTGATTTATGTGTCCTATCTCCAAAAAATGTTTTTATATCAAATTATTGAATTTTGAGTCAGTGTCAAGTTTCTTTTTTAAAGAGTATATTTAGAAGTCACCTTCAATTTCCATTGTCGCAAAGCCAAGCTTATAAGACGACCTCATTCTTCAGAAGCAATCTAGCAATTGAAGATAAAACTACAAATATATAGAAAGTAAATGTTTAAGTAGAAAGCAAATAAAATGTATATTGCAACATGTTTTTATATAATGCACATTATGTGCCTGTTTCCAATCATTAAGATATGATAATGTATGTTTCATTTTAATGAATATTGCAAATATTTTCATCATTGAAGTTCTTTCTTAAATTCTAAATGTGTGTATTTCATTTTAAACTGTGTCCAGATTGGAAATACATATAATGACGCCTGTCGTGAATCGTTTTAACACATCGTTTCTCATTATGTTTTAGTTGTGACCATTTATTTGTACCTCTTGTCACCATGCCGGATACAACTTTTTATCATGTCTTTCCAATCTGAGACAATTTTTTTAATGAATTTATTTTTTAAATGTTTACTCTCAGTTTGGTTGTGTCAAACTTTTAACTTTTATTTTATTTTCTTTGATTTAGATACTAATTATTTGATGTCTATGTTGTCAATTTTATGTTGAGTTCAAATTAAACTAAAACTTTTCATTACTGTTATTTAAAGATCTTACAAATTAACTATACATTTGATTACACAGCTGCTAATGAAACAACTTGGACGATATTTTTTTTAAAGATTAAGATTAAATGGAAAAGTATAAATGCATATAATTTCGAAATCTTGCATCATATTCCCAAATGATGGTTATGTAAATCTAATTTGTTTGTTTTTCCCATGCAAACAAATTTGGTGTGGGGGGGGGTGTCTCATATGCTTCAGAGGTTATGATGGAAGAACTGAGTAGTGGAGTAACCTCTGTGTTAAGAGAATGTTGAATACATGAGATTATTTCACTGTTTATATTTGATCTGGGTTTTTTCAGTGAGCCAGATCTTCACAATGTCATAGTGTTCATACTTGTTGACACTCAACACAGATTGCTGAAGAAAACTTTTATGATTTCATTTGAGACAATAAGTTGATCTCCAAATTTACAAAAACCACAAGTTTGTTTATTGATGATTAATTGAAGATTAAGGTTAAGTGACGCGATAAAATCCTTGAATTTTCAAATAAAATACATTTTCTGTTTTTGAAAGAAAATTCAATTATTTAGTTTTAGTAAAATATTGCACAATTTATTTTCTAAAATGTCCTGTACTGAGTGAGCCCTTAGGAGATTGTGTTCCCAGGTTTGAGGTAGGATAGCTATTCGCAAACAATCGTGCTTCCTAACAGGGGATTTTGCTCCACCAAATCAGTCCGAGTTTTAGCAGGTATAAGTGTAATGATCGTGATTTTTATCAAATGAAATTAATATCTTGCCATGCTGATATGCATATCTGATATGCTTGGATCATTCCGATTCACATGAAATTACAAAAGACACATTTTTAAAAATGACTTTTGACACTTGTTTCATAAACACAATTTGTCAGCCTAATCTTTAAACACTACAAAGACTCTTTGGAAGGAATCTTGTGGATGATCGCGAGATGAGTTTTGCGGAAAGGAAAATAGATGCAGGCCTTCAAATTGACAATTTCAATTTCTTCCAAGAGATCTTTCTCTAAATTTATCTGATAGGCAAAGACAAGATATTGTTTCATAAAAATTTAGATCATTACAGAAATGAGTAACTTTTTTAAATATTTCACCTCAGGAACATGCTCTAGTCTAATATATATACATGTACAATATAGATATATCAGCTCTTTTCTTTCTTCAGTGTTTAGTAAAATTAACAACATTTTGTCCATTTCAAATGTATTTTCGAGATAAAATATATTTTTAACCTTACTTACTTTCATAAAGTTTGTATTTGTAAAAAATGGTATGGAAAGTCTAGAGCATATTTATTATTATCATCGTAGATAGATTTTGTATGTATACATGTATCCGCATAATAGTAGGGATATAAGGGTTTTGTAAAGATATAAGTTTAACAAATATTTAACATTTTGCTGTAATTCAGGCTTTTTATGTATTCTGATTAGTTTGAAGATTTTCTTTGCGATAGATATCAGATGGAAAGAAAATTCAAATTTACGTTATTCCTGTTTTAAACATTCTTGACCTCAGCTAAGAATGAGAATAGTGAATCTCAAATCATGTGAATGGAAGGTCATGAATGTGACTTACTTTTCTATCGCAGATTTAGCTCAAATATTTTTCAAAGATCATGTTTTATGATATAAATTTAAGGTAAGAAAACTGATTTACTGTGTTACTATTGAAAGATGTTGCTGACAGTAGCTATACAAGTAACCACATGCCGTATGACATGTGTGGCCGCAACAGTACCTACTCGTCTGTATTGATAAATCTTGTAGAATATTGTAGATGTAGAAATGATTTTGTATTGTGTATAATAAAATTTGAAATATTAACTTATTATTTTGTTTTATTTCCTATTAATAGTACACTGTGTGCAGTTTCTGCCAACGTACCCAGGTTGAGATGGATACAAGTAAATCAGGGCTGTACATACCATTGTATACCTCTTAATGTTCTTACAATGAAACTATCATTCACTAGAAGCCACATGCCTGCAGTACATAACATACAAGAAAATCCACATGCAAATATGCTTAGTGAGTGAGTGAGTTATTGCTTAACGCCGCTTCGGCAGTATCGCAGCCATTTGTGGCGAGTAAATATGCTTAGAACTTACTTTCATAGGGAACACATCATAATTATCTTTTCAAAAAGATTACACTGTAACATTATGACCACAATATGATAACTTTGCATCCCACTTAGACCTCGTTGCCGTAGCAACCATTCGTAAAAGTGTCCTGTTCATTATTGATATCGTCAAAACAGTCCTGATATCTGATACACGGACGCTTTCAAAACCACTTTTAAACAAGATTAGTTACAGTTTACCAACGCCAATGACATACAGATTAAGCTAAATGTTTGATTTACTAAGATCAATGCGTAAAAATACTATAAAGAAACATGATGTGATACTCAATACAGTTGGGAATAAAATAGCCTACTTGAATCAATTCATTGACTTCTGCCAAAAAGTGAACTAGAAAGAATAGACCCAACAAATAAACATGACTTTGATATATTTTCTACCACAAATTTACAAGAACCATACTGATTAGAAACTTATGTTAGAAATTATAAATAATAGTTTGAAGCATAGAAAATAATATACAATTAAGGGAATATACAAAATAAACAATTTATAAGAATGTTCAAGTTACTTAAATATTGAAAATCCAACCGATTTAACTATATACTCTTCCAAAAAAGAAACTTGACACATGTGTAAAACGACTTTCCTCAAAATATCTGAAAGCACGATATAAAAAATGACCTTGAATTGAAGGTTGAATTCCAATATTCACAGAAACACATCAAAACTGCACTGACGTAGCGTTTGAAGAACAATTTTACCAATTCACCAAAATGCAACGGGCTGTTAAACCGTGCATCACACGATCCTGCATTTATGCATGCTGGAGCCCATGCTCAAGGGATATGAAACTATAATATATAGTATATAGGAGACTCTGTTGGAGTCGCCCCATGACAAGTACGCTGATCCCTGGGCTACACAGAGTTTCAGATCAAACAGTCCGTAAGAGATTGAAGGAGCTGGACATAGCCCACAATTGCATGCGCTAACTTTTACCTCAACCCGGAAGCAATTCAGAGACAATGTAGTCCCTAGTGTAGGGGCTGTTTCTCGTACTTGTAAAGATTATTTTGTGACATGTGATGGTTCAAATGAAAGGTCTGTTACTGTAGTATGTGTGTGATTTTTTCTGGGTCTTAGATTGACTGCTACAGTGTTGGTGTGAGCAGGCAAAGTGACCCCAAATTGAAGGTCGAGGGTCACGGACCAACCTTGAAGACGGGGTCACATATGTTTACCATGGCTACCGGCCAAAAATGCCACGAAACCTATGCTAATTTTTTTACTGAAAAGTGATCTATGGCAGGTAGGTCAGTGTGCAATAGCTGAATGCCCAACGAGATATAGGGAATTGGCTGTATTAGAAAGACAATGATGATAGAACTTCTTGAAATTAAGTGTGGGCTGTGGCCAGCCTGGCTGACATTTCCTCTACCTCTCTGAAGCTAACTCTATAGTGTTTGTGTATCTGGCTGATGGCATGATTAATGTTTGCAGCATCGCGTGCTTGGATCCCCAAACGAAGTTTGAATGGTGATTTATGTGTCCTATCTCCAAAAAATGTTTTTATATCAAATTATTGAATTTTGAGTCAGTGTCAAGTTTCTTTTTTAAAGAGTATATTTAGAAGTCACCTTCAATTTCCATTGTCGCAAAGCCAAGCTTATAAGACGACCTCATTCTTCAGAAGCAATCTAGCAATTGAAGATAAAACTACAAATATATAGAAAGTAAATGTTTAAGTAGAAAGCAAATAAAATGTATATTGCAACATGTTTTTATATAATGCACATTATGTGCCTGTTTCCAATCATTAAGATATGATAATGTATGTTTCATTTTAATGAATATTGCAAATATTTTCATCATTGAAGTTCTTTCTTAAATTCTAAATGTGTGTATTTCATTTTAAACTGTGTCCAGATTGGAAATACATATAATGACGCCTGTCGTGAATCGTTTTAACACATCGTTTCTCATTATGTTTTAGTTGTGACCATTTATTTGTACCTCTTGTCACCATGCCGGATACAACTTTTTATCATGTCTTTCCAATCTGAGACAATTTTTTTAATGAATTTATTTTTTAAATGTTTACTCTCAGTTTGGTTGTGTCAAACTTTTAACTTTTATTTTATTTTCTTTGATTTAGATACTAATTATTTGATGTCTATGTTGTCAATTTTATGTTGAGTTCAAATTAAACTAAAACTTTTCATTACTGTTATTTAAAGATCTTACAAATTAACTATACATTTGATTACACAGCTGCTAATGAAACAACTTGGACGATATTTTTTTTAAAGATTAAGATTAAATGGAAAAGTATAAATGCATATAATTTCGAAATCTTGCATCATATTCCCAAATGATGGTTATGTAAATCTAATTTGTTTGTTTTTCCCATGCAAACAAATTTGGTGTGGGGGGGGTGTCTCATATGCTTCAGAGGTTATGATGGAAGAACTGAGTAGTGGAGTAACCTCTGTGTTAAGAGAATGTTGAATACATGAGATTATTTCACTGTTTATATTTGATCTGGGTTTTTTCAGTGAGCCAGATCTTCACAATGTCATAGTGTTCATACTTGTTGACACTCAACACAGATTGCTGAAGAAAACTTTTATGATTTCATTTGAGACAATAAGTTGATCTCCAAATTTACAAAAACCACAAGTTTGTTTATTGATGATTAATTGAAGATTAAGGTTAAGTGACGCGATAAAATCCTTGAATTTTCAAATAAAATACATTTTCTGTTTTTGAAAGAAAATTCAATTATTTAGTTTTAGTAAAATATTGCACAATTTATTTTCTAAAATGTCCTGTACTGAGTGAGCCCTTAGGAGATTGTGTTCCCAGGTTTGAGGTAGGATAGCTATTCGCAAACAATCGTGCTTCCTAACAGGGGATTTTGCTCCACCAAATCAGTCCGAGTTTTAGCAGGTATAAGTGTAATGATCGTGATTTTTATCAAATGAAATTAATATCTTGCCATGCTGATATGCATATCTGATATGCTTGGATCATTCCGATTCACATGAAATTACAAAAGACACATTTTTAAAAATGACTTTTGACACTTGTTTCATAAACACAATTTGTCAGCCTAATCTTTAAACACTACAAAGACTCTTTGGAAGGAATCTTGTGGATGATCGCGAGATGAGTTTTGCGGAAAGGAAAATAGATGCAGGCCTTCAAATTGACAATTTCAATTTCTTCCAAGAGATCTTTCTCTAAATTTATCTGATAGGCAAAGACAAGATATTGTTTCATAAAAATTTAGATCATTACAGAAATGAGTAACTTTTTTAAATATTTCACCTCAGGAACATGCTCTAGTCTAATATATATACATGTACAATATAGATATATCAGCTCTTTTCTTTCTTCAGTGTTTAGTAAAATTAACAACATTTTGTCCATTTCAAATGTATTTTCGAGATAAAATATATTTTTAACCTTACTTACTTTCATAAAGTTTGTATTTGTAAAAAATGGTATGGAAAGTCTAGAGCATATTTATTATTATCATCGTAGATAGATTTTGTATGTATACATGTATCCGCATAATAGTAGGGATATAAGGGTTTTGTAAAGATATAAGTTTAACAAATATTTAACATTTTGCTGTAATTCAGGCTTTTTATGTATTCTGATTAGTTTGAAGATTTTCTTTGCGATAGATATCAGATGGAAAGAAAATTCAAATTTACGTTATTCCTGTTTTAAACATTCTTGACCTCAGCTAAGAATGAGAATAGTGAATCTCAAATCATGTGAATGGAAGGTCATGAATGTGACTTACTTTTCTATCGCAGATTTAGCTCAAATATTTTTCAAAGATCATGTTTTATGATATAAATTTAAGGTAAGAAAACTGATTTACTGTGTTACTATTGAAAGATGTTGCTGACAGTAGCTATACAAGTAACCACATGCCGTATGACATGTGTGGCCGCAACAGTACCTACTCGTCTGTATTGATAAATCTTGTAGAATATTGTAGATGTAGAAATGATTTTGTATTGTGTATAATAAAATTTGAAATATTAACTTATTATTTTGTTTTATTTCCTATTAATAGTACACTGTGTGCAGTTTCTGCCAACGTACCCAGGTTGAGATGGATACAAGTAAATCAGGGCTGTACATACCATTGTATACCTCTTAATGTTCTTACAATGAAACTATCATTCACTAGAAGCCACATGCCTGCAGTACATAACATACAAGAAAATCCACATGCAAATATGCTTAGTGAGTGAGTGAGTTATTGCTTAACGCCGCTTCGGCAGTATCGCAGCCATTTGTGGCGAGTAAATATGCTTAGAACTTACTTTCATAGGGAACACATCATAATTATCTTTTCAAAAAGATTACACTGTAACATTATGACCACAATATGATAACTTTGCATCCCACTTAGACCTCGTTGCCGTAGCAACCATTCGTAAAAGTGTCCTGTTCATTATTGATATCGTCAAAACAGTCCTGATATCTGATACACGGACGCTTTCAAAACCACTTTTAAACAAGATTAGTTACAGTTTACCAACGCCAATGACATACAGATTAAGCTAAATGTTTGATTTACTAAGATCAATGCGTAAAAATACTATAAAGAAACATGATGTGATACTCAATACAGTTGGGAATAAAATAGCCTACTTGAATCAATTCATTGACTTCTGCCAAAAAGTGAACTAGAAAGAATAGACCCAACAAATAAACATGACTTTGATATATTTTCTACCACAAATTTACAAGAACCATACTGATTAGAAACTTATGTTAGAAATTATAAATAATAGTTTGAAGCATAGAAAATAATATACAATTAAGGGAATATACAAAATAAACAATTTATAAGAATGTTCAAGTTACTTAAATATTGAAAATCCAACCGATTTAACTATATACTCTTCCAAAAAAGAAACTTGACACATGTGTAAAACGACTTTCCTCAAAATATCTGAAAGCACGATATAAAAAATGACCTTGAATTGAAGGTTGAATTCCAATATTCACAGAAACACATCAAAACTGCACTGACGTAGCGTTTGAAGAACAATTTTACCAATTCACCAAAATGCAACGGGCTGTTAAACCGTGCATCACACGATCCTGCATTTATGCATGCTGGAGCCCATGCTCAAGGGATATGAAACTATAATATATAGTATATAGGAGACTCTGTTGGAGTCGCCCCATGACAAGTACGCTGATCCCTGGGCTACACAGAGTTTCAGATCAAACAGTCCGTAAGAGATTGAAGGAGCTGGACATAGCCCACAATTGCATGCGCTAACTTTTACCTCAACCCGGAAGCAATTCAGAGACAATGTAGTCCCTAGTGTAGGGGCTGTTTCTCGTACTTGTAAAGATTATTTTGTGACATGTGATGGTTCAAATGAAAGGTCTGTTACTGTAGTATGTGTGTGATTTTTTCTGGGTCTTAGATTGACTGCTACAGTGTTGGTGTGAGCAGGCAAAGTGACCCCAAATTGAAGGTCGAGGGTCACGGACCAACCTTGAAGACGGGGTCACATATGTTTACCATGGCTACCGGCCAAAAATGCCACGAAACCTATGCTAATTTTTTTACTGAAAAGTGATCTATGGCAGGTAGGTCAGTGTGCAATAGCTGAATGCCCAACGAGATATAGGGAATTGGCTGTATTAGAAAGACAATGATGATAGAACTTCTTGAAATTAAGTGTGGGCTGTGGCCAGCCTGGCTGACATTTCCTCTACCTCTCTGAAGCTAACTCTATAGTGTTTGTGTATCTGGCTGATGGCATGATTAATGTTTGCAGCATCGCGTGCTTGGATCCCCAAACGAAGTTTGAATGGTGATTTATGTGTCCTATCTCCAAAAAATGTTTTTATATCAAATTATTGAATTTTGAGTCAGTGTCAAGTTTCTTTTTTAAAGAGTATATTTAGAAGTCACCTTCAATTTCCATTGTCGCAAAGCCAAGCTTATAAGACGACCTCATTCTTCAGAAGCAATCTAGCAATTGAAGATAAAACTACAAATATATAGAAAGTAAATGTTTAAGTAGAAAGCAAATAAAATGTATATTGCAACATGTTTTTATATAATGCACATTATGTGCCTGTTTCCAATCATTAAGATATGATAATGTATGTTTCATTTTAATGAATATTGCAAATATTTTCATCATTGAAGTTCTTTCTTAAATTCTAAATGTGTGTATTTCATTTTAAACTGTGTCCAGATTGGAAATACATATAATGACGCCTGTCGTGAATCGTTTTAACACATCGTTTCTCATTATGTTTTAGTTGTGACCATTTATTTGTACCTCTTGTCACCATGCCGGATACAACTTTTTATCATGTCTTTCCAATCTGAGACAATTTTTTTAATGAATTTATTTTTTAAATGTTTACTCTCAGTTTGGTTGTGTCAAACTTTTAACTTTTATTTTATTTTCTTTGATTTAGATACTAATTATTTGATGTCTATGTTGTCAATTTTATGTTGAGTTCAAATTAAACTAAAACTTTTCATTACTGTTATTTAAAGATCTTACAAATTAACTATACATTTGATTACACAGCTGCTAATGAAACAACTTGGACGATATTTTTTTTAAAGATTAAGATTAAATGGAAAAGTATAAATGCATATAATTTCGAAATCTTGCATCATATTCCCAAATGATGGTTATGTAAATCTAATTTGTTTGTTTTTCCCATGCAAACAAATTTGGTGTGGGGGGGGTGTCTCATATGCTTCAGAGGTTATGATGGAAGAACTGAGTAGTGGAGTAACCTCTGTGTTAAGAGAATGTTGAATACATGAGATTATTTCACTGTTTATATTTGATCTGGGTTTTTTCAGTGAGCCAGATCTTCACAATGTCATAGTGTTCATACTTGTTGACACTCAACACAGATTGCTGAAGAAAACTTTTATGATTTCATTTGAGACAATAAGTTGATCTCCAAATTTACAAAAACCACAAGTTTGTTTATTGATGATTAATTGAAGATTAAGGTTAAGTGACGCGATAAAATCCTTGAATTTTCAAATAAAATACATTTTCTGTTTTTGAAAGAAAATTCAATTATTTAGTTTTAGTAAAATATTGCACAATTTATTTTCTAAAATGTCCTGTACTGAGTGAGCCCTTAGGAGATTGTGTTCCCAGGTTTGAGGTAGGATAGCTATTCGCAAACAATCGTGCTTCCTAACAGGGGATTTTGCTCCACCAAATCAGTCCGAGTTTTAGCAGGTATAAGTGTAATGATCGTGATTTTTATCAAATGAAATTAATATCTTGCCATGCTGATATGCATATCTGATATGCTTGGATCATTCCGATTCACATGAAATTACAAAAGACACATTTTTAAAAATGACTTTTGACACTTGTTTCATAAACACAATTTGTCAGCCTAATCTTTAAACACTACAAAGACTCTTTGGAAGGAATCTTGTGGATGATCGCGAGATGAGTTTTGCGGAAAGGAAAATAGATGCAGGCCTTCAAATTGACAATTTCAATTTCTTCCAAGAGATCTTTCTCTAAATTTATCTGATAGGCAAAGACAAGATATTGTTTCATAAAAATTTAGATCATTACAGAAATGAGTAACTTTTTTAAATATTTCACCTCAGGAACATGCTCTAGTCTAATATATATACATGTACAATATAGATATATCAGCTCTTTTCTTTCTTCAGTGTTTAGTAAAATTAACAACATTTTGTCCATTTCAAATGTATTTTCGAGATAAAATATATTTTTAACCTTACTTACTTTCATAAAGTTTGTATTTGTAAAAAATGGTATGGAAAGTCTAGAGCATATTTATTATTATCATCGTAGATAGATTTTGTATGTATACATGTATCCGCATAATAGTAGGGATATAAGGGTTTTGTAAAGATATAAGTTTAACAAATATTTAACATTTTGCTGTAATTCAGGCTTTTTATGTATTCTGATTAGTTTGAAGATTTTCTTTGCGATAGATATCAGATGGAAAGAAAATTCAAATTTACGTTATTCCTGTTTTAAACATTCTTGACCTCAGCTAAGAATGAGAATAGTGAATCTCAAATCATGTGAATGGAAGGTCATGAATGTGACTTACTTTTCTATCGCAGATTTAGCTCAAATATTTTTCAAAGATCATGTTTTATGATATAAATTTAAGGTAAGAAAACTGATTTACTGTGTTACTATTGAAAGATGTTGCTGACAGTAGCTATACAAGTAACCACATGCCGTATGACATGTGTGGCCGCAACAGTACCTACTCGTCTGTATTGATAAATCTTGTAGAATATTGTAGATGTAGAAATGATTTTGTATTGTGTATAATAAAATTTGAAATATTAACTTATTATTTTGTTTTATTTCCTATTAATAGTCCACTGTGTGCAGTTTCTGCCAACGTACCCAGGTTGAGATGGATACAAGTAAATCAGGGCTGTACATACCATTGTATACCTCTTAATGTTCTTACAATGAAACTATCATTCACTAGAAGCCACATGCCTGCAGTACATAACATACAAGAAAATCCACATGCAAATATCCTTAGTGAGTGAGTGAGTTATTGCTTAACGCCGCTTCGGCAGTATCGCAGCCATTTGTGGCGAGTAAATATGCTTAGAACTTACTTTCATAGGGAACACATCATAATTATCTTTTCAAAAAGATTACACTGTAACATTATGACCACAATATGATAACTTTGCATCCCACTTAGACCTCGTTGCCGTAGCAACCATTCGTAAAAGTGTCCTGTTCATTATTGATATCGTCAAAACAGTCCTGATATCTGATACACGGACGCTTTCAAAACCACTTTTAAACAAGATTAGTTACAGTTTACCAACGCCAATGACATACAGATTAAGCTAAATGTTTGATTTACTAAGATCAATGCGTAAAAATACTATAAAGAAACATGATGTGATACTCAATACAGTTGGGAATAAAATAGCCTACTTGAATCAATTCATTGACTTCTGCCAAAAAGTGAACTAGAAAGAATAGACCCAACAAATAAACATGACTTTGATATATTTTCTACCACAAATTTACAAGAACCATACTGATTAGAAACTTATGTTAGAAATTATAAATAATAGTTTGAAGCATAGAAAATAATATACAATTAAGGGAATATACAAAATAAACAATTTATAAGAATGTTCAAGTTACTTAAATATTGAAAATCCAACCGATTTAACTATATACTCTTCCAAAAAAGAAACTTGACACATGTGTAAAACGACTTTCCTCAAAATATCTGAAAGCACGATATAAAAAATGACCTTGAATTGAAGGTTGAATTCCAATATTCACAGAAACACATCAAAACTGCACTGACGTAGCGTTTGAAGAACAATTTTACCAATTCACCAAAATGCAACGGGCTGTTAAACCGTGCATCACACGATCCTGCATTTATGCATGCTGGAGCCCATGCTCAAGGGATATGAAACTATAATATATAGTATATAGGAGACTCTGTTGGAGTCGCCCCATGACAAGTACGCTGATCCCTGGGCTACACAGAGTTTCAGATCAAACAGTCCGTAAGAGATTGAAGGAGCTGGACATAGCCCACAATTGCATGCGCTAACTTTTACCTCAACCCGGAAGCAATTCAGAGACAATGTAGTCCCTAGTGTAGGGGCTGTTTCTCGTACTTGTAAAGATTATTTTGTGACATGTGATGGTTCAAATGAAAGGTCTGTTACTGTAGTATGTGTGTGATTTTTTCTGGGTCTTAGATTGACTGCTACAGTGTTGGTGTGAGCAGGCAAAGTGACCCCAAATTGAAGGTCGAGGGTCACGGACCAACCTTGAAGACGGGGTCACATATGTTTACCATGGCTACCGGCCAAAAATGCCACGAAACCTATGCTAATTTTTTTACTGAAAAGTGATCTATGGCAGGTAGGTCAGTGTGCAATAGCTGAATGCCCAACGAGATATAGGGAATTGGCTGTATTAGAAAGACAATGATGATAGAACTTCTTGAAATTAAGTGTGGGCTGTGGCCAGCCTGGCTGACATTTCCTCTACCTCTCTGAAGCTAACTCTATAGTGTTTGTGTATCTGGCTGATGGCATGATTAATGTTTGCAGCATCGCGTGCTTGGATCCCCAAACGAAGTTTGAATGGTGATTTATGTGTCCTATCTCCAAAAAATGTTTTTATATCAAATTATTGAATTTTGAGTCAGTGTCAAGTTTCTTTTTTAAAGAGTATATTTAGAAGTCACCTTCAATTTCCATTGTCGCAAAGCCAAGCTTATAAGACGACCTCATTCTTCAGAAGCAATCTAGCAATTGAAGATAAAACTACAAATATATAGAAAGTAAATGTTTAAGTAGAAAGCAAATAAAATGTATATTGCAACATGTTTTTATATAATGCACATTATGTGCCTGTTTCCAATCATTAAGATATGATAATGTATGTTTCATTTTAATGAATATTGCAAATATTTTCATCATTGAAGTTCTTTCTTAAATTCTAAATGTGTGTATTTCATTTTAAACTGTGTCCAGATTGGAAATACATATAATGACGCCTGTCGTGAATCGTTTTAACACATCGTTTCTCATTATGTTTTAGTTGTGACCATTTATTTGTACCTCTTGTCACCATGCCGGATACAACTTTTTATCATGTCTTTCCAATCTGAGACAATTTTTTTAATGAATTTATTTTTTAAATGTTTACTCTCAGTTTGGTTGTGTCAAACTTTTAACTTTTATTTTATTTTCTTTGATTTAGATACTAATTATTTGATGTCTATGTTGTCAATTTTATGTTGAGTTCAAATTAAACTAAAACTTTTCATTACTGTTATTTAAAGATCTTACAAATTAACTATACATTTGATTACACAGCTGCTAATGAAACAACTTGGACGATATTTTTTTTAAAGATTAAGATTAAATGGAAAAGTATAAATGCATATAATTTCGAAATCTTGCATCATATTCCCAAATGATGGTTATGTAAATCTAATTTGTTTGTTTTTCCCATGCAAACAAATTTGGTGTGGGGGGGGTGTCTCATATGCTTCAGAGGTTATGATGGAAGAACTGAGTAGTGGAGTAACCTCTGTGTTAAGAGAATGTTGAATACATGAGATTATTTCACTGTTTATATTTGATCTGGGTTTTTTCAGTGAGCCAGATCTTCACAATGTCATAGTGTTCATACTTGTTGACACTCAACACAGATTGCTGAAGAAAACTTTTATGATTTCATTTGAGACAATAAGTTGATCTCCAAATTTACAAAAACCACAAGTTTGTTTATTGATGATTAATTGAAGATTAAGGTTAAGTGACGCGATAAAATCCTTGAATTTTCAAATAAAATACATTTTCTGTTTTTGAAAGAAAATTCAATTATTTAGTTTTAGTAAAATATTGCACAATTTATTTTCTAAAATGTCCTGTACTGAGTGAGCCCTTAGGAGATTGTGTTCCCAGGTTTGAGGTAGGATAGCTATTCGCAAACAATCGTGCTTCCTAACAGGGGATTTTGCTCCACCAAATCAGTCCGAGTTTTAGCAGGTATAAGTGTAATGATCGTGATTTTTATCAAATGAAATTAATATCTTGCCATGCTGATATGCATATCTGATATGCTTGGATCATTCCGATTCACATGAAATTACAAAAGACACATTTTTAAAAATGACTTTTGACACTTGTTTCATAAACACAATTTGTCAGCCTAATCTTTAAACACTACAAAGACTCTTTGGAAGGAATCTTGTGGATGATCGCGAGATGAGTTTTGCGGAAAGGAAAATAGATGCAGGCCTTCAAATTGACAATTTCAATTTCTTCCAAGAGATCTTTCTCTAAATTTATCTGATAGGCAAAGACAAGATATTGTTTCATAAAAATTTAGATCATTACAGAAATGAGTAACTTTTTTAAATATTTCACCTCAGGAACATGCTCTAGTCTAATATATATACATGTACAATATAGATATATCAGCTCTTTTCTTTCTTCAGTGTTTAGTAAAATTAACAACATTTTGTCCATTTCAAATGTATTTTCGAGATAAAATATATTTTTAACCTTACTTACTTTCATAAAGTTTGTATTTGTAAAAAATGGTATGGAAAGTCTAGAGCATATTTATTATTATCATCGTAGATAGATTTTGTATGTATACATGTATCCGCATAATAGTAGGGATATAAGGGTTTTGTAAAGATATAAGTTTAACAAATATTTAACATTTTGCTGTAATTCAGGCTTTTTATGTATTCTGATTAGTTTGAAGATTTTCTTTGCGATAGATATCAGATGGAAAGAAAATTCAAATTTACGTTATTCCTGTTTTAAACATTCTTGACCTCAGCTAAGAATGAGAATAGTGAATCTCAAATCATGTGAATGGAAGGTCATGAATGTGACTTACTTTTCTATCGCAGATTTAGCTCAAATATTTTTCAAAGATCATGTTTTATGATATAAATTTAAGGTAAGAAAACTGATTTACTGTGTTACTATTGAAAGATGTTGCTGACAGTAGCTATACAAGTAACCACATGCCGTATGACATGTGTGGCCGCAACAGTACCTACTCGTCTGTATTGATAAATCTTGTAGAATATTGTAGATGTAGAAATGATTTTGTATTGTGTATAATAAAATTTGAAATATTAACTTATTATTTTGTTTTATTTCCTATTAATAGTACACTGTGTGCAGTTTCTGCCAACGTACCCAGGTTGAGATGGATACAAGTAAATCAGGGCTGTACATACCATTGTATACCTCTTAATGTTCTTACAATGAAACTATCATTCACTAGAAGCCACATGCCTGCAGTACATAACATACAAGAAAATCCACATGCAAATATGCTTAGTGAGTGAGTGAGTTATTGCTTAACGCCGCTTCGGCAGTATCGCAGCCATTTGTGGCGAGTAAATATGCTTAGAACTTACTTTCATAGGGAACACATCATAATTATCTTTTCAAAAAGATTACACTGTAACATTATGACCACAATATGATAACTTTGCATCCCACTTAGACCTCGTTGCCGTAGCAACCATTCGTAAAAGTGTCCTGTTCATTATTGATATCGTCAAAACAGTCCTGATATCTGATACACGGACGCTTTCAAAACCACTTTTAAACAAGATTAGTTACAGTTTACCAACGCCAATGACATACAGATTAAGCTAAATGTTTGATTTACTAAGATCAATGCGTAAAAATACTATAAAGAAACATGATGTGATACTCAATACAGTTGGGAATAAAATAGCCTACTTGAATCAATTCATTGACTTCTGCCAAAAAGTGAACTAGAAAGAATAGACCCAACAAATAAACATGACTTTGATATATTTTCTACCACAAATTTACAAGAACCATACTGATTAGAAACTTATGTTAGAAATTATAAATAATAGTTTGAAGCATAGAAAATAATATACAATTAAGGGAATATACAAAATAAACAATTTATAAGAATGTTCAAGTTACTTAAATATTGAAAATCCAACCGATTTAACTATATACTCTTCCAAAAAAGAAACTTGACACATGTGTAAAACGACTTTCCTCAAAATATCTGAAAGCACGATATAAAAAATGACCTTGAATTGAAGGTTGAATTCCAATATTCACAGAAACACATCAAAACTGCACTGACGTAGCGTTTGAAGAACAATTTTACCAATTCACCAAAATGCAACGGGCTGTTAAACCGTGCATCACACGATCCTGCATTTATGCATGCTGGAGCCCATGCTCAAGGGATATGAAACTATAATATATAGTATATAGGAGACTCTGTTGGAGTCGCCCCATGACAAGTACGCTGATCCCTGGGCTACACAGAGTTTCAGATCAAACAGTCCGTAAGAGATTGAAGGAGCTGGACATAGCCCACAATTGCATGCGCTAACTTTTACCTCAACCCGGAAGCAATTCAGAGACAATGTAGTCCCTAGTGTAGGGGCTGTTTCTCGTACTTGTAAAGATTATTTTGTGACATGTGATGGTTCAAATGAAAGGTCTGTTACTGTAGTATGTGTGTGATTTTTTCTGGGTCTTAGATTGACTGCTACAGTGTTGGTGTGAGCAGGCAAAGTGACCCCAAATTGAAGGTCGAGGGTCACGGACCAACCTTGAAGACGGGGTCACATATGTTTACCATGGCTACCGGCCAAAAATGCCACGAAACCTATGCTAAATTTTTTACTGAAAAGTGATCTATGGCAGGTAGGTCAGTGTGCAATAGCTGAATGCCCAACGAGATATAGGGAATTGGCTGTATTAGAAAGACAATGATGATAGAACTTCTTGAAATTAAGTGTGGGCTGTGGCCAGCCTGGCTGACATTTCCTCTACCTCTCTGAAGCTAACTCTATAGTGTTTGTGTATCTGGCTGATGGCATGATTAATGTTTGCAGCATCGCGTGCTTGGATCCCCAAACGAAGTTTGAATGGTGATTTATGTGTCCTATCTCCAAAAAATGTTTTTATATCAAATTATTGAATTTTGAGTCAGTGTCAAGTTTCTTTTTTAAAGAGTATATTTAGAAGTCACCTTCAATTTCCATTGTCGCAAAGCCAAGCTTATAAGACGACCTCATTCTTCAGAAGCAATCTAGCAATTGAAGATAAAACTACAAATATATAGAAAGTAAATGTTTAAGTAGAAAGCAAATAAAATGTATATTGCAACATGTTTTTATATAATGCACATTATGTGCCTGTTTCCAATCATTAAGATATGATAATGTATGTTTCATTTTAATGAATATTGCAAATATTTTCATCATTGAAGTTCTTTCTTAAATTCTAAATGTGTGTATTTCATTTTAAACTGTGTCCAGATTGGAAATACATATAATGACGCCTGTCGTGAATCGTTTTAACACATCGTTTCTCATTATGTTTTAGTTGTGACCATTTATTTGTACCTCTTGTCACCATGCCGGATACAACTTTTTATCATGTCTTTCCAATCTGAGACAATTTTTTTAATGAATTTATTTTTTAAATGTTTACTCTCAGTTTGGTTGTGTCAAACTTTTAACTTTTATTTTATTTTCTTTGATTTAGATACTAATTATTTGATGTCTATGTTGTCAATTTTATGTTGAGTTCAAATTAAACTAAAACTTTTCATTACTGTTATTTAAAGATCTTACAAATTAACTATACATTTGATTACACAGCTGCTAATGAAACAACTTGGACGATATTTTTTTTAAAGATTAAGATTAAATGGAAAAGTATAAATGCATATAATTTCGAAATCTTGCATCATATTCCCAAATGATGGTTATGTAAATCTAATTTGTTTGTTTTTCCCATGCAAACAAATTTGGTGTGGGGGGGGTGTCTCATATGCTTCAGAGGTTATGATGGAAGAACTGAGTAGTGGAGTAACCTCTGTGTTAAGAGAATGTTGAATACATGAGATTATTTCACTGTTTATATTTGATCTGGGTTTTTTCAGTGAGCCAGATCTTCACAATGTCATAGTGTTCATACTTGTTGACACTCAACACAGATTGCTGAAGAAAACTTTTATGATTTCATTTGAGACAATAAGTTGATCTCCAAATTTACAAAAACCACAAGTTTGTTTATTGATGATTAATTGAAGATTAAGGTTAAGTGACGCGATAAAATCCTTGAATTTTCAAATAAAATACATTTTCTGTTTTTGAAAGAAAATTCAATTATTTAGTTTTAGTAAAATATTGCACAATTTATTTTCTAAAATGTCCTGTACTGAGTGAGCCCTTAGGAGATTGTGTTCCCAGGTTTGAGGTAGGATAGCTATTCGCAAACAATCGTGCTTCCTAACAGGGGATTTTGCTCCACCAAATCAGTCCGAGTTTTAGCAGGTATAAGTGTAATGATCGTGATTTTTATCAAATGAAATTAATATCTTGCCATGCTGATATGCATATCTGATATGCTTGGATCATTCCGATTCACATGAAATTACAAAAGACACATTTTTAAAAATGACTTTTGACACTTGTTTCATAAACACAATTTGTCAGCCTAATCTTTAAACACTACAAAGACTCTTTGGAAGGAATCTTGTGGATGATCGCGAGATGAGTTTTGCGGAAAGGAAAATAGATGCAGGCCTTCAAATTGACAATTTCAATTTCTTCCAAGAGATCTTTCTCTAAATTTATCTGATAGGCAAAGACAAGATATTGTTTCATAAAAATTTAGATCATTACAGAAATGAGTAACTTTTTTAAATATTTCACCTCAGGAACATGCTCTAGTCTAATATATATACATGTACAATATAGATATATCAGCTCTTTTCTTTCTTCAGTGTTTAGTAAAATTAACAACATTTTGTCCATTTCAAATGTATTTTCGAGATAAAATATATTTTTAACCTTACTTACTTTCATAAAGTTTGTATTTGTAAAAAATGGTATGGAAAGTCTAGAGCATATTTATTATTATCATCGTAGATAGATTTTGTATGTATACATGTATCCGCATAATAGTAGGGATATAAGGGTTTTGTAAAGATATAAGTTTAACAAATATTTAACATTTTGCTGTAATTCAGGCTTTTTATGTATTCTGATTAGTTTGAAGATTTTCTTTGCGATAGATATCAGATGGAAAGAAAATTCAAATTTACGTTATTCCTGTTTTAAACATTCTTGACCTCAGCTAAGAATGAGAATAGTGAATCTCAAATCATGTGAATGGAAGGTCATGAATGTGACTTACTTTTCTATCGCAGATTTAGCTCAAATATTTTTCAAAGATCATGTTTTATGATATAAATTTAAGGTAAGAAAACTGATTTACTGTGTTACTATTGAAAGATGTTGCTGACAGTAGCTATACAAGTAACCACATGCCGTATGACATGTGTGGCCGCAACAGTACCTACTCGTCTGTATTGATAAATCTTGTAGAATATTGTAGATGTAGAAATGATTTTGTATTGTGTATAATAAAATTTGAAATATTAACTTATTATTTTGTTTTATTTCCTATTAATAGTACACTGTGTGCAGTTTCTGCCAACGTACCCAGGTTGAGATGGATACAAGTAAATCAGGGCTGTACATACCATTGTATACCTCTTAATGTTCTTACAATGAAACTATCATTCACTAGAAGCCACATGCCTGCAGTACATAACATACAAGAAAATCCACATGCAAATATGCTTAGTGAGTGAGTGAGTTATTGCTTAACGCCGCTTCGGCAGTATCGCAGCCATTTGTGGCGAGTAAATATGCTTAGAACTTACTTTCATAGGGAACACATCATAATTATCTTTTCAAAAAGATTACACTGTAACATTATGACCACAATATGATAACTTTGCATCCCACTTAGACCTCGTTGCCGTAGCAACCATTCGTAAAAGTGTCCTGTTCATTATTGATATCGTCAAAACAGTCCTGATATCTGATACACGGACGCTTTCAAAACCACTTTTAAACAAGATTAGTTACAGTTTACCAACGCCAATGACATACAGATTAAGCTAAATGTTTGATTTACTAAGATCAATGCGTAAAAATACTATAAAGAAACATGATGTGATACTCAATACAGTTGGGAATAAAATAGCCTACTTGAATCAATTCATTGACTTCTGCCAAAAAGTGAACTAGAAAGAATAGACCCAACAAATAAACATGACTTTGATATATTTTCTACCACAAATTTACAAGAACCATACTGATTAGAAACTTATGTTAGAAATTATAAATAATAGTTTGAAGCATAGAAAATAATATACAATTAAGGGAATATACAAAATAAACAATTTATAAGAATGTTCAAGTTACTTAAATATTGAAAATCCAACCGATTTAACTATATACTCTTCCAAAAAAGAAACTTGACACATGTGTAAAACGACTTTCCTCAAAATATCTGAAAGCACGATATAAAAAATGACCTTGAATTGAAGGTTGAATTCCAATATTCACAGAAACACATCAAAACTGCACTGACGTAGCGTTTGAAGAACAATTTTACCAATTCACCAAAATGCAACGGGCTGTTAAACCGTGCATCACACGATCCTGCATTTATGCATGCTGGAGCCCATGCTCAAGGGATATGAAACTATAATATATAGTATATAGGAGACTCTGTTGGAGTCGCCCCATGACAAGTACGCTGATCCCTGGGCTACACAGAGTTTCAGATCAAACAGTCCGTAAGAGATTGAAGGAGCTGGACATAGCCCACAATTGCATGCGCTAACTTTTACCTCAACCCGGAAGCAATTCAGAGACAATGTAGTCCCTAGTGTAGGGGCTGTTTCTCGTACTTGTAAAGATTATTTTGTGACATGTGATGGTTCAAATGAAAGGTCTGTTACTGTAGTATGTGTGTGATTTTTTCTGGGTCTTAGATTGACTGCTACAGTGTTGGTGTGAGCAGGCAAAGTGACCCCAAATTGAAGGTCGAGGGTCACGGACCAACCTTGAAGACGGGGTCACATATGTTTACCATGGCTACCGGCCAAAAATGCCACGAAACCTATGCTAATTTTTTTACTGAAAAGTGATCTATGGCAGGTAGGTCAGTGTGCAATAGCTGAATGCCCAACGAGATATAGGGAATTGGCTGTATTAGAAAGACAATGATGATAGAACTTCTTGAAATTAAGTGTGGGCTGTGGCCAGCCTGGCTGACATTTCCTCTACCTCTCTGAAGCTAACTCTATAGTGTTTGTGTATCTGGCTGATGGCATGATTAATGTTTGCAGCATCGCGTGCTTGGATCCCCAAACGAAGTTTGAATGGTGATTTATGTGTCCTATCTCCAAAAAATGTTTTTATATCAAATTATTGAATTTTGAGTCAGTGTCAAGTTTCTTTTTTAAAGAGTATATTTAGAAGTCACCTTCAATTTCCATTGTCGCAAAGCCAAGCTTATAAGACGACCTCATTCTTCAGAAGCAATCTAGCAATTGAAGATAAAACTACAAATATATAGAAAGTAAATGTTTAAGTAGAAAGCAAATAAAATGTATATTGCAACATGTTTTTATATAATGCACATTATGTGCCTGTTTCCAATCATTAAGATATGATAATGTATGTTTCATTTTAATGAATATTGCAAATATTTTCATCATTGAAGTTCTTTCTTAAATTCTAAATGTGTGTATTTCATTTTAAACTGTGTCCAGATTGGAAATACATATAATGACGCCTGTCGTGAATCGTTTTAACACATCGTTTCTCATTATGTTTTAGTTGTGACCATTTATTTGTACCTCTTGTCACCATGCCGGATACAACTTTTTATCATGTCTTTCCAATCTGAGACAATTTTTTTAATGAATTTATTTTTTAAATGTTTACTCTCAGTTTGGTTGTGTCAAACTTTTAACTTTTATTTTATTTTCTTTGATTTAGATACTAATTATTTGATGTCTATGTTGTCAATTTTATGTTGAGTTCAAATTAAACTAAAACTTTTCATTACTGTTATTTAAAGATCTTACAAATTAACTATACATTTGATTACACAGCTGCTAATGAAACAACTTGGACGATATTTTTTTTAAAGATTAAGATTAAATGGAAAAGTATAAATGCATATAATTTCGAAATCTTGCATCATATTCCCAAATGATGGTTATGTAAATCTAATTTGTTTGTTTTTCCCATGCAAACAAATTTGGTGTGGGGGGGGTGTCTCATATGCTTCAGAGGTTATGATGGAAGAACTGAGTAGTGGAGTAACCTCTGTGTTAAGAGAATGTTGAATACATGAGATTATTTCACTGTTTATATTTGATCTGGGTTTTTTCAGTGAGCCAGATCTTCACAATGTCATAGTGTTCATACTTGTTGACACTCAACACAGATTGCTGAAGAAAACTTTTATGATTTCATTTGAGACAATAAGTTGATCTCCAAATTTACAAAAACCACAAGTTTGTTTATTGATGATTAATTGAAGATTAAGGTTAAGTGACGCGATAAAATCCTTGAATTTTCAAATAAAATACATTTTCTGTTTTTGAAAGAAAATTCAATTATTTAGTTTTAGTAAAATATTGCACAATTTATTTTCTAAAATGTCCTGTACTGAGTGAGCCCTTAGGAGATTGTGTTCCCAGGTTTGAGGTAGGATAGCTATTCGCAAACAATCGTGCTTCCTAACAGGGGATTTTGCTCCACCAAATCAGTCCGAGTTTTAGCAGGTATAAGTGTAATGATCGTGATTTTTATCAAATGAAATTAATATCTTGCCATGCTGATATGCATATCTGATATGCTTGGATCATTCCGATTCACATGAAATTACAAAAGACACATTTTTAAAAATGACTTTTGACACTTGTTTCATAAACACAATTTGTCAGCCTAATCTTTAAACACTACAAAGACTCTTTGGAAGGAATCTTGTGGATGATCGCGAGATGAGTTTTGCGGAAAGGAAAATAGATGCAGGCCTTCAAATTGACAATTTCAATTTCTTCCAAGAGATCTTTCTCTAAATTTATCTGATAGGCAAAGACAAGATATTGTTTCATAAAAATTTAGATCATTACAGAAATGAGTAACTTTTTTAAATATTTCACCTCAGGAACATGCTCTAGTCTAATATATATACATGTACAATATAGATATATCAGCTCTTTTCTTTCTTCAGTGTTTAGTAAAATTAACAACATTTTGTCCATTTCAAATGTATTTTCGAGATAAAATATATTTTTAACCTTACTTACTTTCATAAAGTTTGTATTTGTAAAAAATGGTATGGAAAGTCTAGAGCATATTTATTATTATCATCGTAGATAGATTTTGTATGTATACATGTATCCGCATAATAGTAGGGATATAAGGGTTTTGTAAAGATATAAGTTTAACAAATATTTAACATTTTGCTGTAATTCAGGCTTTTTATGTATTCTGATTAGTTTGAAGATTTTCTTTGCGATAGATATCAGATGGAAAGAAAATTCAAATTTACGTTATTCCTGTTTTAAACATTCTTGACCTCAGCTAAGAATGAGAATAGTGAATCTCAAATCATGTGAATGGAAGGTCATGAATGTGACTTACTTTTCTATCGCAGATTTAGCTCAAATATTTTTCAAAGATCATGTTTTATGATATAAATTTAAGGTAAGAAAACTGATTTACTGTGTTACTATTGAAAGATGTTGCTGACAGTAGCTATACAAGTAACCACATGCCGTATGACATGTGTGGCCGCAACAGTACCTACTCGTCTGTATTGATAAATCTTGTAGAATATTGTAGATGTAGAAATGATTTTGTATTGTGTATAATAAAATTTGAAATATTAACTTATTATTTTGTTTTATTTCCTATTAATAGTCCACTGTGTGCAGTTTCTGCCAACGTACCCAGGTTGAGATGGATACAAGTAAATCAGGGCTGTACATACCATTGTATACCTCTTAATGTTCTTACAATGAAACTATCATTCACTAGAAGCCACATGCCTGCAGTACATAACATACAAGAAAATCCACATGCAAATATGCTTAGTGAGTGAGTGAGTTATTGCTTAACGCCGCTTCGGCAGTATCGCAGCCATTTGTGGCGAGTAAATATGCTTAGAACTTACTTTCATAGGGAACACATCATAATTATCTTTTCAAAAAGATTACACTGTAACATTATGACCACAATATGATAACTTTGCATCCCACTTAGACCTCGTTGCCGTAGCAACCATTCGTAAAAGTGTCCTGTTCATTATTGATATCGTCAAAACAGTCCTGATATCTGATACACGGACGCTTTCAAAACCACTTTTAAACAAGATTAGTTACAGTTTACCAACGCCAATGACATACAGATTAAGCTAAATGTTTGATTTACTAAGATCAATGCGTAAAAATACTATAAAGAAACATGATGTGATACTCAATACAGTTGGGAATAAAATAGCCTACTTGAATCAATTCATTGACTTCTGCCAAAAAGTGAACTAGAAAGAATAGACCCAACAAATAAACATGACTTTGATATATTTTCTACCACAAATTTACAAGAACCATACTGATTAGAAACTTATGTTAGAAATTATAAATAATAGTTTGAAGCATAGAAAATAATATACAATTAAGGGAATATACAAAATAAACAATTTATAAGAATGTTCAAGTTACTTAAATATTGAAAATCCAACCGATTTAACTATATACTCTTCCAAAAAAGAAACTTGACACATGTGTAAAACGACTTTCCTCAAAATATCTGAAAGCACGATATAAAAAATGACCTTGAATTGAAGGTTGAATTCCAATATTCACAGAAACACATCAAAACTGCACTGACGTAGCGTTTGAAGAACAATTTTACCAATTCACCAAAATGCAACGGGCTGTTAAACCGTGCATCACACGATCCTGCATTTATGCATGCTGGAGCCCATGCTCAAGGGATATGAAACTATAATATATAGTATATAGGAGACTCTGTTGGAGTCGCCCCATGACAAGTACGCTGATCCCTGGGCTACACAGAGTTTCAGATCAAACAGTCCGTAAGAGATTGAAGGAGCTGGACATAGCCCACAATTGCATGCGCTAACTTTTACCTCAACCCGGAAGCAATTCAGAGACAATGTAGTCCCTAGTGTAGGGGCTGTTTCTCGTACTTGTAAAGATTATTTTGTGACATGTGATGGTTCAAATGAAAGGTCTGTTACTGTAGTATGTGTGTGATTTTTTCTGGGTCTTAGATTGACTGCTACAGTGTTGGTGTGAGCAGGCAAAGTGACCCCAAATTGAAGGTCGAGGGTCACGGACCAACCTTGAAGACGGGGTCACATATGTTTACCATGGCTACCGGCCAAAAATGCCACGAAACCTATGCTAATTTTTTTACTGAAAAGTGATCTATGGCAGGTAGGTCAGTGTGCAATAGCTGAATGCCCAACGAGATATAGGGAATTGGCTGTATTAGAAAGACAATGATGATAGAACTTCTTGAAATTAAGTGTGGGCTGTGGCCAGCCTGGCTGACATTTCCTCTACCTCTCTGAAGCTAACTCTATAGTGTTTGTGTATCTGGCTGATGGCATGATTAATGTTTGCAGCATCGCGTGCTTGGATCCCCAAACGAAGTTTGAATGGTGATTTATGTGTCCTATCTCCAAAAAATGTTTTTATATCAAATTATTGAATTTTGAGTCAGTGTCAAGTTTCTTTTTTAAAGAGTATATTTAGAAGTCACCTTCAATTTCCATTGTCGCAAAGCCAAGCTTATAAGACGACCTCATTCTTCAGAAGCAATCTAGCAATTGAAGATAAAACTACAAATATATAGAAAGTAAATGTTTAAGTAGAAAGCAAATAAAATGTATATTGCAACATGTTTTTATATAATGCACATTATGTGCCTGTTTCCAATCATTAAGATATGATAATGTATGTTTCATTTTAATGAATATTGCAAATATTTTCATCATTGAAGTTCTTTCTTAAATTCTAAATGTGTGTATTTCATTTTAAACTGTGTCCAGATTGGAAATACATATAATGACGCCTGTCGTGAATCGTTTTAACACATCGTTTCTCATTATGTTTTAGTTGTGACCATTTATTTGTACCTCTTGTCACCATGCCGGATACAACTTTTTATCATGTCTTTCCAATCTGAGACAATTTTTTTAATGAATTTATTTTTTAAATGTTTACTCTCAGTTTGGTTGTGTCAAACTTTTAACTTTTATTTTATTTTCTTTGATTTAGATACTAATTATTTGATGTCTATGTTGTCAATTTTATGTTGAGTTCAAATTAAACTAAAACTTTTCATTACTGTTATTTAAAGATCTTACAAATTAACTATACATTTGATTACACAGCTGCTAATGAAACAACTTGGACGATATTTTTTTTAAAGATTAAGATTAAATGGAAAAGTATAAATGCATATAATTTCGAAATCTTGCATCATATTCCCAAATGATGGTTATGTAAATCTAATTTGTTTGTTTTTCCCATGCAAACAAATTTGGTGTGGGGGGGGTGTCTCATATGCTTCAGAGGTTATGATGGAAGAACTGAGTAGTGGAGTAACCTCTGTGTTAAGAGAATGTTGAATACATGAGATTATTTCACTGTTTATATTTGATCTGGGTTTTTTCAGTGAGCCAGATCTTCACAATGTCATAGTGTTCATACTTGTTGACACTCAACACAGATTGCTGAAGAAAACTTTTATGATTTCATTTGAGACAATAAGTTGATCTCCAAATTTACAAAAACCACAAGTTTGTTTATTGATGATTAATTGAAGATTAAGGTTAAGTGACGCGATAAAATCCTTGAATTTTCAAATAAAATACATTTTCTGTTTTTGAAAGAAAATTCAATTATTTAGTTTTAGTAAAATATTGCACAATTTATTTTCTAAAATGTCCTGTACTGAGTGAGCCCTTAGGAGATTGTGTTCCCAGGTTTGAGGTAGGATAGCTATTCGCAAACAATCGTGCTTCCTAACAGGGGATTTTGCTCCACCAAATCAGTCCGAGTTTTAGCAGGTATAAGTGTAATGATCGTGATTTTTATCAAATGAAATTAATATCTTGCCATGCTGATATGCATATCTGATATGCTTGGATCATTCCGATTCACATGAAATTACAAAAGACACATTTTTAAAAATGACTTTTGACACTTGTTTCATAAACACAATTTGTCAGCCTAATCTTTAAACACTACAAAGACTCTTTGGAAGGAATCTTGTGGATGATCGCGAGATGAGTTTTGCGGAAAGGAAAATAGATGCAGGCCTTCAAATTGACAATTTCAATTTCTTCCAAGAGATCTTTCTCTAAATTTATCTGATAGGCAAAGACAAGATATTGTTTCATAAAAATTTAGATCATTACAGAAATGAGTAACTTTTTTAAATATTTCACCTCAGGAACATGCTCTAGTCTAATATATATACATGTACAATATAGATATATCAGCTCTTTTCTTTCTTCAGTGTTTAGTAAAATTAACAACATTTTGTCCATTTCAAATGTATTTTCGAGATAAAATATATTTTTAACCTTACTTACTTTCATAAAGTTTGTATTTGTAAAAAATGGTATGGAAAGTCTAGAGCATATTTATTATTATCATCGTAGATAGATTTTGTATGTATACATGTATCCGCATAATAGTAGGGATATAAGGGTTTTGTAAAGATATAAGTTTAACAAATATTTAACATTTTGCTGTAATTCAGGCTTTTTATGTATTCTGATTAGTTTGAAGATTTTCTTTGCGATAGATATCAGATGGAAAGAAAATTCAAATTTACGTTATTCCTGTTTTAAACATTCTTGACCTCAGCTAAGAATGAGAATAGTGAATCTCAAATCATGTGAATGGAAGGTCATGAATGTGACTTACTTTTCTATCGCAGATTTAGCTCAAATATTTTTCAAAGATCATGTTTTATGATATAAATTTAAGGTAAGAAAACTGATTTACTGTGTTACTATTGAAAGATGTTGCTGACAGTAGCTATACAAGTAACCACATGCCGTATGACATGTGTGGCCGCAACAGTACCTACTCGTCTGTATTGATAAATCTTGTAGAATATTGTAGATGTAGAAATGATTTTGTATTGTGTATAATAAAATTTGAAATATTAACTTATTATTTTGTTTTATTTCCTATTAATAGTCCACTGTGTGCAGTTTCTGCCAACGTACCCAGGTTGAGATGGATACAAGTAAATCAGGGCTGTACATACCATTGTATACCTCTTAATGTTCTTACAATGAAACTATCATTCACTAGAAGCCACATGCCTGCAGTACATAACATACAAGAAAATCCACATGCAAATATGCTTAGTGAGTGAGTGAGTTATTGCTTAACGCCGCTTCGGCAGTATCGCAGCCATTTGTGGCGAGTAAATATGCTTAGAACTTACTTTCATAGGGAACACATCATAATTATCTTTTCAAAAAGATTACACTGTAACATTATGACCACAATATGATAACTTTGCATCCCACTTAGACCTCGTTGCCGTAGCAACCATTCGTAAAAGTGTCCTGTTCATTATTGATATCGTCAAAACAGTCCTGATATCTGATACACGGACGCTTTCAAAACCACTTTTAAACAAGATTAGTTACAGTTTACCAACGCCAATGACATACAGATTAAGCTAAATGTTTGATTTACTAAGATCAATGCGTAAAAATACTATAAAGAAACATGATGTGATACTCAATACAGTTGGGAATAAAATAGCCTACTTGAATCAATTCATTGACTTCTGCCAAAAAGTGAACTAGAAAGAATAGACCCAACAAATAAACATGACTTTGATATATTTTCTACCACAAATTTACAAGAACCATACTGATTAGAAACTTATGTTAGAAATTATAAATAATAGTTTGAAGCATAGAAAATAATATACAATTAAGGGAATATACAAAATAAACAATTTATAAGAATGTTCAAGTTACTTAAATATTGAAAATCCAACCGATTTAACTATATACTCTTCCAAAAAAGAAACTTGACACATGTGTAAAACGACTTTCCTCAAAATATCTGAAAGCACGATATAAAAAATGACCTTGAATTGAAGGTTGAATTCCAATATTCACAGAAACACATCAAAACTGCACTGACGTAGCGTTTGAAGAACAATTTTACCAATTCACCAAAATGCAACGGGCTGTTAAACCGTGCATCACACGATCCTGCATTTATGCATGCTGGAGCCCATGCTCAAGGGATATGAAACTATAATATATAGTATATAGGAGACTCTGTTGGAGTCGCCCCATGACAAGTACGCTGATCCCTGGGCTACACAGAGTTTCAGATCAAACAGTCCGTAAGAGATTGAAGGAGCTGGACATAGCCCACAATTGCATGCGCTAACTTTTACCTCAACCCGGAAGCAATTCAGAGACAATGTAGTCCCTAGTGTAGGGGCTGTTTCTCGTACTTGTAAAGATTATTTTGTGACATGTGATGGTTCAAATGAAAGGTCTGTTACTGTAGTATGTGTGTGATTTTTTCTGGGTCTTAGATTGACTGCTACAGTGTTGGTGTGAGCAGGCAAAGTGACCCCAAATTGAAGGTCGAGGGTCACGGACCAACCTTGAAGACGGGGTCACATATGTTTACCATGGCTACCGGCCAAAAATGCCACGAAACCTATGCTAATTTTTTTACTGAAAAGTGATCTATGGCAGGTAGGTCAGTGTGCAATAGCTGAATGCCCAACGAGATATAGGGAATTGGCTGTATTAGAAAGACAATGATGATAGAACTTCTTGAAATTAAGTGTGGGCTGTGGCCAGCCTGGCTGACATTTCCTCTACCTCTCTGAAGCTAACTCTATAGTGTTTGTGTATCTGGCTGATGGCATGATTAATGTTTGCAGCATCGCGTGCTTGGATCCCCAAACGAAGTTTGAATGGTGATTTATGTGTCCTATCTCCAAAAAATGTTTTTATATCAAATTATTGAATTTTGAGTCAGTGTCAAGTTTCTTTTTTAAAGAGTATATTTAGAAGTCACCTTCAATTTCCATTGTCGCAAAGCCAAGCTTATAAGACGACCTCATTCTTCAGAAGCAATCTAGCAATTGAAGATAAAACTACAAATATATAGAAAGTAAATGTTTAAGTAGAAAGCAAATAAAATGTATATTGCAACATGTTTTTATATAATGCACATTATGTGCCTGTTTCCAATCATTAAGATATGATAATGTATGTTTCATTTTAATGAATATTGCAAATATTTTCATCATTGAAGTTCTTTCTTAAATTCTAAATGTGTGTATTTCATTTTAAACTGTGTCCAGATTGGAAATACATATAATGACGCCTGTCGTGAATCGTTTTAACACATCGTTTCTCATTATGTTTTAGTTGTGACCATTTATTTGTACCTCTTGTCACCATGCCGGATACAACTTTTTATCATGTCTTTCCAATCTGAGACAATTTTTTTAATGAATTTATTTTTTAAATGTTTACTCTCAGTTTGGTTGTGTCAAACTTTTAACTTTTATTTTATTTTCTTTGATTTAGATACTAATTATTTGATGTCTATGTTGTCAATTTTATGTTGAGTTCAAATTAAACTAAAACTTTTCATTACTGTTATTTAAAGATCTTACAAATTAACTATACATTTGATTACACAGCTGCTAATGAAACAACTTGGACGATATTTTTTTTAAAGATTAAGATTAAATGGAAAAGTATAAATGCATATAATTTCGAAATCTTGCATCATATTCCCAAATGATGGTTATGTAAATCTAATTTGTTTGTTTTTCCCATGCAAACAAATTTGGTGTGGGGGGGGTGTCTCATATGCTTCAGAGGTTATGATGGAAGAACTGAGTAGTGGAGTAACCTCTGTGTTAAGAGAATGTTGAATACATGAGATTATTTCACTGTTTATATTTGATCTGGGTTTTTTCAGTGAGCCAGATCTTCACAATGTCATAGTGTTCATACTTGTTGACACTCAACACAGATTGCTGAAGAAAACTTTTATGATTTCATTTGAGACAATAAGTTGATCTCCAAATTTACAAAAACCACAAGTTTGTTTATTGATGATTAATTGAAGATTAAGGTTAAGTGACGCGATAAAATCCTTGAATTTTCAAATAAAATACATTTTCTGTTTTTGAAAGAAAATTCAATTATTTAGTTTTAGTAAAATATTGCACAATTTATTTTCTAAAATGTCCTGTACTGAGTGAGCCCTTAGGAGATTGTGTTCCCAGGTTTGAGGTAGGATAGCTATTCGCAAACAATCGTGCTTCCTAACAGGGGATTTTGCTCCACCAAATCAGTCCGAGTTTTAGCAGGTATAAGTGTAATGATCGTGATTTTTATCAAATGAAATTAATATCTTGCCATGCTGATATGCATATCTGATATGCTTGGATCATTCCGATTCACATGAAATTACAAAAGACACATTTTTAAAAATGACTTTTGACACTTGTTTCATAAACACAATTTGTCAGCCTAATCTTTAAACACTACAAAGACTCTTTGGAAGGAATCTTGTGGATGATCGCGAGATGAGTTTTGCGGAAAGGAAAATAGATGCAGGCCTTCAAATTGACAATTTCAATTTCTTCCAAGAGATCTTTCTCTAAATTTATCTGATAGGCAAAGACAAGATATTGTTTCATAAAAATTTAGATCATTACAGAAATGAGTAACTTTTTTAAATATTTCACCTCAGGAACATGCTCTAGTCTAATATATATACATGTACAATATAGATATATCAGCTCTTTTCTTTCTTCAGTGTTTAGTAAAATTAACAACATTTTGTCCATTTCAAATGTATTTTCGAGATAAAATATATTTTTAACCTTACTTACTTTCATAAAGTTTGTATTTGTAAAAAATGGTATGGAAAGTCTAGAGCATATTTATTATTATCATCGTAGATAGATTTTGTATGTATACATGTATCCGCATAATAGTAGGGATATAAGGGTTTTGTAAAGATATAAGTTTAACAAATATTTAACATTTTGCTGTAATTCAGGCTTTTTATGTATTCTGATTAGTTTGAAGATTTTCTTTGCGATAGATATCAGATGGAAAGAAAATTCAAATTTACGTTATTCCTGTTTTAAACATTCTTGACCTCAGCTAAGAATGAGAATAGTGAATCTCAAATCATGTGAATGGAAGGTCATGAATGTGACTTACTTTTCTATCGCAGATTTAGCTCAAATATTTTTCAAAGATCATGTTTTATGATATAAATTTAAGGTAAGAAAACTGATTTACTGTGTTACTATTGAAAGATGTTGCTGACAGTAGCTATACAAGTAACCACATGCCGTATGACATGTGTGGCCGCAACAGTACCTACTCGTCTGTATTGATAAATCTTGTAGAATATTGTAGATGTAGAAATGATTTTGTATTGTGCATAATAAAATTTGAAATATTAACTTATTATTTTGTTTTATTTCCTATTAATAGTCCACTGTGTGCAGTTTCTGCCAACGTACCCAGGTTGAGATGGATACAAGTAAATCAGGGCTGTACATACCATTGTATACCTCTTAATGTTCTTACAATGAAACTATCATTCACTAGAAGCCACATGCCTGCAGTACATAACATACAAGAAAATCCACATGCAAATATGCTTAGTGAGTGAGTGAGTTATTGCTTAACGCCGCTTCGGCAGTATCGCAGCCATTTGTGGCGAGTAAATATGCTTAGAACTTACTTTCATAGGGAACACATCATAATTATCTTTTCAAAAAGATTACACTGTAACATTATGACCACAATATGATAACTTTGCATCCCACTTAGACCTCGTTGCCGTAGCAACCATTCGTAAAAGTGTCCTGTTCATTATTGATATCGTCAAAACAGTCCTGATATCTGATACACGGACGCTTTCAAAACCACTTTTAAACAAGATTAGTTACAGTTTACCAACGCCAATGACATAAAGATTAAGCTTAACGTTTGATTTACTAAGATCAATGCGTAAAAATACTATAAATAAAAATGATGTAATACTCAATACAGTTTGGAGTGAAATAGCCTACTTGAATCAATTGATTGACTTCTGCCAAAAAATGAACTAGAAAGAATAGACCCAACAAATAAACATGACTTTGATATATTTTCTACCACAAATTTACAAGAACCGTACCGATTATAGAAACTTATGTTAGAAATGATAAATATAGTAGTTTGAAGCATAGAAAATAATATACTTGAAATAACCAACCTCAGATAATACTTAAAATCAATGAAGTAATGGTGAGCTACAGAGTCAAAGACTCTATTTTACCTGAAATAAACATTGTCCTTGGATAGAAACTACACTACAAACTTAACAATTTAGTTATTGTAAACCACATTGTGTATACCAAGTTGACATTCACACACCAAAACATCTTTTAGCTTGCATGATTTAAGAGACGTGTCCAAAATGTTATCATTCTACGTATCTTTAGCTAAAATATGAACTGGGAATCTACCACACTATCCATACACCATATTACTTGGTGTGTTTGCCTTCACTCCTGGAACATTCTTACAGGTATATGAGTGTATCTTTTCAAAAATTTCAAAATGTTTGAATTCTCACACCTCTGCCCCATGCAATAAAATAGGATGAATTGTTTAATTCAATATTTTGAAGAAATGAATAATCACAAGTTTATAAACACCAATTAGAGCATTTTGGCTAGTGTGGACACTATTTTGTAAGAAGCGAAAAATTCCACGATATTTTTTTGATTTTGTAACATAAAGAGGTTTTACTTCGATGAATCCTATTCGCGGAATCATTAAACACTAATTGATATGCCCTTGTTATATGCATCATCTTATTTAGAATTCAGTTTCAAACATCGAATTTATAGAGCTCTATTATATAATTATTGACGTTAATTATGTAAACATGCCCCAACTAATGACACTAAACATATATTGATGTTTTTGTATCCCTTTTACAAATATGGGCAAAAAAAAATGCAAAATGTTTATCTACATTATAGATATTAAGCCTGCAGCTCAACTAACTGCACCGAGGAGAATTGTCGTCGCCTCACAAATGTTTTTTTCAATGTTAATGTCTGCACTCACAATCAATAATGCACCACATCATCTTTGCGATCGAAGCACCTATAAGTATGGTGGATTATTTCTGCCATTTCGCGCCTCTGTCCATTTGCTCATACAAGCTCGAGTCCTTTGCAAGTTGCAATTGGTTTGCTCACATAAAGACCACCTAACTACTACCAGAGCGCTAACATTCTAATATTGCGAATGATACTTCTCCCATAAGACTTCGAGTAACGTTGTAATTTAATTACATATGGCGTAGAGAAACAATACAAAAATACAGAATTTTAGTAATCGGAGCACGTGTTTTCAAAGGACCGAAGGTTTCTGTTCATTGTAATCCGCGATATATAGAGGAAATTTGACATTTCTATACAGTAAGATACCATGTATATCGCATCGAGTGAAGTAGAAATGTATATTTTCACGAGTGGCGTGAAATTATATCCAGTTTGTAAATGACGTTCGTTTAATGAATGGAACATCCATAGTCGCCTTGCTTTATCGAGATCTTCTTCTGACGTCATCATGTGAAAGTTTAAATATTTGTTCCTGTTATATAATTGAAATTCTCTTTAAACCTTTGTCTCGATTTATTATCACTTAAACGTAAAGGTGCTGATTCCAGAAGACAAACGTCAACCATTGAAGTGTGTGAAGACATTGACATCGATTTCTTCTTCCAAGGCTTTCATTTGAATGGCGAAGGTACGATAATTCAGAAGTTGGCCACCATAGATAAGTGTCATTTGAGTTAGCTAGCTAAACACAGTAAAACAAGTTAAGCACCCCCTTCTTTTTTTTGATAGGGGTATGTTTCAGAGACCCATTATAGCAAAACTAAACATCCCACAGGGGAAATACCAATTTCAGGAGCAAGTGTAATTAATTGTTTTATTCGTTGACATTTTTGTGTAATCTTCAGAGATTTCAAATGACCAAAAACAGGAAACAAAAATTGACTGGAAAATGGTGAAAAACACAGACTCGTAAATGTATTGTCATTTCAAGTTTGACGGCTGAACATGATGAAGAAATCATACTGAATAACCCGTGCCATTGTCTTAGGAACGATTTAGTGTCAATATCGTGTGCTGCCACCGCGTGCCTGAAGTACTGCTGCCAGTCTTCTGGGCATACCCCTGACAAGGTTCTTTAATTCTTCCATGGGGATTTGCTGCCACTCATCGTGAAGTGCGGCCTCCAGTTGTCTTAGATTGTGTGGAGCAGGGTTCCTTCTCTGTAGACGTCGATCAATCATGTCCCAGACATGCTCGATGGGATTCAAATCTGGAGACAATGCTGGCCAGGGGATACGAGAAACAACATTGTTCTCCAGATGTTGAGTCACAGCTCGTGAACGGTGAGGCCGAGCATTATCATCCATGAACAGGGGTCGAGTTGCAAGTCTGTGATCATCAACATGGTCAATCACAACTGGATCCAACACTTCTGCAATGTAGCGGGCGCCGGTAAGTGTGCCTTGTAGTGTCACCAAATCCAACTTGCAATCAAAAGAAAGGCAACCCCACACGGTCACACCATTACGGATCCTCCACCATATGGAACCCTTGGAAGAATGTTCCTTGGTGTGTATCGACTGTTCTTGACTCTCCAAACTCTGATTCGCCCGTCAACGGTATGGAGGAGGAAGCGACTTTCGTCTGACCAGTGGATACGTCTCCATGACCTCAGGTTCCAACGCTGCCGGTCACCAAACCACATCCTACAATCCCGTTTATGACGATTAGTAAGGTTTGGACGTCTGATGACACGTCGAGACCTTAAACCTGCTGCTTTGAAGCGGTTCCTCACCGTCTGATTGCTGATACGTCTATAGGGTAGCCAGACTTGTTTCAAGACGGTACTTGACGCAAACGGTTGACGTCGTTGATGACACAATAGGTTTCTGTCCTCTTGCAATGTGGTAGCTCGGGGCCTTCCGGAACGTGGTCGATCGAGAACATGGTTAGTTTGGGCATGTTTCCTCACTAAACGACTGATGACCGAATAGAGGTAACCAGTTCTTCTCCCAATTTCCGTGTACGAGAAACCTGCTAAATGCTGTCCAATAATTTGCCATCTCGTAGCCTCGGACAATCTCCTTCGTGGCATTGTTCATGAATTTTGTGTATTGAACTGACATTGAAGCCGTAAAAGGCGTTTATTTAGCCATGTTAAGTCGAAGGGTGAAACTGCATTTTGCTGAAATCATAGGTTGCATGATATGCATGCCAATAGCTCCGTTCGTGAGAACCGTTCCATAACAGAAACCACACCAGTTCCCATCCAGAATACCATATTTGACCTGTCTATCGAATTGAATAACATGATCATAAAATCCAAAATGGTATACAACTTTTAATTTGGGGGTGCTTAACTTTTTTTACTGTGTATATGAATTGGTCACAACCTTCTCCCGACAGTTTGATGTGTGATGTCCTTCTTAGCAAAGATGGGGATTCGAAGATACAAAACTCTATCGTCATCCAATATTGTATCTTCCATTTAAAATACATACAGAGTTTGTCTTCCTTCTGAAAAAAATGAGGCAGAGATTGATCGTCATACTAAATGTCTGTTTCATCTGCAACACATTTACACACAGAATAGGTCTTTCTCCCCCCAAACATGTGAATTGAAAACACAGAGATCGGTCATTATTAGCAATAAATATATTTTCCATTTGAAATACATACATAATTTGTCTTTCTTCGTGAGAAGATGAGAATTCGATACAATAGCCATATACTGAGATATCGAACGTTATACAAAAGTGTCTCTTCCGTTTGCAATTTACAATTTGTCAAAAAAGGTGATTTCGATAAGACATAACTCGCAATCAGGCTACCATAGGTTAGTGTCTCCTCTATTTGTAAAACATACAGAACCTGGCTTACTTCGCAAAGATGAGAGTTCGAAATATAAGAATAATCAACGAGTTTCGAGGAATTACGGATAATCTGTCCAGAGTTAAATATTGTGATAAACTCCGAGCTTTAGCGAGGAGTTTGACATAATAATTCACGAGGGACAGATACTCCGTAATTCCTCGCACCGAGTTGGTTATTCTTTTTCTTACCCAAAATCATGTTAATGCGTAAAAATCGAAAAACAAGACGCGAATTAACTATCTTTGATTATACTGTAAAATACAAATTGTACTCATACGCCATTCATCAACTCTCTCACACCTTCAAGATGCGCATATCTAAATAGTTTGCAACTTGCGCCCTTTTTTAAGAAAGATTCTAAAGAAATGTTGAATTTTATTCAAAAAAAATGGTTTACCGACATAGTAAACAACTCGTTTATCTTGTAAACAATGTCGCAGAATGAGAGAAAATTAAAGAAAACGAACTGAAAATTGCTTAAGTACAAGATACAAGATACAATATATTTATTTATAGAAAACACCCATTATGAGCAGTGTACAAAGAAGTTAACAAATGTTGATACATATTATAAGTAAAATATATACATGAGCATTAATATATCTCAGTGTGAGACAATTGTTTGATTGATTAAGGATGTCCGCTCCTTCCGGTTGAACTTCAAAAATGAAATATGATTAAGTAAAGATTTTTTCTCATCTTTATTTACTTCATGATATTCTACATCATCTACATACTTTTAAAAAACATATGAAAAAAAGAACATGTGACTTTAGAACCTCTAAAAAGTGTTTAAACAGCATAAATGGTCTAAATTTGACTAAAAAAGGGGGTTTCCAGGTACATTTTGTGTCAAAGCTCAAAAAAACCCACACTACCATATATATTTTGTCATTGATTTCGGTAGGGTTAAATGAACTTTGTAACATATCAAAAAAGGAAAAAAAGGTTTAATTCTAGAAATGTAGTATTTTAAAGTGTTCTCATTTTCCCATAGACTCCCATGTTAAAAGTGTACTTCTTACAGACGTCATATCTCGAAAAAAAAACACACTACCCCCTATTTTTTAATGCTGTTTTTCTAATCATATACTTTGATCTTTTAAAAAATATAAGTTAGAAAAAAAGTTTAATACTATAAATTTGAGGAGCGAACATCCTTAATGTAGATTGAGCACACGGTTATAATGTTTTTCAAGACCTACTTTACGATTGTAGTGACTCTGTGTAATTACGTCACCAAATGACGTCATGATTATGGACGTCACAAAGCCATGACGTCACGACAGTGCATCCGGCCGCTCTTGCATGGTGCTTCGCTTTGCAAGTTTAAATACGGTCTCAGAAACATAGATTGAACATGATTTTCTATTTTAAATGTTTTACTGTTGTGTAACTTTAAATAGGTATGCTCGAAAATGTTCATCTATGTGATTTAGCTAAAATACAACAGCTTAGCAATAAATGAATAGACGTAAAGTAGTCCAAGGAACCAATTAAAATGTAAGTTAGGGCCTATGTATTTAGAACAAAATGTAATTCCCATGACCATTATGAAAACTTTAATACCCGGCATATCTTTGCCCGCTTGGGTAAGAAAACAAAACTCGATCACCATAAGTAAATATTTATTCATTTGCAATACAAACAAATTATGGCTTACTTCGCAAAGATGAGAATCCGAAAAGACAGAAATCGACCGTCATAAATATGTATCTTTCCATTTCAAAACATGGCAATTATTAATGGCAGAACAGGGTCGCGTTAGATAAATGAAGGTTCCATTTGTTATACATAAAACATAATTTCCTCTCGTCAATTTGATGTGATTAATGGCAGAAGTCGGCCACCACAGATACATATGTATGTCATTGTCGCTATGGACGTTCTCTCTGCACTTAACGCTCCATCACAAACCGTCATTAAAAGTGTTGTCTGTGTATCCCACGTGGTCCTGTTGACAAGCTCTGTGTCTATTGTAAACCAGCATAGCTTGATAGTGGTAACGATCCGCTTAATTGCTGTATGACCTCTGATCGGCCAATCTCTTTGTTGATTGTTCAAAATAAAAACGATGATTTTAGTTTGATCTGATCGATATTTTCTTTGCCTAATTTAAATAACCACTAAACGGTTCGCGCACATGGTAGTCAGTGTTTTAATTTACGTTCAGACCGAAACGTCATTGCTACAATCACTGGACTTGAAATTGTGAAATACGAGGGTCACTGTGAAGGAATCGCTGATTCATTTTAATGACTCCGGGTGTTCGCGGAACGTATTAATCATCCTCAAAGCGGCACCGTTGTCTTTTTTTACACATTTCCGTCACGTTTCTATAATTTAAACTGAAGATTTGAAATATTGAGATCTTCAGATTTTCGAATACTGAATCGCTTTCATCGAAGACAATCTAAGAAACAATCGTATACTACAGCTGCAGGACCGATTAATCAACAAAGTGGGCACATCCTCTGAAAGGAAAACAGTAGAGTGATAACGAAAACTGGAGAAAGTGGAAGATCATCGTTGAAAAGGATCAAGTTAAAGACTATAAAATAATCCCTGAAAACAGAAAACAATAAAGATTAGTAAGGAAGAAGGATGCTAACACTTTGCCTCTGTGGAGTGTTTCTAACTGGTGTTTTGGGAAATGCTTCCATGCAGTGCAAACATGAGCAAAGACAAGCATACCAAACGCCAGGAGATATAATGGAGACACGCACGAAGACCTCTGGACTGTGTTCTGTTCTGTGCTGGTACGTCTCGTCCTGTAGATCCATCAGCTGGTCCTCCAGCACAGATCTGTGTCAGCTCAGCAGAGAGACGAGACTCACCAGTCCGAGAGCCTTCTCTGTGAGTCAGCAACATCTCTACACGGAGGTCCTGTCTCAACCCTGTACCGTGGTAAGTCTACACTGAAGTCCTGTTTCAACCATGTACCGTGGTAAGTCGACACGGAGGTCCTGTCTCAACCCTGTATCATGGTAAGTCTACACTGATGTCCTGTCTCAACCATGTACCATGGTAAGTCTACACGGAGGTCCTGTCTCAACCCTGTATCGTGGTAAGTCTACATTGATGTCCTGTCTCAACCCTGTACCATGGAAAGTCTACACTGAAGTATTGTCTCAACCCTGTATCGTGGTAAGTTTACCCTGATGTCCTGTCTCAACCCTGTATCGTGGTAAGTCTACACTGATATCCTGTCTCAACCCTGTACCATGGTAAGTCTACACTGAAGTATTGTCTCAACCCTGTATCGAGGTAAGTTTACCCTGATGTCCTGTCTCAACCCTGTATCGTGGTAAGTCTACATTGATGTCCTGTCTCAACCCTGTACCATGGTAAGTCTACACTGATGTTGTGTCTCAACCCTGTATCGAGGTAAGTTTACCCTGATGTCCTGTCTCAACCCTGTATCGTGGTAAGTCTACATTGATGTCCTGTCTCAACCCTGTATCGTGGTAAGTCTACACTGACATCCTGTCTCAACCCTGTACCATGGTAAGTCTACACTGAAGTATTGTCTCAACCCTGTATCGAGGTATGTTTACCCTGATGTCCTGTCTCAACCCTGTATCGTGGTAAGTCTACATTGATGTCCTGTCTCAACCCTGTACCATGGTAAGTCTACACTGATGTTGTGTCTCAACCCTGTATCGAGGTAAGTTTACCCTGATGTCCTGTCTCAACCCTGTATCGTGGTAAGTCTACATTGATGTCCTGTCTCAACCCTGTATCGTGGTAAGTCTACATTGATGTCCTGTCTCAACCCTGTACCATGTTAAGTCTACATTGATGTCCTGTCTCAACACTGTACCATGTTAAGTCTACATTGATGTCCTGTCTCAACCCTGTAGGATACACTCTTATTAATTATCATATGACACACTTGCTCGTTTGATTATTTCTAGGTATGTGTTTTATTTATGTCTCATATTATGATATATTATATATATATAATATCTTGTTCAGATGTCGAACTACCGTGCCGGCCCCGACCATGTGAGGACGATCTCATATTTTGATATGTGTATCAATATCTTGTTCAGATGTCGACCCACCCGTGTCGGTCCCGCTCATTTGGAGACGATCTCACATTATGATATTTGTATCAATATCTTGTTCAGATGTCGACCCACCCGTGTCGGCACCGCTCATTTGGAGACGATCTCATATTATGATATGTGTATCAATATCTTGTTCAGATGTCGACCCACCCGTGTCGGCCCCGCTCATGTGGAGACGATCTCATATCATGATATGTGTATCAATATCTTGTTGAGATGTCGACCCACCCGTGTCGGCCCCGCTCATGTGGAGACGATCTCACATTATGATATGTGTATCAATATCTTGTTCAGATGTCGACCCACCCGTGTCGGCCCCGCTCATGTGGAGACGATCTCATATTTTGATATGTGTATCAATATCTTGTTCAGATGTCGACCCACCCGTGTCGGTCCCGCTCATGTGGAGACGATCTCATATTTTGATATGTGTATCAATATGTTGTTCAGATGTCGACACACGTGCACCCGTGTCGGTCTCGCCCATGTGAGGACGATCTCATATTTTGATATGTGTATCAATATCTTGTCCAGATGTCGACCCATCCGTGTCGGTCCCGCCCATGTGGAGACGAGGAGATGTGTGTACCTGTCCTGTCCGCTACCAGTCACCTCTGTCTACCGCTAGGGAAAGGTTGGTATTCTTCTTCTTCACTCGGCTAGAACTGCCTTAGTCGTTGAGATGAGTCTTTCATAGAAATCTGCAACTTCCCATCACAAGGCGTAACTCTTGCCAGTCTCCATGACTGGCTGATTAAAGCCTTGCAGTATTTCCCCCACTTTACCGTGTCAAGATAGTGGATCGAGCACGGAAACCTTAAGGAAATACTGCAAGACTTAAATCAGCCAGTGATGAAGACTGACAAGAGTTACGCCTTGCATTGGGAAATTGAGAAATCTGTAGAAATCTGTAGAGTACATGTAAATCAATACATTAAGTCAATACTATGGACATATGAGACCGTGTATATTTTGTAGCAAAATGTATTGATGGTGAGTTAACAATGTGCAATATATTCTTCAATTGTACGAAATGGAAAGTTCTTAAACATTTTTACATCTGTTGGCGGAGTACTTTATCTTCATGTTATGGAATGAATACGTTAACTAATAGTTCGAATGAAATCTTCAGAAATGGTAGCGAAACAGTGTTGGAAGTTCAATCACATCAAATAACATATGTAATGTAGAAAGATTACCTGTCAAATCTGTGTAATGTTGAGAAGACGTGGAATATTTGTCTCTAATAATCTGTTTGAAGACATTCTTCAATAATACGAGTAGAAAATATTACTCATTGCACGTGGTTGAAGAGAGCTGGGGAAACGTCTCCGTTTGTATGTAAACCAGACACTGGACTTTAACGTGTTTATTTGCACCTGGTTAATGAGAAAATGATACTCGATATCCTTTGATATTTGAAAGATATAATTCTTTTTATGTATATGCATGTTTTGTTAGTGACATTGTAGGTACAGGGTCAGTGAAGTAGGTCAACTTATCACAGTACCGAGTTCGTTGTCAAATTCAAGTTCATCTGTTGGCAAATGATTTCCGGTTCCAATTCATTTATCAACTACGCTCCTATGAGAAACATTTAAACGATGTGAATACTTTTGCAGATGCTAACACCAAGGCTTCACAATCCACAGCCTTGCCGAGTTTCTCAACGGCCTCTAGCTCTACATCTACTTCTACAGCAGCTACAGCAACCCGTGATGCAACAGTTCAACCACCCGGTTCAAACATAACTGCAACTGCTTCTACTGCTCCTTCTCCTAACTCCAGTTCAGCTGGTATTACTCCTAGGTTCAGTTCAGCTGGTATTACTCCTAGGTTCAGTACAGCTGATATTACTCCTAGGTTCAGTTCAGCTGGTATTACTCCTAGGTCCAGTTCAGCTGGTATTACACTTAGTTCCGCATTCAGTGGCTTCAATACGATTTCTCCTCCAAATGGCCTGACCACAACGATGTCTGATACAACACATACCTCATCCTCTTCTTGGGACGATGTTGTTACTAGTGTGACTGCTGCATCAGCTACTGCTGCAACCAGCACTGTCGACTCTGTTGCAGGTGCCCGTACTATCACTACTCTCAATACAACATACACTACTCTGACTGATACAACTTACTCAGCTGTCTCTTCTGCGACGCTAGCGCCCTCGTTTACATCACCATCAACTTCCTCTACAATATCAACAGGATCGTATGTGTCCACAACGTCACACACAACGTCAATACGATCGTTTACAGCGACGACCGTTACGTCCAGTTCCATCTTGGTGATGACCGTCGTACCCTCTACGTCAACTTCAACGACGACTACATCTTCGTTACCGAAGTCACGAAGTACAGCGTTCGTTAGTTCGACCCCGGCAACGTCTATCTTTACTGCAACAACGGGTCTGCCCACATCAACATCATCTTCAATCACTTCATCTTTATCAACTTTATACACGTCCCTCAACAGTTCAACTCTGCCAACGACGTCGGCCTCTACTACAACGACAAGTTTGTCGGCATCACTTTCCTTGACATCACCAACTCTATCTACATCCACTCCACCTACCACGTCCACGGTTTATATAGGCGCTTCTACTTCTGCAACAACAACAGATGTGTTGACGTCGTCATCACTTGTCACCACTACTACAACAACGACTACAGGTACAATTTTGTCAACTATTGAAATTTATTTTACTGCTAGGATAGAACCTTTTCTTCCCACAGAGGTTACTCCCTATAGATTTACTATATCCTAACTTCGTAAGGATCGCTTATCTGAAAGGAGTGTCATCTGTGGGAAGAGAATGGGACAGAACCTAGTATAACAACATTTAAAAAACTCAAAGACGAGAAATAAGACATGAAGCACATACTTGAGTTCATCACTTGGCAACCCTTCCCTCGTTAGTCATAACTAGCACCAGTTTCCATCACTGACTAATTTAAGCATTGCTGCATTTCTGTAACATTCCTGTGCTATACACGTTCAGATGCAGCGAGCCATTACGCTAACAGAAATGCAGCAAAACTTGAATTAGCCCATCCTCGGTTACCCATGGTTTTATATTCTCCGTTACTCTCCACTATATCACCCATGGGGAAACCTTATCAGAAAAATCTGTTCTCAAATTACCCGCCCTTGGCCGGCGTGAGCCAATCAAACCGCTACGCAGCTTGGACCTGCGAACCAATGACAATTCATATCACTTCGTTGCAAAGCACGCGAGGTCATTTTGTTAGCCATCCGTCACCGGTTATCTCCCTTGACCATTTCTGTCTTATCTTATTGAGCATTTTGTTTGGTTACTGACTTCGTCACGCCGGCTAAGGGCGGGTTATTTTAGCACAGATTTCTCTGATAGATTTTCAATGGGTAATAGAGTGGAGAGTAACGGAGCAAATATAAGACCATGGGTAACCGAGGATGGAATTAGCCATATTAGGTGGATAATGGCGTGAGTTATGATCTGCGACTGATACTACATACAGAAAACAAAAATAAAAGAAAGAGAAAAATAACTTTCAATATGCACCAAGTGAAAACTAAATTATTTTCATTGTATATTGACTCGATAGGTTATGAAAGCTCTGCCCCTGTTCAACCAGAACGTTCTTTCAATTGATCTGTATTCACACTGGGTACAGTCAGGTCATTATCATACCATTTATCGAACTCCATTGCGTAACCATGTGTGTCACTGAATCATTACAAGATTCAATTCAGAGCGGAAGACAACTCGATAGATTTATCGATATGCTGCACAGCCATGTCATTCTTTCAGGTTTTGGATTCAGCAAGATCGAAACACAATATCCATATTGCCCGGCGATACATGACGTCAAACACAGATACTGTTTGTGTAATTTGATCATACACGATCAGGGAATTGTTCTCGGTTTAAGCGATATAATCGAATTGTTCCCTCGCAACATTTAACGCGTGCCGCGCTTGCACTTGCGAGCATTCAAACCCGTGGCCATGAATGAACAAAATAAACGATCAAACTGTTTCTCGTATTATCCCTTGAGTCCCGATTGGTTGGAACAAAATTTAGTTGTGCAATCAGCGACCTTGTTTCAATCTGAGCAATTGTTCTGGTCCTGGGCCCATATCTTCGAAAATCTTCGAAGCGCACGTACACCCACAGGGGTGTGTATCGCTTATTTTTAATTAACTATCAATGTTATGGCATGTATACGGCATTTACGGCCTAGACCATATGATTCGACAACTGAGCAAATACGGGGAAACTGGGCCAATACGGAAAAAACTTGGCCAATACGAGACAAACTGGGCCAATATGAGTCTGAGCATGCGCAGTTGCACATTTGGTGAAAGCCCGAAGCTGTCGCTTCACAACTTTGACCCGTGCTATTTGTTCACAAATCTTCTTTATAATTATTATATCAATATAAATTAGATGTCTAGTGTTGTGCAAATAGAATGAAAAGAAGTTAATTAATAAAATTGTCATTAATTAAGTATTTCCGTATTGGCCCAGTTACAGGTCCGAGGTCCGTTGTATTGGCCCTCGACTTCGTCTCGGGCCAATACAACGGACCTCGGACCTGCAAATGGGCCAATACGGAAATACTTAATTAATAACATTATAGAAATAGCGTTAAAAGGCATATAATTATATAGATCCCACTCTGTTACAATTTCTAAGTGATATATGCCCCTGTGTCACTGGTGGCAGTCACCCAGTGGACCATTTGAAATTTCTGCAGCTGGGCCACTGGTGACAGTCAACTGGAAGGTCGTGCTTTGTGAAAGACATTCTCTTCCCCCAGAGGTTACTCCACCTAGTTCTTCCATTGTAACCTATGTTGTATATAGAGCACTTTCTGGCCTAGAAATAGAGAATTCTGATTGCTTGCATCAAAAGTTAGTTGTGCAATCAGATACGATATGTTCCCATAACCGTCGAAATGACCAGAGTTTCTTCATCAGTGTGATGCGCACATGTCTCTTACCATGCAGACATCGGTCGCAGATCTAAAACAATGTTTGATGGGATAGAATAAGGACATTAACAGTTTGCAAACTTTAACCGCCAGGGATTTTTGTGAAAATCGCATAATATGACCCATATGCAACAGAGGTATCGAGGACAAAACTGGTTGGAGTAGCCTCTGTGGTAAGATTACTCTCGAAAGCGGCGTTAAACCCCAACTCACATCACCTCACCTCAGATGAAAGGAAGACCTTCTATTTCTCTCTGACATTATTTCAACCTCTTTTGCAGCCTGCCCCGGCCTTTACACCACGAGCGCCGACACGGAGGTTGACAAGTCTCTACACACCTATATACATGCAGCCCGAGTCAGCTCGCAGACAGAGTGTGAAACCCAGTGCTCGCAGAATGGTAACTGTAACAGCTTCTCCTTCGTCACCTCTGCGACAAAAGGATACTGTTTTCTGTATGACACGGCAGATCCAAGTCTTGCGTTTGCGGCGGGTGTAGTCACGGGAGTCAAGTGTTGAATTATTTGACCAAAATAACATTTGAAATGACAGTGGGCCGACTTCTAGGATGAAGAGGTCATGTCGTCTACGTAACGACGCAATCTTGGTCTAAGGACCGGTTGTTCAAAAGCCCGTTAAATCTTAAATAACTTTTAAATAACGGCGCTTTGAACGACCGGGCCCAGGATGTTTTGGCCATAGAAGACAGACTGTCCATGGTTTGATCAGTGTCTGTCTGTCTGTCCCTCGTCCGTGTTCACTGGTGGAATAAAGGTGTTGAATTTTACTAACCAATCAAAACTTTAAAAAGAATTGATATGGCTCGCTGATCAATGAAACGCAAGAAGATTGAAGCTTTACTGACCAATGAAACGCAAGATGATTTAAGTTTTACTGACCAATGAAACGTAAGAAGATTTAAGTTTTACTGACCAATGAAACGTAAGAAGATTTAAGTTTTACTGACCAATGAAACGCAAAAAGATTTAAGTTTTACTGACCAATTAAACGTAAAATTAAAGTTTAACTGACCAATGAAACGTAAGAAGATTTAAGTTTTAATGAACAATGAAACGCAAGAAGATTTAAGTTTTACTGACCAATGAAACGCAAGAGGATTGAAGCTTTACTGACCAATGAAACGTAAGAAGATTTAAGTTTTACTGACCAATGAAACGCAAGAAGATTTAAGTTTTACTGACCAATGAAACGCAAGATGATATAAGTTTTACTGACCAATGAAACGTAAGAAGATTTAAGTTTTACTGACCAATGAAATGTAAGAAGATTTAAGTTTTAATGAACAATGAAACGCAAGAAGATTTAAGTTTTACTGACCAATGAAATGCAAGAAGATTAAAGTTTTACTGAACAATGAAATGCAGGAAGATTTAAGTTTTACTGACCAATGAAACGCAAAAAGATTTAAGTTTTACTGACCAATTAAACGTAAGATTTAAGTTTTACTGACCAATTAAACGTAAGATTAAAGTTTTACTGACCAATGAAACGTAAGAAGATTTAAGTTTTAATGAACAATGAAACGCAAGAAGATTTAAGTTTTACTGACCAATGAAACGCAAGAGGATTGAAGCTTTACTGAACAATGAAACGCAAGAAGATTTAAGTCTTACTGACCAATGAAATGCAAGAAGATTAAAGTTTTACTGAACAATTAAATGCAGGAAGATTTAAGTTTTACTGACCAATGAAACGCAAAAAGATTTAAATTTTACTGACCAATGAAACGTAAGAAGATTTAAGTTTTAATGAACAATGAAACGCAAGAAAAATTAAGTTTTACTGACCAATGAAACGCAAGAGGATTGAAGCTTTACTGAACAATGAAACGCAAGAAGATTTTAGTTTTACTGACCAATGAAATGCAAGAAGATTAAAGTTTTACTGAACAATGAAATGCAAGAAGATTTTAAAGTTTTACTGACCAATGAAATGCAAGAAGATTTAAGTTTTACTGACCAATGAAACGTAAGAAGATTTAAGTTTGACTGATCAATTCAACGTAAGAAGATAGAAGTTTTACTGACCAATGGAAGTTTCACAAAGTTGAAAGAACGGACTTGACGTGATGACAAATGAAACAAAAGAGTATCTTTTGAAGTTTTGCTGACCAATCAAATATTGTTTGTGGTCAGGAGCTGACGGTTGCTTTATGATGAAGGAGAATGAAGATAATCATCTTCCCATGGCAAGGTGAAAATGTGTCGAGATCTCTCCATTTTTAACCTTGCCTTCAACCTTGGCAGAAGTGGTGAGACGAACAGCGACACCTATTGTGATCACGAGTTACGTCCCTTACCATCTGTTAACATACAGCCAATGAAATCGCCGTTTACATTCGGTGCCAATTCAAAATAGCGACGATTGACACAAGCACAGAGCAATACAACTGTCTTCTGATTGGTTTATCCGATTAGCCTGCGGTACGTTAAAATCTTAGCACTGAAAATGAGAGGGTTGAGGTCAAGGGCGGAAGGAGAAGATATGGAAATCTTTTCATTACGTCTGTGGCGTTGTGAAGATGGAAGATAATGTGCACTGTCAACTTCTTTATTGCAAAACACGTGATGTTTCGGTGTCTAGATACTAACGCCGGAACCGAGGTAATGATGCTTTAAGATATGCTTAGCATGAAGTCAAAATCTTGTTACATTTTCTGAACTTTTAGTAGTAATGGCGCTCTGCACCTGAAGACAGTAGCACAGAAAAATACTTAAATTACACTTGTGACGTCATCCTATTGTTCTTTCACTCCATTATTTTTCAGTAATGGAGATTTAAACATCACATCATATTTTTAAGTAGAAATTTAATTTCTTTAACTTTCTAAAGCAATTTTGATAAAAGAGCAATTATTGTAATTTAAGTAGGGTTATACCCTCAGCTCCATTAATTTTAAGGAATGGAGAGTTACTCTGATATTACCCTCTACGGAAAGGCAAGAAAAGTTGTAGCAAACCATACATTTAAAACTCTGTATTGTTGTAATCCATGTAAATTGTACTTGTGCTCGTGACACTTCAATAAAACAATGTACTACTATTCCTTTATTTCAGTGGTGTGTGTTTGTACTCAAAGACCCTTGGCCTTACAGTTTTTGAATAAAATATTTGAAATGTAAAACTATGTTGTGCTTTAGAAACTAAATAAATAAATAAATGGAGAAATTAATCAACGAAGTTAAACTTGTAACAATGCCTACATGTAAGTATTCATAAGTATGCCCAGGGGAAGAAATTAAAAACCAATAAATAGATAAAGGAAACAAACACCAACATTAGCACATTGCCAATCTCTTCCCACAGTTAGGATCGGCAATCTGAAGGGAGTGAGCGACCTCTGTAGGAAGAAAATGCCACATTGCAATTTTAAGGAAGTATTATTATTTCGATTAAAAACAAAATGGAAAGTGAATGTTTCACTTGTAATTGATTAGTTAATGTGATAGAAAATACAAATGTGTGTATGAGCGATGAGCGGAATGAGTTTTGGGGGGTTTTGTTTTTATTCAGTTCATTTTGCGTTCGGCTTCGGATCAAGAGGTCCGGGGTTCGAATCCCGCCAGGGGCACGGCAACTTTGTCTGCAGTAGAGAACTGTTCTACACGCAGTAAGGTTTGGGTGCAATGCTACACTGAATTTCAGGGTAGTACCACCCATTGTTCGCTAGTTCCAGCCGTTGCTCGCAGGTTTCACCACAAAGCATAGCCACATGGCGTTGCGGGCTTTCTCCCTGCCGTAATACTAGCAGCCGCGATATAAGTGAAATACTCTTGAAAGCGGCGATAAACCCAAACTCACCTCACCTCACCTCAATTCATTTTATTTTTCTTCGTCCAACAGAACCCCAACTCCGGTTCCCTTGTCTACGCCTTAAACTAAACCCATGTCATCCGATAGCACATTCTCTTTCCACAGAGGTTACTCCTTTCAGATGTTCGATCCTAACCTCTGTTCTACATCGCTTGAAATCGAGAACTCCAGCAAAATTCCCTATCGGGGAAATGGAAACCTCATACTGTATCCCTGGACTCATATTGTCAATGGCAAATATTACTTTTACATCGGCGTCGCTGATTGCACAGCTAGATTCAATTGCAACCAATCAGGGCACTCCATCTCTGCCCTTGATTTCAAGCGATGTAGAACAGAGGTTAGGATCGGAAATATGAAGGGAGTAACTTCTGTGGGAAGGGAATGATGTCGCCTATGCAGAATAAAAAAAAGTTGCATATCCATAAATATTGTCTTCATTCTTCAGTCAACGTCAAGGATTGTTTTCTTGATATAAACGATGGCTCCTTTGTTTTCGCTTATTTAAATTTCAAACAAAACTCACGTTGATTACAGTAATACACGGGAAAAGGTGTACATCATGAATACCAGGGCCGTGTTCAATAAGCGTTTAAAAGTAATCGCTCAATGACCTCTCTTGGACGCGATTGTTCAATGTAGCGCTACGTAGCAAAGCGAGCAAACCTCGATGCATCGCACCGTGTCGTTCAGGAGAGAATGAGCGCTCAATTGAGCGCTCACGGTTATGGAACAGAGCCCGGTCGTCTGTTCCATAACAGTGAGCGATTAATTGGCTTGCTCCCTTTGCTGCGTAGCGCTACATTGAGCAATAGCGATTACTTGAACATGGCCCAGGTGTTCGTTAAGAACACCTGGTATTGTCACAAACTCTTCATTCTTCAACCGAAAGTAATATTTGTTGACATTTTTATTCCTCAAATATAAGTGAAGAAAATAGAAGAGCATCAACGCGAATCAAATTCACAAATATTTCTGTACATACACGGGATCGAACCTGTAACTTTTCGATTTCCATTACACCACGGAAACCAGTTGTTATGAGGGAAATTGTGTAAATGATGGCACTATTGACAATGGCCTTGCACTTTGTTACAGTTCCTTGTTCATGTCTGACAGTCTGATTAAAATCGACCGTGTTTCGGGGAAGAAAAGTTACATATTCCATCTCCCTAACTCATATCGCTCAAGACAAAGGAATCTATCGAACCAGTGCCTATCACGGTCGATGCAATATTCTACCTTAGTCCTCAACGGTTTGATATCAATCAGAGTGGACGGAGCAGAAATGGTTTGGGCTACAGCAAGACAGAAATTAAAACCCCGCAACTCACATGGAATGTTGAGTAGTATAGTCTTTATTCAGGAAAAAACATATTTTATATAACAAAATAAGAATAAAACTAGGACTGCCATGGCAGTAATGACGGTCTTCAGATTGCTACATTGTCGCCATAACATTCTTTCCTTCTAGCCCACGTTTTACATTATGTTGAAGAGATCAGAGCTGTCCACAAGCTCCTGCCAAGGTGCATGCCGCCAAAAGCAGACCAGACTTTTAAACGATAGAATTGTCCCTGCTACGAATATATCTGCTTTATTTATTTGCAGGAAAGTTATTGTGTATCTTTTAAAACAATTTGCAAGTCTGTAAGTGGATATTTAGAAATTATACAATGAAAACAGCAAAAAGATGCAAGGTTCCCATAACCTCTGGCCAAGGAGCATGCCGCCAAAAGCAGGGATTCGAAGCCCTTTTTACATGCACACGTTTACTCCTGGGAGTATATTTACTCCTATGAGTAAATATACTTACAGGGAGTAAACGTGTCATGTAAACAGTCCAAAACACATTTACTTACAGGAGTATATATACTCCTAGGAGTTAAATACTCTACCTCAAGAGGTAAAGTAAAAGTATTTTCTGTTTACTCCTGTAAGCAAACTGATGCAGAATCCTAGAATTTGACATAATTTTATATTTTTAAACTTTGTAAATTAACTATTTATTGTCTTTGGTCTTTTATTTTGTATTTACAAAGTTTCTGTCAGCTATAGAATTTTTTCATAAATGGATTTTTTTATAATACAATATAATATAAACATGTCTAATTTCACTTGGTTCCTAATATGTGTGTATTATAGGTGTTAGTGTATATATTTATATTGTTCTTACAGTTTGTTATATTGTCATTGTTAATAGTTATCATTATTTTAGTTGAAGCATATCAAAACAACAATAGTCTATTTTTCATTTTGAACTATATTCCCACATTGAACAATAGCAGGGCATAATAACACAATATTTTGCTTCAAAGAAGATTTATGAATTGACAAATTAAGCAGCCAAGTGGGTGTGCAGCTCTTTAAGCACCCAGCAACGGGTCATCATTATTGTAACCATCAGCGTCATTGGGGCCATCGTCAAGTTCTATCTCGATGTCATAAGGCTTTTCATCTCACTTAACAATTGTAACTGTACATGTATATTCTAATCTACATCCGAGCTCTTCTGTATGTGTCGCAAATGTGTCTCAAATAGTCACCCGGATTAAGGTATAAACTTACATTATAAAAAACTTCATCATTCTTGTTTTGAAAATATTGTGGGAGGCTTTAAGTGCAGTACTGTAGTTACATAATACCATTCCTTACGATTGAGACAGTGACCGTCAGCTTAAACTGGTGTAACTATTGACATGTGGGTGCAGTCTATGGCACCTACCCATTTGGAAAATCTCCAGTGATCTTCATATCAATTGATTACAACCTGCACTTCTACATCATTTGGGGAATTAACTTATCTATGGAGATTTTCAAATACTTCAAATAGGTTACTGATAGTTCGGTTTTAAGCAATAGATGCAAGCCAATACACGACGATAGCAACATTATAATGTAGACCAATTGGTTCTCCGAACGGTGCCGCACTCTTAGGACAAAATGTTTTGATTCTTTCAATAATACATAGAATGTTTTTCTTGTCATTGTTAAACTTTTCGTTTCACTGTTCATCATTAAAACTCCTTCTTACATTTTCATTTCACCGTATTTGAGAATGCTCCGACCACTTATTTTTGTCAGTTAACAGACCAAGCACAAGCCTTACACATAACATATGGATAATCTCTTCTTCACTTCTGGATACGCAGTTGTTAGTTCTTATCAGAATGACGTTTTAGCTGTAAGCAAACCAAATATACTTAAGGGTCCTTAAATTCCAATGGAACGTAAAGTAAATATACTTTTACTCCTGGGAGTAAATATACTCCTAGGTGTAATTATACTCCTGAGAGTAATGTGTGCATGTAAAAAGGGCATAAGTTGCAAGTCTCTAAAAAAATTAATTTTGAAAAATTACAATCTTTCGACATAACTACAGACCGTTAATAACTGTACGCTGGCAATGTTATTATTGATTCTTGTACATGATAAATGTGTCCTCCTTTTCTGAAAAACTGGTAAAGTTTCCTCGGTAGGTATTCGAGTTATTTGTCCTTGAAGTTTGCGATTTTTCAGGTTTTTAAATTTTTTGACAAATTTGACTGTTCACTGTGAAAAAAGTATACAGATTTTTCATAATCTATTTCGTATCGTTTTTAGTATAATTCATCAGCTACTACCTTTGAAAGTTTCAGCTCTCTAGTATCAGTATATTGAGAGGAGAAGATTTGTAAGGTGGGTAATGTCGGAAACGCACAAAAACGGAAGCCGGAAGTCATGATTTGTTGTGATATGTATCAATTTCAGCCCAGAGGCTACCATGCCTGAAAGGAATTCGCATAAGTAGTTTTGGCTGTACATTTGACACAAAATTAACAGAAATAATAAAAAGTATAAGAAAAATCGGATGATAACAAATGGGTCTTTCTTTAATGTTGTCCAGAGAATAACACGTTAATTCCAAACAAATACGTCGCTTTTATTTATCAATAACTTCCGAAATTCACCAAATACGCGGCGATTTTTGTCCAAATTCGAGAATTAGAAACTACTTTACTACTGTAACATTGTTAGATAATATAATCTGCAATTGTAAAAAAATTCGTGTATGTGGGAACACGTTTTCAGGATATTCGAACGCACACCCTCAGAGTCAGGCACCAATGTCCAACAACCAGTAGCAATCGTGGTATAATCAGTATACCACCTTGGTAGATATAAAGTGATACAGCTCAAGATGTTGAATTTATTAGAAGCAATCGCAAATTCCGAGTTTGTAAAGTTGTTATATTTGTTAGCACACGGAGGCCGAACTGTTGGAATTTGTAACAGAAGTGAAGAAGGATGTTAAGATTCTATTTATGAATATAAAAAAGGTCTTTTTTTCTACATTCTTATTTCATTAAAGGGGCAGTAGCACGTTTTTTGCAAATTTCATTTGTTCAAAGAGAAGACTCTATCCCGGAATAAGGAAGTGGTATGCTCATATGATCGCCATCATCATTCTTCATCAACTCCCAACTTCTAGAATGCCCGTCAAAGAGGAAAATGAATATACAATTAATAATTGCATCAAACATATAACATGTACACTATCTAAATGGTATGTATTTTATTTTATTTCGAACTGATTTTCAGTATCTTTTTTTGTTAATTAGTCTCGTTAATTTCGTTGCTAATATTTCACAATCAAATCAAAATCCGTGATACACAAAAGGGTTCATTGTGTACGAAGCGTCTCTAAAATCCTCTTAACATCAGAGAAACCAAGAGCTGACATGGCATGGTACCATAGTGATTGTAGGAGTGACTATAGGAGTGACTGTACTAGTGACTGTAGGAGTGACTGTAGGAGTGACTGTAGGAGTGACTGTAGGAGTGCCTGTAGGAGTGTCTCTAAGAGTGACTGTAGGAGTGACTGTAGGAGTGACTCTAAGAGTGACTGTAGGAGTGACTGTAGGAGTGACTGTACTAGTGACTGTAGGAGTGACTGTAGGAGTGACTCTAAGAGTGACTGTAGGAGTGAATGTAGGAGTGAATGTAGGAGTGACTGTACTAGTGACTCTAAGAATGACTGTAGGAGTGACTGTAGGAGTGACTGTACTAGTGACTGTAGGAGTGACTGTACTAGTGACTGTAGGAGTGACTGAAGGAGTGACTGTAGGAGTGACTGTAGGAGTGACTGTAGGAGTGACTGTAGGAGTGACTGTAGGAATGACTGTAGGGGTGACTGTAGGAGTGACTGTAGGAGTGACTGTAGGAGTGAATGTAGGAGTGACTGTAGGAGTGATTGTAGGAATGACTGTAGGAGTGACTGTAGGAGTGACTGTAGGAATGACTGTAAGAGTAAATGTAGGAGTGACTGTAGGGGTGACTGTAGGAGTGACTGTAGGAGTGACTGTAGGGGTGACTGTAGGAGTGACTGTAGGAGTGACTGTACTAGTGACTGTAGGAGTGACTGTAGGAGTGACTGCACTAGTGACTGTAGGAGTGACTGTAGGAGTGACTGTAGGCGGGACTGTAGGAGTGACTGTAGGAGTGACTGTAGTAGTGACTGTAGGAGTGATTGTACTAGTGACTGTAGGAGTGACTGTAGGAGTGACTGTAGGAGTGACTGTAGGAATGACTGTAAGAGTAAATGTAGGAGTGACTGTAGGGGTGACTGTAGGAGTGACTGTAGGAGTGACTGTAGGGGTGACTGTAGGAGTGACTGTAGGAGTGAATGTACTAGTGAATGTAGGAGTGACTGTAGGAGTGAATGTAGGAGTGACTGTAGGAGTGACTGTACTAGTGACTCTAAGAATGACTGTAGGAGTGACTGTAGGAGTGACTGTACTAGTGACTGTAGGAGTGACTGTACTAGTGACTGTAGGAGTGACTGAAGGAGTGACTGTAGGAGTGACTGTAGGAGTGACTGTAGGAATGACTGTAGGGGTGACTGTAGGAGTGACTGTAGGAGTGACTGTAGGAGTGACATGGCATGGTACCATTGTGATTGTAGGAGTGACTATAGGAGTGACTGTACTAGTGTACTAGTGACTGTAGGAGTGACTGTAGGAGTGACTGTAGGAGTGACTGTAGGAGTGACTGTAGGAGTGCCTGTAGGAGTGTCTCTAAGAGTGACTGTAGGAGTGACTGTAGGAGTGACTCTAAGAGTGACTGTAGGAGTGACTGTAGGAGTGACTGTACTAGTGACTGTAGGAGTGACTGTAGGAGTGACTCTAAGAGTGACTGTAGGAGTGAATGTAGGAGTGAATGTAGGAGTGACTGTACTAGTGACTTTAAGAATGACTGTAGGAGTGACTGTAGGAGTGACTGTACTAGTGACTGTAGGAGTGACTGTACTAGTGACTGTAGGAGTGACTGAAGGAGTGACTGTAGGAGTGACTGTAGGAGTGACTGTAGGAGTGACTGTAGGAGTGACTGTAGGAATGACTGTAGGGGTGACTGTAGGAGTGACTGTAGGAGTGACTGTAGGAGTGAATGTAGGAGTGACTGTAGGAGTGACTGTAGGAATGACTGTAGGAGTGACTGTAGGAGTGACTGTAGGAATGACTGTAAGAGTAAATGTAGGAGTGACTGTAGGGGTGACTGTAGGAGTGACTGTAGGAGTGACTGTAGGGGTGACTGTAGGAGTGACTGTAGGAGTGACTGTACTAGTGACTGTAGGAGTGACTGTAGGAGTGACTGCACTAGTGACTGTAGGAGTGACTGTAGGAGTGACTGTAGGCGGGACTGTAGGAGTGACTGTAGGAGTGACTGTAGTAGTGACTGTAGGAGTGATTGTACTAGTGACTGTAGGAGTGACTGTAGGAGTGACTGTAGGAATGACTGTAAGAGTAAATGTAGGAGTGACTGTAGGGGTGACTGTAGGAGTGACTGTAGGAGTGACTGTAGGGGTGACTGTAGGAGTGACTGTAGGAGTGAATGTACTAGTGAATGTAGGAGTGACTGTAGGAGTGAATGTAGGAGTGACTGTAGGAGTGACTGTACTAGTGACTCTAAGAATGACTATAGGAGTGACTGTAGGAGTGACTGTACTAGTGACTGTAGGAGTGACTGTACTAGTGACTGTAGGAGTGACTGAAGGAGTGACTGTAGGAGTGACTGTAGGAGTGACTGTAGGAGTGACTGTAGGAGTGACTGTAGGAATGACTGTAGGGGTGACTGTAGGAGTGACTGTAGGAGTGACTGTAGGAGTGACTGTAGGAATGACTGTAGGGGTGACTGTAGGAGTGACTGTAGGAGTGACTGTAGGAGTGAATGTAGGAGTGACTGTAGGAGTGACTGTAGGAATGACTGTAGGAGTGACTGTAGGAGTGACTGTAGGAATGACTGTAAGAGTAAATGTAGGAGTGACTGTAGGGGTGACTGTAGGAGTGACTGTAGGAGTGACTGTAGGGGTGACTGTAGGAGTGACCGTAGGAGTGACTGTACTAGTGACTGTAGGAGTGACTGTAGGAGTGACTGCACTAGTGACTGTAGGAGTGACTGTAGGAGTGACTGTAGGCGGGACTGTAGGAGTGACTGTAGGAGTGACTGTAGTAGTGACTGTAGGAGTGACTGTACTATTGACTGTAGGAGTGACTGTAGGAGTGACTGTAGGAGTGACTGTAGGAATGACTGTAAGAGTAAATGTAGGAGTGACTGTAGGGGTGACTGTAGGAGTGACTGTAGGAGTGACTGTAGGGGTGACTGTAGGAGTGACTGTAGGAGTGAATGTACTAGTGAATGTAGGAGTGACTGTAGGAGTGAATGTAGGAGTGACTGTAGGAGTGACTGTTGGAGTGACTGTACTAGTGACTGTAGGTGTGACTGTAGGAGTGACTCTAGGCGTGACTGTAGGAGTGACTGTAGGAGTGACTGTAGTAGTGACTGTAGGAGTGACTGTACTAGTGACTGTAGGAGTGACTGTAGGAGTGACTGTAGGAGTGACTGTAGGCGTGACTGTAGGAGTGACTGTAGGAGTGACTGTAGTAGTGACTGTAGGAGTGACTGTACTAGTGACTGTAGGAGTGACTGTAGGAGTGACTATAAGAGTGACTGTAGGAGTGAATGTAGGAGTGACTGTACTAGTGACTGTAGGAGTGACTGTAGGAGTGACTATAAGAGTGACTGTAGGAGTGACTGTATGAGTGACTGTACTAGTGACTGTACTAGTGACTGTACTAGTGACTGTAGGAGTGACTGTAGGAGTGACTGTAGGAATGACTGTAGGAGTGACTGTAGGGGTGACTGTAGGAATGACTGTAGGAGTCAAGTTTCTTGACTGTAAGAGTGACTATACAAGTTATCTTCGATGATAATAGTCATGAAAAAATGTCAAATGATTTTAAAACCTAAAGAAGTTAGAGTTCGTCTTTTCTATGTTTAACTCTTGGATCTGCCTCCCGTTTTTGACGCACTGAAAATAAACGAAATCAGAATCAAATTTCAACTTATACAGGTTTTAGTTATAGTTACATTAAGATTTACTCCTCTTCATGTTGAGACTGGTTCCGGACAAATAGGTTAAGAGACGAGTTACACGGCATAACAAAGCTGACAACCCCAGACGTTCGGTACGGACACATTGCAGTTGTCTCAATTAGTTGGTAACCCTTTTTTTAATCAATGGATAAAATCAAAATTGTGCACTCTTAGCTTTTGTCTTAGATTGCGTCATCGTCTGAGGTTTATGTGAAGTTTAGTATATAATATACTCGTTCAATAAATATATCGTCGCTAATATTTATCAGTTTATCACACTTTGTGTAACATAATCACCGTTTACCCAATTGGCGGAACATACCCAGTTTAAAAACAAAACCTTTGTTGTTTCTTTCATTGCCTTATTGATAGTGGCATAGTTGTCACGTGTACAGTGTACAATATCCCTGTTACTAAGGATACCACTATATGACTCAACCGCAGTCATTTTGTTTTTATAATTTACCACAACTTCTAAAAAACTAAAAAGACTAAAAAACAAACAAATAAACAAACAAACTTGTTTTGAGAGATAGTTTCTGCGCGAAGGGGTCGATGTACGGTTTGTTAGACAACATCCAGTCCATGTACGCATCGTCACCCTGGAAACAAAGTGTAAAATTAAATTAAGTTATAAAACATAAGGATTCATAAAACACAAAGAACATGGTCAAAGTAAACACTTTCAAAACTATATTAACTCCGTTCTGTTTATGTAGGTAGATTTAGCCTGCTATAATCACAAGTCATGCCAGCGTATTTACTATGCGTTTTAGGTAATATGATATATGTTATATATGTTATATGTTATATGTTATATGTTTTATATGTTATATATGTTATATATGTTATATATGTCACAGTATATGTTATAGTACGTTTTTGAGTAAACGTAATTAATACTTACCTGTTGACTAGACCTACTATGCCTACCTCCTAATAGGTATGCTATTTCAACAAACAGTGGAGAAGGGGTGCGTAAAGTCCCTTATCCAAGGGCGGTAAGTCCAGGTGGTCTCGGGACGTCACTACCTGTCTAGTTCACTCTCCGAAGTCCCAAAAAGGCAAGACAGACCAATAGGGGAGGACGGGAGGGCCTAGAGCGTAGGTCTAGTCAACAGGTAAGTATAAATAATTACGTTTACTCAAAAACGTACTATTATTTAAATACCTATCTGTTGACTAGACCTACTATGCCTAGAATCCCACCGCGTGGAGGCGGGTCTGTATATACGTGGTAGTGACGAGACCAGCGACGAACCTTGAGTGTAAGCTAACCTACAAGTCCTCCACCTTGTGGTGAGGACAAGGTACAGCCCGGGAGATACGATCTCTACCGCTGAGCGGATCGAAGAGACAACCCTGCCACTCAACTTCCGACCAAAACACCGCCCCCCAATCCCCAAAGGAAGGGGGGGTTGAATCGAAGTTAAAAGAAAAAACAACACAGACAACCGAGCTAGTAAAGAGAACGAGTTTATTTACAATAAGTCTCGAAGCGTCTAAGAAGGATGATCCCTTCTTGGTCTGGTTGGGGGGACCACCTTCGCCTGCGCGAAGACTTGTGGACCCAGCCTAGAGATGCCTTCAAGATCAGCTGTGGAGACATCTCGTAGGTAATGGTTGGCGAAGACCTCTGATGAACGCCAAAACCATCGTAGGTAATGGTTGGCGAAGACCTCTGATGAACGCCAAAACCACCCTGCCATGACATCCGAAACCGCGATGTTCCAGTGATACGCCATCGTGGCTGAAACTGCGCGGATCTCATGAGGGTTGGAACGCGACGGCGGAGGCAGATCAGCGGCCTTGTACGCATCAATGACCGCCGATCTTAGATACACCCCCAACGCTCGCTTGTCTAGTTCCTTGGTGCTCCTGGGTGAGTGAGGCAAGAACAGACGACGCCTGCCATCCCTCAGCCTGTGGGTACGCTGCGTGTACACCCTCAAGGCTCTTACCGGACACAGAGAGAGATCCACCTCTCCTGAGTCAGAACCAAGAGCTGGGATAGAGAACGTAGGTCCCGCTTCATCCGCTGCCTGGTTCTTACAGACAAAATCAGGAGCCAACCCCAGCGAGGCGGAGCCCCCCTCCCTGACCTCAAAACGTAGCAGGTCCGCCTGCAACGCATGGATTTCTGAAATCCGCGCTGCGGAGGCCATGGCCACCAGAAAAATTACCTTGATGGTGAGAGGGAGGACAGGCACGTCGGAGAGCGGTTCATACTTATCGGAGCGCAGGTGGTTGAGCACAATGGCTAAGTCCCATTCAGGTGGGCGAAGGGCGAAGGTTTTAATGAGGTCCTTGAGGACCGACACATCCAAGCCTGGCGATCTCTTCCTGAGAACCGACAGGATAGCCGACATGTTGGTGTTAATTGATGACGCCTTAAGATGTCTAGTGTTGCGAAGGTACACCAAGTACTCCGCAACCTGAGGCACTGAAGCCTCTGCCGGGATGAAATCCCTCTGAGCACAGAAAGAGGCGAAGGCCTGCCACTGGAAATCATAGAGCTTCCTAGTGGTCTTCCTATGCGAGGTAGCTATTGCGTTGGCGACGCACTTAGAGTATCCACTACTCTTTAACCCTCTTTTAATACAAACCAAGCGTGAAGGGAGAACACGTGAGGGTTCTCGTGTAACCTTCCGCTTGGCCTGCTGATGAGCAGATCTCTCCGTATCTGAATCGGAAACGGTTCCTGCTGACAGAGCCGACGGAGAGGAACGAACCACGGTCAGGCTGGCCACCAAGGGGCGACCAGCAGGAGACGAAGAACCCTTGGCTACCACTTGGGAGAGGATGGCCGGCGGTGGAAAAGCATAGGCGTCCATCCCGTCCCACCCTAACGAGAGCGCGTCTAAGCCCATCGCTAGCGGGTCTGGCACTGGGGAGATGTAGGTTGGCAATTGGTGGTTGATACACGTCGCGAACAGATCTATCAGCGGGGTGCCGAACTGGAGACACAACCCTCTGAAAACCACCGGATTCAGTTGCCACTCCGTTGGGGGAGGGGCATCTGGACGTGACAACGCGTCCGCCAAGACGTTCTTGGCACCCGGAATGTGGACTGCTCGAATGTCCAGGTCCACCTCGTCCACCAACTCGAAGAGCTGGAGTGACACACGTAGCAGAGACTCCGCCTTGGTGGACCCCTGCTTGTTTATTGACCAAGCAGCCGCCTAACTGTCCATGTGTACTAGCAGACACTGGCCCCGCAAGGGGACCTGCCAGTGCTGAATGGCAAGACGTACTGCGTCCAACTAGAGGACGTTGATGTGTAGGTTCCGCTCTGATGGGGACCAAACTCCTGCCACCTGCTCGTGACCCATGTGCGCCCCCCACCCTTGGGTGGAGGCGTCTACAAACAGGTGAGCTGAGGGGGGGCGAGGACGAAGTGGAACGCCTGCGAACACACTCTCGTCTACCCGCCACCAAGCTAGGAACCGATGTAGGTCTGGGGTTAAGACTATGTCGTGACGACAACGCGTCTCCCTGATGTGGGGATTCAGGAACACCTGTAACGGGCGAAGAACAACCTCCCCCTGCGGGTCAGGTCCTGAGCTGATGTTAATAACCCCAACACTCTTTGCCACTGACGTAGGGAGAGCGATGCGTCGAGCGCGCGATCCATAAGGCGATCGTAACGAGCCATCCGCTCCCTCGTGATGAACCCGCGGAACAGCCGGGTGTCTAGGATAGCCCCTAGGAACTTCAGACGAGTCGCCGGAACCAAGTCGGACTTCTCTAAGTTCACTAGCCACCCCAGACGACGGAACAGGTCTATCGTGAACCTGAGCTGCGCCTTGAGAACGACAGGGGAGCGGTCGTGAGCGAGCCCATCGTCCAAGTACATTAGGAACTGAATGTCGCATTGGTGAAGGAATTGGACGATGGGCTGAGTCACCCGTGTGAATAGCCAGGGGGCGGACGAGATCCCGAACGGGAGCACGCACCACTGAAAATGTCTCCCGTCCAGGATGAAGCGGAGGTACCTGCGGTCCCGATAGTGAATCGGAACGTGCAGGTACGCATCCTGTAGATCGAGAGACACCATGCAGTCTGAGCGCTCCAAGGACTGCATCACTGAGGGAAGCGTCAAGAGTCGAAAATATGGCGACCGAACGAGGAAGGAGCGGTTGAACACCTTCAAATCGTGAATTAGCCGCCATTTTTTCGAGTTCCTTTTGGGTATAATGAACACTGGGGAGTAAAACCCCGGCGTTGATGCGGGGTCAGGACCTCCTGCACCGCCCGTTTGGAGATTAATATCTCCACCTGTTCCAATGTCAATTTGAGCCGGTCCCCTGCTAAGGGACGCTCCATTGGAGTACAGGTGAGGGGCGGCGGAGATGAGACGGGAATGCGGAACCCCTGACCCAGAATCCGACACACGTAAGGGTCTAACCCTAACTGTACCCAGTTGCTGACAAAATCTTGTAGCCGATCCCCCACCGAGCCCTCCGATACCGGGACGAGTGAAGGGGGGAGCAGAGGGGGTGACCACGAGTCACTTCCTCCACTTCTTTTGCGGGTTACGACCTCCAGCGCCAGGCCGGGGGGACTTGGGGGACTGACCCGTGGATCCACAGCCACGACCTCCCCGCCGAAAGTCCGTTTTCGCTTTCTTGGGGGAAGGTTGGCCACTGCCCTGGCCTTGCCCCTGACGAAAATTGGTCTGCGGACGCTTCGGTGTCGTTTGCCTCTGAGTGACGAGCCGATTGGTGAGGTCTTGCTGTTGGGCCTCCTGTCGTGCTCTCAAAACATCAGGGATACGACCCCCAAACAGAGTTTCAGCGTGAGCAGGGGCATGTCGAAGGAACGACTTATGATCGGGGTTGAGACCTGACCGGTAGAGGAAGTTGTCTCTGCGAAGTACTGTTATACCCGATGAAATTCGCGACGCTGACAACATGATCTGCGCAAGGTCCGCAGCCACATCGCCGAACGCTTTGAACAACACCGGGTCCCCCGCCTCCATGCCCGCCTGCTTAGCACAAGCCAGCATCGCCTGACATGTGAAAGCCACGTTGTTGCCCAAGCCTAACACCGAGCGCGCCTCCCTGTCAAGATGAGAAATCTGTGCCTCAGACACGAGCGCGGGTGAAGCAGGTTGGTGGCAAAAAACCGAGACGCACCCTGATCGAGGGGAGGCGGAACAAGTTGAAAAGGCACCGGATACAAGGGCAGTTGCCGTCTGCACTTGTCCGGCACCACTAAAGGCGGAAGCAGACGATTGGGCATCGCAGATGATATGACTTGCTCCATATCCTCGGTGGCTTCCAACAGGAGCCTATGAGGTGGAAGGGCAAGACGCGCGGGAGGTACCTCGCCATCAGGGCAAAAGGAAGCCTTCCTGGCCGCCGACGTGCGTGGACCTGTCACGCTGACTTGGCTAAGTGGAACGTCCGCGAACGAAGCCACTTCGGATAACATAGCGATTGCGTCAACCACTGGCGGATCCTCCGACAACCCCGTACCCTCCGCCTCCGTTTCTATACTGATGAACGGAGGGTTCGACACGTCAACGTAGCGGGTGTCACGCTCCGGCGAGTCCGGCGAGGAATCACGTAAGGGGGACAGAAACGCGACACGCCGCGTAGGGGTGTGAGGGGTACGCGATGGGGTCGCGGATGCGGAGGCCCTAGCGGACTAGGAACGCGCACCCTGAGGTACGACATCCGCATAGGGCTCACACGGTTGCGTAGTTGTAGTGTGAGTGGGAAAGGTCCGCGGACCCAGACGCGCATCGAGCAAGGAAGAGACCATATCCTTGACGGATGCCAGAAGGAGGGTCGGATCGACCTTGTCAAACCTAGCCTTCTTGGACTTCTTCTTCTTGCTCTTGGGCGTAGTGGGTCCGCCCACCTTAAGTCTAAGCGGAGACAACCGCTTGTCTGGCGAAGGAGGGGACCACGGGCGAGTCCGCGGACGAGAACCGGAACACGACGGCAGAGGGGGGGAGCGTAAATCCTTCGACCCCCTAGCGGGTTCGGACAAGACTGACGATTCCCTGTCGAATTCATCCGCCCGTTCCGTGAGGACAATGTCTACGTCCTCCTCCGGAGACGGGTGACGAACGGGAGACCTCTCCCTACGTTGAGCTGACGACGCACGCTTCTGAAGCGCAGCCCTATCGGCCACAGACTTGCGTATGGCGGAAACGTACGCGTGGAACTCCGATTCGGAGAGAGGAGCGCACTCTTCGCAAAGGTCCTTACACTTCCTACATGACAAGTGCGGATCCTTAGAGGCGGACTTCCTGCCTCCGCAATTCGTGCAAAAGGCGGAGTACATGGCGAACGATAAACGATAAAACGCGTAACGTAAGCGAAGGTAGAGACATTCGAGTCACCTACGCGGCGTGGCCAAACACGAGACACTCGCTCACGTAGCGTAGACGAGGTGAATCCCTAATGAAAAACACCTAAGCAGCGTAGCGTAGACGAGGTGAGTCACACACGTGAAACACCTAAGCAGCGGAGCGAAAGAACAACAACTCTGACCATAGGTAATCGAGAGAGTTGAACCAAAGACTCTGAACTCGAAGAGCACAAAGTCAAAATCAAGTAACGACCCGCCAAGGTAAAACAAAGACGAACAAGCCAGACAAATACTAGGCTAAACACTTACAAGATAAATCAATCTTTATTTCACATAACAATCGTGCGTATAACAAACCGTAAGTGACTGGCGTAGCGAGTCACTTGAACCAAACTGATTCAACCTAAGGCGATAGACCGGCGAAACAAGTGACTGGCATAAGCGAGACACAAGCGAGTAGATGCAGGTCATGTAGAATCAAGCCTTTAAAGGGGAACCAACCGGCGAAGCAAGTAACTGGCTTACGCGAATCACTGGCGTGGCGAATGAGTCATGTAGATTCGACTTAAGGCGATACCAAAGGCGAATGGTAGGCGAAAGCTAGCAACGGGCAACGCGTGTCACTGGCGAGGAGTGTATCCACTGCTCCTTAACCAAGCTAGTCAAGTAGATTTCACGTAAGGCGATACCCGCGATCAACCTTAGGCGAATAACTAGCGAAGCCAGTGACAGGCGAGGCGAGAAGCCAAGCGAGACGCGAAGCACTTGAGTACGGACCGAAGGCGTATGACAAGCGAAAACGAATGACAAGCGAAGCAAGTCAAACGCGTAGGAGAGATTCCACTGCTCCTTTACCCTACGCAAGTCAACAACCAACAGTCAGCAAAGGGACACGCGAAGCACTAGAGTACGGACCGAAGGCGTATGACAAGCGAAAGCGAATGACAAGCGAAGCAAGTCAAACGCGTAGGAGAGATTCCACTGCTCCTTTACCCTACGCAAGTCAACAACCAACAGTCAGGTGAGAGAAAACAAAGAATCACGAGCTGCACGTGCGGCGCATGCAACCCACCTACTCCGGGCGGTCGCTAGCTAGCACATGTCAACAAGGCCCCTTGAAATCTAACACCTACTTGAAGCAGATTGTTAACACAACCCGCACTAACCGTAGATTAAAGTTGAGGGAATCTCTTGAATGAACAAGAGAAAAATAGCAAGTTAGCAACACAAGTCGCTAAATACCCAGTCACAGAACAAAAACAAACACGTCTGTCTTGCTCTGCAACTTTTAGGAGAGTGAACTAGACAGGTAGTGACGTCACGAGACCACCTGGACTTACCGCCCTTGGATTAGGGACTTTACGCACCCCTTCTCCACTGTTTCAAGGTCGGCTGTGTTAAGGTTGAAATAGCATACCTATTAGGAGGTAGGCATAGTAGGTCTAGTCAACAGATAGGTATTTAAATAATATATGTTATATGTTATATATGTTAATAATATATCTTATATATGTTATATGTTATATATGTTAATAATATATGTTATATATGTTATATGTTATATATGTTAATAATATATGTTATATATGTTATATGTTATATATGTTAATAATATATGTTATATATGTTATATGTTATATATGTTAATAATATATGGTATACATGTTATATGTTATATATGTTAATAATATATGGTATATATGTTATATGTTATATATGTTAATAATATATGTTATATATGTTATATATGTTAATAATATATGTTATATATGTTATATGTTATATATGTTAATAATATATGTTATATATGTTATATGTTATATATGTTAATAATATATGTTATATATGTTATATGTTATATATGTTAATAATATATGGTATACATGTTATATGTTATATATGTTAATAATATATGGTATATATGTTATATGTTATATATGTTAATAATATATGTTATATATGTTATATATGTTAATAATATATGTTATATATGTTATATGTTATATATGTTAATAATATATGTTATATATGTTATATGTTATATATGTTAATAATATATGTTATATATGTTATATGTTATATATGTTAATAATATATCTTATATATGTTATATGTTATATATGTTAATAATATATGGTATATATGTTATATGTTATATATGTTAATAATATATGTTATATATGTTATATGCCTTGCCTCTTATAAGTTTTAATTCATATTCTAAAATAAGCGATGAGAATATGACATGATTTTGAAAAAGCACCCTCGAGCAGTCGCGAGTTAATAAAAAAACCAGGCGTTTTGTAAAATCACCTCATTACGGTTCAATTCGTTAGTGATTTAGATCCCGGCTCTCAGCCCACAGGCAATATGGATCATTGCGCAAGTGCAACATATATACATAACTAGTCTTCCCTTTCACGTAGAAGGAAACTGATTATTTATCAAAGTTGTCTCTACACATCGGCGGTGCTCAGCCTCTGTGTGCTTACAGTATAATTTTGCCCCTTTATTTGACGAGATAACACTTACAGACAAGGTGTACATGTGATGTTATATTTATTCTACGCTCGGATAAATGAATCGGGCGACACCAGTTTCTTGTCTAAACTTGTACTGTGAAGAACTTTATTTGGGGAATAATTTTAAGTGAAATGTTTATTTTTAAAAGATTCTTCAAAAACATGACGACAAATTGCCTCTTGATATTATGCCGAAATCACAACTAAAAGTATATTTATTTATACTCGATTTGGCACATATATTTGTATATAGACGTTTGAAATATGAGTAACTAGTTTATCATATTCACCAGAGAAAAACGATTTGAATATATGTAGGAAAGGTTGTAAACCCAAATTGAATTGATAACCCAAATCGTAGACCAAGCCTGGGACGTTTTCAGTGAATGATTATGTGATAACAGTTTCCGTAGAGTTACTGTTGAGCGTACATTGTAGGTATATATATATATATATATATATATATTATATATATATATATATATATATATATATATATATATATATAAATAAAAATGAGTCGTTTCTCACGTGAAGTAAGGTTATATATAGAAAAGAGTAAACATCAGATGGGTTTGACTGGATCAATCTTCTTTAATACGATGAGCTCATTTCGACCAGTATATCGGTCTTTTCTTTTATATATATATTAAAATAGGGTGTGTGTTCAAGTGTACAGTCAGTATACATTCAAATGGTAGTCAGTATATATTCAAATGGTAGTTGAAAGAATAACTAACGCCGATTAAAGTTGAAACATGAAGGAGGAAATCGGCGTTAGTTATTTTGAAACATGTAGGAGGAAATCGGCGTTAGTTTTTCTTTCAACTACCATTTGAATATATATATATGTGTGTGTGTGCTACAGCTTAGGTACAACTAGCTTGTATTTACCCACCCGGTTTTTGCCACATCCGCAGCACGCTTTCCTGGGCGGTCCCAGATCGAAGTTGGTGGCTAATATAGTTCTATGTTTCCTTACACACGTTTCTTCTGCAAACAAAACATGATCTTGAAATGTCTTTTTGTATAATAAAACGAAGCTTTGTACATTGATATTCACTACGTTTAGCCCAGTTCGCTTTTTCATATGCCGAAGTGCGAATGTGGAGTGCAAGATGAAGTCAGGTAAGTTGGGGTTTAAAACCGCTTTCAAGAGTGGATGTATTTCATTTCACGGCTGCATGTAACACAGGTGAAGTTTAGCGCAAATATGTTGCGCAACAAAGATGAACGACCAGTTTTCCCTCTGCGCGAACGAAGTGAGATTGGTCGTTCATGTCTGTTGCGCAACATATTTGCGCTAAACTTCACCCGTGGTTAAAGCCCGCAACACTATTTCGGCTGTGCATTGCGGTTAAACTTATGAGCATCGACTGAACCATGGGTAGTACTGCGCTGAAATTAAGTGTAGCATTGCACCCAAACCTGACTGCATGTAGAACAGTTCTCTGCAACAGACAAAGCTTACTGCCGAGATTTGAACCCCAGACCTCTTGATCAGAAGTCGCTATCCCGCCCCTAGGCCTGTATAGTTTAAACAGTCATGTTGGACACCACTGTTGCCCACAAGCTTTTAGTTAAAGACATAGTAATACCGGGTAATTTCTTTGAGACGATATGCGAGGGACGCTCCTTGTCTGCCAATCTATGGAATAAAACCACGAGATAATTCTGATTATTGGTTGGTAAAGAATACCCTCGAATTCCGTCTTCACAAAAATACCCAACTTCCCAATGCAAGGCATAACTCTAGCCAGTCTCCATTACTGGCTGATTTAGGCCTTGCAGTATTTCCTTAAGAAATCTGTGCTTAGAAATCCAGGCCCACTATGCATTTCTGGTGCAGCGATTCACTATCTATGCACAACAAAGCGAAGGGAATACCGAAAGGCTTAAATCAGCCAGTAATGCAGACTGACAAGAGTTATGTCTTGCTTTTGAAAGTTGAGAAATACCCGGATAGTAGTGTTCCTACTGGAACCTATGCATCTAAACTTTATGAATCAATCATTGCAGTGAATCATTTCACCTTTATAAAAGCGCACATGTTTCAAATAGAAAGGGGGCGGGATAGCGCAGTGGTTTGCGCGTTCGGCTTCGAATCAAGAGGTCCGGGGTTCGAATCCCGCCAGGGGTTCGAATCCCGCCAGGGGCACGGCAACTTTGTCTGCAGTAGAGAATTGTTCTACACGCAGTAAGGTTTGGGTGCAATGCTACACTGAATTTCACTGATGCTCGCATGTTTCACCGCAATGCATTGCGGGCTTTCTCCCTGCCATGATACTAGCAACCGCGAAATAAGTGAAATAATCTTGAAGGCGGCGTTAAACCCCAACTCACCTCAAATACAAACCATACTCAAATTACATTGCATTACGTTGTTTCCAGAACCGCAGCATAACTTATATCGAATTATAGAACTAAAATCACTTAATTTATTGATCGAAAATATAGAGAATATTTACCCGTTTGAGAGGAGACATCTGTTATAAGAGAAGTGAAGATGACACATAGGAGGAGACGACGCCACGCTCTGATCATAATCTTCATCGCGATCTCACTGCAAGTGTTGGATCAGACCTCAAGTGGTTGAGATTAAACCGATGAACTTGGATGGAGAGATAGTTGAGATGTTTCAACCCGTGACCATATCGCCTTTGATCAAGATTCACATATCCCACGTATTGCGTCTTATTTTCCACGTTGTAGTCTTTCACTCCCGATATACAAGGGATTGCTTTTGTTCGAATCAGGTCGAGAGATATACAAATGTTTGGCCAGACTAAGATTAAGGTAGATAGACCCCCATAGACACATTACATAAGAACTTTCGAAATTTAATTTCTGGTGTGACTGAATCAAGATGTTACGGTCGACAGGTGTCGAGCCTGTAGACAGACAATCAGAGCGTATTAGTCCTCTGGAGTGTGACTTGACAGTTCATCAAGGTGCGCGATGTAGGTAATGGTTAATTTAGAAGACAAATTGGTTAATAATTAAATTAATAATGCAGCTACAGCAATTGTTATTAAATTATGTATTACATGTATTTAATATTACTATATACTATATACTATATATTACTATATATAGTGTACTTTCACTAAGCAAATAAATAAGGAAATAAAACTGGTCGTAATGACCCCCAAGTCGCTGATTTTGTCATCGAGAAGAAATGTTTTCAACTTAGCTACACAGCGACAACTTTGTAAGATTCTGGTAATAGGATATTCGATATTCAAATCTCAACAGATTTAGCCGGGCTGTTACGGGCATAATCAAACCACCTGCTATAAGAACACCGCCCTCCCCCCCCCCCCCCCCCCCCCAAACAAAATATAGCCACCCCATATATCCAACTGTTGCTAAAGGGATGTCTATTATGTATAACCATAATAAAGATTATATTAATGTGCTTTAAAGTGAATTTGACGGTACTTAACCACGGAGTTAGGTTGAGAGTGGATTATCACAATACTCACTCGCCATGACGTGTGCATGATGATTGGTCGAGATATAGATTTGTGAACATTTGCTCCGTGTGGCAGTTTCTTTGATAAATATTAAACAGCGTAGGGGTCCTTCAATTCACTCAACGCCCCCTGTATAAATGCTTCCCGATTACGTTGTTCAAACACTCTCTTGCTTTGCATTGCTTTACATCGTCAAATTATCTGAATTCACGGCTACCGATTAATATTCAGACATCATCTTGCTTTACACTGCATTACAGCCATACAATTGCATACGACATACATGTAAAACTCAAAGCACAGGCGCCAGACCCTAAATATAGACCTACGTATATATATCAGTGTAGGAAACTTACCTGAAACTTGACCAGACACCAGGGCTGGTAACTTTGAAAACTTACCAGCCCTCTTAAAAGCTGCCAGTCCTACTAAGTGTCACATTTCAGCTCAATAGTGAACAAAAGCAGAGATGCATTCGGGTTTTCATAAACATGGGCTATTACGTAATACTATCTGAACGCTTTCTGTAAATAAGCTATTTTCTTTCGCTCGCTTTGTTTTAAAATACTATGTCAAGGCAAGGCCAGTGAAATTATGCTTCAGTTTTACAGGACGATCTTAAATGGAAATCCAGTTTGATGTTGGGAGTCACATATGCCAAACGTTATAAATGGTGATTTTGGTTGTTAATATTATGTAAATTAGAATCTGAAGTTTCTGGACATTTACAATGTATAAGGGTGCTGCTCCATTTTCATTGATTTCAAGTATTAATCATATATTTGGCCATTTGGGATGAATATGCAAGTTGAGTGAAACTAAATTTATTTCAAATGAAATCAGCACATATGGTGGTTGGCACTTATTAAAGCCGAAAACAATATTATGAAAAACCACTGGATGTCACTTTGACATGACCCAGTCATTTATATATCAAGTGTAAATTTTGCAAAACAAGTAGTGCACTTTTCCCTCAAGTGTTTAATGTAAGTAGAATGACACTTGAAGGATAGGCAGTATTGTTTTTAACTCAATTACTCTTATGCATATATTCTAGAAACTAAACGGTTTTCATGATGCCGATTATTTTCGCATTAAAATTAAACCAAATGATAAAGCTACCTTGTAATCCAAACATAATGATTCCTGACACATGCATTAGATATTATGTTAATAATAATTGATGAAAATATGTGTCATATATTCTCACAAATACGCATTTGTAGATCACTAGTGCTGTTTCATGCATTCCAAAAAATCATTTGGACCATAATTTCAATGATTTTTATTACCCCTTCAAGCTACGACTTTCAAATTTAAATATTGTATTCTCTGTTAACTTACCTTAACTGCAACATTTTGTGGCATTAAGACAGTTGCGTTGCTTATCATGTTAACATATGTTAAACAACTCTGGGTAATTCCGCATGGTTACTAAAAATCTAACATTCAAGTTTTATTTCATCTAAAATAGTTTATTTTAATACCAAACATGATTCTGACACAGATGAATATACCAGCTATGCCAGGATTCAAAATGGCGGACAGTGTCATACCTTCTTTAGGTAGGTAGATATACGTAGGTGTATATTTAGGGTCTGGCGCCTGTGCCTCAAAGCCAATTCAATCCTGACGTGATTCTTTATGTTCACAATAAAGAAGAGTGTGTTGTTCGAAACTAAGGCACCTCCATGAGAATATTGTTTTAAGGTTCAGTCTTAGTAACTCTACAGATAGTGGCTTTTGTACAATACGAGGAACAACTGTTCTCCATGTTATAGCAAATGTTTATATTTGAGTATCTTCATTATGCAAATAATGTTGTGTATATTCACTTTCGGCCAAAAGAAACGCCAACCAGATATCTTATCAGATTTCGTAAAAACTATAATGAACGGTTTAGCAATATTATAGCATTATGAAGTTGGACCATTTCTGCATAATATATCTAAATTTCAGAAGCTGTCATTTCACAAAAGAATGGCGATTGTTGAAATGAGACACCATAAATTGTTAAGTTTTCGATCAGTGTTTCATCAGAAAAACATTTGAAACATACAACCACGAGCAACAACACAGCAGACACGCATTCGCATTAAAGTGGCGATGACGCTCCAGGTGTACGTGGTTACGATGCGCAAGTGAATCAACCGGATTGGACGTGTTTTTCAAGAATGTTAGTGACTCAATCACAGTTTTTCCACGATTTCAATGGAATTTCATATTAATTATTGCTTCAGAATAACGTGGAGGTCACCATTAATTATATTTCTGAAATTAACTCATCTTTCATTTTAAGGAAAATCAAGTATGCATTTCTTTTGGTCGACAGTCTATTCGAAATGTGTACAATTTACGGAAGAATATTAAATATTTCATATAGGCAACGAAGACTCCTTCTATTCTGGAATACAGACCTGACCATTGCTGGAGTCTCACCTTCAGCCTTCAATATGAGGTGCATGATTTGCTATTGTATAAATGTCGTCGACAAGCTCCGGCATTTATACCAGTTTAACTCACACTTCTCAAATCCTGTATAAGCCAGTTAACAAACACATTATTCAAGCTATTTTTTAAATATATTACTGCAATTAATCTACCTGTATCAATGTAGGTCATGTTTTATTACAAGTTATTGTATTGCACTGTAAATCAGGGGTTAATGGCGAGGGCGAAGTGTTATATTTTACGTTTTACTGCAAATTACGTCGAAACAGCGGTAAAAAGAGATACTATTCATGACTTAGATTTATAGATTTTCGAATGTCTGCTATTGCAACAGGGGCGGATAGAGAGGGGTGCAGGGGTGCGAAAACGACAATTGAAGCTGTAGTCAAGCCAGAAGTCCATTGTACTAAGATGAATTTTTTCAGAATTTATAGTTAGGGTTTTTCAGAGATCGTCAAAAGCTTCGAATATCAAAGCCCTGGTTATAATAATGCTCAGCGAGGACACAAGTAATTTAATCCAGGCTCACTGTAACCTGCAGGGATTAATTGCCTTTAAATTGAACGTACACCTGTGACAGTAAAGCTGTTTCCTCTGTCGATGATTTTAAATGTTCCCATGTTTCCCACAAACAGGTGGTTTGCAGTTAGTACATTACTTGCACAGTTAAATACAAGTAAATGTCAATATTAGTATTACTCTCTGGTAACTAGTTCATATATAAAATAAAAATAAAAATAATGATTTAAATTATTCTATAAAACGGCTTATATCAAGACTTGCAATTGATATGAGCGTCAATTCTCGTCAATTCTCGTCAATTCATGCAACCGGCGTATTCTCCAATATTAACAACGTCTTGTCTACCATGAAGAAGAAATAAGAAACTTATTTTTATATAAGTGTCACTCGGTATATTAGCACGTACAATCAAACATATATCAAGACAAGTAACATATACTATCCTGTTGATAATGGCCTATGAGAAACTAATATTTACTAAAAACGCTTACACGTTAAATGTGATAAATACAAGTTAAAATGTAAGTTTCATATTCATAACATTTATTTAAAAAATACATACGCCGTATATACATGTTACACTGCGGCAAGTGGATTATGAATAATTTGATGTTGCATTATATATACGAACTGGGATAATGGTGATAAAACAATGGGAATCGTTTTTGTCATTCAAAATAATAAAAAGTGTTCACAATAAAAAGGCCGCCATGCAATTTTTGCTTTATACGCAACATGGTTTTTACCACTACGGATAATTGGTTTGTGTAATAGGATGTTTTACCCTCTTAAGTAAATATAAATGACATAAACTACCATTAAAAATGGGAAATTTGAAAAAATTAAATTTGCAAAAAACGTGCTACTTCCCCTTTAAAGGTACATCCATTCTGTTGTTGGTGGTCACATATTCCAAACGTTATCAATGGTGTTCATTTATCGAGACGTACTGACTGTTACCAAAAAACACCATTTTGATGATAGTCGACTTGACGATATGAAGGTAAAAGTAGTGATTTCTGATCGAAAACCGGACAATGCATCGCGATTGACGCGCGCCAATGAGTCAAACGTAATTTTGGAATCTTATTTATAACAGACAAACTGAAAAAGTTGAGTTGATCATTGTTAATAGGTCATATAACTACTGTGCATGTTTGAGCATGCTTTCGAGCGTGGATAGGTGCGCTTTATAAATATGCACTATTATTATTATTATTATGTTAATTGGACGTTTAGTTTCGCTTTCTGCACATGCATAATGATATTACTATATTTTAATTGAAAAACAGTAATTGTGATATATTTGGTGATTGGGGATGAATATGCAAGCCGAGTAAATTTATTTGCACTGTAAACAGCACGTTTTTTGCAAAATTTATTTTTTTCAAATTGTCCATTTATAATGATAGTTTATGTCATTTAAATTAACTTTAGAGGGTAAAACATCTTATTACACAAACCAATGATCTGTAGTGGTAAAAATTATGTTGCATGGCGGCCATTTTATTGTGAACACAATTTATTATTTTGTATTACAAAAACGATTCCTTATGGCTTTACCGAAACATGTACACTCATTTTAAACTTTATTTTCCGAAGAGAGAAGGGTGTTTTACTATTGGTGAAATTATTCTTCAAATACATTTCACCAACTTATTTAAACGAAAAAACGTGCACTGCCCCTTTAATATGTACAACCATTCAGTAGCTTAGCGCACCCAGAGACTAGTTATATATGCACGCTCTTTGTATAACGCTACCTGTACGACAATACGCTATGCATAGATTTGCACAGGTTTGTATGCAACACCTTCGAGTGTTAAAGTTTATTATATCCATTCAATGTGTTATACATTTCAATGTACTGACGCTGCAAGAAAACATACTGTCCTTCGTAGGAGAAGATCTATACTTTTATCGACTATGAGAGACTCAAACCGGGCTCCTCGTAAGAGAAGATATATAGAATACTAAACGATGTCCCGTTTGATAACATGTTTATGAAATGAGTGAATGGCTTGGTATTTTAACGAGCGAAAACGAGTTAAATACCGATACCATTCACGAGTTTCATAAACATGTTATCAAACGGGACCGAGTTAAGTATTTTATTTATTACTCAATGATGTAAATAGTGCTGAATTGCAAGAAAATCGTTTTTAGCGACGTTTACTTGCAAATAGGTGACCCGCTATTGTAGTCGCGCGGCTGACATTGTGACGTCAACCAAACACGACTGTGACGTCACACGCCGATTATGACGTTACGACAGCACGCGCTGGTATCACACATGTGTGTAACCGACTCATTGTTATCTAATGAGTTATCTCACCACGGTTGAGTAATAACTACTTTTATCGACTAGGTGAGACTCTAACCGGACTCCTCGTAAGAGAAGATCTACTTTTATCGACTAGGAGAGACTGTTCACTGGGAAGGTGTATCATATGACGTGTAATAAAATCTAGTAAAGCATTTTATTACCCATATGGTTGAAAATAACCGAGTTTATATTATTGATATGAGCACATGTGCACATATCACGTTTGCCTAGCAACGATTGTTTCACCGCGGCTTCCCGTATTTTGTCGTCTGTGACGTCATGAAAGGATTGTTCGTGACGTCACTGTTGCTTGACATCGCAAGAGAAGTGGGCCGCTTTCTGACTATTTTTACGCGAATCACATGGAATAGAACGGGTAATAAAGAAATTATTACACTCGAAAGTGTGTCATATGACTTTTACGAAACTCGTGCGAATGTGTGTATAACCCTCACTCTCGCTCGGGCAATACAAAACTTCACACTCGTTTCGTGAAAGTCATATGACACACTTCCTCAGGTAATAATCTTTATGTATCACCTCATTCTCTCCCGACATAGGTTATTCAACGCTTTCATTACCACTAATCTCTGTAACAAATGGTTAGAATTCTTGGCTTTACATAAATAGTCCTGATTGGAAGGCAATGAAAGTTTGTTGTGCAATCAGCGACGTTTCAAACTGAGGATTCTCGTAACTAGAGAAGCCTGGAGTTCCTACAACCTGGTCGACGCACAGTTAGTTAGTGATGCACGACTGTTGTTCATTAAAAGAAAAACAGGTAACAGTGTTTTCACTTTTCATCACTTTATTTAACCGAAGCGAAAAATGTGGGCCATATGTAACAGGGATTACGTGGAAAGAAAAGACTTGAATGGCATTACCCGACAGAGAGGGACAATTGCGGGCAAGTCTCGTAAAAGTCATAGTGCACACCTTTGGAATCATATTTTTTTTATTACGTTATTCTTGTCACGTAAGACGCGTATAGTTAATGTTACGTCCCACTGATGATGTGTGACGTCACAAGCGATGAATGTTTAAGAAATAGGAGTTAGTGTGCTCTATCGTAACACAAAACAGCACTCAATGTTTATGCTCCCTGCTATGTTTTTTTCAAAGATAGGGCACAAACACGAGTCTTCTATATCTGATACATGTATGAGGTACCATTAAACAATTACTCGCTTTAATTTTATTTCGTTTTTTCTATAAATTATATTTTGAAATATTAATGCCTCCCGTCGTAGAACAAAGTAACTTCCAATAATGCTTTACGTAAAATATGACGTCATATGCTAATCGACGCTCTAACTGACGTCTTAAATCACGAGCATTTTTATTGTCCATAGTCACATTGACCGCGTGTGTTCTATTGCCGTGGTATCTTATAAATGGTATCATACGAGACTATTCATATTTTGTATCAGTTCGAACCACAGAGCTTTAGCTCAAGGGCAGATAATTAGTCCAGGAATGTTGAGCTTCAGGGTACTTGCCCTGCGGGCTGATACGGTGTGCTTGATAAAGGGTTTATCGCACATTTCCGTAAGTTTCCGTTTGAATAAGCAGATATATGATAAGATAGGGGAACTCGCGCTGAATCAATGATTGCTAGACCGAAGTAATATGTTCACACGTGAAGATGTGAAAATATTACATGACTTGTGTTTCACTTCTTTGGTGATCAATCTTGAAATGTATGTAGATTAACGTTAAAATGGTGGATATGACCCTTTTAGAAAATATTTCGATAAACGATCAAATTGCATTTTTTTTTACTCAGGGTCATGAAGATGGCCAAACCATTACAAAGGAAGAACTGTTATTCGTTGACATGCGGGCAATATACGTTTGACACAGTGTCACGTGGTCAGGTGCTTATCGTTGAAAGTTCAGTTAAAACCCTGGGTTTGACTCATACATGAACCGACATTAAAAGCAGTCATCATTTTACCTCGATAAATTTGTCATTGCTTGTTCTTAATGTATCCGTGTATCTTAATCAGTTTCAAAAGAAAGAGGCGTTATTAATTTCACCTGTCATTTTGGACACAAGAAGATTTTATTGTTTTTGTTGGTTTAGATTTTGTTCTGTGATATCATTTTCAATTGATAACATAATCTTAATTGGAATTTAATTGCTCTAAGTTTGGATTCAACAGTTGTAGATAAATGTAATGGGGTGATGGACGAAATAGAACACCGCTGTTGTATTGTGGAAATGTTGTATTACGATGAATTTTATAAGAGAGGGGATCTCGAAACATGGTTGAATGACACTGACATACAGTGTAACAATACACATGGACAAAACAACCAAAACACAGAGTTCCAAAGTCACGTGATGCAACATTAGATACACGTAGACATGTACAAATATTAAACTTTAAAAGAATGTTTGAAATACGGTTTATATAGGTCACGTGGTCTAGCTGTTTCTAGGGAGGGAGAGTCTCGGCCGACTTTAGCCTGCCACAAGTAAACGTTCAGGTTAAACAACAATTTCAAAGAGGCCTTCATGTGAAGCCCTCTGACTGAGTTTGGGTTGGTTCACAGACTTCAAAGCGTTGTATCATAGCTTCATGATACAAGCAGTTAATGAAGAAAACCAGCTTCTCATCATTCATGGTGACTACGATACGAAAGCTAAATGATTGCCCTAAGCTAAATGGTCACAATCGGATCATTATCTCAAAAGCTATGCGATAAAACAGCCCGTATATAATATATAATTTTCAAGCCAATTTCCACGCTCGCGAAAATCAGCGAAAAGTCACCTTTTAAAATCGTTTATTAATTCCAGCAATATTGACAGAGCCTATGAATCGGCATATTCGAATCGCGGGGTGAAAATACAGATTCCAAAAAATATTACAACACCTACATATCATTTTGAAGGGCAATCATTTAGCTTTCGTATCGTAGTCATCGACTGTGCCATAGAAATTGTTTTTGATGCGAAATATGACTTTGAATGATCATGGGGTGGTTACGTCGTTACACCCCTTTCCTTATATATAGTAATAGAGTGGGGTCTATGCAGGTATATGTCTTCCAAACGCTGTTTCTAAGAGACACACGCCTCAGTGGAGATATGGAGATAGAATGTGTTTTCATATTCGGCCTCCACTGCCTGCATGGAACAATATTCCCATTGAACTGAAAACCTTTATTCATTTCCATGTTTTAAACCTCAGTTGAAAATAGTTCTATTCAGACAAGCTTCTCCCTGTCTTTACACTCAGAGCATGTACTGTGCATGGAATAGAACGCATAACACGTGATCTATTATTATCCCTACTATTATGAAGGTTTAGAATTTAGAAAAGTGACACATGAAGATTTTATAACTAATGTATTGCATCAGGGAGGCCGGTACTGTACAATGGTTGTATGACTACCTACACGTGGGCCTACCGCCGTCACTCCAACACCTGGCGTGTCTCTTTGTCGTGCAAATCAATATCAACACTAGGCGGTATCTTGAACATTTAATAATGGATGAAAGGTTCATAACATGAACGTTCTGTAGTTCTGTAAAAGAGAGAGAGAGAGAGAGAGAGAGAGAGAGAGAGAGAGAGAGAGAGAGAGAGAGAGAGAGAGAGAGAGAGAGAGAGAGAGATACAGACAGAGAGATACAGACAGAGAGATACAGACAGAGAGACAGACATACAGATAGAGAGACATAGAGAGGCATAGAGAGAGACATAGAGAGAGACAGAGACAGAGAGAGAGCGAGAGACAGAGAGAGACAGAGAGAAAGACAGAGACAGAGACAGAGACAGACAGACAGACAGACAGACAGAGAAAGACAGAGACGTTTAAATTAATCATAACTTGCGGTAATAAGTGATGCATATTTACATATAAGTATTTACAATGTCAGAGACCTTTATAGATCTAAATATACATAATATTATATATTTGGATAATATGTTCGCTAGTGGATAGTTATTAAGAAACAGTACATGTAGGCCTGCACGTAATTCTTAGTCAAACTCATTACACTGTTTCATTATGGATTTTCAATTCCTTTTTTAATTTTGTCACTCATATTTCAGCAACATTGTGTTAAAACATCATGTTCATTCTCACATACCATGTCTGTCTTCATTTCATGTCAAATAAATTTAGATCAACAGGTATATGGTTATACTGTATATCCATGATATAGGAGAGTCGATTTAAATTTATTTAGATTTTCATGTCCAGACATATGGGACATTATATGTGTGCATATTGGAAGAATAACATCAATATTCTTCAGTGATTGGTTTGTTTGGTTCAATGTTGATACTTAGTTCCTGGTTATAAGATATACTAGCATGTACATTCTACTTTAATTTGAAATTCTCCATGTTATATTAAAAAGTCAGACATGTTGCCTATGTGGACGCAAAGACGTATTTCACGTTTACTTGATAATTTATATTAATATCTTACATTCATATAGTGTGCTTGTAGTTTGATTATATTAGGGTTTTCATCTTTATTACTATTTTATATTTGAGAATAATTTTTGATATAATTTGATATTGCCAATAATATAACATAGTGAATCGCTAGTTCAGAAGTCAGTTAAACGTTGAAACGTATTAAAGGGACAGTAGCACGTTTTTTGCAAATTTTATTTTTTTAAATTTCCAATTTATAATGATAGTTTATGTCATTTATGTTTAGTTTATAGAATAAAAAAATCTAAATAAATTTAGATCGACTGTCCTATATCATGGATATACAGTCGATATAACCATATACCTGTTGATCTAAATGTATTTAGATTGAGAGTAAAACATCTTAAAACTCTAACCAGTTATCCGTAGTGGTAATGACGGTGTTGCGTATAAAGCAAAAATTGCATGGCGGCCATTTTATTGTGAACACATCTTCAATTTATTATTTCAAATGACAAAAACGATTCCCATGGCTTTACGGAACCATGTACAATGTACACTCATTTTTAACTTGATTTTCCGAAAAGAGAAGGGTAGTTTACTTAATTTTTCAAATACATTTCATCGACTTATTTCAGCGAAAAGCCGTGCTACTGTCCCTTTAACATATATATGTATCCATTCGTTCGCTAAAGTGTGCTCACTATATGGGAATCAATAATGAACTAACCCCTCGCACTTATATACCAGCATTGCACAGACAGCTAGCGCACTTTCCAACGATATTCATGAACAACAAACAGGTAAATGAAGATAATGACACGTTCTGGCGGGAGTATCTATCCGCACATTTTGTTTTGCTGCATTGGGCCTACGTGAATAAGAAAACCGCTGAATTTTACTTATTTTACATTTGTAAATAATAAAACATATATATTCAGAGAATATCCACAGAGATACATACACATCATCGCCAGACTATTCAATAATGTCATGTTATGCCTTAGCAAAGTTTTCCACACTTAATAGCGCCTAGATGAATGGATTTACTTCATTGTGTTTTTTTTTCTAATTTAAAACATGCAAGTTTTTTTTATCAAATTGTCAAATATTTGTTCACCAAAATATTACCCTCATAGTATGTTTCAACTAGATTGTGTCATAACCATGTCCTCTCGAATGTGTTTTCCACACGAAATATCCCTTCCCTTTAAACCACTGCTAGAGACGTTAAACTGGCCGTCTCACTAATACACAATGTCTGCACCAACAGACGGTAGCCACTTAATTCTGATCAATGCGGTAAACAGCTGCATAAGCGAACGCATACAAACAGATATGTGTATATGAGTCTTATGTTTTATATTTCACATGAAAATAAACTGTTTTACAGTCATGTGGCGATAGATATAATAAAGCAAAACTAATTCTATCACGCGGTTAGTTCAGTCTGCTGTGATCGATGAAGCGAGGAATTCGCTGATGCATGACGGGACACAGCGAAACCAGGTAAGACGAGGCTTCACGTAAATGCGTGTTGCTCGCATAAGAGGACACACCCGGGTTTATCAACATCAAGACTCACGAGCGCACATGTACGGAAAGGAGCATACTGATGAACTAACGAGTTAACCTTGTACGCGCCTTGGTCAGTACAAGTCGCTGTCAAGGAAGCACGTCGTGTATGGTAAGAGTTTAAACTTTCCGTACGAAGCGTTACAGACGTGACTCGGGTCGATCTATCTCACTGTATCTCAGGGTAATGTTAAACGGGTGGATACATTTAAACGGTTTAGCGTATCATTGTTTGCTGTTCATAGAATACATTGGTTGGCATACGTTTTGCTAATGATTGATACTGTTCAGGAAAGCAACAGTGATACGTCATTAACAAAGGATTTGAGGTTTTATAATATAAAAAAACGACAACTCTGAATATGTGTTGTATTCACCAGTATATATATGTTGATAATGACAGTATATATATATGTTGATAATGATCTATATTATCTACGGATATAGAGTATGTATACCATTTGTATTCAAAGTAGCGGATCGATGGGTCTCTAGCAACCGCTGGTTGTAAAATTAATAATTTAACGACCGACCTAATTACTCAGGTAACCGTATCATATACTCTCACGTTTACGTAATATGACAAGCGATCATATACTCTGAAATAGCATCCTTAGGCAACCGTATCTTACACAGGATACCTCAGACTAAGCTTACACTAGTGTTGAAAGTGGGATGTGTAACCATGTTGTGATGAGGATGGAGAGAGGTATATATATATACACACACACACACAAAATCCCAGATATATAACCAATCTCAAGATATACAACCAATGATATAACACTTGGGTGTAGATATCCCCCACTGTCAATTTAGACTAAACACTTTCTTCAAACTTCGCTTTAGGTCAGCTTTGGTGTTTATGTGTGTGTGTGGTTTGCGTGTGATGATTTGATAGAATACCAGGAGGATTGGTGATAAACTGATATTTGGTATTTTTAGCTCATTAGGCCTGAAAAGGCACCAAGGGGATTAAAATTTGTACATTTGGTCCTGACTCCCCACAGATATGGGACAGGCATTAATCCTGAAACCTTTGAACGATTACTTTTCCGAAATCAGTTGACGTAGGAAGCTGACATTTTCAGAATAGCAATTTTGTCACATAAACATGGAGACTAAGTTTTTTTTTATTTGGTCTTGATTCCCCCACACATATGTCCACCTTAAAATATTTAAACATCTCCACAAAAAACAGTTATACTAGAAATATAAACGTTTGTGATAGTTGATTAATGGATACTATGCATTGTAAATTTAATTAAGGAGTGAAGTTTAAAGTGGTGCACCTCTTTAATGACTATGCTCACATGTCCAATTGATACTCTTGGTCTAATTCGTATCAGCTTCCAAACGAGTTCAATTCTAAGCATGTAGCTCCATTGATAAATAAACAAAGACATTTACAATGCCAGGCTGTGAAAGCGCTGGATTGTAATCAGAGCCAAGGGTCCTCCTATTGGATAATAATGTGTGTCTTGACCTTGTCTTGTTCGGATGCCAGAGATTGCCACGCAGAGAGTTCACTGCTGACTGCCAGCTGGTTAGAATGTAATGTGTTGTAAATAGGCGTGGATTGTTATAACTGGGGATGTGTGGGGGGTATAGGGCGGTGATTGTTATAATTGGGGATGTGTGGAGGGGTATAGGGCGGTGATTGTTATAATTGGGGATGTGTGGAGGGGTATAGGGTGGTGACAGAAACATTGTCCCTGTATCGTGTATATTTGCAGATGTTTCTCATCTTTAAAGAACTTTTGAACTCGACCGAGAGTATCATCAGGATTACCAGCGTGCTAAATTTCATTTACCTAGATGTAATAGTTGCCGAGAAGACTTTTCCCCATTGGAGCATCATAGCAGTGTTGGTACTAAGTTAAATTTCGGATTCAAGGGCCGTAACTACTTAAAACATTGATATTTCAGAACTGACTTTCTACCTCCATAACGAGTATGGTCAGGAGTACTCACGATCAAAATTTCATTCACCTATGTAAGAACTTGTCCGGATTGAACACTATAAAATGGAAATGACAAAAAATTGGAATCTCAGAAAACTGATTTTTTTACGCGATGGAACAAGAAGAACACGGTTAACACTGTACACAGTTTGTTTGATGTAAACTTAACGGACGGATAGAATGACAGCTATATATAACGGCATTACAATGCTGTACTCGAGTGTTGATATACCTTGTACAGCAGATCGTAATTGGACGTTTGCTGACGATACCTTGTATGCTAATATATATCCCAGTGGTTCGGGGTTCGAATCCCGTCAGGGGCAACTTTGTCTGCAGTAGAGAACTGTTCTACATGCAGTAAGGTTTGGGTGCAATGCTACACTGAATTTCAGCGTAGTACCACCCATGGTTCGCTAGTTCCAGCCGATGCTCGCAGGTTTCACCGCAATGCATAGCCACATGGCGTTGCGGGCTTTCTCCCTGCCATAATACTAGCAGCCGCGATATAAGTGAAATACTCATGAAAGCGGCGTTAAACCCCAACTCACCTCATCTCAGCTAATGTAAACCCTTCATCTCATGTGTAAATGTTCAATGTTAGATACTGTAGCATGCTGGGAGAGATGAGCTACAGAACCAATGTCTCTTTCCGCTAGCGTCATTATCATACCAATAATTTTGGCCTGGACTACATTGAAGACGAATTCCATGTGCTTTTAATATGTTATAAATATTCCCAACAAAGAAATGACTGTTTTCCAAATTATCTGACTCAACCACCGACAACTGAAAGTTTCCTTCGATTGATGTCATCGGACAATATCTCAATATTAAAATCCCCGAGTAAATACCTCATACAAGTTCGCCGCATTAGAAACATTCAAATAAAACAGTAAACTTATCTCAGCATGTATATTTATAAATTATTTTGTAATATGTATGTATTATGGGCCAAAGGTCTAAACTACTGAATAAATATGTCTGTCTGTCTGTCTGTCTGTCTGTCAATCATTTTGCAAAGAATCCATCTTATTAAAACTAACTATAGGACTCAGTGGTTGACCGATGGTTATTCAGAATCTTCATGTGCTTTCACCTCTACTCCGTTTTTGTGTGGACTACTGTAGTTTGAATAGGTCTATTCGACGAACATCCTATTTGCACAAGCCTGCCGTTTTATGAAGCGTATCTAGATGGGATATTTAGAATAGGTTAGTATGAGGAGGGGATTGTAAAGGCAGGAAAGTGGAAATATTGGAGAGGGAGTATATAAGAACACCCGTTGTAAGAGATTGGCAAACTTGTCATTGTACATGCATGCTATCTAGATATATGTGTGTAAATAATTCAATCCTAAATTGTGACTGATTTTCATTACCATGTCAGGTCGTTATAATAGGCAATACTTACAGTAATGTCCAAGCTTACACAAAACGTTTCCGAAACGTTTCTATACAACGTTGATTTGTGAACTTTCTTTTGGTTGTAAACACGTTTTGAAGACATGTTCAGGAAACCTATTGAAAACTATGCTGGGTTTATAGTATACGTCAATAAGCATTGAACCAGTAGCAGACTAATGTAAGTCCTCTTATAAAGGAGTATTATATCAGCAATAATTCCCAATACGAACCTACACTGCACCCACTACTGCAGTGTACTGTCTTATTGTTGTTTCTCGAGTAACAGGTGCTTGCAATGGCGTACACATATACTGCACATCCTTCAACACTCGCCTGATCTTAGCAATAAGCCCTCTCTGAAATACATAATCTGCCTTGATTAATCTTTGGGTTTGATTTAGAAAATGTAAACAAAGTCTAATTACTTCTGGCATATGTAATGTTCAACAAAACGGGGTTAAACAATAAGTTACTCACTCCATTATGCTTGTATATACATATGGACAAAAGTACCTCCAATTTTCAAGGCTAAAATTTGACGATGTGGGAGCGTTACAATAATTTGACTTATTTACATTGACATTAGAAAAGTAGATTTTGTGACAACTTTCTTTTTTTAAAAAATGACTTTAATCAAACTTTGAAGAAATTAGGACTGAAATTGTAATGCACTTCATTTATTCCAAAAATAACTATTGTCCTTGTGAATACCCTACGCATTAAAATTTAGGTTTCAGATATCAAAACATCATTTGTGTTACCAAGTTGACTTTCACACGTCAAACCATCTTTTATATGTATTACTGGTTGGTGATATGTCATCCTTTTTTCAACAATTATTGACAACTTTTGATAAAAAGGCTATAAACATACGATTTATGAATGATTTTTATTCTTTTCAGTTCAAACCGTTTGTTAACCTCTTCTCTTTGTTCTAGAGGGTTGACGTTTATTACAGTTTACTTTGGCCAGATATCGACAGAAGGCCACGTTTATTGAAATTATCTTTTTTTCAAATTCGATTTGATTTTGAAGGTTCATAGTGCTGTTACTGCCGACTTTGACCTCGCCTCGCCTCGCCTCGCCTCGCCCCGCCCTCACCTCACCTCACCTCACCTCACCTCATCTCACCTCACCTCACCTCACCTCACCTCACCTCCACCTCCACCTCACCTCACCTCACCTCACCTCACCTCCACCTCACCTCACCTCACCTCACCTCACCTCACCTCACCTCACCTCACCTCACCTCACCTCACCTCACCTCACCTCACCTCACCTCACCTCCACCTCACCTCACCTCACCTCACCTCACCTCACCTCACCTCACCTCACCTCATGTATGATTACACCCGAGAGTATCATTAGTTTCTCTAATATACTTTATATGATAGATTCAAAGTGAACACGCATATTGTCTTTCAAAATGATATACATTTTCTCCGTATCATAAACAGCGACGAATCACACATTCTTTGCCTGAACATGACGTGTGGATAAAATATGTTTATAATTTCATGATCGATTCTCACCGCTTTTCATAAACACCCTGTACCGTCCTTTTAACAATAGGTTTTAGATAATGTAACAGTTGTGAACGTAGAGTGCATTGTAGTCCAGGTATGAAAGCACACGTCGAGGGAGAAAATCGTTGAACAGAACAAAGCCTACAGTACTGGTTGATAAAAGCTTTAACACAGTATTGACCGGTAATACAAAACATGTATATCTCCTTCTGTAAACACATGAACATATTTCTGACTGGATAGGTCTGTATAAGAACGTATCAATATATTTTGGAATTTGAAATGAATTAATTATGCATTTTGACATAAGAATTTATAAATATATTTCGAATTCACCAATTTGTAACCTGGTAAAATATAAATGTTTGTGTTAATATGTTTTGACAATATATCGATGAAAAGAACAGTTGATTAAAGAACATCACCTAGAAACGTCGGTCAAAATAACCGGTCAATTTATAGTTAACGAAAACATTAGATCATAATCTCCATCTGTGTCCATTCAAATAACTTAGGCGAACTCTTACTAACGATTGTGCACGTTTTATTTAATATCGTATAACCAAGTCCCTATGTACCACAAGCCCTGGACATCCCTGGACAACCCTGGACAACCCTGGACAGTGAGGGTCGAGGTAGAATCTGCATCAGGCCAGACACATCACTCACGTCTCCAGCATGGACACTAAACTACTTGATGACATTGTACTCTGACAATACAAGATTGATTAAACCTTAAATCCGTAAAACAGAGGTATTCCAAAATACCGTGTTTAAAAATGAGAGTTGCCCTAATTGAGGCGGTTCAATGCATAGGAATTCCAGCGTAGTACCACCCATGATTCGCTAGTTCCAGCCGTTGCTCGCAGGTTTCACCGCAATGCATAGCCACATGGCGTTGCGGACTTTCCCCCTGCCATAATACTAGCAGCCATGATAAAGATGAAATACTCTTGAAAGCGGCGTTTAACTCCAACTCACCTCACCTCACCTCAATGCATGGCCAATTTGCTTCACCGAATTACTAACAGTTATTTGGATAAACTGGACTTGCACGTAGTTAAATCATTTTATGACAAGAACATAGGTATACTACCTAAATCACGAACGTGAGGAAACTGTGCAAAAACCCACCTTCAAGCATAGACTTTATGCGCAATATATTACTGAGTAAATCTAAATAGTAGTGGTTAGCTCGTTCGGCTTCGAATAAAGAGGTTCGGGTTCGATCCCAACTTTGTCTGTATAGAGAACTATTCTACATACAGTAAGGTTTGGGTGCAATGCTAAACTGTATTCAAGCGTATTACCACCCATGGTTCGCTATTTCCAGCCGAAGCTCGCATATTTAATCGCAGTGCATAACAACATTCTCCCTGCAATAATACTAGCAGTCGTGATATAAGTGAAATACTTTTGAAAGCGGCGTTAAACTCCAAATAACCTCAATACCAACCTTAATACAACTAAACATTAGCTGAGTCAACTTAAAGTTTCACAAAGCTGTATTTCAGTTACCATGAACACTGTGGATTGATGACGGTTCGGTTGCAATGAGACACAATCGTTTTTCAATTTCCATTTATTGACTTTAATGTTCATAATTCACGTACTAAACGATGTAATTCCCTTGTCTGCGGCGCAGTTGTCATGGCAACATCTGTTTCAAAGCATATACCTACATGCACTGTGTACTTGCATTTTCAGGACATATACACAAAGCTGTATGGCTGGTCCGGGCGGGGCTGTGCTGTGTCCTATAAGCATGTCGACAGTTGATCACATCGACAAGACTCCATATACACTCGTATCAACGGGGAAGGTTTGTATATCTTCATGCAAAACTTATGATATTAATATAATTAATTGTATGTTAATATTCATATCATATAGAATAATGTTATAAGGAAAACCCATTGTTATAAGGCTATAAAAGATGATAAGAATTTGTTTGCTTTGTTCTATATGCAAAAGCGGAGTTTAAAAAAAAATATATATATCGGGAAGGATGGTAATACGGCGTTATAAGTAGAGGTTTAACATTCGTTTATGCTTTATTATTTGCAAAAGAAAATACAAAAAGAAATTATATCTTGAAGAATAAGGAAAAGCCTTGTTATGAAGATATAAATGATGATTAGAATTTTTTTGCTTCATTCTATGCAAAAGTGGATTTTTTTTATCTATATCATGAAGGATGAAACGGCGTGGTTAAAGATAGAAATGACGTTTTAATACGTTTATGACTTATTCATTACAACAACAAAAACTAAAAATCGTTATGCATATCATGAAGGATAATATAATAAAGAATACCCTTGATATGATAATATAATGATGACTAGAAATCGTATATGCATTTCATGAAGGATAATATAATAAGGAATACCCTTGATATGAGAATATAAATGATGACTATAAATCTTTATGCATATCATTTAGGATAATATAATAAGGAATACCCTTGATATGAGAATATAAATGATGACTATAAATCGTTATGCATATCATGAATGATAATATAATAAGGAATACCCTTGATATGAGAATATAAATGATGACTAGAAATCGTTTGCTTCGAAAAGCTAAAGCCAAACGTTATTTATATCATTACGGATAATACGATAAACATATATCCTTGTTTTAACAGTGAGTGAGTGAGTTGGGGTTTAACGCCGCTTTCAAGAGTGTTTCACTTATATCGCGGCTGCTAGTATTATGGCAGGGAGAAAGCCCGCAACGCCATGTGATATGAAATTGATATGATAGAACCTGGATATTATTTATGGTCAATGTTGACTGATTCGGCAAACACATGCACACTCGGTTTTTTTCAAACATGCAGAGTTAGAGTCACTGAAAGGACCAAGGGGTATAAACTCACACCAACATGACCCCTACCATGTTTATAATGTTGTAAATGTGTGCAGAATGAGGCACATTTATTGATTTTCACTTAGCAGATGTCTTATATGTCGATGAACAGTTGTGTTTTATCCAAATTAATTTTGGAAGAATTTATGAATTTAAAATTTCATTATTTCCAAAAAAAATAAAACCACATAGAATTATTCCTTGGCTGATGACTAAACGCTTGCACTTTCAATTTTAGAGTACAACTTCGGAAACATAAGATATTTGTAATTAGAAAATCAAAAATATGATAAAACCAACTGAGGTGTAAAGTTTCTTTTGTACCTCAGTTTATATTGATGCGTGAAGAGTTAATAGTAAATCAATAGGCTCAATAGTTACAAACGGCATCGCATATATTTGTGTGTTTTCGTATTCCATATTGTGAAAGCTTCTTACCACAAGTTATCTGTTGAGATTGGCCGATGGAGTAAAGTCCTCGCATACAAACCATCCTCGGTTACCCAGGGTTTTATATATGCTCCGTTTCTCTCGTGATATAGTTGAGAGTAACGGAGCATATATAAAACCCTGGGTAACCGAGGATGCATACATACGAACAGGGAAACTTTCTGGGGCCATATTTTCGAAGCTCTCTTAGCGATAAGATAGTCGTAAGTGCCATACATTAACATTGACTTACGGCTATCTTAGCGCTAAGAGAGCTTCGAAAATATGGGCCAACTTTTTACATGTGAAAATACACGACGTTTCTGAGTATATACTTATACCTTCATCAGGTGGTATGTGACATTCACATTGTGTCATTCCACCCGAAGAAGGAGTACGTATACACTTTGCACCTGATGTAGGAGTAAGTATATACTCCTAAATGGTTTTTATTTTCAAATTAAAGAAGTTGTTATCCAGAAAATCATCCTGTTCTGAGGGAGTAAAGTTGATAAAAAAAAATTAGCGTCTCTATAAATTATATAATATCTCCATCGTTTAGACTTCCATTTCCTTTCGTCCTGTCCCTTTTCTTATGACAAGAGGTGAGGCGATATGGTCGCGAGGTGAGCTGTTGGTACAGCGATAGTTGCCTTACTCTGATGGTGTGGGTTCGAATCCCGAGAAAGTACAAGATTTGTTTTATTAAAGGTAGTTTTATCCCAGATATAACCATGTCAAGAAGAAAGAAGTAAATACTTATCATCGTATTATTGTGTCGATAATGACGGCAACATTGTCCAAGTGGCGTTAAACAATAACTCACTCAGTCACTCACTCGTATAATTGTAAATATCCTTCAATTGAAAAGTATATCTGTCTCATGGAAGCTATGCACAATGTTGTAAAAGCTGTTAAAATTCGTTGAGCAATCACTACCTCTCTTTTGATTACAGATATAATATCTCTGTACCTATCATTTTACTTATGTTTTTAAATTTGTAAAACAGTTTAATGTAAATATGTAATGTAACATATGGAATGTATTACTAATTAGCTCTAATTCTCTACATGTCACAGTATGTGAATTAAGAGAAATACAATTTTGTTTTGTTCTGCTAAATGGTAGAAACATGCTATGACATTATAGTTGAGATTTCTCCTTATGTTATGCTCTTCAGAATGTTGTGAATTCCCCTCTTTCAGACCATGCTTTTTATTCATACCGCCAACTATTATTCATATGTCAGGGATTTTTAAAAATTACTATTATTATTATTATTATTAAAACCTCCATATATTTATAAGGTTGGAAACTTATTCGAATAGTTATACATCCATCTATTTATAAGTTGGTAACTTATTCGAATTATTAATACCTCAATCGATTTATAAGTTTGGGATCTGAATTTGAAACCCTTGAACATTTTATTCATTAAACTTCTAACGCCACTTGCGCAATATTGCAGGCATTAGCGGCGGGAAAAAAGATAATTGCCTATTTAAAAAAAAATAGCAAAAGCAAACAAAAGAGACCGTACAGACGTTGTTGATATATTCGAATACATTCCGTATTATATATCCATAAGTTGAACAACATGTGGTAGGATATTGAAATACTGGCTAAAGATAAGACCTTTAAATGACTATAAAGTGCTTATCATACTGTGAATAGGATCAATGGTTCATATGATACAGGAGAAAGGACATACTGCTTCTGTATGATTGGTCCTCGTGGGTTGTATACAGGGAACGATTCCGAGGTACAATGCCCTGTCACAGAATTCACCTCAATGATGTTGTTAATTAAAAACATTAATCTAAAAATTGTCAGCTTTGTTTATACCATTGATTCTTATAATGGTAATGAACATGAATATATGTTAAAGAGAAATCAATGAAAGTATTGGTTTAATATGAATATATATATATATATATATATATATATATATATATATATATATATATATATATATATACACACACACACACACACAAATGAATGTTTATATATTGGTATAGATGTTCCGTGTATATATCATAATGCGGAATAAAAAAGCATTTAAGAGAAATAAATGAAAGTTTTGATTTGATATCCGTGTGAATGTTTAAAAGTGGTCTTAGATTGTTCGTGTATATATCATAACGCGGAAAATGCTATCTGAACACTGCATATATTCCTTCCTCTGGAGATGAGCTTTGCATTGTTATCGACAGAGAATATTAAATTATCAATATTGGTTATGTTTCACAAATAGTAATAACGCATATGCACGATGAGATCCGCGGCTAATATTGTTTCTGAGGTCCATAAAATATATATTAACCTATCACCAGTCGATAATTGCATGTTTCGCAGATAATGTAAAAGTTTATAACCTGAAGTATTAGAATAACTCGACTAATCTAAGTCTTATAAGGAAAGAAGCTAAGATAAGATATTGAAATCAAACTTTATTACTCATCTTATGACGTCACCCTATTCATACTTAATTTCATCTATGAGGGCATGTCATTGCAAAGTATCGTAGTACCGATAAAATATTTCCTCCTCATTTTAGCCGATTTTTAAAAATATTTCACGTGGATTGAGGGACACTGCGTTGCTATCATCTCCAGTTGGCGTCGAAATTTTAATTCGTGGAAAATGGTCAACAAATCTTCTTCTGTCTACCTTCCATCTAAGTTCGAAGAAAAGGTGGAAGTGATTTTTCTTTGACATCATGTTGCAATCACCAAGCAATCGTTGATTTACAATCAATTGAAGCTTATTCTTTTAACATATACATGTGTAGGTTTCAGCTGATTGTAATGATACACCAGTTTGTTTTGTTTGGAGGAACGGCACCCGGAGCACCAATCAAACACAACGTACACTGTCCATTTGATAATGCTTTAACGATGCATCCATTGTGTTTCTTTTTATATTTTATTGTGTTTCATTTGACTTAAATACGTGCCAACACATAAAATGTGTTTATTTCAGTTTTAAAAAAAATTTCACTCAACTTGCACTTTTTATCCCAAGTCGGCAAATATATCATAATTACTAGTTTCCAAATAAATTCGAGAAACATGATTGTGCAGAAACCGAAACTACAAGACCCATTTACATGCACAGTAGTTTTATGATATTAAACATTATCAACCCAAGTTTGTATTTTTTTCTGTTGTAAATAAGTTTCTTAAAGTACATTTGACTAATTGACACGCGTCAATCGCGGTTCATTGTCCGGTTTTCGATCAGAAATCACTACTTTTACTTTATTTCGTCACAATACTAAGTTGACTATCATCAAAATGGCACCCTTTACAACGGTTGGCATATTTGACCCGCAACAACACAATGGGTGCACCTTTAATCTGTTGAAATTCTATTTATAGATGATGAGCAGTCTGCAACCGGAAGTCCACGCCTCGGAACACACATGTTGGAGAGTTGTGTGGCGAGTTGGAGTGGTGCTGATGACGATAGTAGTTCTCATGTTACTCTGTGACCTCATGACCTCCTTCAAATACTCACTGGACGTGCTCACCTCTGACCCGGAAGTGTTCAGAACCGGAAGTAGAAATGTGACTACACCAGTGATGTTCAATTCGTTCAGGACTTTTGGAAGCTATGTCTCGACGTTTGTGAGACAGTTTGCTGTATGTTTGCCATTTGGGAGTTGAAGTCATTACATATATTTTTGCTCCAGCCAAGTTGAGATTGGCGGGTTTCTTACAGGCCGACTTTTGAGGGATTTTCAGTGTGCTTTGTAGAGTCATCACTCCCTCCTCCTTGACGTTGCGATGTGTGTTCGTCCATCCGGGAACTGGTGGTCAAAGGATGATGAGGGATGTTTATTTGGTTTACGTTTATGGATCGGTAAAGCAGTTGACATGCAACTTCTGCAAGTCGTACCTCCACCAGTTTCCATCACTGGCTAAGTTCGGCCTTGCTGCGTTTCCTTAACTTTTCTGTGCTAAGATAGCGAAGCTCTGCACCTGAAGTTCATAGTGGGCTCTGTTACGCAAACATAGAACAGTTAAGGAAATGCAACAAGTCTTGAATTCACCAGTGATGGAAACTGGCGCGGGTGATTGGTTATGGTTTGAGGGATGATAGAAGTTTGTTGATATTATGCATGGCAAGGGCGGATCCAGGTCAGGACCCAAATCTCATACATGGATTTGATCACACGTTGATGACCCTTTATGTTCACGTGGTATTTCTATTTTTATGTTTTTTCATTTGACCAATTGTTAAATGTACTGGATATATATATATTTGTCATGTGTCAATCCATACTGTCCATTTAAAACTACATTTTATTTTGACGTTCTATAAACACCAAAGCTGAAATGAAGTCACACATTTAAAGATTACAAATGTGGTATGTCTATGTACATGTATGATTTGTTTTGTTAGTTGTTTATCAGGATTAAGCATACACACATTACTATTTGGTTCCTAAGTGAGTGAGCGAGTTATTGTTTAACGCTGCTTTTTATTAGAATTATAAATACCACCATGAACAATGAATAACCATTGAACTACCAAACACTCCACAGTGATCACCACAGTTCTTCATTTATGTTATATCTATATTTGTACTTTTCCTTTACCGCCAATGGAGGTTTGTTTGAATTGAATTGGCAATATCGTTGACGTAGCCATTAGCGGCAAGACATTTAAGTTGATTGATTGCTTTGAACAAATAATTGCAAAAGCGAAACGACACGAAGGCGGTAAAACAGCAGCAAATTATCATAAGGTTCATAATCTTGTTGATAAATGTATAGTTTATCAAAATGATTTACTGCTTTTAAAAAGTCTAAAATGAACTATATGATAATACTGCTTACTGCTACTGCTCAGTGCTTTCTGCTTACTGAAGAAATTCAGAACACTATGTGTCGTAAAAAAGGCCATAAAAGCAGCAAATTATCATAATGTTTATGAGTTTGTTAAAAATATTATATATAAAATTATTTACTACTTTTAAGAGTCTAAAATGAACTATATGATAATATTGCATACTGCATACTGCTAACTGTTTAATGCATACTGCTCATTGCTCAGTGCTTACTGCTTACTGAAGAAATTCAGGACACTTTATGTCACGTTGTAGATAACTGACTGCTTGTATGAAAGTATGTTTCACAGTGTACAATATAAACACTATCACACGAGCAAATGTTATTTGACTTTTAAAATAACGTTAATGTTCAAGAGCAAATTGTACATACATACATTTATATATATAAAATAAAATAAAAATAAAATATTAAACGTTTGTGCTACATTACCGAGGGTAATCATATAAATATTCTATTAATGCAATTATTCTGTAATATGGTTATGACGTCACAACCAGTGAAATTCTAATACTCGCACGCTTACACATTCTGTATGCACATGTTCGCATGCGATTAATATAGCACCACGAGTTTTCTTTCGGATATGGTAATTGGTAAAATTAAACTTTAAAACTGAAACAAAGCTTTTTCTTTTGCTGGTGATTTTGAAACTTTTCCTGTAAACATTTGACTATAAAGAAACAAGTAACTAAAACACCTTAGTTTGAAGGTATTCCTGTTGCTGTATGTATATATGTTATCTGTGTGTATTAAGATCTGGGATATGTTTGATGGGTTCATTAAGTCACTGAAGTCTCAACGGGCATAACATTGATCGCCATCTTTGTTTTTAAGTTATGTTTACCATGCATGAAATTGTTATTATGTTTTGAATACTCTATTTCTAATGACTTCAATGTAAAACGTTAAACTGGCTTCATTAAAACCATTCTATCGAATTGTTAAGTTTATTCTGCTGTTATTGTTTTCATTTCGAATCATTGTTGTTGGTTACATTGTTGTGAATAACAATGGATGTTGTTGATAAAATATCAAATGCCTTTATCCCCCATTATAACAATTGCATAGGAATTGAATGTGTGACAATGTGTGTGTGTGTGTTTGTGTGTTCATGTGTGTGTGTAATTTGATGAACGCAGAATGTTGGAATTCCTGTGTCTTAATTTTTGCTCCTGAAATGACAGCTAAAGCTGAATTTTTTAAAAAGGCATCTGTCGCGTCACTTTTATTTGTGCGTCACTTTTATTTGTCCGTGTGACATATTTTAATTGTCATTTAAATAATAAATTAGGAATTTATTGCTAAACCCCCACATCTAAACCCAATACCAAAAGAAACTTTGCACCAATCTTCTTGTCTTAATAAATCACATAATAGGCAACGATTGGATTTGGGTTTTTAAGTATTGTAATAATTATTCAATTTTACATTCGATGTATGAAAATATTCATTTCAAAAGTTTATTTAAATAAAAAGTTTGGACGCATCAACATACGAGGGGTATCAACATGTGTTTGATGAATTCGTCTGTGATTCGGTGGTGGTCTCGTACTCGGTGGTCTTTGCTAATGGGTAATATCAACGAACTTTTAACATCAGAAACTGTTTCAGTAGTGCGTTAACATGTGTTTCTTGTCAAAATTAAAAGTTTAATTTTTTAATTTGTTTTTAATTTCATTTTTTGTAAAAAAGAATTAAAAACTTCTGAAAAAAATATTTGACTGATGACAATACGCCATTACTTTTCAGTTTTAGTGTACGATGTCCAAAACTTGAAATATTTGTAATTGAAAAACATACATATGATAAAATCAACTGAGATGCAAAGTTTCTTTTGGTATTGGGTGTATCTGCGCACCACATAAATGGATCTGCAGGAACGGATGTGATGTGGGAAAAAATAAAATGGACCCCTCCCTCGTCATTATTGGTTTCAACAGAAAAGAAAAAAAAACCTATCGCCCTCATCACTTTTGAAAAAAGATGTGCCCGAGAAACATTTAACTGAGGCCTAAGGGAGGTAATAAAGTTATACATACAGAATATAGAATATAATGTAAGAGCGATTTATGAGATAGTATACATCCGGAGTTATCAAGGTCGTCCTGTCCATATCAGAAGTCTCACCTCTACAAGAACAGCTGCAGCGGAGTCAGATAGTCAGTTAATATCAGCTAACGATTACCAACGTTGTACTTCACAAAGGGCTTTCTGAACAGTCTGTTCATGTAATTTAATTGCCCAACAGTGAAGTTTGACATTGCCTTGACTTCTTTATTCATTCATAAAATTTAAAACGAACATGAATTCATTCAACACAAACTTTTGTTTCATTCTATAGGTATTTCATGAACTCATACTTACCACAATGATTGATTAATATAAATATATATGGTATACTATATCATGGTATTTTATAAATTAATATATTTACAGATATTCTATTTATTATAAGATGTTGTCCTTGTACATACTCACCACAATGATTGATTAATATATACTTATAATATATATATATATATATATATATATATAGAGAGAGAGAGAGAGAGAGAGAGAGAGAGAGAGAGAGAGAGAGAGAGAGAGAGAGAGAGAGACTGTGATGTCATAAGCCAATTCGCTGCATCAGACCATTGTATAATGACGACAAATTATCTCAATCACTGGTCGCAGTGAAAATATTAGGTTATTTTAGCTGCAGTTTGATATAGACAGTTTATTTCACTGATAAATCCCGGTATTTCATTGCTCGCCATTTAATAAATATTTTTATTTCATTCTGTATCATTCTTTTTCATTTCTTCATGAAATCGTACTCAGCACAATGATTGATTTTAATATGATATAATATAAATGCAATTGGCGCTCGATTGATGGAATATTTTTACCTCTGCAGGGAACTTCAAAATCGTCCACAAAAAGTGAACCATCTGTTTGATCATTTAAAACTTTAGCCAAGCTGTTAATGTTGATGCTAAATAATGTGACAGATAAATTGCTACCTTATGGGACACCCGTTTCTTGAACAAAGAAATCAGAAAGGGTTGATCCCATTCGCACTTTAAATTGGCGGTCATGTAAAAAAAAATGGATATAAAAGGAGGCATACGACCTCGCAAGCCTAATTCGAAAACATATTTTAGGATGCCATGCTTCCATGTAGTGTCATAAGCTTTTTCTAAATCGAAAAAGATAGACACAACATGTTGTTTGTTAATAAGTGCATCACGAATAAATGATTCTTAACTAACAAGATGATCAGTGATACTGCCCTGTTTGCGGAAACCAAATTGAATATCAGTAAGTAATTTATTAGTTTCCGAGTACGTTAAAATCTTAGCACTGGAAATGCGAGGGTTGAGGTCAAGGGCGGAAGGAGAAGATATGGAAATCTTTTCGTTACCCCTGTGACGTTGTGAAGATGGTGTCAGCCAACATATTGGCAATGTCGGATTTTGATGTGAGAAGGTCATCATTGACCTTAAGATGTTTTATTGTAGATTTGGAAACTTTGCCTTTAATTCTACTGATCATATTACAGACTTACAGGTGTTCTGGAATTTATTTTAGAGACATAGCCTCTCCAAGGTTCACGTTTTTGTTGGTTGACTGTGCGTCGAGCTTAAGCTCGAGCCTTGCGACAGTTATCTAAATTATTTATTACTGAGCTTGCACTCAGTTTTCTTACGTACCTTAATAGCAGTATCGCAGGTTAATTGATTAATAAGTTGATATAGGTCTTGAGTAGTAAGATCTTGAGATGGTGGAATATATAAAGAACATAGAGTTAGAGTTTTGAATAATGATAAAGTTACCGCAACAGCTTGAACATGCGGTTTTAATGGAATTTCCCTGTGGATAATTCCATCACGTACCAAAATTGATGCACCCCCTTTTGCCCTATCATCAGAAGGGGAGGAATAATTGTAAAATGTGAATGATCTCATTGCGACAGCATCAGATTCTTTAAGATGAATTTCTTGAAGGCAAATAGCTTGGGGATTGAACTGTTGGGCTAACAAGCCCAATTCATTAAAATTTACCTTAAAGCCTCGACAGTTCCACTGGAGAATGCTCATAGATGCGAGGTTAAAATATAATATTAAAAGCCTCATGATGCATGTTTTACGATGGCGACGGTCCAAGGACTAAACCCTCTGTCCCATTTTGGGCGAGTTGTTAAGTGACGCTGTGTCTGATGCGTCCATAGGGATATCATCAAACCCAAGGTAAAGAGATCAAAACTTGTTGTAGCTCTCAACCGCATTCCTGTGGCTTTAGGGACTGCGGTTTGATAATTTGGGTTTTGAATTGTGTGAAGTTTTGGAGGTGGCTTTTGGATTTGAGTTTTGATTAGTTTTTGCAGTTTTTTGAGAACCTGTCGGTTTGACTTGGCTCTTAAAGGGACGTAAGAGGGAATGTCATTGTACCTATTGTAGATAATGTGGTTTTACGGAGTGTGTTTATAGTTATATATATTTTGAAAGTGTGTGTTAGGAAAAAAAGATTATGAATAATATTCTCATGCAAGTCATTGCGATAAAAAAAATAATGAACCATAAATTAGTTATTCTAATATATCTAATGTTTTTAATCGGAAATGAACAGACGTTTTTGAGTTAAGTTATTGCCTCGGAGTCGCAATTTTTTTAAGCATCTAAAATTCAAATGATCCTTAACTTTCTTGCTAATTATACATTTTTGTATATGAGAATAAGTGGCTAAGTTAAATACGATGTCACTCCCTATTTTTCTCATTTTTTCTAACGAACGTGAATCGTTTAACTAACATGTTTGGGGACAATTAATTGCATTCCCATTATTAACTTTTTATGTCTCATGTTAGTCTTGATTTTAAATCATACAAACACTGATCAGCTGCAGATCCGATGGCTGTATTTTATCTGTGTTAAATGTTATTAGCACTTTTCAAGACATATTTGACTGTGTATTAATTTCGTGATCAAATATACAGCATTAACTAACATGTTGCAATCCATCATGAACGACTCCATGAAACTTTTTGTTCTAAAGAAAACAGGCGTTAAAGAGTAGTAGCACGTTTTTTGGCTCAAATAAGTTGATGAAATGTTTTTGAAAAATAATGTCACTAATAGTAAAACACCATTCTCTCTTCAGAAAATGAAGTTATAAAATGATTATACATGGTTCCATAAGGCCATAGGAATCGTTTTTGTCATTCAGAATAATAAAATGTGTTCACAATAAAATGCTTTATACGCAACACCACTACGGATAATTGGTTTGTGTAATAAGATGTTTCACCCTCTAAAGTAAATATAAAGGACATTAACTATCATTATAAATGGGAAATTTGAAAAAATAAGATTTTCAAAAAACGTGCTACTGCCCCTTTAAGATGCTGAAGTCGTGTGTAAACAATTATTGGATGTTAGCTGACGATTTCTTGTGTGTTAAAACCCCACCATTTCATGTGTAAATGTTCAATGTTAGATATTGAGAGATAAAAAGAGATAAGCTACAGAACAAATGGCTCTATGTCCACTGATGTCATTATCATGCCAACCATTTTGCAAAGAATCCATCTTATTAAAACTAACTATAGGACTCAGTGTTTGGTAATTCAGAACCTTCATGCGCTGTCAACTCTACTCCGTTTTTGTGTTGACTACTGCAGTTTGAATACGTCGATTCGGTGAACATCCTATTTGCACAAGCCTGACGTTTTGTGAAGCGTACCTAGATGGGATCTATATTTAGAATAGGTTAGTATGAAGGAAAGTGGATGTATATTGGAGAGGGATTAAAAGAAGAGGATTCGGTGTAAGTGATGGGCAAACTTGTCAAGGTACATGAATGTCATTTAGATATGTGTGTACATAATTCAATCCTAAATTGTTACCGAACAAATAACTAGGAGGTTCGAATCCTTGAGATAAGTGCCTAACGCTTGAAAGGTACTTAGGTTGTTTTTTAGATTTAATATTAGATAGATGTTGTTGGCCCTGATAGTTTGGTGAAGTATTTGGCGGAAGGCAGTATATATACTGTGGTCATTCTGTAAGAATGTGTTGGATTGTTTCTGCTTGTGGGCAGTGTTGGCATGTGGGAGGTGTTTTTATTTTTTATTTGTTGAGGTAAGAGTTTAGTTTGGTGTACCCCGTTTGAAACTTAATTATAGCCCTATCAATGTTTTTTTGTTTTTTTTGGAGTAGACTTTTTGTTTGCCTAGGGGTTTAGAGAAAATTTATAAGTTGATGTATGCGGTGTGCTATGGGTGCACGGAGAGGGTATTTATTGAATATAGCAGCTTTGAATTTAGAGGAATTGCTGCTAAGGAAATTCCTGATTAGCGGGTCCTCTGAAGTTCTGCCCAGAAGTTTAAGGTGAGTTGGTCCCGTCTCAGTTCGGTTGGAGTTTCACCAGTTAGGGCTGTATTGACATGCGATGCAAAACAGATATCTCTCCACGTCCCCTTCTGTAAACAAATGAACATATATCTAACTGGAAATGTCTGTATATATTAATTGTTGAAATGAATTAAACATGTTTGATATAAGAAATTATAAATTTATTTCGAATACATGACAATGTAACCTGATGAAATATCAAGTTTTTTTCTGTGACAATATGTTTGACAATATATCGATGAAAAGAACAGTTCATTAAAGAACATCACCTAGAAACGGCGGTCAAAATAACCGTTCAATTGATAATTAACGAAAGTAGCTTATCATGATCTCCGACTGTGTCCATTCAAATACTTAGGCTTATTCTTGTACACGTTTCATTTATTATTGTATAACACTGTCCTTATGTACCACAATCCCTTCACAGTGAGAGGCAGAGTGGAGCCTGCATCAAGCCAGACACATCACCCACGTCTCTAGCTTGGACACTAAGCTACTTGGTGACACCCCAAACTTCCACAGCTCTGACAATACAGGTTTAATTAAAAACATCGTGGCTTGTGTAGTTAATCCTACAATCCATGTTAAAAATGGTGAGGTGAGGTGACTTGGAGGTTAACGCTGCTTTCAAGAGTATTTCACTTATATCACGGCTGCTAGTATTATGGCAGGGAGAAAGCCCGCAATGCTATGCATTGCGGTGAAACCTGCGAGCATCGGCTGGAATTAGCGAATCATGGGTGGTACAACGCTGAAATTCAGTGTAGCATTGCACCCAACCCAAACAGTTCTCTACTGCAGACAAAGTTGTCGTGCCCCTAGCCTGATTTGCGGACCTCTTGATCCTTAACCCAATGCGCTAACCAAAATACGTAGAACAGAGGTACTCCAAATACCTTGTATAAATATGAGAGTGGCCCTATTTTAGGTTATTCAATTCATGGCCAATTTGCTGCACTGGATTACTGACAGTTATCTCGATAAACTATAGAGTTAGACGTACAATAAAGTTAAAACATAGTATGACAAGAACATTTTACTACATGTACTAGAACATGTACTACCTAGGTCCATGAACGTGAGGAAAATAAATGAGTATGCAAAGCTCTCTCTACCTTCAAGCATATACTTTATACGGAATATATATATGTCCCGTTTGATAACATGTTTCTGAAACGAGTGAATGGTTTGGTATTTTAACGAGCAAAAGCGAGTTAGATACCGATGCCTTTCACGAGTTTCATAAACATCTTATCAAACGGGACCGAGTTTAGTATTTTATTTATTACTCAATGATGTAAAAAGCTCTGAATTGCAAGAAAATCGTTTTTAATTAGGCTCACTTACGAAAAGGTCATCCGCTATTGCAGTCACACAGCTAAAATTGTGACGTCAACCCAAAACAACTATGACGTCACGCCCGATTATGACGTTTCGGCAGCACGCGGTGGTATCACACATGGGTGTAACCAACTTATTGTTATCTAATGAGTGATCTCACCACGGTTGAGTATTAACACTGAGTAAACTTAAATAGTGGTTAGCGCGTTCGGCTTCGGGTTAAAAGGTCCGGGGTTCGATTCCCACCAGGAGCTCGGCAGCTCTATCTGAATGTAGAATTGTTCTACACGCAGTAAGGTTTGGGTACAATGCTTAACTGAATTCCAGCGTAGTTCCACCCATGGTTCGCTAGTTCCAGCCGATGCACACAGGATTCACCGCAATGCATAACCACAGGGTGCTGCGGGCTTTCTCCCTGCAATACTAAGAGCAGCCGCCTTGTAAGTGAAATACTTTTGAAAGCGGTCTCAATACCAACCTAAATACAGTCAACTAAACATCAGCGGAGTCAGTTTGACAAAGCTGTATTCCATGAATGTTCACCTTACCATGAACACTGTTGATAGATGACGGTTGGGTTACAATGAGACACAATCGTTTTTCAATTTCCATTTATTGACATTAATGTTCATAATTCACGTATTAAACGATGTAATTCCCTGGTCTGCAGCGCAGTTGTCATGGCAACAGCTGTTTCAAAGCATATACCTACAGACATTATGTACTTGTATTTTCAGGACATATACACAAAGCTCTATGGCTGGGCCGGATGGGACTGCACTGTGATCTAAGCATGTCGATAGTTCATTACATCGACTAGAAGCCATGTGTACACTGGTAATATATCAACGGGGAAGGTTTGTATATCTTTATGCTATTTAATTGCAAAACTAATACTTTTAATCTTATTGATTTTATGTTAATATTGATATATTTAGGACATATAATAAGGAAAACCCTTGTTGTAAGGATATAAAAGATTATATTAGAATTTGTTTGCTTCATTCCATGCAAAAACGGATTTTTATCTATATCATTAAGGGTGATCATTACGGACAATATGATAAGAATGGATCATTGTTCTAAGGACATAAATGAATTCAGATCGTCTATAAAACGGTTGTACTAACATTTCTTTACAAAGCTTCTAATTGCTAATTACCATCATATAGTCAATCACCAGTATATACTGACTAAATTGGTACGTAAAGAGTTAATAGTAACCAATAGGCTCAATAGTTGTAAATTACATCGTTTATATTTGTGTGTTTTCATATTCCATATTTTGAAAATTTCTAACCAACTGGGAGATGGAGTAAAGTCTTTGAAGGGTATGTGCAAGTCGCATACACAAGAACAGGAAGACTTTCTTGCTAACAACTTTTTAAAAGTGAGAATACACGACGTTTCGGTCTATATAATTGATCAGGTGGAATGTGAGATTCACTATGTCACCTTCCACCTGATAAAGGAGTAAGTATATACTCCAAAATAAGTTTTATTTCCACATTAAGAAGGTGTTTTTATCCAGAGAACCCCCCTGTTCCTGGACTATAGTCTACAAAAATTAACGACTCTGTATCTCCGTCGGTTTAGACTTCCATTTCCTTTCGTCCTGTCCCCTTCATATAGCAGTTAAGAGGTAAATACTAACCATCGTATTATTGTAAATATCCTTCAATTGAAAAGAATATATAAAGCAATTTCATTAAAGCTGTCAAAATTCGTTGAGGAATCACTATGTCTCTTTAGATTACAACTATAATCGCTCTGCATGTACCGATCGTTTTCCTTATGTTTTCAAATTTGTAAAACAGTTTAAAGGATAGATGCAATGACATATGGTCAAAATCGGATTCATTAAAATGGGATGTCAATTTGACAATAGCTCGGTTTTAATTTTCTGAAATCGGTCCATAAATTACTGTACCTATATACAGCTTTTTAAAAAAAACGCCTAATTTTGCCCCCGCGACCAGAATGAAAGTCTGCGGGGGTGCCCCTGAAGGGATGACTTCTGTGACGTCACTGGAGTAATCTCATTAACGGCGATAGACATAATTCAACAATTTCGCAACATTTTGATTGTTAATTTCACTAACAAATCTTCAATCAAACAACTTAAATTTTCCATATATCGAATGTTTAGATATCCAACTAGGTAATTCCGCAGATGACAATTACATAATTATTGCATAAACATGTGTTTTTGGCGATTTATTAATACACCTCATAAATTCATCTAGCGGCAGTGATAATCATCCTTAATTAATTAATGAGGCACCGCGCAGCGGGTCGATCCGTTTCGCGACGGTAATCACGGTATTGTTAAAATTGGTAAATTAAAATCGTCTTAATAATCAATTGCAAGTGTATATTGTCTCGATTTTATGCTCAATTTATTCCGATATACAATATACGTAGAGGTAATCATCTGTCATTCTTGAGGAAAAATGCATTTCATCAGATCTTTATGTAAATATGTAATGTAACATATGGAATGTATTACCAATTAGCTCTAATTCTCTTACATGTCACAGTATGTGAATAATGAGAAATACAATTTTGTTTGGTTCTGCTAAATGGTAGAAACATGCTATGATATCAAAGTGGAGAGTTTTCCATATTTTATGCTCTTCAAAATGTTGTGAATTCCCCTCTTTGAGAGCATGCTTTTTATTCACACCGCCAACTATTATTCATATGTCAAGAATTTTTTCAAATTATTAAAACCTCCCTATATGTATAAGTTGGAAACTTATTCGAATTGTTAATACCTCATCCATTTATAAGTTGGGGATCTGAATTTGAAACCCTTGAACATTTTATTCATTAAATTTCTAACGCCACTTGCGCAATATTGCAGCCATTAGAAAAAAAGATAAATGCCTATTTTTTTAAAAAGAATAGCAAAAGCAAACAAAGGACGCCGTACAAACGTTGTTGATATATTCGAATACATTCTATACAGACTATGAGAGACAGCTATGTTGACATGTTTCCATATTTATGTTTCTCAAAATGTTGTGAATTGGCCTTTTTGAGAGAATGTATTTTAATCATACCCCAACTATTATTATATGTCGGGGATTTTTTCAAATTATTAATACCTCAATCGATTTATATGTTGGTATCATTTTCGAATTATCAATACCTTAATCGATTTATAAGATGGGGAACTGAATTTGAAACCCTTGAACATTTTATTTATCAAATGTCTAACGCCACTTGCACAATATTGCAGCGGCAAGTTAAGTTAATAGCCTATTTAATTTTTCCTAACAACGTTAAAGAAACGTTGTTCATTTATTCGAATACATTCCACATTAAATGTCCATTAGTTGAATAACATGTGGTAGGATATTAAAATACTGACTAAAGATAAGACCTTTAAGAATTCACCTCAATGATGTTGTTAATTAAAAACATTAATCTAAACATTGTAAGCTTTGTTTATACCATTGATTCTTATAATGGTAATGAACATAAATATATGTTAAAGAGAAATCAATGAAAGTATTGGTTTAATATGAATAAATATATATATATATATATATATAAGCAAATTACAAAACCATTTTAGCCTTGTTAGGGAATGGCAGAGAGCTCAATATTTGAATATATATATAAATATATATATATATATATATATATATATATATATATGTGAATGTTTATATATTGGTATAGACTTTCCGTGTATATATCATAATGCGGAATAAAAAGCATTAAAGAGAAATAAATGAAAGTTTTGATTTAATATCCGCGTGAATGTTTAAATAGTGGTCTTCGATTGTTCGTGTATATATCATAACGCGGAATATGGTATCTGAACACTGCTTATATTCCTCTGGAGATGAGCTGTGCATTGTTATGGACAGAGAATATTAAAATACCAATATTGGTTACGTTTCACAAATAGTAATAACGCATATGTAAAATGAGATTTTAATATTAAGTTATGGACTGGTAAATTCGTTCAATATGTTTTTTAAGGTCCCGGCAATAATCCACGGCTAATATTGTTTCTGAGGTCCATAAAATATATATTAACCTATCACCAGTCGATAATTGCATGTTTCGCAGATAATGTAAAAGTTTATAACCTGAAGTATTAGAATAACTCGACTAATCTAAGTCTTATAAGGAAAGAAGCTACGATAAGATATTAAAATCAAACATTAATATTCATCTTATGACGTCACCCTATTCATAGTTCACGTCATCTATGAGGGCATGTCATTGCAAAGTATCGTAGTACCGATAAAATATATCCTCCTCATTTTACCCGATTTAAAAAAAATATTTCACGTCGATTGAGGGACACTGCGTTGCCATCACCCCCAGTTGGCGTCGAAATTGCAATTCGTGGAAAATGGTTAACAAATCTTCTTCTGTCTACCTTCCATCTAAGTTTGAAGAAAAGATAGGGTGATTTTTCTTTGACATCACAAACATCGATCAGGCGCCCGTTCCACCGAGCAATCGTAAAGATACAGTCAATTGTAGCCGATTCTTTAAACATAGGTTTCAGTTGATTGTAATGCTACCTACCATCAGCTGGAAGTGCTTCGAGGATCAAACACTACACTGTCCATTTGATTATGCTTTAAAGGAGCAGTAGCACGTTTTTTGCACATTTTATTTTACATGTGCAGAAACCATAACAACATGTCCCATTCACATGCACAGTAGTAATACAGTCAAGTGTAGCCCATTCTTTAAACTTAGGTTTCAGTTGATTGTAATGCTACCACCAGTGTAAGTGTTTGGACAAACTTCACCCGGGGCACCGATCAAACAAAACGTATACTGTCCATTTGATAATGCTTTAAAGATGTATCCATTGTGTTTCATTTTATGTTTTATTGTGTTCATTTGACTTAAATACGTGCCAACACATCATATGTGTTTATTTCAGTTTTAAAAAATTTCACTCAACTTGCACTTTTTATCCTCAGTCGCCAAATAAATCATAATTACTAGTTTCCAATTAAAATCGAGAAACATGATTGTACATGTGCAGAAACGGAAACGACACGACCCACTTACATGCACAGTAATTATTAAACATTATCAACCCAAGTTTGTATTTTTGTCTGTTGTAAATAGGTTTCCAAAATTATGTTTGACTAATTGACACGCGTCAATCGCGGATTATTGTCCGGTTTTCGATCAGAAAATTATAATATTGGCGGCACAATGTGGAGCCAAGATTAATTGTTTTAGCTACACTGAATCACATAGGGAGGATAGATGGGTGTGAGAATATCCGGGGAAGGGGGAGGATGTTTACAGTGTATGTCACAACAGATTATGGAGACATAACTCAAGAGAGCTATATCCGGGGAAGTAATTAAGGGTGTGTATAGCCATTCTAAGACCAGTACTCTCTGCGACAGGATAACCAAAATTTATAATGTTTTGGGATAGAAAAGTATCAAATATAGATATATAGGTTAAAGCTTTTTTAATTCCAGAGAATTTAGCCTAGATAAACTGCGATTTATCTCTGTTTATTTTGAGGCTTCAATCTTTTGTCTTGTAATAGATTCTGATTCCCAAATGTATTCCCCTAGTAGCACTATCTGAAATAAGTTATTACATGTATATACAGTGTATAATTTATGTATGTATATATATATATAGTGTGTGTATAATTGTCGCAAAATAAATACGTGTCTCCCCTCATAGTAGGTATTTGTTTTATTATTGAAAGTGGTGAGAAAACTCACTACTTTTACTTTATATCGTCACAATGCTAAGTTGACTGTCATCAAAATGGCAATTTTCGATAACAGTCACTACTACTAAAAAAAATAACACCCTTTACAACGGTTGGCATATTGACCTGCGACGACACAATGAATGCACCATTTTAATCTGCAAATTCTATTTATAGATGAAGAGTAGTCTGCAACCGGAAGTCCACGACTCGGAATACACATGTTGGAGAGGTGTGTGGCGAGTTGGAGTGGTGCTGATGACGATAGTAGTTCTCATGTTACTCTGTGACCTCATGACCTCCTTCAAATACTCACTGGACGTGCTCACCTCTGACCCGGAAGTGTTCAGAACCGGAAGTAGAAATGTGACTACACCAGTGATGTTCAATTCTTTCAGGACTTTTGGAAGCTATGTCTCGACGTTTGTGAGACGGTTTGCTGTATGTTTGCCGTTGGGGAGTTGAAGTCATTACACTCTTTGAGAATATTTTTGCTCAAGCCAAGATGAGATTGGCGGGTTTCTGACAGGCCGACGTTTGGGGGATTTTCATTGACCGTTTGCTTTGAAGAGGAATCACTCCCTCCTCAATTGACGTTGCGATGTGTGTTCGTCCATCCGGGAAGTAGTGGTCAAAGGATAATGAGGGATGTTTATTTGGTTTACGTTTATGGATCGGTAAAGGCAGTTGACATGTAACTTCCTTCGCAAGTCGTACCTCCACCCGTTTCTATCACTGGCTAATTTCGGTCTTGCTGTGTTTACTTAACTTTTCTATGCTAGCGTAGCGAAGCTCTGCACCTGAAGTTCGCAAACAGGAACGTTAAGGAAATGCAACAAGTCTTAAATTCACCAGTGATGGAAACTGGCGCGGGTGATGCGTTATGGTTTGCAGGATGATAGAAGTATGTTGATATTATGCATGGTGTTATTGCAGGGTGTAATTCAGAATGTATCATCACACGTTGATGACCCTTTATAAACAAATGTGACTATTCCATGTTCACGGGGTTTTTATGATTTTTATGTATTTTCATTTGAACAATTGTGAAATGTACTGGAAAAAATATATTTGTCATGTGTCAATCCCTACTGTCCATTTAAAACTACAATTTATTTTGACGTATGTCTATGTACATGTATGATTTGTTTTGTTAGTTGTTTATCAGGGTTAAGCATACACACATTACTATTTGGTTCCTAAGTAAGTGAGCGAGTTATTGTTTCAAGCTGCTTTTTGTTAGAATTATAAATACCACCATGAACAATGAATAACCATTGAACTACCGATCACTCCACAGTGATCACCACAGTTCTTCATTTATGTTATATCTATATTTGTACTTTTCCTTTACCGCCAATGGAGGTTTGTTTGAATTGAATTGGCAATATCGTTGACGTAGCCATTAGCGGCAAGAACTTTAAGTTGAGTGATTGCTTTGAACAAATAATTGCAAAAGCGAAACGACACGAAGGCGGTAAAACAGCAGCAAATTATCAGAAGGTTCATAATCTTGTTGATAAATGTATAGTTTATCAAAATGATTTACTGCTTTTAAAAAGTCTAAAATGAACTATATGATAATACTGCTTACTGCTACTGCTCAGTGCCTTCTGCTTACTGAAGAAATTCAGAACACTATGTGTCGTAAAAAAGGCCATAAAAGCAGCAAATTATTAGAATGTTTATGATTTTGTTAATAATATTATATATAAAATGATTTACTGCTTTTAAGAGTCTAAAATGAACTATATGATAATATTGCATACTGCATACTGCATACTGCATACTGCTTAATGTTTAATGCATAATGCTCATTGCTTACTGCTTACTGAAGAAATTCAGAACACTTTATGTCACGTTGTAGATAACTGACTGCTTGTATGAAAGTTTGTTTCACAGTGTACAACATAAACACTATCACACGAGCAAATGTTATTTGACTTTAAAAATAACGTTAATGTTCAAGAGCAAATTATACATACATACATTTATATATATAAAATAAAATAAAAATAAAAATAATATTAAACGTTTGTGCTACATTACCGAGGGTAATTATATAAATATTCTATTAATGCAATTATTCTGTTATATGGTTATGACGTCACAACCAATGAAATTCTAATACTCGCACGCATACACATTCTGTGTGCACATGTTCGCATGCGATTAATATAGCACCACAAGTTTTCTTTCGGATATGGTGATATTGAGGTTTGAGACTAGTAAACGTCCACTTATCAACATTAATACTTGTCATGGCTGGTAATTGTTAAAATTATACTGTAAAACTGAAACAAAGCATTTGCTTTTGCTGGTGAATTTGAAACTTTTCTTGTAATTATTTGACTAAAAAGAAACAAGTAACTAAAACACCTTAGTTTGAAGGTATTCCTGTTGCTGTATGTATATATGTTATCTGTAAGTATTCAGATCTGGGATATGATTGATTGGTTCATTAAGTCACTGAAGTCTCAACGGGCATAACATTGTTTTTTAAGTTATATGTATCATGCATGAAATTGTTATTATGTTTTGAATAATTTGTTTGTTTCTATGACTTCAATGCAAAACGTTAAAATGGCTTCATTAAAACCATTCTATCGAATTGTTAAGTTTATTCTGCTGTTATTGTTTTCATTTCGAATCATTGTTGTTGGTTACATTGTTGTGAATAACAATGGATGTTGTTGATAAAACATCAAATGCCTGTATCCCCCATTATAAAAATTGCATAGGAATTGAATGTGTGGCAATGTGTGTGTGTGTGTGTGCGTGTGTTCGTGTGTGTGTGTAATTTGATGAAAGCAGAACGTTGGAATTTCCCGTGTCTTAATTTTTGCTCCTGAAATGACAGCTAAAGCTGAATGAAAAAAGTCATGGTCGTGTCACTTTTATTTGTGCGCGTGACAGATTTTAATTGATATTTAGATAATAAATTAGGAATTTTCCGCATGAGTATTTCTAAACCCCCACATCTATCTGCGAACCACATATATGGATCTGCAGGAACGGATGTGATGTGATGGGATGTGATGGGATGGGATTGGATGGGATGGGGGAAAATAAAATGGACTCCTCCCTCGTCATTATTGGTTTCAACAGAAAAGAAAAAGAAAATCCTATCGCCTTCATCACTTTTGAAAAAAGATGTGCCCGAGAAACATCTAACTGAGGCCTAAGGGAGGTAATAAAGTTATACATAAAGAATATAGAATATACTATATAAGCGATTTATGGGATAGAATATATCCGGAGTTATCAAGGTCGTCCTGTCCATATCAGAAGTCTCACCTCTACAAGAACAGCTGCAGCGGAGTCAGATAGTCAGTTAATATACGCTAACGATTACCCACGTGGTACTTCAATAGGGCTTTCAGAACAATCTGTTCATGTAATTTAATTGCCCAACGGTGAACTTTGACATTGTCTGGACTTCTTTATTCATTCACGTCGAGCCGCTAGAAACAGTCCGTCACCAGGGTAACACTGTGACGTCATAATTCAATTCGCTGCAACAGACCATTGTATAATGACGTCAAATTATGGCAGTCACTGGTCGCAGTGAAAATATAAGTTATTTTCACTATAGCTTGATATAGACAGTTTATTTCACTGATAAATCCGAGTATTTCATTGCTCATCATATAATAAATATTTTTATTTCATTCTTTATAAACAAAATTCATTTATTCATGAAATATATAGTGAGTGAGTGAATTAATGCTTAACGCCACTTCGGCAGTATTGCAGCCATTAGCGGCGAGAAATTTAATTGAAGGGTTAGATTTAGTTAGTTTAGTGATATAATTATATTGGAGAGATAGTTTCATGCGCCGATCTTCAAGAGATGGCTCACCAGCTTCAACATAAAGGCGTTCAACAGGCGAAGTCGTGAAGGCCTCAAGACAAAGCCTGAGACCCTGGTTGTGGATAGTATCTAACATTTTGATGTAAGAGAGGCGGCCGGATCCATAGATTATGGATCCAGAATCCAGTTTGGAGCGGATGAGTGATCGATAGAGATGAAGAAGAGTTTCTTCATCTCCAACCAATTTAGTATTTGAAACGACCTTTAACAGGTCTAATGCCTTTAAGCATCTAGCTTTAAGGTTTTTAATATGAGGGATAAATGAGAATTTGTTGTCATGTCATGTCATGTGACACCAAGAAACTTGGCCTCAGGAACGACTTTGATTGGAGTTTTATCCAGGAATAGTTCTGGATCTTGGTGCATTTAACGCATATTGCAAAAATGCACACCATTTATGGATTTTATTGAGGCAGAGCTGTAATTCGCGCTCGATTGATGGCATATTTTTGCCTCTGCAGGAAACTCCAAAATCGTCCAAAAAATGTGATCCATCTGTATTGTCATTTAAGACTTTAGCCAAGCTGTTGATTGTTATGCTAAATAATGTGACAGATAAAATGCTACCTTGTGGGACACCCATTTCTTGATCAAAGAAATCAGAAAGGGTGGAACCCACACGCACTTTAAATTGGGGGTCATGTAAAAAATAAAATATAAAATGAGGCGTAGGACCTCGCAAGCCAAATTGAAATAAATATTTTAGGACACCATGCTTCCATGTAGTGTCATAAGCTTTTTCTAAATCGAAAAAGATAGACACAGCATGTTGTTTGTTAATAAATGAATCACGAATAAATTATTCTAAATGAACAAGATGATCAGTGGCACTGCGTTGTTTGCGGAAACCACATTGAATATCATTAAGTAATTTATTAGTTTCCAAGTACCAAACTAGACGATCATTGATCATCCGTTCCATAGTCTTACATACGCAACTTGTTAAGGCTATAGGACGGTAGTTGTAAGGGTCTGTATGATCCTTCCCAGGTTGTGGTATAGGCACAATAGTAGCATTGTGCCAACAAGAAGGAAATTCACCCGTTTCCCATATATGATTAAATACCTGAAGTAGAACCTCAAGGCAAGGTTCTGGTAAATGTTTTAGAAGCTGATAGTGGATTTCATCAGGGCCGTTGGCTTTATCGTGAGTTTTAGAAAGTGCAGTTGTAAGCCCTTACAAGGAGAAGTGTTCATTATAATCTTCTCCATTGTCGGATTTGAAATTAAGTGGTCGTTTTTCAGCTTTTGGTTATTTTGGAAAGCAGGGACATAATTTGCAGATGAAGAATTTGATGAATTTATTGGCAATGTCAGATTTTGATGTGAGAAGGTCAGATGTTTTATTGTAGATTTGGAACCTTTGCCTTTAATTCTACTAATCATATTCCAGACTTTGCTTATAGGTGTTCTGGAACGTATCTTAGAGACAGATCTAGAGCCTCTCCAAGATTCGCGTTTTTGTTGTTTAACTGTGCGTCGAGCTTTAGCTCGAGCCTTGCGACAATTATCTAAATTGATTCTTTTAGGTCGTTTACTGAGCTTACGCTCAGTCTTTTTACGTGCCTTAATGGCAGTATCACAGGTTTCATTAAACCATGGGTTGTGAATGGGTGGATTTGTCGAGGTTTTAGGGATAGTTTCAGTTGCTATATCAATGAGACCTTTAGAAAAGGATCAACAGGATCAGTTGCATTAGCTATTTTAATCGAATATATTACGATAACGGCATAGGGCAGAAAATGTACCCCAATCATCCTTGGAACATTTCCAGCGAGGATTGTGTTCCTCGGGAATAGGTGCTGAGGGTTTTAATACAATTGGGAAGTGGTCGCTTCCACACGTATCCTCATGGACTGACCATGAAAAATCTTGTAAAAGGGATGCATCAATTACTGATAAATCTATAGCTGTATATTATCCTGTAGCAGTATGTAGGTATGTGTTTGAGCCATCATTGAATAGACATAAATCATTTTGGGTAAGGAAACTTTCAAGTCGTTTCCCTCTAGACTCAAGGGTATAACTACCCTAGAGGGGATTGTGACTGTCGAAGTCACCCATGGTGATGTAATTGAATAACAAGTTGATCAAGATCTTTTAAAGTAAATCTTGAGATGGTGGAATATATAAAGAGCAGAGAGTTTAAGTTTTAAATAATGATAAGCTGACGGCCACAGCATGTAAATGAGTTTTTAATGGAATTTCCCTGTGGATAACTCCATCACGAACTAAAATTGATGCACCCCCCTTTGCCCTATCAGCAGAAGGAGAGAAAACATTATAAATAGGGAAAGGTCTCATTGCGACCTTATCAGAATTTTAAAAATGAGTTTCTTGAAAGCAAATAGCTTGGGGATGTACTTAGGGCTAACAAGCCCAATTCATTAAAATTGACCTTTTAAAAGCCTCAACAATTTCACTGGAGAATCGCCATAAATGCGAAGATTAAATAATAAAATATTAAAAGCCTCATGTTGGAAGTTTTATTGGAGAAACTCAAGGCGCCTTTCCGTGGACCGACCCCTCTGCCCCTTCTTGGGCAAGTTGTTGAGAGATGTTGTGTCTGAAGCGTCCATAAGGACATCATCAGAGCCAATGTCAAGAGATCCAAACTTGTTGTGGATCTCGACCACGTTCCTTTGGCCTTTGGGAGTGCGGTTTGATGTGTTGTTTTTGGTTTTGTTTTCAGTTTTGGGGTTTGATTTCTGGTCTCAGTTTTGATTTGTTTTTAGGTTTTTGGTTTGAGAAGCTGGTTTGATAGGATTTGAAAGTGAAAGAGGAGGGAATATCATGGTATCTATTCCGGATCTTCTTGACTTTCTTCACATCACCAGAAAATGCATTAGAAGTTGAAGATATTGATTTAGTTTTTGATAAATTTGCAGTAGATTTTGATGAAGTTGCCGTAGATTTTGATGAAAGAGTTCGCTTTTTTTGTCTGCTCTACCCATGTTTGGTTGATATAGATTCGTCAACCAGGATCCCCACCCACCATGGAGCACCAACAAGAGCAATGCTGTACGTCAGCGGGTCTCCTGTTGACGGCACCGGGGATACCAGGACGATATACTCCACTAAAGCGTTGCCAATGCTTCACTGGATTGACCCATCGCTATCTTGGAAGCTTAGTGAAGTAGATAATGAGTGCAAGAGAGCACTAAGAAAGCCAGCAGAAAGTAGAGTTAAGTACCCTAGGAAGGATAGCGTTGTGAAAGGGTTGTGAAGGTATGCAAGAGAGCACAAATAAAGTAAAGAAAATAGTTGTAAAGAGATAGGTAGCAGCGTAAGAAGAAGGATAGAAAAGATGTGTAAACCAAGAAGTTGGCATGACCAGCCGATTGACCAGACCGGACCAATCTGGCCACCTGTCTAGATGAAGTCGAGGCCGAAGCAGTGTATTGTTCAGTGTTAGCTTTGAGCTAAACACATCCCTCAACCATCAGGCATTCTTCCTCCACCCGTACAGGTCGCAGCCCACGGCAAATGGACTGCCCCCTTTTAGTCGTCTCTTACGACAAGCAGGAGGAACCGAGGGACTATTCTAACCTGGGCATCCCACGGGGGGATTGAGTGAGTGAGTGAATTAATGCTTAACGCCACTTGGGCAGTATTGCAGCAAATAGCAGTGAGAAATTTAATTTATTTAATCATTTATAAAATAATTGCCGGGGGGCATTGACCTTCAGATGCTTTCTTGTAGATTTGGAAGCTTTGCCTTTACTTCTACTGATCATATTCAAGACGTTGCTCATTAGTATTCTCGAATTGATCGTAGAGACATGAGCTCTCCACTTTTCGCGTTTTTGTTGGTAGACTGTGCGCCTAGCCTAGATTACTTAAACAACAACCAGATTTAATGGTCGAGTGAATTCTAATTAGTGGCTGTCACCCATTTCTCTGTGACACCTGTAACAGGCAGACCAGACCAGAGAGGAGATGGTGTCACAGACCAGCTAATGGCAAGTTTTAGTACTTAGATATGTATATAAAACTTATATTTACTATCATGTTTCTGACAGAAAGTTGAGTTCAATAAAACGTAGTATTACAGTAAGTGTCAAGTGGCATAGCTTCTCAATTTTAAGTAACTTTTAAATTTTACCGTACAAGTTGGAAGTGGAAATGTTTGCCAATGCCAATGCCAATGCCAATGCCAATGCCAATGTACAGAGAGCGGAGTCCGAGAGGAGCCCAGCATGTTATCCACCATATATAGCAATACAAATTGAACCGGGCTGGGAATGCTGCAGTCTGCTGGAGATGTGTGGAGACGGGAATATGTCTACAGTTGGGGAATTAATCCGCACAGTGACTGGGATGCACAACCACCAGCCTGAAGATGAAACAACACAGAGACCTATCAGCTATCTCCGCAAGCGTTCCCGCAAAGAAACAACCGCCATTCAGCAGATCCACAACGACGGGATCAACAACGTTCCTGTGGAAGATGCCACTGTTGTCCCGTCTCTGTACTCAGTGAAGTTGGGTCTGTATCGTCACCGACGTGAGACTATGTCTGGCCTACGTCAAGACTTATCATCTGTCAACATAGAAGGTGCCTGGTTCAGCACGATTGACGGTCGGCTCTTCTTGGCAGTGGGCAATGGCAGAGACGACAAGATGTTGGTGTTTGCACTTGAGATTGCTCAGCAGGCAGACATTTTGTACATGGAGGGGACGTTTTATTCTTGTCCATCACTATGGCACCAGGTATATGTGATTCATTCCATGGTTGGCACCAAGATGTAACCTCTTCTGTTTTGCCTTATGCCAGACCGTCGCCATGAAACCTACAGACAACTTTTGGGACCGCTGAAGGACGTTACCCAGGCCAAAACAGGGAGACATCCAAGCCTTAATCTCGTCCAGTACTTTGATTATAATCACGAAGAATTCCCTGCCAGTGCCATCCGAGGGTGTTTTTTTCATTACACCCAGTGCATTTGGAGAAAGGCCTACAAGGACACCCTCAATGTTGGACATTTGGTTCGTTGTGCCGCTGTTGCCAGAGGCTGATGTCCAGAATGTGTGGGTGGAATGTAAGAACGATGGACCTGTTGCTGATGTAAGGTGTGAGGAGTTCAGGGACTACAATCGTCAATAACTGGGTCGACTATGGCACTCGTTTTCCAATGGCAGTTTGGAATCACAAAACTACGCCAGGACCAAGATCTAACAATCATCTTGAGGGGTGACACCATCACTTCAACCAGACTGTGCAGCACTGTCACCCAAAAATCTTTGTCTTAATCTCCATCATCAGGTCCATGGAATCGTCAAACAGACGAAAGATTGCCCAGCTGCTTCATGGCACAAACTTTGCACCGAGGAAGAGGAAATACAACGAATTGGACACTCCAGAACCTGAAGTTCCAGCTACAGAACAACCAGAGGACAGCACTGGAGTTCCGAGATGCTGCAGGAAGGCTGTTGAAGTTAGGCTGATATAAATGTCAAAGGAAACAGTGTTTTACATTCACAGTGACTTAAAACTGCAGTCATAGGATGATGGGCAAATATATCTCCATCTAATAACAACTCAATGATATTTTTTTTCATTTCTCATTGTGTTCTCAATTTGTGGAGAATATGAAGCAAATACACGCCGAAAGAGTGAGTGAGTGAGTGAGTTGGTGTTTAACGCCGCTTTCAAGAGTATTTCACTTATATCACGGCTGCTAGTATTATGGCAGGGAGAAAGCCCGCATTGCCATGTGGCTATGCTTTGCGGTGAAACCTGCGAGCATCGGCTGGAACTAGCGAACCATGGACGCCGAAAGATATCACTGCTATGTGCCCATAGTTTTGCATCATTTGACAATAGGTGAGGTGAGATGAGTTGGTGTGTAACACCGCTTTCAAAAGTATTTCACTTTTTATTGTGTCTGCTAGTATTACAGCAGGGGAAAAGCCCGCAACGCCATGTGGTTATGCATTGCAGTGAAACCTGAAAGCAAGGGTTGAAACTCGTGAACCATGCTCCAAAACCTTACTGTGTGTAGAACAGTTCTACTGCAGACTAAGTTGTCGTGCCCCTGATGGGATTCAAACCCCGAACCTATTGATCCGAAGCCAAATACGCTAATCACTGCGCTATCCCGCCAATCTTAAAATAGAGGAAAGGTATAAACGGGAAAATAGTATTACTGTTGGTATCTTACCTCACAAAGTACCACCCACAAACATATTCGCGAGACCACTTAATTATTAGGACCAACTGTTGGAAGCATGGAACACTCGGTTTCAAATCGGGAATAAAACTTATCGTTGTGATGTGCCTGCGTGTAAGAAACTATGTCAATCCTCAGGCCATGCTGCTATAAAAGGCAGTGTTATATGTAAAAACTCTTTCCCAGGCGCAATAGGACAGAGGAATGGTGTCCCAGAGTCCTTTTCTGAACATCTTCGTGAAATGCGACACATTACAAGATTATCTGCTGACGGAAGAAGAAGGAACATGACAGTGCTCATAGCGCCCTGTATTTTTGCACTGCCCAACATAAATATGATACGGATGTCCTTAATTGACCTACCCATAACCTCTTCTTGGAGAAACAAAGCACATTAGTCACATATGGAGAGATCCAAATATTTAAAGTGACAAAGATGTATGGATAATTCAAGATAATATAAGTTGTATGCTTCTCACGAGGGAATGTAATACGGTCTCATGTACCATCTGTGTACCAGTGTCGCCCGAGCCTTACAAAGATGGTACATGAGACCGTATTACCCGAGGGAGAAGTATACAACGTATTTATCTCTCCGTCATGTCAATAAAAATTAGTATTATTATCACTGTGTGTAACCGTACACCGGAATTAGCGAGGTGTACGTCGGCAAAATGTTCCTAGCGAGGAGACCAGATCGAAAGTAGGGTTGTAATTTACGTCGATACTCTAAAATAACTCATAATTTGTCGATTATTTAAGCACCCATGCTTAGTAACATGTGTTGATTATTTATTCCATATACAAGGAACGTCAGCGAAAGAACCATAAATTGTGTATGCAAAAATTGTTCATTCAACCCTGCGTCGCAATCGGTGATCTGCTTGTGTTTACACCTAAAATTAAACAATATAGTGAATGCATTGCATTATTAATTTGCATTATTTCGTTTCCCATATTTTTCCAAATGCATACATATCAGAATGTATTAATGAAAAGCTTCGATGTATCAGTAATGGGCCTTTCCCCGTAGATGGATGGTGTACGGTCGTTAGATGCATGAAGTAATTTACTGTACCGTTGCTAGCTTCCTTACGTACAGTTTACTAGCTGGTCAAATAACTCAGCATATCGAATTTATTCTCTACTGCAGATAAAGTTACCGTGACCCTCGCGGGATTCGAACCCCGGACCTCTTCTTACATGGACATCAAGAGTGTTGTTAGGATTCACATATGCAAACGTTATAGATTTATTTTATCGAAATATTATTTTAAAAAATAACCGTTTTAAAAAAGTGGGATTTGAATACCGGACCTCTTGATCCGAAGCCGAACGCGCTAACCCCCCACTTATTCATTGGAGACACGTGTACTAGAATTCGAATGTATGTGTCAATCTGCTTCAAGAGACACGGTTAATGTGAAGCTTCCAAATATGTAATTCAAGCCAACATTAACTTACTCTCCGATAATGACATATATACGATCTAATCATTCCATTTCTTCCTAAATGCAAAATACTAAGTTACATACTTCATTTCGTTTGCAACAAAACAAATTGGGAGACAGCTACCATGAAATGCGACCACTCTCAACCAAGCTCAGATCTTTAGTGAAGTAACCACGTGCTTCAGTCAGCACGAGCAGTTGCTGGCTCGTGTACATTTCAGGATGCGTTTTTGCGAATGTTTTTATAAAACAAGTGAAGGGGCATTTCGCCTAATCTTATCTGCTCCCTTCAATGTTGCAGTGTATTTATTAAACCATTCGATTTTAACAAATGAAATTTTCTCCCAAACTTATATAGACTATCGGTTTACTACTGAGATCAGTTATGACTGAACTTGGTAACGATCGTAAACTACTTTGTCCTGCGTGTGTGGAAAGGGAAAGTGCAATATTTGAACTTGTTATACAATGTTATACAATATTAGTACTTATCCCAAAATAACCTTTGCAAAATCAAGCCTACAACCAGGTTATAACGAAATAGTGTATACAAGGGACGACGATATGTACATGTGTGGGTACATTTCATATTATTTGTATTTTGTGTATCTGTAACTGCTTAACAGTTATGTTTATAATGCTTAACATGTTTGCGTCTATTTGTTTATTTATGTACAATAAACTCCATCATAAATCGCTAATCAGGTGTAAACAAAGGTGAGACAAAATATAATGAGCACCTCAAGTATGTATATAAATCATATATTTGGATATGCAATAAACATTTGAAAAATAAATGTACATAATATACACATGATGCCCAACATTTACATACAATTTTAAAATTACAATACGTCATTTATACAATTTCCCTAATTTACACAGAACATCTGACTGTTTTTCAAACTGTCTGTCTGCCTACTTCATGAGTAGTCTAGCGACAGCGGAGACTGCATGTCTCACTAGCACTTCTGTTTCCTGATTGCATATCAGACCATATGTCTATTATTGATTGGTTGAAGTCCTGTGCCGACCTCGTCTGATACATTGTGGTCTGACCACGCCCCACCATCGTCATCATTCTCTAAGAGAAGCCGACTCTTGTGGAGGAGTTCTACAAGCAGCTAGAACTGCAGCTTCTTCCCTGGCCTGTCGTTCAGCCGCCTATGCCATCCTGACAATATTGAGAGCAGAACATGTAGGCCTAATGGTGTATCATATATATTCTTGATATCAACATTCACAATAAAATCATTGTGATTTTAAAGTTAATCCAATTTCATTCGAATCCCTCCAGAGGCACGGCAGCTTTGTCTGCAGTGGAGAACGGTTCTACGCGCAGTAACTTTTGGGTGCAATGTTACACTGAATTTCAGCGTAGTACCACCCATGGTTCGCAAGTTCCAGCCGATGCTCTCAGGTTTCACCGGAATGCATAGCCACATGGCGTTGCAGGCTTTCTCCCTGCCATAATACTAACAGTCGCGATATATAGAGGATATTTGTCTTTTCTTGACTAATACCATGTTTATCTCATCGAGTGAGGTAGAAAGGTTATATTTTCACGAGTGGCGCAGAGATGAGATAAACATGGTATTTGTCAATACTTGACGGATATTTTATTTATTATATGATGTTATCCTTGTAATTACGTCTGCAGCGGGTCGCTAGGAACAGCCCGTCACCACAGTAACACTATGACATCATAAGCCAATTCGCCGCGTCAGACCATTGTTTCATGATGTCAAATTATATCAGTCTCCGGTCGCAGTGAAAATATAAGTTATTTTCACTGTAGCTTGATAAACAGTTTATTTCACTGATAAATCCGGGTATTTCATTGCTCATCATATAATAAAAGTGAATACTCTTGAAAGCAGCGTTGAATCCCAACTCACCTCATCTCCTTGAGTGCTTGCAAATATTACCTAATCCACTGAGAGAACAAATGAACAAAAGCTTGACTACTGCAAAACATCCTGTTTTCACGATTTTCTTACTGAAATTAAGTGCTCTCACAAAAGTATAAATAAGTGTTACCAGTGGCTAAATGATTCTCCTAAATCAATAAAAAAAAAAGTTCTAAACGAATGTCCATGGTTCGGTTATACCATGCGAGTCCATTTCCCATTTAATGTGCTCACATTAAAATGGTCGCTCGAAGGTAGTACAAGTGATCTAACTGGTTAAGCCATACCGAAACACTCAAGAGTAGAGTTTTAAATATAGTAGAATGACAGAATGGTTAACACTCTCGATTTATACGTCGCACCATTTTCTTAGAATATAGATAACCGTTTTCTATTGATACGGCTTGTCGGGTCGTGTAATGAAATGTTTTACCCATTAAAGTACCAATATATTGTAATTAAATGACAAATTTTGAGAAAACATGCTAAGCAAAAAACGTGCTACAGCATCTTTTGTAAACAAAAAAAACGTATCTTACCTATACCAAAGAAACTTTATTCATTATTTACAAAACATTTTGAAGTTTCTCGTGGTGTGTACATTAAATGTTAGATCTATGATATAAACAATATATGATATTTTACCTCCTACCAGCCTAGGGAATGGCTATGGTGGTCTGATTTCAGTAGATTAACACGCTGAGTGTTTCCGGCTTTAAACGGAATGACAAGGATTCATCAAGGCCTTATACCTGGGGGCGTAGACTTACAAACTTTAAAATAGCATTGTTTGTGGTTTAAGTATCTCTACAACAAAGATGGATGATATTCTATCTGGGATTATTTGCATATTCATTATAGACATCAATAGATTCAAAGAGAACTAATTAATTAAGACATGCGTTTGGATATACGAGATGTTTACTACAGAGGATCCAGTCAGCCAGTAGCTAGTGTAGATGGTGGCATAGGCGTTAAGCTGGTAGTTAATTACATGTCGGCGTTAATGAGTTAAAAGTTAATGAGTTAAGAGTTACCATAGAGATTCAGACTCTTAGTAACAAACATCACTGACGTTCTACCATCATTCCCACGTGGCACGCTCGAGAAAGAACATCATCAGGCGTACATTCTTCCCGTGCGTGACCAGGAGCGATTGGAAAGGGAAATGAATTCCACAGACTCCCTTCAGACTGATCTTGGAGCCCCCTTCGTCATCATCAGCTCGCTCACTCTCACGACAAACTTTGTCGTCATTTTGGTCATCTCAAAGTGTGAAGAGCTTCATATTCCAACACTGTGGGTCATCTGCAACATGGCGGTGTGGGATTTCCTCTCTGGGCTACGAATCCTCCTCATCTCTGTTCCCTTTGCCTTCTCTGGAAACTGGCCGTACTCCGACATCACCAGGGTACTCTCATCCTGTACCAATTACTTCATTCCAGGTCAAAACGTCTTAAACGTGGCATCGATGGTTGTGGACCGTTTCATTGCTGTGCGGTTCCCGCTTGCGTACCCGAGAATAGCTACCAAACGGAATTATAGCATTGCAATGGTCTGCATGATCATCCTCAACACGATCCGCATTCTCCTGATCATCTTCCCAAATGGGACATTCTTCTGTGATCCACTGCACGCAACTTGTGTAATCCTATTTCGATCTCTTCACGGTACCTTGGCTTCAGCCATCGTGGTCCTGGGGTCGTTCTCCGTTATCATCGTGTGTTCCTCCATCGTGATCTGGGACATCAAGAGAACCAATCGGGTGGCTCCTCAAGCAGCCAATGGCGGGGGCGTATCCAAGGTAACCTTGATGTGTCTCCTCAATGCCGGCGTGTTCTGCTTGTCCTACATACCCATAAGCCTGTGTATCATTATGCAGTTTATTGTTGGCCAGAAGGCGATCCCCGTGGCTGCATTCAAGTTTGCACAGATGATACTGCTTTCGAGCAACGTTTGGAATGTCGTCATATACACAGCCACGTTCCAAAAGTTCCGTGTGATGCTCACCAAGGTGTTTTGTAAATCTTACTACCTGAGAAAACGGCGAGAAAATGTGCAGGTTGGAACGACCGCATTCAACAACTGAAGCCAGCCACGGGGACACATGCAATCGACAAGGATCGACACCTGCAAGGTATTCGTTAACGTTGTGCAGTCGTTGAAGTGACGTTGATGTGTTCACTAAATATTGTGAAGTTTCATCTTTATGTAACCAAGTCCCATACAAGCAATACCACCTTGGTCACTTAGCAGCTTGATCTTGTCATCTGAGTGACCAGTCTGGACGCAGATGCTTAATGGAAAGAGAGAGTTCAGGACTGAACATCATCTGCTTACGGTGCTGATGACGCAGTGATGCTGACGATGCGGTAATGATGATGTTACGGTTATGCTGATGTTGCGGTTATGTTGATGTTGCGGTTATGCTGATGGTGCGGTGATGCTGATGGTGCGGTTATGCTGATGGTGAGGTGATGCTGATGTTGCGGTTATGATGATGGTGCGGTTATGCTGATGTTGCGGTGATGTTGATGTTGCGGTAATGCTGATGCGGCAAAGCTAATGCTGCGGGGACACTGATGATGCAGGTGGGCTGATGATGCGGCTATGCTGATGTAACGGTAATGCTAATGATGCGGCGAGACTAATGATGTGGTGGTGATGCTGATGATGTGGTGATGCTAGTGATACGGCATGGCAGCTGATGTGGTGATGTAGGCCTATATGCTGCGGTGATGCTGATGATGCGTAGAGGTTGATGATGCCGTGAGGCTGATTATGCGGGGCTACTGGTGATGCGGCAAGGCTTATGATGCAGGGAGGCTGTTGATGCGGTGATGCTGATGATGCGGTGATGCTGATGATGTTGTGATGCTGATCATGCGGCAAGGCTAATGATGTTGTGATGCTGATGATGTTGTGATGCTGATGGTGCGGTGATGCTGATGGTGCGGTTATGCTGATGGTGAGGTGATGCTGATGTTGCGGTTATGATGATGGTGCGGTTATGCTGATGTTGCGGTGATGTTGATGTTGCGGTAATGCTGATGCGGCAAAGCTAATGCTGCGGGGACACTGATGATGCAGGTGGGCTGATGATGCGGCTATGCTGATGTAACGGTAATGCTAATGATGCGGCGAGACTAATGATGTGGTGGTGATGCTGATGATGTGGTGATGCTAGTGATACGGCATGGCAGCTGATGTGGTGATGTAGGCCTATATGCTGCGGTGATGCTGATGATGCGTAGAGGTTGATGATGCCGTGAGGCTGATTATGCGGGGCTACTGGTGATGCGGCAAGGCTTATGATGCAGGGAGGCTGTTGATGCGGTGATGCTGATGATGCGGTGATGCTGATGATGTTGTGATGCTGATCATGCGGCAAGGCTAATGATGTTGTGATGCTGATGATGTTGTGATGCTGATGATGTGATGCCGATGATGTGATGCTGATGATGCGGCGATGCTGATGATGTGGTGATGCTGTTGATGCGGCAAGGCTGATGATGCGACAAGGCTGATGATGTTGTGATGCTGATGATGCGTCAAGGCTAATGATGTTGTGATGCTGATGATGTTGTGATGCTGATGTTGTGATGCCGATGATGTGATGCTGATGATGCGGCGATGCTGATGATGCGGTGATGCTGTTGATGCGACAAGGCTGATGATGTTGTGATGCTGATGATGCGTCAAGGCTAATTATGCTGTGATGCTGATGATGTTGTGATGCTGATGGTGTGATGCTGATGATGTGATGCTGATGATGCGGCGATGCTGATGATGCGACAAGGCTGATGATGCTACAAGGCTGGTGATGCGGTGATGATGATGATGCGACAAGGCTGATGAGAGTGTGATGCTACCGTTGCGGTGGTGCTGATGATGCGGCGATGCGGGTGATGCGACTCCCGCCAGGGGTTCGCGACTTTGCCTGCTGTGGAGAACTGATCTACACGCAGTAAGGTTTCGTTGCAATAATACACTGAATTTCAGCTTTGTACCACCCATGGTTCGCTAGTTCCAGTCGATTTCAATGCATAGCCACCATTGCATTGCGGGTTTTATCACTGCAATAAAACTGACAGTCATGATATAAGTGAAATACTCTTGAAAGCGGCGTTAAACCCCATCTCATCTCACCTCACCTGATTATGCAGCGAGGCCGATGAAACATGCAGCTCAAAAGCGTGCTATATAAACTCACGTGCAAAAGAAACGTCCCCACATTTTAAAAATAGTATAAAATGAAATATTGATGTCGGAGAAAGTAGATTTTGCATGTATTTGGTAGCCACATGGTTTGTATAGAAGTATTCACAACTTCATACATCAGAGTATGCTTCTTTTATTTTTACATCTGTTCAAATACACATGGGGTGCTAAAATCGCTTTTTAAAGATGTTTTTGGCCCACAATATTTGCTATTTAAGTTTAAAACATTGAAAAAGTAGAAATTTAATTAATTAAAGATATCCTCGACATAAATAACCTTCTTTGATTTAAATTTGTTGACGCATCATTACTGTAGGACGTCACAAAACAAGCCAAAACTGGCCTTTTGAGGCCTCTCGTCTAGTTAAGGAGATTCCAAAACGACCATTTCTTAAAACTTGTGTTTCTCAGAGTTATGAACAGATAATGTTTTGAAAATTCATATTTAGTATTGTTGGGTTCTGAAGACATGATCTAACGCTGTTTCAGTCGTATTTATCGCCCGTCGATTAAAATATCTTCTATTTTGTATGGGGACGTTTTTTTTTGCACGCGAGTTTATAATGGATATTGGAGTTGACGTCGTGTGTTTTGAGGGACAATAACTATTTTTTAGATGTTTTGTTACTTGCCGAAAGACCACTTATACTGATATTAGTTCAAATAATTTCACTTGACAAGAGTATTCAACCCTATTGCCAAATGTATGACAATTGTTTGTTGACATTGAAAATCGAGCAACAGCATTTTACATGTGTAGGAACCGAAAATACACCTCCCATTTATTTGTAAAGTGGTTATTTTATCTATTAAACATTACCAACCCTCATCTGTCTTTCTGTCTGGCTTTTTGTCTGCTATATAAGTAACTTTCCAAAATTACGTGTCACCAATTGGTGCGGTTTGTCCGGGTTTTCGATAATAAATCACGACTTTCACAATTATATTGGAACTCTAATGAATGAACTAGCATTAAAATGATTAATTTCAGCAACAGTCAGCACTTATCGATGAAATACCACGAGAGAGAGAGACACACACACACACAGAGAGAGAGAGAGAGAGAGAGAGAGAGAGAGAGAGAGAGAGAGAGAGAGAGAGAGAGAGAGAGAGAGAGAGAGAGAGAGAGAGAGAGACAGAGAGAGACAGAGAGATACACAGAGAGATGATTTATTTCCTCCAGAAATATCCGAAGATTACATGAACAAAATATATAACAAACTGTGTAAACTTCAGCCATACATACATTGTTTGTATGTAAGACATGTTGATATGTTGCGGGTTTTCTCCCTGCACAATACTAGCAAATACTCTTGAAAGCGGCGTTAAACCCCAAATCACCTCTCCTCACCTCCTTCTGTCAGAGAGGTGGTAGTGACATGTAGTGACCGTGTCACTTGTCATTTGTAGTGACCGTGTCACGTGTCACTTGTAGTGACCATATCACTTGTCACTTGTAGTGACCGTGTCACTTGTCAATTGTCAATTGTCGATTGTCACGTGTAGTGACCGTGTCATTTGTCACTTGTAGTGACCGTGTCAATTGTCACTTGTAGTGACAATGCTATTTGGGTCTGCTAATGGTTTAAACGTATTTATTCACAAAAAAGTGACGGGATTGGCAAACAAGCAAATCTCGCTCCCTACAAACAAATATACAAAACAGTCCAACAGGTGGGCGGACCTCATAAAATCGTTTATTGTCAACGAATAATTCAATATCGCTATTTGTGAAAATACCGATGTTTGCGAGGAAAACATCATTTTGTTTACCAAGTACGTCACGTGAATGCATGCATGTCGAATCAATAAGTGATTATTGTATATACTTTCTCAATATAATATATATATATATATATATATATATATATATATATATATATATATATATATATATATATATATATATATATATATATATATATATATATATATACAACCAGTCTGATTATTATCTAGCTTATACCAGTTCAAACTATTTCATGAACTGGTTCGAGAGATTCCCTTTCTCATCTCGAGCAACATGAGTTCGTATCCCGTGTGACTACAGTGCTATTCCAACATAGAGAGATTTAACATTGCTGAATTATAGATATTACTATCACATGAGACAGAGAGAGAGGGGGAGAGAGAGACAGAGAGAGAGGGGGAGAGAGAGACAGAGAGACAGAGACAGACAGACAGACAGAGAGAAACAAACACAGAGAGAGACAGACATACAGACAGAAACACAGAGACAGAGAGACACGGAGAGAGAGAGAGAGAGAGAGAGAGAGAGAGAGAGAGAGAGAGAGAGAGAGAGAGAGAGAGAGAGAGAGACACGGAGAGATAGACAGACAGAGGGAGACAGAAATAGGGAGGGAGACGTTTACATTGTAATGGAATAACATGATCTACGGTTAGTTTTGCTTGTTCCTGCTATTATATGATCTTAAGCTATTCTATACTTACACAAGTTACACACTCTTTCAGTATTGATTTGGCCATCCTTGGCTCAGTCATGAACTTGGAAAGGTGGTTTAGTATAGCATAGACTAGGAGTCTTCTTATTGGTCAATATACTGGATCTTCTATAAATGCATATTCTATAAGGAGTTTATTTTTTTTAAATGTTGAAGGATATTTTTGGGTTCTGACATCCAGATTATGCATTTAAGAACTGCTATATCAAGGTTCAGATGTAGTAAGTTAACACTGCTGTTGAACGTGGCAGATATAATGGAATTGAATATATCGACAGACTATAGCATGTCAACTCTTTGGACTCCCATTTCCTTTAATATCTTACACTTTTCCCCGTTGGAGCCTTAAATTACTCGGCGCCGCCTCGTAAGGGCCCCACGGGGAAAAGTGTAGGGTATCATTCGATACACGAGGAAAAGTATGGGTATATCTCTCACTTATAATTTTGTGTTTGCGTTGTTATCACAAAGACGGGAGTAGGATCGGTTGGGGTAATGTTCAGCTGGTCGCGTAAGCTTGCGATGCACGTGCATGACATGAGGTCAGTTTTACTCCGTGTGTAGATTTTGGGGGACATGTCAAAGTTATTAAGCTCGAAGTGTATTACTCTTAAGACTTCTAAGTATATGAAGTTTCTATGTTGAGACGATCCCTCAATTCACAAGCTAAATCCCATCGCATACGTGCATTGAAGTTTGAACATTACATTGATTGGTTCTACACCCGCCTGTGCAGTATCACCACACACAAAAATGTAATGATAATTATGTAGACAACTTTTTAATTAAGCTTTGTAATTAATAATAAAATTTCATTTGACAGAATTGAACAATGAATAAGATATTTGCTGAAAACGCAGTCCCAAAAGTGAGGTTGACGGATTATATTGTATGTGTGTTCATGCTGTCAATCAACAATACCAAAACATACCGTAGTTACTTAGTAATAGATAGAGGACGAGTAGCAGTACATTATCGGGATATAAATGTACGTTTGAGAACCCTCTCAAACCCGTACATTTATATCCCGATAATGTACTGCTGCGAGTTCTCTATCTATCTTAGAGCATAGTCAAATGCTTGAGTCGTCAAGAAAAAGTCTTAAAATGAATTTATTTCAAATATTTTGTCAACAAATTTGGGAAACATTCTCTCGAACACAACATGCAAAACATTGACATCTCTCATTTTCATATGCAAATGTTAGGGACCTTGACGTCATCTTCGGCACTGTGAGCACTGAATTTCTGAAATTGTCCGAGGTGCATGAGGCGTACATTTTATATAAAGCGTACGAGTCGTGCTACAGCATAAGCGTCGTGCTTGAATCACGCACATACATGATTTAAGCACGTTTTTATTCAGCAACCTTGAGCAGTAATACATTTCATTGCCTATAAAGACTGAGTGGTTTGTGGAATGAATCAGTTCACACAATGGCTTCGTCGTGGACAGTCCAAGGACAAGTACACTATTCTTTCAGGAAAGGTAGCTTTACTTTTTTACTCCTTACTTTTTAAATTGTATATTTTTAAAATTCAAAGTAAATTACATTACATTGGTTTATTTAAGAAAAGTTATTGTCTTTTGTATTTCAAATATTTGTGTTTGTTGAACTGTATTTATCAATATGCGAGTTGTTATATCTATTGTTGCATATGCTAGTATGCATCCCGTCTATATTGCATATACATTATTTCAGGTTACTGCAGCAAAGGAACCCGAACTGTCTGTAGGAAAGAATGTAACATCGTACTAGACATCGCTCGGACCCTGTGTGACGATACAGGAGTTTCTGTGAGACGACAATGCAGTCTCCACCCTAACACTCCAAGAAGGTAATTTTATATCACTTTCTTATTTCTCATTTTTATGTCGTTTGATATTTATATCAATATATTTATTTGATATTATTTTTTATATCGTGGTTGAAAATATATAAAACATTGGTAACATGGTTTGATGCTTGTCATTGTTTCACTTACTCGTGATATAAATGAAATACACTTGAAAAATCCCAATTGACCTCACATTACTTGCTTTATTTACATGCTTTTATTCTTCTTTTAGGAATATCAAGCTCCTTAATATAGAAGACCTTCATCAACGGAAGCGACTATTTCCTTTCGGAAAGGGAACACAGCAGGTAATTTGTCAATGTAATAAGTATTTAATTGTGTATTATCTCCATAAATAAAACAATCAGTTGACATTGTTTGTTGTTTTTATGAAAGTCTGTGAACCAGTTTATGAGCATGATATCCGGACGCAACCAGACAACCGTACATCTATCGGGATATAAATGTACTCCACGTGACCACAATACACTCATATGATTGGACGAAAGCATTTGACTGTGCTCTAACTTACATTAGAAACTTATCAGTGATTTTGTCTATTGTTTCGTAGGTATCTTCTCTTTCTCGTAATAACCCCTCATTATTATTTCAGTCGGTATTTTTTCTGATAATAACCACGTATGAGGTTTTTATTGTGAAAGTAAGTTTTTTACTTTTGATAGTAAGACCTTAAATGAGACTAAGATTTTTTTTCACAACTCAATTCATAACAATTATTATCGAAAAGTATACAAAGGTAATTTTTTTCAGAGTGTAGATGGCGGGAATCGAACTCGATATCCATTGCCCTTTAAACCGGGCGCTTTACCTGCACGCTACCGAGGAAGCCGAAAGAACTGTGTGGATTTCCTCTATTCACAGTCACACTGTCTCTGCCTCAATATAACGCTAGTCCGGGAGACATACTCTTTATAACGCAGAATTTGGGAATCCAACATTATAAAATGTAAATTTTGACATTTGACAGTTATAATTTTTTTTAAAAAAACACTACTCGATAAGCGCTTACATTTATGTTTTACGGTATCTAAGTTAGATAAAACACTCTACCTCGGTTATGCTTTGGATTGAAAACCCTCGTTAAGAAAGCTTCAGGGAAGTAAGACTTTCAGCTTTCTTACCTCGGGTTTTACAATCCCAAGCATAACCTCTGTATCGTGTTTTATCCTACACATAATGAGAAATGTCGTTTGGTTATTTCTCAGTCTCATTAAAAGAAGATCATTGATTCGTTCCCTATTTGCTATTTTTGCATTGTTACTCATGAGTGAGAACTCAAATTAGCAAATAAGCCTAGGGAACGAATCAATGATCTGATTTCAATGAAATTGGATTATTGGATTTATCCAGCGTCATAATAACCATATTTAATCATTTCAAACAGTAACAGGGGATTATAAGAGGATACAGAGGATATTTGAAATAGTCTTGCTAGACTTGTTTTGGTTGTTGAAGATCGTCATCAAAATATTGAGGGGCGGGATAGCGCAGTGGTTAACGCGTTCGGCTTCGGGGTTCGAATCCCGCCATGGGTACGGCAACTTCGTCTGCAGTAGAGAACTGTTCTACACGCAGTAAGCTTTGGTTGCAATGCTACACTGAATTTCGGTGCAGTACCACCCATGGTTCGCTAGTTCCAGCCGCTGCTCGCAGGTTTCACCGCAGTGCATAGCCACATGGCGTTGCGGGCTTTCTCCCTGCCATAATACTAGCAGCCGCGATATAAGTAAAATACTCTTGAAAGCGGCTCACTCAAAATATTGAATGTCCATACCGGTAACCCATATCGAGCACTGTAGGAAAGTCAAGGAAGCAACAATAAAATATACACAATTGGTCGAAGTGACACCAGAGAAACCTAACATTTTTTTGACCAGCATAAAATATTTATAACACCACACGTACCACTTTGGGTGTAATGGAAAAGTACAGACATTTTAATAACAATATAATTTACACCTTAATTAATAGAAAATCAGCTTCCACGATTCACATTAGTAAATTTGTTGAATTCAATTATCGTTTATCTTTATTGTCTTCACGATCCAATGATTTTATAGCTGAATTTTCGATTTCCAGATTTGGTTTCACGGTTACAGTATTTGTTGTCAATATTGGCGTTCTTGCGTAACATAAAATCTATATCTCTCAGATAAATATAAATGTGCGGTATTTCAATCTATAATAAAAATGGTTTACAGGTAAACGCGGACAGTTCCGGGCCAAGAACTAGACCTCAGACTCAGACAGATAACACACGTAGACAACATATTGGAGGGCAAGATACCAGAATTCTTAAAGTTATTAATAAACCTTGTGTCAGCCATACACAAGATCTAGACACAGATTGTAAGTTTATTCTTTTCTCTAAAATGTGTCATCTAATACACAAATTAATTAAATTCTTAAAATTTCGAAACATATATCTAGGTTTAATTATTAATCGCTTATCTGTGAAACATGGCGCTAAGAGGGTTAAACTACCACACTAAACCCGGTTTATGTCAAATGGCGAGGAGTTTATGTTATTCTCAGAAATGTTGCTCAGTTATCGGAGGTAAGCACGTGTATTGGTCTAAACCTAAAAATACAATATGGACTGGGCCTCAAATAAGAGCCGGGGGTAAGAGCCCTTATATGTTGCTAAGGGCCCCGAGTCCCTTTTGATGAAATACAGTAGGTTAGCTAACATCTTGGCCTGGATTTCCATATACAGCTCAGCACTCAGTACTACAGTAGTACTAAGATAGAAGTGAGCCGTTAGGCCCGCTGTCACTTTCACTTAATGCTGAGGGGTTTCGTGTATCCAGGACCCCTCATCTAGTAGCAGGATATTACACCATAATGATTTGCCCTCAATCTCGTATCCTGATTGCCAACCATGTGGCCTCTAACAAAAGCTTCATATCCAGCTCGTCGATTATAGCCCATTACCCCTACAACCCATTATCCCTACAACCCATTACCCCGACAACCCATTATCCCTACAACATATACCCCTACAACCAATTACCCCTACAACCAATTACCCCTACAACCCATTACCCCTACAACCCATTACCCCTACAACCCATTACCCCTACAACCAATTACCCCTACAACCCATTACCCCTACAACCCATTACCTCTACAACCCATTACCCCTACAACCAATTACCCCTACAACCCATTACCCCTACAACCCATTACCCCTACAACCAATTACCCCTACAGCCCATAACCCCACAGGCTAGGTATTAGGAGTGCGTTGGACCGTTAACTTGTTTTGGATATGGGATGTAGTACTATGGGATGTAGGTTATATGGGATGAAGGTGATATGGGATGTAGGTGGTATGGGATGTAGGTGATATGGAATGAAGGTGATATGGATGTAGGTAATATGGGATGTAGGGCTTATGTGATGTAAGTGATATGGATTTGGTGAAATGGGATGTAGGTGTATATGGGATGTAGGTGATATGGATGTACGGGAGCTTAGATCACAACATCAGAATCTATTGACAGTGCCGAAGTGTAACCTCAAGTGCTTTGGTCAGAGATGTTTTGAGCATTTTGCTCCTAACATGTGGAACTCTCTTCCCAAAAATCTGAAACTATGTCCAACATTTGAATCATTGAAATCAAGTCTAAAAGCCTATCTTTTTGTTCAGTTTTATGGTTCATAAGGACTTTCACAATTGCAACAATTGTACACATTGATTCGTTATTGCTGTTTGTGTGAAGTGAGCACATTCAAATGTGCATCACTATTATCATTATTTATTAGCATTATATGTTTAGCGCTTTGAGCATGCTTTCGAGCGTGGATATGTGCGCTTTATAAATATGCACTATTATTATTATTATGTAGGTGATATGGGATGTAGGTGATATGGGATGTCGGGGCTATAGGAGACTACCAGCTCGTCAATAATAGTTGTCTTGGCATTGAGAGCTCAGTGGTAATTAGACAGGAGCGCTAATTGGAGGCGTTGTCGTGGAGTGAACAGATCAAGGGGTTAATATTCAGATCCAGACTGAGGGCAAAGATGGATATTAACCGAGATATTGACGGTAGTGTCATCAGTTCCAGAAGTATGACCCGCGTGTTACTGCTCGCGTGTCTCCTGGTGGCAGCTGCAGCCCTGCTAGAACCCATGCAACACCCAATACACACAGACCTCGAGCACCGACTCGCCGCCCTGGAGAACTTGGTGGCCACGTTACAGACACAGGTCAACAGGACAGAGCGGGACCTTGCTGCCTCCAGAGCTGAAGTTAACAACTTGGAGAACAAGCTGAAATCAGGTTGGTAAAGTTACACAGAGCTGGAATATAAATCTCGAATATTGGAGAAGAATAAAGACAAAAACTCTAAAATAACAAAAATGAACTTGAACACAGAACAAAAAGGGGTGAAATAGGCTCCCCGGATCCTTCGGGATTCTTCCAAATCTGCCCCAAATAAGGCGGATGCGGAAGGATCCGGCAAGCGTATTCCGCCCCTTTTTGTCTTGAGGAAAGCAAATTGGAATACGTTTTAGGGCAACTTCCCTACGCAAGACATAACTCGTGCACGTCTTCATTTCTGGCTGATTTAAGCCAGTAATGGAGACTGGCAAGATTTATGCCTTGCGTAAGGAAGTTTGTTTTAGGGTAACTATATGTTCCTTTCAAGAGGACTGTACTAGTATGCAGACTCGAACATCAGTGCGATGGATCTGTCTACCATCTTGTTGAGGTGAGGTGATTTGAGGTGTGACGCCGCTTTCAAGGATATTTCACGTATATCACGGCGGCTGGTATTATTGTAGGGAGTAACCCAGTGGATATACATTGCGGTGAAACCACCGAGTAACGTCTGGAACTAGCGAACCATGGGTGGTACTACGCTGAAATTCAGTGTAGCATTCATTGGTTTAGTAGGCTGCCAGAACTATAATAACTACGTAGGCTATAATAATCAAATCTGTTAATCATAGCTATATATCCACCCCCGTTGAGCGTCATCCTCGGTTACCCGGGGTTTTATAAATGCTCCGTTACTATTGGTTAGGTGTAATAACGCCTACATGACAAATGCCTACGGGGATTAATAGCTACAGTTTGAGTTGTGACAGTGATAGGCTTACCTGCACACAAGTGAACTGTTCCAATCAGTGTGTACTAACGCATACACTAGAGAAGATAACACTAGCTGAGGGATTAAGGGAGCAAAGAGCAAAACGCTTAAGAACAATTGTCATGAAACTGCTATACAAATTTAATTTACTGTGTAGGTAAAGCTTTCTCAGTTATTTCCATTATCAATTATCTATTACAAAATGATAAAACAAACTGAGAAGAACAACATTACAAGTGGGTGATTATATTAACGTATATCATTGTATTTTCGTCTTGCTCAGTCTTGAGGTTGTATTTTGTGTGGCATGTGTTCACATATTTTAATCATTTAATAAGTATATATGAAACATGTGTGTACGGTACAGCGAAGCAGCAATTTATGATACAAATTTAACGGTACACAAGCAACGAAAGCAAAAACAGCATTCCGCTTTAGAAAACTATCTGAAACCATTTCCTAGGCATGGAATCTTTCCTGCAGAAGTTAAGTTATGCATACTATTGGATTTTCCAAAATAAACACAAACTGTTTTATCAAAATTTCAAAAAATGTCGACAGGGTCACCGAGCAAAGCAAACATATCATCGATGTACACCTCTCTACTTAAAGGGGAAAAAACAAACACAAACAAGCATTGTACTCTCCTTAAATGTGCTGAGATAACAAAAATTATAAATATGTGAAATGTGATATATTTACTAGTATCGTCATTTGTATATATATGTAATCCTATATCTGTGTGACACATATGGTGTAATGTGTTGAATATGTATACGATAATGCTATAATGAATATATGGTAAAATAAATAAAATGTATGGGTCATTTTCAAAATTGGTAGGGTTTTTAGATCCTTATAAACGCAAACACTTTTTCTACAAATAAACTTGCAAACACTTGATTATCAAAAAATGATATATGCTTAAAAGTACCGATTGACCTTTTTATTAATTATATTATCTTTTCGAATTACTTATTTTTCTAATTATTTGGATCGGACAGAAAAACCAATTTTGAAAATAATCCGTATATAATGTGACATAAAAACCTTTGTTTTATTTTCACTGTAGGCATTAGTGCACAAAGTAACGTATGTAGGCGTTTGTCCCTGTAGGCGTTAGTAGACTCCACCTTACTATTTGCTATATCACCCCTGGGACACTCCATCAGAGAAATCTGTACTCAATTACCCATCATATGCTTGATAACGGTATAATGAGCTATACCGAAACTTCGCTATTGTTAATAAAGAAGTTGATCATTCATAAAATATGTGTCTTCTTAATGTTTATGGACTAAAAAATGCGTTCTGTCGATCGTTTTCGTTTTAATCGGACATTAAAGGGGCAGTAGCACGTTTTTTCACTAAAAAAAGTTGATGAAATGTATTTGAAAAATAATTCCACCAATAGTAAAACATCATTCTCTCTTCGGAAAATAAAGTTTAAAATTAGTGTACATGTTTCGGTAAAGCCATGGGAATCGTTTTTGTAATACAAAATAATAAATTGTGTTCACAATAAAATGGCCGCCATGCAATTTTTGCTTTATACGCAACATAGTTATTACCACTACAGATAATTGGTTTGTGTAATAAGATGTTTTACCCTCTAAAGTTAATTTAAATGACATAAACTATCATTATAAATGGGAAATTTGAAAATATAAATTTTGCAAAAAACGTGCTACAGCGCCTTTAATATGTAGAGGTCTTCATTTTCAATATAGAAAATACCTCATTTTCAATAAAACAGTTTTTTTAAGAATGTCAAATTTCTTTTGGACATCAGTATATTTTCCGATAAATAAGACTTTTTTGCCTTCCCAATATGGGAAAGATTTCGTCTAGTGATAGCTAGATACTGTCGCGAAGACACAAGTAAAACGGACATGCAGTCGAGATATAAATATAACTCTTAAAGGGGCAGTAGCACTTTTTTTTTAAAATATTTTTTAAAATTTCCCATTTATAATGACAGTTTATGTCATTTATATTTACTTTAGAGGGTAAAACATCTTAGTATACAAACCAATTATCCATAGTGGTAACAACGGTGAACACATTTTATTATTTCGAATGACAAAAACGATTACTATGGCTTTACCGAACCATTTACACTCATTTTTAACCTGATTTTCCGAAGAGAGAAGGTTTGTTTTACTATTGGTGACGTTATTTATCAAATACATTTCCTCAACTTATTTGAGAGAGAAAAACGTGCTACTGCCCCTTTAAAGCACACCACAGCATCAGTGCAACGATAATGACGTCGCGTTGGATGTAAAAGTGACGTCATGCCATTTTACTTTAAGCTTCCGTCTATTTAAGTCATCAGAACGTGATGTTTCAACGATATCATATGAAGAGACTCCTACGTGTAGTACTTGTTGACGTATTGATAGGAAAATTCATTGCAGAAATTCTGCATCGATTTAAATGAGTGATCTCATTTTTATCCTCGACGCGGTGTCCCTTTAAGTAGAGACCAACGTGAACATCAAACTGTTCATGTTCTTCGGTCTGTTTAGTTATTGATCTTCTTATCCTACTGATATAACTGATCTGATCTATCAACACCCCGCCTTCTAGTTACCGTATTTGATGTTCCTGATGTTTTTGCCCATACGACATGATTGTAATGCTTGACAGTGTGCTCTTCATTTCCCTGTTTAACTTCTGAAATGAGTATTTCTGTATTTTAGTGTTTGAGGGGCCATTATAATCACAGGGGTTCGAATCGCTGTTCGGACAATATTTCAAAATTCAAAATCGAGATTTTTGCAATCATATACTGTTTATACTATGTGGTGAGCTTATATTCCAAATTTGAGCGAAATCGATGCTGAAATTGCTTTTACAACGTTGATTTTTGCCAGAATGTTTTGGCCACAATTACGTAAACAAATAATAAAATGTGAAAATTGGTTGGATGTTGGTGACGTGGTTTACCTCTTTGGACCGTATCCGTTGATCAAATAGTCCATGGTCACTCTCTTAACTCTCCTATTTAAGATTATTCCAAAACAGTCTGATTAAAATCGACCTTGTTCCGAGGAATAAAATTTGCAAAATAATATATCTACCGGGATACGAACAGGTTCTGTAGATTCCTCGCCACAAGGACGGTTTGGCGTGGAAATCTCCGAACGATATGAGTTCGTATCCCGGTAGATGCACTATTTTGCACATTTTTTCCGCGGAATACCGTCGGTTTTAATCAGACTGATTCCAAAACGACATTTTTTTTAGAAGGCGTGTTGTTCAGAAACATGAAGAGGATATATATACCTGTTCAGAAACTTACATGTAATGCAGTTGACTTCTGGAGAATGATAGTAGTCAAGTACAAGTATTAGCCGTGGGTTAAAATACCACACATATATTTGTTGGTGGCGTTTCTTTTGCAAGTAAGGCAATCCCTTATCATCCCTATTAGAATCACGTTCATGCGCACTGTTCCAGCGAAAACTCCACACATCGCCTTCGAGTCCGTCCTGCTTCAGACGATCGACCACCACACGAACCTTATATTCGATACGACCCCCCTCAACCTGGGCAGCCATTACGACATGTTCAACGGAGTATTCACCTCACCATTTCCCGGCGTCTACCTCTTGTGGGCAAACGTACAGAGCGACGATGACAGCCACTTCGGCATCCGCCTCATGGTGAACGGTCTGAAGCAGACTGCAGGTTTCACCGCCTCCAACAACTCGTACGGTACTGCCAGCCTTTTCTCCGTCAACTACCTCAACACGGGGACGACGGTGTCATTTCAACATGAAGATTACTTGACCAAACCGACCTTCAAAGGGGACGGTTACTCGAGCTTCGGCGGTGTACTGTTGCAGAAGTTGGATTAAACGCCACAGCCGTTGAATTTGTTATTTGATTCTAGGGTAAACATACATATGTAGAGGATACTAAACGATCTACCTTATAATACCATTGCAGAGGTTGGATTAAACGTGACGGATGTTGAGTTTGTTATTTGATTCTAGGGCAAACTGGCATATATAGGGGGTACTAAACGATCTACCTTATAATACCATTGCAGAGGGTGGATTAAACGTGACGGATGTTGAGTTTGTTATTTGATTGTTATTTGATTCTAGGGCAAACTGACATATATAGGGGATACTAAACGATCTTCCTTATAATACCATTGCAGAGGTTGGATTAAACGTGACGGATGATGAGTTTGTTATTTGATTCTAGGGCAAACTGGCATATATAGGGGGTACTAAACGATTTGCCGTGTAATACAAAATTTGATTGAAGGCAATGGATGTTGATATGCAACATGGAGCGAAAGTTATGAAACAAATGATAAAGTTTCAACAACAACGTAAACATGGGTTTACTGTTATTTTTTATTCTAAAAAGAGAACCAACCACGGATCACTCGTTTATTGAAATATCTTGTATTGTGAATGGTGACATTTCTATTGTTTGTACACACACACACACATCCGTCAATCCGGATAAAAATACCGTTAATTGAACGATAAAATTTCTTTATCAATCAATCAACGTTTTTTTTTCTCAACAACCACCCACGGCGGTACAAGAGAATACAACATATATATATATATATATATATGTATATATATATATATATATATATATATATATATATATATATATTATATATATTATATAAACAGACAAGAATGGTGATAACAATATCTTCATTTTAACTTTTCGGAAACTATTTGTAGGTATTTCGATAGATTTTTTCAATTCTGTCACTTTTGTGGTACATATTAATCTTTTATATTTGTAAATATTCGGCCATTTAAGAAAACATTCATTGATATAAATACGCCTTTCTGTTTCAAGTGATTTACATGTAAATAAAACATGTATTTCATCTGCAACAGCTTGAGAATCACAGAGGGCATGTTCTATCTGCCGGTTTCTACTGGGAAATTGTGGTTACTTGTTCTCAATTTCAAAAGTGGGATATAATATGTAGTAGAAGATAGTTTTCAAAGAAAGGTACTTCCTTAAGCCAAATATAACATATTCCTTTAGAGCTGTTGAGAACAGAGCTTCGCCAGAATGGATAGAAATGATCCCTTAGTGTCATTTCTACTTGTGAGTAGACCCATTTCGGGGAGTAATTATAAGGGTTTCTGAATACATCACTCAGACCACAACTATTCAGAATATGCTCTACATTCTTAAGCCAAACATTATCATTACCGTTGTTCTGTTGTTCATACATTAAATATTCTACAGCTGTCTTAGATATTTTCATTTTATTAGTAATAAGTGTATTAAGTCAAAACATAATAGTTCTCTTTGCTATTTTTATACTCATTGGTTCTCTTCCTAGCTCGCCATATACAAAGAAATTGGTTGTTGAATTTCTTAAACCAGTAGACAGTTTTAGAAATTTAATAAATTTTTCAATAATTTCCGTATTTTCATAGCCTCATATTTCACAGCCGTACAATAAAATAGGAGTAATCGTGATTTTCTGATTGACTGAAAACAGTCATGCTATATAGCGATGAGTACCAACATTCAACGATACGAGGCAAAAGTTGGTTACACAATCAGGGGAGTCAGCGTTTCAAGGCTTGTTCTTGCCCTTCATCATGAGAATGCTAGCTTAATATATACAAACTAATACTTGAAGTGTCCATGAAGCCGCTAGAAGGGCATGCATAGCTTGTGACTGCTGTATTGTCAATGGTTGCCACCTTCACCGGAAATAAAACGGACAAATCGACGTCAAGTAGTATTCAACCTACGTAATGATGAATTACTGCAGCTACAGATAATCTCCACAGGAAATCAGGATGGGAAGTTGTTGTTGACGTTTGTTACACAAGGTTGACACTTTCAGAGGTCACTGCGGTTCCCATCTGGACCGAAACTCAAGAGGGGACTGCGCAGTGGCGTTGATAGTACTGACATCCGGTCCACGGGTCCCATTCTGAAGCCGGACGATCCGACTTTATACTGGCCGAGAACCAACAATAGCCGCTCCAGACCTCGAACGTGCGACACGTGAATGACGTTATCTGCACGCAGAGTTCGGCGCACTTGTCGACGGTCGTGTAGGCGTACTTACCGTCGTTATTGCCGGTCAGACAGTAGGGCGTGGACTGCATTGTAAACTGGGTGCCATAGTCGTCACATTCTGGGTTGAAAAAGATATGCACTGTAGCGTTAATATGTGGATCTTCTAAATTAAAAATATTGCCCAAGTGGCGTTAAACAATAACTCACTCACTCTAAATTGAAATAAATAGAAAATAAAAAGAAGGACAATTGCCAGTGAGGTACCCCGATACTCACTGTCGACACACTCGTTGGTTTTGATGTCGTAGCTGAAGCTGAGGTCACAATCACAGCTACCGCTGCTGCAGATGAAGTTGGTCCTGATACAGTCGCTGTCCACAGTACATGTCTCACCTGGACGGAAACAATGACATAAAGTATAGCCATCCTCGATATACCAGGACTATTGTTAAAGGGAAAGTTCTATCACCGATCTATCGGAAGCATCTTGGTTTTTTTTACGTGAAATGAAAACACACTATATTTAACCCAATTTTACAATTGTGTAATAATAAATCATATATACCGATATAATATTCATATGGTAAGACAAAACATACAATAAAGTTAATAAAGAAATTGCTGTAAGACCGTAGCAAAGTTTCCCCGACTGGCACCGACGATGAATGGCTTCAAATCTCGTTGGTTTTCAACAAATGTGCACTTGTCTTCATCAAGTTGTGAAATTTAAAGTCATTATAATATTAACTTCATTCATATCTTTCAATTTGAGTGTGTTTTAATAATTTATTAATAGCATGTATGCGTCAATGAGAATATCCTCTCGAATTTCGACTCCATCTTGGATCGTGTATACTCGCTTGGCGAGATTGCTCCAAAGTGTTCATGCGTGTACTCGTCTTCGTTCAGAAGCGGGTACTCGCGGTCCAGAATGTGTTTTCTTTTTCTCATTGGCCTGAAGAACGTCGGACTACTTCCGGTACACAGGTACGTACCCCTTATATTCTTGAGTGAACACTCAAACCCGTCCCCTTGGTACATGGCCTGACAGGTACAGGTGTAGGAGCCCACTGTGTTGGTGCAATCAGCGTTAACGTGGCAGGTATGTGCACCTGTACTGCACTCGTCGATATCTGCAACATACACGGCGGCAGTTTGCTCCAAATGAATAAAATACGTAGCCTAATCGTAAACCTTTTAACTAGAAACTTAAAAGCATGTGTTATCAAATTCCCAAGTGGGCTTTAAAAATTTTAAAACGTGTGCTATGAACTATTAAAATGGTTTTAATGACACCAAAGTGTTTATTTTAAGAACTTTAACAAATCATTCATCGATATTTACCAATAATTAAGAAAGGTGAGACATGACTATGTTTACCTGTACATCAATGATGCATGTGTTAACTAATTAATTAAGTCCCTGAGGGTAAATTATGAAGACGGTAACTTTTATCAACACAATTTATCAGACAAACCATTTTGAAAATAGTGTACTTTTATTGCAACTTTATAGTAACTACAAGCACATCTTCGAGCGACCTTCGCCATCTTGGAGGAAGTGACCTACATTTGCCTGTAGTTACTATAAAGTTGCAATAAAGTTGTTACGGTAAGATACCACGAACGATTCAAGTATGTCACTATATCAGGGATGTAAAGTGATAGGAAAAAACTATTTTCGAGATTGATTGCTTTTGCTAGAAATGAAATATCGACCTTTTTCCTCGATTTTTATCGATATATTTTTGAGACACCATTTTGGCCCACTCATGTTTGACGAGTAAAAAAATCGTGTTTCAAGTGTCATAACTTGAGAAATAATTCACCGATTTAGTTGATGTTTGTTTTAATCGAAAGCGAAATCACCGTGCTTTAAATCGGTAGTATGTATTACGTGTAAAATGTGTGGTAACATTTTGAAATGTGGACTTGTTTGGTCAGCAGGTAAAATTGGCGTTGCATCCATTTCTTTATTTATTAGTATAGGGTATATCGTATCGCAGTATTTGACCTAGGAACTGTTTGTTTTCAGCAATACAAGCCCCTGTGATTTTAGCACCCCAAACCATTGAAAGTATCATATCCTGATGAATTGAATTGTGAATACTTCTAATATATGCTTATCTAAACACATGTAAAATCAAGCAGCAGTCCGAAAGTCAACTTCCAAACGCAAGGCATAACTCTTGCCAGTCTGCATTACTGGCTGATTTAACCCTTGCGGTATTTCCCTCGCTTTGTTGTGTCAAGATAGTGAATCGCTGCACCACAAATGCATAGTGGGCCTGGATTTCTAAGCACTGCTTTCTTAAGGAAATACTTCAGGGCCTAAATCAGCCAGTAATGGAGACTGGCAAGAGTTATGCCTTGCATTGGGAAGTTGGTTGAAAGTAGGTATCAGTTTATAAGCATTTTGTTTTCATGAACGTTTATAAGAAATTCTTTATGATCAATTCAAGAAATGTTTACATCTACAGTTGTGGCCATTTAAGCACAATATATTTTATGTGACACTTATTGTTCTTCAAATCGTGTAGGGGTCATACATATACATGTTCTAGTCTACTTTAAAATACTTTTGGTATATAAAAAAAGAAGTGTTTGTTTATCAGATGAGTTGATATCGATCAGGTGTGAAACCAATCACTGATTAAAGAAGGACATTCTTCGAACAAACATGGGATCGAAGGGCCTAAGCGGAAGCTTTGAAAAATTATTATTGACGTGTTAAACCGATTTAGTTTGAGGCGTGGTTTACATTTACGTCTTAATGTTACCGTTGTACAGTGTAGCCAACCTTATAATTATTGCGTGTAACAGTATTGACATTCTCTAGTCAAATACGTTCCTTGAAATATATTATCTCGGTTCTCACTTATTTTCATTTCAAATGGCATCTCAAAACATGTCCGATGTTGGTAAATAGTTGTAACATCGATCTTGATTTCATAAGTTTGAATAATTACTATCATTAATATACGCTGAACAGATTCGTGATTTGCTAGATGTGGACCTCAGAGCATTTGGGTGTTAAAATATTCAAGAATCACTATTCAAATAAGTATCCTATAATCACGGCAAGAATTCTTTTTTGAAGATTGTGTTAGTTATATTGATTTCCGACCTAATTGATTTCAATCAAAGTATGTCTTTAGAAATTTCGTAATGAATAATACAGACCAATACATATATGCTTGACTGCAGATAATAAATCGATTTCAGGCGTGTCGGTTCGATAACCACCAATCGTATAGAGTGTGCCATTTGAAAGAAAAGGTTATAGGAATCTTTGTAAGGCTTCGTTTTTTAAATAAGACAAAACTCGAGAAAATACGTTATGCACTGTAATATTCTAATCTAGCATTGTGGGAAAGCGGTATTGTCCTGTGAAGATATCGCTACAAACTGTTGGGTTTTTATAATCTATGATATTTTCCGACCAACAAACACGATAACTCTTCCAACGACATTCAGCCAGTCTCACGTAAATCGCATTGAATGTAAAAGACAAAATCGCTCAAACGAAATGGTGTTTGGTTACTAAAGACGAAATCGCTCAAGCGAATTGGCTTTGGTTACTAATGACGAAATCGCTCAAGCGAATTGGCTTTGGTTACGAAAGACGAAATCATACATGCAGCCTGTGTATTTACAAAAGTCAAGGGCAGTTGACCAATCAGCGATACGCACTCTCGATACAGGCGCATTACAAGTCTGAACTCGCACCAGTCTTCATCATTGGCTTATAAGCCTTGCTGCATTTCGTTAACTTTACTGACCTAGCGTAGCAGCGTGACGCACCTCAACTTCACACTGCTACTCGATATCCATGTCTAACCATATGAGACGAACCTTCAGTGTATATGGATACGGGGCTTTAAAGGGGCAGTAGCACGTTTTTTGCTCAAATAAGTTGATGAAATGTATTTGAAAAATCTTTTTACCAATAGTAAAAAAACACCCTTATCTCTTCGGAAAATCAAGTTAAAAATGAGTTTACATGACTCAGTAAGGCCATGGGAATCGTTTTTGTTATTAAAAATAATAAATTGTGTTCACAATAAAATGGTCGCCATGCATTTTTTGCTTTATACGCAACACTTTTATTATTACTATGGATAATTGGTTTGCGTATTAAGATGTTTTACCCTCTAAAGTTAATTTAAATGACATAAACTATCATTATAAATGGGAAATTTGAAAAAATAAAATTTGCAAAAATAGTGCTACTGCCCCTTTAAAAACACTCGTCGAATTTATTATCATTATTATGATCATAAATCATCCAAAGCTAAGGGAAGGTAGAAACATTATGTATCATATATTGATTTATTATAGGATTTCACGACAAAACATTGTTTGAAGCGTTAAAAAATATGAGATTTATAAATTGAACTTCACATTGATTCCTATAATTGACTGCAAGCGTACCTCAATCGATCAGTCCGGGCTTGTATAGGGAGTAAGCTGCAGTGCGCGAACTTATATTCAATGAATAGTACAACATGATATTACATAAAGGCACTTACGTTTATCTATATTATCGCACTGGAAAAGTCGGCACCATTAATCTATGATGGTGACGTCAATTTATTGTGTTAACAGTGGATTTTGTTTACGAATCCATTATTCGCTGACTACTTCAATGATAGGGCTTCCATGGGTACTCGAGTACTCGAGTACGAGTCGGGTTTAGCTGGACTCGAGTCCATTTTCTTGGACTCGAGGACTCGATAACAGATTACTCTATTTCACATTAATTTCATCCTGTGCAAGTTATACATGTCGTGCATGAAATAAGATTTAACAACAACTGCAGTGGAACCCCTATACGTCGTGGTTATACCACATTACCTTCCATACGTTACAAGTGAACAGTCACACCAGCGTTGGTCGAATCGGCTACTTTCAGTGAAAATCATACAATGCAACCAAATAAAATATTGAATGATGACATCAGATGAAGTTTATACCAACACATGTAAGTGAATATGAAGCTTATATGGTTTATATGCCTTTTGTTCATAAATCATTCTATGTTGGTCGAATTGACAAGCAACAGTAGACAGGATTCATATTTATTAGTGAATGTTACGCTTTTTCATAACAAAGATAAAATAAATGTATTCTCTTAATATTTCAGTATATTTGTAAAATAAAAAGGCAATCATTTAAATCTTATATCATAACAGAATAATGATAATGATGCCGACATATGAGGTGAAATAATCCAGGTCAAGTGCATGGTCAAATCACCAGGGCACAACCAATCAAAATGCGAGAATTTTAATAGCTTGGACATAATCAACCCACATATGGAATATGAAACGAATTTACAGATTAAGAAGGAATGTACATCTATAAGTGGTCCATTTCTTAGTAGGGATGTGAATTTATCAACGAATTGTTGACATTGAATTAATACGTATCTTTCTAAACCTATAGAAGAAGGATAATATGTTTATAATAAATTATATTTGTTTACTACGTCTTATAACTATTATCATTAAATATCTCAACCAATTTCTACTTGATACTTGCCATCCTTCATGAAATGATCAAGACCATTCTCTGTTTAGAAAGATGGCGGGAAGTTTAGCGACCATGTGAGTTAGTCTTATATATATTGCAATGATTTTCAAGATTATCGCTTACTTTATAAGTTTATATATGGTTTCGATTATAAACATTAGACATCACATTCATTCCTCGCTATTCCATATCGATATGTCTTACACTTGATATGAAAATTAGAACAATAACACGCTGTCACACATTTATTCAACAGTACCCCTTTCTGTAACCTGTATGCCTTTGTGCAATTGTCCTTCTCTGTCATCTGTATGCCTTTATCAAAGAGATAGAAAATAAATAACCTAAATATCGTTTTATTTGAACCTAAATAGATGTTAGATTTATCAACTGTAGTGCTGAACGTTGCATGGGTACTGAGGGACATATGTCCACATTGTATTGCGAAACGGGTAGTAGTTCGCACTGTATTCATAATCTAAAACCTCAAAGACAAACAAAATGAGTGTAAATAGAGTGACATGCTACTACGTAGTTGAAAGGTATTGATTTCGAGTACTGTGTCCCGTTCAGTAACAGCGAGCGCTTAATTTGCTTATTGATCGCTCAATGTAGCGCTCAAAGTAGCGCTTCTTCTCTCTTGAACGACATAGTGCAAATTCCTTGAAGTTCGCTCGCCTTGCTACGTAGCGCTACATTGAGCAATCGCGTTCAGGAGAGGTTTCAAAGTAATCGCTCATTGAGCGCTTACTTTGAAACCTAACTTGAACACGGCCCTGGAGTCCAACCCCTCGAGTACTTGATATTTTTGGACCCGTGGAAGTCCTATTCACTGAAGAAGGGCGTCAGATTTTGGTGTTTTGAATAACGCAGGATGTACCGGAGTAAATGTTTCAATAATTATTGTTGTCTTGGTATGTCTGAAAAGAGTCTATAAGAAAAATGTCAAATATTACAATGTAATTGATTGTAGTGGTGGAGCTTACTCGGCACTTCAATGGGCTAAGTAAGAGGGGCCGCATCTTCCATCGCATCGGGCCATATATGCACTTTTAGAAAATGCATACTGACCCTTGCGACAACTCGAAGGGATTTCTGAGACAGGGTCAGCGCCACCTATCGTCTAAAGAGAGTTACGTCCCCTCTATTGACCAATCAAATTGGTCGTCACCAACCAAATCGATCCCAAAGTTGGTAATGCACCGACAGCTTTACAAATTGCTTATAATACTTTGGGATTTTTCTTCTCGGATGTTAAGCTCATTTGCATAATATAAGTTTCAAAACGGATTTTAACTTCAATGGGAAAGTTAAACAAGAGAGCTATTATCAGATCTTGAATGAATTGTGGTTTGTTTCATTTACCCGCACGTTGTGATTTAGATTTATCACTAATTAATCAAGCGTAATCAGCGTAGTACGGGTAATTCAAATTAAAAGAAGAAACGTTCACCCAACGTGTCTGTGCGTGATTTGTAAACGGGCATTTGATTGGTCTACACCATAGCTCAATAGTTGTGTTACTTCCTGTCGCATAAATCCCTTCGAGTTGGCGCAAGAGTAAGTATGCATTTTCTAAAAGTGCATATATGACACGATGCGTGCGGAAGATGGAGGGGCCGTTGGAAACAATAGTATCGGTTACAGTGTTTTGAACGACTGCAGGAGACCGTAAGCCTCTTGTAAGTTTCGTATTTCATGAAGCGTGGCCCAAGGAAATGCATACTTTTCAAGAGTCCTACAGTCTTTACACTATTTCACTCATTTTCGACAACAATAAAAATCCTCAAGACCTGATATTGCGGTTAGAAGTTTTATAGTTGTACACATAAGGGAGGTAACTCTGCGCCTTCAAAACAAATAGTTTTCCTGTTGTTGAGAAACAGTAATATTTGTCCTAAATTAATAAGCAATCACAACTTAAACAGTACAAGTAGACGCATCGAAAATCTCCTGCCAATATATCTAACAATACGTGTTGCTTCTGATACGTCAGTTCAGGTGAGGTGATTTGGGCTTTAACGTCGTTTTCGAGAGTATGTCACTTATATCCCGGCTGCTAGTGTTATTGCAGGGGGGAACGCCCGCAACGTCATGTGGCTATGCACAACGGTGAAACCTGCGAGCAGCGGCTGGAACTAGCGAACCATGGGTGATACTACGCTGAAATTAAGTGTAGCATTGCACCCAAACCTAACTGCGTGTAGAACAGTTCTCTACTGCAGACAAAGTTTCCTTGCCCCTGGCGGGATTCGAACCCCGGACCTCTTGATCCGAAGCCGAACGCGCTAACCACTGCCCCCTGCCCCCTGGTCTAATTAACTGAAGAGGACGTTGATCACTTAGCGTCTACTGGAGCATATTCAGTATATTCTGACAAGTAGATCACTTCAGAAATATAAAGCGAATACTCACACTGGTGTGAGACAAGGGTGATTGAGCGAGAACTTTGCCATTGATTATTATGAAGATGGCATCATGCAGTGCGAAATACCGAGTGTCAATGCTAAATTGATTAAACAAGTGTTTCCTATTTTGTTGATTTATTATTTTCGAAAACTCTTTTGTGAATTTATTGACGTTTTACTGAAATCACAGTTATTGTGTTAACCGTATTACATGTACATGCTGGTACAAGCACTACACTGAGATAGGGCCATCAGTGAAGACATTGTTGCACACATATGTGAACAAATATCTTGGCATAGTGCCCTGCTTATTACGAGTCGCCCGATCACAATGGGTAATCGTCAAATCAATATCATTAAAATGGGATCGAAAGTAACACTCGTACCTCTCTGTATTCTTGATCTGAGTACTACTCGGTTGGTTATGTATTGTAACCTTTCACTCCAGCCAATGACCAACGAGGCTGGGAATTTAAGTCGTCAGACCGATCCGATATTTGAGCGAAGCTGTGGTTGGTTAACTTTAAGGAAGGTGAATGGTCCCAGACAAGGTCAAAATATGGCAACTGTCGAACAGTACACAGCGAGGTAAGAGTGTACGTTCGATCTGGTTTTTTAACGAAATTGTTGCCAGAAAGGACAACATTTTAAAATGCATGAAATATTGAAATTAGGTCAATAAAAGATGTAGGTGATACAGTGTATCATCTTCGTTGACGTGACGTCACATAACAAGTATAAAGAAGCCACATTTCACTCTCCCCTGCTTAACGACATTCCAAAACGGCGATTTGTTTTAAAAGTGTGTTTTTCAGCAACTATCTTGCATTTTTGTTGGCAACGTTTCTTTTGGACACTAGTTTAATTTAGTAGATGTGAAAATGTTATGAGAGAAAAGAAAAATAGAGCCATCGGCTCTGAAGCTCATCAGAACACCAGTGATTAATTATCTAAGGTTGAAGATTCAAGCAATCTCAAGTAATACATTGTTAATAATAAAATAACTTTTTTATTAACAATGTATTACTTCAACCTTAGATAATAAATCACTGGTGTTCTGATGAGCTTCAGAGCCGATGGCTCTATTTTTCTTTTCTCTCATAACAGTTTCACATCTATTAAATTAATAAGTGATAAGTGATATCACACTGAATACACAAAAATCTATATATCAACACTTCTTTATATTCTTTTCATTATGTTGCATTGCTATTCCATGCGATAATTTAACCTTATCGAACTTCAAAAACAAACAACGAAAACAAAATGAAGTCACTAATAGTGAATCGCAGAATTGTAATGGTTAGCGTCTGGTCTGTCGCGCGAAAGGTCGTGGTTCGAATTCCAATGAAGACACCTGAATCTCATTCTGTGGTGTGTCCCTGTGAAAGGCATTTCATCCACATTGCACTCAGCTCTTTAAATGGGTACCTCAACACGAGATGTACGGACCTATGCGGTAGTGGGGAGCGCTTAGAAGCGGCACCCAAAGTACAGTTCCTTCGGGGTAATAAAATAAATTATGCGCTTTGAGCATGTACAAATGAACTTAGTGAAGGATAATCACTCCGTGTTATGTGTAGTGGGGGCGGGCGGGTGCATGTGTATATTTCCTTTCTCATTTCAAATTAAGCAACGCTTGATTAGTAGAAGATTTCCGTACCTTAATCTCAGACCGGATATATAACGTGTAGAATCAACCTGCATATAACCTGCAGACTGTGAGGGTCAAGCAGCGGTCAAGACTTCCTGGGAGGAAGGGGCAATCGCCACTGGGTGGGTGGAGTATTGTCTCACAGGACATTGTATGCTCGCTGACCATGCTCAATATGTTATTATTGCACAGGGATTCGAATCGCTGTTTTGACAATATTTTCAAAATTAAAGGTGCATCCATTGTGTTTCATAAAATTTTATTTGGCTTTAATACGTTCCAACACACAATATGTGCTGTTCACGATACAAATAAATTCACTTAGCTTGCATATTCTTCCCAAATCGCCAAACATATCATAATTACTAGTTTCCAATTAAAATCGAGTAACATCATTATGCATGTGTAGAAACCGAAAGTGAACATCCTATTTACATGCACAGTAGTTATATGACCTATTGAACATTATTAACCAAAATTTGTTATTTTGTCTGGTGTAAATAAGATTCAAAAATTACGTTTGACTCATTGGCGCGCGCCACACGCGGTGCATTGTCCGGTTTTCGATCAGAAATCACTACTTTTACCTTCATATCGTCAATATACTAAGTCTAGTATCATTAAAAGGGTTGTTTTCGGTAACAGTTGGTACTTCTCGATAAAATAAGACCATTTATAACGTTTGTCATATTTGACCCCCAACAACACAATGGATGCACCTTTAAAAATCTAGATTTTTTCAATCATATTTATCTCAAATCCTTATTTTTTAACCGATTTCGCTCAAATTTGGAATATAAGGTCACCATATCGTATATAAACAGTATATGATTGCAAAAATCTAGATTTTTTCAATCATATTTATCTCAAATCCTTATTTTTTAACCGATTTCGCTCAAATTTGGAATATAAGGTCACCATATCGTATATAAACAGTATATGATTGCAAAAATCTAGATTTTTTATTTTGAAAATATTGTCAAAACAGCAATTCGATCTCCCGTGATAAACACCACTTATATACAGTTTATAGTTGTTTGAATGAATAAATTGGTGATTTGTTATTTTGTAGTTGAAATATCTTTGTTTAATGTAAGAAATGAAATTTACACCAACATGGCCCCTACCATGATTAAAATGTTTTAAATGTGCACATTTATTGTTTTCACATACAATATGTCTTACATCTCAATGAACAGTTGTCATTTATCCAAATTATTTTTTGAAGAATTTTAAAAATTTAAATTTCATTATTTTTTAAATCAAAACGACGTAGAAGTATTCTTTGACTGATGACTAAAGGTCTTCACTTCAGTTTTAGAGTACGACCTCGAAATCATGCATGTGATAAAACCAACTAAGGTGTATACTTTCTTTTGCCTGGTAGTTTTTTTAAATATCAAAAACACCTATGCCTATAGACACACAGGCTCGTTGTCGTTTTGAAACAGCGTGAGAAACAACATTGTAACATTTTAACATTTTTCCACTATCTAAAAGGCATGTGTTTCTGAAACATTATCGTTCTTGAATTGCTGCAGTTCCTTAACTGTTCGGTGATAGCGTAGCAGAGCGCCATGAAGTTCAGTTGCAGCACGCCGCTAATCTACCTAGAACGATTACGGACAATCAGTAAGGCCAGTGATGGAAACTGGCGCGAGGTAGGACCTGCGAGGGGAGTGAAGCCATGAAAACAAAACATTTGATCGCTTCGCACTTGAATAAAGCAGTTCATCAGATACCTACCTGTGCACGTGGTACCGTCACCGTCGTAGCCTGGGTTACACGTGCACGTGAAGGAGTTCACTATGTTCGCACAGACGGCGTTACTGTCGCAGTTGTCTGTCTCGAATATACACTCGTTTACTGAAATGTAATCACACACGTTACAACCATACACTATTACCTTCGAGACAATAAAGAACAAAAATTGTGACGACGGTCAAACATTCGCTTTATTATCATATACACAGTAAATAGTATTGTACCTAAAGGTTTTTCACAAGTAAAACCTCTAGCATAACGCATGTAAGAAAATTGTTTTACTTGATAGAGTTATTATCTAGCAGTTTAACAAAGAAAATTACAATTTTAAAATCCTGTTGTTATGGTGTCCAAGGAAAACGAAAGTCACTAGTTAAAGTGAACCTTCAAAGACACAAACTTTGGAAAAGAACAAATTCATCAAAAGTACCCCAATACATAGTCCGAAGTCCGAATCTTTGTAGTCGTGTCGCTTATCATTGGAACAAGAGCGAATTTGGAACAACCGGTCTGTTGCTTATTAAAAGCAAATGAACAAGAAGTTTTAATGTGTTCAAGTCAACTTTGTGACAACATTGCTGTTTTTGACAACTTTTTCGTAGTTGACACAAGCACAGGGGCTTGAATTGCTGGGGAAAAACAGTTCCTAGGTCAAATATGTCCATACGATACACCCTATATACTAAAAAAGTGTATAAGGTTTATTTTCCAGCAATTCAAGCCCCTGTGGACACAAGAACAATACTTATTCAGTGTCGGATCCCCTGCTTTTCACTAAGTGTACATCAAGGTTGTCTCTCATCTAACCATCTGTTACGGTGACTATTAAATCAAATGAAATATCCAAGCTTACCGTCACAGGCGGCTCCATCTCCATCGTAGCCGTATGCGCATGCGCATGCGCAGTCCTCCCTTCCGTTGACAAGAAGTGCATTGGCGTGACAACTCAATGACGATGAGGCGCAATGGTCGGTCACTAAAATACGCAATATAGTTTCTTTTTTTAACTGTCGGTCAAATTTGTTTAGATATTACCTCTAATTCAACCCCGGGGTTTCCTACAGAACCCCTTTAACCCCCTTGTTCTATTCCAGGTCCGGGTTGTATTGGAGGCCGGGTTATATTTTTTTTAATTCAGACCTAAATTGACGTTTGCAACCTTTTGGGGTGACTTATTGGACAAGTAAAATTAGTGATCTAGTACTACATACAGTGTTGTTTATAGATGGACAACGATTTTCAGACACTTTTAGTTATCCCTGCTGTCTATCGACTTACATTGTAGAAGGAGAATTAACTGAGCAAGACGAATGTTTGTTATCATGGACCTGCAGCCTGAATTCCACACGGGCGCACAAATAGTTCCTCTCATAAACGAGTGTATATATAACTGGTCTATGCATGATAAAGTGTGCAGGGATCACTTATTAATTCATACTGCAACAGGCAATATTCAGTTTTACGTAAAATACGGTTTCTATTGGAGACCCGGGTTGTATTTACCTCAGCACATTGACGTGTTTACCATGACCCCTTACTCGTAAATGGTGTCGATATCTAACTCGCTTTCGCTCATTAAATACCAAACCATTCACTCGTTTCATAAATTTTATTAAACAGGACGTCGTTTAGTCTTTTATTTTAACTAACCTTTGCATTGCTGTTAAAAAAAAAATAGAACATTTGGCATTTCTCGTCGAATGCCATACATATATTTCAGTAGAAACCTGCGCCACCCGTTAAAGGGGCAGTAGCGCGTTTTTTCGCTGAAGGAAGTCGATGAAATGTATTTGAAAAATAATGTCACCAATAGTAAAACACCTTTCTCTCATCGGAAAACCAAATGAGTGTACATGGTTTCGTAAAGCCATGGGAATAATTGTTGTCATTCGTAAATATTAAAATGTGTTCACAATAAATTGACCGCCATGCAATTATTGCTTTATACACAACACCGTTATTACTACAACGGATACTTGGATTGTGTAATAAGATGTTTTACCCTCTAAAATAAATATTAATGACATAAACTATCATTATAAATGGGAAATTTGAAAAAAATAAAATTTGCATAAAACGTGCTACTGCTCCTTTAATTATAAAATTCAACATTATTCGATGAGATATACGTGTTGTTCGACGAGAACTGTTACCTGTCCAGTATTTATGTTTGTAGCCCCAACTTTACCAACTTACCTTCGAGCTGAATATACGTGGTACCTGTCTCCGCTTCCTTAGAATAACTTGCGTCCATTGGTGCAAAGTACATGTGACACTGAGGACTAGCATACACGACGGACATACATGTTTTGTGGTAGAAACAGTCGAGAACACACGTCAAATCATTGACGGCGGTCGAAGTTCCTATGTTAAAGTTTTTGTACAGGTATCCATCCAACGAAGTAATCCGTTCAAACAATTTATTTTCGCAGTTATCAAACATCCAAGGGGAAGACGATCCATTTACGTAAGATATAAATAGTATCGTCCAAAAAATACCTGATTTTGCAGGTGATAACATGTTAAGGAAACTTCACCGACAACCCCTGTCAGCTTACTTGTGATGGGAACGGAGAGGTTCGATCCGGTCACGTGATTATCGACCGTCACGTGATCAGTAGACACATCGATAGACGTTTGATGTCAGTTCTCGTGGAGAATATTTACATGGGTTCTCGTTTAATGTTCCAGCTGGATCGGAGAGTTATTGAGTACTGTGTAGAGGATGACTGACTGGCTTGTTCTTCATAGTCTGTATACTTCAAACAATGGAGTAGATATAGAGTATATTTTCTCTCTATAAGCGTAATCGAGAGTTTGATCTATATTCTACGGGAGACAAAGAGAAAGATGAGGTCAAGGGGTATATTAATTTTCAGTTTTATAGAAAATGCAATTGGTTGAATGAGAGAGCGACATGTTATATCACTCGGAGACACGACACTCAACCAGCACTTGCTCCTCCACGGCTTGTCTTGAAAACATAGCCTCGAGATCAGCGACCCTTCATCTTGCTTGAGGCATTCCACGATTCTATTCAACGCTATTGGAAAACATGTTGAAATATGAATCTTTATGGAATACACTTCTCCTGTAGTCACTGTTATGTGGGACTCAACCCTGCACTGTACACTGATTGCTGCCTCTGGGCGCAAGAGTTCCTAGTGCCTTGCTTTTGAATTCTTATGTTAGTCAGTCAACTTTTGTAATTGCCTTTCCTTAGATATCTATTATTTTCCTTTTATGTGAACAAGAAGACCTGTAGTCTGCCAACCTTTTTGGGACTGCCTTTTTCTTAAATATGATATTGAGTTTATCTGTATCTGGGTTGTGTCCCTTGACGTAACAGGAACATATGTTTAATATTAATTCCAACATTTAATTAAAATATTAAGGTTCTCTTAATAGCTATCATCATGTATTACTCTAAGGACTTCTGAGTAAATGACGTTTCCATTTTGAGACGATCGTTCTTTTTGAAGCTTCAAGCTAAATCCCACCACACAGTAAATCTGACCTCAGGAACGCACGTGAATTACATGTATACTCGACCTTGCTTTTTTGCTTCTACGTCCGCGGTTGTGTTCACACTGCCTCAACGAGTGACGTTTTGTTAAAGGGACACTGCGTCGAGAATAAAAATGAGTCTCATCTTTATCTCACTAAGCTGATTAGAGTGTCTGCTAACGAGTTACGCTTCACTTCACCGTCTACATGCAGTAGTTTTTATTACCAGTTACGTCAATTGTCTGAAATTCGGTGTCTGTGACTTGTTAGCAGACATGTTAATCAACATAGGTAGATACACATGATCTGTTTTTCATTTTCGACCCGGTGTCCCTTTAAAAGTTAGTTACTAAAGGTTCATCAGTTCATTGAAAGAATATAATTACTCACAATTCAACAACAAGTACTGACTTTAAATTTTCAGTATAACAATACACCAAAAGGGCAGAATTTTATTAAAACAAATATCACAAAGTAGTGAAACGTTATCTAAATGAACTTTTCTTTGTTAAACTGGTAGATAATGCTTCTAATTTATCATGTCATACAGTTGCTTTTCCTGATACACTGTCTACTTTCTTACCAGACAAATTTTATATTATATTATTTTAAATAAACTTTGGGGTGCAAAACCTTTTTTTTAACTATGTATACGTCACAGATCGAGGGCTGTGTCAAGTCGATCGAAACATGAGTCGAAACCATTCATCAGTATTCACATACATGTACTAGTTATGTATAACCTATTAACCACTACCAACCCAAACAATCTTTCTGTTTCTTCTAGATTTCAAAAATTCAAAATTTCGAAATTACGGCGCTCGCAAGCCGCTTTATATTGTCCGGTTATCATTTGTTAAAAAAAAGACTTTACACATTAATTTTATATCGTCACTTTACTGAACCGAATATCATTAAAGTGATCATTGTTAAAATGTTTTCAGACTCTGTATTTACCTTTATAGTATATGTATTTAACATGTGTATGTATTGAACTGTTTAAATGAACTGTAATATTGGAGATTAAAAAATAAATAAAAACATTTTTAAAAAAATAAAAAATAAAAAAAATAAAAAATAAAAATTAAATAAAAATTAAAGTGATCATTTTCAGCAACAGTCAGCACTTCTCGATAAAATAATGCCAAATATACCCGGCATATGTGACTCCAACAAAACTGAAAGTGGCACTTCAAGTGGTTGACGCGGGAATCGGGTAAGATCGTTGAATACACATGAAATATCAACATATATATAATCATAACAATTCGAATCAATGAGAGAAGGGTAAACAACACATTTTCGATTACAAGCACGACTCTGTGTACATGTATGTGAATCAAATGTTAACTCTGTTAATTAAATAGTATACGTGCTACAGTACATTTAAACTCTTTGATATCTGTTGTCTCGACTGTATTTACGTGAGTGACTTGTAGTTTTCATAAATTCGTATATGATTAAACAAACAACTTCGAATTCGATTTACAGTGACACTTTACTGCTTTTTCTTATAAAATTACTAACAAGGATCGATAATGTATGCTTTGTATTTTGCTGATCACACGAATCAATTTCATGAGTTAATTAATTTGAGCGGAATTTTACTGAGTTTCACCGATTATCTACTGTGCAACTAGTTTCAACCTGAGACACAAAATTTTACAAGTATATAGTCACACATAAATATTATTCAAAAGTCAAAAAGACACAGAGAAAATGGCTCTTTGTCTTTTCTTACTTATATATATATATATATATACACACACACACACACATACAACATACTCTACGGTTTTGTACCAAATTATTGTGTAATTGCCTAAATACTATAAATTAATAAATCCATTTTTAAGAAATTGGACGAAAACATTCTTATTTCAAAAGCTGAAACTGTCGGACTGCCCCTTTAAGGAAGGATTATTTAGAACGAAAAAGTTAAATATTTGAAATGTTCCCTCCCCTATGAACGTTATACGTTTGATATGTGACAGAGGATACATTACTGTAATTAAACGCTTGTTTAAAGTACAGTCTGATTAAAATCGACCTTGTTCCGAGGAATAAAATTTGCAAAATAATATATCTACCGGGATACGAACAGGTTCTGTAGATTCCTCGCCACAAGGACGGTTTGGCGTGTAACCTACGACTGATATGAGTTCGTATCCCGGTAGATACATTATTTTGCAATTTTTATTCCACGGAAAATCGTCGATTTTAATCAGACTGGTTTAAAGTAGGTCTGATTTAGTGGATTAAGACCTGTGCGATGTTTGGGCCAAAATTGATCTATATTTGCGCGAAACAATAAAACTGCTGAGAGCATTGAGAACACGAAATTATTAAATTGTGATATGCCATCCATCATACTTTCCTGTATCCTTGACCAAATAAGTGCATCAATAATCTCCGACCGAGTTACCTCCCTTACCCGAAACAGTCGATCCTGACCAGTTTTCTAGTGAACTCTCAAGAGATGTATTTACTGTTGTAAGTGGATGTTTTGATTTCAATGTATACGGTTTGTATACATGTGTGTTTACATACCCTCTATGGGGTACGATACAGAAACGCTATAACTGTACTTTTATATACACGCAATATGACCATCATTACATACTTATCGGACGTACATCACCACATCCTCGGTTACCCATGGTTTTATATATGATATAGTGGAGAGTAACGGAGCACACAGTGGAAACTGTCTAAACCGGCACCCATCGGCACCGAACTTAAATGCAAGTTTAGACAGATTGCCAGATTAGACAGGTACGGTCTCTTTATAACATGACTACCGGGACCAAAAGTTGATGCCAGTTTTGACAGTTTCCACTGTATATAAAACCATGGGTAACCGAGGATGACATCACCAGAGCGAAGTTTGGACTGCTAGTTAACAAGATTTCAATTGAAGGCACAGACGCCAGACCCTAAATATACACTACGTATATATACCTACCGATGTAACGTATATATGTTATATAGGTAGGTAGGTATACGTATATAAACCTACCGATGTAACGTATATATGTTATATAGGTAGGTAGGTATACGTATATATACCTACCGATGTAACGTATATATGTTATATAGGTAGGTAGGTAGGTATACGTATATATACCTACCGATGTAACGTATATGTTATATAGGTAGGTAGGTATACGTTAATATAATTATATTTAGGGTCTGGCGCCTGTGATTGAAGGTAGATTCATATAAAAGTACATCTAGACTCATTGAACTCCCAGTCAAGTGTATGTCGATATTGAACAAAGATTTATCGATTGATATTGGTAATCGAACTCGGTCAACTTCAATGTTACTTATTTATCTTGTCTCTTAGTATATGTGGTTTTTGAAAGAGTGTTGATATATTTTGTCAATGTAATAACATAAATACCAAAGACGATACAAAAACGTTAATAGATAAATTTCTAAATCAGTATGCCAAATATTGACCATTTGAAATATGTATACATGGGTGTATGTATACACGTCTGAATGTATGTCTTGATGTACAGATGTCTCTTGACATACCTTTTGTAGGACTGTTTTGCCTACACGTGGTGGGAAATAACCCTTCAGATGATGAAAATATGACGTCATATAGGGAATTCCAATACGATTGTGAATGAGATGCGAATAAAATATAACAGGTTCGATTGTTCGCATCGCAACGCATGAAAAAAACGGACGTATTGTGAACCCCGCCTTATAGATACGTTTTTTACCCTTCTGTTGGTATTGAATTGTAATTATCGATTTCTAATGCATGTTATAAGATGGAGAACAGGTTCCAATAGATATGTAAACTAAATAAATCAACACTGAATTAAGACTGTGGTCCTGACGGCACGTAAAATCAATAAGTAAATCCATTCGACATGTCACAGTCGGGGTTCTTTCTCTATGTCTGATTTTATTTGAAATCTTAAGGCATTGTTTATATTATTGACATTTTTTGTGATTGTAAACAACGTTGCTAAGAAGCATAAAAACAAGTTGACGAAATTAACAGTGAACTGTATTCTGAAATCTATAATTCAATCCCAGTACATATCAAGGAGTTTGATTTGATCAGATATCTGAGCGCCACATCCGGGTTCTAGTATTACCTTGTCAATTATATGTGTGAATGTTTAATGAGAGAATGAGACGACCTGTTCAAGCAGTTGCCACACACACGGTTCCAGGAATCTCTAAATGGGAGAAGGGGTCGAAAGTTGGCAACGCTTGTAACGACCCATCCTCGGTTACCCAGGGCGAATAATTTGAGTACAGATTTTTCTGATAAGGTTTCCCATGGGTGATATAGTGGAGAGTAACGGAGCATATATAAAAACATGGGTAACCGAGGATGGTAACGACCATACATGTCCAGACATCGTTTTACACCCGAGACCGAATTCGATGTAGCAACTCCAGTCCACAGGGGCGTGTATCGCTTAGAAATAGCGTTTGATAGACATATACCTTATATTGACCCTACCCTATTACTATATAAAAGGAAAGTATAGGATCTATATAGGTATTTATCCAATGGGCGGCTAAATTCCCTTTGATGTTTTAGTACCGATATATCGTGTATCAAGAAAAGTGTGGTTGTATCTATGACGTCACTTATTTATCAGCCACAGTTATTTTAAACTCTCTGATAGGACGATCGTGAAGCAGCAGGGCGGTACAAGCGCGGAGCTACAGGCACCTGGCTGACGACCTTGAGTAATTACAACATTGTTGCAAAACCCGCCGCTCAGTAAAACGTTGCCCATTGGATAAAACAGATACATGATGACGCAAGTGGTGTATACAAAATATCATCTTGCTATCACTCACTCCAGGGAAATCAGCTCCGCTGGAAACCGCTCGTAAAATCTCAAGAGAAGAAGACACTCACTCGGGGGCTCCGCCCTCTCAGCCCGATGATATTTTGTATAGACCACTTGTGTCATCATATATCTATTACATGTCTATCAAACGCTATTTCTAAGCGATACACGTCCCTGTGCTCCAGTCAATCTGACAGTTACGACCTGCTAAGTTTGAAACAACGCCGCTGATATTCTCAGAGGTTCCTACTTATTCCCTTCAGAAATCTGGTCCTAACCTCTGTTCTACTAGCGGTTGAGTTCCCGGCATAAAAGGGAGAATCTGGTTGGTTGCTTTTGAATCGAGTTGTGCAATCAGCGACGCCGTTGTAAAAGTGGCATTTGCCAACGACACGTCATAATGCTAACGTAAACGTACGATAAACGTTCTTTTCTCGTTTAATGTTTTCCTCGAAATACGATATATGATTTCGTGTAAACAATTGACCATAAACATGAATAAAGAAGAACAAATCAGAGACAAATACCCAAAATACTTCATGTGTGTTATTTACATCAGATATATTCGACTGATATATGCTAATAAGCAAGACAATTTAGAGTCAAATACTATATAAGATCTTTGAAGTCACTCGGTCGATATGGCCGCTGCATGAAAAATGACAGTATGAGGTTCCCATTTTCCCCGCTAGGTGATTTGCTGGAGCCTTAATTGCGATTCAGGCCATGGAAAACAGAGGTTAGGATCGTAAAACTGGGGGGAGTAACCTCTGTGGAAAGAGAATGTATGTGTGTAGGCCTACAATTTTTACATATTAAAACAAAACTTCATTTCCGTTTGTCTTAAGTTGTGAATATTGTAAACGAAGTTCTTGCGCTGTTGCACGTTTTTTTTGCATATTTTGTTTTCTCAAATTTGTTATTTATCATTTAATCTTATGTAAGGTATTTGACAAACATAGCTTCTGGTAAATGGTAAATTTCTAAAACTAATAAAGAACATGTATCACGACATTAAGTCCGCAGTTATGCTTGATGATAAAATATCAAATATATTCCAGTGTTATTCTGGCGTTAGACAAGGAGAACATTTATCCCCACTTTTGTTCTCTATATTCATAAATGATGTAGAAAGCTTTAGATTTAAGTATGGTTACTTTACCCCTGAGAGTAAGACATCTCTTTGTCCATGAAAATATAATTCTTCTAGCTTTTTCAAATTGTTTATCAAAATTCTTTGCTATCATCTCATCTCATTAAGATTTGTGTCAAAAATAATGATTAGGATTTTGAATGGTTCTTTTGACCACTCCATAGGGATATGGGGGCAGAGTTGTTCATTGCTACTTTTTTTGGATCCTATCCATATTGCTCTTGTTTTCTCACATTTTATCTTAAGTCCTGAACACACAGCAAATTTCTTTAGAATTGAAATGAGTTCAGCAAGGCTAGCTGCAGATCCGTCAAGCGTGAAATTTGCGTCGTCCGCGTATTGGAAAGTTGTATAGGTTCATAGTGCTCATTTTCGGTAGCGGACCTGCAAGTAAATCAAAACATTCATTCGTCTTCAATAGTCAGAACATTGAAATTGTCGACATGTACAACTACCTTGGTATTAAGATTCATAGAAACGGCAGATACGTAAATACAATCAAATCACTTGTCGAGAGTGCAACAAAAGCAATGTATGCCCTTTTAAAAAAAGTCCGAAATATAAATTTACCACTGGATTGTATTATATCAGCCTTTGATACTATGATAGTGCCAATCATGATCTATGGATCCGAAATTTGGGGTTTTGAAAACTTAAAGACTATTGAAAAATTACACATAAAATTCTTAAAGCTCATTTCCTCCTTGAGAAACAGTACACCAAACTTTGCTCTCTATGGTGAATTTGGTAGAGAACCAATTTATGGGAAGAAGGGCTTCTACAAGCAAGGCAAACTGGTGATAGTGGACCAACCGGAAGCTGTCCAACCGGAAAATGACCAATCGGATGCTGACCAACAATCGGATGATGACCAACCGGGTGCTGACCAACAGGACCAGCCAAAGAAACGTACACTTAGATCTGGAGCCTTCAAGAAAGGGAAGAAATAGGGATGTGGTCAAAGCCTATATACTAGTAGCTTAAAATGTGATTTCCTGATCTGGAACATTGAAGGATTAATGTCAAAATTAAATGATATTGATTTCATTAATTATTTATTAGAACATGATGTCATAGCCCTCTTAGAGACCTGGACAGATAAAGAAATTGACCACTCAAGTTTTGGTGATTATAAATGTTTTACTCAGAATGCCACCAGGTTCCATGGCAAGGGTCGCTACTGTGGTGGCATACAAGTATTTATCAAAAGAACTATTATTAAATGTTTCACTTGTATTTACCAATGTCATTTGGGCATATTTTTCAGTGTTAATAAGCAATTGTTTGATGTTGAAAATGATATTTTATTAGGTTTCTTATACATTCCACCAAGATATGCATCCTTTTACAATGACAATGCCAGTAAAAATGGAATAACTATATTAGAAGACACTCTTATGGACATCTTAGAAAAATGTAATTCAGATCATTCCATAATATTATGTGGTGATTTTAATTCGAGGACTGGTGCACTACCTGATTATATTGAACCGAATCGACATGTGGACGAAGATGATATTTTTGAGGATGGATTATCAACTCCGAGGTCAAATGAGGACAATACTGTCAACCAGTTTGGTGTATCACTTTTGGAACTGTGTCAATCTCTAAATATATCCATTCTGAACGGTCGGGTTTCCATACCAACGGGAAAATTTACATTCTTTTGCGAAAATGGTGCAAGTGCGATAGATTACTGCATTGCATCTTCTGAACTGTTTTCCACAATACAGGACTTTGCTCTTGGAAACAGATCTGAATCCAAACATCTACCACTAACGTTTAAAACAGGAACACTAGAGCCTGATAATACAAACTTCACAGAGACTGATAAATACGTCTGGGATGAATCGAAGGTGGATTTGTACATGAACAATCTATCAAGTGTTGAAACTATGTCAGCAATAAGCAATGCAACTGATATTCTTGACACTGATGTCGACATGTCTATTTCTATGTTTAATAATATAATGTATGATGCATCAAAATGTTTTGTTAAATCATCCATCTGTAGATACCAACCTTTGAAAAGCCCTTGGTATGACAAAGAATGCTATGATTTAAAATTGCAGAGTAGGAGGCTGTTAAGACGCCATAGACATTGTAAAGCACGTCACACTTACCGTCAGTATAAAAATGTTTGGTATAAGTATAAATCAACAGTTAAAGGTAAAAAACAGGTATTTAATAAGAGGCAGGTTCATAAGTTATGTTCTCTTGCTTGTAAGAATGATCATCGTTTGTTTTGGTCCTGTCTGAAGCGTATGCGTAAGAGGGTTGTCCCTGCACCGATATCACGTGCAGATTGGCTTGCTCATTTCACTGGATTATATAACAGCGCTGGTAATGGGTCAGATGAAACTGACATTCATGTTGACGATCACGGGAGTTTCATGCAGTCAGGTCAAGTTGACATTGGTGACGACTGTGAGTTGTTTGACTCGCCGATAGTGGAAGAGGAGGTTATTCGGTCGTTGAGGCGTTTGAAGGCGGGTAAATCAGCAGGTACCGATAAACTTTTGGCGGAAATGTTTTTATACGGCAATCAATTTCTAATTTGTTATATGGTCAAACTATTTAACACTATTTTTGATTCAGGTATTTTTCCTACGAAATGGTCAGAAGGCATTATTGTTCCGTTACACAAAGGAGGACAGGGTGACTGTACGGATAATTATCGAGGCATAACGTTATTGTCAATTTTCAGTAAAATATATATTGGTATCCTTAATAGTAGAATAACTAATTGGGCGAACAATAAGTCTCTTATTTCGGAGTCTCAGTCTGGGTTCAGGGCCGGATATTCTACAGCTGATAACCTTTTTACATTATGTGCACTTGTACAAAAATATCTTTCCAAAACTAAGGGTAGACTGTATGTTGCATTTGTTGATTTCAAAAAGGCCTTTGATAGTGTTAATAGGAATAAATTGTTGTTACTTCTTCGCAGAATTGGTTTGAAGGGGAAGTTGTTCTCTAGTGTTAAAAGTATGTATAAATTATTTAGGTCTTGTGTTAAGACAAATGACGGTTTTTCAGATTTCTTCCATTGTCCAAATGGAGTAAGACAAGGCTGTGTCTTGAGTCCTGTATTATTCTCCCTATTCATAAATGAGTTGGCGACTGAAATAATTAATTCAAACAGCAGAGGTATTCAGTTGTATCCGGATATCATCGAAGTTTTCTTGTTACTCTTCGCAGATGATGTTGTCCTTGTTTCAGACAGTGTAAATGGTTTACAGAAGCGACTTGATATTCTCCAAAGTTATTGTGAGTCCTGGGATTTAACAGTTAATATGTCAAAAACCAAAATAATGGTCTTTAGAAAAGGCGGCAGATTATCTCGTTTCGAGAAGTGGAAATATTGTGGTGACTCTGTTCATGTAACCTCTAACTATAATTATCTTGGTTTAGTTCTTACAAGTCAACTGAGTTATTCTCAGAGTTGCAATTTTGTCTCTGTTAAGGCGAAGAAGGCTTTATATGAGGTCTTGCGGACGATGTATTCTTATGGCCAGTTTTCCTACAAGGTCTTTTTCACAATATTTGATTCTCAGATTATGCCAATTTTGTTATACGGTTCCGAGTTGTGGGGTTTCCAGCGTCATGAGTGCTTGGAAAGGGTACATCATCTTGCTTGCAAGCGATTTCTCAGTGTTGGTAAAAGGACTCCGAATGTTTTAGCTATGGGAGAATGTGGCAGATTCCCTGTGTATCTAGCGTCCTTGTTAAGGTGTATTAAATTTTGGCTAAGGATTATTAGTTTGCCTGCGCACCGCTACCCATTTAAGGCATATAAAATGTTATACTCTTTAGATAGCGTTAATCGTCATACATGGGCTTCTTCGGTTAAGAATGTGCTTTTTAGTTACGGGTTTGGCTACGTCTGGTTGTTTCAAGGAGTAGGGAGTGTGGAATTATTTCTCTCGGAATTTAAACAACGGGTTACTGATATTCTAACTCAGGAGTGGAAATCCGCTTTGCAGTCTAGTAGCAGGTATGTGTATTATTCTGAATTTAAGTTGAATTTAAAACCGGAATTGTATTTAACTCATAGTGATTGTTCCCTTTACCGTCGTGAAATGACGAAACTTCGTATTGGTATGGTAAGACTACAAGTTGAACTTGGGCGATATTGTAATGTTATAAGATCACTGCGCTTATGCAGAGTATGTAAACTGGATCATATTGAAGATGAATTCCATTTTATTATGGTTTGTCCAGCCTTTGACGACTTGAGATTAATATATTTACTGCCTGTCTGCAGGCCATATGATTTAAAATACAGTTTCATAAATTTAATGTCATCATGTGATACAGACATTAGTATTACATTACAGCTCTATATCCATCATGCACTCCGTCTGAGGAGTCAGTTGCTATTGTAAATGTCCAACCTGCTCACTGTTACCTGTATATGGGCCGGAGGCCACGCATACGAAATAAAGAATTGAAAATAAAGAATTGAATTTATATCAAAATATATAAACGGGTTATAAGTCTTTGGCATAAGATTGCTACCTATACCAGTACCCTGAAAACCTCCAGTATTTTGTTTAATTATGTACGTATTAATAAGTGTGATATGTTAGATAGATTGAAGTGGTTTTCTTTTTTGTTAAAAAGATTTTAACAGACTGTGGGTTAAATGAAATATATGACAATCCTGTCATTTGCACTACCTCGTGGCTAGCCTCAACAGTAGAAAGGGTACTAAAGGACCAAAATTTACAAAACTGGAGAAGTTCTATAGAGCAAAGTTCAAAGGGCTTTTACTATAAACTATATAAACATGAATTATGCTTTGAACCTTACCTTTTTATGTCTAAAGCTATATACTTACCAATTCTAAAATTAAGAACCATTAACCACTATCTACCTGTTGAGACTGGCCGATGGACAAATATACCTAGGAATGAACGCTTATGTAAACTATGTAATTCCCCCGCTGTTGGTGATGAGTTTCACTACCTTTTCAGATGTCAAGCCCTTCATCAGCAGCGGCAACTGTATATTCCTCAATACATTAACACATGGCCCAATTTCTATACATTTAAAAGATTATTTTGCTCAAAAACTGCTAAGAATCTAAAGAACTTATCAAAATTTATTGCATGTATTAACAATCTGGTTACAGTTTCACGTAAGTAATGGTTTGACCTTATATTTTCACCATTAGATTAGAATCATGAATTTATATTACATGGTTATGTCACATTATCAGTCATGTTTTCAAATGCGATCTTGTTGTATGTATGTATGTACATACGTGTATACTAGAATTATGTATGTTTATTATATTGTCACTATATATAGTACCCTAATGCCATCTTGGTGTACTTATGTATATATGTGTGTATTATGTTACTCATGTACCACCGCTGGTGGGTATTGAGCAATAAAAACCTTGAACCTTGAACCTTGTTAGTAAGCCTGTTTATTCATGACAAGGGACTGTCAATGTTTATACAGTGAGCACGTGGCCTAGACCAGTGACAGCAGGACGTGGTGAGAGTTATTCCCCTTGATGCTATTGGGTTGATGCTATTAACCAACAACTGATATTATATAACCATAAGGAATGAGCGTCTGTTGACACATTATGTTACAGCTTATACAACATAGTGTCATGTTAGAGGGTAAAACATCTCATTACACGACCCGATAAGCCGTATCCATAGAAAACTGTTGTCCGTATTGCAAGAAAATGGTTCGACATATAAAACGACAGTGGTGTGGAATTCAGTGTGAGAAGTAGATTCGTAGGTCTCGTGCGAATTTGAGAGTTCAGGCAGCAAGATAAATGACCATTCTGATCATATTTATCATGGTACGATATTCAAAACTCTACTTTGAGTGTTATAGGATATCGCTACAGCGGTCAGAACATATTAAAATGGCCGCGCGAAGGTCAATGGACTCGCATGGCTTAACCGAACAATGTATATTTTAGAACTCTTTTTATAAATTCAGGAGTATTATTTACCTTTTCGTGAGATAACTTTATTTAAGCAAGAAAAACGAGACTTGTAATTACAAATGCCTTCACACTAATGTGTTTACATTTGCTGAATTCAACCGGGCAATTATCCAGGGCAATTATCTTAATAATGCAAATCTTCAAATATATGTATTTAATACTGAGATGTTAAGTTTAAGATGAAAGTAAGTGTATGTTATTTCTAACTCTGTTGGAAAACAACTGTTAATTCAAGCATCAATCTCCTAATGGTTTTTGCAATAACCCGTCTCCTGCACACCAAGCGCAGCGATGATACCACTGTCCTACAAGGACTAGACTGATGAGGTTGTTGCCTAAGTTCCCTTTATACCCTACTGCCTTTCACCAAAAGGGGATATTTTACAGTTCGACGACTCCTTTACTTTTTCGCACTATCAATTAGAATAGATTAAACATAAAATGTAACCACGGGGTCGGTTTGTAAGCTTGATAAAACATGCCAAAGGGTGTTTATGAGATTTAAAACCCACAACCCGGGGGATAAACACGAGGGGCTAACGGGTTGCGGGTTTTAAATCTCATAAACACCCTTTGGCATGTTTTATCCTATACATATGTTCACATAAGTATCTAAAAATCTAAATGCACTTGTTTATATGTGTGTTGCAATAAAACTGCTTGCTGTTATTCGAGCCTTACGGAGGGGGTGTTCTTGTTTTTTATTTGTTTTAAAACCTAAAACGTTTTTATTCTAAATTTCAAGTAGACCTAATTAGTTAAAATCAAAGCATATGCGGAGTACTCCCAATATACTATATCCCACTAGCCATGCTGGTTAAAACAACATATGATACCGTTGACTGAACTAACAGCTAGCCTACTTTTGTATTGCCTAATAATAGACAGACAGACAGATAGTTTATTAAAGTCTCGCCTCGCGATCAATAAAATACAGACATGATATTTACATAAAAATCATGGGAAGAGAGCTCCACATATCGTCCAGGTATAATCGTTATATACCCGAGCCCTCTTATAGGCCCATGTTGATTTATCAACTCACAGATAAATCCGCCCTGCGCTTTAATTTAATTTATTTCTCCGTCGTTATCTTTTGCACACACAAAAAAAGATTCAAAAGCTCAATTTTCTCAAAAATGTCAATTGAATCAGTGCAAGACCACCAACGTCAGAGCGTGTTGATTTTACGAGCGCTTGTGTCGATTGATGGAAGTCGTGCAGGCTTGTTGTATCTCTTAAAACGTTGTTTTTATAATATTTCATGAACGTTGAGATATAAATAATTCCTCTGATGCACAAATGTTTTGTAGCTTCCGCATAAGGCTTTCAGGAAGTGTTTGCTCACGTCCTGTGTAAGGTGAAACGGCTTGATAGACCATGTATACATGTAAGTGAGATGGACTGTCAAACTTCCCTCTTAATAAATAACTTCTTTTTTTAGAAATAAACTTCTTTATTCTTGATAATAAATACAAAAACAATAACATTTCATCTTCATTAATTCGTCTTGTTGTCAGATATCACCTCAACCCATCCTTCCGCGACGCCAGATAGTCCCTCTGCACGTGCAGGGCGTTTTTATACATTGTCATATCAAGCCCGTCCACACATCGCACTACACGTGCCTTCAGCGTGACTGTGTCACAACTCTCCAGCTCGCCGATGAACTGGAAGAGCGAGCCGAGCTTAGCGTTGAATGGTTCCACAAGCGTCGTGTTCACCCTAAGTTCCTTCTTGCTGTGGAGATCTGTTACCACAGCTGAACAGCTGCCGACATCGTGCACATCCAGTCTGTAATTCAATTGAAATCAAACAAATTAAAATGTTAATCCACTAGATCTTAATCACTGTTTTCAACGTTGCTATAGGCTTCAGATGAAGAGGTCAGGGGTTCGAATCCCGCCAGGGGCTCGGCAACTTTGTCTGCTGTGGAGAACAGTTCTACATTTAGTAAGATTTGGGTGCAATGTTACAATGAATTTCAGTGCAGTACCACCCATGGTTCGCTAGTTCCAGCCGATGCTTGGAGGTTTCACCGTAATGATTACATACTATGGCGTTGCGGGCTTTCTCCCTGCAATAATACTAGCAGCCGTGATACAAGTGAAATAGGGCTATTCTCGTCTTCCCTTGCAAGTCATAACTCGAGCTTGTTTCCATCACTGGCTAATTAAAAACTTTCTGCATTTCCTCAAGTTTTCTTTCCTGGTGTAGCAGAGTGCGCTATGAAGTCCAGATGCAGTGCGCCAATATGCTAGCACAGAAAAGTTAGGGAAATGCAGTAAAGCCAGTGATGGAAACTGGAGGGAGTTGAACGTTGCTCGGAGTAGGATCATGTCCCTTATATTATCTCCCCAAAGAAGTTTCTCAACTCATATCATGTCATATCTCCCACGTTTCTCGGTTTTGGAAAAATCCACCAGCAAATATCGTCTAACTCTTACAGTTTTGACTGACTTCCGTCAAGTGGTTGATTCATTTTTGCACCACTCAAATGTGTGTATTTCATCAGGGACTCTAAATATTACATGATGATGAGTACGGAGATTTTACGAGCGATTTTCAGCGGAACTGTTCTCTCACTCGGCATTAGATCTAGAGAAGGCTACCTGATTTGATTAATTTGCAATGTTGCAGACATCACCATATGTATTGAAATAACAACATGTGATACTTTAAGAAATATGTGTGCATACTGAACATGTGAAATTTAATTCTACTAGATCTAGAACTCCGTTTTTGAAAGGACGTATGATGTAGGCCTATTGAACTAACAGTTGGCATATAACATTGACAGGGTGATATATCGAGTTACCTCCCTTGACAATCTACCCGCTCGTGATGAGCGTCTTAATCATACAAGAGTTTAAATGGGAACAGTTCAATGAAAGCTGCATTACCTGCCAGTCACTCTCACCGAAGAGCCGTCAATGGACGATCTGTCATCAACACTTCGCTGGAGTATCTCTTCTATAAGGAACGGTTCTCCAGTCGAAGGCAAACTCCGCGCCATTTTTCACGGTTGGATGTAAATTTCGTGCCATTGCAAAAACGGAAATTGACAAGGCACTTGGCCAAATTGACATTTTTTAGTCAAAATCCAAGTTCAATCACGTAATTAGATGAAAATCAATATTTGTTGCTGTGACGTGATTAGTGTCATTATTTCAAGTGAAGTGATTACATTTTACTAACTGACTTTTTTACAAAACTCACTCGTTAAAGCAGTAATAATTAAGCACCTTCAAACTCACAAAATCATGAAACTGTCAATTTCAATAAACGTGTCTTAATGAACAAATACGGTCACTACTTTATACGGTATTGGGTTATCTAAAGCGAGAATGATCTCAAATTTATTCGCAATCATATGGATGTAGGCATTTTCTCAATTATCGTTATAAAAGGGACTGGAAGTCTAATGTCTGTCTTGCTTCTTATCATGCATGATAAAAGATGTTTTAGTGTGCGAATGTCAACTTGGTATCAAAATTGTTGTTTACAATAATTCAATTCTAAAGTTTGTAAAGTATATTTTCTCGTCTAGAACAATAGTTATTTCAGGCAGGGACCTTATACCTTGTATATAAGGTCCCTGTTTCAGGTAAACATTCAGTACCTTCACATTTTCCCACACATGCAGTTTAATAAATTGTGCATATGGTGGATTTGTTTCAGTTAATGAGTAGCTAAATAACCAATTGTTATGTCTTGGGTGATTAAATCGTTAAATGTATCCTCACAATCACCGCATTTCAGTTTAAAAACTAGGGTGTTGCTTAATTAATTTCCAAGTGTATATAACATTGTTACATCTGCCACGCACTATCTAAATCACTATCCGATTTTTTTTTTAAAAGCTGTACAGTGAGCCGCTTTAGTTTAGATATATTCACACATTGCAATGTACATACATGTATTTCGAATTATTTATCAATGTTTAGTTTGTAATTTAGTTTTAACTATCAACTTACCCATGTTTCGATAACAATATTTTATTAATGTAGCCTACTAGCTACTCTTGAAGACCTATATGTCATGATTTTACATTTGGTACATGAAATCGAGATTGAAGATGGAAAAGGAACATATAGTTGCTTTCAGATCCGCAATATATTCTAAGGAAATATGCATGGCTGTATTTGAGTACCTCCACTCACGTACGAATTTATTTGATTCATTTGATCATGGAATTATTTCAATAATTCTCGCACGGTGTTCTTCAACGCTTATGTGATATTGGTTTTTTTCTCATATGATAATTGTATTTTAATAAATAAAATGTAAATTCATCATATTGACATCACATCGTACATATCTAATCGATAGTTTCTTCGGATGTTTTTTTTTTAATTTTTTTTATTTTATCTCGTGATATATCATATAAAGTTATGATCACCATGAAGGCAAATTATATCGATACAAAATTCAATATTAATGCAAGATTGTTATGTGATGGACAATTTGCAAAGTATTTTACGAGCGCTTCAACCATTATTAAGTATGAGGGTTAGTTGTTTCAACAAAGTTCCTTGGGGTACGAACATTTTTGTTAAATGTTTTGCGAAAATACAGATACAAATCTGTTTAGAGTAGCCTAAGAGTTCTTATGATTAGAATATATATGTTAATGGATTTTTCCCTCCTGTATTTTATAAGATCTTTTGGGAGGAAATAAAATTATCAATTTAAGCAAGTTACGTTCCTATCAAATCTTCAAAGGGGAGATAACGTACATAGGTTCAAGAGTATATCACGTTATTAATTACATTCTTTCAAGAGAACTGCTCATACGTTTAGTAACTGCCTTTTAACAGAAGCCACGTCAATGGCGGATCCAAAAGGTGTGTGTGTGGGGGGGGGGGGGGGGGGCACTTGTTACAGCGGTATGCAGCTTCAAAATCGCAGATTTTGGGAAAAGAGCTACATGTAAGTAATAAAAGTTGCCTTTTGATGAAATACATGATCTTCCCACAGAGGTTACTCCTAACCTCTGTTATACATCGCTTGAAATGGAGGGCAGAAATGGAGTGTCCTCATTGAATCTAGTTGTGCAATCAGCGACGCCGTTGTAAAAGTGCCAATGACACGTCATATATAAATAAAATAAACGTAAGATAAATATTTCACGTTTAATGTGTTTTCCTCGAAATATGCTATTTGATTTTGTGAAAACTATTGATCATAAACATGCTTATAAAAAAATGAAGACCAAATCAGAGTCAAATACAAAAAAAAACAGTTATTTACATCGATCAGACATATTCGAAGGACATTTCTAAAGAGCAAGATCTCGATCTAGACCTAGATCTAGACCGAGATCGTTGAAGTCACTCGGTCGAAAGATGAGTTTTCATTGATTAAAAAGCAGGGATACGGTATATAGTATGAGGTTCCCATTTTCCCCGCTAGGGAATGTTGCTGGAGTATAGATGTAGAACAGAGGTTAGGACCGGAAATCTGAAGTTAGTACTCTGTGGGAAGAGAATGGACGAAATAGTGTCAGCATTACATTGTAATGGTTCCTCTAAAGCACAGAGAAGTGTTTTAAATACCGGAATGAACTAAAACGAATCCCAAATGCATTTCAAAATTGTTGGATTAGGCCTATAACATTTTTGATCAAGTACATTTGTAATATAAATGTACATGATACGTTTGGCGGAAGTCTTTGTGCAACATTGATCTATCAGGTATGGAGATCACAATTAATCTAATATAAATTGTATATTGTGCCGAGTTCGTTGTGCCATAATTGAGTAGCCTTATAATTATTATCCGATGGCAAATGGGGATGTCATATTATTATTTTGCCAAGGAGAACTCTTGTATTTAAAAAACTGTGGCAATCATATAATACTAGATTGTCATAGCAGCGGCGCTGAAATAATAAGTCGGGGGAAAAGCTTCTGTACATTTTCAGCATAAAATCCTGAGGACAATTCATTTTAGAGTATGAATTCTATATTTTAAAAAATCTAATCAGAAAGGTATAAGATTATACTGTGTTCGCTGTCCTTGATTTATTTGTCTTTCTTTCTTATTAAATAGAAGCAATAATCTGCACTTGAGCGCCCAGAAATATGCACATCTGGACGTAAACTTGTGCGACAATTCAAATTGTTAACATTACTTTTCCTTTCATTATATGAGGTTTCCAACGGTTATCTTACATTTTCGTTAGTCTGTATTTATCTTAGATTATTTTAAACGTGGAAAATCTTGGCATAATATTCAAATAAGATTATAGAAAGTTTGTCACACGATTGAGCCCTACTACAGAAATAAAACATATTTTTAAGTATTGAAATAAAGTAGGCATCTGATCCAGCAAAGTTAGTAAAACAAGTGATAAAGACCATCCATTAGTTTCTCCCCAAAAGGTGATTTAAAAAATGGTTTAGCATCGTAGTAGGACATCATGGTTCGTTTTAGTTAAAAGTCAAGTTTTCTAAATTACCACTGCGCGTAATGTTTTTCTTGCTTTTGGTTGGATGAATGTTAATATTGTATGAGCAAATGACAATATATTGTATAGGAGAGACTACTTTTTGACACTTTATAGTAAATAGTGAAATAATCAAACGATTAGTTGTTTTTCGTCTATCGTTTCCTGATTCTGTTGCCATAACTACTGCGGGAAAATAAAGTCCCGATAAAACAAAGATGGCGGACAGCAATAATGTTAGTAACCAAACAAATCAAAAGTAAGAATAATTTCACTTAATAGAATGCATGTTTTCGGTTTAAGTTTTGCATTTTTAGATTTAATAATTTGTTAAATTATACGTCATATTTTTAGAAAGCATTTTAAGGTAGATATATATATCATTTAAGATTTTTTTTATTTATGTTTTTAGTATATATCTCACTAGTAGTAGGCTACTAGTATACACTCCGAAGGTGTTAGATTACTGACAGAAAAGGACTTGAGTATATGGAATTCGATCCAAAATTGCATGTAAGTTGTTTTTCTCGAGGGTTGTTTTTATGATCATAACTAATTTACTGACTTTGCCAATCCATCTGAGCTGATTTTGTTGTTCGCCTCGGTCCAAAACGTTAGTTTATCGGTCCGGCAAGTTTGACAGTAACAAGTTGTGGATATGGACGCAAGTTTGACATTTGGCATATCATCAAATTAGGTAATCTGTTGTACACTCTTTAACCTTCCAGAAATTGTAGTTAATATATTAATTTCTATTACGTGCAAGTTTATTTATTATGGAACTGTCACTTGTTTTATCGTTTGACTAACAAAACATTCGGTTTTCTATTTGAACATCATATAAACAAAACCACTGAGGTGAAATCATTAGGTGTGTTTTACCAAGTGAAGTATATCATTTATTTTCTGAATTTTTTATTTGTTTTGCTAATGTCATATGATAATAATTTTCTTTAATTAACTATTTATTTTTATTCCATATGAATAAGCAAGCTTTTGTAGCTGGTTGTCTTTAATGACACAAGAGGAATTGTAGAATTTTTATCATTGTTGATCAATAGATGATGGTTATGCATAATTGTGTTGTAATTAGCCAGTGATTATGTTGACAAAAATAAAGAAAAATTCTCAAATATACGCATGGTTTCCTGTAGATTGCACACTGGCAACAGTTAAGGAAAAGTTTAGCAACATTGATCAGTTGCACTTCCTATGATCACTCATTCTCTTCCCACAGAGGTTAGTCCCTACAGTTTTCCGGTTCTACCCTCTGTTACATTACGCTTGAAACTGAGAGCAGAACCTAAGTCCCCTAGCGGTGGAAAGAGACATCTCTTACCGTATCCCTGGTTCTTAACCAATGAAAACTATTCTTTATCTGGCCATGTCGACAGGGTAACTTCATAGATCGAGGCATTTTACTCTGAAGGGTCTTGCTCATTAGCATATGTCATTTGAATATGTCTGATGTAAATAACGCAAATGAACTGTTTTTGGTATTTGTCTCTGATTTGGTCTTCTTTATTTATAATTATGTTTATGATCAATAGTTTTCACAAAATCAAATAGCATAGTTCGAGGAAAACACAGAAAACACAGGAAAACGCGAAAACATTGGCCTTACGTTTATTTTATCATTATGACGTGTCATTGGCAAATGTCACTTTTACAACGGTGTCGCTGATTGCACAACTAGATTCAATTGCGACCAATCAGGACACTCCCTTCCCGCTCCCGATTTCAAGCGTAATGTAACAGAGGGTAGAACCGGAAAACTGTAGGGAGTAACCTCAGTGGGAAGAGAATGATGATCACTCAATAAGTGGTTTTTTTTTGTCATTGTGGTAAATTTTTCTGATGTTTCTTCTCTGAGGCCTTGAGACTCCATATTATTTTGTCATAAATCGTGAGGAACATAAGAAAGGAAGTCTCTTCAAAATCACTTTCAGTGCGCAGGAAAATAATGACTGTAGGTGTCTTCGAACCCAATGTGCTTGTCTTCATATGAAAATTATTTCTGAAATTCTGATATTTATGTCCACAGATGATTTTTTTTCTAGCAAATTAATATCAATATATATATATATTATGTATATATGTTGTCAAAATGTAAAGGTTCTTTGACATGCTCCTGCTTTGAAAAATAATTATATATAAATAGTTGTGATAATGAGATTACTATGTTAAAAGATTCTTTTTGATCATTTCCACACCGGAATGCATTTATAACTATTGCTGCTTTTGTTCTAGTAGAAGAATTTTATGATCATTTTAGATTGAGGTAAAACTTTGTAGTCTTTAAAAGCTGACATCAATTCATAGCAAATTTAATTTACCTATACTAGATGGACTTGTTTGACCAAAACTCCTGCTGATTCTGTTTGACCTATATTTGAGTTTGAAACAGTTTGATATAGGTGGGTCCAGACTTTTTAATCAATATTTCCTTAAGTTTAAGTGAATTCAAACTGAAAATGTTTTGTGGTTACGGTACAATTCAAGTGTTTAAAGTAACACCATATGATGTCTTGCAACAGTCCTTTAATGATATCTTTATTGGCTGTTGGTATTTTCTTTTGAATCTTTGGCATGTCCAATGTAGCAACTGTACGTAAGGACTATTGCTTTATTTGTTTTATTTTCCAAACAATATGCATAAGTTATCTGTTTTCGTGATGAAAATCTGTAGATCAGGATAAGAGTTTATTAGAAGTGTCTTTTACTTAAATATCTGTTTATACTTTTGAGTTAAACTTGTTCTGACTAATGTTTCTTTTTCTTACCTGTTCATTTCTGATTTTACTGGATAGATCAATAAGTTCCTTTTACCCGAAATCATTGTCTATGAAGATATTGTCAATTAATCAATAGTCTTTGGCTTTGAACAGTTGTCAATTTTTTTAAATCAATATGTACACCAGACAAGATTGTTGTATGTTTTACAATGTAACAGTTATTTATGTTGTGTAACAGTTATACCGATTCATGACATGTGGACTGTGCTAGTTTCGACCACATGTTGTGATAATTTATTGTAATTTTCCAATATCCTAATATAAGATGAAAATAAAAAGTAAACTCTTCTTACTATACTACCGGTCGTGCCAATTGCCTGTGTAATGATAAATTCATGCAATTCTAAAAAAATCGTAAGATGAAAAAAAGCTTTCTAGCCCGTTCTGTTCACAAAGACGAAGATATCATAATAGATGAGTACTATACATCCAGTGCTGTTTCTAGAGAGAGTCATGGAGAAATTGGTCAACCTTTCAGCTTGGTATCCTTTTGATACTTTTAGGATGCTCAACTGGTCACCTTTGAACAACTTTGTATCAGATGTTATTATATCAGAGGGAGAATCACACAACTCATTATGAAATAAGACCTAATCGCCAATTTGACTTGATGCATATGTATAATATATCCAACATCCATGTGTTTGGTCCCAGTACACTGGGAACCACGACCACTGATATCATTGTGGCTTTATGTTTATTTCTTGCTCTTTTCCTTTCAGGATGTCCGCCAAGCTGAAGTGATCATGTAGTGTACGACTGAACAGGCCCCAGTCTTCTGGAATTTGGTTTCTGGAACACAGGATCCAGCATTTGTTCTCTGAATTTCTGAGAACCTCCACCCCAGGGTTTGAGAAGCTCTTAATTCCGCTGACTGTTGCGGCAGCGGTATCTCGGATGCATTCTTCAGTGCTGGTGGACAGGATGCCTGTCTCATCAACGAGTCGGTTGTACAGCTCCACCTATAGCTCCGCCTACCGCCCACCCTCTTCCTCCTCCTCATCTAAGTACAGCACTGCTTATGACCTCAAGTCAAGCTCCTCCACAAACTACCGGTCAACTAGTCGTCATCTTCCAGCGGGCCCAGGTCCGCTAGATACTTCTGGACGAAAACTTACATCAAACTTTTCTGTTCGAACCAGGACACCTTCCAACACAAGAAATGGTCCGCTCCGGCCAGACTACTCAGATATTGGTACCTACAATTACGACAGTTCGTCTAATCGGAGGATTGGCACCTCCAATCATGATTTCGGCACATCAAGAACACTCGGTAGAAGGTCAGCAAGTATCTCAAATCTCAATGTGAAAGACTTCGATAATCTTAGCATCGGTGAGACAAGGAATTCTCGTAACCGTGACTACACTTCGTCCTATGGCACAACTCCGCGGAAGAGTACTTATTACAAAGATGATGACTTCTCTGGAAGTAGGACTTCCTCTCGGACAAGTCGAATCTCTCAGTCAGTGGACAGGGAGAGTCTCTCCACACCAGAGTACCCACGGAGTCACTCCAGAACCTCAAGAAACGTGTCCCGAGACAACAGCCCGGTGCGGGAATCAGCACCTACTCCCTCTAGAAGACTCAGCACTGACAAACGGGCGAGTCCTACCTCGCAAACTGTCTCACGGACTGGCTCCAATAGCTCCATATCGGTGAGTTTTTCGGATATTGCTTGTAAAATCTATTTTGCACTTATAAGGACTGTCCTTTGGTGGTAGAAACCGCAAATGTTACAAATGGGATTTGAACAAACTATCACTCTTTATTGCAGTGTGTAAAACAAGGCCCGTCCGACAGTCGGCAACCTGGTTACTTTTGGTCAGGGCTGATAGCTTTTTACTTCATTTATCATGAAAATTTAAAAAATCATTGTTTCCGGCTTAATTCGCACACTATTTAAAGGGTAACTGCTGATGAGTTTGTGTTTAAAATAAAAGACAAATTGCTCTTCAGCCCTGTTTTGAAAAGTAAAAATTCTTGAGGTTATATACAATAGAACGTCTTCCTAGTTTTTGAATAGGATGTAACTATTTTCAATTTTGCATAATCTATTACAATACTGTTGGATTCATACGAAAGGCTTGAATCCACTGTAATTCTCAACAGTTAAATGAAAATTATCTAATTTATTAAAGAAATGAGTCCCTGTACAACCCACTTTTCACGGCAGCAACTAGGGTGCATAACAGTAATAGTCACATCTCGACAAGACTGACACATTTTCAAATAAAACTGTACAAGTTTATTTGTAAAGTACTCACTTTCCAGGGAACACTACACTATTGAAACTAGTGTTGGTTTTCAATAAGTCATGGGCCTTTTTTTCATTACTCAACAAAATATACGCTATGACTCTTTATCCAGTGTCTGAAATAAGCTTGAAAAATTACAGCCCGAGAGTATGATTTTGTTAGTTTAAGTTACCAACCTGGACCAAAAGTTATTTGTCAGAAATGTTACAAATTTAAAATTCAAAAGTATAAAATTCAGAAACATGTACACAGAATTTCAATAGTAATTAGGTTGATGAGACTTTTTAGTAATTACTTATCTTATTTTCTTGTAACCATGGTGATTAATTGATTGCCCCTATAAAAATACCTTACATTAGCGAGGTAAGTAAAATCAATATTGAAAAACAAAACCTTGTTAATAGCCTGTTCGATTGGAATAACTACGGTTCATATAAAGAAGAACTAAGAGATATATAATATCAGTTTCTTAAATCAAATAGGGGATTTTAACCCTCTATTCCATTGATCGCATTTGCAATTCTTCATTGATATATTCCCATTTCTTTATAAAAGATAGTAACTTGTAAGGAAATTAAAACAAAAAGAGGGTATTTGAAATTTGTTCCGAATCTCTTTTCTTCAGAATACGTTGTTTTAACCACACCAACTTCTAAAATGCCTCTCGAACAGTCAGAATTAAGACCGACCTTTATAATCTTAAGAAATGTTTAAAAATGCACTGTTTACAACAGCAAAAAATGTCTGGATAAGTTTAAGTTCTGTCTTGCTCTCTTGAAGTTGAATATGTTTGGGAACTTACTTACTACCGGTAGACCTCCTTTAGAAAGAGACAAAAGTCAAAATGGAGATAGCTTGTCTGGAATTTCTTTTGTGCTGATGTACTATGAACTGTTGTTTTTTATATGCAAAATACGTCCACAAGTTTATTTTCTGTTACAGGGTTCTGTGATGAATGGTGGGAAAGTTGGTCTACGAAATCTTGGCAATACGGTAAGAACAGCAGACAAATCCAGACGCAGGGTTCAAAAGTAGCACTAGTCTGGTAGCCCATTGCTAGTAGAAAAGATGTTGAGCTAGGAAGTGTGATCACTTAAAGATAAAACGATTGTGGAGATGTACGTTGCCAGCTGGAATTTGGACTAGTAGTTCCACAAATGACTAGTTCATTGACCGGTCGGACGGCAGTGGGGATTACATTATAATTTTGACCCAGTGTTCGTTTAGTGTTGTGAACTCATCAGAATCAATTGTTCATTGGTGGCTAAATTATCCCTTTTGGTTTTCCTTTAGCTCATTGACAGGGTTATTTCAACGCCTGCTGAATTTGACTTGAGTTACAGGGTGAAAATAATGAGGTGAGGTGATTTGGGCTTTAACGCCGCTTTCAAGAGTATTTCACTTACATCACAGCTGCTAGTATTATTTTAGGGAGAAAGCCTGCAACACCATGTGGCTATGTATTGCAGTGAAATCTGGCTGAAACTAGCAAATCATGGGTGGTACTGCAATGAAATTCAGTGTAGCATTGCACCCAAACCTTACTGGGTGTAGAACACTTCTCTACTGCAGACAAAGTTGTCGTGCCTCTGTAGGAATTCGAACCACAGACCTCTTGATTCAAAGCCAATTGCGCTAACCACTGCACTATCCAGCCCCAGAAAATAATGAAACTAATGCATCGACACATCCTTCTTGACTTGTCACTGGTAGACTGGTTGTCACAGTTTTCCACGAGTTGAGCTATTAAGATCTGTCTTTTTAAACTTGTGAAAGCTAATCACACTTCATTTATGACACTTGAGACAATTTGTGTAAATATTGTGATAATTGAATGGAAGTGTCAAAGTTGTACTCTTACACCATGGTAATATTAACCCTTAACATGCGGGCGACGGAATAATCCGGGCGGGCTATAAGCGATTCGTAGGTACTCCAGTACGGATCCCGGATCGCTTACTTAGAAGAATTCACGCCTGTCTATGTACTGGGCTAGCCTCCATACCGGGTCCCGAGTCGATTGTTTCCGCGACTCGCTGCATGAGAATGGCTGTATTTATGCCTCGCAGCCCGCAATGAGAATAAAACTTTCTTCAGTGTCTGGTCAGAACGTCCAGCAAAATTCACACCAATTTGCGTGTGCATTGTTGACCCGTAACGCATCGATAATTAGCTTTACAAAAGGCCAATTTTGTCCTGCTTCGCTCCGATGGCTACACTGCCCGGCGGCTAATTAGCACCTAAGTGTCTGCACTGCCCCGGGGTGAGATAGGCCCGTACAGGCTTATCTGTCTCGCATCCCGCCACATGGGCAGATAGCCTATGCTTATCTGTCTCGCATCTCGCCACATGGGCAGATAGCTTCTAATTACGGGAAGATATTGCGATAAGCTACCTTTCTCTCGCACTTCGTATCATATGAACCAATTGGTTGTTTTCATTTTTTTTATACCAAAATAAAGAGGAAAGAATGGCCTTTATTCCCATATAAAAATCGCAATTGCGCTAACATAACTGAAAATACAGCAATCGCACAGAGATAGCCGACTTTCGCACTTTTGAATTTTGATACATGTGGCGCATTTACCCCAACATGCCTCGGCGCTCTATTTCTAAGAAACTACTTGGGATATTTTCATAATTTTTTTATCAGTATATAGATAAAAGAATTGTCTTCAATTCCATATAAAATACGTGTATTTTCGGCAATAACTTTTGATGCGCCAGGTGTCGCGCAGAAGGTGATATTCGGCTTTGAATAAGTGGCGCTCTTAGCATATACCATCATTACGGGCTTTATAACTTGTGAACCGCAAGTCCGATTTTTATAATTTTTACATCATTGTAAAGAGAAAAACATTGTCTTCAATTCCATGTATAATGCGCATGTTTTCGGGAAGAACTCTGCATGCGCAAAGCGCCGCGCCAAAAGGTATAATTTTCGCACTTCATAACTTTTGAACCGCAAGTCCGATTTTTATAATTTTTACATCATTGTAAAGAGAAAAACATTGTCTTTAATTCCAGATATAATGCGCATGTTTTTGGGAAGAACTATGCATGCGCGAAGAGCCGCAATATTGATGTACGCATAAGTGAAGAAGTATGATAATATATAACTAAAATACTGTTCTTTTGATACGCAAATATAGAGCTTTATAAACGATGAACAACTGTCATGACGGAATTTTGTTTCCAGTTTTGGAAAAAAAATTATAACATAAAAGTGAAAATATATTTGAGTACGGGACCAGCCGCTCGGGGAAAAGCCTTTTCGTGGGAATATTTTCTCAGGAAAATATTTCACTTTTCGGAGTTTCTAAAAATGCGTGAACATTTTTGTTACTGATGCCATTTGCGAAAGGTTTTTATTTCTAAAATTCAAATGCGAGGGCGCACCTTTCCAAACCATTTGAATTGAATTTATTATTTTATCTTTTACATTATTGAATAAAAGACGTTTCATTCAATAAGATTTGAAGAATTATTTATATGTGTAGCGGACTGAACTGAGCAGATGGAGAATTTGATTCCTCACCACTTTTATTACCAAAGTTCTTTTGTATCACAATTACTTTTTTAGGTATTAGTTTTTTCGTGAGCAGGGGAATTTCCGACGGGATTCGCCATGACATAATGAGAAAAAATTCCCATGAACATGGGCGTGGTCCGTCATCTTCGGGACCGACCCACAAGTATAAATATCTACCGGGGGGTGCGCGGACCCCCCCCGCTTTTGGTCGCCACCCCCCAAACTTTTTGTGCAAATTATTTTTTTGTTTCTACTTTGAAATAAAGGTTCGTGTCATTCCGAGGTATGAAGGTTTCTGCTATATATGTCGAGAGGGCATGGGAACCCATTCCCAATAGAATCCGGGGTTCGTCCCATAGGATTGTTCCTTGGAGTCTCTCGTTCTCAAAAGAGAACATGGGAAACCTGTCCCGCGATTGAATCCGGGGTCCGCCGCGGAAGACGGGGACGGGAATTCCCGGAGAGCATGGGAGTATGCTCCCATGGGTCCGGGCTCCGCCTCGAGAGACCGCTCCTTGGATGCTCTGCTTCTCGAAAAGAGAAGTCATTCGGCAACTGACAACCCGAGCTTCCCTGACATAGTAGTTTATTTTCCGGGCCTCGCGCCCGGTGCTACACGTCGCCGAGGAAATCAGAAAATGGTCCGTTTGACATATGCGTCGGAAAAATCGGCGCGATGTCAGAAGCCGTCGGCGCTTGCGGCGCAGTCGTCCTAGATGCGCCGGGAGGTTCTGAAACTGGCAAATGAACGTCCATGAAGCTCACATTCATTATCTCTGTATGTTTATTGTCTCTAATCACATGTTATATGTTGCATACATCTAACGCATTTTCAATCATTTACAGGTTGAAGCAGAATGCTGCGCGGACGTGGACGCAAGGCCCTGCGACGGCCTAGGACGTTGCATACTAGGACACGCAGCTTTGAAGCCGTTACAAGCGACGACGACTTCATCAACGAGATCCATGCTGATGAAGCCTCTGATATGGAGTCAACTGACAGTGATGGTAGCAGTGGTTTAGACAGTGATGATGCATATGATCGGGACACTGTAATAGATAGTGAACATGGTGACACAGATGCTCTGAGTGATATAGAGACAGAGATTGCCAGAAAGATTCTAGCCGCCGGTAATTCCACCGAAGAAGACTTTAGTGGTTTTGAGGAGGAGTTTGCCGAAATACCACAATATAATCATGATAATTCACAGACGTTTGATGAGTGGGTGGATGGTCCGCGGCCACGTGTAAACTTGCCTTTCACTGGTCAAACTGGGTTGCGCCAGTTCATAGAACTTCCTGAGAACCCTGAACCTATTGACTTTTTCAATTTGTTTATACATAATGATGACTATGAGGATATGGCAACGGAAACCAATAGATATTTCAAACAAGCAATGGAGGACAAAATTCTAAGACCCCGTTCAAGAATGCAACAGTGGCAAGACACTAATGCAGAAGAGATGAAGGTATTTGTAGCCATGACAATTGCCATGTCATTGGTTGTGCAGAGAAACTTTGCTGATTACTGGTCAACAAGTGATGTTACCTCAACGCCTTTCTTCGCCAAGTGCATGCCCCGAGACAGGTTTTGGCTTCTTATAACCTACCTACACTTGGCTGACAACAGGAGGATGCCGGGCCGTAACACCCCGTGCTTTTCACCAATAAATAAACTGGGACACTTGTATAACCGGATAGTTCACCGTTTTTCAAGAGTGTATAAACCGCATCAAAACATTTCAGTCGACGAGGGCATGGTGCCCTGGAAAGGTAACTTATCTTTCAAAGTTTATCTTCCCGACAAGCCTAAGAAGTATGGGATAAAGGCTTTCATGTTGTGTGACTCGCACAACGGATACGTTTGCAAGTTCAAACTCTACACTGGAAAAACGAATGAACCGGTTTCTGAAGGTGGCAAAACTTATGATGTAGTCATGGACTTGGTGAACGACTACGTTGGACAGGGGCATCACATCTTTATGGACAACTACTATTCGTCCACAAATCTGTACATAAATTTGTGGGAGCGGGGAATAGGTGCCACGGGGACGTTGAGAGCCAATCGAAAGGGACTTCCTGATTCAGTCAAGAAACCTAAAAAGAAAGCCAAGCAAGGGGACATGACAGTTTCTCACAACCATGGCCTACTCGTTCTTCGCTACGAAGATAGAAAATCAGTGCTTCTCATGTCTACTGTTGAAGATACACAACTTGAACAAACAGGGAAGAAGAACCGGGCAACAGGGGAACCAGTTCTCAAGCCGCGCATTGTAACAACGTACAACAAGTACATGGGAGGTGTTGATCGGGCCGACCAGATGTTGTCGTACACGCCGTTCCGAGTGAAGACCCTGAAGTGGTGGAAACGGGTTTGGTTTCACGTTCTCAACGTTGCCATGTTGAACTCTTACATCGTTTATAAAGAATATAGCAAAGATAAACCTCTAAAAACAAGTCGGGAATACAGGAAGGCTTTGGCGCAACATATAGTAACATTTGCGGACAAGGAACAAGTTCCATCACTTTGCAGACGTCCCCGTGGTCGGCCGAGCACGAGCGACGAGAGTGTCACTCGTCTTCATGGACGTCACTTTCCGACGAAGATTGAGCCTGTCGGAAGGAAGAAAAACGTCACAAGGATGTGTGTGGTATGCTCTAAGGCAAAACGCGCCGTCCTCGCAAAACAGATTGAAGAAGGCAATGGGCCAGCAAGGAAGAAAAAACGAGTAGGCAGAGAGTCTTCTTATGAATGTACAGATTGTAATGTTTCTCTGTGCGCCGCACCATGCTTCAAACTGTACCACACCGCCACTGACTATTCCAGGGCTTACATCACTGCCACGGAAAAAGAAAGAAATGAAGAAGGGAATGAAGAAGAAGAAAATTGAAAGTAAAGAGAGCCGAAGTGTGGACTGGTATATACACATTATATACATACCTTGTTAGGTCCCTAAAGCTGTTCTGCGCACAACCGCAGGTAAATATTGTGTATATTTTTAATACTTACCCTACTTTTACTAGTGCATATTACCTATATGATCCGATGAAGGATTGAAAACGTGACTGAGACAGGATCCTAACGTAACTGTAGTGAAGTGTAGACAGACTGGCTCTAGGGCACGTCACTACCCGGAAGTGTAGTGCAATCCACACATAGCTGCGCGCGCAGTGATATGAAACCCTCACATTTCCTATATCGCTCGATACGACGGACGTGTTTTCTGAGACAGAAATTTATTTTGACTGCTTATTTTGCTTCCTAAACCGTGTGGTTTAGCTATTGGTATGTCTTTTCCCTATTCTTGTATTGTGAAGTGTAACATGCGTAGTTTCACCTACCTCGTCGTAGAAATTTTTTCTTCATCCTTCGAGAACGATGTTTTTCTTCGCTCATGTCGCCATTTGCATTGGTTTTCGTGAGCAATTTGACTTCTATTTTCATGCTACGCAGCTTACTGTACCGTTTTATCGTGTTTTCTAACACTTTTACGCGTTTTGGTAGCTATTTTCGTTGTTTTTTCTTCGGAGCACGTTTTCGTTCGCCATTCAAAATGGCGGCCTCCTTCGTCTTGCTCGATTTGTTGTGATGACGTCACGACTTGTTGTTTACCGTTTTGGTTTGTTTTTTTTTTATCCATATTCTTGGATAATATTGCTTGTTGTTTACATTGTGTACCTTTAGTGTAAAATTTGGCTATTTATATTCGCTAATTTTACATTGTAAACTTTTTCTTGTTGAAAGTTTCATTTGTGTTTACATTCCATGTGTATGAACTTTGACCACAGCGGTTATCTCCCTTTTAACCTTGGGTCTGTGTAGTTCGTATTCTATCTTGTTTTGTGTTTACTTCAATTGTTTCTTTCTTCATGGGAATTTAAAATTTTTGGTATTAAAATTTCTTTGTAAATTTTTCTTTACCAATCTTTGTAATTTTCATGCTTGATTTAAGCATTCTTTACTCAACCATTCTGATGTTAAAGTATGTATTTTAACATGTGTTGGTGGTTTTGTTTGCTTGATTGTTATGTTCACTGTTTCTTCTTTTTGTTGACAGTGAACTTTCTCTTGCATGCCGCGTGTCTTCTGTGTGGCCTGCAAATCGTCCAAATCGGCTAAGGACCCACACCCCCTTTGCCCGGACTGCCTGGTGGACTCACCTTGCGAGTGGACATCTCGTTGTCAGCATTGCTGTCATCTTTCGGCATCTGACTTCAAGGCGTACGCAGTCGCTAGGAGGAAAAGGTTCACTCAGAGACGGTGTAGAATGGCCTCTTCGGACTTGGACCAGGACACGTTGGTCATCTCTGAACCAGTCGACGGCCTATCACCAGCGAGGGATCACCCACGGGATGCGTTTCCCTCTACTGGAGAGTCGGGTTCGTCGAAACCTAAGGCCAAGCGTGTACCCAAGGAACACCTGGACAACGCTATCAACCCGGGTGCTCCGCCCATCGCGCCTCAGTCCTCTGACCTCGATCTTGACTCGGCCGAGTCCCGGCGCCTGGAAGACCAACAGCGCCTTGGCGAGCGTCAGCGCCTGGAGCTCGAGGTTCAAAGAGAAGAAGAAAGATATCAACGATCTTTAAGGGACCTCGAGCGTCTGGAGGATGACAGGCGCCTGTCAGAACTCAGGGAGACTAGGAGGCGCCAGGAGGAGCGCCGGCTCGACCTGAAGCGACAGGAAGAGCACCGAAAGGAGATTGAGCGCCAGGATAACATTCGGCGCTCAGTAGATTCCCAGCGCCGGGAAGTTGAACGCCAGCGCCAGGAGGAGGAGCGCCAGCGTGTTCAGTTGGATGAGGAGCGCCGTTTTCGGGAGGAGGAGCGCCTGCGCCTCAAGAATCTAGAAGAGAAGCGCTTCAGGAACTGGGAGCGCCAGCGCCAGGAGGATGAGCGCCGGCACCAGGAAGAGCAGCGCCGATCTCTTAGAGATTCTGAGGAACCCTCTCATGACGAGCGCCCAGCCAAGGTGCGTCAGCTCTCGAGGGATAGAGCACACAGAGAGCGGGACCAGGATGTTAGTGACTCTCCACGCCGGGACAGATCCTCGGTGAGGTCCCACTCCAACGACAGGTACCTTTCACGAGAGAGGGAGGGTCCCTCTGTGGAAGGTTCACCACGACACTCGCTCTCTATTGTCGACGACAGGTCTCTCGCCCCTCTCTCACCTTCGAAGTCAGTGGACTCTAAGGATCCCCAGAAGACACATCTACCGATGGGAGAGGTGTATACGTGGATCGCTGACAGACTGGTGGACTGCCCCTCTCCGGGTTCGGAGCAGGATACTGCACTGGCTGTTTGGAGTGAGCCTGAGCTGCTCATTCCCCCACATCCGTTGGTTCTCGACACCATCGAGTCTCTGGACGAGGAGTTCCAAAAGTTGTCAATTAATCCCACTTTTCGTCCAGCCAAGAACTCCACTTCGTCTTTCAAGGTCCACTCTTTGCAGACGTATGATCAGGGGTCCCCACAAGATGACTCATGTTCAAGACTCTCGGATGCGCCGCAAGGAGTGTATAAAGTCCAGGACACCAGGATGTTGGCGATTGAGAGGGAGCTCAAACGCACTTTGAGGCCGTTGTCAGTGTTGGCCTCTGCCACGGATGCTTTGGCACAGGATCTGTTGGAAGACAATCCCTCCAGACTAGAGCACTTATCCACGATGTACAGGTGGCAGTACAACACGCTCTCTGTCATCATGGACCATATCCGCTCAGCTTGGGCCACTACTGTCCTCATCCGCAGGAATGGTCTCCTTGCCCCGTGCGCCTGGGAGGAGGAGTTCAAGAAGACCCTCATCAGAGCTCCTCTCTCTACTCCGATGTTGTTTGCGGACAAGATCCCGACAGTGTACAAGGAGCATGCCGCTATGGCTCAATCGGACTTTACATTTCGAGCCATCAAGTCACTGTCGTCATCTCTCGGTCCCAGGAACTCGAGAGTTACCCAGGTGTACGAGGCACGACGCAACGTGGTCAAGAACGCTACTCGTGGAGGACGTGGTGGAGGTCGTGGCAAGTTCAGCAGAGGAGGCTACACCTCCCAGAAACCTCGCCCAGAGTTTGACCAGTCCAAGGCACCAAAGACTCCAGCCTACAAGAAACGCCGCTGAAGCGTTGGATTTGCACGACTGGCGCCTCCCGCCTCCAGTCGTCCCTTACCAGCTTACACCCGTAGGCGGGAGACTTGGGATCTTCTGGCCGAATTGGACAATCCTAGAAGATCCCTTCGTCACCGAAATTCTCAGGGTTGGATACAAACTGCCAATCTCCAACCCTCCGCCTCTGACCAGCCTGCCCCGGCCATGCGTGTACTCGCTAACCCAGATCGATCAGTTGTCTACCAACATCATGACACTGCTGGAGAAGAAAGCAATAGAAGTGGTTACAGACCCCCACTTCTACCCAGGATATTACGCCCCAATTTTCCTGGTTCCGAAGAAAAATTCAGACAAGATGCGGATGATACACAACCTGGCAGCATTCAACGATCTATACATGCCAGAGCCCCCGCATTTCACAATGGTTACCCTGGATCTGCTGCGTTCCAAGCTTCAACCCAACGATTGGCTGGTCAGCTTAGATCTACAGGATGCTTACCTCCATGTACCAGTTTTCAAACATCATCGGAAGTACCTCAGATTCCTCTTCCAAGGGGTACATTACCAATGGAAGGTTCTCCCGTTTGGAATATCTACGGCCCCGTGGCTTTTCACTCGCATTACGTCTCCAATAGCCAGGTTTCTCCATCTTCGGGGGATAGAGTTCGACCCCTACATAGACGATTGCCTGATGAGCCACGGGGACTCAACAGTGCTACACAAACAGACCCTATTTGCCTTGGACCTGCTGCGACAGTTGGGATGGCTCGTCAATACAGAGAAATCGCAACTAGTCCCATCCCAGCAGCTGACGTTTATAGGAGGTCTGTTTTTAACCAACTTAGATCTTCTCCGAGTACCTCCAGACAGGTGGGAGAAGATAGAACGGCTAGCCTTACGGGGTCTTCATCAGGCCTTGTCAGTTCGCCAGTGGCAGTCACTTCTTGGCCTGTTGACTTCAGCTCAGGCTCTCACTCTCAGAGGCCGTCTCATGGCACGCCCTCTTCAAGTCTTCCTCATTCCGTTTTGTCAGGAGGACGATCCCAGGGAAAGCGTGCGGCTTCCACTGCATTTGCACCGGTACCTCAGGTGGTGGACGATCCCATTGAACGTTTGCGAAGGAGTCTCTTTGACAGAGTTCAGTCATCACCACGAGTTGTTCGTGGACGCTTCACATCAAGGATGGGGAGCCCACCTGGGACAACGCACGGCAGCAGGGTTGTGGGCAGAACATCAGACCGGTTGGCACAGCAACAACCTCGAGTTACAGGCAGTCATCTTGGCCATCGAGCACTGGGTCGAAATCCTCAGAGGCTCTCGGGTTCGAATAGCGTCAGACAACTCGACAGTGGTTTACTTGATCAATTTCCAGGGGACGACTCGGTCGCGCCAGTTATTGAAACAGACATTCCAACTGTTCGAGTTGTCAGACACCAACAACATTCTGATCAGGGCTCGTCACATTCCGGGTTGCAGGAATATATTGGCAGACGCTCTGTCCAGACCAGACAAGCCATCGCCAACAGAGTGGATGCTCAACCCGGAAGCTTTCTCCCTGATTTGTCAGTTACACCATCGGCCTCTGCTGGACCTGTTCGCCACAAGGTTCAACAACCAGTTGCCAACTTACGTCTCTCCCCTTCCAGACCCGATGGCGTGGGCAGTGGACGCCTTGTCCCTGTCTTGGGACGGTCTAGATGCGTTCGCGTTCCCTCCTCCAGTTCTGCTACCAAAGGTTCTGGCCAAGATCAGGGAGACCAAGTTGATGAATCTGCTTTTGGTCGCGCCCTTTTGGCCGGCCAGAACTTGGTTTCCAGAACTGCGTCTTCTAGCGGAAGGAGAACCAAACCCATTGCCCCCGTGGTCAAACCTCCTTCTACATCCTCACAGTCGGCAGGTGCATCCAGATCCACAGCGGTTTCATCTGTGCGTTTGGACCATTTGCAGAAGACTTTAAGAGATAAGGGATATTCGGCATCGGTGGCCAGCGCCATTACTGGAGCACACCGGCCTTCGACTAGAGCCCTTTATGATGATAAATGGTTGTCTTTTGAGAACTTTTGTAGATCCCACAAGCAAGACCCGTTGTCAGCCTCACCACAGTTCCTGGCAGATTTCTTGTTCCATCTCCACTCGAAGAGGCACCTTAAGGGTGGAACAATTTCTACCTATCTCTCGGCCCTCAATTCAGTTCTCGCTGTTAAAACAGACAGGAAGATCTCGAAAATCCCGGAACTAATAGCCATGCTGAAGTCTTTTAAGCTGGAAGACCAAAAAGTCAAGTTTCGTCCTCCAGCTTGGGATCTGAACCTGGTTTTGAAGCACATTCGTGGAGCTCCATATGAACCTCTGTCGGAGGCTTCTTTTGAGAACCTCTCCAGGAAGACGGCGTTTTTACTTTCTTTGGCAACGGCGGCCAGAGTAAGTGAATTACATGCTATCGACGTAACGAGGGTTCGGTTCGAGCAACGGCGCAATGGTTCAGTGCATCTGGGTCTGTTGTGGGATTTTGTAGCGAAAAATCAACTGCCTGGTCAACCTGACAGATCTTTTGTTATTCCGCCGTTGTCTTTAATTGTGGATGAATCGGAGTCTGAAGAACTCTCTTTGTGCCCAGTCCGTGCCTTGAAGGAATACATCTCCCGGTCCACGGACAAGAGGGCTGGGCGAAAGAGATTGTTCATTCCCTTTTCTTCTGCAGCTAAGGGTGAGGTAAACCGGAACACGCTGGCTCTATGGTTGCGAACATCCATCTTGGCAGCTTATGATGCAGCAGGAATACCTCACCCCTCCGCAAATAACCCTCATGAGATTCGGGCCTTGGCTTCTACTATGGCTCTTCACAGGAACTGCTCGGTGCCAGACATCATGAAGGGTTGTTTCTGGAAATCCAACACTGTGTTTGCCAGTCACTATTTGAGAGATGTCTCCGTGGAAGACGTACAAGGACTCCAATCTTTTGGACCTCTCGTAGTGGCTCAGCAACTCACCTTGCCCGCTTCGTCTTAGGTGAGACCTGGTTTTTGTGGATTTTAGGACTATTTCTCGGTTCGTCGAGATCTCTCCTTTCAATCCTTTTAGTGGTTTCATATACTGATTTGGGTTTCCTGTTTGTAGGTTTCCGCTCAGTTGTCACGTCCTACTCTTGCTAGTGCTGTGGAGGTCCTCGCTGTGGGTCCTTTCCCTCCGTCCGACTGTCGAATCAACATGCACTAGTAAAAGTAGGGTAAGTATTAAAAATTTGTTAAAATCTAAATATTTTAGATATTTAAAAATACTTACCCTACTTTTAGGGTTTATACCCACCCATCGTTGGATCAACTACCTCCCCGCATTTAGGACCTCGCTCGGACTGACTCTAGGAAATGTGAGGGTTTCATATCACTGCGCGCGCAGCTATGTGTGGATTGCACTACACTTCCGGGTAGTGACGTGCCCTAGAGCCAGTCTGTCTACACTTCACTACAGTTACGTTAGGATCCTGTCTCAGTCACGTTTTCAATCCTTCATCGGATCATATAGGTAATATGCACTAGTAAAAGTAGGGTAAGTATTTTTAAATATCTAAAATATTTAGATTTTAACAAATTTGTACATAAATGCATTGTAATTTCATTGTAATACATGTCATTGCAAATAAAATATTCTTTATTTTATCAAAGAGACAGAGAAAGTGAATGCGAGCTTTCATTGGAAGTTCAGCCAGAACCGCATCATAAAAAAACACCCATAAATGCTGAACCGGGTGGCCGATTTTCATAAAACTTACATGGGGTAAAGAGGAAAGATTCGGCTTTGATTCAATATAAAATTTATACATGCGCACGAAAAACTAAAGTTGCGGCACGTGCCCCGATATGCGCGATAGTCAAAAAGTTGCCTCAAAGTACCGAGGGTACCTTCATTTGGCACGCTATAGCTTCCGAACGAAGTTGCGCATTTTTTTTCTTTTTACATCATCGTAAAGAGCAATAAATTGTCTTCAATTCCATGTATCATATGTATATGCGCAGCGAAAAATAAACATGCGGCAAATGATGCGCCAGATGTCGCAAAAAGTTAGTTTTTCAAAAATGAATTTTCTAAGTACTGGGGGTGCCTTCCTTACGCTCTTCATATATTGCGAACCATTTGACGTATTCCAATAATTTTTATATCATTGTAAAGAGGAATAAATTGTCTTCAAGTACATACGTGTTTCGCATGCGCGCGAAATAATTTACGATTTTATAAAGCTGGAAATAAAGACAAACTTTACACCGCGCAACATGTATTGCGTTCGCCGCGGTGATTAGTGTATGCTGTGCTCATTAGTACCCATTAGTTCCACACGCGCTCGGCTCTGGCACCCTCGAGGAGGTCTCGAGGAGGTCTCGAGGAGGTAACGGTACTGTAATTAGCACAGTCCCGGGGGGACCAAGCAGTGCCAGTAAATTGGTGCGCGTCGGGACCATTCACGTGGTACTGTCGGGGTAGCGTCACTCTCCTTTGGTTGGTTATATTTTCTGAACCATAAGTCGTATTCTAATAATTTTTATGTCATTGTAAAGAGGAATAAACTATCTACAAGCACATATAAATTTCGCAATATGCGCGCTCAGGAGTTTTGATTTCATGAAGCTGGAAATAAAGACAAACTTTAGATGACAATAGAATTATAACCATAGGTCGCATTCTAATATTTTTTATATCATTGTAAAGACAAACATCTGGTCTTCAAGTCCATATAAAAATTTTAGTAGCGCGCTCCAAATTCATGATGTTATAAGGCCCGAATTAAAGACAATCTTTACAAAGTAATAGAAAAGTAAAGAAAAATCGTAAAAAAATAATTCGAAGATGCGGGTATAAAGCAACCATTTGTGTACGGGTGCCGCGACTTGAATTTGTATTCAACGCCCGTATATAGCCCGTATTCGCCATGTAGATGCGGTATATTTCGTAAAAACGGTACCGGAATCGCCGCCTGGAAATTCCGCCAGCAGAGCTCGTTAGTGCCTAAGCTCAAACTACTGCTGCGAGCTGCGAGCCTGTAAATTCCGCCACAGGGGCTAAAAAGGGTAAAATATATATACGCAACGTAAGGGTTAAAAAAATTTATCCTGTAAATTTTCAGATGTTTCGAGTTATTTATTTTAAGCAGAGACTGCTAGACTCTGTCAGTCATAAAGTTAATCATGTTCTTCAATTAATCACCCTATGTCTCCTCAAATAGGAACTTTATCTGGTACACTTTCCTAAACTCGAATACATGTTCAATATACTCCTTGAAATACACATTTTGAAAAAGAAGGCATAGGGGTTCAAATATACATGGCAAAACTTTTCAAAAGAGTTGATGCAAAGGTAATGAACACAGTTACAGACTGTGAGGTAGTTGTGATTGATTTATATATATATATATATATATATATATATATACATATATTCCGACTCAACGTCATTCACCTGATGAATTCTTAAGACTCTTCTGACAGGAACTTTTTCTCAGGTCTTGCAGCTTATTGAAGTTTCATTAATTTTGACATTTAAATTGACAGGCTAACTTCTTTCCAAGCTCATTTCACAGTGACACTCAGTGAACAGTACTACATCTATTTGGTTATTCATCACATGTCGTGAGAGAAATGTTCTGGTTGACATTTATGAAATTCCTTCTTAGCCTCTTCATCCTGTTATAGCGCCCTACAGCCCCGGGCATGTTGACCGGCTCACAGGAATGTATCAGATAGCATCAGTCACGAGAAGAGAAGACACCATGCTTTCTATTGCCTTTTAGTGTAATTATATACACTGCAGCTTTAATATGAGCCCATTTCTCCTCCACTATATGTGTATTGATCTGTAGTTAGTAACTCAGCCAGAAGGATTATGTGTCCACGTGCTCCCTCGGATATAAATTATTGCTACAAACTTAGTGTTCATTACGGTAGTTATTTTCAGTAGAATATTGAAAGTTACAAAGACGACATATACATTGTTTTTTTTCTTATAGTTTATGTTTTATTTATATAATTGAGCGGGCCTTTTTAAAAAGACAAGGTTAGGATCTCTGAAATAATATTAATATGAAAACATTTATGAAATTAGTCCAGTGTCAATGTCAAAAGTAGACACTCCAAAAGAGACCTGTATCACATTGTAGATTTCAGGCATTTTATCACATTGTAGATTTCAGAGTCAACATTGTATCACATTGTAGATTTCAGAATAAACATTGTATCACATTGTAGATTTCAGAGTCAACTTTGTATTACATTGTAGATTTCAGAGGCAACATTGTAGATTTCAGACATTGTATCACATTGTAGATTTCAGATTCAACTTTGTATTACATTGTAGATTTCAGAGTCAACATTGTATCACATTGTAGATTTCAGAGTCAACATTGTATTACATTGTAGATTTCAGAGTCAACATTGTATCACATTGTAGATTTCACAGTCAACATTGTATCACATTGTAGATTACAGAGTCAACATTGTATCACATTGTAGATTTCAGATTCAACATTGTATCACATTGTAGATTTCAGATTCAACATTGTATTACATTGTAGATTTCAGATTCAACATTGTATTACATTGTAGATATCATAGTCAACATTGTATTACATTTTAGATTCAACTTTGTATCACATTGTTAATCTCATGTTAACAGTATCTCACATTGGAAATGTATAACATTTATTGTCCAAACTTACTGTTGACAATATGTTACTGTATGTTTCAGTGCTTCATGAGCAGTGTGATCCAGTGTCTGAGTAACACACGGCCGCTGCTGACGTACTGTCTGAAGGAAGATTACCTGCTTGACATCAACACCTCTACCTCTAGCATGAAGGGAGCACTCATGAAGGGTTAGTTAGCACTGATCTTGTATCTCTTGTCAATTCTTTTGTACTAGCAGCACTTATCGCCACTGTGGAGCGCCACTCAATCCATTCAGGGGCGGATACAGAGGGATGCTGCAGGGGTGAGCCCCTTTTCATGTTAATTTTTTTTTAAATGACCATTGAAACCATAGTAAAAACACTGGTGCACCCTCCCCTCCCTTTTCCGAGAGAGATGGTGCACATACCAGGGTTCGATTTAGTGCTTTGTTACTTGCACTGGTGCAACCCAATAATACAAAGTGCAACTTATTTAATAGTCCAACTTGCACCAGGTGCAAGTCAATTATTTTACAAATAAATCTAATATTAGGCTAACAAAAATTAAGCACTTGGAATTTTAGTCAAATTTAATTACAAAACACTATTCTAAAACTCTCTCAACATAAGATGTTGACAAAACTGCCGATAAAACAGTCCATCAAACACTTACGCTAAAGGGAGACTACTCTTGGTCTGACTCTAAACTGGGTGATGTCTAGTATGTTTATTGTATAGCGCAAACGCACACCTATCAGTAACCAGTTTATCAGCATGCGTTTTACAAATGACAGACGTCTGTGTTTACTTTATTTTGACATCTAGATCTATGTCAATTTATTTTTAGTGTTGATAACTTGGAACATTATTATTTAAACATATAAAGATGGGAATTGTCACTGAATAATTTGACAAAAGTCTCATAGGGACATTGATAGAGACCATGTGCTTATTGATAGACTAAAAAGCTCTAGAAATCTGTGAGTGTTTCTATTTTCTGTTTTGTGTTCAGAAAACAAATTCACAACAATTAAATATTGAGATAGCAAATATTCCAGATTGAGATTGCAGATAGAAGTCTATTATGAAGTTATAATTATACTTTTATGGGGTTCCCTTTATACCCTTTGGTTGTGATTGAAACAGAATGATGTTTTTTTTTAATTTAAATTTAGAATTTTAGAATTTTCAAAACATTGTACATGATGGGATTTTAGATGAAATTGATATGAATTAAGTCTTGTTTCACCCCCTTTTTTTTCAGTGATGATATAAATTTATTTTTCTTAAAGCAGCTATTTCTATAAGAAAAACTCATTTTGTTCTTCAAATCCATTCATGTATTGTTGACGGTGTGATTCTAAAGATTCTAAGTTCTAAAGACATTGAATTAAAATGATAATTGGAGGAAAACAGAAATTCAATTATATAGTTATATGTGTGAAAACAATTATTTAGACTTACAAATTCAAAGATAAAAAAAACCCATGGGATGCCATCATGGTTTGCGATATAAATTAAAGATTGATATTCTGGCAAGAGAACACATTGTCTGATACAAAATGAAACAGACGAAGCATGGAGCATTTACCAGTGATCAGGAATTTGATGAATCTGAGTAAAAACATATTACCAGTAAGATAACAAGTGGGTACACTTTGGAACAGAAAATTTAAATGAATCACTGAGACTTTATCTTTTTAATTTAAGTAATCTATACTTCGATTAAAACTGTGCAACTAGAATTTGGTTTGTGCAACCTAGCTTTTATCTCAGGTTGCACCTGGTGCAAGTAGGTAAGCATCCTCTAAATCGACCCCTGCATACAAGTACTGTAGTGTAGTACTCTTTGTGACATTCGGCATCAAGGGCACTTTTGGAGTCACATAAAAGTGCTCCATATTGTTAGAAGCCGTCTACCCTACTACCTACTATGATGCTGAGTGTCAGACGAGGAAGTATCCCTAACATCTCTGTTCAATAGGAAAGTTGTAAATGTACATGCAATTTATTTGTGAAGAGCTACATTACTAGAAATGTCCATGTATTGGGGCGGGTTTCAAGTAGTTCTTGTAAATAAAATAAACTAATGTATTACACTGCCCCAAAAAACCATGATTTCTTATTTCAGAAAGTCAACCTTCATGTTAAATTGAGACTTTTTTTCAATGCTTTGCAAATAATAAAAACCTGACAAAGTCTCCCAAATTGTCTTGAATAATCACCATGTAGTTGAAGTAGAAGGAAACTTGAGTAAGGGAGTGTGATAGCTTGCATTGCTCAATTAAATCTCTTAACTAGCTTACACTCAGTGTGATTAACCGGTTATATAAGCAGTAAGATATAGAGTTTGTTCACTTGCTGTGGATAATTGGTTTTATCCCATGTGTTGAATAACAGAATGTATCGGGGCAATGTGTGCTTATATTGGAGTAAATAACAACATTAATGGAGCATGTAATAATATAGTCTTGGTACTTTATAAATAGCAGAAAAAAGAATTCATTGGTGTGTAATTTTGTCAATTCAATACAAAAATACAACCGCCTGAAATTATTATGTAAGAATTGATGGACTCGGTTAGTACCTAGATAGGTGTTATGTCTCTAACTTGTAATTAAGAAGTTCCAGATGAATAAGATTCTGTAATACATATTTTCCAGGTGCTTTCGATCGTTTCTATTGATTCTGTTCAGGTTGTCTGACCCTGTAGGTATAACAACACAAACTGGTAGCATTGCGTAACATAATAATTGTGTCAATAACTATTACATTGTGTCAATGTAGCGGCTATGTTTCCACCTAAGATTGAGTGAACCACAGTAATCACATGTTATAAATATTAACGTCTCAAGCTGGTGTTAGTATTTGTTATTTCATAGTTTATAGCCTGTAACACCAGGAAATAATATTATATCGAAATATAACTATATCAATCTCTAATTACCTTGATATGTTTCAGGCTTAATTAGTAAGTTCCAGTTTTATAAGTGTATGTCATACAAAGTGACACTGTGTATTATTAATTAGGGTAAAGCCATTCTGGGTGGATAATTTACTGGAGTTATAACCACTATAATTGATAGTGTAGGTTTGAAGTTAACATTAGTCCATATGATATTTAATTTTAGAAAGCCACCAGCAGATGCCTCTATTGAAAAAAAACCCAAACAACTGGATCCTTAGTGTTGAATGATATATATAAATTAGTTCCGTGCTTAATCCACATGATGAGGTTTGATCCACATTGTGATGTTGACAATGTCTACACGTCTTGTTTGCAGCGTACGTGAACATCATGCAGTCTATGTGGAAGGACCGGGCGGACAGCTACATCAGTATAAACCCCTTCAAACTGCAGGTTCAGAAGTTTGCTCCCCGATTCATGGGATATGCGTGAGTAGATTACGTTTATAATGTTGATGTTATAGAGTTCATGACAAGCTTCGAGTAATCGTGATCTGATATAACATTGAATTTACATACAGACATGATTATTTTCTGGTTAATATTTTTTCGTTGATAGGGATTTTAGAAGTTGATTTAATGAAGGTGAACAAATTGTATGAATAGTCATCACTTGTTTGATACCGGTGCTGATATCTGCACTAAAAAGGTGACAATTATTGCAATAAGGAAGTTGACCATCAGTAGGACTTGTTATCCTTCATTAAATGTCAATTTTGTTTTGTGGTACCACAAAAAGAAATTAAAAAATTAAAAAATTAAATGTCAATTCGTGAAAAGAGGTGTTCATGATTACATCATCTCGAGAAAAAATATTAGTATCTAGATCAATGAATAAGCAACGACATCACTAATTTAGTTGTCATTAAATGCTCTTTCTAACGCCTGCTCCTTTCCATTTACCGAAGTTTGTTCCGAACATCCGGTACATGTATATGTGGCTCAGAACATTGTTTTTGGTGTACGGAACATATTTCAGTGCTGTGGGCTTGCACCAATGGGAACATGTTCACATGCCAAGAGCAGTGTTTTGAGCCACTCCTTTCACTTCACACAAGTAACTGACGTTCGGAACAAACTTTAATAAACTACTTACCTCAGCATTGTAAGGTTTCACTGAATAATTTACAGACAACAAGACTCCCAGGAGTTCCTCCGCTATCTGCTAGAAGGTCTGCACGAAGATGTCAACAAGGTCACGAGCAAACCCAAACCTATCGTGCTGGACGACGATAATCTGGACAGGAAGAGGTGAGCACTTTCTACTTTCTTCAGAATTATGGCCCTGGTTTCTCTCTTAAGGAACACCAAACCTATAATGCTGATAAGAATTTTGACAAAGTCATAGACGAATCCAGGAATTTTGAGAGGGGGCTGACATATTGAGAGGAGGTGGGGATGGGGATTAACCCAGGGCCTCCACCAACTTATCTTGCTGTATGGCGGAAGAGGTACACACTTTGACAAAGTTATTATCAGACTTCTTTCGACCACGAGATTCAAACCTATTATGGTATCTGCTGTGGGTTGTAGACAATTGTTACCAAGTGAACACTAGTTAGTCTAACCTTTGCCTGACTATAGTTCTCCTACTATCAGGGGTAGGGTCGATACTTTGTTGGTTCCTTAGTAGAGTTGTGTCATACAATATTCATAGATTGGTTTGTACAACAGTGATAGTCTGGTCATAGTTGTCCCAATCCTCCTTTAATTTTTAATTTAATAACACTTTATTGTCCTCATTACTATGAATTCGGAAATTCGATTTGTGCCAGTGGCACAGGGCAGCGCCAGTTCAAGCGTTGTTCTATCCTTATAATACTGAGCGCCAAGCAAGGAAGCAACAACTCCCATCTTTTAACGTCTTTTGGTATGACGCGGCCGGGAATCGAACCCCGACCTACCGGGTGACGAGCAGACGCTCTACCAACTGAGCTATGCAGTGTTGTTCCTAGGTGATCTGCTGAGGGGGTCATTTCGGCCAATTCTGAACAAATGGGACCCTTTGCAATGGTAAAAGTATCCTACTGCTCAAAATTTTAAGGGACACCTAGCCAAAAAGTGGGCAAATTTCCCCAGGACCTCCTCTAGGATTCTAGGTTGATGATAACCTAGACAGTGACATTTATCTTTGAAATATACTCTCAGTCATAATACAGATTTTACGACGACACTGAAATGTAATACGTGGTTTTTGAAATGTATTCAAAGAAAATAATTCTTTGTTTTTTCCCCAGCAATAAATACGTGGTCTTTGAAATGTATTCAAAGAAAATAATTCGTTGTTTTTGTCCCCAGCGACCATGAGAAGTCTGCTGAATACTGGAGAGCTTATCTCAACTTTGACAACAGTAAAATAGTTGGTGAGTTGGAAAACGTTTATCCATTTGTTTCACTTCATATACAGTCAAGCCGCGATAATCCGGCCACCGATTATCCGAATCTCGCAGTTTCCGAACGGTAGGAAGATGTAACCAAACTAATCTCTATAGTAGTCCTCAGTACTCAGTAGTCCGAACATTTCACTATCCGAATGTTTTTGATGAAAAACGGAAGCGTTCGGATTATCGAGGCCTGACTGTACATTTGTTAGTCTGCCAAACGTTTTATGACACCTACTTGAATCAGTGTTGGAAATCTGCCAGTCAGCCAATTGCAGGTTCTTTTCTGACTGGACCAGTGTTGGAAATCTGCCAGTCAGCCAATTGCAGGTTCTTTTCTGACTGGACCAGTTGCACAACTGGTCAGCAAGTCTGTCTGGCTTGTGTAGTTTTCAATTATCCAAGTGTCAATGTACTGCATCGAGTGTCAAATTTAAGGCGAGGGTATTTTAAGTTGGGAGAACTTGTTCCTAATCCTTTCACAATGAATAAAATATGTTTAAATTAAACTTTTTGTAGATGGACTGGTTGCATTTTCAAACCACAAAGAAGTAAAAGTATTGTGAACATGAAGTCAATTTTTTTTTCAGTGAGGGAAACAAGATATATAGAGGATATCTGTCTTTTCTTGACAAATACCATGTTTATCTCATCGAGTGAGATAGAAAGTTTATATTTTCACGAGTGGCACAGCCGTGAGTGAAAATATATAACTTTTCTTCATCACGAGATGAGATAAACATTTTATTTGTCAAGAAAATACAGATATTCATATAATATGTGATGTTATCCTTGTAATTATGCCATTATAGGGTCGTTTTCTTGTTGAGCGGCTGCTAGGAACACCCTGTCACCACAGTACCAATGTGACGTCATAAGAGAATTCCCTATGTCAGGCCCATGTTTATGACATCAAATTATATCAGTCACTGTTCACAGTGAAAATATAAGTTATTTTCACTGTAGCTTAATACACGATTTATTTCACTGATAAATCCCAGTATTTCCTTGCTCGTCATATAATGAAACATTTAATCTTGTTTGTATTAATTGATGAATCTAAATACGTTTTGTAATATCAAACATATTAATGAGAAACAATCTCAATTCAATTAAAACTTCTTCTCTGCAAGAGTGTGACATTTCGGTGAAGATGCTAACACCATATCAGCATCTACTCCGAAATATCACAACCTTTCGATAAAGAAGTTATGAATCCATAAAGCTTGTTTATCATTCATCTTACCAACTTCTAAGTGCCACTCAAAGTAGTCACAATATGTAGGTTTGTGTTCTGAGTTGAATATTTTAAAACAAAAAAACTCCACTCATATACACGACCATACCAGTCTGATTAAAATCGATCTTGTTCCGAGGAATAAAATTTGCAAAATTATGCATCTACCGGGATACGAACAGGTTCTGTAGATTCCTCTCCACAAGGTCTGAAAACACCTTGTATAGGCGCATGTATTGAACCAGTTCAGCACAGCCAAAGCCCAGTCAAATAGTTGACCAATCACAACGTACGTACTATTTAAACGGTCACTGTTTTGAAAGCATTCGGAGCAGACCAAAGGATAGCTGTTTGGAGTTATCTGCCCCTAGCTTCTCGCACCAAAAGAATTTTTTGGGCGTCTTTTGATAAGCTACCTGAATTGCGCTCGAACACGCGAGTCTAGGCACTGTTATCAGACGGTTTGGCATGGAACCTACGACCGATATGAGTTTGTATCCCGGTAGATGCACTATTTTGCAATTTTTATTCCACGGAAAACTGTCGATTTTAATCAGACTGACGACCATACTGGACAAAATTATGAAGTAAAAGAAGTACATATTTATTGTTTCAGATATATTTGTTGGCCAGCTGAGGAGTGAGCTAAAGTTTTCCTGCGGTCATCGCTCCGTGACCTTTGACCCCTTCTGGGATTTGTCTCTTCCAATCCCAAAGGTATATATATGTCTTTCCTTATTATCAGTAACCTTATGAGCTTGTGTCGTTCCACATTTTGATCTAGTTTCAAAGAACGAAAGCAAACTGGTGCATTCAATCAATCCTTTACCATGGGTACAAGAATATTCCTGTCAGCGACAGATTATCTAGTTTTGTTGAAATGTTGTGTAAATTGGACTTTCAGAGTGGTTTGGGACTAATTTATTCAGCAGTTAAAGTGTAAATGATTTTATTTCGTCGTTCCAGAGGGGCTGTAGCACGTTTTTTGCAAATTTTATTTTTTCAAATTTCCCATTCATAATGATAATTCATGTCATTTATATTTACTTTAGAGGGTAAAATATCTTCTTAAACAAACCAAATTCCCGTAGTGGTAAAAACAGTGTTGCATATAAAACAAAAATTGCATGGCGGCCATTTTATTGTGAACACAATTTATTATTTCGATTGACAATAAACGATTTCCATGGCTTTACGCAACCATGTACACTCATTTTTAAGCTCGATTTTCCGAAGAGGGAAGGGTGTTTTACTGTTGGTGACATTATTTTTCAAAAACATTTCATCAACTTATTTGAGAAAAAAAACGTGCTACTGCCCCTTTAAGGCTTCTTTTCTAAAGAAATAAAATGTGTATTTTCAATTTATATTGATCAAGTTATTAGAGATAACAGTCACATGCTGAGTTAATTCGTGTGAAACTATTCAAGTGGCTCACTTAGCAGACAGAACCTGTTAACAAAGGTAAAAATGAAAGAGTTTCCATGGGATGAAGGACATAGATGGAGTAGTACCACATTGACAACTTTTTGTATATTATATACAAAAGCAGAATTTTCTTGGAAACATCTTTTTTATTGACATTTCCGAGTATATGCTTACCCCTTCATCTGGTTGATTGTAGTGAGCTCTGTACCAATGGGTGCTCAACTTCCCCCACAAGGTGTAGCTCGAGTCTGTCTCCATCACTGGCTAATTTAAGCCATGTCGCATTTCCTTAAATTTTCCATGCTGGTGCATCCGAACCCACTATACAGTTCAGGTGCACGAAGCAGCTGGGTTAGCACATGAGAGTTTAGGAAATGCAGCAAGGCTTGAATTAGTCAGTAATGGAGACTGGAGGAAGTTAAGCCTTGCGGAGGTAAGTTGGCGGATGCTGGCCCTTTTTGCTTGTGAAGTGAAAGATAGATTTGTAGAACAATGCCTTTCTCTACCTCTATTGTTCTTTTCCTTTCAGAACCGTTACGATGTCAGTCTGGACGACTGTTTTCGGTTGTTTATGAAGGAGGAGGAGTTGCAAGATGAACCTGTAAGCATAACCAATAGAAATACATGTTAAACATCAATTTGTTGATATTTGTAACACATCATGCCTGAGGTGTAACACAATCCAGCCAACATCATTTTCATAATTAAAACATAACTTTAAGGAGGAGAAATATTGTATTTGTGCCAATTATCCTCTTTATGCAAAATAGCTTGGCCACAAGTATGTCCTTCATGCCGTGGAGTTCAGTGCTGTAAAGTATTCCTCGTTATTATTTCAACCTTTCTTTAAGCTAAGAACAAAATCCTGGTAACGTTCTTGACTTGATTTTAAATCTAATTTCTTTCTTTGTTGTGATATTTTCCAGACGTGTGCCAAATGCAAGAAGAGAAAGCCCTGCACGAAGGGGTTTTCCATCCAGAAGTTTCCCAAGATTCTTGTGCTCCGTATCCTTTAGTCATGATTCTAATCTCTCACAACCAAATAACATTTCTCACTACATAAAGCAGGTTTACCCCTTGTAGTTTTCAGTTTAGATGTTAAAATAGTAAAAACTGCCTCTATCAAGTCCAGATCTGGTAGCATGTTATATTTTACAGACGCTTCAAATTCAACCCTTCTGAGTTGTTAGCATGTTGGGCTTAGGATCAAGAGGTGTGTGGTTTGAATTTTGTCAAAGACTCAGTAACTTAGTCTGCTGTGGATTACTGTACATGCAGTCTGGTTTAGATTCAATTTCTCCCTTAATTTCAGTGCGGTACCACCCATGACACCCAAGTTTCACTGTAATGTTCTTTGGGGCTTTCTTTCTGCAATAATACTAGCCACATACATTACGTAGAGGGTAATGTCCGAGTAACTCTCCATTCCTTAAAAATAATGGAGCCGAGGCCCATTATTTTTAAGGAATGGAGAGTTACGAGGACATTACCCTACTTAAATTACACTCAAAGTATTGCTATTTTATCAAAATTGCTTTAAAAAGTTAAAGAAATTAAATTTATACTTAAAATATATGATGTGATGTGTAACTCTCCATTACTGAAAAATAATGGAGTGACAGAACAATAGGATGACGTCACAAGTGTGATTTAACTTTCAAAAAGACTGTAAGCCAAAACTGACCTCACATCATCTCACTCCAAAAGACAAGATATATTCCAGGAATGCAAATGTCTGTCTTTTTCCAAACCCTTCTTTCATTTAGACTTGCTTCTCAGGTGAATATCATATTTTGATTTTAAAGAGGCAGTAGCACGTTTTTTCGCTGAAATAAGTCTATGAAATGTATTTGAAAAATAATGTCACTTAAGTAAAACGCCCTTCTCTCTTTGTAAAATCAATTAAGAAATGAGTGTACATGGTTCCGTAAAGCCTTGAGAATCGTTTTTGTCATTCGAAATAATAAAATGTGTTCACAAAAAATGGCCGCCATGCAACTTTTGCTTTATACGCAACACCGTTATTACTACTATAGATAGTTGGTTTGTGTAATAAGATGTTTTACCCTCTAAAGTAAATTCAAATTACACAAACAATCAATTTAAATAGGAAATTTGAAAAAATAAATTTTGCAAAAAAACATGCTACAGCCCCTTTAAATAGGGAGAATTTAAAGAGAAAAATGATACAGATGGGGTGGGTGCAAGTAAGACTCAAGCTTGGGAAATTGTATTTTTTGTCAAATTTTTCCCCGCAGTTGCCGTATATAAGACAAAGAGGGTTTTTACTAAAGCGTTTTGGCAGAATCTACCTATTGTCAGTTTAGGTTCTGTTCAGGGTGGCAACAATGGACTGTGCAAGATCAAGAAATCTTAGTCTTCAATTTAAAAACATAGCACTACAAATAAATCCTGATAAGCTACTGAGCATATTTCTGTTGATGTATTGTCATCTAATGTTGAAGTTGTAGACTGTTGAAGTTTCCTTAACTTGGCCGAGACTTGAAGCGATTCAGCCAGGAGAAGTTTGGACGGAAACTGTCGACTAGTGTTGAGTACCCCACCACCTCGCTCGACCTCAGTGACTATGCAGCTGAGGGGGGTACGTGTATTTGTTTCCTCTTGTTGACAATCTACTGGTAATATCACCATCAAAGTTTGATAAATTCACAAGTTCAGCTTTTCATAGGTACCTGAAGGTAAACAAAAATACGTTTCTGTCTTTACTGGCATAGCCGCTAATGGCTGCGATACTGCATACAAGCTGCGTTAAACAATAAATCACTCATGAGACCTGCTCCATTTGATTTACCGGTTTGTTCCGAACGTCCGGTACATACACAAAGTGACAGGAGTGGCTCCAAACACTGTTCTGGGCATGCTGAACATGTTCCATTGCTGTGCTGCTTGCGACACCTATTTCAAAGGAACAAGTTCCGCACACCCCAAACAGTGTTCAGAGACACTCCTTTCACTTCGCACATGTACTTAACGTTCAGAACAAATTTCAGTAATCGAAGATAGCATCTCTTCTCACTCTTAACTAGCACTGTCGCTTGTGGTTTCAACATCTAAGGAAAGATATAGGGCATAAACTTTTATTATAAATGGCAAATTTGAACATAATAAAAAAATGCTAAAAATGTGCTACAGTGATGTGATGTGAAATGATGACATGACTATATGTTTGCAGGCGGCCGAGGGCCAGTATACAACCTTTACGCAGTGAGCAACCATTCTGGCAGCACTCACTCGGGCCACTACACCGCAATATGTAAACACCCCCACACCGGCGACTGGAATCTCTTCAACGATACCAGGTGGGCTTTGTCTACAATAATAGAAATACTAGGATTGACTCGTCAATACTTAGGTCTTCAAAACGCTGTTTGATCTTCATCTCCATATTTGACGGAAGCATTACCTTCAATCACAGAAACAAACATTTGATATTTCTAAGTTTTGCAAAGTGATCCTTCTCAGTAGCAAAATTTAACTGTTTTGAGGTTTTACATTTTGGGTTATCTCCCCTGTTGAGGTTGAATATCCCAATTTCACTAAACATTCTGTTATCTCTGAATCAATTACACAAATCTTTTGCAAATAATAATAGTAGGAATTTTAAATATCTTTATACCTAATTGATAATGATGATGCCAGTAACAGATATGTAGGTAGTGGGCTGGCTGGACTGGCAAGCTAAATTGCGAAATTTTCACAAGGGGAAGTTGATTACCGGTATTATAGATTTGACTTGATTACATAAATTTTCAATAATTTGTTTTTTTCCAGAGTTTCACAAGCGAGATCGAACCAGGCAGTATCCTCAGAGGGTTATCTCCTCTTCTACGAGCAAGCGTAGGTGGCGCTGCTCTCTAGTCAATCTGTTAGAGACTTGATGATTGGTCACAATTTCCTCCTCCGAAAGTCCGAATGTTTTATGCTCACAGATTGGTCACCTATATTCATTGGCTGTGAGATGGAAGTGTGGTGTGTGATTGGTCCGTTTCTCAGCAACGATTTGTCAAAAACAACCTTCAATACTAGGAGTGATGTCATTTGCCTTTTTGTTTTTTGTTCAGCCAATCACAAGACATTTTACAACTGATCACAGGAACCCTAGTGTGCAAAGGCCTTTAAACAAAGGGCATGTTTATTCCCTTGCAAACACAAACAATGGGTTATAACCATCCTATTTATTATTTTTTGGATGGTTTGTGGATCGTGACATCAAGTCAAGTTTCGGTCAGGAGCTTCTCTTTATGTAAGTCTAGAGTATTTATAATATCGTCTATTTGATTGATGAATGCTGTTAACCCCCCTGCTGCCGTGACACACTACTGGCACCATGTGCTTGCCTGGCAGGTACTCTGATTCTAATACGGATTTAAAATTGTTGAATTATTTATTATTTAGGAAAATCATTTTAGTTCTGCGTTTTTATCAGATGAGGTTGACTAGAAGTTATCAAAGAACGATCTTTTGGCAGGAATATTTTTAGTGGTTTTTTTTAATTGTTTTTTTTTATGCAACTAGTGAAACAAAGTTCTGTGATATTTGTTTACAAAGTGCTCTCCTAACCTTGTTATTTAGAGGTCTCGTAAATTATTGCATATCTTATTTATTTTATTTTATATGTAGATACTGCATATACTGGTTATAGTGGAGATATACAAGAGTTGTCTTGTTATCGTGTCCTTGGCTTCCATTAAGAGTTGTATCATTAAGACAGTAATGCATACAAATACTGCATGATGGTTTAACACAGATATTTTATATAAGCAATATTCATGTGACTAATTTTGTAGCAAGTTTGTAAAATAACATTCTGTTCTTGACTTTCAAATATTATCCATTTGAATTTTTATACTTAAATAATTGCATGATAAAGCGGAACTGTTATGGTTATAGATATTTGATATATAGAATTTTATGTGAATAATTATCTAATTTACATCGTAAACGTGTCCAAGGTATTACTACCTCTTAAGGAATTAATGAAAATATAACCTAATCAAGCTATTTTATTGTTGTTTGTACAGACATTTTATTTTGTTTAATTTTGAAATACACACAAAACTGAAGGTTCAATTCCTGTCCAGCTTTCCTCAGTTATAAACTGTTGTGAATATAAAATATTGTGAAATATAAACAAGTTTTAATCCTTGGTTTGAGTGAGATTAAGTTTGTTTGATTTAATATCATTTGTTTCATACAGAATATGAATATTTAAAGTGAATTCTTTATTTGATTCAAGATATATTTATGACAGTGATATGTTTCATTATTTATGAAAATGAAACAACCAAGACAGTTTTCTACTCGTCTAATTTGCTTATTTGAGTTTGGTCATTACAGACATCTTTGTCCATGATCAGAAACCTTAACAATTTTAAGATAATATCATATTTGTAAGAATTTACTCTTGAAAATAACTATATTTTAAAATAGAATTAATATTTCTGTAAATTACTCATAATGGTAATACATTTATTTCAATAAACTTTTGACTTCTGACAACTTGGATTCCAAGCGAATCATTTGAGGATTTCTTCTTAAACTTTATATTTTCATAATATAATGATCTTGCCATGTTAGAATCTCACAATCAGATGCCGTCCAAAGCAGTTGTTATTACTAAGTCTGGGAAATGTTTACTGCATTACAATATTATTCTTTATACTTTTATCAGGTCTATGATATATCAGACTATAATAGTTCAGGGCAAAACTTTAATTCAGTGAAACCATATGCTGCTCAAGACTACTCTTAGTCTCTAGTTCCATGGGCGTAACTGAGAAGTGTTTAGTCCAGACCTGCATTACAATATTATTATTTATACTTCCATCAGGTTCCTGTCAAGATTACCATAGTTGAAGTAGTAATCACCCTGGTCCCCCAACCTCCCTCACGGTTCGACTATAATACTATACACTTAATTATTCATGGTGAGCATAATGGCCTCACCATGAGTAATTAAGTGTTTTATTACACCGAAATTTTTCAGACTATAGTATGTATTTTCCTTTTTGTCAAATTGACCCATCAGCTGAAAGCGAAAGTCAAAACAAACAGTCACGTGACAAATCACGGTCAGTCAATATCTTAGGTCAGTGACAGAAATTTCTCTCACAAACTGACCTCATCACTGAAATCGGAGGTCAATGTACAAATATATTTTCGATCACATGGTGTGAACTGGCCAATGATATTCTTACAAATTTAATAGAGGTGTAATACATGATACTAGTTAAGGCCAAACTGTACTCCATTGCAACCAATGTTGTTCGAGACTGCTCAAGCAGTGGCGGATCTAGAGGGGGAACCCTCGAAGCCAATCCCCCATCCCCCTTTCGAAAAATTTTGCATGTAAAATTAATGGGGCCTCATTGGTGAAAATCCTCCTTTTCGTTAAGTAACTCCTCATCCCTTTTCTGCATCTACCTTTGTCTAGCGTGCAGATTTAACTTGTTTAGGGGGCGGGATAGCGCAGTGGTTAGCGCATTCGGCTTCGGATCAAGAGGTCCAGGGTTCGAATCCCACCAGGGGCACGGCAACTTTGTCTGCAGTAGAGAACTGTTCTGCACGCAGGCAGGTTTGGGTGCAATGCAACACTGAATTTCAGTGCAGTACCACCCATGGTTCGCTAGTTCCAGCCGATGCTCGCAGGCCACATGGCATTGCAGGCTTTCTCCCTGCCATAATACTAGCAGCCGCGATAAAAATGAAATACTCTGCGTTAAACCCCAACTCACCTCACCTCACCTTAACTTGTTTAACAATATTTGCATAAAAACTTTTTGAAACAAATTTTGCTGTGAGTTGAAAATCCTCTATCAGGGCCAATTCTATTGATGACGTGACCATTGTCAGTAGAGCACAGATCTTTATTGTGAGTCGGCACCATTAATTTGGGCCCAAAACATGCAAATATTCAAAGGAGCATCATGCATAATAAGGCTAAGGTTATTATTAAAGGGGCAGTAGCACGTTTTTTTGCTCAAATAAGTTGATGAAATGTATTTGAAAAATAATTTCACCAATAGTAAAACATCCTTCTCTCTTCGGAAAATAAAGTTTAAAATGAGTGTACATGTTTCCATAAAGCCATGGGAATCGCTTTTGTAATACAAAATGATTAAATTGTGTTCACAATAAAATGGCCGCCATGCAATTTTTGCTTTATACGCAACACCGTTATTATCACTACGGATAATTGGTTTGTTTAATAACATGTTTTACCCTCTAAAGTTAATATAAATGACATAAACTATCATTATAAATAGGAAATTTGAAAAATTAAAATTTGCAAAAAACGTGCTACAGCGCCTTTAATAAGGGAAGGTTATTATTAAAGATATTTATTGGGTAAGGGTTTGTGGCTGAATCCTATGATGGAGACAGGGTTGTTATTACCCCAATTCTGGTTATTCACATTTGCTAGTCTTTTTTTTCCATTTGTGGAATATGTCCATTTAATAATGCAGGGAAATTATTTTGGCAAGACAGGATAATAGCTGATAAAGCCCTTTACATGTTTTATTGCATAATTATTTAAATACCTATTATTATTATAAATATATTTTTTAATAGTCATCATTGCACATGTATTTTAGTCCGCTACAGCCCTAGAGCTAAATATGTGAATCAACTTATATATAAATTCTTTGAGGTTTGATTTGTACAATCATTTATATTTCATTTCTTTCAGGGTAAAAGTCAATCACCAAATTTGATTTCAGTGGTAATCAATATATGAGTATGAAATTTAAATTCATTTAATTTGATATAAGGAGAATATCATTATGTGAAATACTATGGGTTAATCTAAGAATTCTTTTTGGTGAAGGTTCATGAGTATTTATTTCAATATCAGCAGAATATTATGTGAAAAACTATGAGTTAGTGATTGTCAGAATGATTGTTTCTTCTAAATATGATCTGACTTCTATATATCTCATGCTCTTTAATTGTCAGTGAATTGTATTTTATACAAATGAAAGCAATGTATTTATCGTTTGGCTAGTGTGTGCACCTACTGCAAGATACTGTATAGAAAACAAACTATTCTTCCAAGCAGGTTACCAAATCTTGATTACTCAACTTGTTCTCACTAACTTCACACACGCTCACCTCACAAATTATTATACAGTATTTATAATATTTTCACTATGTATTCATATTCTTGTATATTGTACATACATAGTTTTAAATACTTGTACAGTATGTATCTGATCTATAGTTTGTACAGAAAATAGGATGCTTGGACTGTTTTTGTACATCAGACATAGCCCTGTGTGTAAGTAATTGTGAATATTATACAATGTACCCTGTCCTGGTGACAGGTAGGACAAAATGGAATGAGTTACCTGCTTATCTGTACTTATATGTACTTATATGTACTTACCGGTAGGTGATTGTCACTGCTCTATTGAAAACTGCATGAAGAAAATATTGATTTGTGTTATTTCTTTAATTAAAACACCTTTTAGTGCAACATCTTTCATCGGCAACGCTACCTTAGTACCCTGATAGTTTCATCAGCTTTTGCTTCGTGATGTAACCGGCATCTTCCCACGGCAAGGTTAAAATGTATCGCGATCTCTCCATTTAATACCTGCCTTCAACCTGGTGAAAGTGGTGAAACGAATCAGCGACACCTATTGTGATCACGAGTTACGTCCCTTACCATCTGCTTACATACAGCCAATGAAACCGTTTACATTCGGAACCAATTCAAAATAGCGACGATCAACACAGTTACAGAGGCAATACAACTGTCTTCTGATTGACTTATCCGATTAGCCTGCAGTACGTTAAAATCTTAGCACTGAAAATGCAAGGGTTGAGGTCAAGGGCGGAAGGAGAAGATATGGAAATCTTTTTGTTACACCTGTGACGTTGTGAAGATGTGTTACCGGGTGCTGTTTGAAGCATGTTTTATGACCTGTCAGCTAATGAAACGTTAAGATTTGAAATTTGGTGGTTGCTCGTCTAGTGCTGCAACTAGGCAGGTAGGTCACGATAGGATACATATCTCGATACAGCTGCCATGATTCAATACATATCACGATACACAAAGTTTTATCAAAGCCTAGGTCTCAAAGTTCAGAAAGTTTTAATCATTCAGTTTTATGTTTCATCATACAATTTATTTTTAAAATTCCCAATGTTTTCATTTTGAAATACTATAATACACTAATGAGAAAGCATTTACTGTATTTGACAAGATAAGAAATAAATTTCACTGTATACATATAATTTTGTTTTGTACCATATCGTTTCACTGGCAAATCGTATCATATCATGAATCGGGATGATCCACCGGTGTATCATTGTATCGTTTTCTGTCTCCTCATCCAGGCTGCCAATATTGCCTAATTTTAAGTCATGTCATTGGCTGATTATATATATCATGATGATACGAGGCATAAGCTGAGTCAACAATCAGGGGGATTGAAGTAGCCTTGCTGATACAAATATGTAGCAGAATGTCCGTAATAATGGGTGAACAAATCTCAACAAGCTGAAGCTGTAGACAGAGTTACAGGCAGATGAGTCTTTATTCATGCACTCATCGTTGAATGTTTAATTATGCATAATAGAAGGAAATGTTTTCCATGCACTTATCATTTTTCAAGAGTGACTGGGGTGGTAGGAAGTTTAAATACATAAGTATATAAAATAATAATGACACGAGAAGAACTTCAGTCGAAAACAAAAGCTGCTCATTCTTCAAGTCAAATTATTTGTGGACCAATTGATGATTGCGTTTAGCAATGATGATTTGGCAAATTGAAATAATACAAATGACAGATGACAATACAAAATTGTTACATGTGCTAATAAAAGGGATTGGACAATGCCTGAGAAACAGACCTTTTATGAAATACTTGTTATGTACAAGTAATCAAGGTAAGACGTGAGACAAACAGTATTACACATATGGTGTCTATTCTTTTACACAGTCAATTACTTTTTCAATATTTGAAACTTTTGATGCTGATTTCTCAAATCAGGTACTTGTACAGATGCTTGAATATATATATGATATTGTATATAGGGTTATTTTCTGTAGTAGCATAATGATACAGAGAAGTCTTTATGTCCAATACTTGTCTGTCAGTCTAGAAGAGGATAACATGGAACATATTTCATGGTCTTATCCGTGAAACTGAAGGCACTGCATTAGAAGCAAACAGACATTGCGACCTGTATATATTTCTGAATCAAGTAAAAAATAAGATTTCCCAACAAACAAACCCCCTGAACCCATCTTCTTGATTACAACCAATCAGGACTCATTATCTCAATCACCGTTGGATAAGAACAGAGGTTATGTGGGAAGATAAGAGTTAGGTAACCTCAGTTGAGAGAGAATGGATATATAAGCAGTGCAGGGGCAACGATATGATGTGGTTTCGTACGTCCCAACTTCCCAACGCAAGGCCTAACTCTTGCCAGTTTCCATTACTGGCTGATTTAAGTCTTGCAGTATTTCCCTCGCTTTTCTGTGCCAAGATAGTGGATCACTGCACCTGAAATACATAGTTGGCTCCGATTTCCCAGCACGGAAACCTTAAGGAGATACTGCAAGGCTTAAATCAGCCAGTGATGGAGATTGGCAAGAGTTACGCATTGGGAAGTTGGTTGTACGTCAATCAACCATTTTGTTACATCTAGGATAACATCAGCGAGTGATAAACACAAAACCAAACTTGCTCTCATTTAATACCATTTCTGGGTACTCATGAAATAATTAATTGTATGGGTATCGAAATTGCTTCACATGATTCACTCATATCATGAAAATGGTATTACACAAGATCTTGTTTAGTATTCTCTATCTATTAGAGTGCGGCATGTATGGATTTTCCAAAACTACTGACAAGTGTTAGAAATACGTGCCATTTGGATCGTGAAAAAATGTGACGATGTCCCAAAGTTAAGCAATGTTATACTGACAAACAGACCACTATGTGGTGGTACAAGACTAAGCTATATTAAATATGGAATATTGCTGTGAAGAGTGTAAATAATTCCGTGTGAGATATGTATAGATCACAGTATATTGGTTTGCCTTTGTTGCATGCAAGTCACTAGTTAACCATCCCCCTGCTGTAGCCTGGCTGAGTTGCCAAAAACTCTCTTTATATTACACACATACGTCCTGTTGCACAAACCCCTATTGTAATTAACTGACTCGGGTAGCCTAAGTGCAGTGCTAAGGGATGGTACTAAGGTAAACGTTAGTATTAAGTTTGTTTTATGCTATACCCTGTATTAAAATTGACATGTGTTATCACACATGTGGACAATTCTCATATTTCTTTGTCATTGATGTCATAAAACAATATGACCCAAGTGATCAACTGTCCTAATCTCTAATAACGAAACCGGGAGGTCAAAGGCACAGGAACTTGATAAAAACGTAAGTAAAAGATACGTTAAAACAACCTACACCCTATATCAAATAGAGTAAAGGAGTATTTCGCGCAAGTAATTATGAATTATTTATTGTACATTGAACTACATTCTAATCCCACTCAACGGACCAATCAGATTGTTCGAGTGGGTGTCAACTGCGGAGTAACGTTCACGGGAGAAGTTTTTGCAGTCGATTTTCGAGTTTGAAGAGCTATTAAAATTATCTTAGGGGTGACATATGGTTGAAGTCAGCTGGGTTTTGCAGAGAAATGTATAGTTGATGGGTAAGTGCATTCATTTGTGAATGTCCCCAATTCTGAGCTGAATTTTTATCTTTGATGAATGAACCCTTAGATCAGCAATATGTCTGCCCTTGCTCGTTTCCTCTATTTGATATAGGGTGTAGGTCTTTCAACTTATGTTTTACCTACGTTTTAATTTCGATATCGAGTTCCTTTGTTCAAAGGTCACAGTATTATGCTCCGAAACGCAGAGTCTTTCTCCTCTCAATACTCATTTAAGGGTGTTGATTATAGAAAGTTGTTGAATTGAAAATTAAAACAAAATCTGTTTTGACTTGTTGGAGATGTTTTCAACCAGATTTTAATTTTCTTTTACTTTGGTGTGATACAAATATTGTAAAATTGTAATAAAAAAAAACAACAGATTTATTGTAAACGTTTGAAATAGAGAAAAAAACAAGGTAATAAATAACAGCCAATTTGAAAAAATATTCATAAGTTCTTAAGTAAAAGCATTATTTACATTAAATGTGTACATTTGAAGCTAAAACCACCATGATACTACATAAGTTCACAGATTTAAAGGTGCAGTAGCACGCTTTTTGCAAAATTTATTTTTTCAAATTTCCCATTTACAATGATAGGTTATGTCATTTAAATTAACTTTAGAGGGTAAAACATCTTATTACACAAACCAATTATCTGTAGTGGTAAAAACTATGTTGCGTATATAGCGAAAATTGCATGGCGGCCATTTTATTGTGAACACAATTTATTATTTTGTATTACAAAAATGATTCCCATGGCTTCACCGAAACATGTACACTCATTTAAAACTTTATTTTCCGAAGAGAGAAGGATGTTTTACTATTGGTGAAATTATTTTTCAAATTCATTTCATCAACTTATTTGAGCGAAAAAACATGCTACTGCCCCTTTAACAGAATGAATATTTGAAAATTGATACATTTTATCTGTAATACATATCATCTCTTGAGACTGTTTCGTTCTAAATGAGAGTACAGTTCCAATGTTTATTATGATTTTATATTTCAAAGTTTTCAATATTTATGTTTTTTACAATCTCATTAAAATGTATAGATCTGATCTAAAAAGACCTTTCAGCCACCAACTTTTAACGGGCCGTTAACTAACTTTACGTTAGGAATTTAACGGTCCGTTAAAATAACGACGCTTTGAACAACCGGGCCCTGATCTAATGTTGACCTTTATCTGCAATTGCAATAATATTCCAGGTTTGTCTGTCATTGGCTGAGCTCTCGGTAAACATGTGCATGACAACAGCTGATTGGCTGATATGCCTAAATTAAGTGTTTGTTCTCTGGCCTCCGTTCACCTCTCTAAAAGCGGGGGATCTATCTAATGTACTTGCTTACTTTTTCGAACCCCCACTGAATCTGCCACTGGCAGGAATGATATGAGATAACATTTTAATGAGATTGAATGAGGTATATTGAATAACATTTTAATGAGATTGAATGAGGATATGGTCACACTGTCTACATTACCATTGTAACAGCCCGAATGTTTATGTCAGTATATTTTCACCGAGTCGAAGTCCTGGACAGTTGTTTCCCGCATGACTACCAATAAACTATAACAATAACTTCTTGATTTGGTCATTTGTTGCTATCTGGTCGATGCATTTTGTTTCGATGAATGGGGGGGTGGGGGTGGGGGGGTTAGCACGGTCGGATCAAGAGATCAAAGGTTCGAATCCCTCATGGGGCAGTAGAGAACTATTCTACATGCAGTCAGGTTTGGGTGCAATGCTACACTGAATTTTAGCGTAGTACCACCCATGATTTGCTAGTTCCAGCCGATGCTCGCAGGTTTCACCACAATGCCTAGCCACATGGTGTTGCAGGATTTCCTTCTGCCTTAATACTAGCAGCTGTGATATAAGTGAAATACTCTTGAAAGCAGCGTTAACCCAACTCAACACACCTCACCTCGATGGACATCCTCGATAATCCAGCGCTATTGTTCCGATAAATCTACATACAAGCGCTGGAAAACAGTAAGGGTATTTATCCTTAACCTAGTTACCTCCCTTCGCAATGACTCAGCGAAACGCTTGCTTTCTAACAACCAATGAGATCACTTGAAATCAAGGGTGAAATAACAAGCACTCTCGTGTCAGGATCTTTGCTTTCGCAGTACAGGGATTTTAATCATTTACCTCCACCCGTTTTGATTGACATGAATACACCCTTCTTCTCGTACAGACTTCTTAAAACTTTCTTTTGAGTTTCTGTCAGGTTTTCTACGCTGAATGTGTTACAAACTTTATCGTAATCGAGTGAGTCGGCCGCCGCTATGTTTCTTTCTATAAACAACAGTAGTGATGCGTTTTGATTGGTCGAGTTGTTTACGCAGATAGTGTCTGCGTTTCGTTTCTGATTGGATAACATGGACCCAAGAGGAGGTAACTAGGTTAGGGATAAATACCCTTACTGTTTTCCAGCGCTTGTGTGTAGATTTATCGGAACAATAGCGCTGGATTATCGAGGATGCTCGATGGACAGGAAAGGATCATCATGCTCCATTGTATTTGTTTCCGCTACCCTACTACAATACCCTGATCCCCTGAGCCCTGAACTCTTGTTATTCTGTAGGCTGGTTACTCATCGCTGTATACAGCATGTAATGTTTTTAGCCAATGAAATGTCATGATATGAAAGTTTATGGTCGCCAAATGGTCCTCTCATTTGGGTACTGTTAAAATTGCCAAAATTTAAGTTCTTTCATTTGCTGGTTATTTATAGTCATACAAGAGTTTTAGGGCTCCGGGAATCAGGGTATCACTGATTAAGCAGGACAGATCTAGTAAGAAAGTGTTTATTATTTTGTGCTAGATCTTGCGTTATATTCGCCTCTAATGGATGTGATATTGCCTGAGTTGCAGCAAAAATACCCCACGTACTCTTACAATATATCTATTGAAAAAACAATCTGGCAAGAGACAGACTAACGAGGTCCACCCCTGTCCATGGTATGCCTAAAGCCTTGCAAGCAAGACTCTCACCAGTTACTGGGCTGCAGGGAAACCTGATCCCACCAACCAGAAAATAGAGTAAAATTGCAAAAAATAAAATAAGTTCTATCTTACTTAATTTCTATGATACAAATATAATTAAAGTTGCTTTAGAAAGCTCTCAGAAAAACACCTTTCATCCAAATATACTTATTGCTAACATTTTATATTAGGGTTCATGTTAGCAAAACCACTAAAATGTTTTCACTTTCTTACTTATCCAAAAGACTTGAAATTTTGAACTCTTGATATTCACTAAACATAGATGATATCCTCAAAAGAAGAGTGTTTTAGGGTCAATGGTTTCTTAGATGAAAAATATACCTTGATATATACCTTATATGAACCCCCTCTCACAATCAAAGCATTAAAGTTTCTGTAATGAAATTTACAAATCATAATCTCCATCTTTTAAAGAAAAGACTGCCCAGGTTTCTGGATATCTTCTATTGCTGGTTCATGGGAAGAAGTCGTTCAAAGCTTTCAGGGTGAACCCCCTGCAAAGTTCATATTACTACAAGAATAATGAACTAGTTGCGAGGAATTACGGATTATCTGTCCTGAGTTAATTATTGTGATAAACTCCGAGCTTTAGCAAGGAGTTTGACATAATAATTCACGAGGGACAGTTAATTCGTAATTCCGAGCATCAAGTTGGTTATTCTTTTTCTTACCCAAGATCATCTTAATGCATAAAAATCGAAAAACAAGACGTGAAGCACGGTCTTCGATTAGACTGCAAAATACGAATTATACTCATACGCTCTCTCACACCTTCAAGATGCGCACATCTAAATAGTTTACAACTTGCGCTCTTTTTCCAGAAATATTTTAAAGGAACTGTTGAATTTTATTCCCAAAATGGTTTCCTGATGTAGTAAACAACTCATTTATATCGTAAACAATGTCGCAGAAAAAGAGAAAATTTGTGAAAACGTGAACTGATAATTGCTCTGTTGGAATGCAAGATAGGAGTGTAATTACGTCACAAAAATGACGTCATGGTTAATGACGTCACAAAGCAATGATGTCACGGCAGTGCAGTCGGCGACTCTTGCATGCTGCTTCGCCTTGCAAGTTAAGTACTGTAAATAGGGTCTCGGAAACATAGGTTCAACATGAATTTATATTTAATATGTTTTACTAACGCGTGACTTCAATTAGGTATGCTCGAAATTGTTCAATTATATGATTTAGCTTGAACAGGAGAACTTAGCAATTCATGAATGAGCGCAAAGTAGTTCCGTCAACCAATCAAAATGCAAGTTATATTTAGAAAAACCATAATTCCCATGACCATTATGAAAACTGTAATAACCGGCATATCTGTGCCCGCTTGGGTAAGAAATTATTTATCTCAACCAAATTTACAAACTTGTATCTCAATCCCACAAAGATGTTAATGACAAAATTTCACATTCATATATGAAGAGCGTTAAGAGAAAAAGTCGTTAAAAGGTTTCACTTTTAGCATCTCTGGCTGCCAGATTTGTGGGCATTGGAATTCAAGATGAACAAACATTGATCCCCTAGGTCAGCAAATTACAGCTTTTGGGGTGTAGCGGTTCTGGAGGAGAAGTCAATAGAGTAAAAAGTTAACGGACGACGGCCTAAACCAAAAGCACATCTGGTCTTTCAGGCCTGATGAGCTAAAAAATTATGAGTTTGAAAAGTGGTCAGTGTTGTGGTAGCCTTGACAATATATATAAAGTCCTAAGTCGACTGGTGTCTGTGTAATCCCCCAATGAAGGCTGTCACCAAATTTGACAACATTGGGTGCTGTTTCATTGAGATAATGGGATGGACACCACTGAATAGATAGTTCCATGTTCCATGCGTAGGGGGACAATAATGTTTATCAATTACAGGCTAAGGGTGGGATAGCACAGTGGTTACATGTTCGGCTTCGGATCATGTGGTCTCGAGTTCGAATCCCGCCAGGGGCTTTGCAACTTTGTCTGCAGTTGAACTGTTCTACACATAGTAAGGTTTGTGTACAAAGCTACACTGAAGTTCAGCGCAGTACCATCATGGTTCCGGCCGATGATCACAGGTTTCACCATAATTCTGCAATAAAACTAGCAGCCATGTTATAAGAGAAATACTTCAGAAAGCGGATTTATACTCCAAATCACCTCACTTAGTTATAACCCATTCTCTTCCAAAAGGTTACCCCTCAGATTTCCGATCCTAACCTCTCTCCTAGATGGCCTGAATTTCTCTGCTCGAACAAAATTCCCTAGCAGCAGTAAGGGGTACCTCATACTGTATCCCTGCTTCTTAACCAATGAAAACTCATCTTTCAGCGGCCATGTCGACCAATTGACTTCAAAGATCTTGGCATTTGACTCTTTAAGGGCCTTGCTAATTAGCAACATTCCTTCGAATATGTCTGATGTAAATAACACAAATGAACTTTGTTTGGTATGAGTCTCTGATTTGTCTTCTTTATTTATCAGCATGTTTATGATCAACTGTTTTCACAGGACCAAATTTCAAGGAAAACACATTAAATGAAAAAATGTCTTGCGTTTATTTAATCATTATGACGTGTCATTGGCAAATTTTACTTTTACAATGGTGTCGCTGATTGCACAACTAGATTCAATTGCAACCAATCAGGACACTCGCTTTTTGCCGAAGAATTCAGGCCATCTAGAACAGAGGATAGGATCGGAGATCTGAAGGGAGTAACATCTTTGGGAACAGAACGCATTATAACCAAAAGGACAAACACGCCCAGATAGCGGGATAGCGCAGTGGTTAGCGCGTTCGTCTTCGGATCAAGAGGTCCGCGGTTCGAATCCCGCCAGGGGCACGGCAACTTTGTCTGCAGTAGAGAACTGTTCTACACGCAGTAAGGTTTGGGTTAAGGTTAGTACCACCCATGGTTGGCTAGTTCCAGCCGATGCTCTCAGGTTTCACCGCAATGTATAGCCACATGGCGTTGCAGGCTTTCTCCCTGCCATAATACTAGCAGCCGGGATATGAGTGAAATACTCTTGAAAGCGGCGTTAACCCCAACTCACCACACCTCACCCAGAATCATCAGAGAGAGAAAACAGAACACTCATCGTATAACAAATGCTTTACTTGCAGGCGTTGAACTTTAAAACAAGTAGTTGGATAAAACTATATATACCGTCTTGTGACATACAGTATTGCATGGTGAGACTTGTACTAGTGCTTGAAAAAATATACACAACAATGTTGATAAATACACTAATTAAGAACAGTGCTATCATTAATGATTAATAAATCAGATCTGTGCTTGATACAATCATTTCATGTTTATAAATATGCTTATTAGGAGAGATGGTATAAATTAAATCTTTTAAATGAAAATGTATTAATTTTTCATACAATGGCGATTCACTGTAATTAGTTCTATATAATAATCAGTGTACAGATCTAATAATTACAATTTCAGGAAAATGTAATATTCTTGATGTTGATAAATTACTTTAAAGGGGCAGTAGCACGTTTTTTGCAAATTTTATTTTTTCAAATTTCCCATTTATAAGGATAGTTTATGTCCTTTATATTTACTTTAGAGTGTAAAATATCTTATTACACAAACCAATTTCCCGTAGTGGTAAAAACAGTGTTGTGTAGAAAGCAAAAATTGTATGGTAGCCATTTTATTGTGAACAAAATTTTTTATTTCGAATGACAAAAAACGATTCCCATGGCTTTACGAAACCATGTACACTAATTTTTTAGATTGATTTTCCGAAGAGGGAAGGATGTTTTACTGTTGGTGAGATTATTTTTCAATTACATTTTATCGACTTATTTCACGGGAAAAACGTGCTACTGCCCCTTTAATTTCAAATGAGACGATTTTTAAATAATTCTTATTCAAGCCACTCAATACTTGAAAGTCAACGACCTTTACATTCTAATGTAACAACAAACCTTTTTGTATCAGCCTCTTCCAATTAATTATTTCAAAATATTTCTTCCTCAAAAATTGAATGAAAACAGATCTGTGAATTACAAGTGGTTTTTAAAAAGTGATATATATTCACACACTAAACATATCTAAAAGAAATGTATGTATATCTTAAAAGAAATTAAAACCTCAATGTGCCAGGGAAAGCTAGGGAAAAATTTTGGTAAAAAGACGTAAAATCTCAGGCGTTCAAGTTTTTGCTATTTTCATATTAAAAATAAATACAAATACCTGCATTTTAAGAGGGAACCTCCACCAATCGGATTGCAGTATCATGTGCTTTCTATACTATATATATACATATATATATATACAGGGATTAAAATCATTTTTCACAGCTATGTAAAGCACTATGTCGGCAACAAGCAGCAGATGAAAATAAATCTGTGTACGGATAAAAAACGAATTGGTATAGTTAATAAATGCATCAAAACATTGTTCACAGGACAAAATGGAGATACCTTTCACATAATCGTATTATTGAGACTTGTGATTTTATCACATGTTAAACCCATAACGCAAGAGGAGATGAATGCTGGTTTCAGTCATGTCTACAGAATACTGGAAACATAACATACAGACAATTTCTATCAGCCCTCCTCCAGGTAGGAACATAATTAGTTGTAGCAGTAGGAAATAATTCAATGAATTCGACAATTAAAGGGGCAGTAGCACGTTTTTTTGCTGAAATAAGTCGGTGAAATGTATTTGAAATATAATGTCACCAATAGTAAAACACCTCTCTCTCTTCGGTAAATGAAGTTAAAAATGAGTGTAAATAGTTTCGTGAAGTCAAGGGAATTGTTTTTGTCATTCGAAATAATAAAATGTGTTCGCAATAAAATGGCCGCCATGCAATTTTTGCTTTATACGCATCACCGTTTTTACCATCACGGATAATTGGTTTGTGTAATAAGATGTTTTACCCTCTAAAGAAAATTTAAATGACATGAACTATCAATACAAATGGGAAAAAACGTGCTACTGCCCCTTTAATGTGTTGTCTTCATCTCATTATAAATCATTAAAACACATTTTAGAAGCTCAAAAGTTATACAAGTTCCCATCGATTGTCAACTTTTAGTTCACTCACATAAATTATCATAATTTATTAAAATACATTTGAATTAATATTGGCATTACTCTAATTACCAAACAATATCACTACAAAACAAAATCTTTAAAGAGCAATAAATTCACATGATCTCTATAACATTCCTCATAGTACACAGTGTTGTAATATGCATAGACATTGTCAACAAACGTTAAATACAGATTAATTAAATGCAAACAAATGGTTTGTACACAGAAATAATTTGTACACAAATACAGGGTCAATATTAGAATGACAAAGAAACAAGTGCATGAATTCCTAACAGACTAGCGCTTACTGAAACAAAGTTTTGGCAGTGAATCTAAACAAGAGAATCAAAGTTGTTATGGCAGTATTGTTATAATTAGCCAATCGGTACACAAAATTTGCATTAGTACAAGATGAATTTCAGTGTTATCTAGTTGTTCCACACTGGGAGAGTATATTCTTTCATAATGATACAGGAAAACTTCCTAATTTGAAAACAAATTAACAAAATTCATAGAGAATATTTATAAGATAACAGCAAGATGTGTGCGCAATTCAAACAATACATTAATTGAATAAAAAATACCTTTATACATTTCTACAAATATGTTTTATTGGCAAAAGCAAATCAAATTCTGATTAAAATGGAGTCAGTTATGCATTGAATAAAAGTACAGTTTAAATGAGAAAATCTTAATTGCAGATAAAAGTTATAACTTATATATGTTATAAGTTATAACATACCGGTAAGTCGTTCAACATGTGGTCACACGACCTTCACCTATATACTGTCAGCGAAGTGGCTGAAGCCTTTTGTTGTTAGATATCTTCTATCAATCATAAAATATATATAGAATACTAAACGATGTATCGTTTGAAAACATGTTTATGAAACGAGTGAATGATTTGGTATTTTAACGAGCGAAAGCAATGCCATTCAGGAGTTTCAAAAACATTTTATCAAACGTGACAGAGTTTAGTATTTTATTTATTACTCGATGATGTAGCGCTGAATTGCAAGAAAATTGTTCTTAGTGATGCCCACTTGCAAATCTATTGAAGTTCAGCAGCTAACATTGTGACGTCAACAAAAAACAACAATGACGTTACGGCAGCACGCGGTGGTATCACACATGTGGAACCAACTCATTGTTATCTAATGAGTGTACTCACCACGGTTGAGTAATAAATATTCATATTTTATTCTATTCTGCTCCATAGTGGTATATGTATCCGCATGGCTCCAACAATCTCCTGATTGGTTAACCACATTTCTCCTCGTTTCATCAAAGGCTGCTCATCACTATTCACAACATGTTCAGTTGTCCACCAATGAAACGACATTAAATTTGATGATGACTCACCACAACTGGGCACTGCCATTAGTGCTCGATTTAAAGTCACTTTATCAACTGGCTATTTATAGAGTGAAACGAGGCAAAATGTGGTCACACAATCAGAGTTTTATTAGAGTCGGACGGATACAAATACCCTGATGGAGCAAAATTATGTAGTTTAAAGGGGCAGTAGCACGTTTTTTCGCTGAAATAAGTCAATGAAATGTATTTTTAAAATAATGTCACCAATAGTAAAACACCCTACTCTTTACAGAAAATCAAGTTAAAAAATGAGTGTACATGGTTCCGTAAAGCCACGAGAGTAGTTTTTGTCATTCGAAATAATAAAATGTGTTCACAATAATTTTTGCTTTATACGTAACACAGTAATTACCACTACGGATAATTGATTTATGTAATAAGATGTTTTACCCTCTAACGTAAATTTATATGACATAAACTATCATTATAAATGGGAAATTTGAAAAAATAAAATTTGAAAAAAACGTGCTACTGCCCCTTTAACAGTGGCGGATCCAGACAATAATTTATAAAAAGTTTTGTGATTGTAGGATTCATGTATAGAGAAGAAGCCGCGGAAAAAGATCACACTTTGGACAATGTTTTGAAACTCATAATTCCTCAGACTTGATTTTAAACTGATGATGCTGGTGTCGGTTTATACATCTAGTGATTTTATTTCCCTATCTGCATCTCAATAAGATTTAAGCATTTAAACTTTTAATTCTTAACAGTTCCATCACATTAAAACATGCACATATTATCGTAAAGCAAGTGACAAGCTTATAACATAAATACACTACACAGGCTGATAAATGTGGTAATGGCTAATAAAATGAAAATAAAAATTTGTGTGTTGAGAAAAAGTGCATGAAATTTATCAAATGAGAGAATTCTTTGAAAAAGAAATTATTTAAACATTATGTACAAATAACATTTGATCGTGATTAGTCCAATACAATAAGATAAAATTTCAAAGTCTAATGGACTAGAAACACAACAATATGGCATTTTTCTTAACACAATTAACAACAAATAGTCGTGTAGCATTCTCAAAGAGAAACAAACTTTAAAATGTGCATGTTAATTCTGAAACATTTGGAGGTATAAACAGACATTTCATGCTTTTCAGAAACTGCATAGTGGTATTACATTGCCATAATCTCGAAAAGAACACTGAAAATAGTTATTTTTGTCATAAAAATGTCAAATACTTCTTGAGATTCATCAGAAAGACACCAATATCATTAAATGGAAACATTATTGTGTAGTGGTATCACATTCACACAATGACATTGGAATTACCTCCCTTGATTAATTCCAACCAAAGCAGAGTTACCTCCCTTCGTGATTTCAGTATGCTCCTCCCACAGAGTTTACTCCCTTCAGATTTTCTAATCTACCTTCTGTTAGTTAAAAGCATTATTCTTGGCTAAAAATAGAGAATCCTGAGGGTTGCATCAGAAGTTAGTTGTGCAATCCCTGACGTTTCAAACTGGGCTTTCCGTAACTGTTGAAATGACTAAAGCTGTTCATCTGTGAGATATGTACATATTTGGTCACAGATGTAAAACAATGTTTGATTAGACAAAATATAAGGACGTTACTAGTGTTGCAAACTTTCACAAGATTGTGCAAGAATAGTGAAAGGTGAGGTGAGGTGAGTTGGGGTTTAATGCCGCTTTCAAGAGTATTTCACTTATATCGCGGCTGCTAGTATTAAGGCAGGGAGAAGGCCTGCAACACCATGTGGCTATGTATTGCAGTGAAACCTGCGAGCATCGGCTGGAACTAGCGAACCATGGGTGGTAAAGAATAGTGAAATATTGCCAACATATAACAGAGGTCATGATAGAAAATCTGAAGGGAGTAACCTCTCTGGGAAGAGAATGACGTTCAGAAAAGGTTTCTTTCTTACTTAAATATTTACAATTATAATATCATAGAAAATCCTTTGATCAATGGAAAATTACTAAAAATAATTTTTAAATTTCATGGTCTTCACAAATTATTCATCCTCCATGTGGAAAATGAATCATTTTGTAGATCCCATTAAGTCTGACAAAACTTGCTATATTAACTACACAGTAGTCAAAATGGAAGGCAGTTATTCTGTTTCATCACATCAAGCAATATAACAAATATCTGACTCAAATGCAAGTCGTCATAAAACATGTTCTTTTTTCAGAACCTTAAACAAAATAACAATCTCCATCAAAATATTAATTTGCTAAACATTGTTGACTGTTTCTTATATGCCCTATAGTTGTTTGTTTTTTATCACACGTATATTATTAATACAGAACAATATTTAGAAACATTATAAGGCATCTTGGATACTTTGTTTTCAATTATATAATTTATGGTTAAAACAGAGCCCAAACCCATAAGCTTGATAAAGACAATACGTAACGATAACATTATGTCATGTATCTATTTTAGGTCCAATTAGTCATGTATGTTTCTGTATTGTTTATGTTTTTCAAAAGCATATCGGACAATCAGGTTTTTGAAGTAGAATTACGGATAAAATTACTTCATGGCATATGATGATCTCACACGGCAGACTGACTTCTATCACATGTTTCTCACACAACTTCTGCACTTGTGAAAATCAATTTTTACATCAGTTATCCCTGATTATGAAAATATTGGACTAAAGACAAATTTGGGACAAAAAGCTAAGCGGGTGAGCAAGTGCCCTGGTGCTTTGTCAACATTTCATCTAGCAATAGCACATCTTAATACTGAACACATAAAGCTCTTAACAATATAAAAACACTATAATTCCTGCTGTCCGATGTATATGTATACCTGGTTACTGCAGATTAATTTCTGGCAAAGTTACAACATGAAGAATTCGCATTCATCTAGGTCATGATGAAAAGATTAGTTATCCATGACAATGTTCCTTTTGACCTTTTTCTACAAAACAAAAGACAGTAATTCCATAAATAGTTCGATAAATAGAATCCCAAACATTGTAAGTAATGAGTGTGAAATTAGCTCATTATGTCACACAGTTCTGTGATTGCATTTTTTTTTTAAATTGGTTTCATTTTGTCATGTAAACTGCCTAAGTAACACTTTCTAAATGGCTAATTTTCAAACTTATTTCACTGGTAGTTAGAGCCAAGCAAGAACTCCCTCTAGGATTTCGGCACACCTATCGGGCTTCAGCAGGGCATAGGTTAAGCTGATACTTTGAATCTTTAAACTCTGTTTATCAGGCTGCAAAGAAATGAGAGGTGTTTGGGATCAACTAATCTCGAGACATCTTAATCTCATGTGGGCTACAAACAGAGTATCACCATTCAGTTGCAGGAGCTTATAGACTTGAAATAACATTGAACTTTACTTCTCAAGCAAATATTGTATTTTTGCCTACACAACAGCTTTGCCTCTAACTGAAACTATGCGTGTTAGAAGTGCGCAGCTTTAAGGACCACGGTCCCTGTTGCACAAACCCTTAACTCACTAATGTAGCCCTTGAAGGATCGCACTAACATCATTATAGATGATGACACTGAACTCTATGAACCGGTAAACATTAAAGAGTTACGAATGCACCACACCTACGGAGGGTGACCCGGCGGCAAGAGGTGACCGGGTTATGTTGCTAGTTGGACTGTCGGCCTGATCACCGAGGACTTCTAGACTCACTCCCTGGGTCACAGCGGTTGTCGTCAAGGAGACGAGGTCAACGGTTGAGGGCGCGGAGGCAGAAGAGAAAGCAACAATGTTGACAGTTGACGTGGCAGGCAAGGTGTCCATTTTCTCTTCGGGAGTGGAAGCTGAACTGGGCACAGGAGAATCTTCACGGACATTCAGTGGTGATGGGCTTTTGGTATGTTCAACCTTGGAAGATTGTTCAAAGGAAGTGGAGTGAGAGTTATCGCCCTTCCCTGAAGCTGTAGAGCTGTCTCCCTTTGATGGACAATTTCCCTTAGAATTACCTCCCTTTGTTAAATCGCTCTCCAAAGAGTGAAATCCCTTTGGTGAATGAACGCCATACGTTTTGAGACAGTCTTTTTCACTGAGATTTCTAGGCCCTGGCGACGTATTTGGTTGGTTTTGCATCAATTTCTCATCCTTATTGCTTTGATCTTGTCCCTCACTGATAAAATTATTTCCTTCTGGTGAAGAATTTCCCTCCTCTTTCACAATCACCTTCACTCCAGAAGCCAAAGTCCGGAAATCTAACACATCCGATTCGGAGCTGCTGACATTAGCGTTTCTGTCACAACCTTTCTCTGAATGGAACACATTCTCTGATTGGTTTACACCAACAGCCTTGTCATCTGATTGGCTGAACCCAGCAGGCGTGTCACCTGATTTACTATAACTAAAAGCCTTGCCTTCTGATTGGCTGAGACCAGCAGGCTTGTCACCTGATTGGGTGAAACCAGCTGACATATCACCTGATTCACTATAACAAACAGCCTTGCCTTCTGATTGACTGAACCCAGCAGGCGTGTCACCTGGTTTACCATAACCAATAGCCTTGCATTCTGATTGGCTGAGACCAGGCATATCATCTGATTGGCTACTATCACAATCTTCTTCCATTTCTCTTTTGACTTCAGGACTCTTCTCTCTGTCACATGACTTGGAAACCGAATCTAAATCTTTTGAAGATTGAATATTCTCACATATCTTAATTTTTCCGGAATCTTTGTCTTCAGCTTCGTTGTCACCCTCCTCCTGTTTCACTTCATCCTTTTTATCTGTAAGAGAGACATTTTTGTTAAAGTCTTGTTGAATTCTGTAAATAAGCCAAATGAAGGTTTTTTTCTGAATAAGATTTTTATGAGTTTGTTCATAAAGAACTTAGAAACGGTTAGAGGGGTTGAACGTCTGTTTTTAAATTTAATTGATTTTCATCTAAATGTGAGTTACGGCCATTGAGTTGCACTTCTTCAATTTATTACAAAATAAGCCAAGATTTTTAAGAGTTTGTTCGTAATAACAATTATAACATGTTATAATACATTGAGTACTGGGAAAGTGCAGTGAAATAGAGGCAAGGGCAAAATGAACCCCTGAACTGATCACTAAGAAACAATACTATGGATAGTATCACTACAGTTCAAACGCAGGTCTCTTACCGTCTCCTGGACGCTGACTGACAGGAAGTAGGTGATTAATCGAGTGTTTCCGCGCCTTCCGTTTACGACTTCCACTGACCGACTGGGTAGTGACGGGTTCGCTCTGCAGTTTCACGTGGGGTGGCAAGGGCAAGGTTGTAATGTCTGCCAGACCTGGAACCAAAGGAAATTTCATCATCACCATTCTCTTTTAGAATGAAACGTTACTTAAGGGAGGGTAACTCCTAGTTGATTCACAAACAAAGAAATAAAATTAGTTTAGTTAAAAGAATGAACCTTAATAGCAACATCAACCTTCATCACAGTTTAATTCATCTTCCCAACTCACAACATCAGAACGCAGCAGCTGACCAGTTTCCATGACAACCAAATTCCAATGTTTGATATATTCCGCCAAATCTTTGAGGACATTTGGAAATAATCAACTAGCTTTACAGTATGGATTAAGCTTGCACTAATAACATTTTAAGTTAAAATAGAACCATCAAAATAGCAAAGTACCCAAAAATTCTCCAAATCATGAGCAGCGAAAGGTATAAGTCCACCGCTTGCTTCATATGTACACCAAATTTGATTTGGTTTTCCCCAACCTGTTTCAAATTATAGCCAGAAACAATGTGTACTGGGCGGACAAACATTAAAAGAGATATTTCCCTCATGATGAGTGAAAATAAAGTTATGTGTGAACTTTTGCAATTTTAATTTTGTAACTGTAAAGATTGGCATAGCATTATCTCAGCAAAGGGTTTGTGACAAGTGAGAAATTCCCTCCCACACATCCAAACGCAAGGCATAACTCTTGCCAGTCTGTATAACTGGCTGATTTAACCCTTGCAGTATTTCCCTCGCTTCGTTGTGTCAAGATAGTGAATCACTGCACCAGAAATGCATAGCGGGCCTGGATTTCTAAACACAGATTTCTTAAGGAAATACTGCAAGGCCTAAATCAGCCAGTAATGGAGACTGAAAGAAAGAGTTATGCCTTGCATTGGGAAGTTGACACATCCCTGACTACAATGTGTTTGAAGTCAGAACGTAGACATACCTGTGGTAGGGGAGGTAACTGTGGCTGACTTTTTGCCTGATCCATCGCTATGGTGACGGATCTTGTTGGGTGCATTCTTCTGTCTGTTGCCACGAGACACAGGGTCAAGACTGCAGGCTGGCAAGGTCGCTATTTGTGCTTCAAGGTCAAAATCCCTGAAACGGAAATAAACTTGCTTGATGACGCGCATTGGCATTATTAAACTTGGTGAAATATGTATGATATGGCAACTTGTAAAATGACTTAATATAAATCTATGACCTATCATAAATGTAAAAAATCGGACTGTGTATACTGACCCTGTTTTGTACTTCTTTTCCTCGAGAGCATCTGAATCCGACCCAGAACGTTTCGGCGCCGCTCTGCGTACTTCCTGGACCTCTTCTTCCATGATGATATCCTCGTAACACCACAGGCTGTCAGGAATAAACACATTTATTACCTTTTTTTAACCTAACAAAAGTTCAACGAAGACTGAAATGTCAGTGCTTTCAAATCAGTATTAGTTTTACTTCATTATGTACAGCATCATTGATTGCATAACAAGTTTTGATTGAAACAAATCAGATTTCTCAACACTCGTACCAATTGTTACCAGGGTTAAGTGGGAAATATGACGTTAGTAAACTCTCTAGGGAGAATATGACCCATAAACCCAAGGGATCGCGAATGTCCAAATCAAACTTGAATTAAAAAGGCCATAAAGTATAATTTTGTATTTGAAACACTTCACATACTTGATGGCTCTTTAACCCTAATCTAAATTTAACATCAATGGGATAAAAACTGAAAGCAGAAACTAAATACAATGAACTCACCTCTCGTCCTCCGAAGTTTGTTCAGCTCTTCGCGCCGCCAATCTCTCCTTCGATGGCTGAATGATGCCTTCATTTATCAGTTCAAGATATCGCTGTCCTCTGTTTCGTCTTCTCGACTTTCTAACCGGCTGATATCCTTCACTTTCTTCCCTGTCCTTCCCATCATCTTCTCCACACTGGAAGTCATGCTCATACTTATCTCCCCTTGTTTCTGGGGTAACCGCTTCTTCCGTCGATTCTGGCTTCACTTCTTCCAAGGGCAAGGTCACTGGCCTCTTTTTGGCTTTAACTTCATTGGTTTCTGCTCCAAGTGCTTCAGATGCCTGACGTTTCTGACTTTCATTGGTTTCAAGAAAACTTCTCACGTTGGGAACCCGTAAAATAGGTTCGTAATCTTTCTTGATCTCAGCAGGTGCTTTACTCTTTCCATACACATCATCGACTAAGTTTTCAATTTTGGAATTTTCATGTTTTTCATCATGGCCACTTTCTTCCAGAATCCTTTGGCCGACAAGTTCATCCTTCATGAGACTCTGTTTAAGCTCTTCAATGGTGGAAACTCCTTTTAGTTTCATCGCCTGCTGAGCAATATCGGTTGCCAACAACTTTTCGACAATATGATCAACAACAAGCTTTCCGCACGAGACGATGGCATTATCGTTCTGATCGGAAAGACAGCCTGCAATTGTTTCTGATTGAGACATTCGTCGTGACCTTTCACCTTCACCCTTGACCTTGACTGCTGTGTAGCTTGAATGATCGCCTGTATCGCTTAGCTTCCCATGATCCTTTGCAGATTCGGACCAACTCCTCACTCTTTGAACTGGAGTTTCTTTCTTCGACTTTGAACTTTGCGTCAAATCATCTTTGCTGGTTCTGCTTCCTGATTGGCTACCAAACACCTCAGCTTCTTGTTTCGAAACTGACTTCTCCTTCAGCGCTGCGTCATGCTCTTTCACTGACTGTACAAGTTTCAGGATGTCTACGATTGGTCGCCGCTTGTCTCCTGCTCTCAGGTGCGAGTCAGATTCCGATTTGCTCCGTTCTTTCACACCTGCTTGTTGTTCTCCCATCATCCACAGCTGTTTCTTAGGCAACGATCTTATTCGTTTCACTCCCTCCGTTTTAGTTGTATGTGACTTTTGGTTAGGATCAGTTATCTCCTCCTGTTGCAGCTCATTAGCACACATCTGTAGACAATAAAGTTAATTTCATTAACATCTTTCAACTTTGTTCTCATCTGTTGCTACTTGCTAAATTTATAAATAATTTTGCTAATGCAAGAAGTTAATTGGTTTGAATATTTACTATATGCATCATAAAACAAGTGAACGCCCTTCGGTTTTAAACTAAATTATAAATAAATCCCGGAAATTTTACAAACACAACTATTCATCTTATAAAAAAATTGAAAATACTGGAATAATTTAAAAGATTGTTTATTTATCTCCATGATAACTACTGTCAGTTCATCAGAACCAGTTTTGAAGAAGATAATTATCAGGAGACAAAAAGTCTATTCTAAATCACAACTGACGAGAAAAAGAGAATCCATCAAATATTTGTATTAGTTGTGCCAGTTCATGCATGTATAACAACTCTCATCCTACTTGCGCTAATTCTAAGCTATGGGAAACTTTTAACCTAATGGTCAGATGCTTTAATAAATTGCCATATTGTCTCGAAAGGATTGTTAGACTTTCAAGGCCTGTCACAGTACTGAAATTCGGCAAGCCTTTCTATAAAGCTCTTTGTGAGATTTTTGTCAAAAATCTGTATATTTTAGAAATGCACTCCAAGAGAACACCTGTTCTGTTAGCATGAATGATAAACCCTCTTTTAATAACTTTTAAAAACCCCATCTTAATCAGCGTCCCAGGTTAAATTTATTTTAGGCCTAAAAAAAAAGAATGTTTCCGGTCTTTACAGGCTGACAAAAATGATGCGATGACGCAATTTTTTTGTTTACGACATTTTTGGGGGGGAATGAAGAGATAAACAAACAAAATTTATACAATTATTCATATAAATAAAGCACAAACCCTCTTAAATAAGTGTTACTATTCCAAATAGTCATTATCTCACCCCTACACTCCATCTCAACAGAAACGAGTGTCATTTTCTATGATCAATGTTTTCTGAGGCTAAAAATTTATAGTTATCGGCCCTTACTTTGTTAAAACCAAGAATACAAAAAGACCTGAGGTGTGGCTTTGAAACTGACGCGGGCAGAAACCAGAAACAAATTCTTTTTTTGGGGGGCCTTAGTTGACCCTTTGTATGTTAATAACAGTACCTCTGCCAATTCAAGTAGTGCCGATTTTGATGCGTTGTATTTATCAGGGGAGATCACTCTTCTATCTCCCTCGGAGCTCCCTGGCCGCGGCGTCATCGTCTGCTGACCTGCCATCAACAACAGACTCAGTCCTCCCATTTTGGACGGGTCTGGAATTTCAAACATTGTTCGTTTAATTAATTTTTGTCTTTATTTTACAAATATAGGCGAGACGAGGTGATTTGGGTTTTAATGCCGCTTATTTATTAAATATACACATTTGTCTGTGCATGATATAAGTTTGAGATATAGCTAGCTCCAAAAAGTACTTCAGTCAACTTTAATGGCCAAGTAAAGACAAATCTCATAAAGTAACCATCCTAGATACAAATCTGCTAAGTTAACATCTGTCAAAGTCTCAAATTTCAATGTATCGGAATTAAATCTAATAAGATATTCCTTTTGAATACCTTTAATTTGTAATCACTAATATCCATTCATTAGATCCGTAGCATCACAGGTCGGAGATGTATAAATATATAATAAACCAATTTAGATATATCTAAGTTTAGCCTTGCATAATCATGGAGACACGCTTATCTATTCACAAAAGAAGGTGACACTCCTTATATATGATTAAGTTGGAAAATGTTCAGAGAATACAGAATACAATAACAATGGATAATGGAGGATAAAAAGATATTTCCGGTAAAAGTTTTTATTTTTAAAAAGAAGTCATGTCATATTTACCTGCGAGCTTGCCTGGCATGATCGTCCCATCAAGATGGATATCCTGCACTGATTTGACGACTCGCGCGTTGGTCGGTCTGGTTGTCATCTTGGTTGGAGTCTGGTGGGCCTTGTCCGGGTTGTGCCACTTGTAGTCCGGGTTGGCTTTCATGAACGCATCCTTGTACTGGAGAAATTTACAGTTACAGTGGTTGAAAATTATTTTATGATTTACTGAGTCATAGATATACGAAACTAGTCTTGGTGCCATTTATCAAAACATTTTCAAGTTATTGAAATTCTACGATTGCTTTGCAGTCTGTAAGTCAAGCCAATGTTGAGTGAGTGAGTGAGTGAATTATTGCTTAATGCCGCTTCGGCAGTATTGCAGCCATTAGCGGCGAGCCAATGTTGATAGTTTTAAAAAGTGGACAAGTCATTTAGTTACTTTTTTTGTAAGAGAAACGTACAATTTGGTAAATCAGTAACCTCGGACCTACAAATTATTTACCCCCCGATCTATAAAATTTTAAATTTAATTACCAGCCAATCAAAGAGTTGCTTTACAAAGTATGCGCGTCCAATTATAAATGCATCACCAATGTTTGAATTTATTTTATGTAAAGTCTCGAATATTTTAAATATTCTTGTACCTGTTTAGCAAGCGACGTGTACACTGATTTTTCTGTCTCCCCGAGGTTGGCCCAGAGGTCACCGAGAATACGGGTGACGCTGCGGTTGTCGAGGTCGGGGTTCTTCTCCCTCACCATGCTGCGGTGCCGCTTGCAGAAGATGAGAAACGCGTTCATCGGGCGCCGCACCTCCGCCTTCTTCTCCTGTTCAGGTGAGTCCATCTAGAAAAAAGAATAACTGTCATGTCATAATAACGTCGACCTTAGAGTTATTTTCGTAGTTTTTGTGGGTAAAGCTTAATTAAACATGACATCATTTAGTGACGTAATTACTTTCCTATCTTGCAACTGAACAATTTCTACCTAGTTAACATTTTACTGGTTTTCTGCGACAATATTTACAATATGAACGAGTTGTGAATGATGTAAGAAATATTTTTGGAGAATAAAATTGAACAATTACATAAGAATCTTACTGGAAAAAAACATGTATTTAACATTAAATGTACAAACATATCCTCGAATTTTGTTTCCACGGAGGAAAAAACACATAGCACTATAATCTATAAGCTCAAGTATAACTTTCTGACTATAATACCTCTTTATCCTATAAACATTAAATGTACAAACACAAGCATATCCTCGAATTTTGTTTCCACGGAGAAAAAACACATAGCACTATAATCTAACTAACTAACTTTCTGACTATAATACCTCTTTATCCCTAAGAATAGGAAGATTTTCTGGATAACAACTTCTTTAATGTGAAAATACACGTTTTGGAGTATATGCTCACTCCTTCATCATTCCACCTGATGAAGGAGTGAGCAAATGAGCATATACTCCGAAATGTCGTGAATTTTCACCATTAAAGCAGTTGTTATCCAGAAAATCTTCCTATTCTTATGTATACCACTTCTAAATTCTAAATGCCCTTCAAAGACCTCTTTATCCCATGATAATCAATACAAATATTTACATCTTGTTAAATATAACAGTTATTTATTTGGTTCACATAGTGATGATAACTTTGAAGTTAATTTGTTACAAAAACAACATACTGACAAAATAACAAAAAGTGTTATTATTATGTTTATTTATTTTATTTGCAATGTCTGAAAAAGGAATGATGCAATCATGTGATACCAATAATTTAATATAAATATTCACAACACTGTTACACAATACAAGCTAAACTATGAATACGCCCCTTTCTGTTCTTTTAGCAAAGCATTTACTTGTGACAGACAGTTGTCAACACACTTTACTTCATATGACCCAAATTCCTCTTTGACAACAGATACACAAACTTGAATCTATATTCAGGATTGTTATGCAAACAATGTCATTTCATCCAAAACATAAGGTTATTGGTGGAAAGTTTAGATTATCATTTCGATTAAACCCTGTTATTATTTTCCAGGTAGGCAATATCAGCTTTTTCTTCCTCTTCCGTCATCGCATTGTAATACATTGTAGCTGTGTCACGTGGTCTATTGTCAATGTCACAAGTCCCATGAAATGAAACCCTACTCATGCCAAAGTTAGCTTTCACGTTAGAAATTAACATCGTCAAATCAAAACATTACGTTCAAATGTTGTCACCTACGGGTCTTCAAACGTAGTAAAAGTCACATGACAGCGCGTTAAATTAGAAAACAGAGAAAGCCAATTTGAAAACGAATGTGTTTTGATTGACAGTTTCAACCAAGCACCTGCCTCTAGTGAGGTAGGCCCGACTCGTGAAATCAACTACCTTGGGACCTCGTGCAGCACGTGCTGGTCTAAAAGTGACACTGACATGCCTGAAATGCACATGCATGTCGATTTCATGTCAAAAGTATGTCAAAAAGCGAGCCCTACTGCATTTAACGCACGGCGGACTGCAGTTCCGGCCGAACATACGGGTCAAATCAAAATGCATGTAGATTTCTCTTACTCGTCAGCTGACAGACTTGTTGAAGGGAACATCGGATACTTGTGACTGACTTAACTGAAAAATTTGATAAATGGATGATCTATAGTCATGTTTTAATTGTCACTTTCTTGATATTTACGTCGGTCGGGTCGGGAAGGGTTGTTGTTGTTGAAAGCCCCCCGTGACCCCATGAAACAACGCTGCGAGGCGAGTATGTCAAATTTCAAAATCACATTTTAACACAGAGTCACCTCGCTTATATCACTTAAAAATGGTTCATATTGTCGAAAGAATACATTATTCACAAAGTTTGACCCTTGTTAATTGTTCAAATCGCGTATTTTGATCAAAACAGAGAGCTAATTACATATGCAAGCCACTGTGTTCCTTCGCTTTTTCTGTCAGCTCCGATGTGCGACCCAAACATGCCGCCAGCCAATGTTCAATGAAAATAACCATTACCATCGGCTCAAAAGTGAACAAGAAGTGGCAATCGATGTAAACTTACCGTTGTCAGTGATCGTCTGGCGTCACATCAGCTGAGAATGGAGATTTTCAATTTAAGCGAGATCGGACACTTTCCAAACGGTAAAGAGACAAAGTGGGCTCCTATGTCGGCCCTTCAAGCCGGGACATACTGCTTTCCTTGCGACTAACGTTAGATGCAAATGTCATGTTACGGCCGTCTCATGAACATAGACTGAGTGTGTTTGTTTTGAAATAGATAGTGACAGGCTTATAGAATGAGAAGAAAATCGGCAAAATAATTTTGAAGTTGTCATTTAATTTTTAAAAACAGGTAACACAAACTTCAAAGGAAGAAGTGATTAGTGAAAGTTACAGATGATACACACCCAAACAGGCCTAAATCATAGCCTATCTTCACATTTCTTGTAATCGTCAATTTTACAGATTTAAATAAGATAGGTACTTAGATATATCACATCGTGTGATTTCTGGTGATTTTGAATTTTCCAAGTTCAAACTTGACATTTAAATAAAGTATTGAGTACGGGTAAGAGCATATATGATCAAACGTTGAAAATATCTTCTTTGAGTGAGTGCATGAGTGCTGTTAATAAGTCACGTAGACGATTTAAGTAATGTTAGAAATAAAATAAAACGAGAAATAGAAGTAAATGAGAAATGCACATGCATTGATCAATGCTAGTTAAGAGAGAACTGTATAGGTAAAGTAAGTAATAAACTACCGGACAAAAGAAAGTTTTCACCTAAGTTTATTTCGATTAATTCAATATTTAAAAGAAATCAGATGTATTTGACTATGACACGATACAATAATACTTATCTGCAGTAGTTTGAATGACATTGTTGGTGACTGAGGTTAAATTTTAGTTCAAATATCTTTTTGTAATGAAGACAGGGTTAAGAATGAAATTTTCACCAACATGACCCCTGCCCTGTTTAAAATGTTTTAAATGTGTGCAGAATCAGGCACATTTATTTATTTTCACATAGGATATGTCTTATATGTCGATGAACAGTTGATGAACAACTTAAAATTTCATTTTTAAAAAAATAATTAAAAAACATGTAGAAGTATTCTTTGACTGCTAACTACACACCTGTACTTATCAGTTTTTGGATTATGACATCGAAAACTTGAGATATTTGCAATTGAAAATCATACGTATGATAAAATCAATTGAGGTGAGTACTTTCTTTTGCCCGGTAGTTTACAAATAATGAGAGTGATTTAACTTATGTGAGTGATAACAGTCACATGCATGCATAAAGTAATGTGAAATTAATGGCTTTAGTTATATGAGTAATTCGGGTAATATGATTGATTTAAGCGATATCACTGAAGTGATATGAGGGATTAAGTATTATGTTATATGTGATATGAGTGAAGTAATAACAATGATTTAAGTAATATGAGGGATTTAAGTAATGTGGTTGAAGTAATATTGGTGATTAAATATAAATGAATGATTTAAGAAGTACAAGTGATTAAATAATGTAAGTGAAGTTATATGAATGATTAAAGTAATATGAGTGATTAAGTAATATATGAGGGATTTAAGTAATAGGAGTGATGTAAGTTATACAACTGAAGTAATACAATGATTTAAGTAATATGAAGTAATATTGGTGATTAAATATAAATGAATGATTTAAGAAGTACAAGTGATTAAATAATGTAAGTTATATGACTGATTAAAGTAATATGACTGATTAAGTAATATATGAGGGATTTAAGTAATATGAGTGATGTATGTTATATAACTGAAGTAATACAATGATTTAAGTAATATGAATGAAATAATGCTTATGATTTTAGTAACTGAAATAATATGAGTGACTTGAGTACCGTAATGTGAGTGATTTAAATTATATGATTGAAGTAATATTAGTGATTATTAAAGTTATATGAGGGTTTAAGTTCTATATTACTAAAGTAATACCAATGATTTAAGTAATATGAGTGAAGAAATATGAGTAATTAAGTATATATGAGTTGCTTGAGTAATAATAGTGATTTTAATTATATGAGTGAAGTTATTTGAGTGATTAAAGTAATATGAATAATTTAAGTAATAATTATGAGTGATGTAAATATACTCATGGTAAAAATGGTTGACACCCCTAAGCAGAAAATTGATTTTAGCAAATTAAATGCATTGACAATTAATATTGTTCGATATTATGGCGTTTTCGAACTTAAATGGCACAATCACATGATGTAAACTGTATAATACTTACCATGTATGTATCGTGTGCGAATGAGACTCCATGACAGATGTTGTGTATATTTGGGTTCAGTAGAATGTTTTTTTCAAATGCAACTTTTCAGTATTTATTAGAACCAAATGAGAACACTCAAACACTGTAAACAAAATATACCAATGCCAAGATCTCAAGACAAGGAACGAATGAACTCTTTTGAATAAATTACATTTTTCTTATATTCCTCTTTCTCTGGTATTTTACAATGGAAAAATGGGAAATGCTCAAGGACACTATTCACAAAAAGACATCCAGTAGTAACATATTTAACCAAACAAATAATCGAAACTGATACGTTACGTTGTTTAGATAACATTTCATTTCTATCATTTAGGGGGTGTCAACCATTATTACCATGAGTATATTATTAGTGATGTTAATGATGTGAGTGATTAAATTAAATTGAGTGATGTAAGAACTATGAGTGATTTAAGTATTATGACTGATTAAAGTATCATTAGCGATTAAGTGATATGAGTGAAGTAATATGACTAATTAAAGTATTATGAGTGACTTAAGTAAAATGAATGATTTAAGTAATATGCATGATTTAAGTGATATGTGAGTGAAGCATTATGCGTGATTTAAGCAAAATGAGTGATTTAAGTAAAATGACTAATTAAAGTATTATGAATAGGGTAAACTTATTTAAGTAAAATTAATTATTTTAATAATAGACGTAATTTAAGTCATAAGTTTAAAGTATTATGAGTGATTAGAGTAATATGAGTGATTTATTAATTTTGAGTGATGTATTGCGACTGATTTAAGTATTATAAGTGATTAAAGTAAAATAAATGTTTTAAGTGATATACATGATTTAAGTTAATGATTGAAGTATTATGAGTGATTTAAGTGATATGAGTGATTAGTAAATTTTAGTGAAAAGGTGATGTATTGCGACTGATTTAAGTATTATAAGTGATTAAAGTAAAATAAATGATTTAAGTGATATAATGAATTTACTTATGGTAAATACGGTAGCATAGAATTTCTACCGCAGGCAGGTGCATTCAATGCACGGGAAGGACGTGCGTGTGTGGTCACGTGGCAGAGGTTATAAAGAAGGTTGAAGAAGTTGTCTCTTCATTCGAGGTCTACGCTTTCTGTGGCGAGCATGGTTCCGATTCATTGATTTTAACAACTGTGTTCAGTATGTAAGTGTATTCACCTTTGTGGTAATGCTTGCACTTTGGCAAAGTTTCTCCCAAAGCAGGTGCGTCTTCAGATTTTGATCATACGGGTGAATGTTTACATGTGATATAATAATGATGTTGTGTGATATAGCGTTTTTGATGTGGTACAATCTGAAGGTCACGTGTCATCGGTAGTGTAATGGAAATGTTCAATATTACGAGTTCATGTTTAATTGAAGTCGTCTGACATCGGTGTGACTGATGCGATGATCTATCATGATGCGTATGCATATTCAAGTTGATGTTGAGGTCGATTGATATCTGCGAGGTTATTGAGGTTTTGTACTACAATGCATGTACGATTGATGGCAGGTTACATTGGGAATGCTCTTTACGTTACAGGTCATTGTCATTGAGTATGACTTTGAATGAGAAAGTTTGATAAGTCGAGTGCACGTTTATGGCACGTTGTAATGGTAAAGGTGATGTGGAGGAAGACATACATAGTTTGAAAGAATGTTTAAGCATGTTGTATAACATGGGTTGAGCTGATGTGGAATGTGTAATACAATTTTGAGAATATGTATGCTTGTTCTTACAGCTATGTGGAATGGAGTAGTTCTATTATACGTAATGCATGTTTGTCGTGTGACATCAGTACGGCTGACGCGTGAAATAGTTTCCTTGATCGTACATAGACATGTGTGTAATGTGACATTAGTACGGCTGATTTGTAAAATAGTCGGTTTGGTTATAGGTAATGTAATGTGTCATTGGTAAGTGTGATGCATGAAATAGTTGCTTTGTTTATGTGATGCAAGTTTAATTATTGTTACATCGGTAAGACTGATGTTTGATACACTTGTTTCGATAATACGTTCATATGATTATGCATTGTGACATCAGTTAGGCTTTGTGAAACAGTTGCTTTGATAATGCGTATGCATGTGCGTCGTGTGACTTTGATAAGGATGTATATAATAGTTGCTTTGATATGTATGCATTGTTATGCCGTGTGACATCAGTAAATCAGCGAAACTGTTGCTTTGATTATGCATGTTTTTGTCGAGTAACGTAAGCGTGTATGAAACTGTTCCTTTATACTGTATGAAACAGTTGCTTTATAGTGTGTTTGTATTTATTTCATGTGACATCGTAAAGGACGATGTGGTATACAGTGGTTATGGCACGTATGCATGTTTATGTCGGGTGACATCGATGCCGAGTGTTGAGAGGCGGTGTCGCAATTCTGAATGGCAATACACTGATGCAGAATGGTAATGTTTGTGATGTTTATGTATGTGTAATGCTGTGTGAAACAGTTGCTTTGATAATGCGTAATGTCTGTCATGTTACTTCGGTAAGGAGGTGTCTAATAGTTGCTTTGATATGTGCATTGCTATATCGTTTGACATCAGTTTAAGAGTGATATATGTGAAAGGGTTCCATTGATTATGCATGTTTTTGTCGTGTGACGTAAGCGTGTTTGAAACAGTTCCTTTATACTGTATGAAACGGTTGCTTTATAGTGTGTGTCCGTATTTATTTCTTATGACATCGCAAAGGACGGCACGTATGCATGTTTATCGGTGCTCATCGGTGCCGAGTATTGAGAGGCGGTGTCGCAATTCTGAATTGAAGTCGCTTTATAATGCGTATGCATGTTTATGTCGAGTGACATCGCAGGCTGATGTTGGATAATGCGTATGCATCTTTATTTGTAACGCTCATAAGGCTGCGTGAAACCAGTTGCTTCATAATGCGTATGCGTCTTTATTTGTAACGTTCATAAGGCTGCGTGAAACCAGTTGCTTCATAATGTGTATGCATGCTTATGCTGTATGACATCAGTAAGGTTGAGGTGTAATACAATTGCTTTATGTGTATGTATCTATTGTGAGATCCGTAAGATTGTGTGAAACAGTTGGTTTAATAGTGTATGCATGTTTATATCATGTGACATCGGGAACATTGATGTGGCATACAGTGGTTTGATGTTATGTATGTATGTATGTGCTGAGTATTAAGAGGCAGAGTCATGATGCCGAGTGGCAATTGTGTTGGGGCCGAATGGCAACGCTGATAAGTGGATATGTGGATGGCGCCGAGTGGCAAGGCCATGGCGCCGGGTGGCAGAGCAAATGTGGTTAGTGGCAATGCTGCTGGTGCCGAGTGGCAAGGCGATGACGCCTGGTGGCATGGTAACGGTGGTTAGTGGCAATGCTGCTGAAGCGATGATCGAGGGTGGCAAGGCGATGGTGGACGGTGGCAAGGCGATGGTGGACGGTGGCAAGGCGATGGTGGACGGTGGCAAGGCGATGGTGGACGGTGGCATGGCGATGGTGGGTAGTTGCAAGGCGATGGTGGATAGCGGCAAGGCGATTGCGGAGAGTGGCAACGCGATGGATCGCAGTGGCAATGTGTTGCAGCCAAGTGTCATTGTTATGGTGCCAAATAGTGATGCCTAGGTGATGCGGAGTAGAGTTTTGACAACGCCGATGGGACTAGGAGCAACGCCGATTGGACATTGGGCAACGCCGTTTGGACATTGGACAACGCTGATTGGATTGCTGCCATGCTGTTTGGTCTTCGGGCCCCGTCGATTGGACTGGGGATATTACGTCAGCTTTGGATTTGTTTAAGATGAGTATAACGTTTATGTATGTATATTAAGCGTTTGGCAGAGACATGATGCATTTGTATCAACACGGACTTATCAATTCCATGACAAATGATTGTTCAGTTTTGTACATATGGGCGTATCTACTTTAAGTAAAGTTATGAATGTTTCCATGATGAAGAAAAAGATTTTGTTTGAGGACACTGAACCGTCCAAGTTTCTGTTTTTATTCACAGCTTCTCCCTGTGTTAACTGATGGATGTACTTCCCCGCATCAGGGTCGGATGTCTAGACCTTCATGCGTTCGGACTGCTCAGTGTATGCGTGTCATACCCGACCCTCGGATGAACTACGGACCCAGCAACTGCCGAAGTCGCATTCACTTCAATCCTTCACTGTACAGTATAATATCGGAAATAAACCTGCTCGCCTCGAGGCTGCGGTAGACATTACCCATTATATGAGTATGTTTTAGAAAGTAAATATTTTATGTTCGTTTGAGAGAATCGAATTAGAACATAACATGATTTAAGTTAATGATTGAAGTATTATGAGTGATTTAAGTGATATGAGTGATTAGTAAATTTTAGTGAAAAGGTGATGTAAGTGAGTAAGTAATATGTGTGATTGTCACTGATTGAATAGTCTAACACTTAGACTCTTAAAAAAGAAAATTAATAACATGGTGATATTTTCAGAATAAATACTGTTTTCATAGTCTGAGTGTAAGACTACTGATTGACGTAAAATGAATGATTTAAGTGATAAACGTGATTTAAGTTTATTATTGAAGTCAAATGTATGATTCTAGTAATTTGAGTGATTCTAGAAATATGAGTAATTTAAGTAATATGAGTAATTTAAGTAATGTGAGTGATTTAACTTGGGCTGTGTATTGCCTCAATTTTTTAATTGTGATACGTATTGCTGAACTGTAATGTATTACATTACGTACCACAATATATTGCAAGATCCTCTGACAATGAGATATTTCTCTAGAAACCAATTTATTTAACTAGTGCCAATGATAGTGCAAGATACTAACTGAACTCTACATTCAACTTTTATACTTCTTTTTACAGTTTAAACATGACACATTTGATAAAGTGACTTTTAGATCTTTAAAAAGATAATTTGTAATACAGTCCAACACATTCTAGCACTTCAAAATAATGTTTTTAATACAAGTTAAGCTATTAAATGTGCCTTTTACAAGATGAATGAATAAATTTGACTTAATATTTGTTGGTGCAATATATTCCGATATGAAAATCATATTGCAATACGCGTATTGCACAACTCTGTATTGCAATATATTGGTATTGCAATAATATTGCACAGCCTTAAATCACACATATTACTTAAATGATTTAAGTAATATGTGTGATGGAAGTAAAATGAATGATTTAAGTGATATACGTGATTTAAGTTTATTATTGAAGTCATATGAATGATTCTAGTAATAGAGTAATTTAAGTAATGTGAGTGATTTAAGTAATGTGGGTGATTTAAGTAATATAAGCAAATAGGTGATGTGAGTGATTAAGTGATATGAATGATTCTAGTACTATGAGTAATTTAAGTAATGTGAGTGATTCTAGTAATATGAGTGATTTAATTAATGTGAGTGGTTTAAGTAATGTGAGTGATTTAAGTAATGTGAGTGATTTAAGTGACTTCCGATTTCCTTATGAGTTATTCTGGTGTCTCCATTGCTATTTTCGATTTTGCTCAATGATTTAGAAAATACCTTGAAACAAAAGATTGTAAGGGCGTTGACGTTAATTGCGTTCATGATGAGTTGGTGTACGTGTGGATCAAATTCCTGATTTTGTTATATGCGGATGATGCGATACTAAAGAATTTTCTTGATACCTTCAAAACATACAGTGATAATTGGAAAGTTATAGGGGGAGTTGCTCATAAATCTTAACTATCTTTTCAATTTGACTCTAAACAAATAGAAATTATAGATAACTATACATATCTAGGCATCAACTTTCACCGCAATAGGAGATTTAATTTCGCAATTAATTATTTACTGTCTAGCTCTAAGAAAGCCATGTTGTAAGGAGGTTGTAAACATTTTAATTTAATATAAAAAAAATCAATAGAAAAAAAGAAACATGTCTGGTTAAACTATTATGGGTGATAAGGTAAAATGAATGATTTAAGTAATATGCGTGATTAAGTGATATGAGTGAAGTAATATGACTGATTTAAATATTATAAGTGATTTAAGTAAAATGAGTGGTTCAAGTAATATTAGTGATTTAAATTATAAGAGTGAAATAATATGAACGATTAAGTGATATGAATGACTAAAGTCATAATTTAAGGTTAGAGTAAAACGAGTAGTCATAGTAATGTGATTTAATTAAACAAGTAAATTAAGAAATGTAAGTACAATGAGTAATAAAGGTAAAATGTAATGTGATTCAAGTATTAGATTAAGATATTATGATTGAACTAAATTAAGAGATACAAGTACAATGGGTAATAAAGGTACTGTGTAATGTGATTAAAGTATTCGAACAAGATATTATGTTTGAAGTAAATTAAGAAATGCAAGTACAATGAGTAATAAATGTAATATGTAATGTGATTCAAGTATTAGATTAAGATATTATGTTTGAAGTAAATTAAGAGATGCAAGTAAAATGAGTAATAAAGGTGATGTGTAATGTGATTAAAGTATTCGATTAAGATATTATGATTGAAGTAAATTAAGAGATGCAAGTACAATGGGTAATAAAGGTAATGTGTAATGTGATTCAAGTATTCGATTAAGATATTATGTTTGAAGTAAATTAAGAGATGTAAATAAAATGAGTAATAAAGGTAAAATGTAATGTGATTCAAGTATCAGATTAAGATAATATGATTGAAGTAAATTAAGAGATGCAAGTACAATGGGTAATAAAGGTAATGTGTAATGTGATTCAAGTATTCGATTAAGATATTATGTTTGAAGTAAATTAAGAGATGTAAATAAAATGAGTAATAAAGGTGATGTGTTATGTGATTAAAGTATTCGATTTAGATAATATGTTTGAAGTAAATTAAGAGATGTAAGTACAATGAGTAATAAAGGTGATGTGTAATGTGATTAAAGTATTCGATTAAGATATTATGTTTGAAGTAAATTAAGAAATGCAAGTACAATGAGTAATAAATGTAATATGTAATGTGATTCAAGTATTCGATTAAGATATTATGTTTGAAGTAAATTAAGAGATGCAAGTAAAATGAGTAATAAAGGTGATGTGTAATGTGATTAAAGTATTCGATTTAGATATTATGTTTGAAGTAAATTAAGAGATGTAAGTACAATGAGTAATAAAGGTGATGTGTAATGTGATTAAAGTATTCGATTAAGATAATATGTTTGAAGTAAATTAAGAGATGTAAGTACAATGAGTAATAAAGGTGATGTGTAATGTGATTAAAGTATTCGATTAAGATATTATGATTGAAGTAAATTAAGAGATGCAAGTACAATGGGTAATAAAGGTAATGTGTAATGTGATTCAAGTATTCGATTAAGATATTATGTTTGAAGTAAATTAAGAGATGTAAATAAAATGAGTAATAAAGGTAAAATGTAATGTGATTCAAGTATTAGATTAAGATAATATGATTGAAGTAAATTAAGAGATGCAAGTACAATGGGTAATAAAGGTAATGTGTAATGTGATTAAAGTATTCGAACAAGATATTGTGTTTGAAGTAAATTAAGAGATGCAAGTACAATGAGTAATAAAGGTAATGTGTAATGTGATTAAAGTATTCGAACAAGATATTGTGTTTGAAGTAAATTAAGAGATGTAAGTACAATGGGTAATAAAGGTAATGTGTAATGTGATTAAAGTATTAGATTAAGATATTATGATTGAAGTAAATTAAGAGATGCAAGTAAAATGAGTAATAAAGGTGATGTGTAATGTGATTAAAGTATTCGATTAAGATAATATGATTGAAGTAAATTAAGAGATGTAAGTAAAATGAGTAATAAAGGTGATGTGTAATGTGATTAAAGTATTCGATTAAGATATTATGTTTGAAGTAAATTAAGAGATGCAAGTAAAATGAGTAATAAAGGTGATGTGTAATGTGATTAAAGTATTCGATTAAGATATTATGTTTGAAGTAAATTAAGAGATGCAAGTACAATGAGTAATATAGGTGATATGTAATGTGATTCAAGTATTCGATTAAGATAATATGATTGAAGTAAATTAAGAGATGTAAGAACAATGAGTAATAAAGGTGATGTGTAATGTGATTCAAGTATTCGATTAAGATAATATGATTGAAGTAAATTAAGAGATGCAAGTACAATGAGTAATAAAGGTAATATGTAATGGGTTTTTTTTGTTTTTTTTTTTTTGTTTTTTTATTTGTTCCCAAGGGTATCATACAAATCCAAAGTACATAATACAGAGTACAACAGAGTTCAAAGAGATGGTACAACAAAATACATTCGCAGTTGATTATACAAATGTAATTATGAGCATGGAGATATGGAGGATATTATTAATTAAATTTATTAACTAAAAGTTTCCACTTATTCTCAAATTTATACATTTCATCATTTCTTTTGAAAATGAATTTTTCAACTTTATAAATGTCCTTTAAAATATTTAAATAATTGCTTAAATTCAATAGCGAATTCTTTATATTACATAAATTGATGTATTTCTTTGCTGATAAGATGATATGGTTGATCAAAATATTATTACCAAAAGTAACAAACCAGACCGAATATTTTGAAGGTGTTATCTTATTATGTAAATTGTCATTTAACCACAGCTCCAGTTCATTCCAAAATTGTTTTGTAACACAACAATCCCAAAATACATGACAGAGGCTTTCAGATTCAGCATTACAAAAACTACAAACATCCTTATCAACAAAATTCATTCTTAACAGTTCCTTTTTTGTGTAGACAACTCTTTGTAGTAATCTATATTGAAAATCGATCAGTTTCACATCTTTCAATCTATATATATATATATATGAATAAAAAATATTTTTCCAGTCGAAGCGATAATCATCAAAAATGAATTCCCATTTTTTGCAAATTTCAATGTTTTCATCATTGTCAATCAATCTATTGTTAAATAGTTTTGAACCTTTTGTACATTTCATAATATTCCTTTGGTAAATACTTATGTATAAATTATAAATAGGAATGTTTCTGGTATATTTTATAACATATTTCCAACAATTGGGGATAATATGAAGTAAATAATGATAGTCCAGTATTGTCCCTCTAATCTTATATTTTGATTGGAGTTTATCAAATTCCATGATTCCATTATCATCACATAAGTCTTTTATTGTCAAAATACCGTTTGTTGTTCAATTTCTGATAATATGGGAAGAAATTTTATAATTATGATTAAGCCATAGTGGCTCTGCAAGAATATCATCAATATTGTCTCGATCCGCATTGAATTTTCTACAATAACTATTCCATGATTTCATAACATCCTTCCAAAAGGGATTTTCAAAACTGCTTATTTTGTCTATGTTTGCCCCATAATTGAAAATATCCTGAAAGGGTATATTTACTACTATATTACAGGGGTTGCTATTTGATGATTTTTTACAATAAAGTCTGAGGGTAGATAGTTTTAGTGCTGTAATAAAAGTTTTGATATCAACCATATCTAATCCCCCTTTTGTCTTTAATCTTTTAAGGGTACTTCTTTTTATCTTGTCTTTTTTATCATTCCAAATGAACTTAAAAAAAGATTGTTCAAGAGAGTTGATGAAGTCATCTGGGGGATTAGGTAGTGAACTGAAGATATGAACTAGTTTAGAAAGGGCTAGGGTTTTGATAACAGTAATCTTTCCAATCAAAGTTAAATTTCTTCTTCTCCAAACTGCTAATAATCTATTTATTTCTTCTAATCTCTTTCTGGTATTGATTACCCATAAATTCTCAAGGGTTGGAGTAAATTTAATTCCTAAAACCTCAAATTCTCCATTATACCATTCAATTTTTAAATCAGAACATAAAATGTTTTCATGTCCTGCCATTGAGCCAATCCAAATTGCTTTAGTCTTGTCTATATTCAGTTTAATACCTGACATCTTATAAAATAAATGTAGAGTTTAAATAGCTGCAAATAAGCTGTCTTCAGTACCATCTAAAAATAATTCTGTGTCATCTGCATATTGACCTAATTTATATTCTTCGTCATCAATAACAATACCTTTAATCTTATCATTATTTCTTATCATACAACCTAAGATTTCAGCTACGAAGAGGAACAGGTAGGGTGACAGAGGGTCATCTTGTCTACAGCCCCTTTCATTATTAAAAAATTCTGACAAATATCCGTTTTGTATCACACAAGAAGTTGTTTGATATGTAAGAGAATTAATCCATTGTATTATTTGTGGACCAAAACCAAATTTGTTAAGAACTATATTAATAAAATCTTTTGAGACTGTATCAAAGGCTCTTTCAAAGTCAATTAAAATAAGTAACCCAGGGATCTTTCTAACTTTTGTTTCGAACATAATATCATATAATAGTCTTGTGTTTTTACTAATAGTTCTGCCTGGTATAAAACCGGTTTGATTTCCATGAATAAGTGTGTCCAAAGTTTTTTAAAAACGATTTGCTATACAAGTACTTATTATTTTATAAACTGCATTCAAAAGTGTAATTGGTCTCCATTTTTTTTAACCTTGATCTATCTTTATTAGCCTTTGGTATGCAGGTTATAACTCCTCTCTTCATAGTTAGGAATAATTCATTCTCTGTGGTAACTTCTTTCACCACTTTATAAATCAATTCCTTAAGGTCATTCAAAAAAAAACTTTAAAAAGTCAATTGGAAATCCATCAATTCCTGGGCTCTTATTGTTCTTCATATTTCTGACAGCAAAGTTTATTTCATTTATAGTTATGTCTTTTTCAAGCTCTTCTTTTAATTCATAACTTATATTTGGAGTTTCCACATTATTTAAATTTACATTTTCTTCAAGATCTTTGTTTGCAGAGTAAAGTGTTTTATAAAAATATTTTAATTCATTTAAAATGGAACTAGTGTTAGTAATTATCTCAATGAGGTAATATGTAATGTGATTCCAGTATGCGATTAAGATAATATGTTTGAAGTAAATTAAGAGATGCAAGTGAAATGAGTAATAAAGGTAATATGTGATAATATGTGATTAAAGTATTAGATTAAGAGATTATGATTAAAGTAAATTAAAAGATGCAAGTACAATGAATAATAAAGGTAATATGTAATGTGATTCCAGTATGCGATTAAGAAAATATGATTGAAGTAAATTAAAGGGGAAGTATCACGTTTTTTGCAAATTTTATTTTTTCAAATTTCCCAATTATAATGATATTTTATGTCATTTATATTTACTTTAGAGGGTAAAATATCTTATTACACAAACCAATTATCCGTAGTGGTAATAATGGTGTTGCGTATAAAGCAAAAATTGCATGGCGGCCATTTTATTGTGAACACATTCTATTCTGAATGACAAAAACGATTCCCATGGCTTTACAGAACCATGTATAATCATTTTATAACTTCATTTTCTGAAGAGAGAAGGGTATTTTACTATTAGTGACATTATTTTTCAAAAACATTTCATCAACTTATTTCAGCCTAAAAACGTGCTACTACCCCTTTAAGAGATGCAAATAAAATGAGTAATAAAGGTAATATGTAATGTGATTCAAGTATTAGATTAAGATATTATGTTTGAAGTAAATTAAGAGATAAATAAAGGTGATATGTAATGTGATTAAAGTATTCGTTTTAGACATTATGATTGAAGTAAATTAAGAGATGTAAGAACACTGAGTAATACAGGTAATATGTAATGTGATTAAAGTATTAGATTAAGATATTATGATTGAAGTAAATTAAGATATTAAGTACAATGAGTAATAAAGGTACTGTGTGAGCATGATATGTGAGTAATGTGAGTAATGTGAGTAATGTAAGTAAAGCATGTAATGTAAGTGATGTTAGTAAATTAAGCAATGTGAGTGATGTAAGTGATGTAAGTGATGTAAGTGATCCTGGTGATGTGAGTGATGTGAGTGATGTAAGTAAAGTAACCAATGTGAGTGATATGGGTGATGTGGGTGATGTGAGTGATGTAAATTATGTGAGTGATGTAAATTATGTGAGTGATGTAAGTAAAGTGAATAAAGTGAGTGATGTAAGTAAAGTATGTAATATGGGTGATGTGAGTTATGTAATTGATGTAAGTTAAGTTAATAAAGTGAGTGATGTAAGTAAAGTAAGTAATGTGAGTGATGTGACTAATGTGAGTAATGTAAGTAATGCTAGTTATGTAAGTAATGCGGGTGATATAAGCAATGTAAGTAATGTAAATAATATAAGTAATGTAAATAATGTAAATAATGTAAGTTATGTAAGAAATGTAAATAATGTAAGTAATGTAAGTAATGTAAATAATGTAAGTAATGTAAGTAATGTAAGTAATGTAAGTAATGTGAGTAATGTAAGTAATGTAAGTAATGTAAATAATGTAAATAATGTAAATAATGTAAGTAATGTAAATAATGTAAGTAATGTAAGCAATGTAAATAATGTAAGTAATGTAAGTAATGTAAATAATGTAAGTAATGTAAGTAATGTAAGTAATGTAAGTAATGTGAGTAATGTAAGTAATGTAAATAATGTAAATAATGTAAGTAAAGTAAGTAATGTAAGTAATGTAAATAATGTAAATAATGTAAGTAATGTAAGTAATGTAAGTAATGTAAGTAATGTGAGTAATGTAAGTAATGTAAGTAATGTAAATAATGTAAATAATGTAAATAATGTAAATAATGTAAATAATGTAAATAATGTAAATAATGTAAGTAAAGTAAGTAAAGTAAGCAATGTAAATAATGTAAGTAATGTAAGTAATGTAAATAATGTAAGTAATGTAAGTAATGTAAGTAATGTAAGTAATGTAAGTAATGTAAGTAATGTAAGTAATGTAAGTAATGTAAATAATGTAAATAATGTAAATAATGTAAGTAAAGTAAGTAAAGTAAGCAATGTAAATAATGTAAGTAATGTAAGTAATGTAAGTAATGTAAGTAATGTAAGTAATGTGAGTAATGTAAGTAATGTAAGTAATGTAAGTAATGTGAGTAATGTAAGTAATGTAAATAATGTAAATAATGTAAGTAAAGTAAGTAATGTAAGTAATGTAAATAATGTAAATAATGTAAATAATGTAAGTAAAGTAAGTAATGTAAATAATGTGAGTAATGTAAGTAATGTAAGTAATGTAAATAATGTAAATAATGTAAATAATGTAAGTAAAGTAAGTAATGTAAGTAATGTAAATAATGTAAATAATGTAAATAATGTAAGTAAAGTAAGTAATGTAAGTAAAGTAAGTAAAGTAAGTAATGTAAGTAATGTAAATAATGTAAATAATGTAAGTGATGTAAGTAATGTAAATAATGTAAGTAAAGTAAGTAATGTAAGTAAAGTAAGTAAAGTAAGTAATGTAAGTAATGTAAATAATGTAAATAATGTAAGTAAAGTAAGTAATGTAAGTAATGTAAGTAATGTAAGTAATGTGAGTAATGTAAGTAATGTAAATAATGTAAATAATGTAAGTAAAGTAAGTAATGTAAGTAATGTAAATAATGTAAATAATGTAAGTAAAGTAAGTAATGTAAGTAATGTAAATAATGTAAATAATGTAAATAATGTAAATAATGTAAGTAAAGTAAGTAATGTAAGTAAAGTAAGTAAAGTAAGTAATGTAAGTAAAGTAAGTAAAGTAAGTAATGTAAGTAATGTAAATAATGTAAATAATGTAAGTAAAGTAAGTAATGTAAGTAATGTAAGTAATGTAAGTAATGTGAGTAATGTAAGTAATGTAAATAATGTAAATAATGTAAGTAAAGTAAGTAATGTAAGTAATGTAAATAATGTAAATAATGTAAGTAAAGTAAGTAAAGTAAGCAATGTAAGTGATGTTAGGCTTGTTAGTAATTTGAGTGATCTGGGTGATGTCAGTAAAGTATGTAATGTGAGTTATGCACCTGATGTGAGTAATGTAAGTAATGTGAGTGGGGTGTGAGTAATGAAAATAGTGTACGTAATTTGAGTGATGTGAGTAATGTGAGTGATTTGAGTAAAGTGAGTATTGTAAGTGATGTGGGTAATATAAAGTTAAGTGAGTGATGTGAATAATGTGGGTTTTGTATGTAAAGTGAATAAAATGAGTGATGTAAGTAAAGTATGTAAAGTAAGTGATGTGAGTGATCGTGGTGATGTAAATGATGTGTGTGATGTAAGTAAAGTTGGTAATGTGAGTGATGTGAGTAATGTGGTACAGTATGAGTTAGGCCCTATACCCCCTGTCCCCGCTTGGGGATTTTGCTCGACCCGAGAAGTATGGCCTAATATAACAGAGTTTGAAATCGGTAATCTAAAGGAAGAAATTCCGTGGAAAGAGAATGCTTTGCACCAGCTTGATAACAATGCTAGTTTCTGCACCGAAACCTAGCATCTTATGCAGTAAAGAAGTTAACTAACGTATTTCTTCCAATATACGCCTGGCGTCTATATTTTCAAACCTCTTTCAGTCGAGACCGGTGTCTATTATTTTTTTGGCAATATAAATTACCCAACTAACAAACTCAAACACATATAGAGGTGCAACCATGACAAAATGTCCTGACTATGAATTTGTTTTGGTAAATTGTTTTATTCATTATTGAACGAGAACAGTATCGTGTATACGTGAACATATATTATTATATGTTACAGTCAATACGTCAAATCATTCATTTTACAAAATGCCTGCACGATTTTACAGAATGACTATTTTTTCAGTCATGTGGCTAAATGACTGAGTATAACACAAGGAATCTTACGAAATGCCTATATGAGAAAAATAATTTATTGATGAATTACATTTTTGAGTACTTATCACTCGGCGTCTTGTTAAAACCCGGCGTTTATTGGAGGAAATACGGTAGGCCTATCCATAGAACTCGCTTTCCTTCAATGCCTCTCTTTTCTAACTGTGCGAAGAAGTTACATTTCGTCGGCTGTAGCGTGAAGCGCCCCTAAAATACCCTACAGCGAGGACTTCCCTGGGCCTTTACTATCCTAACCTGTGTTCTGCATCGCTTGAAATCGAGGGCAGAAATGGAGTGTCTTGATTGGTTGCAATTGAATCTAGTTGTGCAATCAGCGACGCCGTTGTAAAAGTGACATTTGCCATTGAAACGTTTTCTCGTTCAATGTGCTTCCCTCGAAATATGCTATATGATTTTGTCAAAACTATTGATCATAAACATGCTTATAAATAAAGAAGCCCAAATCAGAGAAAACTACCCAAAATAGTCCATTTGTGTTATTTACATCAGAAATATTCGAAGGACATGTGCTAATTAGCAAGACCCTTAAAGGAGGGTTCTATCGGGGTATTTTTTGTGGAAACGAAATTCGAGAGGATATTTCAATTTACGCATATATGTTATTAATACATGATTAAAACACAGTAAAATTAAAAGATACTAATGAAAGTAATATTTTGATAACTTTATATTTCAAAAATTTATAAAAGCAAGCGCACACTTGTTGAAAAATAAAATCGAGGAGAACTGAAGCCATTCATCGGCGCTGCGAGTGGTGAAAATTTCGCTAACAGCATATTATTTATTAGTTTTATTATGTTATCTGTTACTATGTGAATTTTCTATCATTGTATATGTTTTATTTTTTAGAAAGTGTAAAATTTGGTTAAATATAGCGTGTTTTCATTTCACGCAATGCCAAGAATCCAATATGGCGGATGCTGCCGATAGATCGGTGATAGAACTTTCCCTTTAAGAGTCAAATGCCGAGATATTTGAAGTCAGTCGGTCGATATGGCAGCTGAAATATTAGTTTTCATTGGTTGAAAAGCAGGGACACGGTATCAGGTTCCCATTTTCCCCGCTAGGGAATTTTGCTAGAGTCCTCGATTTCAAGGGAAGTAGAACAGAAGTAAGGATCGGTAATAACCTCTGTGGGAAGAGAATGGCCGTCACTAAAATGGACGAAATGTCATCGAAGTTGCATCTCTGCCTCGTGTGTCGTTTGGAGTAAGATTGAGAAGTTCGTTCCGACATTTTCTGACAGTCACATGTTCATGAACATTTCAGCAACTCGGACCGAGCGTTCTCCAATGGTTGTGTCTATCTATAGTAGCCTATTGGCTCAGAATCTTCAAACTGGCATCCTAATAGTAAAATACTCCAACCGCGTACTTAATCCGTTAAGAGGTGGAAGATGGTAAATTGTTTACACGTAAAGTGTCAGTTCTATAGCGAGTCTCAGCCATGTTATTCTCGTGCCTACGAGAAATGAGATAAACGCTATATATTTTTTAATATGTTGCTGGACAACGACATGATAATCAATGTCGAAACGTTCCTTCAAAGAATAAAGAAGTTGTATATCCATAAAATTTCTCTATTCTTCATTTAAAGCTCTGAATTGAAAACTATTTATAGCAACTCCCTTTGAATTTATGTATAACAAAACTTATACAACTTTTAACCACAGACTCCCCATGGCAACTGCGTGGTCTGTTATTGATACAGCATGTCCATTATTTCCATCATGTACATGCAATAATGAGAAGATCCTTTCATGCGAGAATGTCATCTGTTAAATACATTAAAGGTGCATCCATTGTGTTTCATAAAATGTAACTTGGTTTTAATACATACAGAATACTATTAGTTACACGGTGTTTTGACAGGGTGTACGGGACTGTAAGACCCTTGTATATTCCGTACTTTCCTGAGGCGTATTTTTACCTTCATATCGTCAATTTACTTAAATTTAGTTGACTATCACCAAAATGATAGTTTTCGGTAACAGTCAGTACTTCTCGATAAAATAACACCATTTATAGCGTTGAGAATATGTGACCCCAAACAACACAATGATGCTAGTATCTTCCTGCATATTTGTGAAAGCCTGCCTCGAAAAGACTGCCACGGAGCAACCAGTGTGAAATAAATAGAAGCCTGGCGTCTCATTAAGGATGTGGTGTCACAGTTTCTGTTGTTTACCTCAGTATCGGGAGACACGTTATTATTTTGTGAAATTTATTTATGTGACAGCTGCTGTAGGTGACCCCGATATTAAAACACATAGAATATTTTACATACAATTTGATTGGGCTATGATACGTGCCACAGTGTCATATGTGCAGAATAAGTTTAAACACTAGTCTGATACATGTGCTGAATTTACACCTGTCATTATTCGTTGCTCACTGGCAACTGTTTCGATCAGAATCACGACTCTTCATCTTTATAGTGTCACTACACTGAACCGATCAGCAGTAAAATGCATTAATTGTTTTAGCAACAGTCTCGATAAGATAACACCATTATAACGTTTTACATATGTAACTCCAACAATATACCGTACTCTATGTCACTATTGTATTTCCTGAGGCCGGACCGGGCCTCCAATAAGAGCCGGGTCACTAATACGGGCCCGGTTTATATCGCAATAATGATCACCCCCGGCCTACTAGATATAGTATACACTTAATTACTCATGGTGAGATCATTATGTGAAATACAAGGACTCAAGAGCTGACTCTCGAGGCGGTCTAACCTGACCAAGACCGCAGGGAGTGAGGTCCGAGAGTCCTTGTATTTCACATAATGACCTCACCGAGAGTAATTAAGTGTTTTATTATACCGAAATTATTTTTTTTTTCAGACTCTTGTATTCAACATTTTAGCTGTTGCACTACATACTGGTAAATCGAAAATATTATCTCAATACAAAATCAGCGAAAGATCAGATGACGCCATCTTGGATAAAACAAGTGTTTGCCACTAACACGGCAATGTCCCCCGCCGTTAACATTGAGTTTAGTAAGACACATCATTTGGTCAAGTGTCATAGTCACCTTGAAAATAAGGTTAAGGTCACCGAAAACGACTGATGTCTGCGTCTTCCCCCAATGTAGGCCGACACGAACTTTGAAAACTCTTAATACAACGCTTCATGAGATATCGCGTTAACAAGAGTTTGAAATTTGGTCAAAGTGTCGTTGTGACCTTGAAATTAAGGTCAAGGTCACCAGAAACGACTGGTGTCTGCGTTTTCCCGCAATGTAGGCTGACACCAAATTTGAAAATTTTGGATAAAATGCTTCATGAGATATCGCGTTAACAAGAAATGTGACGTACGTACGGAGGTACGTTGGTCAGCATTCTGCTGTGCTTCCATGATATTTTATGTTCGCTTTATTTTACTTCGGACCACCCGCAGTAAAACATTTAGACAACTGCACTCACGTTAGTTTGTTTGTTTGTTATTTTTTTCGGCATATAAACTGGATAACACCCTCATCCTCGGGCGTTCCGGCAAAGAGAGGCATTCGCCTACGGGAAGGCCCTAGGGCAAAGGCCTCTCTTTGCTAGAACGCCCTCGCATTCAGGTGTTATCCATTACATAAGGGCCCGGGCTCCTTAAATAGGAAAACTGAACTCATTATTATCAACAGCATATAAAATATTGCTTCAAAATGTCATTATTTCTTTGTGCCTTTTAATTTACATACTTTTCCAACAGTTTCTACAAAATGTGTTATGCCTGCATTTAATTTTCTCGTATTCACTCGATGATTAACTTCTGCCTCTGTCATCTATGACTGCATACGTTATGAAATTTGAGATTTTTTAATATTCGTAATTTCACGCACCCAAGCGTTTTCTGATATCAAATGTATCAACACAAGTTGATAAAAGTTACAAATATCCAAGGCCGAGATATTTTACTTTTATCAAAGAGTATTGACATAATTTGATATTAGAAGACACGAGAATGAAATTCTGTTTATCATCAATATTATTCGTCGCTACTTTCACTGATAATTGTATATCTCTGAACACACCACTGCCACCAGACTGTCAGGCCGGGATGATACAGAGGATATCTGCATTTTCTTGACTAACACCATGTTTATCTCATCGAGTGCCACGAGTGAAAATATATAAATTTTCTACCTCAAGAGATGAGATAAACATGGTATTTGTCAAGAATTGTAAAATTGTAGAATTGTAAAATGTGATGTCCCGTGGTTACATTGTTCAAAATGTCAAAACTATACCTCCTGTGAGCTATCGCTTGAACCTTTTCTTTAATTTGGTTTTGGACAATAAGTTTCATAGTAGCACTATGACAACACAAAGAGAAGGAAAAGCTTTGTCACCATGTCACAAAGAATACAAATATTCTTTAAATCTCAACAGTACGTTTACCAGATCGACGGAGCTGGATTTTACGTTTGTTACTAACACATCGAAATTTGAATAAAACGTAAACGAGTTTTATCATGACATTACCAAATTTCTCTGTCAAGTCAAAACTCATATAAGTCATAAGTCTCTATCGCTGTCTGGTTTAAATCCTTGATTTATTTAGTTAACTTTTCTGTGCTAGCATAAAAAAGTTGCCGAAATCCAGATTTCAGATTCATTTATTCGGTATTTTTGGCGAAAGGCCTACAGTACAGGACAGTTGTTGTAATTTAATCACGCGGTGGTGACATTTCTTACGTTGAATACATGTTTTAGATAGATTGCAAGAGATTTAATTACATCAATGTTTTTAAGATTGAGATGAATTAGAGGCTTGAATTAGCCAGTGATGGAGGTTGGAGTCAGGTATGACTTGAAGGGGGAAGTTGGACAAAAATTTAAAAACATAGAGTTCATGTTCAATATATATTTTTATTATATGACGAGCGATGAAATACCGGGATTTATCAGTGAAATAAACTGTCTATCAAGCTACAGTGAAAATAACTTATATTTTCACTGCGAACGGTGACTGATATAATTTGACGTCATAAAACAATGGTCTCGCGCGGCGATTTGGCTTATGACGTCACAGTGTTACTGTGGTGACGGGCTGTTCCTTGCGGCCGCTTGGCATAAAAACGACCCTTTTCGGACGTAATTACATGGATAATATCATATAATAAATAGAATATCCGTCAATTCTTGACAAATACCATGTTTATCTCATCTCGTGAAAATATAACCTTTCTACCTCACTCGTTGAGATAAACATGGTATTAGTCAAGAAAAGACAACATCCTCTATATGTTACACTCGAAAGTGTGCCAGATGACTTTTTCGAAACTCGTTTAAATTTATGTATAACCCTCGCTCTCGCTCGGGCAATACCAAAAATCACACTCGTTTCGTAAACGCAATATGACACACTTCCTCGGGTAATAATCTCTATATATTACGACTAATTAGAAGTGATGATGTATCAATTTTGGATATGACACATGCAGCAGCTATATAATTCATTCATGTGAATGTGTCCATCGTATCGTATACATGAGTCAGTGCCACGGGTAAATATTTATATTATATCGTATTCAATATAATAATATCATAATATCATTTAACAAACTGATAACGTTTGAAATTCTGTAAATATTCGAGTTATGTTCTAGACATAGCATATAATTATATCATTTGGTAAATCTGAATATGAGATACAAAACGTGCTACCGCATTGGGTAGGTTATTTTCAACGAGGGCTCTGTTCCTCAAAACAGTCACAATTGATTGTAACTTTACAAATGGTTTGTGGAACGGGACTCAGTCTGCGTCAACCTGGGCTCCGTTCCATAACAGCGAGCGCTTATAATCGCTCATTGATTGCTCAAAGTAGCGCTCAAGTAGCGGTCATTCTCTCTTGAACGACACGGTGTAAATTCCTCGAAGTTTGCTCGCCTTGCTACGTAGCGCTACATTGAGCAATCGCGTTTAACATGGCCCTGTTGAAGTATGAATATTCAAACTGATCAATCATATTTTGATAGATCTGCCAAAGATGTAAACAGTAAAAACATATCACCGGAGAAACTTTTTAGTATCAATTTCTACGATTCGTTTTCAGCTTAAATTGCAAAAAATAGGAAAATATTCAACGACATACTTCAAAATTTCTTGATAACACGTCATTCATATGTTTATATATCTGCTCATTATGTAGAAAGTATAAAATAACATCACCGGACATACTTTTCGGTATAAATTTATTGTAAAGTACGATTCATTTCAGCTGAAATTGAAACTATACAGCTGTTTAAAGGAGCACTGTATGTCGATAGATATGTTCATTATGCACAAAGTAAAATCACATGGCCAGTCACCATTACTGTCTGATTTAAGCATTACAGTATTTCCTTAAGGTTTCTGTGCTAGGAAATCGGAGCCCACTATGCATTTCAGGTGCAGAGACCCACTGTATTAACACAGATAAGCGAGGGAAATACTGAATCAGCCAGTGATAGGGACTGGTAAGATTTATGCCTTGCATTGGGAAGTTGAAGTGGGGTCGATATTTCTCTTGTTGTTGGCTCAGTGCAATTTCTTTCATTTGATTCAATAATCAGAAATGAAATTAACCCCCCCCCCCCCCCCCCCCCCCCCCCCCCCCCCCCCCCCCCCCCCCCGCCTTCGGTAACTGAATGTATCCTCGTGTATCCAGACCAGTGTAGATATTGATACATGTAAACAAGGGCCGCTGCTCTCTGTCAGCCAACAGACGCCCGTTGAAGTGAGATCCTGTGATTAGTTGTACGGTAAGTAGTCGCTCACAACTTGCAGGAAAGTGGGTCAAGGATGGCTCGCAGTGACCGAAAGAATGAAAACCACAGGCAAAACGGGAGTTTTAGACACAAAACCACATCAATTATACCATTTTCAAATGCAAACCGAGTATAAAATACCGCCATGCAATCCCTTAATTGGTTTTACATCACTCTCAATTTGACAACATGTTACCTTTTGCAGCACAACACGTGTAAACAACAATGGCGGGAAGTCGCACGTGGACTACTCTCTGTTTGACATTGAACCTCACGAGGGATGTTTATCGTAATTATTAGCCGTCGTATGTATGTAAGTTGATATTCCATGACGCAATTTGTGTATTGTGATATTGATAGCGCCAGATCAGTGACGGCAACCTGCGCAATAAGTCGCCGGATGTTCCAGTGTTTTCCATTTATCGTAGACCTAGACTTGCTTTCAGTTCCATGTCTCCTTAGTAGGAATAAATTATACACATCGTTATGATGACTTAATAAGAAAGTATATTGTCAGGTATGTTGTAATGTAAATAATTAGTGAGCCAGGACGTCTATTCTCATTCTATTTTCATAAATTTAGAAGTAACTGGGGTGTTTGTTGCTGTTTATCTTCATATTAACACAGGACATTGTTTATCAGTCATAAAGGCCCGAATTAGAATTATAAGTTAAGAAAGGCACATAGTCCTTTACCTTTTCTCTGTCAGAAGGGTTCTGAATGTAAACAATATGCCTACCAGTTGTTGGACCAGGTTTTGTTGGGATATCGGTGGCTGAGTGGGTAAACTGTTTGAACATTCAGTGCTTGCGATTTGTTCTTGACTCTTGGGGCGTGGCTTCGAAACCCACAAGGGAATCAACCCCAAAATATAAGAAAACTGTGTGTTATTTTAGGCCTAGATCGTGATATCCCAATAAGTAGGCCTGCTTTGTACAGTGCCACCATGCATAATTATAATGATACCTTCACTATATGCAGTGTGAAACCCAACCGTGCACCTAATTAGAAGTTTATCTTCCAAGATTGTATAGAACAGGCCTATAACAGTCCATAGAGAGACATACAGTATTTAAACGGGGCTAATTTGTCACTTGCTTCGCTGTCACTAAGTAAAAATTCATAAGTTAATCTGAGACCGGTTACTATAGTTTTAAGAAAGAGAATTTAGTTGCATTTCCTCAACACAATTACTTTCATTTAAATCTGAATCGTATGAATTTCCTTTTTTTTAAATTCCAAAGTGTTTTCTATTAGGTGGAATGGATTTTAATATTTGATATGCTGATTAAGACAAGCGTATTCTAGTTAAGTCACTTGTAATGTTATACATCGGTAATTGCGTACTTACGTGACGTGTAACTTTACATCTTATTCTAACAAGATTGAGACAATTCATATATCACTTCACTTCCGTCTAGATTTCCCACCTCCCCTCTCTTCCTTTTATTTTTCTCTCTATCTCTTTTTTCTTATAATAGTCCGATTAAAACTTTCATTTTGTTGAATTGAATGCTGTTATTGATTTTGGAAGTGATTGTTGATCGATGTACATCTATATGAATATGAATGTATATGTTTTACTGTAATAAAAACATATAGTTTGAGACAATAGTGTAGCCAATTAAATGATAATGTGTTTGTTATTTATCCCACCGGTATGTAATACCGCGGGATATAGTCGTCGTCCTGTCCGTCTGTCTGTAATCATTTCGTTTCCGGAGCAGAACTCAAAAACCGTTCATGATATCTTTCTGAAACTTTCCATGTGTATTACCCACCAACTGAAGTGGTGCCTTTTGATATTTTAGATTTCTGAAAATTATATTTTTTTCGTTTCCATAGAAACGTGTTTGATTTGGACTTTGTTCAGAGCTCAGCTCCAAAACTCTTCATCATACCTGATACTCGGCATGTGTATTACCCACTAAATTTACACATTATGTGGGACCGGTGGGATATGTCATCTTCTGATGACTCTTGTTTCAATGTACATATTATAAGTTGTATGCTTCTCACGAGGGTATACGGTCTCATGTACCATCTTTGTACCAGTGTCTCCCGAGCCATCAGGCGAGGGATGACACTGGTACAATGATGGTACATAAGACCGTATTACCCGAGGGAGAAGTATACAACGTATTTATCGGCTTTCCGTCATGTCAATAACATTAGTATGTTTATATATAGTTTTTGGGTTTTGTCTGCGAGTGACTGATCAGCTGATATCGCTTGAATGACCTTGACCCTAAACGTAAACAAAATGGTGTCATCCGTTTCGACTGAAATGTTAAAAGTCGTATAACGTATTACTGCAAGCTTTTAAATGCCTTAAAACTAGTTAATGTTAGTTTATTTTAGTGTGCAAGCAATGCATAATAAGATGTGTTTCCAAACCAAGCTACAAATAAGGCGAAAATAAGTTTGTAATTAAAAGACTCGTAAACAGCTGATCGAACTGTTCAAAACTCTGTACACCGCCTGCGTCATCTTATAACGTCATCTGACCATAATGCGACACCTACTCTTAGCTAGGAGCTGTTACTATGGCAGCGGGGTAGTCTACATGAAATTTGTACACCGTGAGACTGACAGGGTAGAAACGTAACGACCGTTAGCCAATCAAAATCCATAGAAAACGGCTATCGGTATTCGAAGAAAATGGTGCGACGTAGCGACAATGGTGTGGAACTCTTCAGGTTGAGAGGTAGATGTGTAGGTTTCATGCGAATTTGAGAGTTCAGACAGCAAGATGATTGACCATTCCATCATTGTACCAGATTTAGAACTCTACTCCGAGTGTTAAGGTATCGCTACATCAGTCAGATCACTTGAACTACCTTCGAGCGGGCATTTTAATGTGAACATATATATTAAAATGGACACTCGATGGAAAATGGACTCGCATGGCGTAACCGAACCCCTGTACATTCTTTTTAGAACTCTTGTTTTTATTGGTTCAGGAATATTATTTGTCATTGGTAACACTTATTTGCCTTTTTGTGAGAGCACAATAAGCAGTAAGCAGCGCAGAACGTGCAACAGCGCCTTTAATTATATCTTATATGTTGTTAACCTCTGTATCAATTTGTTTGACGACGTGTCGCTTTTGAGTTGTGTAGCTGTAGATTAATTCCTTTATGTATTATTTAACTTGTATTCTGTTCAACTGTGCACCTTTTCAAAATGTATAATGTGTGTACATTCGGCCTTATTTACGGCCCCTATATAATAAGGAAATACAAAACAATAATTTTAACATTTACATATTTTACTATTGTTAAAATACGACATTTATCTGTCAGGAATTCTGTATTTCCACTGAGTGAAAACTAAATTGTTATTTTATTTCAGTACTCAGGGAAATAACACGTTCAATTACACACATCATATTAAATGACGTCATCCAATTGTTACCTGACGCAAGTGGATGACGTCATAAAATGGTCGCGATTAAGCAAGGCCATCTTGATAGGCCTTCTTCATTCATTAAAAAGAATCATTTACGAACCTTCCAATTATTTTGGAAATTGATTGCGAGTAAATTTAAAATTGAAACCTCACGAGATGAGATAAACATGGTATTTGTCAAGAAAAGACAAATTTTCTATTTATTATATGACCAAATCTTTGCTTATTTACCGAAATAGACTTGCATTTACGTTAAGTCGGCTCCAGAATGAGCCTGTCGCCTAAGCAACAATGTGACGTCATGAACGTGTCATGACGTCGGAGCATTGTTTTATGACGTCAGGTCATTGTTATATCAGTCACTAGTGACTGATAACACGTTCCATTGTTATTTTCACTAGTGACTGATAACACGGTTTATTTTCATTGATAGATCCCGGTATTTCACCTGCAATCATATAATAAAATAAAAATAACATTTGCCTTGTTATCGTGAAATAGAGATGAGATATTTTCAGTTCTGGCTGTGGAACACATAAAGATAAAATACTTCATGCACTCGATGAAATAAAGTTCTACATGGTAGGATGATCCGTTGAGAAATGTCAAATATCGTCGATATACTTTTGAACGAATTATAACTTTTTCTTCACGAGACGAGATAGGCAGTGTAGGCATTAACGATTACACAAATAATTACTGGTTCAACAAAACAGCATATGGTTAAGGAGTAAACACGTAAACAGTAAGCATATACTCCGAAACGTTGTGTTTCTTCACAATAAAGAATGTGTCCAGAACATCTTGTTTTCTTTAAATAACTCAAGGTAAACTGCCAGGCAAAAGAAGTAGACCCACTCACCTCAGTTGGTTTCGATTAATTCAATATTTAAAAGAAATCAGATGCATTAATACTAATCTGCATTAGTGTGAATGAATTAGTTGGTGATTGTGGTGAAATTTAGTTAAAATATCTTTGTTAAATGAAGGAAGGGGTAAGAATTGAAATTTACACAAAAATGACCCATACCATGTTTAAAATGTTGTAAACGTGTGCAGAATCAGGCACATTTATTAATTTTCACATAGAATATGTCTTATATGTCGATGAACAGTTGTGTATCATCAACATTAATTCTTGAAGAAATTGGTTATTTTTTAAAATTCTAAATATTTAAAAACACAAACATGTAGAAGTATTCTTTGACTGCTGACTAAACACCTGTACTTTTCAGTTTTAGTTTATGACATCGAAAACTTGAGATATTTACAAGTGAAAATCATACATATATGATAATATCAACTGAGGTGAGTAATTTCTTTTGCCTGGCAGTTTATTAATGTCATCCTGTGTCATTAGGGTATATTAATCCGCATATAAGACTTCTTATAATACCCTGCGTGTGTGAGGCTGCTGATTTCACGATCCTCATCCCTTGGAAAATACTTGTATGTTATAACCCAGCCCCACACTCTTTATATGATATATGCGAATCCCCCTTTGAATATTACTGGGCCTCTTATCATATCGTTTGTCTTTTGATATATGCTCGCCGCTAATGGCTGCAATACGGCCTAAGCGGCGTTAAAGGGGCAGTAGCACGTTTTTTCTCTCAAATAAGTCGAAGAAATGTATTTGAAAAATAATGTCACCAATAGTAAAACACCCTTCTCTCTTCAGAAAATCAAGCCATGGGAATCGTTTTGGTAATTCAAAATAATAAAATGTGTTCACATTAAAATGGCCGCCATGCAATATTTGCTTTATACGCAACACCGTTATTACCACTACGGATAATTGGTTTGTGTAATTATATGTTTTACCCTCTAAAGTTAATATAAATGACATAAACTATCATTACAAATGGCAAATTTGAAGAAGAAATTTTTTTCAAAAAACGTGCTACTGCCCCTTTAAGCAATAATTCACTCACTCACTCACTCTGATATATGAAGAGAGATATTCCCGGGCCTCTTATTATATTGTTTGTCTTCTGATATATGAAGAGAGATATTCCCGGGCCTCTTATTATATTGTTTGTCTTCTGATATATGAAGAGTGATATTCCTGGGCCTCTTATCATATTGTTTGTCTTCTGATATATGAAGAGAGATATTCCCGGGCCACTTATCATATTGTTTGTCTTCTGATATATGAAGAGAGATATTCCTGGGCCTCTTATTATATTGTTTGTCTTCTGATATATGAAGAGAGATATTCCTGGGCCACTTATTATATTGTTTGCCTTCTGATACATGAAGAGAGATATTCCCGGGCCTCTTATTATATTGTTTGTCTTCTGATATATGAAGAGAGATATTCCCGTGCCTCTTATTATATTGTTTGCCTTCTGATATATGAAGAGAGATATTCCCGGGCCTCTTATTATATTGTTTGTCTTCTGATATATGAAGAGAGATATTCCCGGGCCTCTTATTATATTGTTTGTCTTCTGATATATGAAGAGAGATATTCCCGGGCCACTTATTATATTGTTTGTCTTCTGATATATGAAGAGAGATATTCCCGGGCCTCTTATTATATTGTTTGTCTTCTGATATATGAAGAGAGATATTCCCGTGCCTCTTATTATATTGTTCGTCTTCTGATATATGAAGAGAGATATTCCCGGGCCACTTATTATATTGTTTGTCTTCTGATATATGAATAGAGATATTCCTGGGCCTCTTATTATATTGTTTGTCTTCTGATATATGAAGAGAGATATTCCCGGGCCACTTATTATATTGTTTGTCTTCTGATATATGAAGAGAGATATTCCCGGGCCACTTATTTTATTGTTTGTCTTCTGATATATGAAGAGAGATATTCCCGGGCCACTTATTATATTGTTTGTCTTCTGATATATGAAGAGAGATATTCCCGGGCCTCTTATTATATTGTTTGTCTTCTGATATATGAAGAGAGATATTCCCGGGCCACTTATTATATTGTTCAAGTTGTCTTCTGATATATGAAGAGAGATATTCCCGGGCCACTTATTATATTGTTTGTCTTCTGATATATAAAGAGAGAAAATACAAACAGATGTCAATTTTATTCGACAAATATAGAAAATGATCACACACTTGAGCGTTTTGTATAATAAAAATTGAGCGTACTTGAGCAATAAAGCGATGAGCATTCTATACAATATAATCAATCAATAAGAACATGTATAAGCCTAATGAATATTTATCGAATTATGTAAGACATACAAATAAACTCACGGGCAAAAGAAAGTCTATCTTCTTTTCAACAGAGTCAAACACAAAACATTTCTGCCGGATAAACTCGGTTTTGAATGTTTGTGATGAGGATATATCTCGTTAAGAGATGTACACAATTTCATTCATGAGAGTATGATACTTAATATTTTATATCTGTTCAAATACACATGGGGTGCTGAAATAGCTATTTCAATAGGTATTTTGGGAAATAATTCTGGGTATATAGGGTAAAAAAATTATGAAATATGGAAATTATGTTAGTACACGATGGTATCGACATAATGCACTCCCTTTTACTTTAGATCAATGATCGTTGCTGTAGGATGTCATAAAACAAGTCAGAAAGCCATATTTCACTCCCCTATCTCGCCTGGTTAAGGAGATTCTATAACGACGATTTTTTAAAAAGCCGTGTTTTTCAGAATTATGACCAGATAATGTTTCAAAATTTACAGACAAAGTTAGTTTGCTTTTAGAGACATGTGCCGTGTTCAAGATAGGTTTCAAAGTAATCGCTCAAAGAGCGATTACTTTGGAACCTATCTTGAACGCGATTGCTCAATGTAGCGCTACGTAGCAAGGCGAGCAAACTTCGAGTAATTTGCACTGTGTCGTTCAAGAGAGAAGAAGCGCTCATTGAGCGCTACATTGAGCGCTACATTGAGCAATTTAAGCGCTCGCTGCTATTGAACGGGGCGCAGGTGTAACTATCTTTCAATCTCGTTCATCACTCGTTGATTAAAATATCTTGCGTTGTTGTACCTATACTTTCTTTTGCCCGTGAGTTTACATGTATAGATTTGTAATATTTAAATGATAGTTCATAGCGATTATTGACTGACAAAAACAGAACGTTTACACATGTACAAACATGTGTTCAGTCATGCATAGCAAGGATAATCGGACCCCTTATATTCGGAAACCCCGCACGAACATCAAACGAAACATAATTTGTACGGACGTATCCGGACGCCGTGTTTCCGCACCTACACGATTGCGTTTCAAAGTCCTCTATGCATTTCTATAAAATAATGACTCATCTTTTGGTTAGATGCTTATCTGATTTAAATAACCGCGCTACTAGATATCCACTAGAGTTCCACCTTTAACTTGACAGTCCAGATAAACGGGATATTACTGAAAATAACGTTCTCTAACGTTTTAGATGATACAATTTTTGATAAATAGGTCTAAAACATTTTGCAAAATCTTCACATAAGGTTTATCTTGAATATTTGGAATGTGATATCAAGAGGAACACGCTATTTTACCAGTAAACCTTGCTGCATTTCATCAACTGTTCTGTACCAGCGTAGTGCAAGGAGACATCGGACAAGGAGACAAGGGGATGAAATGCAGAAAGCCTTAAAGGGGCAGTTGCACTTTTTTTTTCGCTTAAATAAGTCGATGAAATGTATTTGAAAAATAATGACACCAATAGTAAAACACCTTTCTCTCTTCGGAAAATCAAGTTTAAAAATGAGTGTACAGGGATGCGTAAAGCTATGGGAATCCAAAACCCAATAATAAAATGTGTTCAAAATAAAATGGCCGCCGTTATTACCACCACGGATAATTGGTTTGTGTAATAAGATGTTTTACCCTCTAAAGTAATTATAAATGGAAAATTTGAACCGATAAGATTTTCAAAAAACGTGCTCCTGCCCCTTTAAATTAGCCAGTAATGAAACTAATCAGAGTTATGACTTTGAAGTTGACTTTGCATATATCATTTGTCTGCTTTTAGTATTCGCTCTGAAAACCAGATAATTTGCTCTACAAATACACTAGAATGTAATATTCACAATATCAAGGTTATCGGACTGTCCTTCAGGGAATCGCTCTTCTTCACTTTGTCCAGTTGCTGTTGCTGAATCTTCTCCAGAATCGTGTTTTTCACCGGAGTCTTGTCACCATGGTAACCGAAACTTCCAAAACCCCCTTTGGTATCAGTTTTAGTGACGTCAAATGTGACGTCATCCTTTCCGTCTTTGTCCGGATGATTAAATTCGATATCCTCATAGATGTTATTTGAGTTGTCCTCAGGGGGGCATTGATTCCATAAATGGAAATGGTTCGATTTGTCGCTCGTTAAAGTGTTTTTGGCGGCGACGTTTGAAATTTTTCGGCACGGAAAAGTGTCAAATTTTTCGGTTCGTTTCGGCGAGGGTGTAGGTGTAGCTGTAGCCTTTAGATCCACCTTCTTCCTAGCCAAAGTGCTGACGTATCTCTTCTTGAAGTTCGAGAAACTCTCCTCTTCTTCTTCAACTATCTGACTCAGGTCTGGGTAGAGACGGGAAGATCTGAGCGGCGTGCCGTGTCTGGACCCAACAATATCTAACACGTCATAATAGTGTTCCGATGACGTCACCGTATCTAAATCTACCTCGGAGGGTTCATATCCCAAGTTCGTATGACCTCTCTGGTCAAGGTCATTCGTCTGACTTTCAAGGTCATGGTTCTTTCCGGGACCTGGCTTGTTGACCTTGACGGAACATTTATCGACCTTGAGACCGTTATCGGCCGTTGTGTAATATTCAATGGAGGCGTCGTCGTCGTTGGTGTCCTCATCAAAATCAAAACTTTCCCCGATGTCTTCAGACAGGCGGAACCTTCGGGTAAAGTCGGGCGAGTCCGGGAGACACATCTCCCGCCGACACATATACTCGCCTTGCCTCAGTCCCGGTCTCGACCTCAGCACGAACGGATTCTCCAAACTTTCCGTCAGGACCAAATCAGACCCACAGTACTCTCCGGGCCTTCCCAATATTCTGAAGTCCGGGATAGGCATCCGTTGCCTAGCAACCTCGTCGCTGTTGATATTCTGCAGAGAGAAGAACCGGTTGCTGAAAGTCGGCCGACCGGAAATGAGGCCATATCTCTTCCGCCGGAAGGTGAAGTTGTCGTCCAGAATCTGGTATGAAAAGAAATAATAAATGTATGATGTTTGGATATTTTTACAATGTTACTTTGGGTCAGCAGTTACTACTTTTATGGATACGATTGACATTGAAACAAAGGTTCAAACAAAGGTTACTCCACTCTGTTCTACCATTGTTCTACTATGGTTGCATATGGTGCATATTTCACGATGCAAAATCCCCTGCTGGTGAAAGTTTGCAACATTGGTAACTTCTTTATTTTAATCCAATCAATTATTGTTTTACATATGCGACCGACTTCTGTACATCGCACAGATAACACAACCCTTGTCATTTTTAATTCGACAGGTATGGGAACAAACCGTTTACAACTAATATTTGATTCAGCCAATCAGGACTCTATGTTTCTAGCCCAGAAAAGGTCTCCATGTGCTTCAAAGGTTAGGATAGAATAACTGAGTGGAATAAATTCTGCGATTGTGTAATTGACTGAATGTTGCACCTGTGCATATACTGGAAATTATCACTGGTTATGTTTTAGCATATAGATAATGATAAGAGAACAGCACTTTGAATTTCGCTTGTAAAAACACTCCGGTTGTACAGTACAAGTTCCAACTAACCCGCGCGAGGCATAACTCGAGCCAGTCTCAATCACTGGCAGCGCCCCGCTACAGTGGCACAGGACAGGAAAGGAAATGCGGCAAGGCTTAAAAATCCCAGTGATCGAGACTGGCGCAAGTTATTCAATGCGGGGGGAAGTTGACCAATTGTGTTGGACCCTACCTTCTCGTGGGAGGGCATACAGCTGTAGGAGGAGGCGGGGGGTTTGATGTTTACGCTGGCCTCCTCCCGACAGCACGGCAGTCCGCAGGTGTGGCCTGGAGGGTCGTGTTCGAACCTGGCGAACCCGTAGTAGTACACACTGCCGTCCTTGTGCTTCAGCTTGTGTTTCTGTAGACAGGCAGAGCTATTTATATATTTCATTATTTGATTCATTTATTCATTACAATGTATTATATTCATCTACCCGACCATTTATTTTTTTTATCTTCCATGAGTTAATTAATTTATTCATTATTACATTCATTCACCCAACCATTTTTGTTTATCTTTCATTATTCAAAATCACTTATTCATTATATCACTTATCCACCCAACCATTTATGTTTATCTTTCCTTACAGTAAAATACTCGTTTGCGATTGGCTAACGGTGGATACATATTTCCTAATGTACCCCGCGAGTTTCACGGTGTACACATTTCAAGTAGGCCTACTCCGCTACCAAAGTAGCAGCTCTTAGCCAAGAGTATAGGTGTCGCATAATGGCCAGATGACGTTGTGTGATGAAGCACGCAGTGCACATAGTATTATACAGTTCTATCATCTGTTTTCGGGCAGTCTCATTAAAATCAACGGTTTTCCGAAGAATAAACATAGGAAAATAGTCCATCTACCGGGATATGAACTCATATCGTTCCTCGCAAAACCGTCTGATAACAGCCCGTATGCGTGCATGTTCTCACGCAATTCAGTCAACCAATCACAAGACCTGCAACAAAAGCTTTCGGCGCGAGAAGCTAGGGGCAGATTACTCCAAACAGCTATCCTTTCGTCTGTTCCGGGGGCTTTCAAAACGACGACCGTTTAAAAACTATGATGTGATTGGTCAGCTATTTAATTGGGCTCTGTGTCTGCGCTAAACTGATTCGGAACACGCGCCTATACGGGGTGTCCTTGTGGCAAGGAATCAACAGAACCTGTTCGTATCCCGGTAGATGCACAATAGTTTGCAAATTGTATTCCTCGGAACAAGACTGGTTTTCGGGTCCATTAATTACAAACTTATATTGCCTTATTTGCTGCTTGGTTTGGAAACACATATATTATATCCGCCTGAAGGCTCGGGATATACTGGTACAAAGATGACTACATGAGACTATCGTGAGAAGCATACAACTTATAATGTATTATTAATTAATTATATATTAATGTGTTTAGTTTGACTTATCAATCTGATAACAATGATTGTTCCGCTTCATTTATTTATTCAGAAAACGACGTTTCATTGTTGACCTATGCCATCAGAAAAACACTCTGATTATGTTTTTCTTTCTATTTTCTTCCCATATTCAATTATCTTTATTATTATTTGCCGATGTTTTATATACCTTATGGGTCTTCAATTAGATTTAGCATTCATTTATCATTTCACTTATTACATTTTCCTACCTATTCTATATCTATCCATTCCATAAATATATTTGTTTTGATACTTGTATATGTTTTAATTCATTTATTAATTGCTACAATGCTTTCATCTTTGATTGATTTATTTACATTATTTTCACACGAGTCTACCTAATTACATGATGTCGCCATTCTTGTACAGTTTGAGTCTGCCGTTAAAGGTACATCCGTTGTGTTGTTTGGGGTCACATGTACTAAACATTATAAATTGTGTTATGTTATCGAGAAGTACTTACTGTTGCCGAAAATTGCCATTTTGATCTCAATCGACGATATAAAGGTAGAAGTGTCTATTTCTGATCGAAAACCTGACAATGCACCGCGTGTGGCGCGCGTCAAGTAGTCAAACGTAATTTTGGAAACTTATTTACAACAGACTAAACGAAAACTTTAAGTTGATAATGCTTAATAGGTCTTATAACTACTGTGCATGTAAATGGAACGTGTAGTTTCGGTTTCTGCACAAGTATAGTGATGTTGCTCGATTTTAATCGGAAACTAGTAATTATTGTATATTTGACAATTGGGGATGAACATGCAAGTTGAGTGAAATTGTTAGAACTGACACCAGCACATATTGTATGTTGGCATGTATTAAAGCCAAATAAAATTGTATGAAACGCAATGGACGCACCTTTAAGTTGATTTATCAAATAATTTATCTATTCAAGGTATGAACTTATATTATTTTTGCAAATAAACTTGATTCTTCAGACATTAAAGTTGTTATAGTTATTTTCCATATCACACCATCTTCCCACGGCAAGGTGAAAATGTATCGAGATTTCTCCATTTTTTACCTTGCCTTCAACCTAGCCAGATGTGGTGAAACGAATCAGCGCACCTGTCGTGATCATGAGTTACGTCCCTTACCATCTGCTAACATACAGCCAATGAAATCGCCGTTTACATTCGGAACCAATTCAAAATAAGCGACGATCGACACAGTCACAGAGGCAATACAACTGTCTTCTGATTGGCTTATCCGATTAGCCTGCAGTTCGTTAAAATCTTAGCACTGAAAATGCGCGGGTTGAGGTCAAGGGCGGAAGGAGAAGATATGGAAATCTTTTCGTTACGCCTGTGACGTTGTGAAGATGTATCACACAGGATCACAAAATAACTGAGAATACACCCTGCACAACAACAATACATGTTCAGGCGACAAACACGACAGCGACAGCAGCGGACCCAGAGAGATTACCGTATTTCCTCTAATAGGGACCGGACCTCAGATATAGGAGCCGGGCCCCTATTAGAGGAAATGGTAAATGGGGTTCCAACCACCTCCACAACCAAACCCCACCCCTTCCTTTGAACATTGTCGCATATAAATTGGAGGGACCCCCAAGGTAACCCCTCCATATCCCTTTGAACGAACACAGGTGTGTAGTGAGATTTGAAAGGAATGGATATGTTTTAAAAGTATAAATCTTCAAGAGGGTATCAAGAAAACGTTTCCATCTTTGCAGAATGCTGCTTGGTTAACATTACATACAGAATATCTTCACAAACCAGGCTTGAACCCTTCGCCCTATTCGTCCCAAACGTTCCCTACGCAAGTATAACTCTTGTCATTTTCTTAAGGTTGCCGTGCTAGGAAATCAGAGCCCACTAAGCAGTTCAGGTGCAGCGATCCATTATCTTAACATGGAAAAGTGAGGGAAATACTGCAAGGCTTAAATCAGTCAGTGATGGAGACTGGCAAGAGTTATGGTAAGGAAGTTGAATCGCCCCCTTCTCTGATCGTGTTTTCTCAGATCTACGTCCAAAATTCTAGGTTAGAAACAAGTTAATCCCATTTTAATATACACTGTCCAGTTAATCTGGATTAAATGGATTGATACCATGCAAGAACTTCACAGTAAAGGGGCCGGTACAGTGGGTAACAGCATCAGCTGCAAAGTGCAAACATCAGTGCTGTAAAAGTTATCATAGGGTGAAAACCAGAGAGTCGTAACAGTTTCTGAACGAACTTTGTAACATTCTTCACGACATGCGTTACCCAATTTCATAGGCGAAAAAAGTATGTACACATAACTCGAAAAGAAAAGCACAATTCAATACGAAACATTCCATGTTCATGCTCACTCCCTGTGGATTATGTAACAAGTTGATGAGACTTGATACGAGACTAGATAACTGGGTACAGTTCAACACGAAACATTCTATGTTCATGCTCACTCCCTGGGGATTATGCAACAAGTTGATGAGACTTGATACGAGACTAGATAAATGGGTACAGTTCAACAAGAAACATTCTATGTTCATGCTCACTCCCTGTGGATTATGTAACAAGTTGATGAGACTTGATACGAGACTGGATAACTGGGTACAGTTCAACACGAAACATTCTATGTTCATGCTCACTCCCTGGGGATTATGCAACACGTTGATGAGACTTGATACGTACTGGATAACTGGGTACAGTTCAACACGAAACATTCTATGTTCATGCTCACTCCCTGGGGATTATGCAACAAGTTGGTGAGACTTGATACGAGACTGGATAATTGGGTACAGTTCAACAAGAAACATTCTGTGTTCATGCTCACTCCCTGGGGATTATGTAACAAGTTGATGAGACTTGATACTAGACTGGATAACTGGGTACAGTTCAACACGAAACATTCTATGTTCATGCTCACTCCCTGGGGATTATGCAGCAAGTTGGTGAGACTTGATACGAGACTGGATAATTGGGTACAGTTCAACACGAAACATTCTGTGTTCATGCTCACTCCCTGGGGATTATGTAACAAGTTGGTGAGACTTGATACGAGACTAGATAACTGGGTACAGTTCAACACGAAACATTCTATGTTCATGCTCACTCCCTGGGGAGTATGTAACACGTTGATGAGACTTGATACGAGACTAGATAACTGGGTACAGTTCAACACAAAACAGTCTATGTTCATGCTCACTCCCTGGGGATTATGTAACAAGTTGGTGAGACTTGATACGAGACTGGATAACTGGGTACAGTTCAACACGAAACATTCTATGTTCATGCTCACTCCCTGGGGATAATGTAACACGTTGACGAGACTTGATACGAGACTAGATAACTGGGTACAGTTCAACACGAAACATTCTATGTTCATGCTCACTCCCTGGGGATTATGTAACAAGTTGATGAAACTTGATACGAGACTAGATAACTGGGTACAGTTCAACACGAAACATTCTATGTTCATGCTCACTCCCTGGGGAGTATGTAACACGTTGATGAGACTTGATACGAGACTAGATAACTGGGTACAGTTCAACACGAAACAGTCTATGTTCATGCTCACTCCCTGGGGATTATGCAACAAGTTGGTGAGACTTGATACGAGACTGGATAACTGGGTACAGTTCAACACGAAACAGTCTATGTTCATGCTCACTCCCTGGGGATTATGTAACAAGTTGATGAGACTTGATACGAGACTAGATAACTGGGTACAGTTCAACGCGAAACATTCTATGTTCATGCTCACTCCCTGGGGATTATGTAACAAGTTGGTGAGACTTGATACGAGACTAGATTACTGGGTACAGTTCAACACGAAACAGTCTATGTTCATGCTCACTCCCTGGGGATTATGCAACAAGTTGGTGAGACTTGATACGAGACTGGATAATTGGGTACAGTTCAACAAGAAACATTCTGTGTTCATGCTCACTCCCTGGGGATTATGTAACAAGTTGATGAGACTTGATACTAGACTGGATAACTGGGTACAGTTCAACACGAAACATTCTATGTTCATGCTCACTCCCTGGGGATTATGCAGCAAGTTGGTGAGACTTGATACGAGACTGGATAATTGGGTACAGTTCAACACGAAACATTCTGTGTTCATGCTCACTCCCTGGGGATTATGTAACAAGTTGGTGAGACTTGATACGAGACTAGATAACTGGGTACAGTTCAACAAGAAACAGTCTATGTTCATGCTCACTCCCTGGGGATTATGCAACAAGTTGGTGAGACTTGATACGAGACTGGATAATTGGGTACAGTTCAACACGAAACATTCTGTGTTCATGCTCACTCCCTGGGGATTATGTAACAAGTTGGTGAGACTTGATACGAGACTAGATAACTGGGTACAGTTCAACACGAAACATTCTATGTTCATGCTCACTCCCTGGGGAGTATGTAACACGTTAATGAGACTTGATACGAGACTAGATAACTGGGTACAGTTCAACACAAAACAGTCTATGTTCATGCTCACTCCCTGGGGATTATGTAACAAGTTGGTGAGACTTGATACGAGACTAGATAACTGGGTACAGTTCAACAAGAAACAGTCTATGTTCATGCTCACTCCCTGGGGATTATGTAACAAGTTGATGAGACTTGATACGAGACTGGATAACTGGGTACAGTTCAACACGAAACAGTCTATGTTCATGCTCACTCCCTGGGGATTATGTAACAAGTTGGTGAGACTTGATACGAGACTAGATAACTGGGTACAGTTCAACAAGAAACAGTCTATGTTCATGCTCACTCCCTGGGGATTATGCAACAAGTTGATGAGACTTGATACGAGACTAGATAACTGGGTACAGTTCAACACGAAACATTCTATGTTCATGCTCACTCCCTGGGGATTATGTAACAAGTTGGTGAGACTTGATACGAGACTAGATAACTGGGTACAGTTCAACACGAAACAGTCTATGTTCATGCTCACTCCCTGGGGATTATGTAACAAGTTGGTGAGACTTGATACGAGACTAGATAACTGGGTACAGTTCAACACGAAACATTCTATGTTCATGCTCACTCCCTGGGGATAATGTAACACGTTGACGAGACTTGATACGAGACTAGATAACTGGGTACAGTTCAACACGAAACATTCTATGTTCATGCTCACTCCCTGGGGATTATGTAACAAGTTGATGAAACTTGATACGAGACTAGATAACTGGGTACAGTTCAACACGAAACATTCTATGTTCATGCTCACTCCCTGGGGATTATGTAACAAGTTGGTGAGACTTGATACGAGACTAGATAACTGGGTACAGTTCAACACGAAACAGTCTATGTTCATGCTCACTCCCTGGGGATTATGTAACAAGTTGATGAGACTTGATACGAGACTAGATAACTGGGTACAGTTCAACACGAAACATTCTGTGTTCATGCTCACTCCCTGGGGATTATGTAACAAGTTGGTGAGACTTGATACGAGACTAGATAACTGGGTACAGTTCAACACGAAACAGTCTATGTTCATGCTCACTCCCTGGGGATTATGTAACAAGTTGATGAGACTTGATACGAGACTAGATAACTGGGTACAGTTCAACACGAAACATTCTATGTTCATGCTCACTCCCTGGGGATTACGTAACAAGTTGGTAAGACTTGATACGAGACTAGATAACTGGGTACAGTTCAACACGAAACAGTCTATGTTCATGCTCACTCCCTGGGGATTATGTAACAAGTTGGTGAGACTTGATACGAGACTAGATAACTGGGTACAGTTCAACACGAAACATTCTATGTTCATGCTCACTCCCTGGGGATTATGTAACAAGTTGGTGAGACTTGATACGAGACTAGATAACTGGGTACAGTTCAACACGAAACATTCTATGTTCATGCTCACTCCCTGGGGATTATGTAACAAGTTGGTGAGACTTGATACGAGACTAGATAACTGGGTACAGTTCAACACGAAACAGTCTATGTTCATGCTCACTCCCTGGGGATTATGTAACAAGTTGATGAGACTTGATACGAGACTAGATAACTGGGTACAGTTCAACAAGAAACAGTCTATGTTCATGCTCACTCCTTGGGGATTATGCAACAAGTCGACGAGACTTGATACTAGACTAGATAACTGGGTACAGTTCAACAAGAAACAGTCTATGTTCATGCTCACTCCCTGGGGATTATGTAACAAGTTGGTGAGACTTGATACGAGACTGGGTACCTGGGTACAGTAAGGCTCTTGGACACCCGGACGTCGATGATTATGGGGGAAGAGGTTATATAGCTACAGTTCTGCAGCTAGTATTAATGATATAAACTGAAGTACGAAAGAAACTTTACACCCTTTTGTTTCACTCATACAGTAACAATTTTTTTTTTTAATTCATATGATATAGCGGGATATTATTTAATGTTCAATGGTGACTGATTCGGCAAACAATCATACTCGTTTGTTTTCAAACATGCAGAGTTAGAGTCATTTAAAGGGGTATAAAATCATGTTTACACCAACATGACCCATACCATGGTTATAATGTTGTACATGTGTGCAGAATGAGGCACATTTGCAGATGTCTTATATGTCGATGAACAGTTGTGTTTCATCAAAATTAATTTAGGAAGAATTTATGAATTTAAAACCACATAGAATTATTCTTTGGCTGATGACTAAACGCCTGCACTTTTCAGTTTTAGAGTACGATTTCGGAAACATAAGATATTTGTAATTGAAAATAAAAAATATGATAAAACCAATTGAGGTGTAAATTTTCTTTTGTACCTCAGTTTATATAAGTTAACAGGAATAATTATGTTAGTCCCCACGAACTTCGTTTCTACGAAAGATCCTGATAAATTTCCTACCAGGAGACATTTCATCCTCGGATACCCATGGGTTTATATATGCTCCGTTACTCTCCACTATATTACCCAGGGTGATATAGTGGAGAGTAACGGAGCATATATAAAACCATGGGTAACCGAGGATGGATACATTTATGTGAAATTCTCTATTTAACAAAAGGTTAATAATATATTGTCAGTTATAAATAATTTTGAAAGATACGTTTCCTTCCAATGGGAATCGAAATCACTTGTTTTCCCATATTAGCCGACTGTAGACATATCGTGTTTTATCGTGTCCAGTGCCTCACCCCGTTATGTGGGCCTATATCATAATTATTTCATTTTACATTTTGCATGTCATCATCAAATGTGTAAACGTATTTTTATCCTCGAAATAAGGTAAACTCGACAGTCCATTGGAGTAAACTCTTTGATCAGGTACAAAGGTCAGTATGAATAATAGATTTACACAACAAGCCGGACTGAATAGATGTATTTCATTGGTGTTATATTTGAAAATAAATCTGAAAATCGTGTTTTTACATTTGATTTTAACGATGTTCTATTTAATCGAATAGCATTCAATATTTTAAAAGGTAAATATATTATAAGTATTAGATATAAGTATCAACCCGCAGCCAATGGTTGGAGTATTGAATTTGAAGCGTCCGTAAAATATATACACGCTATCAGATCTGGACGTGATAGAGGCAGTTTTTACTGTTTTAACATCTAAACTGAAAACTACGAAAACCTGCTTTATGTAGTGAGAATGTGGTTAAGATTGTGGTAGTAGTCATATGTGTAAGAGTGGATACAAAGATGTCACGATATGTATAAACATGAAGGTTTACGGTCGATCGTTTCTTAAAAAATAGTGATTTTAAATTTTCTTTGAATGTTAAAAAATATGTTCTTGAACTATTTCCTGGGAAACATTTGATGTGGATGTTTTGAAAGTTTCTTTAAGGTTCTAATAAACAGACGTTATCGTTATTTACATATAAACGTTATGATAACCCTAATACATTACAATGTACAAATAACCATCTCGGTTGCTTAGAAGACGAATTTTAGTTTGTATTTATCTGTCCTTGGTATAATACAAACATACCTGAATACGTATGTGATAACCCGTCTACCTGACACTTGCACCAGTTCTTATCATCTACAAATATATCATTCAGTCTTTGGTGTTATATTGGAAATTACATTTGTCTATTTGAGTGTATTGTGATATGTGTGCAATCTCGTTTGTATACTAGCAATATGGATCAAGCTGTCCCAAATGCAAAGACACTTGCCATTTTTATAAGTGGTTTTGGCGCTAACGCTATAGACTTATCAGTTAACAAATGTGAAAATTATTTCATATGTTGGCCTACTGAACAATTCGACTTATACACTGGGTAACACCGAGCCACAGGAACTCGATATCGTAAGTAAAACATAGGTAAAACGTAGGTAAAACAAACCTACCCCCTATATAATATAGAGTATAAAGGGGGTAGGTTTGTTTTACCTACGTTTTACCTATGTTTTACTTACGATATCAAGTTCCTGTGCACCGACCGTCCTTTAAGAGCTTTAAGATGTTAGTTAGATCATCTTATCATTTACTTACCCTGTCCCCTTATTTCCCAAAAAATATCAATGTTTAATTATGCATTGTATTTTAGCATTTAAAATGTGTCATAGCATTTGGGTCGTTTGGTCATGATAGAAGTCACGTGTTTCCTTCCAGCACACATCAGTGGTTAAATAAAGTAATTTAATAGTTGGGAATCATTGTGTAAACATATTTACAATTGTTTCAAATGTTTGCCTTAATAGTATTAGTGATATTGTTTCTACAGAATAAGTTGAAAGTTTTGTCAATCTCAGATCATTTATGCATCATTCATTAGTCTTACACTCAGACTCTGAAAAAAATATTTATTCATAAAATATAACCATTTTGTTAAATATTGAAAAGGAATTTTCAGAAACCCCTATTCAATATTCAATAAAATTGTTATATTTTCAGAATAAACACTTTTGAGTCTACTTTTGGTGTACTAACTGAGATGGAGTGTTAACATTTGCTGTTATGACTTCGACTACAGAATTGTTTAATGGATAATAAATAATTATATCATTTCATCTTCAGATGTTTGAGTCTACGAGCAGTAATGAAATATCAAACATGCAAACACTGTGCGTTACGGGGATTAAACATCATGCACACACAGACCATCATGCAATATTCCACGTGCACATGCACATGAACACGATATCACAATTATGAAAACAGAATGTGGCAAAGGACAAGCAATTAAGCAATAGTTCATTCTGCATTATACAAAGTAAAATTCCATTCTTACCCTTTAAAGCAGCTTCCATTGGGGTTCGTACATCTTCAAAATGAGGACATGTTGAATAATATATACGTCAGTTTTGACTTGATTTGTGCGAGATGGATCTTTTATTTTCGCAAACGAGGCAGTGATGAGTGAAACTTGCTAATCTCGATCCCCTATAAAGATTATACTTGTCCATGATTGACAAATATGATAGTGGCGTTTGGGGGTTCATGGGGTTCGAATCCCCCCTTATGATATTCGAATTTCGTTGTTACGGAGTCCTTTCTCTATTCAGTCGAGTTATGACTTGTGCGAGATGGAGTTTTTATTTTCGCAATCGAGGCAGTGATGAGTGAAACCTGCTTCATGTTCTCGGCTAGATGGTATTGGTCCATGATTGACAGATATGACAGCGCCGTTTATGGGTTCAGGGGGTTCGAATCCCCCCTTTTGAAAATTTGATGGACGTCCAAAAGTGAAATCCCAATCTCTTTTCAATGAGTGACCCCAAACTCCTTCGACATGTCTGTATCCGTCACTGTATGATATTCGTTGAATTTCGTTTCTTTCTCCATCGAGTCGCCGCTGCATGCAAATATAGGCCTATCTTTAGAGTGTCGCTGGTGAAAACAACAAATTCACGCTACCGTGAACTGATATCGGTGTTTATTACACTGGTAAAATGTGCTGTTTCACCGGCAATCAAAGGGGACAGAGTGAACAAGGTATGTTTGTGGGGACCTAATTAAAATCCATGAACCCTCACGTGTGTGCAAATTGAGCTCAATTCTTAGGATACCTGTACGTTGACGCTATGCCCGCAGCACTGAAGCTTTGAGGGAGGCGATCATATATAGTTATATGGCATTCTAAGGGTTAAAGCATAAATGTACAAACGGGAATATCCCTCGAATTTAATTATCACAAAAATATCCCCTTAATTGTACTGTTCCCTTCATATAGGTTACCTAATGTCTCCCCCTCCTTACACAATTTACAAAAACTGTTACATCAGGAATATGTGCAAATTACTGTTATTTTAACGCGCTTCTTACTGGGTAAACTAGAGCCAAGGCGACAGGGCTGTGTACCCGGTAGATTGATCTGATCGTTTAGACTGTACGATTGTATGACTATTATGATTTCAAGGGTTATTCAACAAAGGTGGGATATTTTCGAAAGTGAATTGAGGTTAAACAATTGTTAATTTTTCACAAACCAAAATTCAAAATTACTGGAGAATTTATGTTCTATAAAATCATTTCATGGGTAACGATTCATCAGCAATGAAAATGTGCAATACAATCGAAGCGCTCATAAAATATCAGTCAGATGCTCGTCATGAAAAATCATTCTTCTCGATTCTTAGATGTTTTGCTTTAACTAGTGTAAGACACAATGAACAGAAAATTATGGTAACTAAATGTCAAATTGAATAACTAACCAGCTTTTACGTAAATTTAGCAAAATAATTTTATTTCCAAAACATTGGCCAAACAAAATTACTTCTTTTATGCCATTCTCTTGGGATAAAAAGACCATATTCAACTAATAAATTACATTTTTTAATTATTCTGATCATTGATATTTATTTTCAAATCATGATAAGATACCATTTTCAACTATTTTTAACAAACAAGAGAGAGACAATTGTTTATTTGATGATTTTATTTCATTTATTATTTTCATGGTAGATGTACAATGGAAACTATTCATGCACATGCTGTATACAACGATGATGATGATAATAATAATAATCATTTACACTTTGTTACATAATGTTACACAATGAGTTTTATTTACACTGAATCCATATGAATAACACATATATTACATGAATCCATATGAATAACACATATTACATGAATCCATATGAATAACACAAATATTACATGAATTCGTATGAATAACACATATATTACAAAACAATCGTGGAAAGGAGATTTTAGAAACTTGTACTTTTTTCTAAAAAAATCAACAAAGAAACCATTCAGCTGATTATGATAGCTAATGAATGAGATGAATTTTTAACTTTTTAATGCCTTTGGTTGTTAATATTTCAAACTTCAAAGCTAATCCTTGACGCCCCTGAACTTGAAATAAAGGCACCAAGTTTGCATATAGATGTCCTGTATATTGCATACGTTTTGACAAAGGATTTCAAAATGAGGATAAGGTATAAAAATTTGCTGCAAAAATCATGTGGACGGAAATAGAAAAACCTCATTTCATTCAAAAACTTATTTCTTTCAAATTCAAAACAACTTCTTTTACTCAGGAAACACATATTTTGGCATTTAAAAATTTTAAAACTATTTTGAAACAGATATTAATCGAAACAAAAAAATTGTTTTTTAAAATTAAAGCGTCTTATGAAATTTTAACTAAGAAAATATAATTTAATTTAGCACAATTGTAAAAAAAAACTATCTAAAATCTTTTTACGAAATATTTCATTTACCTTATTCAATTAAACAGAACTGCAATATAAATTGTTATATAAATATGGCAGCTCAGGACAATAAGTCGAATCATCACATTTCCTCCATCTCATCATCCACATTCAAGAGATCACACATTCCACCTCTCTATTCCGTATTTCGGAATCACGTGAGATGTGCGCATGCGCTGAGTCATCAGTTGCTCTCGAGTTGTTTTATCAGTCAGTAGTGTTTTTCTTAAAGAAGATATTTTTTCTAATTTGCGGAACATTTCCATAGTGCACATATTCTTATTGGACTCTGGATTTTCCTAACGGGTGCAGGTTTGCATAGAGACCTTAAAAACTTTTGAAGAGACTGATTTTCGTGAGAAATTCACGTTTATTTTTGTCGACCAAAACGGCCACTGGTCGTGGTCTGCCAACATGGCGATGCCACAGGCACCCGGGGTCAAGGGACCCGTTGTTGAGAAGTCTGGCGCTAGAGAGCGCAGGGACAGTGTCGGCTTCTTTGATTTAGCTGAAAACCTCACAGAGGTCAGCAATGAAGTCTCAACTTTGGCCAATACCTCTAATGGAGGGACGATCACGGCTCGTAAAAATGCTGAACATGCATTCTCACAGGAGAGAGGGGGCGAGGATGACCCAGATTCCGGTAGACACGTACAGCAGCCCCCCGTGGATGAGTCGCTAAGGGCTATCCTGCAGGGACAGAGCCGGGCGATACAGGACCTCAGTGCGAGACTGGATCAGATTGCCAACAGGCCGGAGAATGCCGAATCTCCCCGAGCTTGTCCGATTGCTTTGGATGTGACGTCACAAGATGGCGGCGCCCATAGTGACTCGGGGGAGCTATTAGACGATGATCCGATTGACTTGCTTGTTGACAAATGCATCAACCAGAGTCAACCTAACTCGTATAACGAATCGGACGAGTGTGAGGCGGAACCAGATTTGGACTCGTTGATGGCAGACATGATGGGTTTTTTCGGGGAAGAGGAAAAAACCGGACCGGCCATTGAAGAAAAGTTAGCAGCTACTATCAACCTCGGACTTTCAAAGCCTCCCAACATGGACAAATTGAAAGTTATTATGGACCAGTACACACGGCCCCAAAACGTACCTCTACTGCTCTCTCCACAAGTGAATCGTGTCATTTGGAATGATGCCAAGAGCTTCACTCGCTCAAGGGACTTAAAAATGCAGCACACGCAAAAAATGCTAACTAAAGCAATGACACCTGTCATTGAGATGACAGAAACACTGATGCACGCTGTAGTTAAAAAGCAAGGTGTGAACACGGCTGAATTGTTGAAGAAAACAAAAGATATTTTGAGAATTCTCATCGGTGCCCAGTCAGACATTAACATGAAACGGAGAGATAATTTCAAACCGGATATTCCTGGTCCCTACAAGAGTTTGTGCTCCAAGGACACTGACGTCACCACCAACCTTTTTGGGGATGACATCAGCAAACAAATCAAAGATATATCCGATACGAAAGAGCTTACTTCAAAGCTCCATTTATCCTGGAGTAAGGACGGCAATAGAACGAACTATGCATCCAAGTTTAGCAAGAAGAATTCTGCCATGAGATTCAACCCACTTGACGCTTCTCAACACAAGCGAGGAGGGGGGTGGAGAGGAAAAGGTCACCCCTCAGGCGGTCCTCCCTCAGGTTCCGGGCAAGGACGTTTCAATAATAAACAAGACAGGAGGGGTCCTTTTTTATCCCAACAGCCGACATGGCCGAAGTCAGCTCAGAGACAATAGCTGTTGACACAAGTCAAACGCAGGTGTGTGATTCTGTTTTAATTGGTTCAGTGCTTAACACACCAAACAATTTTATTGCGGGGAAAGTTAGTTTGAATTTGCATAATTGGGGTTTAGTGACTTCTGACCCATGGATTTTGTCAAGTGTTGAAGGGGTTAGTGTAGAGTTTACTTCTTTTCCTGTACAGACACATGTCCCTAAACCTTTGAATTTTGCCTCAAATGAGAGAAAACTTATGGATGCAGCAATTGAGCAGTTGTTGCATAAGTGTATAATTGAATCTTGTGATCATGAACCGGGAGAATATATCTCAAACATTTTCAGTCGAGTGAAAAAGGATAATTCTCTAAGAATAATTTTAAATTTAAAGGGACTAAATGAACATGTGGATTCATGTCATTTTAAAATGGACACTTTTAAGTCAGCCCTTTATCTAGTAAAGAAGAACTGTTTTTTCACATCAGTTGATCTTAAAGATGCCTACTACTCCATTTCAATTACTTCCACAGATAGAAAATTTCTAAGGTTCATATGGGAAGATAGGTTATATCAGTTTACATGTTTGGCCAATGGTCTAGCATCTGCCCCTAGAGTTTTCACAAAGATTATGAAACCAGTTTTCTCCTACTTAAGAAAGCAAGGGTTTGGAAATACAGCATATATCGATGACTCCTTACTTGTGGGGGAAACAGAAGAGGGTTGTTTGGAAAATGTAAAACAGACTGTCAGTGCACTTGACAGCCTTGGGTTCACAGTGCACCCCAAAAAGTCTGTGTTGACACCAACAAAATACATAACATACTTGGGATTTGTTATTGACAGTGATGCTATGACAGTTCGGTTAACTGATGAAAAAGTGAGCAAAATTCAGACGATTTGCTCCGAACTTTTAACATCTAAATCTGTCTCCATACGAGATTTGGCTGCTAGCTGCCATGGGGTAAAATATGCACGGTTGTATTTCAAACATTTAGAAATAGTCAAAAACAGAGCCCTTAAACATGCTAAGGGGGATTATGATGGACCAGTTACATTAGATGACAGATGTATATCTGACTTAAATTGGTGGATAAAAAATGTGAGCAAATGGCCCATGTCCCTTGAACAGAGTCAGCCAAATGTGGAAGTGACGTCAGATGCCTCTAAATCTGGCTGGGGAGGGGTTCTAGGTGATGCAAGTACAGGTGGACACTGGACGAGTGAGGAGAGCACTTGGCATATTAACTGCTTAGAATTAGCTGCAGCTGGGTTAGTGTTAGAATCATTGTGTGACCAGTTTCGTAATATGCATATCAGACTTATGCTTGATAATACCACGGCTGTAGCATATATTAACCATATGGGTGGTACAAAGGAGGAGTGTAATAACATTTCCAGAAAAATATGGCAATGGTGCATTGAAAGACAGCTGTGGATATCAGCAGCTCATTTACCGGGTGTATGCAATAGTGAAGCTGATTGGTACTCAAGAAACTATGCAGATGACAAAGAATGGAAGTTAAATGCAAATGTGTTTGCTATGTTGACAGTGCTATTTGGGGCCCCTACTGTCGATTTATTTGCCTCTCATCTAAACCATCAGCTTGACTCTTATGTATCATGGCAACCGGACCCTGTTGCTTCGGCCATTGATGCGTTCACACTGTGTTGGAGTGACTGTTATGGTTACATTTTCTGTCCTTTTAGCGTCATTGGCATAGTTCTGAGAAAAGTCGAGGAGGAGGGGGCCGACGTATTGATGGTGGTACCGCTGTGGACGACGCAACCATGGTTCACCAAGCTACTGCAATTGTTAACCGACTGTCCGAGATTGCTTCCAAAGTCAGCCAGCCTTCTACAGCTTGCACACAGGCCGGAGGTACTACACCCACTCCACAAAAAGCTGCAACTTGTAGCCGTGAAATTATCAGGGAAGGCCTTCAAGGTGAAGGAATTTCGAAACCAGCTGAGGACATCATCCTGCAATCATGGAAAAATACAACCCACAAGCAATATGGGGGTTATCTCCAAAAATGGGTGTGTTTTTGCCATGAACAAACTATTAATTCCTTTTCACCTTCTCTCAGACATTGTGTAGATTTCCTAGCATCATTATACAAGCAAGGTTTGAGCTACTCTGCCATCAATACTGCCCGATCTGCTCTATCTACAATAGTAACAATAAATCGTGTGCCTTTAGGTCAGCACCCTACTGTGACACGTTTTATGAAGGGCGTGTTTAATCTAAGACCGGCGCTACCTCGCTATAATGTAACATGGGATGTCAGTGTGGTGATAAGATACTTAAAGGCGTTTGATGAGACTGTGTCACTACAACATCTATCTGCGAAGTTGGCAGTTTTGCTTCTGATACTCTCAGGCCAGAGAATCCAATCCCTTCACCTTATTGATTGTAGAAATGTTGACATATTAGACTCCCGTGTGAAAATAAGGTTTGGTGACTTGCTTAAGCAATCAAGACCAGGTTATCACCAAGAAGAACTGACCTGAGCTAGTTTCCCTGAGAAAGAAATTTGTGTTGTTTCATTGTTAAAAATGTACTTGTCACTTACTAAAGATATTAGAGGAGAAGAGACAGCTCTTTTCCTCACCACTGTGAAACCCCATCGTAGAGTATCAAAGGACACAATTTCAAGATGGGTAAAAATGATCTTAACCAAAGCTGGTGTTAACATGAACATCTTCAAACCACATAGCATAAGGTCAGCATCAACCAGCAAAGCTGCCTCACATAAGGTGCCATTAAAGACAATCCTCAATACTGCAGGTTGGAGCAGTGATTGCACTTTCGCAAAGTTTTATAATAAGCCTATATCAAATGATTGTCAGTTCAGTGAGGCGCTATTGACAACAGAATAGTGTATCTACATATATTGAATGTTTTTATACTGGACCAGTGTTTTGATAGTCTGATAGTTTCTGTTCAATTAAGAATGGCTATTGTTATTAAATTGTAGTCTTGAACATTTTTTTGTTGCATTTTGGTTTTGTGTAGAGAAATATGCTTCCCACTCTAAAATCTCACGTGATTCCGAAATACGGAATAGAGAGGTGGAATTATACAATTAAACGAGACTTACCTGTAAGTTGAAGTTTGATTGTAATTCCACCGACCTATGGAGTATTGAGGGATTACGTGCCCTCCGCTCCCAACCCAGGTTTAAACCGTTAGTCAGGAATCATATTTCTCATCTTTAAAGACTGATGACTCAGCGCATGCGCACATCTCACGTAATCCCTCAATACTCCATAGGTCGGTGGAATTACAATCAAACTTCAACTTACAGGTAAGTCTCGTTTAATTGTATAATTCTTTATGATCCACGTGGATGCGTTTCTCCCCTCCTCATATCATCCATGAAATAAGAAAAGAAACTTTCTCGTTTTTAACTTAATTTATTTTCTTACTTCAAAACAATAATTTTGTGAATGGAAAATAGTTAAAATTCTTATTAGTTTTTAATTTGCTCTGTTGTGATCTATCTACTCATTACTTGGCATACTGATAAAATATCATAAAATACCAATATCCCCAACTTGTTCTGTCACAGAAGGATTTAATTTCTTGAATACCATGAGCTCAATTCTTTTTCCTATCAACAAAATGTTTTAAAAACATGTAATAAATTTTGAAAACTGAGAAAATTTAATAAAATTTAGCAAAGAAATATTTTCAAAATGTCCTAGTTACAGCCTTAGTTGTATAACCCTTAGTGGTACATACTGTACCCCCTTGCTTAAACTTTGTATCACTTTGTTAATAATCATGTTAGTATTTACACCAATATGTATCACTTTATTGCAATAAAGTGATAGATAATTCATATAACTCCCCTATCATCATAATATCACCTTTTGAGAAACAAATATTCAACCAAAGTATTAAAGGGACACTGCGTCGATGGATTAAAAATGAGTCTCATCTTTATCTCACTAAGCTGATTAGAGTGTCTGCTAACAAGTTATGCTTCACTTCACTGTCTACATGCAGTAGTTTTTATTAACAATTACGTCAATTGTCTGAAATTCAGTGTCTGTGACTTGTTAGCAGACATGTTAATCAGCATAGGTTAATCACATGATCTGATTTTTATTCTTGACACGGTGTCCCTTCTTCCCACTAGAATTTATGAATGATGAAATCAATACGAGGAATTCTCTTCACACATTCCCTGGATGATATGCAGTAGATTGTAACACATACAGTAGATCATTAAGAATAAGAATATCTGAGCACTATAAGCTTGATAAATTTTGTCAAGGATTATTGACCCAATAATGACAAAATTGTAGTGAAATAGATATTTAAAATGTTCATAGAGGAATCTCATATTCTGGTCAGATGTTCCACACAATTCAAATAGTCTTTACATTTATAAATTATATAACGATTGTTATTTGTTTACATTTTAAAACAAAATTTCTGAAATTTCATTAAATGGTATCAATGATTGTTATTTGTTACATTTTAAAACAAAATTTCTGAAATTTCATTAAAAAAACATACCGGTAACACTAATATTAAATATTTTTACAAAAGTTCATTAAAATGTGAGTACACCATTCAGTTTTGAGATCTACAGTATATTACTTTTATGTACATCTTTACATCCTTTCATACATTACAATGTTAAGTTTTCAAAGTTAACTGCTAAGGTACTGCTAAGTCAAATCTATTTTGTAGACAAATCTGTACCATAGCACTAAGTTAACTTTGAAAAACAAGATTTGGCTTTTTAAGCCGACCACATAACTACAATATTCTTCCTGTCCAGTAGAGACCTGCAGTAAGTCTATCTTGATAAACCTGCTCTCACTCGTACCTTGCTGTCATAGGGGGTAAACCTGGATCAGAAATTTAGAGTTGCCTCCCTTACTCATGAACAAAATGGCCATGTATAAAATATAGCTGAAAAGTACCCCCGAAATAAAAAAAACTTATTTTATCTCATTTCTAATAGTAAAAGTAAACAAAATCCTTCAAAATTACCAGATGAGGAGTACAAGACTAATCTTTTTTCATCTACTGACTGAAATAATCTGAATTTACAATATTGTGGCCCTTGACGAGAGATTTTTACTCATTCTCACTGGACTACATCTTTTTCTGATAGTTACTTTTCAAAATATGGATAGTAAACCATGTAACAGGACAAAACGAAGTGACCACTGTTAGCCTCACTGAATTAGTTTGACCCCTGGTCTGATCCCAACATTCAGATACATTCTCATTGCAGTATTCCTTTTCTGATACTGTTAGTTTTAAAAATATACATATTGACTCATGGAAGTCTTCCCCCACAAGGCATAAATTGCACCAGTTTCCATCACTGGCTAGTTTTAGACTTGCTGCATTTTGTCAACTTTTCTCTGCTAGTGTATCAGCACATGAACTTCACAGTGCGCTCTGCAATGCTAGCATAGAAAGAAAAGGAAATGCAGCAATGCTTTAGTGATGGATACGGATTCGATTTATAACTTGCAGGGAAAATTTGGGTCAACAGTTTGCTTATATATAGATTCCCTGAAATATTTTGGCCCCTGACTTGATCCTGTCATAGAAACATTCCCATTAGACTACGTCCTTTCTTTACAGTTTTGCTATCCAGGAATGTGACCCATGTTAGCAAGGTAGAAGTCAGCAGCAGGTTTATGGAGATAGTCTTGCTGAAAGTCATACAGTTCAGGAAGATGTTCTACAACAAGACAAACACGTTCAATACTGGCCCGGTTTTTAGAAAAACACAAAGCTTTGTCGATGATTGAATATTTATGTATTTTGTCCCAAAAATTTTACCTTCGAGGACCTTTCCATTTTTCAAATAATTTTGCTTTTTTTAATTCTTTTGAAGTCTTGTTTTTTAAATTCATTTTGTAGAAATTTTGGCTTGAAAGTTACGTAAAATGTAAATGGCAATCATAACAAATCCAAAAAGAAGAAATTGAAATTCTCAAGAACATTTATTTTTGAAAATAGCATTATAGTATCAAGAAACGTTTTAGAGATCAAACATCTTGAACAAAGCAGTTTCCCAAAATTATATTCTTTATTAAATTTGATTCTCATTTTTTAAAGAGAAGAAGAAAATTTAAATAAATGAGAAATTTGAAAGATCCTTTCAGGTTACAGTTTAAAAGGACAATTAATTTTCTATTATGCTAATTTGCATACTGTACATACTACCTTCCTAAAACTACTTAACATTGTCACCAGCACGCAACACACGTACAGTCATTTTGATCATATGCCGTAGAACCTGAGTCTCTTTAAGAAATAAAACCGTTTGCCAATTTCACAAGTTTCGAAAATAAATCATTCCCAGGAATGCACAAAAAAATCAATTGCCGGACATGTCTGATTGTGAATCCAGTTTGACCGATACAAAAATTGACCTCAGATATTTTTAAACATGATTCATTCCTATTATATTTTTGCATATCACATGTGGGCAAGAGCTTCTTATTGACACCAACAGAGTTCAATTGTGCTTTTCTATTAACTATCAATTAACAGCATTTTTGACAAAAAATTTTTTATTTGACATAACTTCGAAAGGAATTTATCAATTTATTCGAGCGTAAATTTGAAGGTGTAAAATTGGCAAACAGCATATTTAACACTATTTAAAGTATTTCAAATATTTCAGTGAAGTTTCAGTATAACAAAACATCTGCACATTGACATATAAAAATTAAGCTGTAACACAAAATATATTTTTAAAATAACATTTTGTTGACATATGCATTCACTCAGACAAATAACAGACACATTAGCAATATCGGTGGTTTTGTTTGGCCATGTAAAAAATAGCTTGTTTCTCTTTTCCATACATTAATCATAAAATGTTTTCAAACTAATCTTTTAGCTGTTTAATACCACAAATAGAGAAAATACAAACATATAAGGTTTTTTAAAAAGATATTGCATTTTAATATCTCAATATTTTTACTCAACAAACAGATATTCATCAAACAAAAGATTTAATTTTTTCCAAATCAAATGTCAAACATAATTTTACAAATCAATGAGAAACAATATATTTTTAGTATGGCCTTTGCATGATAATGATTTAACCTTCTGCATAATCAGCAAGTTTTAAGCACCATAGCAAAGTTAGCTGTTCCAAATATTGCTAGCCTAATGCTGTTATTCCTCTGCCTAATTAGTATCTGCCTAATTAGTATCTGCCTAATTAGAAGACTCAGACTCCACTCCCTGTGAATCATTCAGCACACTCCTTGCTTGTGAAATCGATGACCAAGTAGTTGAAAGTCTCTCCCAGTTATATCTTTCCTCATTTTTACGAGTCAACACATTTTTTCACTTTGACCTTCAACGAACACAGGTCAAATGTAATGAGAAGACCTCAAGCTCACTCGGGTACATCTCTGTTCATTTTTATGCTCAAAACTAGAGTCAATACAGTTGACCTTGACCTTCAAAGTACAAGGTCATGAGACGACCTTATGTTCATTGATGTAAATCTCTGTTCATTTTTATGCTCAAAACTAGAGTCAATAATATACAGTTTCGACCTTGACCTTCATACATGAAAGGTCAAGGTCATGAGAAAACACAAGGTCACATTCAAGAGATGTAATAGGTCATGAAAACACATGAGGATGAACGAGTTCTATAGTATGATGATCCTGTATATGGTATTCATGTGCAATGAAGTAGGACGACTTCAAAAAGTAGAAGTGTGCATCAGGGTTCATGGTCATTCCATTGAAAAGGTCAGAGGTCAAGGTTGAAGGTCACATTCATGCACACAGTCTGAGAAACACAACAGATAACCAGTGCCACATTTCACAAGGGTCACTTTAAGTTTTTGTCTGGCTACAGCCAATATGGAAGCACAAGAATGGAAGTGTGATCACAGTTGCCTCCCTTGGCAGTGAAATCATTCCCGCTAGGGGGCAGAGTTTTTTTTATTGCAATCACATTTTTTTCTTCAAAAGCATGAAAGGTGAAGAGCATTGGTCATTATGCACCGCCATCTTAGTTTATTCAAAGTCCAGTTCAGTGCACTTTGACCTGCCCTATCAACCAATCAGCATTGAGGAAAAGCTCTACAGACAGTGAGGGATCCACCAATGAACAGCACTCATACAACGACTTCATATATAACCTTTTTGGGTTTGTTGGGGTCGGGTGTAGAGTATCCGCTTTCTATCCCAGACTGCAGGCTGCCATCTTTCTTTTCTTCCAAATCCATGTATTTATCCTTTGTGGGGCTTCGTGGTACTCCATGAAATTGTAGTTCTGAAAAACATGATTTATTTTGTTTATCACTCGTCGATATCATTGAAAGTATATAGCAAGTTTTTTCAATAATAGATTATCACAAACTGATAAGTTTTAAATTGAGGTACATAAATACAAAATGACCAAGTGTCTTTTACATATATATAATTATAATCAAAACTTTGCTAGGTTAAATATCAGAATTAGAATATATATTGATACAAATAAACAAATATTAAAATTCATGGGTTTTATATTATTTCTGCACTTTCTGCAACTGGTAGCATATCAGTTGATAAATTGGTAACCAACAGGGTCTGTTACGTTTATCAGTAAAGGGAGATAATTTGAGTTACCTCCCTTTACCTTAAATCAAATGTATGGGAGGTGTTTTTGTCTTTGTACATTTATAACACCACTTTTAAGTTTTAAATATAAAAAATAATTGAAACAAATTTAAGAAATTCTCACCTCCAGGCCGACTGGATTTACTGTTATCTGAAAACATACAATTAAACTTTTAACATCGGAAAAAGATTTCACAAACACACACAACATTTGTTACTTAATTATCATCAACACAGCTTGTTATCTCAGACCAACATTTAAAAGCTCTCTTGGCCTAAGATTGTCTTACAATCATTATAATAAACGTCATATTGAAAGTCGACCTTTCTCATCGCAAAGGGAGCTTTCAAACATCTTGGGGTCGGATTATTGTGACATAACAATATTTATGAACAGGACGATTCTTCAATGAGAAAATACACAATGTTTTGGAGTATATACTCACTCCTTCATCACATGGAATGTAAGGAAATAACAAAATGTGATATATTTATGTAGGCAAAATTTATGTATCACATTTTGCCTTACATCCACCTTAAAGGGACACCACGTTGATGGTAGATATGAGATCAGAGTTATATACCTATGCTGATTAACGTGTCTGATAAAGAGTCACAGACCCCATATTTCAGACAATTGAAGTAATAAGTGATCAAAACTACTGCACGTAGACAGTGAAGCGAAGCGTAACTCGTTAGCAGACACGTTAATCAGCATAGAGAGATAAAAGTGATCTCATTTTTATCCTCAACGCAGTGTCCCTTTAAAAGGAGTGAGTATATACTCCGAAACATTGTGTATTTTTACATTTAATAATTTGTTATCTAGAAATATTTCTGCTCTTATGTACGCAACTTCTAAATGCCTTTCAAAGACCTGATCTGACATCAACAATATTTACGATAAATTCAGTGTTATGATAACAAAGCATAGCTAGTACTAGGTGCATCACATTTAAAAGATTGTTTATATAATCACCACAGCAAACCACAAAACACAACTGGACTTATAAACAAAACACATCACACACGTCTATGATATTGTAGGTGCATCTAACTCAGAATGTAAAAGTGCTTGGTATATATTTTCTAAACACAGAAAGGTCGAAGTTTCCAAAATGAGATATATGTTTTTCAAATTAAAAATAGTTTCAAAAACAAGGAGAAAATTTATTCATTTTTGATTTTAAACAAATTTATTTCCATATTTTATAAGAGCACATACAATACCATTACTTAAGATAGGTTTGAGAAATATTTAAAAAATAAAAAAGATTTCAAAGTACTTGAAAGTATATAAATATGAGAAAAAAATATTGAAAAATCCATAAATATGGGGAAAAGATCAAAACAAAGAGAAAGAAATTCTTGATAATCATCGTTAAAATTTTGAAAATGTTATAGAAATTTTCTTTAAAAGTGTACCTTGAAAAAATTTTAGGAGAAAATATTTCATTATATGGAGGAAAGAATTGTGAATTACAGATGAATTATATGAATATTCATAATTTATATCAATTTTCTCAAATCTATCTCGTCAATTTCTCTTCAATTCACTTAATTTGTAAATGATTCCTACTTTCGTTTCTGCGATTCATTTCATTCTCAAATATCTGTTTCTCGATTTGAGAATCATATGAGGTGTCATGGGGTATGTGTCCGTTTGGTCTCATCGGTCCGCCACGATTCGGAATATGTCCGTTTCTCTTCACATCTGTTGGTCCGTCTGATTTTGAGAAAATAATTAATTCTTTGATTACTTGTTTACTATTACTTGTTAATTAGTTGAAATGTCGGTTATGAGAGAAAGAGAGATTAAGTTGAGAGAACCCTGCCCATCCTTATTTTCCGGAATGGAATAGCCCATCATTTGATCTGGATGAAGCTATGTTTGATTTAAGGGGTGTTGGGTTGAAAAGAAGAGAATTCTAACAAGGACAGGTTCTAGTCTAACATTTGAATAAATTGACAACAATTCTCATGCCATGCTTCAGATGATTTAAATAAATTATTGATTAATTTGAAGGCAATAATCATTAAAGACTCTTTTATTGTATATTCTCATTCATTAAAAGATTAAATCATTATTATAAGTTTAAGGTTAGTTTTAAGTTTGCTTATCACAAACAGAGTAGAGTATATGTATATATCATAAAGAAATACAAGATTGGAAGATATGAAAGAGAACAAGAAAATTAGAATGAGTTACCTCCCATTGTTAGTCATATATCCCTAAGAATTAATTATCACCCACCAAATTGTTAATCTTCAACCGTCACCAATTTACGTATGTGCACATTAATGTTTACATGCATTTGACTGTCTTTTCTAAAACTAATATTTCTCACATCTGATGGAATCCAAAGGGACAAAAATTATAATTCGATAAATTAATGAAATATTCAACAATCTATAAATACACAGACATGTGCCTTTATTTTTCAGCAGTAATTTCAAATATTCAATCCCTTCTAGACAAAACACATATCACAAATATTAATATGTTACAAGTAGCCATTACCAACAGTGAACCTGCTTAGAATAGATTCATCATTCATTGAACTTTCCTCACAGCAATCAAAGGGACATAACCCTGGTTACAACTATCAAAGGGACATAACCCCAGCTACAGCTATAAAAGGGACATAATCCTGGCTAAACCTATAAATGGGACATAGCCCCGGCTACATCTACAAAAGGGACATAGCCCTGGTTATAACCCTACATTACACCTGGAACACAATCCCAGCGACACATATAAAAGGGACATAACCCCAAGCAAAACCTATCAAAGGGACATAACCCCTACAGAACCTATCAAAGGGAGGTAACTCATGAGAGGACCGCATGCATACTTACAACCATTAGTAAGGTTAGTTTGGTGGCGTGCAAAAGCTCCGGCTAAACTAGGATCGTCTAATTGAGTCACGTCGAGTTCCGTCAAACTCATACCTGTATTATCATAACCTTGAGGCGGCTTCTGAGGGTTTGATATGTTACCGTTTATTGGTTGTTGCCGTCGACTGAAAACGAAAAAGCATAAAATTGAAATATGAATACTGAGAAAATTGCTGAAAATTACTTTGTAATATCAAGTTTGATTTAATTGTGTTTATACATAACTGCCATGGACCAAGAGTGTAAATGTAAATATACTGAAATAAAATATGATTTTGAAGGTTATATGTACAAAATTCATATAAACTAATAATAATAATATACATTTTAACGCCTAATATCCAGTGCAAGCACTGCTCAATGGCGGTACAATTATTACCCTGAAGGAATTGTACTTTCGGTGCAGTTACTAAGCGCTCCGCGCGACCATATAGGTCCGTACCTCCCGTGTTCAGGTACCCATTTTAACAGCTGGGTGGACTGAGTGCAATGTGGATGAAGTGCCTTGCCCAATGGCACAACACAGTATAAGACCCAGGTCACAAATGTTTGGTGTCTCCACCGGGATTCGAACCCGGGCCGTTGGCGTGAGAGGCAAGCATGCTAACCACTACACCACTGTGCTCCACAACTGATGACTAGGGCAGGTGAATAGACTACCCGGTATCTATAATGTTCACAATGAAAAACACAAGATTTTCTAAGAAGTTCATATTATCTTGCAGTTCCTGTACATAACATTTGTAATAAAATTCCAAAAGTAGAATTTTGAAACAAGTTCAAATTCAAGATTCTTGCCTAAAATTTGTTTTCAAATCATAATTTCAATGATTTTGGTTCTGCTCATATAAATGTAATATAAAACAACAATATGCCAATAATTAAAGCAGTCAACTGATAATATTTCACATGATTAAAACATTGTTTGAAATAATAAAGTGTCAACAAATATTTAAATATTACTTACGCAGCAGTTTCCCCTTCATATTCTTTTGCTGGAATAAACAAAATGATCAAAATTAACTAAATGTTTCCAAATCATAAAGATTATTGGTACAGATCAAACATGAATGACATAAAATCTAAAGAATGGTTTTCATATGAATAGCAAAAACAAACATCATTCTCACCCGTCTTTTTCTTATCAATAAGTTGTTGTCTGGACGCCAGCATTTTTACTCTCCGGTCAGGTAGAGCAGCCATTTTGAAATGTGACAGTTTTCATAAACTATTTCCACTTGCAGTCACTGTATTTGCACCCGTCAATCTGTCGATACTAATTTCCTTGACACTACTTCCAAATGCCTCGATAAATATTGAAATTCAGAAAATTTCTGCTTTACACTGTTACACACTGGGAGATTGATTATGAGAAAATGTCAATTAAACAAACAAGGCTATAGAAGCGATATGTTGATTTAATGAGGAGGTCACACTCATCAAATGTTGACCTCTTGCTCAGAAAGAAAAGCAAAGTTTTCCCACTCAAATACTAAATTTCCTATAAACGTCCCCATCTTGAAACTGGTAAGAAACAGATACTAGCGTCCATACAATTGACTGTGGGAAACTTGTCTCTACGACAGTGGCAGCTCCGAAGTCAACAGTACTCTGTGAGACTATTCGGGAGACAACTGCTTTTAATTGAGCGGACACTCTTTGAAGTCGGAAGATGAACAAAAGGTCCCTGTTATTGTATCTGAGAGACGGGCCTGAATAAACAGGGAAGAATTTTACAAATGTCGACATCATGGAGAAAAATGTCTTTCTTTCTCTATGGAGAATGGTGCTCTGTTCATGTTCTAGGCTCCAAGGAAAGCAGGAGTTTCTGAACAACAACTTCTCTATTGTGATCATACACAACATTTCGGGGAATATGCTTATAACTTCATCATGGTAGATTTTTGTCAGATTTAAATCGATTTGGATATTTTATTGTTTATTTATAATTTTTTTTACATAATATAGCACAAGGCTATTGAATACCAGTTAGAACTTTTTCATGTCAGATCAGGCCAACATATTTAGATCCATGGGAAAGCATTTATATCAAATTCTTCTTCAGCCATGTGGATCAAACGTTGTATTACGCTATATATAGGTTCTGTAATTGTTTAATGAATAGAAGCAGTCCAATTCGTAAAGAAAATGCCTTCTATGACTTTCCTCATTATTATGATTATCATAGACATGAAATTAATTTCTGAAGATTGTGGACGAAGACAGTCATTTAAAAAATTGTGTATTTAGTTATTAGGAAAATATTATTAGAAGTTATAAAGATTGTGGACGAAGACAGTCATATAAAAAAATTTGACAACATATTTAGTTATTAGGAAAATATTATCTCACCTTGATTGCGTTTTCTTTTACAAATAAAGCACACTAGAATGGTGAGAAGGGTTATGATGACCACTCCACAGACACTCCCGATGATGTAGACGTCACGCTCCGTCAGATTCTGCTGGGGTTGATCTGAAAACATAAACATTTCAGTTAGTTCCAATGATAAGTTTATGAGTGAGTGAGTGAGTTATTGTTTAACGCCGCTTCGGCAGTATTGCAGCCATTAGCAGCGAGATAAGTTTATGAAGAGGAATGACGATAATATATGTTTTGCATATAACAATAAACAAGCACCTGTTTGACTTGCTGTAAGCTGAAAACTTAGATTCTTTTAATTTATTTAAAAATAGAAATCAATGAAAATGGTCCACATCGGGACCTACATTTACAAAGCTAAGTTAGTAGCATGCTTAAACATTGGCTTAAGACTATCTTAACACTAAGTTTCGAAAATCTGGGCCAAGGGTTACATCGACATGTTTTAAGCTCTGAAGTGGGATAATTATGAGGGAAGGATGTGAACAAAAGAATAGGCATCCTATCTTGGCTGTGCATAGAGAGAACTGATGGTACCAAAGCCATTGTAATTAAATCAGCTTGATTTGATGAAATGAGAATATTAACGATAAATGCAATGGCATCACTGTTTTGTCTAAGTATAGAAAGAATCACAGGGTACCAGATTTTAAAACCAAAGTGAAAATAATAAAGACAAAATCAAAGCTGTGTGTCGAAAGGATCCAATTGGTGATCCAGGAGGAACTATAACAGGGCAACTGTACACCCATATTGCCATGGAAACAGATATTTGAACTTTTCCAAAACAGGCAGGCCTCCCAAATTACCACGTTTGAGTTATCCACACTATTTAGCTGTGACACATATAAACCCCGCTCTCTTGTGAACCATCATTATGTGGAGAAAAGGATATTTCATGGATGGTCGGAGGTTTTAATAAATTTATGGTGGTATCGTGTTTCATCATGTGTTAAACGTTCATAGTCTGATTATAAAAACATGTTTTACATTATTCACAGTTATTTAGTTTAACTCTTAGACTCTGAAAACATTATTTACTTATTCATTTACTAAGTCACTGAATCAATATCAGGAAATGCCAAAAATAATTACGTAATAGTATACCTACTTTTTGGCGAAGAAAGTCAATACATTTACTTACATGTACATTTACATTTCTCCATATTCTATGAGAATATACTTTTTTTCAGAAAAAGCTGTTTAAGTTACAAAAACACAAAATATTTTACTAAAAGTAGTTTAGGAAAATCAATATCTTTGGCTAGTCAACTTCTTGATTGAAATGAGTACTACGTTTTGATGTTGATACTAAGAAGTTATCAAGCATGTTTTGTAGTTTCAGAAATTAAGAAAAGTAAGCGTTAAAAAGTTAACATTCGCCAACATTTGCTTCACCATCTTTACAAAATGTCAAAGCGAGGTTTGACACAATTTGAATTCAGCTCTCTTTCATTCCCAGTGACTCATGTTTACGAGCGACTGAACTAACAAAATGTAAATGGTTTGTCTACGCCATTTTTTGTTATAAATGTTACCCGCTTTATTCAGTGTGTGGGACTGTTCGCACCTTGTCGTGATTTAGCACTTTCAACGTCATTCATTTTCACGACACCTGTATTCACCGAAGAATTGCATGATCATCAAAGTTTGATAACCTATATTTTATTTTTTTTTTTTTTTTTCTTCTAGGCATTTTTATCTGTTTTTTTATTTCACTTTTTCTTTTGGGGAAGATATATAGAATGCAAAATATTGATATCATGCTGAATTTTAAATTGCTTAATCTTTGTTTCAGTTGATTCATTCAACATTTTATTTTCATCTCAAAATTATTAAATATGAAATTAGGTTTATACACAGCGATTCCAGTTGTTTTCCTCCTCCTTTCAAGAAAACTCTTTTAATATGTCAATAAATTTACTTTACAATCAAAAGCAATTCTCACAACTTATACATATCAATCAGGTATTAAGTTTGATTAGTATAATTTTGAAAAAAATATTTTATAAACAGTCAACAGTAGTGAACTTTCCACCCCCGCGAGTATAAACAACTCTCCCAAAGCTGTACGTGTCACTTTATCTGAAAATTGGAGAAAACTGCTTGTTTCTATGACAACAGGGCTAGGTAATCCTCCTGGCTAACCCCCTGTGAACTTCGTCTATCAGTTACCTGGTCAGACTAACGAGATTTACACCTGAGGGAGTTTACCTGTGATAAATAAGTGCATGCTGTAAATTTTGTATTCATTCTTTTAACATGGCCGTTCAACAACTTTAGGGAGAGTATTTTTATCTTAAATTTTTAACAAACTTAGTAAATATATTTCACTTCACAATTTCATAACATACAAACATGAACCCAATTGTTTTTAATATTTCTTGCTTCAATGCTCCCACAAAATCCCAAAACAAAATGGCCCACTTTGGTTGCTTAGAAACACCCATAATGCCTCAGGCAAAATGGTCAACAGTATGTCCACATGAATGTTGTACATTATCAGTCAATCAACAACTGTCACTTATTACAGCACAAAGGGAGAATTTAATTCTACCTTATTACCGTAAGGTTGGGACTTGTCCCATTAATGCCTAAAGTGGACTTGTCCATTAGGGGAAACTTATTAAGTAAGCCAGCTATAAAATATTTGATGTAGATTTCATATGTTAATTCTTCTGTTTCAGGTAGGGGAAACTTATTCTGATAAATAATTTAATAATATATATGGTCACTATTTGGGGAAAGGTATCAAGTATCCTATTAATCTGATTACAAAGTTTATATCCTCCATTCAGACTCCATTTAGGCAAATTAATAATATACCTATAAGCTATAATTCAGGTGATAAATGACAAACATCATGTTGGCTGGATTCAACTTGTCATTTGGTTCCCATAATATGAATAATTTATTTTTCTGGATTATTGTCATGTTGTGTAAAATACACTGATTCAGTGCCATTAGATGATGATTTTGTCACATAAACAAACAGTAATATCGCTCAACCTTAATTTTACTTTGAAAATTATTTAATTGACAAAATCATGGTTTTGGGCTGGTAATGTTTCACTGCCATTAGATAATGCTTACATTACAACTAATTATAAACTATTAAAATACAAAATATTCTTGAGCATTGACTCACTCAATAAAGAAATACTCACTATTTCCTAATATATATCAACCCTAATAATGTGCAATCTCACATATTTTTTTTCAAATACTTGTTTTTAAATAAAAAGAGAAAAATTATTTTTCGAAAGTATCCAAAAAATTTACCCAAGCATAAACACCTGAACAACTTACACATAAGTCCCTAAGGGGAGTGTAACTCAATGTAATGTTATAGATTAAGGTTACCTTTAGCACCAAGGAAATAGCTAGGACCTGGTGAACAAAACCAGATATGAAAATAAGGTCAGTAACACATAATCATAAGTACAAACTCACAAATCAAAGTGTCAGCAAAGACAATATATCTCAAGCCTAAAACAACATTTTAACCCTATTGCTGCCATGAGACAATACTGTGAACACTGTATATAGTTTATGACAGGGTAAGGTTTAAAGCTAGAATAAACAGTGGAGTTATAAATCTACTTGCATTGATCCACCTATAAATATCAAAAAGAATTTGAAAATAGACAAAATTGGAAAATTAAACTATTTTACTGAAAAACTGAATTTACAAAAACATTTTGTTACAATGTTCAGTGTATCCATGTCAAATAAATGTGAAATAAATCAATTCAAATGAAATTCTATTAATTCATTCCAGTAACATTATTTTTAGAAATTGCATTCCTGAAAAGTATTGACTATAGAAATTATTGAAAATCTATATCCCTGGTGATTGAGTTGAATAATCAAAACCTAATTCCAAACTCCAAATCTAGTTATCGCTGTTAAGATTAACATAAAATCAGAATCAAATCATCAATTAAGGTCTGTAGTGACAGGTCGCCCAAGAAATGAGATTTGATATTTGAACAGGAACCTCCTTTCGGATTAATTGGCAATTGCTTTTAATAAGTCCCTCAAATTGCAAAGCAACTCCAGCCCTTAATTATAACAAGGAATCCCTAAAGTGACCACTCCCATAACCAATCTCCCCAGGGTTTAGAAACGCCAGGAGACCAACTCAACACCTTCCTAATTAAAGATTTAGGGAACAAAGGAAGCTGTCAGGAAGCTTAACAGTTCAAAGCATGACGGAAGCCCCTTCTGGAAGCTTAGGGGCTCAAGACAAATTGTCGAGGCAAATTGTGGAGACCGTTTTGGACATGGTGGTCAACTGTGGTCTTGGACATTGCAGTCAACTGCTTCTCTTCCCTTCATGTGATTATTGGTTTAAGTACTGGAGTAGTTTCTAACAACCCTTTGCGGAACATGGAATTGTCATTTCTTCTTGACTCCATATCAACAATAAACTATTTTGGCTTCGAGGGGGTTAATGGAAGCTGTATAGATTGTATTTAAAGTATCAAACATATCTTTCACTTTAAACCTTTAGCTGCTGAAATATTCAACAGTTTAAAGCCTTTAACATTGACAGTTGACATACTTTGAAATTAATAACATGGTTTTAACTGAAGGTATTGTCCAAACATTATGCAAATACTTCTTGGTATTAACCTGAAGACTGCCCTGGTCCTCTCCTGTAACCAAGTGCTACACAGAGACAGGACATCCATTGACAGCGGTCATCTTTTGTAAGTTTTGCTAACCTGTCAGCAAGAATCAACCAAGTTTGATGGAGTATCCACCATGTCCTGCTGGTCAGTGAGAGGTCAAGAATGTAGAAAGAACTGTCGGGGAAAACCTTTTTAACTTGATTGTTTTACAATCTTTTTGTTTTTAATTTCAGAGATATATTCTGAATTTCTCAACAATTTATTGTTTCAGTTCAAAGTGTTCAAGAGATTTCAGAAGGGTGTCCTCAAGAGAGAAAATCAAACACATGGCTATCCAGTCATAGATCTGCAGCGAAGGCAACTGCTTCAAAGAGATTTTTAAGTTTGCCCTTTGAAAACATGCATTAAGGACAGCTGGAAAGACATGTGGCCAGACTGTCGATCAATTATAATTTCTATATTTCTGTGGTCAGATAACAATGGAGGAGTGACCAGCGTTTGAGTGCTTTTAGTCTTCATTGATGTCTTTGGATGATAATTTCTTTTGTTAATGAACAATTTCATGACAATGGGTCAAGTTACCTGTATTTGTCCACATGAGAGTGTTATATTGTCCACTTTGTATGATAATTTCTGTATTTCAAGGTCAATATCAGGACAATGAGTTCCTTTCCAGTATTTGCTCTTGTGAGTGTTTCTGGTCAGCTGTGTGTATGTTGGACAGATCTACATCCTAAGCTAAATTGGTAAGGTATATTTACAGAGTCACGTGTGCAAACATGTACCTTTAAATTGTAATACAATTATGGTGTTTGTGTTTTCTGGTCAAAGCAAGGTCAAATGGTCATTTATTACAAAAGTAAGCTCTGAAAACTAAACATATCAATCTGCACAACATGACATATAATATATCTATACTTATTCTCAAACAAGGAAAACACCATCTTCATCTTGATGTATTCAGAAAAACTTACTTTCTTTACACTTAAAAGATAGAATATATTAGGTATCTTTAGAATCGTTTGTCATCTGACTTGCAGCGAATTCCTATACACTGATAGGAACTTTGTGCAGAATAGGCGCAGACCCACATAACAGTAAAAGAAAGTCTGTCAAATGTTATCAGGTCTAAGCAAGAGATATGCAATGAAAATGAAGAGATTTCATAGGTGAATTTATACTTCATACACTTATTAAACATTTAAAAAAAAAAAAAATTCAGATATGTTCATATCCGAGACCAAACGTGAGACTACTATAGAAGGAAAACCACCAACAGTACTTACAGCTTCCTTACATTTATAACAAGTACTTACAATGGCAGTAGATTCACATATAAACATCACAAATTACAGGACCTACATATTTGGTACATCATACAGTGCTGTTAATGGGCAACATGGTTAACTATCATTTATTACGCGGTCATATTACAACATATCAGCCCCTGGGCCCCTCGTATCATCCCATTCCTTCCAACATGTATTAAAATAACAGAAATTCCAAGAGCCACATTATGATACATTAGCATTCCTATAAACTGGAATTCTTTAAATGAAAAGATGTACTCCAAGTGCCAAGAGGCAAATAGCCAATATACCAGGAACCACACTAATGGTCAACTATCATTTATTACCTGGTACCTGGTCATATAACAACATATCTTCCTATCATTAGCCCCTGGCCAATAGCATTCCGTCTTCCATTTGTTAAAAGTTATGAATCCTGAATCAACCATTTGAGAATGTTTTGGCAATAACCATATAAATAAGAAAAGTATCAGTTCTTTTATTTCATTAATTTAGCTTCTGGAATATTTCAAGTTTCATTTCTGCTTTGTAACAGGTTAATGACAAACAAGCTTATCTCACAACATGGCCGCCATTATCTATTCTTGGGGAAGCTTAATACTATCTTCCTAACACCCGGAATAGCTGAATACTATCTTCCAACCACTGGCACTGTACATTCCACAGCTACCAGAGAGGGGCAGCAAATGCTGCTTGTACCTGTCGCTGTATATCAGTAGGTACAGCGAGGTATCTTAATCTCAGACACGAGGATACAGACACAGAAAGGTGCCTGTCTTTTATCTAAAGATTCTGTTGACGACAAACCATGGATGGTATTGACAATTAGGGACATACTTGCAGATGAGATTAGCATATCTATTGAATTATAAATGCTGAAAATTAAATTATGATAAAATACACATTGTACAATGTGGGTTAAAAAGTGGTTAAACGATTTTAAATTGTATAAAGATCTCCATAGTTGCTACTTGAGTTGCTACTTTGAATTTACAATTACCTGAAAGGTTATAAAATTCTGATAAAATACATATTTTTAACTATGGGTTAGAAAGTGATTGAAAAATTTCAGGTGTGTTGAGATCTCTAGACTTGTTTCTTGGTGACAATTATTTAAATCAACATTACATTTTTTGGCCAAATTAAATTCATATTCATATTTTTGCAACCATGAAATTCATCCAACCAAATGACCTAAATCCAGAAATAACAAAACCTCAAGCAACACCATTATTACAACTTTGTGAGGTTCGACAGCAAGGAAGCGTGAAGATAATTATGGAAATAAAAACAAAATGGCCGCCAATATGGACAACTAAGTGCGTGAGTCAGTGTTTGGTAAAGCCAGTTATAAGCCTAATGGTGTCCCAACTAATGAACCGAACTCGGCCAAAACTGTGATTATCTTCTCCAGTGAGCAGTTGTAGATTTATGGCCAGACCACTGTTCCATAAAGTTTGCCATTGCCAACTTTTGTCCCCTTCCATCTTCCATAAACTAGGGTCTTAGTGACAATACACTCATAAAAGATACAAACAATGCCTGAATTAAGACCTTACAAGATGGCTATCACTCTTGAAATTGATCTAGTGGGTCATTGGGCTGATAAACATTGGTTATGACTTCTGTACAATCGTGAGTTAGATTGCTTTCAAATTAATTACTTGTTGTTCTTGAAGGCATGCACTCTCTGTGTTGGCATTTTGTCTTAAACTGAACTCTTAGTTAGGGACTTTGTTCAGCCAGGGGTAAGATTGGTTTCCAATTTATTACTTGTTCTGATGAAGGATGTGAGTATGTACTCCGAAACGTTGTGTATTTTCACATTAAAGAAGTTGTTATCCAGAAAATCTTCCTGTTCTTTGTTCTTTAATCTTTTCTTTTAAGAATATGTTTATTGTTTAAATATCCTTAGTGAAAATCGTTTGATATAATCCTTCAATTTCCTAAATAACTGAACAATGCTACTATCACTAATAATGAAATGACAATGAATCGTCTACGATTCCAATTATAACTTTGACGCCAATTGAAAGGTTTTTCAATGACATTCCGTTCCTTGTATGAGCAAATGCCATTATTTCAACGAATACAGTTAACACGCCAGTGATTGATATGACCTGTCAGTACAGAAATGCTTGTAGCAGACTACGTATTTTTGTTTGCTTTATAAGTGGTCAGGTATATAGTACAAAGGGTGATTGATTATTGTCAGGAGAATAGTACCTTGTAGGAGAGAGAAAGTTGCAAGGAAAGCGGTATGTTTTGATACTAGGATTAGCCGACAGGAAAACAATGTACAGGTGATTGATTGTTGTCAGGGAAGTAACATATGGGGTGATGAAAGTCGAAGGAAAGTAGTTTTCGGTGATTGATGGTTGCCATAGAAATGACCGTTTAACTATCATATGATGAATTATCTCTTATAAAACAGATTTTTTTAAAATGAAAACAAAATTGAATTTGTTAATTCAGCAATGGCATCAAATTGAGGTATTATTGTCAAAGGTGTTAACAAATTAGTAAAGACTTATTGGCCAAAGCTGCTTGAAATATATATCTTAAACTTATAATAAAATATTTCCTGAAACTATCATGTGGTTCATTTCTCTTTGATACAAGACAGTTTCCATGGCGATTTGTATATACAGGTGCTTTCATCAACAGAAAGCACTTACCAAACGGTTATACAGACATCAAAGATTGGCAGACATTTGGCAGCTTTTCATAAAGCCACATCTTCCATCCATGTGTTCATACATACCCACGTATTATGCCAATAATACTTCGGTGGAATAGAATTTCCAAAACACAAATATTATTCTTGAGAGTTTAATGTCTGTCTAGACTGTAAATTTGCTCATAATGGTTTGTTCGGTAAAACATACGCACACAGGTTAAACAGTAACATTTAGCTTCATAATATAAACAAATAATTTATCAATGTTGGATAATTTAGAAAATTAAAGTGCAACAATTATATAATTTGTTGAAAGTAACAACTTCAACACATTCTAAGATTTAAACATAGATGGTATTTCACCCCAAAAGTGCAACAGATTTAAGTGCATTTGGTCCTGAAATCCTACACAGTTTAAACCTGTGGCTGCAAAAGTTTTCCTCAGGCACAAAGCATGAAAAACACAACGCAGTAGGAAAATTATTTTGAATTTCACCCCAAAAGTGCAACAGATTTAAAATGAAATCGGTCATGAAATCCTACACAGTTTAACCCTGTGGCTGCCAAAGTTTTCCTCAGGCACGAAGCGTGAAAAACACAACGCAGTAGGAAAATTATTTTGAATTTCACCCCAAAAGTGCAACAGATTTGAAATGAAATCGGTCATGAAATCCTACACAGTTTAACCCTGTGTCTGCCAAAGTCTTCCTCAGGCACGAAGCGTGAAAAACACAACGCAGTAGGAAAATTATTTTAAATTTCACCCCAAAAGTGCAACAGATTTGAAATGAAATGGGTCATGAAATCCTACACAGTTTAACCCAGTGTGTGCCAAAGTCTTCCTCAGTCACAAAGCATGAAAACCACAACCCAGCAGGAATAGGGTTTAAAATTTCAACTGGAAAGTGCAACAGATTTGAAGTGCAATCAGTCATGCAATATTACACAGTCGAGCTCTCCGAGGAAACACAGCTGGGCCAGTACGGGGCTCGAGTTAATGAAGAACCCTGATGTAACCAATCATTGTCGACTCTGGTGCATGCTGGGACGAGCAGTGTTCAACAATCCAATACAATTGATCGAAAATAATTACACGTTAGGATGGGTGGAGTCATATTTCGGTACAACTCTCTAATTAAGTGATCTTTGATCGCTTCTTCCCTGATAAAGGGAGATAATGATAATGATGGTGGGTGTGGCCCAGTAAAAAATACCTTGTATAATCCATCTGGTTTTAGCTTTACATGTAAACAAAGATGGTTCGGATGAACATTTGGAACCTTTCTGAATTCAGGTGTCATCAATTTATTGTTGAATACTTTTTAATAATTTAATAATTTTTTTAACTGGTCATATTTTCACCATGGCTGCAGTTTATATTACTTTGAGTTGATTTAACTAATTGCAGTTTTGATCAAACTCTTTAAATTTCATATTTTCAAACCATACTTTGAAAAGCCTCTTCAATTATACTTATCGATCATTATATTAAAATGAAGAAGAAGAAGAAGAAGAGTTTTATTCAGTATGTATGGCCAAATGACCGAGAGTACAAAAATGAAGGAAATATTGAGGCATTATACAGGTAAATTGTGTTTAAGATAAATGGCAACATTTTTCAACAGTTTTACATCTTTTATTGTGAGTAACTGGTTAAAATGGGAGATTTGTGATAACATTTAGTTCCAGGTTTCTGCATTGCAACCAGTAATGCCAGCAGTCCAAGGTGTAAATGTTTAATGTGTTAACTCAAGCTCTGCAGCAGAGCCAGATGTATTATTCATGCTATTTTCCTAACTGCATAGCAAAGGTATCCAAAGAATGCAAATATTATTAGCTGTACAACTCATGATATTATACAAACACAATGCTGCAAGGAGTAACAATATAAACACATAGACTGACACAGACAATGCTTGATTTATTGACAACGAGGGAGATACTTCTTCTTTTAATTAGTTATGAGACAAATAGTATTAAAAATTCATCGTCAGCAAGAGAGGAACAATATAGACATATATATATATTATTTAAATTTGAAAAGGAATACTTGGCTTAGAAATGCTTAATTTGTATTAAGTGGTGACTTAATTAGTATAATAGACTTACTGTAGCCATGTTTCTTCAAATAAATATCTTCAGTTCTTACTTTTTCTGTCAATGTCTTTAGTAAATCATAAACAGATTGGAACTAAGTCCATGAACGTGGTTTCTGATAATAAATTTTGAAATAAATCATCAGTTCCGTAGACATATACATATATAACTCTTCTAAGAAATGTGCCAAAATAACAGAAAAACTAAGAAAAACACTATTTGGAGCTAAAACTGGCCGGGAGTTACTTTCCCAGCTGGTTTAGGGCCAAATATTCCATGGCAACAAAAACGTCAAATACTGATAATTTATCGGTGTTGAAAGATGCAGGGTAAAGCTGGATAGAAGCTGAAGATAGAACAGATACTTTCACTGTATCTGTGGGTGATGACAAGTTTCGATTGTAGTATCGCCTCAAAGTGATATAACTCACACTAAGTGAACTGGAATACAGATTGAAAAGTGGATGTCTTTGTAGATATATCATTATCAAGGAATCTTAACTCCCAATCTTGTGAGCTAAAAATCATCCTATCTTCTCTGATATTTCCCTCTTTATCTGGATAGGTTGAGATTTTCTGGACTTCCATAAAGATGCTTCTTTCGGTTACTTTTTAAAAGTTAGAGGTCAAATAACAACTTTTTATACAGTCAGCAGATTGTTTCGACGTTAAAAGAGTGAGTGAGTTAGGGTTTAACGCCGCTTTCAAGAGTATTTCACTTATATCACGACTGCTAGTATTATTGCAGGGAGGAAGCCCGCAACGCCATGTGGCTATGCATTGCAGTGAAACCTGCGAGCAACGGCTGGAACCATGGGTGGTACTGCATTGAAATTCAGTGTAGCATTGCACCCAAACCTTACTGCGTGTAGAACAGTTCTCTACTGCAAACAAAGTTGCCGTGCCCCTGGCGGGATTCAAACCCTGGACCAGCTGAACACGCTAACCACTGCGCTTTCCCGCCCCCATTTCGACATTAAAGATTGTTGTATTTTCTTGCAAAACATGAATTTGAATTTTCATGAACCCAGAATAAAGAAGTTGTTATCCATATAACCTATCCTTGAAAAAAAATAAAAAATTTTAATCGCAAAATCTACTTTGAGAAATTGATGCAGAAAGATTGAATTTAATGAGACATTTCATTTGCTTGAAAATTTAACAAAACCCATATCACAGACAACTACATTGTCTTCATCATGCAGCTACAGCAGCACAAGGGTTAAAGATTTAGTTTCATGAGATCTGAGATGTTTTTTGCAGCAATGTGTTATCGGGTCGACAGTTTCGCATCATTAGTCAGAAACCTCATTACCAGCAACTGCTGGGAAGTTTCAAGATGTCTGCTAGAAATGTTGGCACTAAAATGTACCGTTATCCTGGAAACTTATTGTAAGCTTTGTTTCTCTGCGTCTAGACCAAAAAGCTTCCAAGAAAAATATGTTAACAATGCAAAACTGAAGATAATCATTATTTTACATGATTTGCTTTCTTTCTTTGTCTTTAAAGAACTTAGTGTTTATGTATATAAGAGTAAGTACACAAATTCTATGTATATTATGATAAGAAATAAAAGTTTACACTGGATGTGTGGAAGTGTAAAACACAACACTTATAGGAATATTGAACTATTGTACTATCTAAATAATAAACAGAAAAATTTCAGTAGAAACAAATGATCCTTCAGTTTTCTGACTATCAACACTTTCGATGTGCTAATTTGTTATTTTCCTCAATAAATGGACCATAGACATTAAGCTCATTGAAGCCAGCAAGCAGCTAATTGAAGCGAAAGTTACAAAAACTGTTGCTTAGCAACAGATTGGAAGGCAGGTAGAACGCACTAAGTGGTAATTGTATCTACCTGCATCGTCTAATGTGAGCTTAGGCAGGTAGGAATAAGTATAAGGAGATAAATACTTTATAGGGCTGTCAAGCTGGGATGGCTTTTACTATTGTTTCTCGTTTCATATACGCGAAACGGAGAAAGTGAATCTGGTTTATATATATTGCTCAACATCGGCCAATATTCACACAATGATTTAAAATTTTTTTGTCAATTTCTTTAATGTGAAAAATCTATTAGTAATAGGAGCTCAAATCTATAAATATACTTTCTCTTTTAAATGATTAATTAATTTTGGATTTAAATAGCAAAACATTTCAGAAAACATAACATTTCAAAGAAAGTAATACAGAGATTCAGTTGATTTGAATTATCTCAGCCAAGGTAAAATTACATTTTCTTTAAAAGGATCAAAATCTTTTGAATTCTCTCACGTAGAATGAGACGTTTTCTTGCACCAAACCTCACGTTTTCAGTTTCACAAGGCGGTCACACAACGAGACCTTTGCTAGAATCCCTCTCCACCTTTCCCTCAGGAAGAGAGCTTCAGTGCATCCAAATAAACAAGTCCCATTTTCTAAAAGAAGACGAATAAACAATGTGTGCCTTGAGGTGTTTGCTGATGTCCGCTTAATTATCCAAGACCTCGCTTTTAACCAATTTTGTCAACAAGTTTTCAGATCGAGGCTCTGAACATGTTCTCACAGTGTTTGTTTTTAAAATTCTAAATTTTGTTTTAAAATTCTTAAGACCCTTTTTAAAAATGTCATTGTTCTGATCGAAACTGAAAACAGCCTACAAAGATCACAACTTTAGATCTTTTGTCTAAATTAAAGTTCACACTATGCAATTGCCATGTTTTTGTTTAATACTTCTTTTGGATTTACTTTTGGAGACTTTTAAAGGCTCTCATTGTTAACCTGAAATGCATATTTGTGGGCAACAATTGATGCATTCTGCAGGGAGGGAGTTAAACAGAATAAGCACTGTGTAACACAGATTTTGTTTGAATGAAGTTGAATTGGTAAAAATAAAATTGGACATTGTTGTCAGAAGTATCTGTACACAAATTCAGATCAACGTTTACCTGATTAATTAGATATTCTCACCTGTCCGTACCTTGACAAGTAGAATAATATCATATCACATAATAACTGTTTGTCAAGGCTTGCAGATAACAACCATGAAATTAAAAGTAAACATTATTGGAGGGAATGTCAGATGACCCAGGATAAGAAAGGCTTTGACCTTGAACTTGACCACAAATCAAGATGGTCGCTTGCATGACCTTTGCACCTATGAAAGGATTTAGAAGTGGAAAGGGAATATTACTTTGTCGGGCAATTTTGAAGTCAAAATGTCGCAACATTCTTGGAGCTTGCCACCATATTAGGACGTCACAACAATTATAACTGAGTTACTTAACACATTTTCACACTGATGCACTGGTTTTTTTTTTCGCTTTTAAATCTCACCCTAAATTTCTCAGAAAAATATCACCTTTGTTCTGAAAGTAAATTAAACTTACAAGTTTAAAAGCAAAATCTGGAATTCCCCCTGTGTAATAACTGATAAATCTTAAGGTTTAGTCGGTTGGAAATTCCATTAAACAACTGATTAAAAAACTTTGCCTATATTATAATACACTTTTGTCATAATAGATAAATTGAATTAAATTAGTTGAAATAAAGCTTTTATTGTTCTATAGCCGGATTTCATTTACATTTTTCATGATTTATCAATTACTTGCATTTAACATCTACATGGGAACAAACAAACATCTTGCTTACATAAAGATTCCTTGTTTTTATATATGCTTTTGAAAGAAAAGACTATTCATTCAGAAATATTTGAAGTACAATGAGCCATTATGAAGCCATGCCTTGAGGGATAAATTAATAAGTTTTGAAATCTGCTCCTGGCTTCCAACACCCTGATAGAAAAGCAGATTTTACATTTTTCTTTTTCTCACAAAACTTCAATTTCAAATGTCAAGAGACTTATTGCAAGTTGGTTTTCCGCCTGATAATTTAGGTGTTCATTTGATTGGCTGACACAGAGTCACTCATTTGTAAGCTTGTGACTGATTGGCTGACACAGAGTCACTCATTTGTAGGCTTCAAGCTTGTGACTGATTGGCTGACACAGAGTCCACATTTGTAAGCTTCTATCTGATAGAATGAGGAGAAATATATGGACAACAATATTAATCAGGATGAAATCTTTTTATGAACCACTATTCTTTTTTTTATCTAAACATGGTCATTTAAAGTTGCTAGGAAAGACGAAGTCATTGATCTCCAAACTGGACTTCAAAGGCACAAAAGGATGAACAAAAATAATTCAATTGCGATCAATGACCTCTTTCACTTCTGGAAAGAAAAAAGTCCCTCCCTGTTAACCTAATATGGGTAGCATTCCGGTTGACGAGTTCACACCTGTCACTGATTACAATATACCTGGACAGGTGGGTGTGTCACCTTGGTCGGTACACCTGTAATTAACTGGACAACACCTACTGACCCTATCAAAATATCCCAATCTTCACCATATGTGCACAACTTTGGTTGACAACCCTAGCAGCCTACAGCTCTCAGTGGATTAAGTTTTCAGATTGTAGAATTTTGTGAGGACATTTTAATTTTTTTCAGAAATTGTTCCTATATGCTTATATTTCTTGTACATCTGATAAAAAGTTCTAAACTCCATCGTGTTAAACTGCAAATGCATTGGATGAAAGAAATACAAAATCAAAATTCATAAAAAATTCAATTCATGTACTTTGTCACAAAATTCTTGCAATTATTTTAATGCAATTGTGTCCAAAGGCACAAGATCACTTCTGACAAGAATCTAAAGGGGTCCTTTTGATCACCAAAACAAAAAATCATACAATTTTTGCAATTCTCTACAAGACCATTGGCCGTCCTAAAATACTTGTGTTCATTGTTGATAAGATCAAGACGAGACATTAAGAGTCAAAACGAGGATCTCTTTTCAATAAACCTTTGTTGGAGTGAAGCATGCGTGAACCCCTCGGGAAGAATAGCAACATCTTTTGTACGTCAAATAGGTCAAATACACCCTTATCATTACACCCAGACCAAAAACACACCCCTGCTATGACCCTCCTACCAGAAATATGACCCCATTATGACTCCCCGACATGAAATGTGACCCTTTTCTTTTGTCCATACTAAGAAATCTACCGACACAATCGGTTGAATGTCCCTCTTGGTAAATCCCCACAACTCTCAGGTATGTTCACAACATAAAATCGTTTCACTTCAATCATTTTCAGCTAAGTATTAGTAACTTTTTGCGAAAAAAATATATGGGTGAAAAAATATAAGCAAATTTTAAACAGTGTTTTATAAAGAAACAATGAATTTTTTTAAGGTTTATCGGTAACTCGTATACTTGGAAATTATATGTTATACAGAGTATGTAATATTGGGTATCAATTTTAGCTTTATTGGTCCTGCTGCCATTGTTAGAATAGTTGCTTGTAAGTATAAGTAGTATATGATCTCTCTAACACTTGACTTAAGTCAAATCATTGGAATGATTTTCAAATGATCTCTGGTTGGTTTTAAATTCAGTTTAAAATTTGTAATTCAAATGCACAATTTATATAATTAAAAACAAACAACTCATGTCTTATTAAACGCAAAGTATTCTTATCAAACAAAGTAATTCAAATGGACGAAGTTTACCAACCAAATAATTCACGTAGAGGAAACCATTGTAGGTCCCAAACAAAAGAATCTATAAATAAAAGAAGCAAGATGGGATCTGGAGATGCAGATCTATAATGGCGTTTGTCAGAATGCACTTTTTGATCGACCAAGTGCTGAGAGATATTGTGTCTTTGAAGTCTACAAGATCAGTGGACCGTGCAAAGTCTATCATAAATGATAAATGACATAGCAGTGTTCATTCATGTGGAAAACATTGACATCAATTTATAAGCAATGGTTTTCTCGAAATGTCTGTTGTTGAGGAAAATATCTTTGAATTATTTGGATATAAATAAGAGATATTTCAGTTGAAATGTTTGTCATAGTTTACAATATTTTCATATATTTGGATATGATTTCAAGATATCTCTGTTGAAATAATTATTCATAGGTGAGAAAGATTATCCTATATTTTTTGACAAAAGCAAGCTCAAAAGTTTGTTGTAATTGGTAATATTACTAAACCTTTTGATACAAGTTAATTTCTTTATTATAACATCTTACAAAAGAAATGATGTTTAGAGTGTATGCCTCGTCTTTCATGAGGTTGTCTTGTGTGTTTAATTCAATATTTCCCTTCAATAACTTAACATATTTTATTTCATAGCAATAAACTTGAAAGAAGCATGTTTTTGTTTGGCAGCCTTTGATAACCTTAGCAGTGGGAGAGTTAAACAAATTTGCTGAACCATTTTTTGTGTGCAAATCCTTGACATGAATAAGCAGACAGAAAAGTGTTCCAAATTTGTACAAACAGACAAATTTCACTTTTCCCACATTTTCCCTCTTTCCTGAGCAAACTGTAATGTAAATATTATTGAGAGTTAAAAAGTAGCTTTTAAACTTTCACAAGACCCAGGTCTTGAGTCAAAAATATCACCGACAGGAAATCCACTCCCCGATGGGTATTCATCTCCCAGATCAGAATGCTTACACAAGCAACATTGGTTAATATCATATCATTGCCAAACAAAACATTTCCGTTTCTTGTAGCAACAACCTTTGAGTTCCCATGGCAACCAGCCATGCAGGAAACATCAGGGTCAAAGGTTATGACATGATTTCAATGTAAATTGCAAAATTATTTTATAAATAGGGGAAGCCTATTTTCGTCTCTTTCTTTAGCTCGCCATGATATCTTGCCCTGGCCTATATTCGAGGTATTTTCCCATGACGTTCCCTCGTAACTCTTACGACCATAACAATGTGCTACCTTGTCTTTATCCAATCAAATGTTAAGACAGGTTCCCCGCTTCTACTCAGGTGAAACTGATACTTGATAGGAAGCCTGATTTCCTTTATACTTGTTATAAGACAATGAGCTCGGACATGAATGATTAAAGTTAAGTACATCCGTTTCCTACAAGCCATATGCTGTTCTTGTCAATCTAGTAGGAGGAGGCCCATTCAGAAACGCATTGCTACTGAATGTGGATCATATTCGTGATCAGTGTCAGTTTTCAAAGAAGGAAATCTTTTATGTCTTCGCCAGCACAGGTGTACTGCTGCAAGGGGAGGGTTAACATTTTAATAAAATATTTCTCAAACATGAAGGCAAACAAAATTCATAAATATTAAATTCCATTGAAATTGTTTGGATTGGAGAGGTCAGTTTTCTTGACATGAAATCCATTTCTAAAATGATAATAATTGAATTGTAAAATTGAATAATTGTCAGATTAAAAAAAAATGGAAATTCAAATAGTTAAAGTTGTCAATCATCTAATTAAACATTTTACAATGTCCAAAAACTGTCTTGATAGTTACCATTGGCACAGCATAATAAAACTTTTAAGCTCTTTGCTAATTAAGCTGAAAATGTCTTTCAAGAATTCTCCAAATAAAACCTTCATGTAGTACATGTCAAACTTAGACAAGAATTAAAGAGATCAGATTTATTTTAACGAACTTGCCGAAAGATGTTATACAATGTTGCAATACCGGTAGTTTGTCATTTCCAGCAGGAGACCTTCGTAATAAATAGAAAATCTCTAAATAATAGAACATTATTGATTCACAATTACAAAATGTCAAACCTAAAAGACATTGCAAATTGCTGACACGACATAGAGACTGCTTGACTGACGACTATCAATTATTGAATTTTTAAAGTTTCTAACTTGAATTTTTGAAAAATGAATGATTAAATACTTTCAATTATCCTTCAACAGTAGATGAAGATAAATTTCATTTAAAAGCATTTTTGGACAAATGGTTTCTCGAAAGCATTTATCTTTTAAAAGTAAAGTTTCAAATTTGGGTAAAACATTCAACAAAACTCATAAGAACTGAAAAATTGGGATAATGTTTCATGTTAAAGTATTGTGGAATAGAAACATGATATATTAATAGCTGTACAGTAATTACTATTCCTCATCAACCATTTTGTTTCTCATAAATAATGTAAGTAGTTTGAAGTGTAAAACGAAACATGATGTCTTTTCAGAGAGATGGGTCTTGAACCGATTTGATTATGTTTTATATCTTCATAATGTTACAAGCCTTTTTATAAATATTTCATGATAATTAGCTCTACATGAAATATCAATTTCAAATGTGATATTTTCTGCCTTTTGTCTTAAGTGTAAGTTGAGATAATGCACAAATCTATAATTACAATTTATCCATTATTCTTATTTTTTAGATATGCTAGATTAATTCAAATGTCTTTCACATATCCTCTCTAAAATGATTATCAGTGGATAAGAAATGAAAGATTTGAAAGTGAAAATGGTCTTATCGTTTAAATGCCAAACCCAATTAACTCAAAAGAAAGATATATGTTTAATTTTCATTGGTTATGAAATCACATAACTCTTTATTTTAGAGATCTACATACCATCCTTTGTTCCAATACCGTAGAAGTGCTACCTCACATTGAAAGGGAGTTATGCAGAATAAGAAGTTAGGAAACAAGTACATCTTAATCTATAAAATCTAAACAATTTAAGCTCCAAAATGTATGAAGGTTACCTTTGTTTTGAAGAGTTATCAAAATTCTCCATCATAGAATTGAAAGCCTTAGTTGCAGAATTTAAAAACATTGGCTTGAACAATAAACATTAGTTACTGACGACTGGGATTAGTTGATATTGAAATATGAATTCTCAACTTGAGCATAAAACAAGTTTATAATATAATTTTGTTAATATATCTGTCTTGTTTGGTTGATGTTGTATATCCAATGCATGTAATTAAATTTATAAATTTATTGATTAATTTGACAATAAATTGTACATTTACATACAATCTTAGCAATACATCGCAAATTAATTAACTTTTAATCAATAACTTCCTTGTGTAATTAGAAGAAATGTTAACGACCTTCACATGTGTAATGAGTAATATTTTGCATTCAAAGTGATTCAAGGATGGAGAAATGTGAAATATCTTTAGGCATGTGTAATTAATTAACATTTTGCTAATTACTTTTGAGCAGTGATGCAAAGACGATAAATCAATATGATGCAACACCTGTCTCTAAAATATCTTAACTTCCTCCCTGCCAGAGGCTGCTATTGTTGCATACAGGATACAGTTCTCTTCAAGCATTGTCTACAAGAATAAACATTACTATATATACCACATGATTTTGATAAGTGTCTATTCTGCAAACTATAGAAAATATATTTCTATCAATGAAAAATATTGTTCAAACATATGCTTCTTTGACTTCCTGCTGATAATAGCAGTTAAATACTTTATTACCCATTACCCAGGTAAAATATAATCAGTGTTATACATGTGGTTTTGTGCACATATCACATTAGTTTAGCAATCGTTGTTTCTGCATGAATTTCAGGTAACTAAATTGACTATGATGTCATTAACAACACCTGCTTAGCAAGTGTTAAAGCAGAAAATTATATTGATAAACAATAAATTAATCCACTTGAAGTTTGTCATTGGCCTTTTAGAAAACTTGTTCCACTTGGTGTTTCTAAAAGTCACTTTTTTCTTGTAATAATCTGTATCTTGTAATAACATGAATAGTTGAACATTACTAGCATATAGATACATATACAAATGATCAAAATGTTTTAAATATTCATCATCCAAAGTGATGTAGTTTCATGTAATTCCTTAACTTGTTCCCTGCTACATGCACCCTGAGCTGCAGTGATATCAACATAATACAAAATAATCCCACAGGTTAAGGAATTAACTATTACTTGTCTTAATCCAAACACAAAGTGTTCCTGGGGCATTTTCTTTGAAGTTTGAATTCCAAGATGACAAATGTTGTCTTTCGTTCTTATATTTGCTACCAGATTATCTGCACTAAGAGGATGAAGGATTATCTCCTCAAAGATTGGGTGTCGACCTCTTTACCTGGTGTCACACCTGGTGAGCAAGCCACCTGATCCAATAAGAAATACCTGTCTTAATTAGCTAATTACAGGGAAACAGCTAAAGAGGTAATCAAAGTCGTTTGCATATTTCTGCTAATTGCCTTGGTAAAGATGGTACCGATGTGTCACAAACTCACTGCTTATGTAATATTTCACTGCTCTGTGTTACATCATGGAAATAAATGAGCTTGATTCCAAGGGATACATATGGTTCAATAAACTACTAAGGGATTTTAACTACAAACATATTTACATAATGTTTGTGCAAAATTATTTACTGATTTCATGATTTTAACTTCATTAACATTACTCAATTTACTTTCCAAACAAAATTTTAAAATTGTATTCATATTTTAGAAAGTTGTAGTAAGTAAAACATGCAATACACAAAAGCAGTCTTTTTATCATAGAAATATGGAATAAATGTCTAGAGTTAATAATTTGAAAAAAAAAGAAGATTATTGTAAATAAAAATGTCATATCGCGCTTTATTCCACATGGCCTCCAAAGAATTCAGCCTTATTTCCTTTCAGGGGAGTGACAATAATAAATATTTACACTACATACAAATAAACAGCCTGGCTGATCTTTCAAAGACACAAACTGCTGTAGATATTATAAACAAGCCACGTGTTGCCCTGGTAACGATTTCCATTTACACTTTCATTCAAAGGGTCTATAACAAGTCACTTAGCTGTTCAATACATTTTACAACCTGGCCTTTTTTATATTCAACAATAGAAGGCACTTTGACCTTCAATATTTATACTACAATTGGCTGGTGAGTTTTTCAGGTTGAAAGAAAGTTCAAATGTACTGATGATTATTAATTGTACTGAATGAACCTGATGATAAAACTCAATGAACTTGATCAACAGTATAGTTCAGTTATATGTTATATATTTTATTAATTGCTCATGATTCAATATGTATTTTATTTTTTACTGGCTATAGGTTATTCCATAGCGAATAACGGGAGTGAAATTGTGAATAAAGAAATGTATCATTTGTCTACTTTCATAAATTCATAAACAGCATTTGAACACAACTTACAGGTGAAACAATAAATATAAAATAATGAATTACAACTATTATCTCATAAATAATGTCAAATTAATTAAATATTGATAATAATAACATAATATAAACTTTAATATGTGAATTACAGTGAAATATGCAGATTAAAGACAATGATGAATTTTATTAACATATTTTAAAAAAAAATATTTTGGAAGAAGAAATATCAACTTGAACTGTTGAACATCATTGAAGCAACAAAGTTTTACACTTGTTTTACAGTGAAGCAACAACGTTTTACATTTGTATCACATTGAAGCAACAACGTTTTACATTTGTATCACAGTGAAGCAACAAAGTTTTACACTTGTATCACAGTGAAGCAACAAAGTTTTACATTTCGAAAGAAAGCTTTTTATAATTGAATGTAAAAGCACTTAGTAAAACTCTTGGTGAGAACATGTGTTACTCAGGGGGGACGTGTATTGAACAGTTCTGGTGAAAGCTGGCTTGTAGAAAGTTGAAATTCAGTCTGCTTTTAATAGGATAAACAGATGGTTTGTGTCAAAACTCAAACCAAAACTAAACGAGAAACTAAACGAGAGAGCAGAGAAGGAGAGGACAAAGTGGAACAGAGAGAAAACTCTGAACTATGTGATGCTGAAGTTATTTCTTGTACTGCAACCATGGTACTATTTCTTCTCTGATTGTGGTGGGCTTTATCAAGTGACAAAACTTTTCTCGATTTTAGAAACAGAGGTTTTGTCATCAATCACACTTTGAGTTTAACTGCTTTCAGGGAATTAAGTGCTATTGGACATAGACTAAAATTTAGTCTATAAAAATATTATTTATTTGTGTACCTTCATCCCTGTGAATTTATTTCTTCAATTAGACATGCTAGTTAAGGACCTAGACTGTATTAAAGGCTCTTATTTATGTACACAGTCATGGGGCAGGACTATATGTGACATTGACCAGATTGAAGTAGTTCATCTGTTCGACTTCTTTACCTCCACTACAAAAGATCTATATCTCGTTCACAGACGAATTGTTGGCTTGTAACCACGCTGGAGCAGCGCTGATAATGAAATACCACCGAGCCCACATGGTAGTGATTACTGCCGGGGATTCCCTTTGTGATATAACCCTGATTCATTCAATAAACCAACGAACTAGATAACCTTGAAGATATGATTTCTTATCAATTTCATATCAACTTATAACATACCGTACAATGGGGTATAAGAGGGAAAGGGGTTCAGGATTCCCCTACATTTGAAAATCTTTGCATGTAAATATCATAAACCCCCTTTCAATGTCAATACTGGTATGTGAAACCATCATGAAAATATCATAGCTACCTAATAAATATTTTTAATTTCCATTTTTGATTATTTTCCATACATTTAAAAATAACAAACATTTAATAAAATGTTATAAATATTGCTGCTGTCTTTGACTGATCTTTTTAGAACTTTTTCGACAAATGTATTCATGACATGGATAGTTTCAATGAATATATTATACTGATACACTACTGGCATAAATATGTATACTTCATTTTGTCTTACATCTGATTTAAAAAGCATATCTAACCATGATTACTACTAATAATAAATGTTATTCGTTGTTTATGCTTTATTTTGTTTTTGAGAAATATCATCAGGAATTATTTATATCATTTCATACGTCATTATCGTTTTAACAGTGAGGTTTACTTTTGTAAAACACCTTTTTTAGCTTCTTGTCTGTGCTAAATGTCAAAATCTCATGACCTGATTTCATTAATATCTCCTAAAACTTTAACTATTATAGACCAAATTCCACTAACTGAACAATTGAACACAAAATGATTTTAGACGTTTGATTAAGTTGGGAAACATTTCCCAAACCAAATTTACATGCTTGACGATGGGGGGAGATTGATATCAGGTTTTTCATACTTTATATTTGCTATGGAATCACACAAGAAACACAGAGCTCAATTTTTATTTGAGAAAAAACATCCCCTCTCATCTTTTTATATTCAATAAAGGCCACAAGAACTTTAATGTCGTCTCTATTTATGTTTCATATTTGCAGACATCAAATGTGTGAATCTTTTTATATTTAATGTAATCTGAACCATTCAAATGTATGACATACATTTTGCATTCATTTCATATTCACAACAAATGTGTGAATCTTTTTATATTTAATGTAATCTGAACCATTCAAACGTATGACATACATTTTGCATTCATTTCATATTCACAACAAATGTGTGAATCTTTTTAAATTCTATCTTATCCCAAACATCTGAATGTATGATTTACTATTTGCATTCAGATTCACAGGTTCAGTAGCCAGATGAAACGTGTGAATCTTTTTAAATTCGATGTAATCCGAAACATTCGAATGTAGACTTACCATCTGTGTTAGGATTATCCATGATTCTGTAAATCCGTGAAGGTATCAATCCAACGTGAGCTTCCTGTTGATCTTCTCCCTCGAGGAGAAGCGAGAAACCTGACAGAGAAGTCTACAAATGTTTTGACTGAGCCCTCGACAAACTTTGAATCAACTATCCAGAACACGACACGCCACAACCTGACAGTCTTCTATACTCCACGTCGCCCAAGCTGAACAAAAATCCACGAAACTTTCCTCAACAATAATCCCATATAGTACGTCCTCGGATTATTTGTTCACAGTGCAGCGTACCTCCATTATATTTCAAAGTGTATAACAGTACACAGAATAATCCTCACAGGTCCAGGTAGATACATGCACTGTTGGGAGCTTCCACACGACCCGACCTGGATGAGAACCGGCCAATGACAGCGCAGTAGTACAAAACGTCAGATAGATCGTGAAGCTGGGGGGGACACTGGGTGAATCTACCCTCAACTCCTTGCAAGTGTCCACTGGTCGGTCAGCCACTGGGTGACCCTTTGTGAGTGACCAGTCAAGCGTGTCTCATTGAGAGGAGTTCACAAGCCCTCAGGCTGATTGAACAAGCTTTGCAACAAAGGCTTAGTAAAGCATGGCTGATTGAAGAAATGCTTCCAAATCTACCCCAAATATGGCCTTAAAAAATCAATACTGGTTAAAAAAAATGCTCCAGAATGACCACGGTCCTCTCTTCTCAACTTGTTCTCACTTCACTGTGACCTGTTAAACTGCCTATGTGGGCAGGTAGTCTGGAGAAATAGACCTGTCACCCCTACAGGTTGTGAGTGGACTCTTCTAATAGCCTTAACATCATTAGCAGGCAAGCAGGTGGATTCATTTGTAGGGGTGGCTGCCTAGAGGCATGCCCCAGATGTTTTGTGGGAGTATGACTGTTGTTTCAGGGTTTCAGAAGGAAGGGCTGAGATGTTTGGAGTTCATAGCTCCAGGGGCGAGGGGATGTATAAAAGAAACGTTCTTACCTCCGTCCCTAAAGAAAGTATTTTACCTAGCTCTCAAAGAAAACTTTATGCCTAGATCAATACATAAGGGTTTATACAGTATGTAAAGAAAGTATTTTACCTAGCTTTCAAAGAAAGTTATATACTTAGATCCAGAAATAAGATTTTATACTGTATGTAAAGAAACTATTTCCCATGGCATCTATAGAGGATAGTGTTTTATCACTGAAGAAATATTTGTACTTAAATCCCTATAGAAAGATTTATGTACATTTCTTTGGGGTATTTAATTAAATCATGAAGCAAAATATTAAAAGGATCCTTCTTCAGTCTAGACAAATTTTGTTTGTGGCAAGTCTAGATTTCCTATGCTTTAACACTTGGAAATAAGGAATGTTAAGGGCTCCTTCCTATTGGGTTTATCGCCGCAAATGGCAATAACTCACTCACTATTGGGTTTATATCAAATATTAAATGTAAAATTTCAGTGTCCTTTTACCCATGTGATTACATTATTGTCTTGTCGTGTCTCTGAATTAGGTGATCTCATTGAAGGTTTTTAAACTAGGTCTATGTCTTTACTTACATCAGTAAAGTCAGTTTCATGGTCAGTGTAGAAAGTTCTTTTCTTTGGTCTCTAAAGAAAGTGTTATCCTTGGGTGTGGTTTGGAGATGAAATCATATTTATACCTTCAGTGAATTTGCTTTATGAAACTTTCTATAGTTTAGTTATGTAACCTTTGTTTGGGATCCAAGAAGAATATTCTCAGTGTTTCCCTTTGATTTGATTATACTTATAGTAAGAAACACTTTTTACGAATGACTATATATTATTCAGACCAAATATCAATAGATATTTAGGAGCCTGATTCTTAATAACAGCAGATTCAGGAATGAGAGAGCATTTTTCTATCTGCATTTCTGCATTCAGTTGTGTGTTTCCTTGATTTTAGTTTTATGTTGAATTTTTACATTTTTTATAACCTTTGGATAAATGTTAAATAAAAGTGTTTTGAAGCTTAAAGCCTGATACAAGCACATATATAGATGAGAAAGGTCACACTCTTGCATTATAAATTTTCACTTCTCTGATTTCAGGGATAAGATTCCAGTTTTAAACTTATTATAACCTTTTGATAAACAAACAAAAGATTTGGAGTAAATTAAAGACTGTTTTTCCTCATATAATTTAATCTTCAAAAGGAAATGTATTATGAATTTTCCATTTTTCCATTTTGTTGGTAATGTATGAGACAATAATTAAACTTGTAACTCTATGACCCCTACAAAACACAAAACAAACAGACTGCATATGAGTTAATATTAATTTTAAGGTTACGTTTCATATTGCCTCTTCCAAACACCACTTAATTCCCCTTTCTAGACTACACATTGAATAAGAGGGAAAATACTTTTTAAAAAATGTCAAAATGATGAAAAAATTTCCAGATGACCAACACTTCTAGTGTCCGAAACACTTCCTCCTTCTGCAGCAAATGATGATTAGTGTTGTCTGCCTGTTGTCTGCCTGTTGTCAATCTCATTGATTTTACGACCGGACCAGCAGGGAGTAACCTCCGTAATGATTAACCAGGCTGGTAATCAGGATATCCCCTGTAGTTATGTAATAACTGCTCAGGTGATTTATTGCCGTGTTGTAACGCATGTAGCTCTTCCTACACATCATTAGGATATGAGAATGCTGATGAATATAGGACATATTCCACTGGTTTTCAGGTCACCGAGACCTGGTCGACCATGGAGGAAAGCCTGCATCGGGTGTAATGGTTTGATAAAGTGGAACCTGTCTCAAATATCAAGTCACTATGTTGTTAGTAGATGGTTGCTATATTGAAGCCCATTTTTAAAAAATTCGGCACGTATATTTGATAGAACCCCAAAGTTTACCCCCTTTTCAAGGATGCGTTACATTTCACAGAAATAAATTTTTTAAAATCTAGACTTGCTAAGTTTACTTATATTTGTAAGAAAAACCTTTAGTCTATAAAATATAGTTTATTTTAAATAATGCAACACTATATTAATTTATTAATTTAATTTCTTGGGCTCATGGTATGTTTTGAATCTAGACTTGTTGAAGGATAAAGACCTTATTAAAGGCTCTCAATTAATAGAAAGTATTAGAACATGATTATTGAAAGATAGTCAATTACAAATTTAAACAATGCAAAGTCTTGCAATATAAACTTGTCAAATTGTTAATTAACTTGATTTCGTTTTATTAAGGGGCGGGATAGCGCAGTTCGGCTTCGGATCAAGAGGTCCAGGGTTCGAATCCCGCCAGGGGCACGGCAACTTTGTCTGCAGTAGACAACTGTTCTACACGCAGTAAGGTTTGGGTGCAATGCTACACTGATTTCAGCGTTGTACCACCCATGGTTCGCTAGTTCCAGCCGCTGCTTGCAGGTTTCACCGCAGTGCATAGCCACATGGTGTTGCGGGCTTTCTCCCTGCTATAATACTAGCAGCCGCGATATAAGTGAAATACCCTTGAAAGCGGCGTTAAACCCCAACTCACTCACTCACTCACTCGTTTTATTAATTAAATTTTTTTTAGGACGTTAATTAAGCCTTGGCACACTTTCCTTGTTCTCTTTCCCAGTAGTACAGCAGAATTCAAACTTGCATACACTTTATCAAAGTTGTCTTTTATTCTCCGGTGACCGAATGATCGAGCTACAAAGCGGCTACTGCTCACTGGCTCACAAGGGAACAATCCAATATATCCCATGTTATCACTTTTCCACCTCATGAAATATTTAATGAGCCTGATTAATTCCTCGTTGCTCGTTGTTCGAGAGATTTTATTCTATCTCGGAAGACATTGATCGTTAGATTAATGGCAATTACATTTAACCCTTTTAATTGACATTTTTTGCCCTTGAATACAAGCCTTAAATTGTTTTGTGGTAACTTAAGCACCTACCCAAGTGATAATTATAAAGTTGTTTTTATAAATCAGTAGTCAGTGAATAATTTCATCATTGATTTTTTAACACTAAATTAACCCCTAAATTTCCCCAAAATGAAAAAGAGAATTAACCCCCGACTCCTGGATCACATTACAAAACGCACCCCTGAACCAGAACCTGTGGGTTATGGTGAGGTCATCACATGGCCCCTTTGTTTGGGAGTCCGTGCACTCTATAGTTCTTAGACTTTATCCCAGTCATATTTCTACAAATATTTTAAATATTTTCATCATACCATTGTTATTAAATCTCTAAAAACCTAAGATGTTTGTCTGTCTATCAAAAACAATTTCTATAGAAGAAATCGTTATCTTATTTCTTATAACGAACAGTCACCAGCTTGGTCAAGTATTATCGAAACGTTCTCAGCTCTACAAACCATTATACACTCTAAATGCATGGGCAACAATCAAAGTTTAGAAAATTTAGGGCTATGAACTTTTCGCAATTAAGGGATCTAGACAAGTTACCATATTTCAAATTGTTGAAATGGCCTTTTTCCATACACTGGTAAATATTTATAATAATAATTATCAAAAGACATGTTTAGAGACTCAATCAAAGTCTAGCCTCCATCTGGCAGGCCTTGTATCAGTGATATGACCATTACACCCTGACTGACTGCTATAATGCTCCCATTCTGATGAATGTCCCCTGTTTAACGGCATTAACAAGCTATCTATGTATCTATTATCTTGTATCTTGTACCATCAAATATTAATTTGTTAAATGATCTGCCTGAATCTTTTAGTCATGTATTCTGTTATATATATATTCAAACAAATATCATAATTTTTCTAAGAATCATAAATTCAGTTTCTGAATATCCACCAGCATGTTCTCTGTTTAAATAAAACAACAAAATATATTTTTCAATTTTAAAGAATACATAATGTTCGATATACCTTTAACTTTAGAATGAGTATATAAATATTATTTCCAATAAATTCAAAGAAAATGTTTTATATGATATGATTTGAATACTATAATAATATCATTATCGATTACACCCGAAACTCCAAAGCCATATTTCCGAATGATCCCTGATTAACACTGCCATCCTTATGACTAATAATAGCCCTGTGTCAGTTCACAACAATCTTCTGATGAACAGCATGTAATTAATTTCAGGAAGGATGGTTATTTTATTATCATTCCATGAAGTTATGCAATTTCTGACACATGAATCATGCACAGTAATTTTATGTCCTTCGGTGATGTATAGAGTCGACAAGTTGACCATTAACATACTTCATTCACAGCTCTAGAAGGTAATATAGTAATGTGATGATGGTAATAGGGTCTTATATTGAAATAAGTAAAAATGGTAATATGATAATAAGGTAACGATATATTGTAATTTGGTATTATGATTATAAGGTAATGGCATCTTACAGATGTAAAAAGCAAAAATTAAATATCTTTGGAAGGTAATATAGTAATGTGATGATGGTAATAGGGTCTTATATGGAAATAAGTAAAAATGGTAATATGATAATAAGGTAACGATATATTGTAATTTGTCATTATGATTATAAGGTAATGGCATCTTACAGATGTAAAAAGGAAAAAATTAAATATCTCGATCATCAACATAATTTTGTCTGTTACTGAAGAGTATACCAAAAGCATAACAATGACTTTTTTAAAACATCTATTGAAATAATTTACACATTCATCACTTCCATATCTTGAATTTGATCTCTTGTAAAAAAAAATGTACTTATACTATTAAATGAGTTTATTCTGATTAAATATATATCACAAATCTATCCATCATTTCCTGAACTTGAATTTAATCTCTAAAAAGTTGTTGTTAATAAATTATCATATTAATTCTAAAGTGCCGCTCAAAGAAGTCATTGGACTCAGTCTAATTAAAATCAGACAATAATTAGTTGCACTATGTTACACAATATACTTATATTCTGTAACATAGTGCAACTAATATGGCTTAATTTAATGAGATTGTCATTTGACTATATTACAATTACAAATCTATCTAAATAAATTTCTACATGTTGAAGTTGAAGTTAATTAATTTTTAAAATCCAAAATTCATTTTCATCTGACCCAAACAAATCTACCCTAAACAAATATCTGTTCTGTTTACAGTTTTAGAGTAAATGGGAAACATTATCCACATAATGTTCCTTTTACAACCATTACAAGCCCCACCTCTGTATTTTAATACAATACAAGTTTGTCATCTAATGATAATTGTCTATTTGCCCTAATTGAGCATATCTAATTGACAAGGAAAAGAATATTACATACATACAACATTAAGAATATTGCTTTCTTGTGACTTGAAATTCTAAAAATATATATGCGTGATCAACAAAATATTAATCATTTTAATAGATTAAATTGCTTTTCGATTGCTCTTTTTGTCTTTAAAAAGCTTTTAGTCAATTGAGAAGAGAAAATATCAAATTTCACATTGATCTTTCTGGATAAAAAAAATTCAATAATATGGAATTCACTTTCGCTTGCATCAGTGTTGTTGTGTGATATTGATAATACACCATTGTTTTATATTCGTAAATTATTAATTTATTTCATTCCATTAGAAATTTGTTAGGAGTGAGTTTTCTTTTATTTTATGTTTTAAAGAGCAATGTGTGAAATAAGATTTAAAACTAGTCAACCTTAAAGTGGTACCATGTCCATTTTAATGACAAAATGAAAGAAAAATCTCAAAAAGTAACAGTTAACTAGGATAGACACATCATTACTAAGGTCTTAAAGACTTCCGCTTTGACCTTCGACCCATATTTCATTAAAGAATGCCAATAATTATGAATTGCCAATTAAGTATTTGCTAGAGCTATGCTCAGACATTTCTAGACCCAGTAGAGCTCTTTCAAATTGTGCCGGAGGGTTTATGAGCCAACACCTGTGAAAACAGTGCTATCTTTGTATCTCTTTATGATATTGACATAGTTTGCCTTGTGAACCCTGGAACCATAGTGTTATAGTTCTCCCCCTTGTAGGAACTCTTCACTAGCAGTGTGTGAAGATAGGAAAGTCGGGCTATACTTCATGTGAGGTGTACTGTCGAGTATCAGTTTGTGTATCCTGTGTGTTTCTAGAAACAATCGTTGTTGATGCTCAAAACCTGGCTTTCTTCCATTCAAAAACATGAATTTTATTTTGTTATTTAAATTTGACATCAAAACATACTTATGTATCCATCGAAATGAACATGGATAATTAAGCAGTTGTTTTATTCTTACGACTCTGTAAAAAGTATTTATTCGTAAAATATCACCAATTTATGAAATATTGAAAAGGATACTATGAGAAATGGGATTTTAAGAAAAACAGAAGCCCCTTTTAAATATTTTTTTAAATATTTTTTTCAACATCTTAGTGTTAAAACTTGTGCACATCCAACAGCTTTAAATTCATGTGATACAAAACTACTAATGAATACCATGACGAAAATTTTCTTCCAAAACATTCAAATGTATCTTAAAAAGATTAATGTTCTAATATTCAAGGTTGATAGTAGTGATTGAATCTTGATCACCTTGAGATACCTTGAGACATATTTTTCTTACAAAAAGTTTCATATGTATTTCAAAAAGATTAATTATCAAATATTCAAGGTCAATAGTTTTGATTGAATCTCACGCCTTAAGTTTATAACGAGACTAAAGCAGTCAAGCGTATCCAAGTAACATTCACTCAACCGTTTAATGGTATTTTTATGTTTTTATCATGTTGAGGCGTGGTACATATATCGTCCATTTATGATATATGCTCTATATATATACATATATATAAGACACATTTACGGGTATACATATTTTGTGAAGGATGCCGAGGAAAGGTCTTCAACAATTAAGAGAGCGTGCAGAACTAGAAGAAATAATTAATTATCATAAATGATTAGATTTCCTGTTTGTAGCTTCACGTTAACGGACCCAAGTTTTCTTAAATTGCTACAGTTTTCATTTTTGAACAAAAGTATCTGTAACTTCACTGTTGCATCTCAAATTTGTTTTTAATGTTTAGATAGTCAATTGCGGATCAAGGGGGTATGGGGGGGGGGGGGGGGGGGGGGGGGGGTAATTGGTTCAGGGAATCTGGATCCCCCTTTAAAAAGTGTTTGCATGGGCAACAAGGGGGACCCCAAAAGTGGATCCCCTTTTCAGAATTACTGGATCCACCACTGACAGCGAACACAGTTTTTAATCGTTAACATTCTGTATAAATATAGCCCACCTTGTTATACCCAACATTTCACCTGATGAAGTATATATACTTCAAAACATTGTATAAGTTTACAATAAACAAGAAAATATTGTTTTTCTATTATTCGAATGATAAATGTGAAAGCATGAGGAAAATTCGAAAAAATCAATATTGAAAACTACAATACATTTCCCAAAAAATAAGGTGATAATTATTCAACTTGAAATAAGTAAAAACGCAAACTGTTGAAATTTATCATGCTATGGCATTGAATTCAAATGTTTTTAGTTGTAAGGACGTCTCAAAGCCTCATCACATGTTCATCAAACAAACAGAAAATATTTACAAAGAAACTTGACAGAATAGCAAAATCAATAATTACACAATATCTTTTTGAAATTCCTTGTATACAAATGTGATGTTTCCATGGCGCCAGACAATCAATCACTAATTTTCATCACATGAAAGTAATTTCATCGACGGCAAGTTGATGTCGCAAGTATGAAACGACATATAAATCAATATGTACTATTGTCTGACAACTTATTGTTTTGTTAACACCTCAAGGGTGATACTTTCCTGAAGACAAGCTATAATCAACTACAGGCTGTATGTTTTCTGACAACTGTGTTATAGATTTGGTATTTATAGGTGTTGTTAATCAATGTGAATATCATTCTCTGTAATCCTTTCACTTATACCACATCATTCACATTATAGGATTGGAAATGTATATTTGTTTGCAGATATGTATATATGAAAATATACACATAACTACATACACATTATGTTTCGACATAATCTAAACTCACATCAGTGCAGAAATAAGTTTATCTCTTTCATTTTGCAGTTTAGTCTTTTGGATGAAATCTAATAATCAACTCTTAATCTCTTTTATGAGAATTAAAAAAATAAATATCTTTGATAATCAAAACTTGCAAAACATTCAAACTAACTCTTACCTGGCCATGACATTTATCAATAAATGGACTCTTTAAATAATTACTGCAAATTGGTACATCAAAATTTTATGCATATGTCAAATAAATATTAAATCAATAAATTATCCAATTTGAAAATTATCTCAATACAGAAAACAACACTGAATCAAATATCTCAAGAGTTGGGTATAGATCTAAAACGTCAATGCCTGAAGCTATATCTATCTAACAATTTGATCTTCTGTTTCCATGGAAACCAGGTAACTAACACTGCTGATAAGGGATCACACTCCTGATTTGTGAAATTGATGACCCGGGACGATCAATGTGATCAGTTCAGAAAGCAAATGATATGACGAAGTATATCTAAACCCATTTATATTTCTATCCGGAAGATCTCTTGATACATGTTAACAAACTATCATCTTTAGAGTGATAATATATTTTCAGTCAAAACCCATATTTGCAATTACCAATATCCCATATTTTATATCACATTATATATTATATTACATCAATGATATTGACATTCTGGGATACAAACGTGATACTGTCATTCTTGGATATAAACATGATATTGACATCCTGGACTAAAACATTATATTGACACCCTGTGATATAAACATTATACCACCTGCCATGCAACAAACAACCAATGGATGCGACTATGAATTTATCACCCGTGACAGCTGAAATTGATCACAAGTTGTTGAGAAGTGTGTCACAGCGTTAACACTCTATATCCGACATGTCAGGGCAGGGGTCGTTAACGTGTATATCGTTCAGCAACTAAATAGGTTACACTGAAAACAGGTTCTATGTAACGGTAATGTCAAATCAACGGGACATTTCAAACACACTACAGTATACAAGGTTTGCTTATGGTAAAATCTTTCCACAATTTACAATATTTTCTGTTAAAGTTGCAATATTTCATTGGTTCAATATTCAATATTTCATTGGTTCAATATTCAATATGTAATTGTAAAAGATAAGTGATAATATAGAAATGTTACTGACATCTTGAATATCTTGAAACTTATTTTCCTCTTACAATTAATAACCTGGTTTCATTCAAAAGCTTGAACATTGTGAAAATAATCCACTCATATGTTTTTGAAAACTATGCTCTGTGAAATAATTGATTTATAAATAGATAAACCTATACTATATAGACTATATACCTGCAAAAGTTTTTTTAATCATAGGATATGAATAAATATCTGAAAAACAATATCGTCCATACAACTGACTATATATACAAAAGACTTTACTCTGGTTGCCCAGGTTGCAGTCAATGTCTATATGACTAATCATAATTATGAAATATACTACTTACTATAAAACTTGTCAATATTTTATTAAAACATTTTCCAAAGAACTACCGAAAAAGTATTCAAAAGACAGCAAAGTGTCGCCAGTGAACTCATTGCATAAAAATATTTCTATCGAATATACTGCTTGCCACAAAACTAACCATTACTTTGAGAGAATATTCCCTGCAGGTAACACAATGAGACAATGCATTTGAAGACAATATATTCATTGAACCATACTTGAATGTTTTTTCTCATGTTTTATTTCTGTACGTGTACAGACGTGAACGAATCCATTAAATAAACATTAATGAACAATTCACTCGGGAAAGCATAGTTATGCTTGGTCAACCAGAAGACGATATTATTTGCATACTTGAACGATTGAACCGAGATATGACCCTGAACAAATACAATTGTAGAACCTATCTGAGATCGATGTCAGCATTTGTACAATCATCATGTCATATTGCAGATAATTTAAAACTGAATTAATTGAAATTTTATAAAAACATAAATTTAATTTAATTTAATTAAGGTTAACTAACTATAGTTATTTCTTCATGTGTGTCAGCATTTTTACAATCATCATGTAACATTGTAGACAATTTACGTCTTAAGTAATTGAAATTTGATAAAAACCTACTTTTAATTTAATTAAGATTAGCAAGCCATAGTTATATATTTTTGTGTGGTGTGACACGTGCGAATGAAACCGCTTGAGATGACATAGTCACAATATTGTTACAACACACAGAGGGAATGACTGTTTTAATCATAATGGCCCCATGTAAAATTAGGGTGATTTTGACATCACAGGCAGTTGGAGATCCAGAATTTTGAAAGAGGGAGGTAGGGGAGGGTTGGGGGGATTTACATATTGAAAAGGGGGGCTCACCAAATTAACATAGTAAATTGTTCAAACATGCTAAACCCCTGAACCTTTGGACCTGCCATTGGACAAAAAAACACCTCATTATACTGTCCTTATAAGGGTGTTTTCGAATTAGAAAAGTCCTTCTCTTAGATATTACAAAATACGTAAGAAATAACCTACCTATTTCGACTGATGTTGGAGGTCCGCAGACTTCACTTCTGTATCTCAGACACACGGACAGGTTCATGGCCGTTATTCCGGTATCCGGGATTTCTATGTGTTCGCTGACGATTTCCAAACAAGGATAGGTGATTTTCCACATATTTCCCGAACTTGTAGTTTTTACTTCAATCTTGAGGCAGTAATTTCCTGGCAGTGCAGTTTTAACTTTAAGAATTTTCGACTGGCCGTCAAATGAAGGTGTCGCTCCAAGCGCTGGTATAATAAGTTCTGAGGAAAATAGCATGAACATGGAATGTAATAATTGATTAGGAAAGTATTAAGTTGAATTTTATTAATTGGAGAAATTTTTGAAAGATGTGACAAAATTATACTTGAAATATTATAACATAAATAGAGAACAGTAAAAGTAAAAGTAAATTAAATTACTTCAATACGAATTCTGTAATGTTGTATGTTCATTATAAAAAAGTTGTTATCCTGAAAATTCTGTAGTGTTGTATGTTCATTATAAAAAAGTTGTTATCCTGAAAACAACTTTTCTAATGTTTATATTGTTTTATAACTGTTTTGATCATTCAAAAAACTCTTAATATCAATATCTCGATAAAAAAAACATACCTTCAGTTTGCAATGCCAATCCATCTGAGAGATCTCCAGAGCCAATTGTATTTTTTCCATACACAAAAAATACGTAACTTGTTTGTGGGGTCAGTTCTGGAAATAAAAAATAAAGTTATTCCTTGAAATAAACAATTTGGTCCTTATTCTAATTAAAAAATAAGAAGTTTTTTTATTTGCATAAGACTTATCTTTGATAGAAGATCTTTGAAGCTCTGAGGTGAGAAAGTTTAAAATCACCTTTCTCAAATTTAGCAGAAGAGAAATTGAAAATTTAATTCAGGGATTTGCCAAAGTTAGAAGATTTCATCCCCCAATCTTATCTTTTAAGTAGTGTTTCTCCATGAAAACCACCTTAGTCAAAGGGAGATAATCTCAAATTATATCCACTGAAGCACTAGTAAAATATCCCTGTGGACAAAGGGACATAATTTAGAATAAGCATGCCAATGCTTGATTCTAAATGACATGACATCATATTTATACTTTGGTAAAATGGTGAATATCGAAACACTTTTATATTACAATAAACCAATTTTTTAAAACACTTTTTCTAAAAACATAAGTTTAGGCTAAATCTATGACTTTTCACATGATCAATGCTTCTCAAGACATTCAGAGCAAAGCCAATGGTCAAAGGGAGGTAACTGATATGTAGACTATAATTCAAAAGATTTTAAAGTCATCTTCATACTTACTTGAAATGTTAAAGGTTGTCGCAGTCTCAGGATGAACTCTGACCTCTTGTACCGAGTTGCCGACGCTGTACTGAACGATGAAATATTGGGCCAGTCCTCCGTTAAATCCTGCCTTCCACCGCAGAGATACAGATTCCCACGTTTTACCCAAGTATTGGAGATTTGTTGGAGGCTCAGGTGCAGCTGTGAAATATTAAATATTACGATTTTTGTGTAAATCACATGTTTCATAGTAATAACATTTAAATATCACCATTATGGTCAATTTTATTTCCATATTTTTTAAATTGATTAAATAAAGATGTAGATGAAAAATAAAAAATGAAATAGGATATTTTCTCTAATTTCATGTTTTGAATGTCTGCTACAAGTTTAAAGTTACAAATATTTAAATAATTTTGTTTATTAATTTTGTTGTGTGTGCATGAGTAACATATTTAGTATATATTTTCAATAACATGACATTGTTATATTTGAGATCACTTTCAGTATCTGCAATAGAACAAATTCTCTTTTGAGAGACATTTTGAATACACTGTTTGTAGTTATTAGTAAAATCGTACAAATAAAACTTCAAACTTACTAAATCAAAAATGAACCCTTTAACTTACAGCGGAGAGATAAACGGACATCATTGGTGATATTTCCAAACGTATTGGACACTCGACACTTATAAGTTCCGAGATCTGTTTCCTGGGTGTCCGCTATCGACAAGAGACTTTGATACTTGGCGGTTAAGCCAAGTTTCTCGCTCCTCGTCGAGAACCGCCCTCCTTCCGTGATCCTCACGTTGTTTCTGAACCAGATGAAATCTGGTCTCGGATTGGCCACTGTAATACACGGCAGGACTGCGGTTTGTTTCATCTCCACGGCAACACGCTCCTCCTCCTCAAGGGCCTGGGGTTTGACTGGATGGTAGAATAGAAACGTGTGAATCAACGACTGAAGTTTTAAATTTGCATGAAATAAGCTTAACGAAAGAAAAGAGTAATTTTGTATGTTTGATACATGGTTTCTTCAGTGAAGCATTTTCTCTGGGTACATTAAATAAATAAATGTACAGAATAGGGGGCTGTTCCACTAACCAATCTTAGCCCTGAGATCAATTGTAAGCCCATCTTCTATCATTGGCTAAGATTGATCTTAAGCCTAAGATTGTTTAGTGGAATGGCCCCCTGAACAGTAAAGATATTGTCCATACTTAAAAATATCTTCAACACTTAAAGTTAATATTAACTTAATATTTTGTTATTCAAAAGCTGATAGACTTGACGTGCATACTATAAATAATTCTACAGAATGGAATAAGAATAAATAGGAAGCTGTCTTACTGAAAAAAACGGAAAGAAAAAGAAAAAGAGCACTTACATTGAACGAAAACGGACGCAGCTCCGCTCGTAGTCTCCGTGTGAGAGGACGAGTTGACTCGACACGTGTAGTCACCGATATCATCGATACGGAGCCGAGTCCGTGCGCCACTCGACGTCTGATTTCGTCCAACTCCTGAAATCCAAGTTTTTCATACAGATCGTCTCAAAAACAGATAGGGGTTAAATTCAAACTATTGAATCTATATACATGAACATACCTTTACCTCTCTAAAGTGAAGAATATATGAAGAAAACAGCCCAGCTTCTCATCAATTTATATCGCAAATTAGATGAAAACGCCTCAGCTGAGACAAAAAACTATATTTTATACCCTGATATTGGTTATTTTAAAAATTAATATTTAATTCACAAAATTAGAACTGTTGATTCTCAGTTTACTTTTTTTTTTTATAGAAATGTCAAATTAGATAAAGAATTAGAATCAGTATCAAAACTCATCTCTTCATTAATGATAATTTAAAGGGAATCTTGGGAATTTAAATATAAGAGCCTTTTATACAGTCTAGGTAATTAAAAGTACAGTAAAATCAAAATTCCGTAAACAAAATTTTTGTCTATTGCTAAATAGCCTAAGCAGATATCTAATATCAGATATTTAAGTTAAATTCACATTCAAATCTCACCTCTAAAGTAGAGAATGTTGGTTATCTGGTGGCTGTGCTGGTCCACCGTCCTGTTGGTTTGTTCAATGGTGTAGAAGTCAGGATACAGAGTCGTTAGGGGAACACTATCGTTGTTCTTGTACCACATGATCACAGGAGAAGGGCGCCCTCTGGCGATGCATTTTATCTCGATAAGTTTCTCGTCTGACAGAGGAACGAAGATTTCTTGGTTGTTCGGACTTTCCGTTAGTCTCGGTGGTTCTGGAAATGAAGAAGTTTCATCAACAACCAAACATCAGGGGAGGCAACTGTGGATGATGAAGCAAGCAATATCACACCAGTCCAGCTTGATGCCGCAACTCGTGCCAGTCTCCATCGCTGGCTTAACCTAAGCCTTGCCACATTTTCCCTAACTTTTCTGTTCTAGTGTAGTGGTGCGCTGCACTAAAACCTCATAGTGTGCTTTGTTACAGTTACTAAGTACAGAAAAGTTAAATAAAGGGGGATATTGGCAAGAGTCTAGTTATGAAAGTTAAGCAGGGTCAGTTAAAATTTTTAAGAAAGGAAATAAATTAAAAAAAAGAATCTCTTTGAAATTATACATCTAAAATGTAAGCTTTTAATGAAGCCTGGCTGTTGATTGATAAAGGTATATTCTATCATAAATTAATACAAAGGGGGTGGGTCGTCATATATGTTCCCTCACAAGCCTCACAAAAAATTTTTACTTCAATTTGACGGACGAACAAAATCCTTTGTAAACTGTTTGATAGGCATTCTAGAAGTTGGTGTGATGAAGAAGACAAATATTTATGGATGATCAACTTCTTTATTAACAATAGCGACGTTTCGGTATAGATCCTTATACCGTTATCAAGCAAGCATGCTTGATAACGGTATAAGGATCTATACCGAAACGTCACTATTGTTAATAAAGAAGTTGATCATCCATAAATATTTGTCTTCTTCAAAATCCTTTGTATTACTTTTTATCCCCAGACTGTTTGTAGGGGTTTATAAAGTTACCACAAAAGGGAACCCTGTCACGGCTATGGAAAAGACCTCACAAACAACATGGTTTTCAATGGGTCTTTAGGGATTTTCAAAAGAAGGATATTTAGGGATTGTCGGCTTTGGACCCGAGAGTGTCTGTCAATGCTCTGTGTATCTTACCATTTATCGAGAGTGATATCCTGCTGGGCCGACCTCTCCCAACTTTGTTGACGGGCGTACACTCATATTCTCCGATATCAGACAGCCTGGCATTCAAAATACGGAATGTTGCTGATGTTTGAGTTTGAACAATTCCATTTTTCTTCCATTCAAAGGTTGCTGCTGGATAACCTAAAACAAAAAATCACAGAAAATTATATTTTTATTTTAAAATGTATTGAGTATCATTTGTTATATATGTTGATTTAAATTTTAAATTTTTAATGTTTTTTTAAGTCATTTGTTAAATGTTGGGGTAATTGAATTTCTATAATAGGAAATAGTATATGTATATGTATATATATATGTATATAATGTATATGTGTACATACAAATAAAGAAATTATTTTATGAATGCTTCATATTCTCTTAAATTTATCACAACAATCAAACAATGGCATTTACTTAAACATTAATTACAACAAAAAATGATAGTTTCAACATTAGAAAATATAACAAATTATTTGAACAAACAAAATAATATTAAAAACAACATACATTTTACTTTTTACAAGAAAATAACTTTATATGAAACAAACTCTGAATGGTGATGAAAGGGAAATAATCCACTAAGGGAGATAACTCCTACCTTCTGGTGTGGCTGAACACTTGAGTTCAACATTAGCCCCGATGTTGTAGTCAGCGCCAACTGGTTTGATGAACGCATTGCCCGGGGGGACTGTTGAGAAAATATGTTGATAAAGATTAAATAATTATTTATTACGAAATATCATTTTTTATATAGCTTAACTAATTTATTCACTACTTTTTAGATTGATACTGTCCGATACAAATACTTCAAGACCAACATGCATTAAAAACAACAAACTTGTTATATAAGCTTTCCAGGTTGTTCGTAGTACTTTTTCATTCATCCTTAGAGCAGAAAAATAGGATTTGAAAGTTTTTTTTATATGACTATGCATGAAGAAGTCCTCCATTTGAGTATTTTATGAATGCTTCACTGAATTTTAAAACTAATTGTTGACAAGAACAAATAGATTTTTAAATCACATATTGTATGAACTAAAGAAAACAAAGAAACATATAAAAAAAATCTGCAGGTTGAATGTTGCTGTTAAAAGCACTTGGAGAAGAAGGAAGTTGTTGGAATTGTGGGAAGTATGCTAAGTCGTCTCATACGCACATCATATAATTAGATTTGCTATCAAACACGCCTGGGAAGAATTACGTAATGATATCAGATGATGAGGGACGTTGATGAAATTTTATGATGAAATGAGAGTAATATTAGGTAAATGGAAGAAATCATATATACATGCTGTAAGAAAATATGTGTGCCTGCACAAAAAAAAATATGAATTATCATTTGAAATAAACAAGTACATTTCTAATAACATATTATATAAATTAAAGAAAATAATGAAAAATTATTATGTTTTTAAATTTAGGAACATATTACTCAAACTGGAGAATGTAAAATCAAAGATTCTTTTGTTTAAATGAATGACAAATACATGAATCTTGTCTATTGATATTCAGCTGAAGCTGGTGAAGCTTGTGAAACATTATGAAACATTCAGAGACACTGAAAGGTCTGTATATATACTTGGCAGCCTGGTACGCACTAGGCAGGTACACAGTTAAAGTTTCAGATATTTCTATTCAACTTGAATATTCACACCATCTTTTGTTCCACACGATTTGTTTGTACGTATGTAAACCTTCGATGTTCAAGATATCCTAGCTCGACATTTATCCTTTATCAATATTTTTTTCACAAAGGGACAAAAGCAATGATATTTCACCCATTTGAAATTCTAGTTAACGTTAATAATAAAGTTAATATTTTCAAACTTCTATTCAACATCTATGCTCACACTCAACATGTATGAGACAAAAACAATGATATTTCAGTTCCAAAATAAATCAATTCTCCTACCAATATAACAGTAAACTGAAGATTCTAAAAAGGTTACTATTTCCAAACTTACATTCAACATGTATGTATGTATAGCCCTGTTCCATCGTACTCAGATTGTCCTCCCCCGATATCTTCAACACGCTCCATGCCTTGCATGTGTAGTTCCCCGCATTCTCTTGTCTGATGCTATCGAAGGTGAGGAAATGTCCGTTTCTAACTGGTATCGGATTGCCCCCTATCCTCTCCCAGTGGACCTGATATGGAGCCGGGTTTGCGTCGATGTTACACGTTATGTTGACACGTTCTGCTTCCGATACAACCAACATGGGCTGAAGGTTTATAACTGGGGGATCTGAAAACCCAATTTTAAATTTTCAAGCAAAAACTCTAAAGGTATCTCTTTCCAAAAGCCTACCTGTGATCAGCGCTTTTGAGTCAATTTCTCGGGGAAATGCACTGTATAAAAGACTGGATTTATTGTTTTATTTTATTTTATTATGTTTTTGGAAATATTATTCATTAGATTAAACATAACAAGTGTAATAGTTTCATATAAGCACAGATACATAAATCACTTTTGCCAAGCAGCCATCGTCTCATTGTCAAACCAGTTTGCAAACTGATGATTCGATTTCAAAAATAAACTTTAATTAACTTTCAGAAAGATTTCCTTTCAATAATGGTACATTTAAAATACTCCAACAATGGCACAGTTAAAGAACCTCACAAATGAATTAAAAAAAAAAATCCAATCAACAGATTACTTACACACATTATATTTTTAAAATCAAATTTTTAAATATTACACACATAAGAGCCACCATTTTATAGCCTAGTTTTAAAATCAATCAAAGAAGACACGTACATATCACATTGAATTCTATTGTGGCTTCTTTCTGTCCTCCGATGTTGTTGTTGGCGCTGCATGTGTAGTTTGCCGTGTCGGACTTGATTGCAGGGTTGAAGATCCGCCTGGGCGATGTGCCTGAAAGAGTTTATGAAATTGATTATGTCTTAGCATTCTGTGCCTGGGTAGCAAGTCTCGAAACGTTTGTAGCTCTACACTGCAGGGGCGGATACAACTTTTTTGGAAACAGGGGGTGCACTTTTCCAGACCTCGAAAATGCCTTCAGTGGAGGGGGAGGGGGGGGGGGGGGTGTATTTCCTTGATGCTTGGTGAAAAAAGAATGTATTTGAAACATATGGTGTAAATGTACCATCTCTATGGCAGAAAGGGGGGTGCACCACTGTTTTGAGGATGATTTCAATGGTCATTTTTAAAAATCTCACATGAAAAGGGGGGGGGGGGGGGGGCGCACCCCTGCACCCCTGCACCCCCCTCTGGGTCCGCCCCTAACACTTCTTAACAGATGGGATTTTTTCAAAGTTAAGAATTTTTTTTAAAGTTTTTATGAAACTAATTATGATTTAATATTCTACGTCTGACAGCTTATTTGACATAACATCTTCTGCAGGTCAAACAGTCTTCTAGACACACTCAATTCCTTCCAAAATAGAGCATCCATCTTACATCGTTGTGAATAATAGAAGGAATGAATAAACAAATGAACAAGTAATAAGTAAATAATGAATGAACATTGAACATGATGTATGAAATAAGACGAAAACTAAAACCAGCCGAAAACAATATTTTATCTGATTGGGCCTTATTCTAACACTGCTAATGAATGAATGAATGAATGAATGAATGAATGAATGAATGAATGAACAAATGAATGAACAAATGAATGAACAAATGAATGAACAAATGAATGAACGAATGAATGAATGAATGAATGAATGAATGAACAAATGAATGAATGAATGAATGAATGAATGAATGAATGAATACCTGGTAAAGGTTGTCCGTTTTTCTTCCATGAGACAGATGTAACCGGCGGATTTGAGTCAACGATGCAGTCAAGAGTTGCGTCCCTTTCTAGCCGAACATTTAGTGGATTGTACGGTGCGAATGTGATGAAGGGGGAATCTGGAAACAGAAGGTTCAATATCAATAATCAAAATTATTTACATATTTTGTCATTTATATCTTAATTTAAATAAGAAGGTAACTTTAAATTTCTGCTTATTTTAGATTTTAAAAAAAAAATTCAATTTGCTAATTACCGGTAATGAAATAAAAAGAATTCAAAAACTAAAACGTTTATCATCAGTTGTCATAAAATTACATTATACATATTAATTATTAGTTCTCTTATAACGTCTTTGAATCGATTTTGATTTATAGTTTTTGATAAATATTAATGGAAATGTAATAATAAAGACGGAAAAACATATTTTGAGAGATTTTATGTATGCTTCAGAATCATATTACTTTCAGATATTACAAATACTCAGAACTAAAATTCCAGTTATCAAGATCACATAAAAAACAATGATTTTTTTTTCACATAATCGTTTTTTTCACAGCGTACGTAAGCTTAATTATAGTTGATTGAATATAATAAACTTAAATAAATCAAGAATTTTGCCACAAGCTACTCACAGCGCACACTTAGTTCCCGGAATGCAGAGAGAGGTTTGTCCTTATTAACTTGATTGTGGACTGTACACGTGTAGTTAGCACGATGGTCCGAACGTCCGAGCGTCACGGTCAACGTACTGGTGGACACACCTCCTATCATGGGTGCTGGTGTGTTCACAATATTGTCCGTCAAATATTGTCCATTTTTCATCCAACGAATAGTCGGATCAGGGTTACCTCCCCTTGACGAACACGTCAATGCTAAAACTTGATTTTCTACAAATATGGATGCTGAGGAATTTAGTGTAATACTGGGTGGCTCGGGCGGCACTGGAAAATAAAATTGAAAATAAAATAAAATAAATACCTGAGGGAAATAAAAAGTAAAATAACCATTTACCGGTAGTTACAGTTTTCAGCCTTGCTGAAAGGAAAACCATGTTTAACCACTAATTTTGAAGATTATAAGCATTTGATGGCTCAAAGCTTGCATGTAACATAGTATTCTTTGCATACAATAGTTCATAGTGAATATTCATTAAGCATAGAGTATTTTGAAAATTTGACATTAACAACTGACCATATTCAAATTAAACTCTTCTTCAAATAATGCAGACATTGTTCAGTGTGATATTACTAGCTAATACAAATTAAACAATCATGTCAAAGTCAGTTTTAGTATAACTTTCATGTTCTGCAAAACAACGCCTGATTTCTTCATTTCATAAATGAAAATCTTGAAAGAAACATTAAATCAAGTCTTGATGAGCAAAACATTTATACGAGAAAAATTTATATCAAAACTTCATACTTACATAAAACTGTTAAATTCGCCGCTGCTAGGCCGAGATCTTTTACAATGCATATAAAACGAGTGTTATCCTCTTTGGTAATGTTTGTGATAACTAGATTGAACTCCCCCTGCAAGGAGTATCTAGCTGGAGCCCAACTGTCAGTCCCGCTGAATAAAATGTTGTACGAGGAGTCCTGCCAGATGACGATACGATTTCCCCGGTCGTTGATTTCACAGAAAAACGTCACATTTCCTCCAAGGGGCCGACTTTGACTCTGTGGTTTCCGTTTCCAAGAAATTGCTGCCAATACTGAAATGAAAGGAAATAGATTTAGAACAGAGACATTGGAAATAGGGGTTTGAGGAATATTAAAAAGGGGGGGGGGGGGGGTGGATTTCCCCAGGGGTCCATCAAATTCACATGCAAATTTTTTTTAAACTCGAACCTCAAATTTTTTTAAAACTCGAACCTCCTGAACCCCCTCTGGACTTGTAAGGGGGCGGGATAGCACAGTGGTTAGCGCAATCGGCTTCGGATCAATAGGTCTGAGGTTTGAATCCGGCCAGGGGCTCGGCAACTTTGTCTGCAGTAGAGAACTGTTCTATACGCAGTAAGGTTTGGGTGCAATGCTACACTGAATTTCAGCGTAGTACCACCCATGCCCCCCCCCCCCCCCCCCCCCCCCCCCCCCCCCCTTTCAATTGGTGGAGCCCCCTCCCCTTTTCAAAATTCCTGGTTCTGCCACTGTTAAATATATCTACTTTTCAAATTGCTTATGTTTTATTTTTTTATTTTCTATATTTTGAATTATCCCTAACAAATTAATTGACAGAGTTTTTCATTCATTAACAATTTACCATTGTCATCACTATTATTATTATTAACATTAATATAGTCTATTCAAACTTGGGAAAAATGGGAAAATATTACATTGTGTTGAAGCAATTCAAATCATATTGACAGCAAACACACTCCTATATTTGAATCACCAGTTAACTATTTCATAACTTTCAAAAGGTAAAAAATGTGAAAAAATTATATTTGAATTTCAACATGTGCCGTTATTTATTTCAAAACATATTCCTGTCATATCCAAACACATACACACGATTTTCCATTACCCAAACAGATCATGGGTTACCTCCCTTTGACTACACATGCTTGAAGAATTCTCGCAACATTTACAGAGCTTGTGAACATTTAGACAGAGCTCAAATCAGATGGAATTTTGTAATATTTGCGCATTTTGGGAAATCCTGAAACATGAGTTATAGATTTTTATCTTTAAAAAATTTTATGTATTTTTTTCTCACAAGTTTGTTACTCCAGGGATCAATATTTCCAATTTCCTTCAAAATACAAAATGTGACATCATTTGATCCATATGCATAAATCGTTAGGTGACAACTTAAACTAAAATGAAATTTCATGTTTCAGCATTTAGAATAATTTTTTTTTTTTCTCAACAAAATTCAAAGAAAGACAAAATAAAACTTTCTTTATATTATATTATAGCATTACCGGTATATAGGATAACCTCATATAATGAATAGAATATCTGTCAATTTTTGACGAATATCATGTTTATCTCATTTCGTGATGTAGAAGATTTCATATCTTCACTCGAGGCTGTGCCACTCGTGAAAATATAACCTTTCTACCTCACTCGATGAGATATAAACATGGTATTAGTCAAGAAAAGACCGATATCCTCTATATATTATATTATATTATATTATATTATATTATATTATATTATATTATATTATATTATATTAATTCTAATTTGATTGTAATTCTTCCAAAAGTTTCAGAAGCTATCAGAAGTTATTCATATCATTTGTGCCCAAACTTTGAATGAGTAAGAACTTTCTGAGACCGCTACACAATTAGCTCAACTTAGCTCATCAAAAACTTCAGTAAGTACAAGATCATCTGACAGGCTGTATTACAGTGATATGCTTTCAACATAATATCGAAAGTCCCAAAGTCACTGGAATTATTTCTAATCAGAATACGAACCACATCAAAACTTCAAGAAATACAAAATCAACAAACAGGTCACACTGCAGTGAAATACACTCAAAGTTATAGTATACATTTCACAAAGTCACTGGAAATATCTCTAATCAGAAAACGAACCACATCAAAACTTCAGTAAATACAATATGATCAAAGAGGTTGCTCTTTGTTAGATATATACGATCAACATAATATCGCACATTTCACAAAGTCATCGGAAATATTTCCAATCAGAATACGAACTTCGTTAATCACATTGAAAACTCAAGCTAACACAAGATCATCAAAACAGGCTGAACTCCATACCCGCTCACTCAATCTGATATTGTGCGTCTCACAAACATATCGGAAAAATCTCTGATCAGAAGAGGAAGATCATTAATCACGTTGAAAATCTCTGCACTGATTAAACATAAACCGTCTCAATTGAACGTCTTCATCATCAGGGGAGACATTCGTTTCACGAACCGTAAAAACATCTTTGAAAATCGGTAAGATTGGAAAGCGTCGATCATAACCTAGGGGTTTAAACACCATAGAAAAATAATAATTACAGCTTCGGGGGCGTCAAATAAACAGTTAGATCGTAGTCAAGTGATACGAAAACTCGTTACTGCGGTAACATGATTTGATTAGGTGCACTGACTTGCGGTCTCATCATAAAACCAGTTTGCTCTCTGACTCTATCTGTCAGGAGTGCTACATTTCGTAAAATCATCCCGACGTTAATATCGTTATGATAAGTGAGTGTCATGTTGTAACTTTAGTTTGATGACTAACAGCAAATATTAGAAAGTTTTCTGACGTTTTGGGCAGTATTTACACTTCAAATTTAGTCTAGTTTCTACAAGGAAATTTTGATTAAATTCTTCTTAAGAAGTGTTTCAAAAAAGGAATTAAATGTTTTATATTTCAATTTATTTGGGATGTTTAGAATTATTTCAGCATTTCTTAAAAAATAATATATAAAAAAATTCATACTTGGACATGATTTTATAAATTATTATTCAATTTTGTATACATCCAAATTTCCAAAGAACACTGCATGCTTTCTTCCAATAAACTGGATTTTATAAATAAATCATTTAATATAATTTAATAGACTGAAGGCAAAATAATACATTAAACTGAAAAAAAGCTCATGGTCGCTGCCTATAGTCATGCACATTTTATAATTTTTGTTATTAATTCCGCAATTTCACAATTCCACAATCAAGCCAGTAACATAATAAAAAGATATTAAGTACTGATCATAGATGTAATAAGTGTGGATGAATATGCTAAATTTTGGTACAAAGAAAGTAGTATCAGAGATTTGTAAACCAAAGTTCATTTGGCAGCGATAAATATGTCAACATTAGTTATCAAGCAAGTAGCATTGTCAGAAGGGTATCGCAGATGTATTACCAATTAGTCGATGGGCACGTCACCAATGATGAATTACTCTCAGATCTCATACACAATTACGCTAACAATCTCCCATCAATACTACAACTATCGTTAATATATAATTCTTCCAACAATTTATATTTCAGACACACGATGAAAGTGTGACCGCCTCTCGTAAACAGGCGGTTTATTACAGATTGTTTATCCAAGACCATCACAGCCTTCTTAGTATCAATGTCAATATTATTCTGTTGACGGAGTATTAAAAGTACTCTTGAGGAAAATAGTACGTGTTTGGCAGACATGATGGCCAATACATGCTATCTAAACACATCTTATATATTCCTTTATATCACGTTTTAAGATATAATTTTAAAATTATAAACTGGACATGAAATAATTCATTCTTTTCTGAATAGCAAGACCAGAAATCATTATGGTTGTAACAAAACTTGAAATAATTTAATGTTTTTGAATAAATTTGTGCGGCCCAATCTTGATAATGAACAATTTTGAGTTCAATTTTAGTTTTAGTATTATTTTGTGTCTTTTTGTGTAATTCTGTCATTCAAATTGTAATATTTAAATATTTTTCATATACTTTCAATGATGCAGCAATTACATAAATCCAATTAAGAGTATTTAAGTCTGTCAATTTGCAGACAACTTGGCAAGCAGATGGGGCATATATAAAACTTGAAATCTATTATTAATTATGTTAAAGGGGCAGTAGCACGTTTTTTTGCTGAAATAAGTCGATGAAATGTATTTGAAAAATAATGTCACAAATGGTAAAGCACCCTTCTCTCTTCGGAAAATCAAGTTAAGAAATGAGTGTACATGCTTCCGTAAGGTCATGGATATAGTTTTTGTCATTCGAAATAATAAATTGTGTTCACAATAAAATGGCCGCTGTGCAAATTTTGCTTTATACGCAACACTGTTATGACCACTACGGATAATTGGTTTGTGTAATAAAATGTTTTAGCCTGCAAAGTAAATATAAATGACATAAACTATCATTATAATTGGGAAATTTGAAAAAATAAAATTTGCCAAAAACGTGCTACTGCCCCTTTAAAGGGGCAGTAGCACGTTTTTTGAAAATTGTGTTTTTTCAAATTTTCCATTTAAAATGATAGTGTATGTCCTTTATATTTATTTTAGAGGGTAAAACATCTTATTACAAAAACCAATTATCTGTAGTGGTAATAACAATATTGTTTATAAGGCAAAAATTACATGGCGGCCATTTTATTGTGAACACATTTTATTATTTTGAATGACAAAAACGATTCCCATGGCTCTAAGGAACAATAATTTTTTAACTTGATTTTCCAAAGAGAGATGGGTGTTTTACTATTGGTGACTTTATTTTTCAAATACATTTCATCAACTTATTTCAGCGTTATTATTTCACTGTTATTCCCATATTTCGAGTTCAAGAATAAAACAGCTTGGAGCCAGGAATATTTCAACAAATCCCGCAAATGAAGGGTTAAGATTTCAAGACAAAAAGCAGCAACATTTCTTCACAAGATCAGTTGTCATTGTCTCATCATGCGACAATTTACTTTGTAATGAAAATTCAAGCAGAGATTAGCTTTTCAGTTTAAGGCTATCTTTGTTAACGGCGCAATTTGTATTTGAAATTGAAAAGGATAATTGTAATAATGGGTGCTGAGGGCAATAGCATCGTTTACTGCTTTATGCAACGAAAAACGCCATTTTCAGTCAGGTCCAACTGGAGGCATTGCCAAGGATTGAACAAAGTTATTTGAAGGAAATAGACGCTGATTTGTAATTTCCATATTAATGCATACCGTCTCAAGGGTAATTTAGATAAACAAGGGAAAGGAAATTTATTATTATTTTTCAATAAAGCAAAAATTGGATTCCAATTCACTCTTGTGAAAGCGGCATGCTATGAAGAATTACAGAGCCATGATTTTTATCTTTGAGACCATCAGGGAATAGTTTTGTCAATAATCAAATATTAATGCCTTTCTCAGTCATATCTTTAACCTCAAAATAACTCAACAACTAAAAGTTAAACCCTCAAAGAAATTTGTTTTACTCAAAAAAAAAGAAAAATAATTGTCATCATCATACTCATATTCAACATCATCATCATCATCACCACCATAATCACCATAATCATCATCACCACCACCATCATCACTAAATCATCATAACCATCATCATCACTATCATCATTATCATCACCATAATCATCATAATTACCATCATCATCATCATTACCATCATCATCATCATCAGCAGCAGCAGCAGCCTTATAGCCTTCTTTACCATCATCACCATTATCATCATCATTATCACCATTATCATAATCATTATTATTACCACCATCATCATCATCATTATCACCATAAATCATCATCATCATTAGCAGCAGCTTTATAACCATCATCATCATCATCATCATCATCATCAATATCTATATCCTGATCATCACTATCATTCCCAACACCATCCTCAGGATAATTGTCATCCATCATTCCCTCTTACATAAAGTTATTTAACTTAAGTGTGTTTATAATCTTATATATTCCCATATTGATTACAAATCACAAACTCTGAGAGAGCAAGCCGCCACCATGTATTCACACCAATATGAATTTCATCACAAACAGTCCCAAGCTTCTCTCGGAACAAACTCAATAACGGTCACAAGCAACTTTCAAAACAAACTGCTAAACAAACCCACGAGAGTCCAATTAAATTCAATTGAAATTAATTATTCCCAAGATATCAAATTATGAATACGTGGAAGCGAGCTTGAAGTATACTACGCGGGTCTCAATGAACTCAACCTATCACATTTCTCTAATGACTAATGCCAGGCGCTATCAAACATGTGCATTATAAACACCTGCGATATATACAGGTGGGATATAGGCAGATATATACCTACCATATGGCAGTTATGAAATGATATAGCCCACTTTTGAAAATACGAGTTTATCAAAGTGAAATCTTAAAATTTTGAAATAATGTTAAGTGCCAAGGTAGAAACAACTTCTGGTTATATTCTGGGTTTTTTTGTGCAGGTGTTTTCTAATTGTAATATTTCAAACAAATCAATTTCCCTTTACTAGGTTTAGGGGTTAGCATTTTCTGCTTCTGATCAACAAGTGACGGAAAAACGAAATTTTCTGGATAACAACTTCTTTATTATGTCCCAGTCTGCCTGATTAATAAATAATAATAATAACACTTTATTGTCTTCAATACATTGTAAATTGTAAATTTGTTTTGTGCATTTCACACCCGGCAGCCACTGTGCAGCGCCAGTTCAAGCATTGTTCTGTACTTACAATGCTGAGTGTCAAGCAAGGAAGCAACAACTCCCATCTTTTAACGTCTTTTGGTATGACGCGACCGGGAATCGAACCCCGGTCTTCCGGGTGATGAGCGGACACTCTACCAACTGAGCTATGAGGAGTATCCAAAAGATGCTTATGACAATTAAGAAGTTGTTATCCATATAAACCTTGCTTTTCTGATATATTCCACTTCTTAACGCCCATCAAAGACCAGCAGAGGTCGATCTAGGTTCGAATCCTGCCAGGTGTTCAGCATACTGGTATATATAGAGAACTATTCCACTTACAGAAAACTAAGGGCCGGGTGCAGAGCTGTACTGAAATTCACAGCAGTGCTACCCATGGTTTGCTAGATCCAGCTGTTGTCTACAGGTTTCACCGTAATGCATAGCTATAATTGTATTGCAGGCTTTCGCCCTGCGATAATACTAGCCACTGTGATGTCAATGAAATATTCTAAGCAGCGTCCAAACCAATATGACTCCACATTAATTTTAGAGATGTAAATGTATTATTTCAGTTAAGTTGATATTTTAAATTCTCAAATGAAACAATTTACCGATTACAAACATACAAATACAAAGGTAAGCTGAAGAGCGTAAAGAAGGAAGATAGAGAAGTTACCCGTGTAGATCAACCAGTGTAAACATTTTTTAGACAATATTTGTTTTTGAAGACGAAATAAATTATTTTGTTCAGACATTTCCTTATGAGGTGGTCCAGATAGAAGCGACGGAAGACGAGATACAGACAGGTGTTTTATCAGGTGAGTATCTCGTTACCTTACACAACATCAGGTGATCAAATATTTATCAAGAAACTTAATCTCAGTGTCAGTGAAAAAAATACACCTGTCGCACTTATTGCTGGCATTGAATAACGTTTTTTTGTTTTTCTGTTTGGCTTTGGAAAAAAATGTGGGTTTTAAAAAAGCATGTTAATCTTTAAAGTCTTTGACATTTCTAATTTGAGTACTTGATTTTATTGGTATATCTTCATGATTTTCAGAAAAATAAATGTTTCTTACTTGTTTATTCATTTATTTATTCATAAATCTACTCCCATGCAATCTTGCAGAACTAATCTAAATGTACTGAAAGTATATATATTTTTGTAAAAAAATTTAATTTAGAAATAAAAATAAATTCAAATGTTGTTATTAAATATCCTCAATTCAGTCCTCAATATAGCATCCTATTTGGGAGCTTTGTTCCTTATATGTTTGGTGAGCTTCTTATATTTTCTGTGAGGAATCCCATATTCTCCTTATTCACGCAAGTTCTAGGTTAGCTTCCAACTTCTGTCTGTCTGTAACATTTCCTTCGCTATAGCATTGAGCTTAATGTAAACACACAATGTTCTGCATTATATAACATGTTATTTTCGCAATCCTTTTTCTTATTTATTCCTTGAAATTTTGTCTTGAACAAACAAAACAAACAACTTAAGATGTATGTTCCTAGATAAAAAGTTTACCGGAGGCCTGGAAATAAGTGTTTGCATACTACAGTACAAAATGCACCAAAACCAGCCTATAATCATCAAAACAAACAACGCCTTTATATCATTGATCGGCGCATGCATGTGCTTCTAACATTCGTCATACATAACACCATGTCAGCACTGACTCCGTCAGCCTCGTGACGAACAATATGACATCTCCTCATGCGAGGAAGCAATAAACCTCACTTCACCTGGCTCGGATTCGAACAAACTCCGAAAAGGTTCTCACAAGTTCACACCTTCGTTATTCGAACAAACGTCGCTAATTAGAGCAAGTTTGAAAGACATTCACAGATGCTCGGCCTGCTAATGATCGTCTAACAGCTCCACGTGATGTAATTCAAACTACCAAAAGAGTTCATTTCGCGTCGATTTAGATTCAGACTCAATAATTGCGACTTTTGGCCATCGTAAGTTCATTCCTTGTGTTAATCATCGCTGGCTTTCACTCAAATCTCGTTACATTGGTTATGAGTCCAACTAGAGCTTTTATCACAATGGCTAGGTATGGAATAACAGTTATTATTCCACGGTGAGACTTCCTCCTTAACTATTCGTGTTGTTAGAGGTGAGAAACCTTCTTTCTTCTTGTGGTATAACCGACGAAAGCACCGACTAGCCAGGCTTGTATGGGAGTGTATTGTCGTATACGGTGATAGTTATTGTGGCGTATATACTCTTTAAGATTATTTCAAAGGGGGGGGGAATTCATTTCAAGTTGAGCTTTGAAGTTGTTCGAAAAATTTGTTCTCGGGGAATTGATTTTTAATAACATTTGTAGTCATGCAGGATCTAATAAAATAACTTGAGCAAGGAAGGAGTTGTACATACATGTGTATGATTAATGATTTATTAACTTCGTCAATGTTGACAGAACAAATATATGTTGCTTTCAGAAACCACTGGTACACATTTTAAAAACTCACTGACCACCCCTTGATATAAATATTATGTTATTTAAAAAATCGATGGTTAACAACTGACTAATCCCCTATTCTTGTCTCTTTAAACCAATAAAATACTTCGAAAACCCTGTATTAATAAATAACGTAATGTATAAAAGGCATTCTCTCGATCAACCGATGACCTGATCCTGTTGTTATTAGCGAAATGAAATTAACGATACATTAGGTAACTGACAAATGTGTTCCCACGTTACCATGGTGATTCATTACTATGGCAACAGATGTGACATTATCTGAAGTTTCTGGTGTGAAATAAATGGATAAAAAATATATCATTGTTAATACAAAATAATTCCAATATCATCCTGCACTGTTATTTAATTTATTGGCAATTGTGTTTAATGTTTATGAATTTCTGTAGGACAAATAAAACAAATCATACCATACTCCCAGAAAGAATTATTCATTTTTCAACAATTGTTTGTTCCATAATGCATGATCTTCCAATATTGCCCTTTCAAAGAAAACTAATAATTTGACGATTATTTTCATTTTCTACACGATCAGCAATAAATTGAGTGTTCCTAATTCAAATATGATAATTCTGATAATATTCTTTCAATATCATCATGTTTTTCCATTGTTATTCTCCTGTATGTGTGTATGGTTGGTATATTCATTAACGAAACATTCATGATGCAAATGTATCCCGTTATGCTCTCTAAATATGCCCGGTTTTTATTTCATCAACCGACGGACCATAAACTATCCCATTTAGGTCGATATGAACAATAATTCATACCATTTGTTGACAAGAGACTGTCCTGCTTTAAATGTACATATATATAGTAAATGGACATGCATATAAAGTAAATGTATATATAGTAAATATATACTTATAAAGTCAAAGTATACATACAGTAAATATATGGGTTTTGCCCTAGCTTTTATACATCATAACCAATATTCTCCACAAATCTATTATAACGAGTGCATAACAAATAGTCAATGAGAAGGACAATTATTCTTTTAAATCTAAAACAATACCTTCATAATATGTTTTCAAATAATTAAAGTTATACACAAAACAAATAATGCAACATTTTAGATATCGTCTAAAACGTTTTTAATAAAAATATTTTGCATCTCAAAAACACATATGGACTCAGTCTAAAAATTGCAGAGGTTTTTTAGATATTCATCCAGAAATATCCAACATTTAAAATTTTCCCAATCAAAGGGATTTCACGGAGTTGCTTCAACACAATACCTATGTTGTGTAGTTTGCAGTTGATGGGAATAATCCTGACTAGAAACCAGCGTCAATATGGTTTAGAAGTAGCTTACATGTTAGAAGAAAGGGCAATTATTAGAGATTTAACGTGAATGATTTGAATTTAGCATAGATTTAACGTGAATGATTTGCAATTATCGTAGATTTCTTGTGAAAGACGTTGCAATTATCGTAAATTTCATGCCCTGATCTGCTTGACCACACACTAATTTTGGTTCATTTCACGTTGATTACCGGACCGTGACTGTAACCAACCCTGTTGACATTCCCATACCCATGACTATATCAACACACACCTTACATACCCCGCTCATATATCTCAGGTATACACCCGGCCAATAGATCATTGAAGTCAAACAATCTTTAACCCTTGAAGTGCGGTTCACTTACAGGACCATGGCTGAAACTGACCCTGTTGACATTACCATTACATATATATCGACCCCTGATATACTCCCACCAGTATATCACACGCTGGTTAGTCTCTATAAATTGTCATGCATGTCCCTAGTCCAATACCAACACAATGTTGAGCTTCTGTTTTCTGAAATTCCCATTTCTCATAGGCTTCTTTTCAGTATCTTTTAAAAAATTACTTTTTTCAGAGTAAGACTAGCATGTCCCTTGTAGGTGGTATTTGGTTCCTATATAGTGTTTGGTCCATATATAGTGTTTGGTCCATATATAGTATTTGGTCCATATATAGTGTTTGGTCCATATATAGTGTTTGGTCCATATATAGTGTTTGGTCCATAAATTGTGTCATGACATATGCACATATGATAACTCTGACATGGGGTATGTTCACTGTTAGTAATATATTGATAAATGGAATGGTACAGGTCTATATGCTAGTTAGATTTCAGAATAATAACTTCAAACAACACGGACAATTCCACGAACAGCACACTTCATCATGTTGAAGTTAATCTCCAAATTCGCACTACATGAACTCTGAAAGCTCCCAAGACAGAAATACCCACACATTTGTCATCAAACTTAATACCATTGTCTAATTAAAACCTACACATGTAATACTGTCTAATATCTTCTCATCCATCTGACTAGCCCATTGTTTAATTGAATCCTAAACATGTAATATTGCCTAATATGAGATTTATCTGTATTTAATCCTTCTATAGACCGTGACAAGTTAATCTGCTGCTACACTTTACCTGCCGGGTACAGCTTGACTACTGTGTAGATACTTGTCTGCTTTTGATGACCCTGGCATATAGAGAGTTAACATGATTTGAAAAACATGAACACATATTCTCTTTATCATTTACCATGTCTGTGTGATGCATATTTATTATTAGGTCTGGAAGACCTATTGTTTTTATCGTGTTGTTTTTTAAAAATATTTTTTTACCTTTTTTTTGTTCAGAGGATTCCCGCTTAACCGATTTTCATGAAATTTTCAGTGCTGATAGTCTGTAACCTGAACTAGTGCACTACAAGCCACTTTTTTTATTTTCGACTTCTTTCGTGCATTATCTCCCCTTGAAGTCAAAACTTTAAACCTCAATATCTCGAAAACTAATCAAGATATTTATTATTGTTATATTTGTGATCACACTGTCTACAATTGTAGGAAATGTTGTAATAATTGGGGTCACATTCATTGCAGGATTCAAACCCACCCTTATATCAATCTCACCAATTGTTATCCTAACAGCTTAACCATTCAGCCATCAAAGCCTTGTGTAAGTAACTTATGACCAGATTCATAACATGATACTTATTGCAGTAATATTCCTGTTGTCTGTCTGTGTGTCAGTTACATGTATGACTATTATTAAACAATAATACTGTATTATTCCCTTTATCCCAAAAGTAAACCACTCAAGAATAGTCTGGCAATTAATGACCAATTCAGCAGGAAAAGAGTTAATCTGCTAGATACCATGCATGTACTTAGCAACTTCTGATGCTCACAGCAAGGGAAGGATTAACCTTCTGTCTGCTTCATAATTCTAAACAGTAAATGAACTCAGCAACTTTCATTGCCTAAGGCAGTGAGAGTGTTAACTAAAGCCTGATTAGGGAGGCTTGTCTGGGTCAAAGGTCAAAGATTAATATCCCTTGAGGTAAAATCTCATTAATCAACAGGTAATTATTTTTTAATGATGTGGTCATTTTTTTGACCGAGATAGTAGATAACAATCACTATCATTGTTTGGTGCTTATTTCATTGTTCATTGTTCATCAAGCCTTTGACAGATACAGTTAATTAAAAGAGAGAAATCAATGATTGACAGTGATCACATGTAATTAACAACTGAAAACAAATGGAATTTAATTAATCATCAAACATATACAATAAATGAATTTTCGACAACCAACTACAAAACACTATAAAGCTCTTTCTCTATGGAGCTAATAACAAAGCTCCTATATTAAAGTTAAGACTTGGGAATTATTATTATACTTTTCATCACTCGAACATATTACCAACAATTCTGTTTTCTCACAAAACCTGCTCTCTGGCCATGGGTGAGTTAACTCAAGCAATGTACGACTTTACGTAAATTTCATAGTGAAATACACAAGATAATTCCCAGGCTGCCATGTCAATAACAATCGTATCACCCCAGGTAGACTCCTCGTAATGACCCCCTCCATACAGCTAGTACATTTCATCCTGTGATTGACAGGCCCAGAAATACGAACAACGGAGGAGTCTGTACACCGAACTACGAACAGAACAAGTCCTACACAGCGCCATCTACACAGTTCCAGGTCCATTTCCCCAGTTAACAACCCTCAATAGACACAAATTTTACACCTGAGTGAACACGTTAGACATCTTGACAGAAGGTAAATAGTGAGATTGAAATGACCAGTCTCATAATTTGGATAATTGATTATTTTTTATTCTTCATTTTGACAGAAGGTAAATACTGAAATTGAAATGACCCGTCTTATAATTTGGATAATTGATTAATTTTTATTCTTCATTCTCAACATGTCATTTTCATGTTCACAGTGTTATTTTTCTTCTGGCAGCGATGCAATCATATATGCTGGGTTTCTTTCTCAGAAACTAAATGCTAGTTTATTCATTCATAAGAAAATTACTATTTCACTGGATAAAATGAAAGAAAATATTGAAATGGAATTTTTTTAAATTTCGGCCAAAATCAGAGAAAATCATGTTTCTGTTTTGGGTAAAGTTGGGTGAAAATATGATAAAACGACATGCAGAGTATTGGTAAATATATTTTTAAAAATCTTTCTAAAAGTTATGTTTTTAAATATGAGTGTCTCTCAGCTAGAACTAAGAAAAACACAATGGAAGCAAACATGCAAACTGAAAGAGCATAAAGCAATAGATTTGTACCAATAATATTGTACAAACAGTATAAGTATGATGATATCATTGTATATATCCCTCTCTCAATAAATCACAAGTCGTAAACTTTGACGGTAAACAGTCTTTCTTTACGATATTTACTAAAGCAAGCTTACAATCACAAAGTAATCATTAATACGGTCAAAGGATCACCCTATCTTCATTCGAATCAGTCAACAATCTCCCAGTCTAAACCATTTACCCTCACTGATAGGCTGTATATACCCTTCGGGCAAATACCAAAATTTCAAGCTTCAACTAGTTTCCTCGAATTGAAATATTAAACAGAACAGTTTGTTAAATGTCCTCTTATCCTATGGTATAATTCCTCGAATTGTTCCCTGCCCATTGAAATATTATACAGAACAGTTTGTTAAATGTCCTCTTATCCTATGGTATAATTCCTCCTATTGTTCCCTGCCCATTGAAATATTATACAGAACAGTTTGTTTAATGTACGTCATCTTATGCTATGGTATAATTAACTTGAACAAAATTCTGAAACTTGATTGACTGCAAGAACAAAGAAATGACTCTTCTAAACAAAGTGCTTTTGTATACGAGTCTCACTCTGATAATGGTTTTAGAATAATATAATTTTCCTAAAATATCTTTTTTCGTAAATGACTGTGCAGAAGTCCATTAGGCAATGACGGAAACTCTGTCCCCAGGTGTGTTGGTATTGATTCGGAACTCGTTAGACGTACCTGGAAATATTCATCTATTGTTGCGCGTTACGTCGACGAAAATAGTTGTCATCAATCTCTACTTTATTTTTGTACGTTTACGTCAACCAAAATAATTACCATCATACTTCACTACATCTTGTACGATGATGTTTATTCTGATTGGTAAATGTTGTTAGTCATATCTTGCATGTGATGTTTATTTTTTAGCTTTCTGTCTACGGAAATAGTTATCGTCAATCTGTTCTTCGTCTTCGACATTAACAAATATTTTAGGTGATAGACAAGGTTGATGTATCACATGAAATAATTTTTAAATCGTACCTGCAAATGTGAATAGTCTTAGCTTTTTGTGAGTTAAAATAAAAGACTGCATTATGATTTTTCAGAACACTGACAAAATTGATGACGTTGCCAGAACTAACCTGACAGTGATAGCCTATTGGGTTGGTTTAAATATGAACAATCTTTCATTTTATATTCTTGATGTCTATGTGTGTTGATGACTTTTGCTAAATATTTTTTGCAATGTTGTGTTTGGGTTGATGAATATAGTCCCGATGAAGACAGAGGGAATCCGTCACTCTATCGACATTATTAGATTAACAAGAACATGTCATAAAACGTACATTAACTGAGTTAATCAAACACAAAGACTAATATTTATCAAGTAACAGCTGTCAAGTTATTTTCCTCACAACTTATCATTTATGTGATGGTTTGATCCCTTCACTGCTAAAGCAGTAATATTTACTGTATGAAAAGTACTTTCCTAACAACTCATCATATGGTTTGACCATTTTCTACTGAAGTAGTAATACTCCCTGTATGAAAATCAAGTACTTTGATCTTAGCTTGATTAAAAAGACATGCCAAACACAAATAATAAAACAGCAAAAACAACGTGTCATGTTTTACTTTTATTAATCTTTTCAGACATGACAAAACCTTTCATCACAATCTTGATAGTTTTGGCTCTGATTTTGACGTAACCTAGGTAACACAGGCTTACCAAGAAACATGTGATTGTATGAATTCACTAACTAAGCCAGCAAAATCTATGCATGTATGGCAGTGCTTTATCATGGACTGTGAATAGGTAGACTGACTTTAGTCCCTATAACTTATTTTATTGAAATACAGGAAATTGAATAACTATTCAAAAGAATGGTCAGAGAGTATGAGTTTTGAGTAATATAGTGATATACGAACTTTGTTGGACTAGATGTGATTTTTAGACAGTATTACTGAGAACACAAATATTACCTTGAAAAAAGGCAGCTGAGATTATCAATGTAGAAAATTTTAAAACTTTAAATCTTCAATACAGGTTTAAAAGAAAATCATTCTCATTACAACCTGCCTCAATTCCTATTATTTTGCACACAATCTTCACAAATATCATTTTAATATTCAGATGACAAAATCATTCCTATTATATATCACTCAATTTCAAGTCCAAGTAATGATCATGCAAGTCCACGACACAATCACCATCTTAAGACCTCGTTAAACCCAAACTGTACACGGCATGGACGTGAAGCTACGTGATCAAGAGAAAAGAACTGATGCTCACGAGTGTATCAACTATCATAAAAGCACTCATTAAATACTTCCCACCACTGCACTAAAAGGAGCCAGCTTCGAACACCATAAATTAGTAGTTGGCACAAATGTGCTCCCATAGAATCTCCACGCGCGATTGTGACCAACATACATATGTCACCATTCAGCTCAGATCATGTATTGAGTCTCCTGAAATCCGCACTTATTCGATACTTTCAACAACTGTTGCCTACAAGCATGGACTTGACTATAGGGTATTGGCTGTCAGTCGGACTGTTGAATGCAGGATAACAATGTTGTACATTGAATCACAATGCAGAGTTTGTTGTCAATCTTAGTCACTGATAGCTTATCTGACAATGATTAACTAGTGTTGGGAAGTTTGAAAGCTGTTTTGCATTTAATTGGGTTAGAAAATGAATTCAGCAGAATTACAGTTTTATTTTCAAATTTGTTGTACATTATTTCACAAAACTGATACATAATATTGTCTGACAGATTTGAAATGAGATATACCAATTATATCAACAATTATATCAACAATTAAAGGGATTTAATTCTGCTAGATTATGAATTATTACCAATTTTATTCCAGAATTTGTTGTATGCTATTTCATAAAACTGATACATAATGTTGTCTTACAGAGATATATACCATTGATATCAACAATCAAATCAACAATTAAATTGATGCATTTTCACTCTAAAATTTTCTGATCAAGAGTCGCCAAGCATTTCATAATCCATGGTTGGTGCTCCGTGGTGGGCGGGGACACAGGTTGATGATGTCTTACTAACTATGGGTCTACTGGACAAAAAAACACGAACTCGCTAAATGGATGATGGATTAATAAAATGCTGTTGCAAGTGCTTGTTCGAAGTTTTTTTTCATGAATGTTTGATATTTTTGGCATTCTTTAATGAATTGTTTGATTAAAACGAATCACATTTTTGGTGACTCACGACAACTAACAATCAGCGATGACAGTTGACATGAAGAAGGATCAGATGTCCAAATATTTGTGCTAATGATCGCCAATTGAACCATTCATATCTGTGAACAATTTTGACGCTTTAAATAAAGTTGAGATTTTGAGGAAAATCATATTTTGCCTTTTCTATTCAAATCATGACATTTTTTTCTATGGAGGGTTAAATGTGAGGATTTCGTGGATAGGGTGTAGAGTTGTTGAGAGATTGAATCAATTCAAGCTTGGGGAATCATACTTAGCCTTTGATTCAAATTATAACGTATTTTACTATCGAGGGTTGATGGTGAAAGCCTGAGAGACATTCTTTATATGAAAGATTAAAAGTTGAAACTTTGACAGACAGGCTCAAACCTTCAAGCAGAACGAAATGGACAAGTCGAAGAAGATGGCAGATCGTTTTCTTTTCGCCGCTGACATCAAGTGCAGACGTTGATGTTGAGAAATCGACCAAAAGAACACTTTTGATAGTCTTGAATAAAATCTTTATGCAATATTTTGAAAAGCAGGAGGTAATATTTGACAGCATGAAGTGGTTATGAACACAAGTTCTTACTCCGAGGAATCAACGAGAAAGTGGTTGATGGTAGGAAGTAGTCCCTTTAGAAATGATATTTCAAACACTGGGGCTTTGTAGGGGATTATCTTGAACTCGTTTGACTTTCAGGGTACCGGTACACAAGTGGACAATTCAGAAATTGACTCAAGTGCAGATGACTATCTCAGCGCATCTATCATGTTTGTGAGAATCAAACTTTAATTTGGGAATAAAGTACAAAATCTGATAACTTATTTGAGGTTTCAATGAAAAATCCTTTTGATAGTTCAGAGATGGATCTGAGAGGTGGGGTGAAGTGGGGTGATGGGATGGTGGGGTGGAGTGGGATGTTGGGGTGGGGTTGAGTGAGGTTCACGGGGGGTCAGAACACACCTCATTTCAATACCAAATAGGTTTCACATGGCACCCCCCAACAGAAAAAGTCTGTGAACACCCCTCACCCCACTTTTGAATATCATGGATCTGTAGGAGGCCTGAGTATGACAGTTGTGACAATGAATGAACGACTTTATCAGTAAAATCAATCCAGATAATTTTTTAGATTTGGAAGATAAATATCTCTGATTTCAATAACAAAAAACATATTCACAATATGCACACTGACAATGACAGTTCTGACTGCATTTCACGACTTGTCACTTCACGAACAGCAAATGAACAATTTTATCTATAAAATCAATCAAGATATTTTCAGATTGGGAATATTTAAATAACAACAACCATATTTACAATATTCACACTGAACATGCCAGTTAAAAGATACAACCCTCACCTGTCGCTCAAAAACATAAAACTATCAATTTTATCACTGAAACATCAAGATACCTCACAGTTTTAGATAAAAATCTCTCATTTGAATAACAACAAAAATATTAGCTGTGTTCACACTGAGCATAACAGTTGCTGGACGCATACCTGTCACTTTCGAAAACACCTTTTGTTAATAACGCGACGTTGACATGTACAGAACAGAAAAGGGAATACAACAAAATAACGGAACTTGTCTCTGAAGGTCTATTCTTCGTAAATTTGTAAAGAATTATTTCTCTGCGGGTCGCCGTGCACTACAAAACCCTGATCGTTGACCCACACAATGGCCGCCCCCTCCCTATCTGGAAATGCAACATATATCTCTGATACTGACAAGAATGGAGTCCTTCATTTCAATATAAATGGTCTCTCTTGCTGGGAGGGAGTGACCATTTAGTACAGGACTAATTCACAAGGTGTGCGACTCTTGGTATGGGACAAATTGACTGGGTGTCCAGCACCCTTTGAATCAGTACGGCTAAGATCAGTTATAATTAAACTTAATTGTAGTATTGAACTAATTGGTAGCTGGTATATGACTCTTGGTATGGAGTGATCATATAGTATAGGACTAATTCACAAGGTGTGCGACTCTTACAAATTGACTGGGTGTCCAGCACTTGTGACGACCCTTTGAATCAGTACGGCTAAGATCGGTTATAATTAAACTTAATTGTAGTATTGAACTAATTGGTAGCTGGTCCTGGAGACTGCTACTAATAGCCCTGACCATAGACCCCATGTATTATATACATATAGAATACTAAACGACGTCCCGTTTGATAACATGTTTATGAAACGAGTGGATGGTTTGGTATTTTAACGAGCGAAAGCGAGTTAAATTCCGATGCCATTCACGAGTTTCATAAACATGTTATCAAACGGGACCGAGTTTAGTATTTTATTTATTATTAATGATGTTAATAGCGCTGAATTGCAAGAACATCGTTTTTAGTGACGCTTACTTGCAAATAGGCCACCCGCTATTGCAGTCGCGCGGCTAACATTGTGATGACAACCAAAAACGACTATGACGTCACGCGCCGATTATGACGTTACGGCTCATTGTTATCTAATGAGTGATCTCACCACGGTTGAGTAATAAATACCCTTTAGACTGGGGACAAATGTAACATTGTTGTATTTTGGATCTGCAATAGTTCGAAGTGACACACTCAGAGTCAGGCACCTATAGCCAGCACTGTCTGTCCCTGCAAGGGACTCAATTAACCCAAAAGAGAGAGCAGTAGTAGTTACAAACAAAGTATAGGAAACTAATACAATCATAAGATTTGGTCTTATGACCCTTACAATTTTCGTAATATGAAAATAATCCTGATTCTAATTGGGATCAATTATTTTACATAAAATCCAATAATGTTTTTATAAAGATTCATTTCCCTTGAAAATCCTGAAATCAGAGACCAACGAAAAACCTCAATTTATTTATCTCTTTTTCCTCCATTCCCCAAATCGTGATGCTCTTAACAAACACAAGATGACTCTCGAAACAAACAAGCGTCTGTAGCGTGCCAAGTGCCGAAATACCTTGACAGTCCACGAACAAATATTGTTTTTTGTTGTCCAGCATGTAGCACACATAGGACGCGACCATGTGTCTCAGTGTGTGACAACCTCAACACAATTTAACACAAGTCCTCGACAACCTGTCCACTGACCTCCGACCTCCGGCCATCAAATATATTCTACCACTGTATAGCATATCTGGAGTTATGACCTATGATTGCACGATGGTCAGTGGATGGGTTTCTTGATATTTGTTGGTTCTGCTTTTGGGGTTTGTGAATGTTGCCGATGTTGTAAACCTGTTGTAAACCTGTTGTTACTGTTGTTGATGTGATGGTTCATGTCACCACTGTCTTTAGTAATCAGAGGAAATTTAAAGTTTCATGATTGTCCAATAAATAGAAATTATTACCCGAGGAAGTGTGTCATATGACTTTAACGAACAAGTTTTAAGTTTTGTAATGCTCGAGCAGGGACGAGGGTTATACAAACAAATTTGCACAATTGAGTATCGTAAAAATAAAATGGCCCACTTTCAAGTGTAATAATTTCATCCATGTGTGTAGAAATGATAATATTAATATGCATATTAATATGTGCACCCAACCTACCATGACCGACAAGCTCAAAGAGCTATGCAAAGTATATATATATATATATAACAAAACTCAGTTCAAACTTGTCCAACCCTCAGGTCTCATATAGGAAAATACAATTGTCGAAGAAATCACGATGATTTATTCATAATTCACAAGGATGCATCAGGTGATGAGACCCGTGATGGTCGAAAGCATGCTTGTGAATTATGAATAAATCATCGTGATTTCTTCGACAATTGTATTTTCCTATATATATATATATATATATATATATACATGCATAAATATGTACCGAAATGGGAGAAACTTCACAAAGAGATAGGACTTTAAATTTGGAGAAGTTTTCAGGTCAAAGGAGAGGCCAACCAAAACAACTTTCCTTCTGCTTAGAAAACCCTTGAAAAGACTACATCAATCTTGGAAATAGCAAACCAAATATAATACTGCGACACATAAGCACTTTCCTCATTGCCGATATCGTCTTCCATAACATATTTTGTTATTTATCGATTGATTTCTGACATATGAATAAACTTTTTTGCAAATTATCACTTTCACAAAAATACAACTGTGTAGTCATTCTAACATGAGTCACGCAGAAACCGACATGTGTTGATCGTCCGTCCTGCTATCGGTATTATACAAGCCAACACAGACATATGTTGAAACCAGTAAAGGTTACATCACTAAATAAAGATTATTACATGAGTAAGTATGTCATATATATGTATTTTATCAAAAAAGTTTGAATTGTGGTATTCTTGAGATAAAGAGATGGTTTGACACAAATTAACATGACTTTATTTTTAAAATGGTATACTTTCAGTGTAATAATCTTTATTACCAATTTCATTCATACAATCTTCGAGAGTAAAAACATGGTAAACAAGTGTAATAGTCCACGACAGTGATGTCATGATCAATTGTTTTATGATGTCATAGACAGCAAGCAGCTAATGGCTGCGATACTGCCGAAGCGGTGTTAAACAATAATTCACTCACTCACAGACAACAAAATATTGGAGCTCTCCTGAATCAATCAAAAGAGTTCTAAAACAAAATGTACATGGTTCGATTAAGCCATGCAAGTCCATTTCCCAACCATCTTGCTGTCTGAACTCTCAAAATCGCATGAGACCTGCAAATCTACCTCTCACACTGAAGAGTTCCACAAAATTGTCACTTCATAAACGCACCATGTTTTTCCAGACAGATAACCGTTTTCTATACATACCGCTTATCGAGTAATGTAATGAGATGATTTACCTACTAACTTAAGAAATTGCAAATTTGAGATAAAATAATATGCAAAATATATGCTAAAGCTGCTTTAAAGGGGGCCATAGCAGGTTTTTGTACAAAATTTATTTTTTTCAAATTTGTCTTTTACTATTGGTGACATTATATTTCAAATACATTTCATCGACTTATTTGAGCAAAAAAAACGTGCCACTGCCCCTTTAATGTACTGATGAAAATGCTGGTTTCTATTATTCATGCATGTTCTCCAATGGCTCCCAGTCTCACCTCTATTATATAAACAATGGCAGGTAGAAACTCTGATGAGCAGAGAACAATCAGCTAGCACACTCAAGTTTAAAACAGGAAACTGGGAGTTGGGTAAATATTTCATCAAACTATCCCTCCCTGTTGACAGTAACAATGGGTTTGTTTCAGGTACAGCTACCTGACTCCACAGGTGAAAACTGCAGGTAAAAATTGCAGGTAAAATAGTGAATAGTAAGCTTTTGCTCTGTAATGTATTTAGCCTGAGGTGAGACGTACAGGTGAAACTCTTTATTCTATATTCTATATACAAGATGGGTAAAATATCCTCCAATAATTGACAGCTAGCATTAACCTTGAGACATGAATTAAGGGGGAAATAGTAAGAATCAGTTAATACATCTTTTGTAAATATATCTTTGTCTTTAGTGAAAAACATCTTTAGTTAATATGTCTTTACACGGCAGTTACTATACCTTTACATAGCTATTAGAGAGGAGAGATATTAATATAGGGGTAACCCTGTTTATCAATCCCCCTTTCCATGTACCATCTGGAAATAAATACTGTTTAAATCACATAGCTATTATATCTTTAGTTAATACATCTTTAGTTAATGTATCTTTAGGTACTATTTTTAGTTATATATCTTCAGTTAATATATCTTTAGTTAATACATCTTTAGTTACTTAATGTTCTTCAACCTTCGCACAAAACAAGAAGCAGTTTTAGAATATCCTAGAAAATGTTATTTTTGTTTCAATCTGCATGAGCTTTTGTGTTTTCTTGCCGAGATTTTATCTACTTTTTCAAAATATTCTCCTAGTTCTGATTCACTAAATCTCTTGAAACTAAATGATTTTGAAACTTAAAAGCAAAATTTCGATTACCCGTTTCCATTAAACCAAGACTATCAGAGCTGAGAACCCATTTAACTATCAATAAAATGTAATATGATATTCACCTGACAACCGATTATTGTCTGTTATCTCTGCCTACTGCTTTCCACATGACATATTACGACTGTTGATTACTTTCGGAAGCACATCTCTTCAAGCAAAACTTAGATCCATTTGAACTTATAATTCTTTTTTTCAACATCATTATCTTTACAAGGAAAAATACATGTTAGCTATCAGATTTCTTTGGTAGTGAATGTTTCAAAAGAAACCAGATTGTGAAAGATCACTGAAATAACCTTAAAAAGATTACATTTGCACGTAATAATTTTATTGTAAATTTTAACTTTAACATTATCATCTTCACAAAGAACAAAATTCATTCAATCAAATTATAATTATTATGATCATTCCTTGTTCAACTTCCAATCTATCAATTTTGTGATGAGGATATCAATTAATCAATACATTAACCACAATATCTCGATCATATCCAAATTCAAGTTGAACATTCTGTCTCCTGTTTAATGATTAGGACCTAAAAAGGTCAATATCTCAATCATATCCTTTCTCAAGTTGAACATTTGTCTCCTGTTCTATGATTAGGACCTGAAGGTCAATATCTCGATCATATCCTTTCTCAAATTGAACATTCTGTCTCCTGTTCAATGATTAGGACCTGAAGGTCAATACCTCGATCATATCCTTTCTCAAGTTAAACATTCTGTCTCTTGTTCAATGATTAGGACCATAAGGTCAATATCTCGATCATATCCTTCTCAAGTTGAACGTCTCCTGTTCAATGATTAGGACCTAGAAAGGTCAATATCTCGATCATATCCTTTCTCAAGTTGAACATTCTGTCTCCTGTTCAATGATTAGGACCTAAAAAGGTCAATATCTCGATCATATCCTTTCTGAAGTTGAACATTTGTCTCCTGTTCAATGATTAGGACCTGAAGGTCAATATCTCGATCATATCCTTTCTCAAATTGAACATTCTGTCTCCTGTTCAATGATTAGGACCTGAAGGTCAATATCTCGATCATATCCTTCACAAGTTGAACATTTGTCTCTTGTACAATGATTAGGACCTAAAAAGGTCAATATCTCGATCATATCCTTTCTCAAGTTCAACATTTGTCTCCTGTTCAATGATTAGGACCTAAAAAGGTCAATATCTCGATCTCAAGTTAAACATTTCGTCCACTGCTGGATCGACTGAAAGATAATATATTGATCATATAATTTCTAACACATTTAATCTCACAAAGGATTGATGTATTTAGCAATCATGAACTAAAGTGAAGAGAGGAGATCTGTGCAAATCCTGGTGTGATATATAATTCAATTTTAATCTAATCTCAACTCGATTATTTGTGTTGTTGACAAGTACTGATAGATAAATCAATAAAATCGGGGCTGCTACCCTGTTTAAATATTGAACCTTAACCTGGGTAGGAAATTTTAAATTGTTTGTGTTTTATCACCTCTTAGCATAGATTGTTTATTATTACTGTATCAAGATGATATCAATTTTGTTGTTGTTTTTAGATATCTACGTGAATAAAATATAATTTTATATAATAATATATAATTTATAACTATTTTAGTTTTTTTTATGTATTTTACAAGAGGTTTCATTTCATATCAAAGATTGTACCAATTACTTTTATAGTTTATTGATATTAAGTTATAAATTATGGATAGACTAATCATTGTTTTGGGTCATCATCATCATCTTTGTACCGAAGTTAATTCACATCTCAATATTCTTCATAAATCTAGTTCCTTTTATAACATGAATTTCATCTAAGGTTAAATAAAAACACTTCTTATTGTAAAAATAACAATTACTGATTCTATAACAAGAAGTTCATCTAAGATTAAATAACACTTTTTATTGTAAAAATAACAATTACTGATTCTATAACAAGAATTTCATCTAAGATTAAATAACACTTTTTATTGTAAAAATAACAATTACTGATTCTATAACAAGAATTGCATCTAAGATTAAATAAAACCACTTTTTATTGTAAAAATAACACTGAATAATTCTATGACAAGAATTGTATTTAAGATTAAATAACAATTTTTATGTAAAAATAACACTGAATAATTCTATGACAAGAATTGCATTTAAGATTAAATAACAGTTTTTATTGTAAAAATAACACTGAATAATTCTATGACAAGAATTGTATTTAAGATTAAATAACAGTTTTTATTGTAAAAATAACACTGAGTAATTCTAAAACAAGCCACCCTTGCAAGTGCAACATGAAGACCACATTAGTCTGTATTCTCTAGAAATCTTTTTTACAAAGCACCTGAATAATTAATATCATCTTTACATGAAGTTAATGTGGAAAAGATTCACATTTGTACAAAGAAAGCCTGAATTATTAAAACGAACACAATATCGGCTGATTTAGTAACAGCATAACGATTTATAATAGATGAAAATAGAGAAGCTAGGGGTAGGAACGCAGCCCTGTCTGATTCTAATTGAAAGGCGGAGGAAGAAAAAAACAATTACGGGAGTCATAGAAGACTAAAGGGAACATACAGTCTATGAAAGGAAATTGTTGACAAATGTCAAAAATGTAAATATTTTAATTTAGAAAAGTCACCGAGATCTTTTAGTTTTCAAATGTTATCATATTGAGCTTTCTAGATATTTAATGACTAGCTTTGTCTTTGATTGCTACCTGAGAACGTAAAAGGGAGAAAATAGTAATATTTATACAGTATTGAAATAAAACAGTTATTTCATCAACTAAATTCTTCTCTCAAGGTCAGCCATATCTTGTTTTTTTTTAAGGTTACATGGCCTTTTTAAAATAAAATTTATGTGAAATAAGATGCCAATAATCCAAATAATATAATAACATAATTCTTAAACAATTCTTTAATACATCTGGCTGTCAATAATAAGGTAATTTTTAGCTGCATGCATATTGAGGAATGAAATTAAGTTGGGTCTTTAATAGGACAAAGACATGGAGGAGCTAATACTAGATTACTTGAGAGAAACAAGCACCTGCCCTAGGGCTCTATGCCGAAGCGGCGTTAAACAATAACTCACTCACTCACTCACTCTAGGGCTCTAATGGACAGTCCCCAGAGTGAGGACAATTTGTTCTTTAGTTCTAGAGATAAGGCACTCAAGGAGACATATCAGTCGTATGAACATTATGTGTAGCAGAGGTTAAAATCTTTTCTTTTAGGTTTAAATACTTAATGAGATTTGGTCTTTTCCCATGGTTTTGATTTAAATGATAGACATTTTAGTGACTGGTTGTTACATAGTATTGATTTTCAATCAATTCGAATATTAATGTTACAAATACAAATGTTTTCTATAGTCTTTTTAATCATCAGTATCATCGATCATCATTATTATCACCTCCTTCTTTGTCAGCGTTTATCATCATAACCATCACCATCGTCATCAGTATCTGCATCATATCTAATCATTGTGATCAATGTCATTGTTGTTGTTGATTTCATTTCATTAACAATCAGCGTCACCTTTGACCATTGGCATAAGATAAACACTTGACAAGTTCAAATCTAACCAACAGCATCAAGTATAGCTCTAACATCAGACAACTTGAAACCAGATTCAAACAAATTGTTAATGTCACATAAATTCACTAAATATGAATTAAAATCTACAATTTCACAGTAACTCATTGTCTTTAAATATGTAGCAGCTGGTTAAAGTAAACGCTGGGAAAATGAACTTGAATTCGAAATGGCTTCGGTAGCCAGTTGGTCTATACTATAATCTTATCCTCCAAACTGTGATAAATATTGATAACACATAGTAATATTGTCCGCCTCCCTGACCTAGGCTGTTATCACTGATAACTGTATACCCAGTTATCGGAATGAAGGTGTGCTTCTCAAGAAGTACTCCTTCCTTGTTAATGGTTATGTTTATTGGTGATATTTATATATATTATATATATATAAGATGTATTCAAGCTTTGAATATAGAGTCCCTATGTCGACTTAGGAAAAAGAAACAATTACATCTTAAAAGGATCTTCCTACCATAGTTTTGATAATTGCCACTCAGGATCCTGTTCCATAAATGTTTTGCCAAATTTACCGACGGAAATAATTCACAATCTTGTACATGTGCCTGTTGTTATCTCGAGATCTTGAATGAAACTAAATTTCAAGAACTTTTATACCTCTCCTTTTGGAGAAGTAAATTATCAAACAACTTGAAGAGAAATAAAATTTGAAATGAATTTCAAACAGAAAGATATACTATATTGCTAACTTATCACATAGCCTTCATCAACATAAACCATGGAATGATGAGCATGGACTTTGAGGTCAGCTGACGAATGAATGAGTCTTTATGAGAACTCTTCAAGCATCATTTATGGATCGTAAAATGTTCATTTAATCCAAATTTGAATTTTGACTGAATTTAAGGCATGCATTTATAGCTGCCACAAAGAACAATAATGCATAAATACATTTGAACTCCAATCAACGTTGAGTTCAGTGTAGCAATTTTAAACATATATATATATGTATATTAAGTATATATGTAATAGCAGATAAAATAATGCAGCCAACATCTATGAAAGACCCAGGGTAGTAGTTCACCATATCTCTTACTTTTATATATACAGTAGAACAGGGATATATTGAACTCCAAGGGACCAAAGAATTCAGTTTGATATATCCGCTGTTTGCTATTCATGTTTGGCATATTATATAAGGCTTTTGACGGGACATATAAATATGTTCGTTATACAGTCAAGCCACGATAGTCCGGCCACCGATATGTCCGAACGGTAGCAAGCTGCAACCAATCTTTACCCATCTTGTTTCTTTCATTTCAATAGTCCCATCATTTCACTATCCGAATGACGGAAGCGTTCTGATTATCGAGGCCTGACTGTACCCATGCTCTACTGTATAAATATGTCAATTGGTCCACTGTCCAGTTTTATCCTACCCCTTTAAGACTAGCTATGTAACCTAGATTTACAACAAACACACTCGAGATGCTACCCACTCGAGATGCTACTGACTCAAGACGTTACCTGGTGTAAGTTTCTCTGCCCATTTGGGATGGGTTTGGTAAAAGGGAGAACCTTTTGGTGTATGTCATAAAGCCATCATAACGACCCATGTAGTTTTCAAATCCCTCGACCCTGATGAAGAAGATAAAGAGGGTAATGGCTAGGTTTACTCTCCCTCACAATGCACCGTGTTGATAGACACGCTTCATTTACCCAGCATTTTTTATGAAGAATTTGTTTATCTATTTTTGGTTTGGATATTGTTCGTTTCATTTAACAAACATTTTTCTCCAAAGATTTCTTTTATCTATTCTTGTGTTGGATTTTTTACGTTTCATTTAACAGACATGGTTTTTTTTGTATTTTGGTTTGGGTAGGTATTTTCATTCTTATGGTGGATTATTATGATTTGATGTTATAAAAGACGTTTTAGTGTCAAATATTTGTTATCAGTTTTGGTATTTTGTGGGTGATTTTTAAGCCATCATATTATTCCGGATAAGACATGTTTCATGTCTTTGAAAGAAATAAGTACTCACCTTAATTATTCTGTGTTTGAGTATCTTATGTTTTTGACTTTGAAGAGGAGATATGAAAACTTTGCAACCATTTGAATGCAATAAACTATATATCTATAAATGATTTCTTTTTATTCAACCATTTTTAAAAATCATCTTGTTTATCTTATGTTTTTGAAAGGAAGATGTGCAAAGGACACTATTTTTGTTGAAGCAATTAAGTGCAATAATTCAAAATATAAACAAAATGTCAAAATGAATGGCATTTGGAAGATGAAATTTTCTATTTTATATCAAGGGGAGACAACTTAGAAGGGAAACTGACAGACCACTAATAAATATCTATCAATTTTAACTCTCTATATATATCTATCTTTGCAGCAAAAAATGGGAATAGATTCCAGATGAAGGTTTACTTAAATCTTATATATACAAACAATATGTAATTGTTGATATCTCAAAATATACACATGCCACAGTGAAAGGCAGTTTTAAGATAAATAAAAGTTTTTTTTGTTCCACAAAGCAATTGCAAAGTCAAAATGAATTCTAGCCGATTCTTTTAACATTGGTTACAATCGATTGTAAGTGTTTTGAGGAACAGGGCCGAGAACTAGAGGACTTAAGAAATGTTTAGTCTAACACTTAAGACTGTAAAATAAATTTTTAAAATTTTTTTTAATGAAAATTCCATTTCTTACAGTCTCCTTTTCAATTATATTTAATAAAATGGTGATATTTTCAGAATAAATACTTTTTTGTTGGTCTGAGTGTAAGACTAAGAGATTTTATGTACATGAAGATGGTTTTTAATGAAAATTCCATTTCTTACAGTCTCCTTTTCAATTATATTTAATAAAATGGTGATATTTTCAGAATAAATACTTTTTTGTTGGTCTGAGTGTAAGACTAAGAGATTTTATGTACATGAAGATGGTGGTGTATATTCTCACTCAAGGAACACAACAATGAGACATAGGTGTGAGTAGTAACCGGTGTGAAAACAGTCCTCATCTGATATCACAAGCAGATACATACTAAACCTCACCGTCCATAAATGTCCATCTTTTTTCAATTAACCATGGTAACCGGATAGCGGCTAGGGGATAAATTTTCATCTGTTTGTCAACAACAAAACAGATGATACATTTTCCTCCATTATCTGGGAAATAAACATGATTTAATGTTCTTCTTCCATAAAGTATCAATTCCACATTTGTCACTGTGACAATGAGACAAAGGTTACTTGCAACATTTGGGTTTTAAATATAATTTGATATTCTTGTGTTTAAACTATCAAGTTGATGATTATAATACGGGAACATATTGTGAGCATAAAAGCGTTAAATAGCTCAGTTGTCTCAGCTCGATTGTAACATGTAATTAGATATTAATTTAAACATTGCAGTACATCACTGAAACAGTTGAAACAGCTTGGTAGGTAGGAGAGTGGTCCGGTACATTGCTCTGCTGATCACTATCAAGGGAGTTCAGCAACAATTGGCAAAGTTTATCATCGGTTGGGTGACCAATTTGATGCATGGATAATCTTAAAGTTTTAAAAGGGTGATTCTCCTACCCCATTCACATGGACTATTGCAGGGAGAATGCTTCCATCATTGTACATTGATAGCAGCTGCAAACATCGACTGGAACTAGCAAACCATGAGTGGTACTGCGGGTAAATTCACATTGCACCTAAATCTTACTGCATGTAGAACAGACCTCTATAGCAGACAAAGCTGCCAAGACCCTTGGGGGATTCTAATCCTGGACATCTTGATCCAAAGCTGAACATGCTAACCACTGAGCTATCCTGGCCCCTCAAATCGATCATGTTCTTAAAGGGGCAGTAGCACGTTTTTTGCAAATTTTATTTTTTCAAGTTTCCCATTTATAATGATAGTTTATGTCATTTATACTAACTTTAGAGGGTAAAACATCATATTATATAAACCAATAACACGCAGTGGTAATAATGGTGTTGCGTATTTAGCAAAAATTGCATGGCAGTCATTTTATTGTGAACACATTTTATTATTTCGAATGACAAAAATGATTCCCATGGCTTTACGGAACCATATAAACTTTTTTTTAACTTGATTTTCCTAAGAGAGAAGGGTGTTTTACTATTGGTGACATTATTTTTCAAATGCATTTCATAGACTTATTTTAGCGAAAAAACGTGCTACTGCCCCTTTAAAGTTTGAGAAGTAGGATGCTTTCATCATTGCAAAGGGTCAGTACCGGTTCTTCAATATTGGCCAAATTGGCCCCTGAGTAGAACACCACTGTCTGGTATGTATTAAGTTGAGAGAAAATAGTTTATAGAACTACATACGAGACAGACAAATCAATAATCAGTGTTACTAAGCAACCCTTAATGATTTAATATTACGTCATATCTTACACAGGAAGCTCAAGGTAGGTGTTACCTGAGATACAAGCCTCGTCACAGGTGTGAACATTCAATAAAGGTGTGACTTAATCAACCTAGCTACATAACAGGTGATAGTGATGTGGTCCAGGTATTACCTCAAACTGTTAAATACAGATAAGATTAAAGCTCTGTGGATTAAACTTGACTTGTGACCATCTGGGAGAGGAGGAAACTTTGGGAGGGGGAGAGATGGTGGGGGGAAGAGAAATAGTGAGGGAGGTGAGAGATGGTGAGGGGAATGAGAGAGAGGGAGGGGGAGAGAGAAGGGGAGGGATTGAAAGAGAGAAGTCTGGGGAGGGAGAGAGAGGGGGGGGGGGGGGGGGGGAGAGGGGGGGGGGGGGAGAGAGAGGAAGGGGGAGAAAGATGGAGAGGGATTGAAAGATAGATGTCTGGAGAGGGGGGGGGGGGGGGGAGAGAAAGGGAGGGAGGGGAGAATACAGACTTGTGTTTGTCTATTTTACATATTCCCTTTTAAATAGATATTTCTTTCAGATCAAAGATCTTACAGAAAACTCAAGAATCATTTGTGAAAAACTTGCAGTTATTAAAATCATGTTCATAACAAAGTCTCTGCTGTATTTATATTGGTTATTAAAATAATTTTGTTTAATAACCAATGCAGAATATTGAATTACAAATTTAAAAAAAAATAATTTTATTACAGTTTTCCTTCCCAAACACTATTCTATACATAGTAATGATGCATAAATATGTTTTTAAGATTGGTTTCACTATTTATGTAATAGAGTTTTGACACGTTATTGCAAACTATTTTTTCGTGAAATTGCTGGTATACCACTCACGCACTTTGCCGCATTAAAACTGAATCTAGTATTCCCGAAAGTACAATTTCACAAAACGAAATTCCCAAAACTTGAACAAAGTGATGTAAAACATTCTAACTGTCAAAAGAATTAGAAACTTTGTATAACATTTTGATATGCATGTTGAAAAACATTTTGCCAGCTGCAACCGAAGCTAAAATTGATGGCTTAATAAGAAACAAAAATATGCGACTATTCCCAAGCCAATGAGTTCATCGAATCTGGTTGGCATCCGCAACTTATACACAATCTGGGAAAGAAATTAAGAATACCCAAATGCAAAATTGAAAGCCCAAAAGGACGACTGTATTGAAATTTAAGTGCAAAAGTTTTCGAAAAATATTTAATTTGAAATTGTTGGCAGTGAACACTGGCTTTACTAAGGGCCACCTTACCTTAACTTCCATTGGTTAACAATACACTAAGGCTACATTGATTACCTAAGATCGTGAATTATGATTTACTGATCGTGTGAAGAAGGCCCATAGTTTCAACAATGCTTCAGGGTGTAGGACAGTGAATCAACTCTTAGACAGACAGACAGACAGACAGATAATTTATTAAAGTATCACCTCGTACATAGACATATTTACAGTACAATAAAAAGAATATCCGACGTATATCACATCTATCTAATTCCTTGATCAACTCTTCAAACTCAAAGTCATGAAACGAGTCACCATTTCAGTGATAAACAGAGTCCATTATTGCTGAACTTCATTCAGAGCTTTTGGCTTCAAGAACTAACTCGCACAGGACCAAGAATACATTCTTGTGGTAACAGAGAATACAACCATTTGAACTCTCAGTAACCATTTGAACACCCTTACTCTCAGTAACCATTTGAACACCCTTACTCTCAGTAACCATTTGAACACCCTTACTCTCAGTAACCATTTGAACACCCTTACTCTCAGTAACCATTTGAACACCCTTACTCTCAGTAACCATTTGAACACCCTTACTCTCAGTAACCATTTGAACACCCTTACTCTCAGTAACCATTTGTACACCCTTACTCTCAGTAACCATTAGAACACCCTTACTCTCAGTAACCATTTGAACACCCTTACTCTCAGTAACCATTTGAACACCCTTACTCTCAGTAACCATTTGAACACCCTTACTCTCAGTAACCATTTGAACACCCTTACTCTCAGTAACCATTTGAACACCCTTACTCTCAGTAACCATTTGAACACCCTTACTCTCAGTAACCATTTGAACACCCTTACTCTCAGTAACCATTTGAACACCCTTACTCTCAGTAACCATTTGAACACCCTTACTCTCAGTAACCATTTGAACACCCTTACTCTCAGTAACCATTTGTACACCCTTACTCTCAGTAACCATTAGAACACCCTTACTCTCAGTAACCATTTGAACACCCTTACTCTCAGTAACCATTTGAACACCCTTACTCTCAGTAACCATTTGAACACCCTTACTCTCAGTAACCATTTGAACACCCTTACTCTCAGTAACCATTTGAACACCCTTACTCTCAGTAACCATTTGAACACCCTTACTCTCTGTAACCATTTGAACACCCTTACTCTCAGTAACCATTTGAACACCCTTACTCTCAGTAACCATTTGAACACCCTTACTCTCTGTAACCATTTGAACACCCTTACTCTCAGTAATCATTTGAACACCCTTACTCTCAGTAATGATGGGACTACCCTTACTCTCAGTAACCATTTGAACACCCTTATTCTCAGTAACGATGGGACTACAGTGGAGTTTTCGACAACGGCATGGCAAGACCATTAGAAACTTTATCTTTTTATTCAGCAAATTAGGAAAGAAAACACTCCCAGCCTTCCTTCCCCAGTGGTCTCCTGTTATCACATCAAGGGATACCCCCTGTTGAATCCTTCAAACATTTAGGATATCACGCTGCTTGGGAGTGATGGGTGGGGGGGGGGGGGGGGGGGGGGGGGGATGATGGGGGAGGGGATAAGGAGAGGAGAGTTATAGTTGATTGACAGTGATGTGGATAGAGAGTTGGAGATGTATTCTCAGATAGATGTTTTTCATCTTTCCCACAGTGACCTATTAGTTCAAGTGGGGTATGGCTGGTGGACATTGGGGGAGTGGGGGTATTCTGAAAAAACACACAAATGTATTAAATATTGAGACGGAGACTGTAAGAAATAGAATTTTCAGAAAAAGGCTCCTTTCAATATTTTTTTCAATATCCTTTTCAGATATAAACATTATTTTTTCAGAGTCTAATAGTAAGACTAGTCTTTGACATTGAATTGGGCGTAGGTTTGAAGAAATGACTAAGATATGAATCCAGAAATATAAATTACATATATCCACAACTGCTTTGCCTTTCTTATATGTTTGTGCTCTTTCTTCACATCACTTCAATACATCAACCCCTTTACATATCCTGTTATCACATCAAGACCTACCCCCTGTTGGAAGATATAAACATTGAGGATATCACGCTGAGAGTAGGAAGGGGGAAGGGGGAGGGGGGGCTGTAGTGTTGGAGGGGGTAGTAATTGACATTGAAGAAGGTAGAGTGACAGAGAAATATTCTCAGATATTTTTTCCCTCATTCCTCCAGTCACCTCATTACTGGAACCACTAACATTAGAGCATCATGCTGTGTATCGCTGGAGAGGAGGGCCTAGCTAGGGTTGAACCATTTCTCTGAGTTAAAGATAATTGAGGCACTGGGTAATTATTCCAAATATATCATCGCCATCAACCTATCCCATTTTGTCCTTAAAGTTACTTTTAATCCATTTATCTGACAAAGATGCAGAAAGTGATAACTCTATTTAGGGAAGGGGGGGAGGGGGTGGGGGAGAGGGTTAAGGAATTGCACCAGTATTCAGCAAACCTTATCTTCAATTCCCCATACAGTTCACATCAAGCGGGGAGGGGTGCACCAATCATTTCTCAACCTTATCTTGAAAACATAAACATGCTGGATTAATCTCAAAGGACCAAGCACCTGCTCCAAATTCTTCACACCAATTGGGGGTCCCTCCTGCCTTCAGTGATCCACTACCCCTCCTGAACATCACCCTCACCCCACATCACACATCCTCCATCACACTCTCTCAAATCTCGTTCCCACATCTCTGAAATAACTATAAATGACCCACCAGAATCCTGTCCATATAACTAAATCTTTCTATATCCTCCACCCTTCCAAAACTTCAACCCTTTCCATCACCTTTACCCCAACACCCCTCCCCCAACGACTTCAACCATTTATGACCCAACCCCCTTCCCCCCTTTTATACCCTCCCCTGATCTATTATACCCTTAGAACTGAGGATATTTTGAGATATCCTCATATTCTCGCTTCTAGACTATTTTAAATTTCACACTTTTACTGTTATATCAGTCTGTTGGACACTATATAAATGACAATCGCTTACTATCAGGGCTGACCCTAATTGTTATCAAATAGATAAACTAGTGTCAAACTCGGACATACGAGTCAAAACAACCCGTCACCTGTCACAAAACTCGTATATTTCTCGGTTATTTCTGCTTTTCTCATGCGACTTGTGGGATAGATTTGACCCATTCCACAGTGTCCATGTGAAAATGGATTTCAGTAAAAACTTAAATAAATAAACATAAATCGTTCAATTCTGATATTTCTAAATTATTCATGCTGTTCACATGTAACCTTTTGAGAGAGTACATGTGAATATATATATATATATATATATGTATTGAGATAATCAGTTTTGCTAAAAACTATGTGAAAATATTGTTTCTGATATAATCATGTTTTTTTTTATGCCAGCTTGCAACAATTTGCAGATGCAAAATAATACATCAAACATTTCACAGGTAATTAACACTTTTCCCATGCATATATCTTGCGAAATTGATTTTACCCTTTCAGTAAAAAGCGAAATTATGATGAACAACTTAACTGAAAACTTCAGGAATACCATATCAACTTCATTTCTCTTCTCAGATAAAAGAACATTTTCACAGCTCTTTGCAAATACGAGAACTATTATCTTGCAGCCTCTTGGAAAAGTTTCACCCATTACAATACCAATAGATGAATTGAAATGACCAACCAACTACCAAACAAATACTTGAGAAATACAAAATGAGTGGAATTTTTGCATCATTTTCAAACTAAATGAGTGAAAATTTCTTTATAATTGGCTAAATAAATACACAAAGGACTGCCTTTCTTTTCAGAGTTTTATGAATATTTTCACAGCTAATCACTGGCCACTTAAAGGATTCTTGCAAACAGATCTTAAAAGGCAAGTCGTGTCCACTTTGCCTCTGATAGCTGAGAAAACACCTGTCTGCAGATCTTCAGGAAATTTTGTGGACTCTTTAAGATATTTATCAGTGACCTTTGACCTTCTTGACTTTCTTTGTGAGAATCAACAGCTACACTGTCCAGATATATCATCGAGGAGATGGCTTACAGATATCAAAGAGGACAAAATTAACATTAGGAATAGTTATTAAAATCAAATATAATTTAATTATATAATTCAATTATAGTACCAAATGTTAAACAATTTACACACCTTCTTTGAGAGGTACCGTAATTCTTCCTTAATTTCGCCCCCTCTTTAAGTTCGCCCACGTAAGATCATCTGACAGCCTTTTTTCAAAATACCTTTCCAAATTTCGACATTGTACCAGAAGTTCAGTACTGACAAATTAAAAATTCGACCACATTCCAAATTTTGAAAACAAATTATTTACAGCCATGATAAACAATCGTCTTGTGATTTCTTTTCAGTGAGTTTTATGAGAAAACCACGTATTTTTTATTACACAAATTTTGGGAAATGTTTTAACTTGATCACGCTTGTCACAATACATTCTAATCTATAGGTGTATTTTCACACTTCCCAATTTATTCACTTACTGTACTTATGACATACCTTTATTAAGAATAATGTTACATGTTATCATATTATCCATTATCAATGATTTCATTTTTCGTAAATGAAAAGGCAGCAATCACTTCCGTGTGAGGCTATAAATATATATCACTTAGACTGTCAACACAGTAATGCTACACTATGAATAGAGTTTGTATTGAATTTTCTGATTGGCTAAGAGAAGGGAAGTCCCAAAGTTAACCAATAATAAGGCTTGTAACATCTGGATGTTTGCTGGGGAGACTTGAAACAGTCACATGACTAATGATAAGTTTTGTAACATCTGGATGTTTTCTGGGGAGACTTGAAACAGTCAATTGACCTAGTTCATTAAAGTCTGCAGTGAAGTCACTGGAATAGTCTATTTTGAGTAGGGATGACTGCAGGGGATGTTTTTTGCCTTTCCATTTTGATAAGTCAATTTACTTATCAAATGATTAATTACTGTTGGAATATTATGACAGATGTTAGCTCATACTTACAAATATATTTCAGTTTTAAAAATCTGAATATGTAATAAATTGTTTCAAAGTTTTGTGACTTGTTAATCCCTACATACAAATAGACTCAACCAAACACCAAGAGAGACGACTGTCCACTATCGTAGATAATCAGAACCATATATGTTGAGGTATATGTTTCAAAATATTACCAATAATTAGTTTGCATGAATTAAGCCTTTCAAAGTAATATAATTATTCAGCTGTCATTCTTTATGTTCGTAATTTCTTGCAAAGCAAGCTTGTTGATATATTCTACTTGATTGTCACGCAATGCCGTTTCAAAAAAAGTTGACTGAGAAAATATGCTTCTTAACTTGACTTGTATAGCAACAGACAATGGTTCATATTATAAATTATTGATGAATTTTACACATAGGAATCTGAACTAATGCAAAAAAAGTTAGGATTGGTGTATTGTTTTTTCTCAGTTCTTGGTGATACGCTTGCTAGAAGTATTCCGTAATGACGATAGTCTGCTGTGATTGGTTTATACTAATATAGCAACCAATCAGATTGTACTTCCTTTGAAAACATGTGGACAGCCAGCGATGCGAGACATGCACGCTAAAGCTAAATTACGATTCATATCATTTCAAATTTCCTGGTCTATTTTGTCAAGTCTAAGAACATAACAATTCAACTCCAAATTATTATTGCTTTATTTCCTGGTACACAATTTAGAATCCAAATGACATTCAAATTTCACAGAAACAATAAATTGAGAATCGTGGCTTCGCCGATCGTAACTTGTCTTCTGAAGAAAAAAAATGGTGCATTAGTTCATTATATGAATAAAATTACCATATACAAACATAATTAAAAGTTTTTGCTAACTAATATTTACGAAGTGTGTAACCTTCTTTTTCAAATTGGTTTTACACATTTATATGAAAATCTAAAATTTCGACAAAGATGGCGCACAAACGAAGGTGAGTGGTGATAATTTCGACCGTGAACAATTCGTTAAAATATTTGGAAAATTTGAGGGTCGAAATTATGGAAGAATTACGGTATTTTGGAAGTTATGGAGATGAAGTTATGCTAGTAAGAAGTTGACTATATCCATATATCTTAGTAATTTTTTCTTCAATTTTCATGCCATTTTTAAAAAGAATGACTATAAATACAAGGGAAGAAATTTTAAAACCAATTCTTAGTTCTTTGATGCTCCTAGAAATGGATAATTCATTTCAATTCAATTCAATTATCTCTCAAATGCTGTGCCTTTTACACTTTTGAAAAAGAGTCACACCACAATTGCTCTATACTATATACTGACCCATCCGGAAAGGGTTAATTACTTAGAGTACCTGAAACTATTTAGAACCGTCCTGCAAAGTGCTGACTATTTGTACATGTTCAAAATGACCTTTACATGCAATTACTAAATTGTAATGATGTTTGCGGAAACAAAACCTCCAATTACCGATGACCTATCCAAGGTGTGAAGTCTTTCACAACATGGAGTTGCCTTGTACTCATGAAGTATTTAAAGAATCAAATTATTACACCTTTACACGATGCCCTTTTGAAATTCTTTGTATTTCCCATTAAAAACATAGTTTTTCTGGAGTGGCTTTTTCACAGAGGAAATCTAAGATAAGATGTTGCAGAGTTAATTTTGAAAAAAGTGAAATGAGAAACTCAATTAACATTACTTTTAACCATTTTCTTTCAAGTCTAAGAACACTGTACTAAATTGATTCCACTGATATTTGTCTTTCAATCTTTAACCATATAGAATCACTGAATAACATCCATAATCAGACACTACAGTGCTAAATCAACTCAAGCTGAAGTTATAGAATCCATTAAAATCTGATTTCTTGACTAAGTGAAAGAATGCATGGAAATATGTGAACAATGTGAAAATTTGATGTCGGAAAACAGAACCCCGTGTAGATGTTTACCCAGTTCCTTGTAATCAACATGTTCATGTTAAAAGCACAATTTATTTAATTTGCGTAAATAATTTCATTTAGTGCATATTTGTAGCAATTACATTCATGACGATGTTGGAAAATTCCAAGAATCTGACGGCATGACATAATGATTGATTTTAAACTATTCAACATTATCAATATTTACACTCAGTTTTCATTTCATAAATGATACCTCCAGTCATGCTTCAAAATAATTTGATTAATCATCAAATATTTTCTTAAGGAGAGTTGTCAAATCAAGAAAATATCCACAATTTGCTGACTTATAAAAACACTACAAGTAAACACATCAACCAAAGTCATATGTGATAATTCTCTCAACGTGAATGAGAAAAAAATTGGCTCAGAATCAATAGCAGCACTATCAAATAATGATATTGATTATCAATAAATCATACGATCATTCGATCAATTGTTATTCCATATTCTGATATCATTATATGTTCCAGCTTTTATCCCGATGAAGACAACTACTGACAATGAAGGATAACAAGCTCTTTCCACCTGAGAAATATAAAATTTCCCAGAAGATTATACCCACAAAGGACAGCTCCAGTTAAACAAGAAGACTGGATTTATAATTCATGATTCAGTGAATAGTTCTCGATTTGAATCGATTCTTGAATTAATCCATGAATTAATTTGATGTGAAGACACTTTCAACTAATTTGATGGGACGTCTCTCGAGTTCCTGGCAATTATCTATTGCATACAGCTTGTAATCACTGGTAAAGCAAGTCTAGATTTGATAGACTTGATTCAGATCAGCGAATATTATCCTTGTGCTCATATCATTCTATATAATTGTAACACAAGTTACTATAATTGTAAGACAAGTGACTATAACTGTAACACAAGGATATATAATTGTGACACAAGGGTATATAACTGTAACACAAGGATATATAACTGTAACACAAGGATATATAATTGTGACACAAGGGGTATATAACTGTAACACAAGGATAAATAACTGTAACACAAGGATATATACCGGTAACTGTAACACAAGGATATATAACTGTAACACAAGGATATATGATTATAACACAAGGATATATGATTATAACACAAGGATATATGATTGTAACACAAGGGTATATAACTGTAATACAAGGGAATATAACTGTAACACAAGTGACTATAATTGTAACCGAAGTGACTATAACTGTAACACAAGGGAATATAACTGTTATTTTCAATGCAAGAAAGAGGGACAAGAAATGTTAACGAAACCATAATTTATTTTTATTATATATAAAATATATATATGAATAAAAATCATTTTCAAAAGTCAGATCTTAATTCATATGATTTCAGCCGATTCATCTACAAACATATTACTTCAATTCTAATTTATTTCAGGTACAATTTGAAATTCACTAAATGAGAATCACAACGAATTCTGTGTTAACCCGACCACGAAATGGATCAACAAATCATACAGACTGCATGCTCGACCGACTCCACAATCTTCTTTAACTGAAAGTTATTCAAAATATTAAAGACTATAATGATCGTCTGCTCGTTTACCCAAAACCCTCTTGTATTTCAATTACAGCTTTTCATATGTCTGAATGTTCTGTTGAGTGAGACATATTCAAACTCGGATCCTCGGCTCGATGAATACGCAGAGTAATAAACGGACCTCAAGACGACTATTCATGCCAATCCCTCTTTCAGGTTTTATTGTACAACACAGGGCAAATTTGAATAATGCCTTACCTCTGGTAGACAGATTTTTATATGTAATATTGCCGCTGAGGGTTATACGCTGAATAAACGACATGTGAATACAAAATGAGCTGAGTGCGTGTACCGTGGTTTGATGAAATACTCCGAGCTTTACCTGGATGACTAATACTTACATTACGACTTGAGTTTAAGCCCCTCACTCTCATTATACCTGTTAATAGTTGAAGTTTATGATAATTACTTTAAATTCATTGGAAATATGCGCCATTTAGAAAGTGGACAAATGGAATATTGTTATATTTGGGATCGCAGTACTATTGGTGGAAGTCCAAATTCTTGTACATTTTTTTTACCAAGCAATTGACAAACTATTCTGAAGATTACAGGACAGAGTAGAGAGATGGTCCAACCCCTCACTATCGATATATCACAAATACCTTTCAGTTTACCTATACACATTGATATCTCCCTAAGAAATATACATGAAATCCCCTAAATCCTTAAACATTTCTGAAATAGAAACAGAAATTTTTTCTTTCTGATAATTTGTTTTCAAAATTTGTCTTGCTATTGAAATCAAAGCACAAATACGAGTCAAGAATTACAAAACCTATAATTATGATTCACTATATCTTGTTATGTTCCAGACATATAATTTGTGTTAGAAATCATTCTGCACAGGTACCTACTGTTCAGCACAGTGGAGAAAAATAATTTGTATTCGAAATGGCCGTATATGCGTATTTCCTATTCAACTTATAAGCTAGGTGAACTCTGTCGAAAAGCTCGAACAAACGAAAGCCGCCTTTATTGGCAGTCGTTCATTTGTAAACAAGTTTTTAATTTCATTGAGGCATGCGTCCAAAGTGTATGCACACTCGAACAAAAGTTTACAGACGCTGACATCGTGTGGCCAATGTGTGCAATCTTTCAGCTCCATCTGGCTTCTGTAGCAGGTTTTTACTATCGCGCTCATAGTTATATCACTCCGATTCAAAACAACTTCTGTTCTGCTGGAAACTAAGATGCTAGTTCATTTTATGAAATATAAATTGTATGTTTTGTGAATGTATACACTACTGATTTTTTACTCCTCCTAAACCTGGATTACTTCATCTTCTGTATTATAAACAGAGATTGTTGGTGTGACACTTGTGTGCATCATAATCCTTATACCTGTCTTCTATATATCTATGTATTGTGATATTGTTGAAAGAATGAAAGAATATCAAAAGTTATGGTTAAGTTTTTGCGGACAAACAGACAGACGGAAATACAATAAACTCCAAGCATAAAAATTCTTATTCCTTATTCTTTTCATGAAAACAGGAACTTATCATATGGTATAACAGATAGTTTATGTGTTACAAAATAAATTATATAACATTGTTATAACTGAGATATGGGAATAAGTTATATAACATTGTTATAATTGTGATATGGGATATAAACTATAATATTTGTGTGGGCAATGTAATCTTTCAGGCTTCTATAACTACTGGTTTTATCATGACACTTGGTTGTATAGAACAAAACAAGTCATATCATGTGACAGCTGATGTTATGTTATTACTTTATCCTAATACATAATTTTCAACAAAGGTAATTACTCTATCATTTCATTATGAAGTAGCAAAATCCAACAAATTAATGGAATCAATTACCACAATCCATCCATTGTGCCTGTAAAATTTGTTGTATATATAAAGTAGAATATATCCAGAAATTAAAAAGAAAACATTGAATAATGAAATGAAATTGGTTGGTGAATGCAGATAAAATAAAAATCCACTTCAGAATGGTTTGAAAATGAAGAGAATCAGTTGAGAAGGAATAGTCAATTAGCATAATTTAACGAGGCGTATCACTAACGAACTTGCCAAAACATCAAAACTCCTTCTGCAACGGCCTGGGAGGTTATTTTTCAAAACATTTGGGTATACATAGCCCTGAAAACAAACATCTATATATACACAGCGAGATATGGGGAAACAGAGATATGGAAATTTTGTTTGATAAGGATGTTTTAGCCCAAAATAAATAGAAGCACATCTAGCATTTCTAGAAACAGCAATTCGGACAAACGAAAGGGAAAAGTGAGGTTTATGCTATCAATGGAGGAATCAGGTAAATTGAAGAAGCACTTTAAGTTATAGAAAAGTAAAATTTAGTGCTTATATGAAGGAAATGTCAAACTAAAATAAATAGAGTTCAACCAAATTAGATAAAATGTTTAACTCTCTACCTGCCAAGAGCAGAATATTCCCCAAAACCAATATGTCACCTGGAGTCAATATCAGCTTATTCCCTTTGTCAGGAAGTTGTTATTCCTGCATATTGGCCATTTAGAATGGTTTGGCACTCATAAATTCAAAAGCCAAAGTGAAAAACGAAACAAATTTCATCAAACATAGAAACTAGAGAAAAGTCAATTTGTAATTCCTGGATGTGAAACAACTGGATGGTTTTCCTCTTCTCCTGTCAATGCAATATGGATTAGCGGGTTATGATCAGAGGAGGATTTCTTTGAGATGGTTTTCGCTCTCACAACTTCGGGCTTAGTAATAACATACTCCTTCCCAGTTGCCCAACAGAACAAATATTGCAGGATTTTTCCTTTCTTTCCGTCATGTTCCTATTGGCACTGTTATTTTACACGATGTACTGATATGAAAACATCAAGTGTTTGTCGCAACCTGAGAAGGGCGGCAAATGTGATATGGAATTCAAAATAAGGTGCGTTTTGGCTTGTAAGAAAGAGAATTATTCTTGAAGACGAGGGATGAGTTCATGGCGAGTTTTGAGAAGGGATGCAAATGTGTTAATATTAAACAATGAAATTCAAAATAATTTGGGTATTGGTTTGTAAAAAAGAATTTGTGAGGATATTCAAAACATGTATCATGATCTGCGTTGGCTGGGCTGTTAAAGGGTAAAACACAATTGGGAAGGATCATGCAATTGTGATCATGGACTTAAAGATAATTATTATTGGTCATTAAAAGCAAGCTATTGCAGAATTATTATTTAGTCTATTTGCTTATGATACATGTATAAACTATGATGACACAGTAAATACTTAAAGTGTTTGGAAACATGGTTCACTTAAGCAGATTTACCTTATGCTTTTTAAAAATTAATATTTAGAGTCTTTCATAAACCAATTTCAAATCAAGTCGTCTTGAGTGATATTAGCTTGAAGGAAATGTTAGCTGACATATCTCATATTACTCTTCAAGATATTTTTTTAGAAATACAAAATTTCAGATTCAGACACAAAATTAAAATAAAAACAACAAAGACGTTTATATCAAAATCATCAATATATGATGTCGTAAATCTAAGCATTTCTTTGTTTACTAAAAATACTACAACTTACAAAATTAAAACTTAATTTATCACATACTGTATCACTGTTTTTGAAATCTATCCCAAAACCATATTTCACACAAATACATATAATCATCAAAATATACATTCTCAAACATATGTCATAAAACATTTTTAAAAATTAAAAAAAAAAAAGAAGGGCAAAACATACAAACTTATCAATCAGAAATTGAAGCCCATGATTTTTATGTCCTTATCTTTTGAATATTTAATGTTCTTCCTTTCCATCAGAGCAAGTTAGAGCATTGATAATGGCTGTACTTATTTCTGATCAATATATTTACTCATATATGTATCTTACTTACTTCATGTCGTCTCTGCTACTCCGTGACCTGTGATTATCGTCGTCCTAATGGTAATGACATGAAAAACACATTTCGACCGAAATTACTTTTCTGAGAAGAATTGATATTGAGCTGCTTTGTTTTAAATGTATTTTAGGATGATTTGTTGAAAAATAGCTAAAACGTCTTTATAGCAGCAAAAAGCTTAAAAACAAAAAGGTAAAAACAGTATTGTTTCAGAAACAAGGTACAGTAATCTGGAAGGACTCTCTGAACCTCTGTCTCCATTTCCCATCACCCCCCCCCCCCCCACCCCGATGAATCCCTACATGCATGCAAGGTTTTATGAGCCATATATAACCTAAGATTGGGTTAAATAAAACAATGTGCAGAAAGACAATGAGAAATTATTTTCTATGATTTATTGATGATGGATGTTCGACACAGTGGGTGATGGAGGGCGTGTCTATCATTGCGATATATCAATTACGACCTCCGACGCCATGCTTTACCCTCAGTGCACATAACTGTCATAAATACATACCTTTCAATTAATAAATATACACAATAGACAGCGGTGGTATGAGACAAGGAATGAATTTGGATTTTTTTTTGGGGAAAACATGCAAATCGAGTTGATTTTATGGCATACAAGTGTCAAAAATGTATAATTTTTTAAATCAATAAATCAACATAAAAGGTGGGGTGTGATAAGGGATAAGGAAATGTCATTTTCCTTTTCTTTGGAAAGGTATATACAGAGAATATCCAGTGTTTCTGACCAACAAGAGAGGAATGGAGGTGAACGTAAGGTGGGAGTTATAAACGACCTCCAAACCTTAAATTATTATCATATTTTGAACTGAATCTTGAACATTTTGCTCTGACGGATCAAGGTATTCAGCTCATCCTGCAAAGCCCTGCCCAAAGACTGTGTACAAATAAGAGCCTTTAACACAGTCTAGATCATTATTCAACAAGTCTAGATAAACTCAAAACACATGGAACTGAAAGTATTAAAAAATATATACTCATTAGGCTGAAGGTACAGTAATTCAAAATTTCATAGAATAGTCTGTAAGACTGTAAAAGTATGTATTCTGAAAATAACACCATTTTATCAAATATTGAAAAGGAGACTGTAAGAAATGGAATGTATTGTAAAAAGAGGCTCCTTTTCAATAATTTTTTTAAATTTTGTTTTTAAGAGTCTAAGGTTCTGCAATCATGAAAATTCCAAAGACTAAATCCTAGTCTAGTTCCTGCAGTCTCCTACCATCTGACACATTTCGACACACAACTATATATGGAAAAATGAGTAATTGTATAAAAACCAAAGACAAGATCATTTCATCCTGTATCCTATTTCCATAGCCTGAGAATTAAACCATTGTCAGGCTGACTACTTATCACACCTTAACAGGAAGAGGATTTCAACCATTTTCATCTCAACTTGATATACATTTTCAATGAAACAAGCCATCTTTATAAGCCTAGCTTTACAAATTCTCAAGAGAATCTCTTTTTTCATTCTAAAAGACTGAATTATCCGGCCTAATACGTTGCCCTATCTTATTTCCTCAGCTGAAGATATGCCTATCCATAGTGTGTATCTACATCAGCATGGAGGGACCTCGTATATTTCACTCGTCCATTTCACCATGTTGAAATTCCATTATAAAACTCATCAGTTTCCTCCAGGAGCGGACACAGAGACACTTATAGTACGGTCTGAATCTCAAATATTATCTTTTATTTATACACTGGTTTAAATTCTACAAAAATACTACATCCGTTACAGCCTTTTTAGAGACTGCGAGATGCAGGTCTGTGTGAGTGATTCAAGTTTGCCATGTCGATTTCTGTCATGTTACTGTGACAGGCGTGTGATATCAACTACGTGAAATGTGTCATTTCACCATATGGGATGATATGCTATGTATTACATACTGTGTAGAATATTACAAAGCTACCACTTACTTTTATATTATTAAAATTATATTTAAACAAGTAATGATCATACCATGTCGAGACTGGCATGTTACTGTGACAGGCGTGTGATATCAGCAACGTGAAATGTGTCATATTCACCATATGGGATAGGCTATGTGTTACATTTTGTGTAGAATGTTACAAAGCAAGCTCATAGCTTCTATCTACTTGTTAAAATTAAATTCAAAATGTTTGTCATGTTTATTTGCGATCTCCACTTTAAATGGCATTCGATAACAATTAAAATGGTGAAATATATGATATAGACCAGATGGGATTATAATATATCATGTTGTGTATTACATGCTGTGATAGCTTATATATCATAAAAATGAGGTCATTAAACTATATGAAAAAATTGGATTAAATATACAAGAAGATTTTTGAAGCTTTGACTGGCTGCCTTATCAACCACACCAGATGGGATGATATGATGTGTACTGCATAATGTGTTTGAAGCTGGTAGCAGCCATTGATAGTTGTTTATATTTGAAATTAAATATTTGTCATAATTAGATTAAATAGAACAGGGATTAAAAACACATGTTCCATGTCAAGTAATGATAGGAAATATCATATGTACAACTTATGAATTATAAGATTTGTACTGTAGTAGCTTAATTATTGAAGAAACAACAAACATTTATTCACGTTTTCAAAAATTTAATAATTGTAAACTTTGAATTTGATAAAATTTGTAATACTGGTGTCGGTGGTCAAGTGGATAAGCTATTGGAACAGTCAGTGCTGGGGATAGTTGCCTGACTCTGAGGGTGTGGGTTCAAATAACGCAAGGAACTCGTCCAAAATAAGTACAAGAAATATGTACTATTTCAGATAATATCATCCCAAATACAACAATGATCTTGGTGGGCAATATAATAAAATGAATTATGTGATATTCAACATATGGGCGATATGTTGTATTTTTACCTGAGACTGAGACAGCTCATACTTATCAAGTTCAAAGCAACCAGTTTTGTTGTATCATTGTACCCCAAATACAGATTTTGAATCTATAAATCAAATATTTTTAATAGGATTCAAAAGCACAATTTTTTATCATAAGAAATCTCAAAATCAAAATCTCGACAGAATAGAATGAACTTTATGATAACTTGTCTAATGAAACCAATGAACCCCATGATTCGGATCACAGAGTTTAAAAACGGAACAACAGATAAAGAAACATTAATTTATGTATAAGACACAATGTTATTTCCTGTGACACAGTGTCATGGATCGCTGTTCCTTATACGTCCAGACACATGTCACGGAGGGAGACGTCGACAATAGAGAAAGAAACCTGACTATATCCATCTCGACATGTCGTCAGGAAACTACGAATATATGAATTGTCAATTTCACCATGTGACAGCTAGCACATGTGGTGAAGTGTTTTTGTTTCATTTCCATAAAAATTGGCACATATTTAATTAGTGATTGTTATGAACAATGCTGACAGACAATAGTTGGCAGATGAAATGAGTATCATGTTGATGAACAAGTCATATGTACAACATTGTATCTGATTTTCCTGTTCCAAATATACCTGTTGGTGCACGAATAATGCCTATAATATCGTTTATAAATTTATACTGATATAAGAATAATGCCTATAATATTGTTGTTTATAAATTCATACTGATATAAGAATAATGCCTATGATGTTGTTGTATTCTGAAAAGTATACATAGTGTATACTATGTTCACGATAAAAATGTTATCTTTAAAACCTTACTTTTCTTATATCCAATAAAATAATATTGCACTTACATAATTGCCTATTTGTATATAACCTTCTAAATGAATCAACGTGTCCCACAATGCATTTTCTGACGTCCCTGATCATATATACGAACCCTGATTTGATTTATGTAGTACGTATTGATCTAGGTAAAAGATACATTACAATTCCCAAATCTCATCAGATATCCTCATCCATTAGATAATAAAATATTTAGAAAATGAATTTATCGTTTTTTTGCAAAAATATAATACATTTAATCATACGTATACACTTACAGCATTGAAGTTATTATCCAGAAAATCTTGTTTTCTTGTTAACTTACATCATTCAAACAGAGGCTTCTCTTAGCTCTAAAATTAACCCTCATTAACCCAAGTGAACCTCAAATTATTGGAAATGAATCGTTATTGACAATCTTAACGGAGGCTATCTCTTGAAGTTTGACAAAAAATTAGCTGGTAACACTGTAGCTCTAAAATTAACCCTCATAAAGTAAACCTCAAATTATTAGAAATAAATCCTAATTGACAATCTCTTCAGATTTAATTAAATTATTGAATAAATACATTAGATGAAGTAATTACTTGTATTTGAAAAAAAACCCACAAAGTCAATAATTGATTAAAAAATTCTGATATTGAGTTTCCTACCAAAGTGAGAGGCATCAGTTTAAAACCTAACAGCTAATAAACTGAACCCTAAATTACAAGTAACGGATCCACATTCAGAGTTTCTATGAGTGCTCGAACCAGTTCATTACTTCACAGTGTCACCTCTGGTCTCGGGTACCCCAATTATACTCGCCCGTCCGACAATATCCCATTTATCTAGCTCCCTCCCTTGTCATCCCCTTTTTTACACAAGCCCCATATAACCCTCCCCCCACTCGTAAAAAAACTTTCAGATCTTTGGTTAAGTGCTTGTGTGATTTGAAGGTCTTTTATTCATCTCTGGTTTAGCTTTGGCTTTATCGATTAAAACTTGTTGCTGTTTTTGTTATAAAGTACCCCTTCTTTATTCAAACTTATACAGACCTCCTCTATTACCTTTTTGATACGTCTTTGGTACATTGCTAGTGTATTTCATAAGTGTATGTCTTTGGTACATTGCTAGTGCATTTTATAAGTTTATATATGTCATTGATGGTATATTTCTCGAATGAGTTAACGTTTGTCTGTTTTTGTATCTGGGTCTAAGGCCTTTTACTGAAATAAATTAATTGTATTTATAAGTGTTTAATGTCATTGATGGTATATTTCTCAAATGAGTTTAGGATGTACATCAAAGTTATAACCATCCATAAATTGAATGAAAGATATTGACAAAATTAAAAACTGTGCTCATGGATGGTACTTGCTCCATCCCTGACTTATTAATCTAAACTTATAAAGCAGATTTTTCTCCATTAAAATAATCCTTTCTATACAAGCCCTATACCCCTCCAACCCTACACACCACACTCAGGTCTTTCATAGAAAGCTCACTGTATATATTTTGTAAGTGCTTTCATCGGCATGGTTCAGGATGCTGTACTCTTACATAACTAATACAGTAGGTCTCTGTATAAATTCTCCCCTTTAAATCCCCAATCTTTTTATACCCCTCTCAATCTCAACTTTATGTTTCGCACTGAAGAGGCCTCAGGCCTAGAGAGATTTACATATATGAGGGGGAGTATACCCTCTCAAGACCCATTACAACTTTCAAGGTTTCAGTATCCACAGTAAAGACTTTATCCACTCTGTTATTATTAGAAAGTATTTTATTTGGGTGATGTTTTAGAAACAGGTTTTGTATCACCAAATGATATAGTAAGTAATCTCCTTGCAAATCACTGCTATATGTTCAGATGTAATACTGAGCTGCAGTCTCCTGGTGAAACCTCGGATTCATTTTGAGAGTGCACTGAAGTTACTGAATTGTAGGTTAATTCAAATTAGACATTACAGGCCTGTATAAACTGGTAGGGTACAATATTCAACTACTACTGTAAATAAAATAAATTAAATAAATAATTATCATTTTGTATGGGCGGTTGTCTGTGACCAAACTGTTTGAAGGGTATTCTAGTAGTAGGCTTTTACGTCATGTTATATTGAAAGTAAATTAGAAATTCAAATTATCAACAAATTCTCATAATGGGCGAATGTCTGTGACTGCACTATTTGATGGGTATATTCCAGTAGTTGGCTGTTATTCTATGCATAATTGTTTGTGTAAATGAAAATAAATTAAAAAATCGTCTAAATAAGAAATTCTCGTTGTCTGAACTGTTCAAGATGATGTATTCTAACAGTTAGCAGTACTGTCATGTGTGTTTGAAAATTAAAATAAATTAAAATTTTAAAAAATAAAAAAATTCATAACAAGTTGATATCTGAACTGTTACTGAGGTATTAATTCTATATTTTTGCAGTCAACTTTCATGCATGTGTCTCACCTGCTCACTCAAAGACATGTCATGTGTCTGTAAATTAAAATGAAAAATAAATAAATAAATAAAGCATCTCACCTTGTATCAAGCAACAGCCAACCAGGGCGATGACAAACTGTTGTATCCACCCCATGGTATCCACATTATATGACAAATTCCTCCAAATATTTTAAATCCAAAATTGAATTTCACAGTAAAATCCCGAAATTAGAATCCACAATAGAGCATATTTCAATCAAATCCATATGAAAATAACAAATCCTTCAAAAATGAAAACACTCCATTTATGAAAATTCACAAAAATAAATTTTCTTTCAAATCCATCCCATTTGAGCAGTATCCTGTTTTTATAAGTCCGTTATAATTGACGTCGCCGTCAACACCCAGTCCGACGTCCACGTCCATATCATATCCAAACTTTGACACTCTTTCACAGTTTAAATTTGCAATGACATCCTCTGGTCATGCCTTCAAACAAGGATCTGTCCTTTGGTAAACAAGAGGTCCTCGAAGAAATATCCAGTCCCTGATTGCTAAACTTCTACCTTGACAACTGTCCGAACAATTAGGACCCTAAAACAAGTATCCACTGGTTAACCCCCGCGATGCCAGGGTACACTTTTGGTCACATGGGTGTCCGTTTCATTTCACATACATTTCATACAACTACATCCAGTTCATGATCCACACTGCTTGCCTCACCTGGCTAAATGAGCTTCACTGCTATAGGCCGACTCAACGGACCAGTCCATTCCTCTCAGTGGGTGCCGCAGCTACTGACTGGCTGCCTACCGCTGGATCGCTCTCGCCGGTCTATGACTCGGAGCTCGTTGGCCGTGGTTCCTTGAGCGAGGTTTGATGACTTGTTTAGTAGTCTCTCGCCTCTTTAAGAGATTTGGCTGTAGGCCCTGTGAGCAAACAAGAAAGCTGGCCCTGATTGAAGAGAGTATTGTGGAATAGTGTGTAGAGGGTAGTGAAGCGGAGTGAGACAAGGCTCCGAGTGGGTTTGCTGAGACCCTCTCTCTTGCTACTGACTGACTGAACATTGATTGAAATGATCTTTACTAAATCCCCCCTTTTTTATTCAAGGAACTTTTTGGCAATTTTGTAAATATCAAATTTAATCTTTGATTATATTTATACCATAAAGTAATACTGCTGAACATAGTTGTATGTTTATTCTTTTGCAAAACAATTGTTGAACATTTTAAATTTTTATGAATAACAACTTATCACTGATCATAATATCTACTAAAGATGACTGTCTGGTTCTGAAGAACAATATTACCAGAAGCACAATTTTAAAAATTAGTTTGAAAAATATATATAAATTGATGTTGAATACTATCAAATGAGACAGACAGATCTTTGATTGTTCTACACTGTACATTCACTATATATACCCTCTTTCTTACTACTGCATATTGATTTATGATCTGAATTAAAACTCTACTTTAAATCCTAAAAGTAAAAGTCAGTATTCTCAGATTTCATTTAGAGGATATTATCAAATGAGAGACAGGTCTTTGATTTTCTACACTGTATATTCACTACACACTCTCTCTCACTGAAAACATGATAATACACCTTGGACCACTGCTTTGAATTCTTAACATTTATAAAGTGTATAGAATTTTGGGCAAACTATTTTCAGGAGTAGTGATTATTATTTAACCAAGGTTTACTTTACCCTACTACGGTAATTACTTGTAAATCTTTTCCTTCTTGATAATTATAATATATATTGAAAATGATTCTAATGATCTGTCACAATGCAATGTTAAATCACTGCTATTAATCATCGTTAAAGGGCATTAAGAAGTTAAATGCATTAAAGAAAACTTAGAAATTTTGACTTAGGCACTTGTAGAATAACTTTATCCAAAATATTTTCTATGAAAAAAACTTTCATTTCACCTACGAGATCTTCTTAACTTAACTTAACTTCTTATTTATTAATATGTATGGATATTGCATGATTTGTTCTCTTTCTCAAAATTAATCAACATTTGTAACAATTAATACACTAATTACTGAAACAATGGAATACAGTCAAGGCGCGATAATCCAGCCAACGATAATCTGAATCTCCATAGGAAGATGTAACCAAACTAATCTCTATAGTAGTCCTCAGTACTCAGTAGTCCGAACATTTCACTATCCGAACGTTTTTGATGAAACACGGAAGCGTTCGGATTATCGAGGCCTGACTGAAATATGAACATTGATACTATTGTCATTTTGGTCATTACAAAGCTAATATAAATTACCCCATAACTCCAAAAAATAGTGGCTACTTTTAATTGTGTTCCATTATTTTTGTACCATAAAAGGCGAGACATAAATAAATTGTCTGCCTGTTAATTGGTCTTTCTGTTTATAAAATCAGATGATTATATCATTTTCAAAACATGTAATATTTGAGAGTAAAATAAGTAAAATGAAATGAGTAGGGGTGTGAAGATGGTTAAATTTCATGATACAATATGTACCATAATGTCTCAGAATGATATTCTTAATTTATCTAAATTCTCAGTTCATCTAAAATCTGAATTTCATCTAAATTCTGAATTTCATCTAAATTCTGAATTTCATCTAAATTCTGAATTTCATCTAAATTCTGAATTTCATCTAAATTCTGAATTTCATCTAAATTCTAAATTTCATCTAAATTCTGAATTTCATCTAAATTCTGAATTTCATCTAAATTCTGAATTTCATCTAAATTCTGAATTTCATCTAAATTCTGAATTTCATCTAAATTCTAAATTTCATCCAAATTCTGAATTTCATCTAAATTCTGAATTTCATCTAAATTCTGAATTTCATCTAAATTCTGAATTTCATCTAAATTCTGAATTTCATCTAAATTCTAAATTTCATCTAAATTCTGAATTTCATCTAAATTCTGAATTTCATCTAAATTCTGAATTTCATCTACCAGGTAAATGCTTAATTTCTTCTAAATTCTGAATTTTATCTAAATTCTAAATTTAACCAAAATTCTGAATTTCATCCAAATTTCAAATTGCAACTTACGGTACTAAATTTATTTAGATTCTATCACTGACGTCCCTATATAGATAGTTTCAATGTCTGTTGAGATTTATTTCAACCATTCATTCATTACAGTTTAAATGCTTTATTTACCTTGTATTTAGGATATTTTCCTTAATGACATAACAGAGCACACAGAACGTGACACCAAACCGTTAGAACATATTCTGAAACACAAACAACTACAACGGTTAGTGAGGCAGTTGACACCCCGTCCACAAATAATGTCAAATATGATGAAGATTACACACAAATGTCTTCCGCTCAGAAACAAATGGCCACACTCTATAAAATTTATCCTGGAAGCTTAAAGTCTCAACTGACTAAACATTGGATACCATACTTGACCAAAACCTCCCCTCACCACTCACACCACAGCAAACACTGGCCACCACTTCACATTTGGAGAGGAGATTGTCCCCTTTTCCTCTGAATCCCCCCCCCCCCCCCCCCCCCCCCCCCCCCCCCTTCCAAATTTCTCCTCTCCCCTCAAATGTTGCCCCTAAATATTTGTCACCACCCCATCATAATATTCAACCACATCCCTTAAATGTTGCCTCCTTCCCCTTAAATGTTGCCTCCTTCCCCTTAAATGTTGCCTCCTTCCCCTCAAATGTTGCCTCTTTCCCTTAAATGTTGCCTCCTTCCCCTTAAATGTTGCCTCCTTCCCCTTAAATGTTGCCTCCTTCCCCTCAAATGTTGCCTCTTTCCCTTTTAAAATGTTGCCTCCTTCCCCTTAAATGTTGCCTCCTTCCCCTTTAATGTTGCCTCTCTCCCTTAAAATGTTGCCCATCTCCTCTTTAATATTGTTTCTACCCCTACAGTGCATTCCCCCTTCCCCCCCCCCCCCTCAAATGTTGCCCCTAAATATTTGTCACCACCCCATCATAATATTCAACCACATCCCTTAAATGTTGCCTCCTTCCCCTTAAATGATGCCTCCTTCCCCTTAAATGTTGCCTCCTTCCCCTCAAATGTTGCCTCTTTCCCTTAAATGTTGCCTCCTTCCCCTTAAATGTTGCCTCCTCCCCCTCAAATGTTGCCTCTTTCTCTTTTAAAATGTTGCCTCCTTCCCCTTAAATGTTGCCTCCTTCCCCTTAAATGTTGCCTCCTTCCCCTCAAATGTTGCCTCTTTCCCTTAAATGTTGCCTCCTTCCCCTTAAATGTTGCCTCCTTCCCCTTAAATGTTGCCTCCTTCCCCTCAAATGTTGCCTCTTTCCCTTTTAAAATGTTGCCTCCTTCCCCTTAAATGTTGCCTCCTTCCCCTTTAATGTTGCCTCTCTCCCTTAAAATGTTGCCCATCTCCTCTTTAATATTGTTTCTACCCCTACAGTGCATTCCCCCTTCCCCCCCCCCCCCCCTCAAATGTTGCCCCTAAATATTTGTCACCACCCCATCATAATATTCAACCACATCCCTTAAATGTTGCCTCCTTCCCCTTAAATGATGCCTCCTTCCCCTTAAATGTTGCCTCCTTCCCCTCAAATGTTGCCTCTTTCCCTTAAATGTTGCCTCCTTCCCCTTAAATGTTGCCTCCTCCCCCTCAAATGTTGCCTCTTTCTCTTTTAAAATGTTGCCTCCTTCCCCTTAAATGTTGCCTCCTTCCCCTTAAATGTTTCCTCCTTCCCCTTAAATGTTACCTCTTTCCCTTAAAATGTTGCCTCCTTCCCCTTAAATGTTGCCTCCTTCCCCTTTAATGTTGCCCATCTCCTCTTAAATATTGTTTCTACCCCTACATTGCATTCCCCCCCCCCCCCCCCCCCCCCCCCTCCCCCCCCTGTTATTCAATTCCCCCTCCCAACAGTTCTAAGTCGTGACATTCAGACTTATCTTATACCTATATATGTAGACAATAGAAACAGATAAAGATGAACCACCCTTTGTCTCACTGCACCCACAGTTGGCCATCTCTATAGATTTACAGATAGACTGTCACAAAGGTCTGAACCTGAATTTCCCTTCCTATCCCTTCAAAGTTCTATCTATTCCCTCTCTGTATTTCCCTTCCTATCCCTTCAAAGTTTTATCTATTCCCTCTCTGAATTTCCCTTCCTATCCCTTCAAAGTTCTATCTATTCCCTCTCTGTATTTCCCTTCCTATCCCTTCAAAGTTCTATCTATTCCCTCTCTGTATTTCCCTTCCTATCCCTTCAAAGTTCTATCTATTCCCTCTCTGAATTTCCCTTCCTATCCCTTCAAAGTTCTATCTATTCCCTCTCTGTATTTCCCTTCCTATCCCTTCAAAGTTCTATCTATTCCCTCTCTGTATTTCCCTTCCTATCCCTTCAAAGTTCTATCTATTCCCTCTCTGTATTTCCCTTCCTATCCCTTCAAAGTTCTATCTATTCCCTCTCTGTATTTCCCTTCCTATCCCTTCAAAGTTCTATCTATTCCCTCTCTGAATTTCCCTTCCTATCCCTTCAAAGTTCTATCTATTCCCTCTCTGTATTTCCCTTCCTATCCCTTCAAAGTTCTATCTATTCCCTCTCTGTATTTCCCTTCCTATCCCTTCAAAGTTCTATCTATTCCCTCTCTGTATTTCCCTTCCTATCCCTTCAAAGTTCTATCTATTCCCTCTCTGTATTTCCCTTCCTATCCCTTCAAAGTTCTATCTATTCCCTCTCTGTTTTGCAGGGATGCAGATTCAAATTTTTGCCAGTCGGACATTTCATCTTTGACCCAAAAAGACGAACCCGGAAGTAATTTTTTTTTACGAATAAAGTATGAGAAAGTATTACTATTTGTTGGTTCTTCATTCATTGCATACTATTAAACATAACACGAAAGCAATTAACGATAACTATTAATTTATCATTAACATGCATAAAATGGTTCATAATTTAAAATCAATGTTTATATCAACTACGATTTACCGACATTGCTAGTTTGAGGGAGTTTACACAAGCGAGTTTACAAGCGAATTTGCGTCAAGATGGACGAGAAAATTCAAATAATTTAATTGCACATAGGTCATCAAAAGTTCAAATCATGGACCAAATGATATGTACCTTCTAAATAATCATTTTAAATTCAAAGGAACTCGTTTTCAATAACGATATAATTTACGTAAACTCACAACTCGGCAGAGCACGTGGTCCAAATATTTTCCATACGACTATTTCCTATTCCAAATGTAGTTACGAATTTGAACTTATTCTAATAAGATTACTTTTATATTTTATTTGGAGACATATTTCGCAATTGTAAATGAATAATTATAAAATAAAAAGAACTACTGTAAACGCAAGAGAAATTGGAGTTTTTAAATTAGCATACCTCTTTATAACGTGTGCCATCATGTAAATGCGAGCGCGTGTTCGTAGCGTCATACAAACGATGTTTGACTACATAACGTCTTGTGAATTATTATTGCTAATTATTCGTTTTTTGATAGGTTTATTTATTTTGAATTTGTATAATAGCTTTACCATACATCGATATTGATCTATCATATTTTGTTACAATATGTTACCTATGTTTTATGACTGAGAAATTATTAAATTTATCGAGATTCAAAGTAGCAAAATCTTAATCTGTAACAAATTCATGAATCACCGGTACGGTGAAGCCACACGTTCAATGTTTATCTTTGACAAAAAAAATTTTCAATGCGATGTTAATGAAATCATTTTCGTTAATAATTTTGTGAAATGGGTCACATCTTTCAGTCACTAAATGACACTGAAAATATCAATTAAATATCAAACGGTAAGTGTTTTTTCTGCAGACAATTATAATTTACTGAAGATAATGATGATTGATGTCGTGCCTCGTGCTGTGAAGAATAAATGTGACTTCTTGACTGGATCAACGTATTTCAATTTCATAAACAATTATGACCGACACAAGCAGGGCGGTTTGCCTTTATTTAATGCTTGTAAGTTTAGTTTTCCCAAGGACGTATATCACAATTTCTTGGTTTTCCTTTTATTTTCTGCAATCGGTCAACTGATGTCCGATAGGTAAATTTTCCATTCGGTCAAACTGGATTTACAATCGGACATGTCCGGCAAATAGACCGATTTCTGCATCCCTGCTGTTTTGCTCCATGTTTCTCAAACTGTCCGTAACTTTCCTGCCATCATCCAAATTGTCAAATTATCATCATAGAAAATCTTCTTTCTAACATTCTTCCAATCTGGCTCACTATCGTAGCAAATCTAGAGTCAAATACCATCCTCCCAACTTTAACACCCTGCTCCCTCCCCCCCTCCCCTCCCTCCCTAAAACCACTCCCCCGAAGATAACTTGGCACTTCTGATAACAGTTACATATACAAACTTGCTGAATAGGTGGGCGTCCTATACTGTACATTTAGTGTCACTGTTAGTTATTGCATAGACTTGCTCTGGGGATGAAATAAAATCAAATTCAGTATTTTTGATTAAGAAAATATCACGCTGGTCTCCTTTCCTTTATTTTCATTGGTCTCCATGTTCAGAACCTTATATAAGCTTGCTAGCCTTGATAAAATGTGATAGACTTGCTATGAATTGTTTTCAATAAGTATTTGGACGAGACACTAGGTTTGGCAAGGGTCAATTGATAAACATTCTTGGATTATTGTTGCTTTAAATTGCATTAACGGGTTAATAATTTAAGTTATGATTCCTGTAAGTTGGCAACCCAGAATAGCTTTAGCTTAGCATTGATTACATCAGTAGTTAAAGGGACGCTGCGTCGAGGATAAATATGAGATCAGGCTTATCCACTTTTGCTGTTTAACGTGTCTGGTACAGACAAATCCCCAATTTCAGACAATTGAAGTAATTTAAGTAATAAAAACTACGGTATGTTAACAGTGAAGCGAAGGGTAACTCATTAGCAAACACGTTAATCAGCATAGTGAGACTCATTTTTATCCTCGATGCAGTGTCCCTTTAAAGATTCAATATAATATGGAAGTAGGTTGAAATTATTCTAAAAACAGAGTGACCAAACGTCAAAAGATTCTTCTATTAAAATTCTGATTATCATTTTATAAACCTTCTGACAAGAGTATCATTAAGTACACATCAGACAAAGATTTTCTTCTAAATTCTGATAATAATTGTCCAAACCTTTGGTGTTTGATATCATTTAGGGACACATCAGACAAAGATCCCTTCTAAATTCTAATAATGATTGTCTAAACTTTTGGTGCTTAATATCATTTAGGGACACATAGGACAAAGATCTCTTCTAATTCCAAGTATAATTTTCTAAACCTTCCAACATAAGTATCATGAAGGTACATATCAGACAAAGATCCCTTCGAAATTCTAATAATTATTGTCTTAACTTACTGTGTTTAATATCATTTAGGGACACATCAGACAAAGATCCCTTCAACATTCTAATAATTATTGTCTAAACCTTTGGTGCTGAATATCATTTAGGGACACATCAGACAAAGATCCCTTCTAACTTCTTATAATTATCGTCTAAACTTTCTGTGTTTAATATCATTTAGGGACACATCGGAGAAAGATCTCTTCTAAATTCTGATTACCATTTTCTAAACCTTCTAACATATAAGTATCATTTAGGTACACATTAGACAAAGAAGGGGTGTTGAATTCCAAACAGATGGAAATTCATTTAACACGAAAGTGTCAAAAACAAATCCCCACACCTTACGAATATCATTTTTGTGAGAGTTTCATTAACAGAATACATATCACACTGTTAGTGAAGTATTAATTTCCAAATACAGTGGAATTCATTTAACACAAAAGTGTCAGAAATAGAACCCACAAAGCTTATGAATATCATTTTCTAGGTCCAGGGTATTTATGTATGATTGTTTGTTCCCTTTATGGGCGAGTTCACCGTCTGACATGTTTCATATCAGATCAAAAGCCAGATTCAGTTTATACACCATCAATATAGAACTATCAAAGCCATAAAATTATATTCCATTGTTCCATCTAAACTGTGAGACAAAAGAAATAATACCGTCTTTTCAATAGTGTCAAAAACAAAATACTGCTGCCAATTAGATTTTTTTTTTTTTATTATCCACAATTTCATTCATCAGGATATGATTCTTGTATTTTTGTTGTCAGTTCAAACGCACATGGGGTGCTGAAATCACTTATTTTCAAATTGGGTTTGGACACAATAATTGACATCTAAACTACAACATATCCTGTTAATAAAAGATTAATTGGGTCAAAATGATAAACCCTCTTGGACTTTGTTGACACATCACTGCTGTAGGATGTCCTAAAACAAGTAAAACAAATAATTTTTAAATCCTATTTTATTCTCTTATCTAACAACTTCAGAACATCACTAAATTTTTTAAAAACCCATTTCAAAATTTGTTTGCCTTGGTTGTGATTATTAAATCCAAAATTCTATTGATTATCTTAATTCAACGAAAATTCATTTCAATTCTAAAATATATTTTTTCTCAAATTATCAATTATTTCTAGTCTGTCTGATCAAGTCCCTCCAAATGAATCTTTAATTTTTTTAATTTTATATCATAAACTAAATAAACTATTTAATAAATAAATTAGTCTAAATCTATATTTCCTTTATTTCCAATTTATCTGATCTAGTCCCTTTGAATCTACGTTTCATATTTTCAATTACAACCAGCTCCCCTAAATCAATCGATTGATCGTGGTAGATCAGTGTCACCGACAAGCTGTTGTGGGGGCAGGATGACTCCGCTCATATTAATTGCATTAATTAGCATTTAATTATCCTCAACATGATGTGTACACAATAGTTTCATATCTAATTACTTATGTCAAAAATTATTCCTTTCAGAGACATTCTAAATGTATTGTGGTGTATTCAGATCAAATAAAAGAATAAGACAATTATAATTAATATTGATTTCCCTAATTAGAATTAAATTATTTGGAATTATGTCTGCACAATAGTTTTATATCTTATAAGTTGTCAAAAAGAAGTTCATTTCAGAGATCTTAATGTAAATGTATTCTGATAAAATTACAAAATAATTCAACCAATATTGATTTCACTAATTACAAGTCACAGTGGCCAAATAGGTTGGTGCCTTACTCTGACCAACAGCTTTAATGCCTATACGACCGTGACTTCATTAGCAGTGGGTGCCTGACTCAGAGGGTGTGATTTCGAATCCTGCAAAAGACAAAAAGTGCAAGAATTACTATTTCAGACAGGGTGATCCCAAATATAACAATGTTATACTTCAACTGGGCCCAGATTTTCAAAGATCACTTAGCACTAAGATAGTCAAAGTCAATGCTTATATTATATAGGGGACTTAAGTCTAACATAGAGCTGAGAGAGTTTTCGAAAATTTACACTCTTGCTCTGTTTTTTCCCTAGTATCATATCACGACAGTATCTATAACTGCACTGCAGTTTGTTTTAATAAACTATTTAATTAATTCATCAGGTTTATGTTAATCAGCTGGACACCGGTCACCTGGAACAATCCATGTCACAGCTGGACAGATGACTTCAGATAGCGCGGGTCAGACCAAACTTGACCGCCACATGTGACACCAGGGGATTGTTCGCAACTTCACTGCCATCGAATCGTTCCGTGTTTTAATATTGATGTCAGAGATTTGAAAAAGAAGGCCAATATCAGAAACCAAAGAGCAGTCTGAATCGATCTGAATTTCAGAGTTTGACTCCCGATCATACAAGATACAAATACAAAACAAATGTCATGGATAACAACTTCTTTACTGGTTCTCACAACGTTTCTGGTTTTGCACTGTATAAGTTTATTATAAGTATATTTGCTCAACAGCTGTGTATCAGTAAATATTACTTGTTCACTCATGAAGATATCCTTCTTTAATAAATTCATAATGTTTATACACATTGTGCAATAAACTTGCTTAAATATATTGCCAAATACCTTTTTTTTCAACTAAATTTTGTGAATGGAAGTACGTGTAACAAACTTGTTTTATCATGTCAGACAACATGCCGTTCACTAATTTCATATAAACGGTATTTCACAGAAGTGGTTTAGTTTTCTTTTAGATTTTGATTTTGATTGAGTATTTTGATCATTCTTTGGAAATAGTTTCAAATGAAATTTTTCAATTTTAATTTTTTATTACATAGATGTGGAAAATATTAAGTTGAGTATAAATTCTTGCAAATTAAAGAGTAAATTCATTAAAATCATTACTATATGCCCCTCCAATGGGATACATTTATCTTCTTGTTTGATTCAAATTTCAAATTGAACGAATCAATTCAATTTATTATCCATTACAGTAACGTATCAGCCCATTGACTTTAAAAGCCTATATACATAAAACAAATCTAATAACAAATCAACAAATTTACAAACAATATTAGGTGTATATCGGCAATAAATCAGCTTTCAACTTTCATAAATGAAAACGATAAAGTTATATCAAGACATATAGATATATGAAAAGTGTGATAACCGCTTACAGACCATTACAGTTGATAACTCTACAAATTATACATACAAATCATCAATTAGTCGGTTTACTGGGATTTAATTGCTGATATTACCCATATGTTACGTTATCTTTGATATCTACAAACGTGATTGGACCAACGTACTTCTACATAGATATACCCTATCCTAACAACTCTTTCTTTATCGTAAGTCATTAATGAGATTGAGTGATTGGAGAAATGGCTTCAGTTAAAAGCTCCGTATTGTTGTTAAAATCATCTCTTCGATGACAAAATAATATATTATGCATGAAGTTTGGACTCGAGGGAAACAGCTTTCGACTTTACTTTTAAGATTGACGTTTGATTGGACTAAAACGGTAATATTTTCTCACTAAAAGAGACTATCACAAGATTCAACTCTTTTGTGACCAAATTTGAGTAGTTTATCTATTCTGCCTTTTCCATTATGTCTGTGTAGTTTCTGTGTATCTAATCGTTTATGGTTGTTTTCGCACATAGATGTCAGTTAGTGTTGATAAAAACATCTCAAATTATAACAAAACAAGATGATGAAGCTGATTGTTTTTATTTTCAACCAGATATTGTGATACTTAATTGTCTTTATGCAAGTTTCATCAATCTACTTCCTATGAAGTAGTATACAGGTTCAAAACATATGGATAAGGTGCTAGATACAGATAGGAATAAAACTGAAAGGTACAAAATACAAATTTAAAGGGACTGTAGCACGTTTTTTTGTTGCACATTTTATTTTTTCCAATTTTATTTTTTCAAATCTCCCATTTATAATGATAGTTTATGTCACTTATATTTATTGTAGAGGGTATAACATCTTTTTACACAAACCAATTATCTGTAGTGGTAATAACGGCGTTGCATATATTTTGCAGCCATTTTAATGTGAACACATTTTATTATTTCAAATTATACAAAAACGATTCCATTGGCTTTACCAAACCATGCACAGGCATTTTTAAACTTGATTTTCCGAAGAGAGAAGGGTGTTGTACTATTGGTGACATTATCTTCAAATACATTTCATCGACATTTGAGCAAAAAAACGTGCTACTGCCCCTTTAATGCATGACAACACATTGTACATGAAGGCAGCTTCTTGAAATCAAGTGCCCCAAAAAAGATTAGAGAGGTTGAGAAATTAAGATTAAATTACAAATTACATAAATCAAAGCTTACTTGCAGTGCAAATATTTGTCTCATTTGGTCATCATGCCACAATCAAACATGGAAGTGAACTTCCATGTCAAATGTATTGTATCACATATTGTGTTGAACTGTGAAATGAAAATGAAAAAATGAGAAATAAAGATGAGAGAGGCTGACAAGACAGTTTAAAAATATGAAAAAAAATCAGAACGATTCCAAAAGTAGAGCATTTGCATCAAATGTGCATTTGAAATACCATAAATTTTATTTATACTGTATCTAAATGTTCTTATTTTTCAACAGATATAACTGTATCTATATGATTTTTCATTACTTTCACGATCATCACGAACATCATTTCTAATCCTTTATGCTATATGTAAATAATCTTCGGCTTTCTTATTTTTCAACAGATTGCATCTAAATTATATAAATTTCCATTATTCTCATGATCAAGACCCACCAAAAGAAATTAATAAGAATCATTTCTAATCCTTTTATATAAGTGATGCAGGTGTACCTCTGTTTCCACGAGTGAATATCTATTATGTCAAAGTCATCCATATTTGCTAGTCAAATCTGGTCAAGACATCAAACACTGTTATCTGAGTTACCATGGTTACGGAATAAAACCGGGATATCATAATGGAATCACTGACATCAAAGTACGAGTTGATTAACAAACCAGACTCCACCTAGTCAGGTGGATCACATAGTTCCGTCTGAAGAAAAGTCTTGTTGCGATAAGGAAATATAAAAATTGTCAGAATCATGCCACATAGATAAAATGGCAATAGGACTCATCCAAAAAAGTAGAAGAATTTGTACTATTGCAGAGAGTGCAATTCCAAATATAACATTGTTACAATTTGTTTTTTAGAATGCCACTTAGATCAAATTTCAAAGGACTCAACCCAAACAGTACAAGAATTGGTACAAGAATTGGTACAAGAATTGGTACAAGAATTGGTACAAGAATTGGTACAGGAATTGGTACAAAAATTGGTACAGGAATTGGTACAAGAATTGGTACAGGAATTGGTACAAGAATTGGTACAGGAATTGATATAGGAATTTGTACAGGAATTGGTACAAGAATTTGGTACACAAATTGGTACACGAATTGGTACACGAATTAATACAAGAATTTGGTACAGGAATTGGTACAAGAATTGATAAAAGAATTAATACAGGAATTGGTACAAGAATTGGTACAATAATTGATACAAGAATTGATAAAGAATCGGTACAGGAATCGGTACAGGAATCGGTACAAGAATTGGTACAAGAATTGCAGTTACTATTGCAGATCGATAGTGTGATACGAAATAAAACAATGTTACTTTTACAAATAACAAAATCTTCTTGAAACAGAAATAAAAGATCCTGAAATTATTTCCATTTTCTTCAGAGGCCTATATGAACAACTAGGTTCATTCAAGGATTAAGATAGAATCTCTAAATACTTGGTTCATTCTAGTGGATTTGAAATTTGAGATTTCACAAATACATTAAAGATCGACTTGTATCTTTATTGTCTACTAATCAGACATTAATTGTTTTCTAAAATATTTTCTTAGCATGTAGCAAGTCCACAAGAAGAAATCAAATATAATTTTAAACGCTACAAACATGGAAAAACATCTTTTCACAGCATTTTCTTTAGATATTCATTTACTCAAGTAAGCGATATGAAATTGGTGAACGAAATATTAGCCAAAAAATGAGGATCTAACGGGAAATGCAAAATAAACTTCATTAACAAGGCTTCCAAGGAAACCAAATTTCTTCTTTCTTTTTTTTCACAATTTGATTACAATAACGTCCTTAAGAAATGCATCAGTTGTTGATTTTCCATCCAGGTTGACCAGCGGCAAAAAGTAATTATTTTATGATGCTGAGACGTGCTTTTCCCATTATCCGTATCATATGGCCTGGGGGGTAATACTGGGATTTATTACCCAGTAATTAATAACGGTGACCACTCTCTCAAGGAGATTTGGTATTGTTTTACGAACACTATCTTGACTCAACGTGAATTATCACACTGTACTTCTATTGTTACGACAAATTATGCAACACTTTTCTCTGACTAAAATATTGTTTTATTTAAGAAGTTTGTGTTCGAATTAGAAATGAATTTTTATTTACGCTATAAGAAGTTTGTGATGAAATTTTAATTAATTTGAATTTTTAGAATTTTGTTGAGAATTTAGAAATTATTTTAAAACTGTTAATTCAATAAAGTTTTTATGATTATCCGCATTCACAGATTAAGATATTACTTATGTAGAAATATTCCGAAACTATCAACAGTACTTCACTTCACTCTCTGTCAGCTAATAAGTGGAGGTGGAATGTGCAGATACACACTTAGATAAATAGATAATATTTTAAGAAAAACTCTGAAACATTCAAAACATTTATCTCCCAAAGATAATCATTAGTACAGAGTTTGTAAATCGTAAGTTACGCAGTCTGAGGTGTTAATACTGTGTTTACACCACAGATAATTATCAGGGTGTGGATTTAGCTGCAAGATTCCCTACATTTAATTCTAAGTAACACAAGATTTGCAATAATGTATTTAGGGCAAAAATCTTAAACATCTAAATATTATCTCTTTTCATATATTAGTTTAGCTGTAAGTTACATAGTCCAAGGTGAAAATATTGTCTATTTCGGACAAAACTCTTAAACATCCAAATATTGTCTCTTTCAGATAATGATCAGTGTACGAGTTTAGTCGTAAGTTACGCAGTCCGAGGTGTTAATACCGCGTAATGCATTGTTTTCACAACATGGTGTCAAACTGAACAAACAAACCAACCATGCAGAAACCATTATCAAAACATGGGATTCAAACACAGCACTTGAGGCAAGAGCAAGTTAACAGTTATTACACACAAGTGTTTCACGGTTTCCTGTTTGTATAATGCATTGCGTAAATATCTCCGTCCTATCTTATCTCACAGTGATAATGAAGTTATAGAACATGTCATCTTTAGTACCAACTGTCTTACAGTTATAGATTTAGAGGGAGGAGGAGAAATGGGGAGGGGGGAGGGGGCAAAGATGGGGGTAGGAGAAACAAGAAATGGATAAAGATTATAAGATGAATAATTAAAGTAAAACAAATATTAATGAGAAAAAATAACTTATTTATTTTGAGCAACATGTATATGATTGATTGACTTAATAAATTATGGAGGGGAGGAGGGGAAGCAGGAGAAAGGGGAGGGGAAGAAAAGGGAGAGGAGAATAGGAAAGGATAGGAAGAACATTATAATGATATAATAATATACAATAAAATTAAGACAAATACCAGTAAAACAAATTGTATTTGTATATTTTAGGGATCATGGTTATTCATCACCAACTAACATAGACGAAAACGTTAGATGTATCATTTGATGGAGATTGGCCTTATATCCACTTCTAAAGGTCTTTGTAAATCAAAGTTAATCCAATCAAATATATATATATATATCAATATCTTCATCTAGGTCTCGTTAATTTTCTCAAAACAAAATATTGAAATTAATTTTGATGTACTAAGAGGAATAGATGAAAATTTAAACTTTTTGCTTTACACTGTATGTATAAGTTCAGCAACTTTGGATGCCCTCAGCAGGCATGGAGTTAAGAGTACCAGAAAGGGTTATCTCATGACAACAATTAAAATGCATTTGGGTAACTCAAAATCAGACCCCCCACATTCAGTATTGTCTTTGGTCAGAACCCATAGGCAGCCCTGAGGCAAAGCTAGGGACCAAAATAAACCATTCAACTCAAAGTAAAGACCCTTTAACTTTATGACACAGTAATCAGAATTGAAATATGTCTCTGAAATTTTGATAAAAACTTTCAAACTTGTTTGTCTTAAAAACTGCATCTTAGCCAAACATGATATCCTCCTGAAAATCAAGTTTAGTTTTGGTTTTCAAATTGCTACTTTCCAATATTTGATAAAATGTCCTATAAATCTAGTCTAGTTTCATAAACTTGAACTTGTTATAATGCATTCACAACTCAAAGCTGGAACATCCATTTTTATTTCCATCAAATTTCCTGTTTGAACTTACCCTATAAGACAGAAACCTTCACAGTAGCTTTGATGGAAGGATAACAAAAGCAGCAAATCTCATAAAAACCTTACTGCTTTCAAAAGAAGCCTCACAATTAGTGGTAATTGACCTTTGCCCAGATAATAAACAAATTAATTATCACAATAACCATTCTTGGATCTGCTGTCAAGCTAATGGCTTAAAGAGAGGGTTCTATCGGGGTATTTTTTGTGGAAACGAAATTCAGGTGGGAATTCCCTTTTGCACACGGCACACAAGTGTGTGTTTTTTTATAAACGCTTTTATTTTACTTTTTACTACTTTATATTGATATTTCAGGAGATAATTAAACTTAATCCGAATGTAAAAACAAAAAAATAACCAAACAAAAACGAAGCCACTGATTGGCGCTGCAAGCGCCAAGGGGATTAACTCCATTGTTGTGATGGCGGCGACTGACTCGAGCGATCAAATTGACGAGATGCTTTTACATGTATGAACAATTATGTGATTATAGTGAGTTATTTTCACAAGGAATTAAGAAGTTTTGACACTAATGCCTCTAAGATAATGACGCTAACTCAATATGACACTGAGGAAGAAACTGGCTTCAATCAGGGTTTCGATTATAACCTGTTGTTCGCTCTCCCCATCATCCTCACGTTCACAGATCGCCAAGTAGTGTTCAAGACATATATTTTGCTATCAACTTCAAGTGGGATTACCTAGATATGATTCAATAAGAAAATAAGAATGAGTAAGGTTGGGCGAGGCCGACCTCGAAAACACGAGGATATTTCGCCCGTGAGTAGAAGACGGGAGAGAAATGCTCAGCGAGTCTATTTGGGAGATCTTTCAAACAGATGGATTGAGCTGAAAACAGCACTGGTATTGACGGATATTCAACTTGCAAGACACCTTCTAGATAACCATGATGTGACCTGTCAATGCAAGTAAGTATGAAAATAATTTATCAACGTTGAAATGTTTGTGATATCTACTACATGTCATATAACAATTCATACTTTTCAGTCTTCTGTCTGTATGACTGCAGTACAGTAGACATATATTCATAGTGCATGCATACATAATTTTTAATTTTTGGGCCTGACATAAATTATCAGAACAATGAACCTAAAATTCTTGCCTAAAATTTGTAAACAATATTCAGTCCTGAAGTAATTCATGTCCAAATTAATCAATTATTTTTTCATTGATGTATTTATTTTTATTTTTATTTTTGCAGTTCTACCCCAGTACCTTGTGATCCATGGGACAGAAGCTCACAACAAGAAAGTCTTCAGCTGCCATCAGTTAGCACACCCCAGAAAAACAAAGATCTAGATGTTGTATCATGTGTTGCAGGTGAGCATACACTCTTTACATTGTATCTCAGTAACCTGGTATACTTCGCTCTAAGTTGAGTCTTGTCATGTTTATGTAATTTATTTCATACATTTCACAATAAGTATAATTGAAGTGTGACGATCAGAAACTTTGGAGGTTATATTATTCATAATGAATTGACAAGCAGTGTATCGATATCGTGATACTGAATGTGACAATATATACATCATGATTTATTTTGTGTATTGTGATAAGATAACTATTGTTGACTATTGTTTATCAAGAAAATATGTAGGTGATAGATAGATAATGTGATGTGTATCATATTGTGAAACTTGATAACCCCAGATTGGGTATCAAGATTATCAACATGATCCCGCCGAAGTGTTTATAATTTGTGGTTGTATTCATTCAGCTTTGCTAAGAACCATGGATTTTTTTTTCATGTCATTTCTCTATTTTCAGACTTGTCATTGATATCCTCATTGATGAGCTCTCCTACCAGTGACGAAAACAATGAAACTGCTGATCAACCTTGCAATGAGTATGTATATTAATGTATTCAATATCAAATAATATTTTGAATTTCAAGATTGCATATATTTTGTTATGTAAGACCGTTTACATGAATCATAGCTGATATTTGGCATATTTGTTGAATAACACGAGTTCGAATCATGTCAGGGGCACAGTAACTTTTTATGCAGTAGAGAACTGTAAGGTTTTTTATGCAATGTTACATTGTTGCAGCAAGGTTTGGGTGCAATGCTACACTGAACTTCAGTGCAGTATACCATCCATGGTTCACTAGTCCCAACCGGTACACGCAGGTTTCACGGCAATGCATAACCACACAACATAACAGGCTTTCTTCCTGCCATAATATGGGCAGCCATGATATAAGTAAAATTCAATGTTAAAACTCACCTGCATAACCTAATACTGTTTATGTCCATTTTCTCATTGAAATTTCTTTATCACAGACAATGCAGAGAATCAACGCAGACAGTTGCTGAGTTTACAAACCCGGGTCCAGATGTTTTGGATAAGACTGCTGACATAACCAGGTATGTATTTATTTGAACACATTATCATTTACAATTGTCTTATTAACTGGTATCATAGATAAATATGTATGCTCTTTGCTGTGTTTCACAACAAAGTATTATATCATTATTGTTTTTTACGGGTTGACCCAAGTGTTTACCCCCCTTACAGCTACTAAGACTATGATGATGAGTTAAATGTATTAGAAATGATAACTTTGTGTAAGCAGGCATATAGTTCATGATTTTCTCTGTGTTACAGTGCCACACTAGGAGAGAGCATCGACTCCATCAACAGCGACGATGAATTCCTGAACATGTCACTGCCGGACAGAGATGAAGATGCAATGCCCGGTTTAGACAATAGTACCAAATTCATGGACAATATTTCGACACAAAAGTGTATTGCTTTTGTTGATCCGCTTGTAGAACTTGTTAAGAATTGTATTGGACATACTTGTGAAAACTGTAAAACCAATTTGGTTTTTTCATACACAATGAGAGCTACTGCTCTTATGGTCACTTGGAAGTGTCAAAGAGGGCATTCAGGCAGCTGGTCTTCTCAACCCAAAATCGGTTCCATGTTTGCTGGTAATCTACAGCTGGCCGCTGACATCCTACTCACTGGCAACAGCTACGCAAAAGTTGCAATGCTTTTCTCTTACATGAATTTGGGCTGCGTCAGCAAGTCCTATTTCTACAATGTACAAAGATTCTATGCTCTTCCTGCAATTGAATCTTACTGGGCATCGATGCAATTGGACATTCTCAGTAAGCTGAGAAAAAGTGAATCACCGATCATACTGGCTGGAGACGGACGTAACGATTCACCAGGACACAATGCGCAGTATTGTACTTACACCATGATGGATGTGGATACCAGACAGATTGTCGGTCTAGAAATAGTCGACCTTCGGGAAGCCCCAAACAGCGTCGCAATGGAGAAAATTGGCTTCATACGTTGTATGGACTACATCACCAACATCATCTCTGTTACAGAAGTTGTCACTGACCAAAGTTCATCAATTGCCCTGACAATGCGTAAGTGTACAGACATTCATTGGAATGCCAAATTTATATTTTTTTACAAAAAGTCATGGAAAAGTAAGCAATGTATACATAGTGTATAAAATCCCCCCAATTGTTTTTATCAACATGGGTAACTAAGTAATGTAATGTAATGTATTAAATGTAATGTAATTCAGATATATTATTTATGATTTGCTTTTTTTTGCAGGAACAAAGTTTCAAAACATCAAACATCAGTGGGACGTGTGGCACGCTGCTAAGAACTTGGAGAAGAAACTGACAATGGTGAGATATTTTGAGAGTTGTTAAACTAAACTATCTAAATTTGATCATATGTACAGCTACATACAGCAATTTTGTACTTCTAATAATTTTCATGCTGCAGTATGAATAAATTTCAGTCCAATAACATTTATCACTCTCTATTTGACAACTTCCAAACACAAGGCATAACTCTTGCCAGTCTGCATTAGTGGTTGATTTAAGTCTTGCAGTATTTCCCTCGCTTCGTTGTGCCTAGATAGTGAAGCTCTGCACCAGAAATGCATAGTGGGTCTAGATTTCTAAGGAAATACTGCAAGGCCTAAATCAGCCAGCAATGGAGACTGGCAAGAGTTATGCCTTTATTTGATGTCTCCTGACACATTTGTGTTATGTTGTATTTATAGTAAATGTTTTGTTTCAGCTCGGAAATACCAAGAAGACGGCTATTATACGGACTTGGGCTCCTTCTATCCGGAACCACTTCTGGTACTGCTCTAAGATTTGTGAAGGCAATGAGGATTTATTGAAGGTAACTATTTGTGTCTGGTATTCCACATACATGTTATATGTTCAAATTGAGTAGACAGATGAGTAAATTATAAGATGGCACACTCATATATATGATATAATTATTGAATAACTGATGTCTACTATAACTTATCTAAGTAAACATATTCTACTCCTGATTTTTTTCAAACAGGAAACATGGATGAGGATCCTGCAACACGTGTGTAACAAACACGAGTGGGCCGTCAGTGAGCACACACCTGGCAAGTGCGCACATGCACCTCTCAATGCCAACGACGACAAAAAGCCTTGGTTTGACACCAACAGCGAGGCCATGGACATCCTCCGAGGTGTTGTGATGGACCGCAGACTGATGGGGACCATGACCCACTTCACCAACTTTCGGTAAAAATGATTTCCTTCAGTTTCAGAAATATAATTTAATTTCCTTATATTTATTCAATCAAAATTTGTCTGTATTGTTATCATAATTAAAGACACTTTTTCTTAAAAGTAGAAAATTAATTAAAAAATATTATAGCCAAAGAAAGGTTACTTGCTTCTATGAACTTTTTTTTATAAGGGACTCTATTTTGTTTTTAGGCACACTGGTATCCTGGAGACGTTCCACAACCACCTGCTGATGTACTGTTCCAAGAGACAGTCCTACCAGTAAGTGAAAAGTCTATTATGAAACAAAACCGCTACCAGATAAACTCAGCATAATTCTTAATGTTATGTCATATACCTGTATAATTTAATCATTTGAATAAATTTTGTTCATTGATAAAATCGATATGGTCGACATACTATCAACAGTATGTCTGCTTTATGTGGTTAAAAATGGATGGATTCATCACTATCGCAAGTTTTCATAATAATAATTCTTTCTTACACAACAGGTTTCCTGGCTACCGCTCACGCAATCTATTGGCTGCAATAGACTACAATCACCATGTGAACAGACCTGAGCTCTTGAACCAAAATGGAGAGACAAGGTAAATAGAAATGTGAATGTGAATAAATGTGGGATTGTATGGTTGAGGATTGTCAGCGAAATTCCATATTCAATCGTTGGAATAACACATAGTAATGAAACTGGTATCATAGCATTAGTCTGTCTTGGCATTTAATCAGGAAGGTGATGTTACAAAGACTTCATTGTATACCTAAAGATTCTCATCTTTTGAAATGTGCCTAACCTACAAGCAATAAATTTTTTTGCTATTTTTTCAGTCAGACTCCAAAATACAACAAGAGGTCAAAGACTTGGAGTGTTGCACCAGTGAAGATCAACAAGGGCTATGCATACAAGTATGACCTGCAGTGCCTGATCTTCGAAGAAAAGGCAAAGGATCTTCTTCCAACGAACAGGAGTTGCCAACGAAGGGAAGATGACCCTAGACGAATTGCCCCGTCAATTGCCAAAGTTGCCTGTCCTCCGAAAGATGAACTTGTTCAAAAGCAAATATCGAGATTCTAGATGTACATGTTAACCATGAAAGAATGAATAACCTAGTTGTCAACTTATTTATTGAACAAACTAGAATGAGGTCACTGTCAAGAGTAAAATGTTTTTATTACAATTTTTCACATGTACACTTACATGCTTACATGTCACTCACTGTGTATATGGCATTTGACAATTTCATGTGAACCCTTTAAAAGTTATCGGATTATATATACACAGACTGGTGTCTTCTCATTCAGAAATGAATATGAATATATTTTTTGATTTACAAGAAATTATTGTCAATGGTATCTAGAGACATAACTGTCCAAGGACTTGCATGCATTTTCCCCATGTGTGAGCAGACATTACTTAAACATTGAACTAAATCCATGATGTCTGTGATGAATTATCATTACAAGTTGTTTTTTTTTTTTTTATTTCTTCCCAAAGGTTACAAAGTTCAGAAAACAATTGCAATGTGTATACAATATATAATAGATATATTGACTAGGAGCTTTTTGGATCTATATATGTACATCAATTTACCTTGAGCTGAAAGGTGTCTGTCTAAAAACAGAAACGTTAATAGTTGAATATTGGAATTAGTGCTTTCCAGTTTTTATCAAATTTGTTCATTTCATTGTTTCTTTTGAAAATGTATTTCTCAACAAAATAGATTTCTTTAAGGTAATTACTGTGAATCTTGGTTTTGAATTTTTTCTATTACATAAGTTGATATATTTCTGGGCAGAAATAATAATTTATCAAAACATTGTTGTATAATGTGACAAACCAAAACAAACTATTTTCAGATTGTAATTATTTTGGTAAATAATTATTTATCCAAAGTTCATTCCAGGAAGTTGTGGTTATACTGCATTCCCAATATACATGACAAATGCTCCCAGAAGCATCATTGCAAAAACTACATAGATCATTGTCAACAAGATTCATTCTCAACAATTCTCTTTTTGTATAAATAACTCTTTGTAGAAATCTATATTGAAAATCAATAAGTTTAACATCCTTCAAATCCTGTCTATATGAGTTAAATATATCTTTCCAGTCAAATTCACAGTCAATAAAATCATTTCCCATTTTTTGTTTATGGAAATCAACTTATCATAAAAGATTCTAGATCCTGTTTTGATTTCAAAATATTTCTTGTAAATACTGGTGTATAATAGGTAGGAATAATTCTTGTACATTTTATAAAAGATTTCCAAAAGTGGGGGAATATTAAGTAGATAATTACATGTTGATGAAGTATGTATAACATGGATTTGGGACACACATCAATTATCATGTGGTAGTAGCAAATTTACAAAATACAGTACGTTTTAATACAAGTGATTTGATGTTGTATACATTGATAGATTGGTGTATTCTTGTTGCTCATTATATTACAAAGAAAGTGATGCTATGGAATATTTCGAAATGTTTATACATCATTATGGCACTTGGCACAAATAAACTGTATCAATCATCCATTGTTTTCTTTCATTTCCAAAATCACAAGCGACCAGGACGAAATCCTGTGTAGTTTCCATTGTCAGCTGGGTATTGTTGTCTTATTTTAAGAACAGTACACGATGGAACAACTTTCCTCTCTCCTGAACGAAGAACTCCATATCTCATCAAGATAAACTGTCTGTACGCTGTGTGACGAAACATCCTGTTGTTCCTCTGGTGATCATAGGCATACAAGTCATTCCTATAGGCCCCTGCTGCATCCAGTACGTCTTCGTCCATCACTACGCGCTGAAACTTTCCTGTGGCTGTCACACACTGTCCTCTCTTTTTAATGCAGCATCTATTCTCGATGTTGGTTGGCATTGGTCTGCAATTGCCACAATGACACCATCGAGGCAACACGTCTTCAGGGGGTGGGTTTGGAGGCTCTGAGGACGTCATTACTGTCTGGTAGGTTTCCTTGTCCTGCCATATCAGCTTTGTGAGTAGGCTACGTCTGCTGGTCTCATCCAAGTTATCTAAGAAATTCTGAAATGGAGATGTTTAATATAAGAATAGTAATAGCCTTAGTATAAATACTTGTTTTTTTTGTTTTAAAATACAAAAAGATTGAAATCAATGATTACTGTTATATTGGTATCAAATATGTAGATATGACAATAACATTGGAGTGATCTGCACCATTTAAACCCTCTTTTACATAATGGAGTTGAATTTATTAATCTTCATGAACAAAAACTTTTAATTACCTTTATTTTCAATAATCCTTCAGTTGATGGTTCTTCATTAGTATTTGGTATGGGCGTTGCAGATTGAGATGTGCCAGTGGTTGTGGTAGATGTAGAAGTAGATGTGGACGTAGCAGATGTACGAGTGGCAGACTTGGATGTGGATCTGGCAGATGCTCCTCTACATTTCGGTCTGGCAGATGCAGGCTTGCATTTCAGTCTGGTGGATGAAGGCTTAGGCATGGAAGGATGTGTCGATCTGTCGGATCGGGCTTTGGGTGTTTCGGTTGACAGAACTGGGGATGCTACAGGTTGTTGGCGAATTGGAATCTTTGACAGTCTACCATTGGTCATCTGCTTACGAACCTTGGTTGGAATTTCTGGTACCTCCACATGATGAATCCTCTGGAAATAAGCATTGTCTTTATTATATAAGTAAATCACAAATAGTGGTTGCTCAGAATTTTACAGGACTGGTGACTTGTAGTATTTCTCTGTAATTTCTCAAAGCAGACAGGCAGGGAAATAGAGAATCTCACCAAAGTGCCTTAAATTATGACAATTATTATTATATATTGATTATTATTATCAGCACAAGTTGATCAAGCTTATTTTCATCAACTCCTGTTCAGATAATTGATTTCAGAAGTCATGATGGTGTCATTCCTCATTGTACATCAATGAAAAGGTGATATTACTTGCCAGTGTAGGATACTGCATATTTATACAGAAATATTAAAGTAGTGTAAAAGCGCCACATTATGACGTCGCTTTCCCTCGTTTTATACAAAATTGTTAACTCGTTTAATAAAAAATGGAATTAGATAGAAAGTCATTTAGTATCCTATATATATCACACAAGCTTCACTGACGGCATATAGAACCTGGCATATTTGCTTATTTGTAGCATTACCAGATAATAGAGTAAATATTATATATGTTGTATTTTGTACCAACCTTTCTGTCAGTATAGTTGCCCTCATGTGGTTTCATGAACTGAAAGTAATAATTAAATAAGCATCAAAATCACACAACACAAAGTCAAGATGAATGAGGCATTATTGCTTGAACTTTTACAAAAAATAATTAACTGTAACCACACTCAAGATGTCACGTTGTAAAGAAACTAGTAAGTAAATATTGATAATTATTTAATTTATTTAATGAAATGAAATTTGTTATCTAAACTAGACAAATGTTAATATTCCTTATTTTCATAACATAACGCTGTGATCGTTCTAGGCATGTTGATATATATACATATATTTATTTGACTTGAGAGTAAATATAAAAAAAAGTATTTAAATTATTGTAGGTTATACTTAGGTTATAATGTTGAAAATCACATGAATATAAATTATAAGGTGCGTAGGTATACGGCTATACAGTACATGTCTTTTGAAAAGGAATATAATACTTACTTCAAAGCAAATGTCTTCGTCGATCGTAGAATCAACACGGTTCGAGCATGGAAGAAGATGACCACATCTGCATAGACTGCTACAGTTTTGGTTGCGCTGCTTGCAAGGACAGGCTCCACGTTTCCCAGTCCGAGAACAGGTGTTGTTGCAGTGACAGCTCGCCATGTTCGCATTTGAGGAACACACGCATGTTTACCTCTATTTATACCTTCAGCGTACATAACCCTGTGGAAAGGCCCAATTCCCCTTCTCCGATGACACTGACACATGACAGCGTCTGTTCATTGCCCCTCTCAGCGTCTCGCCCATACGACACTCGTAATACAGACACGATCGACGCCATATTGATTAGATTTTCCGCGTTGCATTATGGGAAGGGAGTTTTCCGCATGCTATAAATAGGTTTAGCTCTTTCATGACGCGCATACGAGCGCGGTAGCTAAAAATAACTCAATTAGCATTTTAAGCTCGCGCTGTGGAAAGGCGATAGAACCCTCTCTTTAATTAATACCCCCGGGCATCAAGCTCCACTAATTGCCCATGAAAATGAGAGGCAAGCTAAGTAGATGATTGGCTGTTATGGATGTAAGCCTTTTTCTCATTGGTTGATTGTTTTGTATTGGCACTTTTGATTGGTTATTGTGCATTATACTAATGATGCACTGTAGACATGCATGCAGGCAGATCGACAATCAGTTTCTAAATATATACTACCGTAATAGTTTATTTCCTTTTAAATATTCATTCCTCCCTAACTATTGTATTTTTAAAAAATATACAATTGGCACCAAAATCAAATTACTCTAAAATATACTTATGAATAGGTACCAATATAACATTCTGTTTTAGTAGTGAAGAAATGCAACACCGGTGAATCAGAATCAGGTGCCAACTACCAAAACTGAACATCTCTTCAAAATCCACACCCTCAGTCAGGTACCAATATAACATTCTGTTTTAGTAGTGAAGAAATGCAACACCGGTGCATCAGAATCAGGCGCCAACTACCAAAACTGAATGTCTCTTCGAAACCCACACCCTCAGAGTCAGGCACCTATATCCGGTTCTGTTTTAGTAGTGAAGAAATGCAACACTGCTCACTGATAAACTCCCCCCTGATAAATCATAACAAGGAAAGCACTCTATAAACATGTTAACTTTCTCCACATGTCTCTTTGAAACCCACACCCTCAGAGTCAGGCACCAACCACCAGCACTGAATGTATAGCACACTGTAACCACTCAGCCTTCTTGCTGTTTTAGCCCCTGATAAATCATCCCAAGGAAAGCAGTGTATAAACATGTTAACTTTCTCCACATACCTTGCCCTTGCTGGCTCTCTGAAATATCCACCTATGTATTTATCAATCTCAGAGCCCCGCCAATCCCAGAATTCCATAGTGATAGCTGAAGGGACAGGTGTAAATATTACAGGAATAACCCCATATATTCACCGGCGAGCAAGGTGCTTGTCTCCATACATGGGATATATACCTGTTGTCTGGAGTAAAGGTGTATATATCATTGACGTACATAAGTATCTCTTGTGTATATACCGTTTATTTTTGTAAATGTTTGTGTGTAAAAATGTTGAATTCAACCAATGTACATGTGTTATGTTTATTCAAATATGTTTATTAATTTCTTTTATTCAAGATTATTTTATGTCAGAATCTTAGAATGTATGATATCATTAGGAGTTTATTTTAGGAAATATTTCAAATGGTTCTTTTATATGTTTTTAAGGACAATTTTCATATACAGTATTTCTTATCCCCAAAGTATGTTTAATGTTATAATTAAAGGTTACCCACACACTGAAATCAATTGTAATATGTTTTTATACATAACCAAACTTCACTGACAATGTAACATTGTTTGATTACTGTAAATATTTATTGGATTTTTTACAAATAATTTAGTTGGTTTACCGATTATCCCACTATGATTTTGACAAAATAGTAGGAAGAAATACAACTCAGAATCCCTAATAAAAGATTTTTTAGGCAAGATCTCTAACATTAAAAAAAAGAAGAAAACTTATTATTTTTAAATGTACGTATTATTGCGTCTGTTTGCTTTCTTGACATTTTTTATTTACGTTAGAGCAGAGTGGTTTTTTTTCCCCTTCTGCCGTAAATCAAGTTACTTGGTATTAATTTTGACTGGACTACATTGGAGTTAAGTAAAATGTTACTGAAACGACTAAAATATAATAAATGCTTTTCTTTCTCTCATGTGTAATGTTTTTTTTCACACTGATCGACATAAGAATTGTTGGTATAACATATTGTCAGCCAACAAGATGTTTTTATACACAAAATATTCTAGCTGTCAAAGTGTAAAATATATAAATTTTAGATTTGGTGTAAAAAGAACAGGTTTATATTAATATTGCAAAATATTGTTACAACGTCCGATGTGTGGTGTTATTTTCAGGTGAAAATTTTGTAGTATCAAATGAAAAGAAAGAAAAACGTTTTAGATTTCAAAGGAACTCTTATCTTATCTGACATATTTTTCAGATGTAAATTCTGTTGGAAAACACCATCAATTCAATGTGAACCTGGGTGGAATGTTTCTGCACTGCTTCTTGGAAACGTGAAGCTATTATATCGTTTAGTGCGACGAAGGATGTTGAATTGAAAATAATAGATTATTTTATTTCTTTGTTTGTTTATGAGTCTTGTTTACTCAAGACGCACTTGATGTTCAGAATATAAAACTCTCACTTAGTGATGAATTATAAGAACAGGATTTAGATAAATGTAAAATAGTTTCTATGTTTTATTACAAAAAAGCTGTGTACATCATGGTGTTATTTTTCTTCTTTTTTTTTGCTTTAAAAAAAAAATATAAACAATATTCTCTTGTCAGTGATACCGTATGCTCTTGTGGAAATGCTTTTGGTTTTTCCCTATTTATTCTACAATCTACAATCAGAAATAAAATCTGAAATATTTCGATGCAACATTTTTGCAGAGCTATGAAAAACAAGGAAAAAATATGGTTGAAAGTAGATATAAGGTCTAAATATTACATATATTTGAAATAATTTCATTGAAATATATTAGCATGCTTTGAAAATTTTTCTTAAATACAACTAACTTGAATGTAGGAGATCGACATATACGTCAAAATCAAACATATATCTGAAATATTTTCAATGTAGTGCTTTCCAGCCATACTGAAATAGAATATGCTTGTATAGTAGATATGATGTCTTGAATAAATATATCTCTCTTCCCCCATTCTGTGCCACCCACTGATCCCAGAGCAATAATATTACCGACCCCAGTTAGAAAAATACATGTGTTATTTTTCTTTGATAAGTACACCAATGAAAATAATTTGTTTAGACTGTGCATGCTTTTCCCCCGAATAACATCACTGACTGGACATATGTCTCAGTTTAAACATGAAAGGCAGTTCTGTGTTCTTGATATAACCTATTATTCAGAGAAATAATGGAGGATTGTTATAATGTTGCACAAGCTTATAATGAAAGATTGACTTGTCACTCTAAGTCTAACATTTAGCCTCTGAAATGATTTTTTTGTAAAATTTGAAAATTTGAAAAAGATAGGATAAAAAGGAGCCCCTGAGATGTGTTCTTAAAACTAAGCTAACAAGTCTTGTTGTAGAATGGCCCTGGTACCTAAAAATTAAGGGTCCTGGATGACAGACTATAATCACTCAGGTTGAATAAATCACTCCTGAATGGTTGACTAAATAACTCCTGAATGGTTGAATAAATTACTCCTGAATGGTTGAATAAATTACTCCTGAATGGTTGACTCAATTACTCCTGAATGGTTGACTAAATAACTCCTGAATGGTTGAATAAATCACCCCTGAATGGTTGACTAAATCACTCCTGAATGGTTGAATAAATTACTCCTGAACGGTTGACTAAATCACTCCTGAAAGGTTGACTCAATTACTCCTGAATGGTTGAATAAATTACTCCTGAATGGTTGACTAAATCACTCCTGAATTGTTGACTAAATCACTCCTAAAAGGGTGAATAAATTACTCCTGAACGGTTGACTAAATCACTCCTAAAAGGGTGAATAAATTACTCCTGAACGGTTGACTAAATCACACCTGAATGGTTGACTCAATTACTCCTGAATGGTTGAATAAATTACTCCTGAATGGTTGACTAAATCACTCCTGAATTGTTGACTAAATCACTCCTGAGCGGTTGACTAAATCACTCCTAAACGTTTGACTAAATCACCCCTGAATGGTTGAATAAATCACACCTGAATGGTTGACTTAATTACTCCTAAATGGTTGAATAAATTACTCCTCTATGGTTGACTCAATCACGCCTGAACGGTTGACTAAATCACTCCTGATTGGTTGACTAAATCACCCCTGAATGGTTGACTCAATCACTCCTAAATGGTTGACTCAATCACTCCTAAATGGTTGACTTAATCACTCCTAAATGGTTGACTAAATCACTCCTAAATGGTTGACTTAATCACTCCTAAATGGTTGACTAAATCACTCCTGAACGGTTGACTAAATCACTCTTAAATGGTTGACTCAAACACTCCTAAATGGTTGAATAAATTACTCCTGAATGGTTGAATAAATTACTCCTGAACGGTTGACTAAATCACTCCTAAATGGTTGACTCAATCACTCCTAAATGGGTGAATAAATTACTCCTGAATGGTTGACTAAATCACACCTGAATGGTTGACTCAATTACTCCTGAATGGTTGAACAAATTACTCCTGAATGGTTGACTAAATCACTCCTGAATTGTTGACTAAATCACTCCTGAGCGGTTGACTAAATCACTCCTAAACGTTTGACTAAATCACCCCTGAATGGTTGAATAAATCACACCTGAATGGTTGACTTAATTACTCCTAAATGGTTGAATAAATTACTCCTCTATGGTTGACTCAATCACTCCTGAACGGTTGACTAAATCACTCCTGATTGGTTGAATAAATCACTCCTGAACGGTATACTAAATCACTCCTGAACGGTTGACTAAATCAGACCTGAATGGTTGACTAAATCAGACCTGAATGGTTGACTAAATCACTACTGTATGGTTGAATAAATCATTCCTGAATGTTTAAATAATCATCCCTGAATGGTTGACTAAATCATCCATGATTGGTTGACCAAATCACTCCTGAATGGTTGACTAAATTACCCCAAATGGTTGACTAAATCACTCCTGAATTGTTGACCAAATCACATCTGAATGGTTGAATAAATTACTCCTGAACAGTTGACTAAATCACCCCTGAATGTTTAACTGCATCACCTCTGAATGGTTAACTCAATGGTTAAGCATTATTGATGTTATAGTTTGAAAATTTTACTAAAGCATTCAACATATATCTCTACATCTATTAATATCAGAATCTACGCTCGACATCCTATTTGGTCTCTCTCACTATCAGCTGTGATAACCGTCATCACTAAGACGCACTCTTACGAAATAGAAAAAACTAAAAAAAGTTTGAAATCTTGCTCGACAACATGAACAGATGCACTTCTACATAAACACTGATTTTATGATAAAAATGTCTTTCACGATTCCATGCTTTCAAGAAATGTACTTTTTTACCCAATATTCAAGATAAGAGTAAGACGCACACAGCTATTGGCAGAGAACAGGCACGAGAAAATAGATTTTATTAAGATTTTTACGAAAGTTTATATATCAAGGGATAGACTTCCTAACTTTTACCATAAATAAGTTTGATAAGATACGGATTTCAAGACAGGATTTAATAACTTTTTGAAAAATGCCTCGCGTTTGGTGGAAATGTCTCAAGGCAAATTACGTTGGACCTGTTTCCAATATTTAGAATGTCACATGTGATTTATGGTGATCTGGTTTATGTAGAAGTTGTTTTCCCTTTTTTGAAAGAATTATCTGGTTTGACAAAAAAAATAATTCACCATCCTTAAAGTCTTTTCATCCTATACTACTAGAATGAAAGATATCTCTATGACTAGTTTCTCCTCCTTGTAGAACTGTGTATAACTCAAGCATTAAGTTGAATAATTAATCTTTAAAAATGTATTTGTCAAGTTATGTTTTACTTCATCACAATATTTCAATTGTCGTAAACTTTTAAAAAGTATAAATATAATTATTATGAGTAACAATCTTGCATTAATTACCATCATTTAAAGGAGCAATATTGGGTATTCGGGTACGGGCCGGGTAATATCCATCTTTATACTTATTTCCCATATGGTTGAAAATAACGGAGTTAATATTATTGATGTGAGCACATGTGTATACATATCACGTTTGCCTAGCTACCATTGTTTCACCGTGACTTCACATATTTCGTCATCTCTGACGTCATTAAACGATCGTTCGTGACGTCACTGTAGCTTGCCGTCGCAAGAGAAATAGGCCATTTCCTGACTATTTTTAACCAATTCAAATGGAATAGAATGGGTAATAATGAAATTATTACACTCGAAAGTGTGCCATTTGACTTTTACAAAATTCGTGAAATTTATGTATAACCATTGCTCTTGATCGGGAAATAAAAAAATTCACACTCATTTTGTAAAAGTCATATGACACACTAGCTCGGGTAATAATGTTTATTTCTGGAACTCATGAAACCCCTGAAATTTAGAAATTTGTATAAAGCATAGGCAGATATAGGAATATTTAAAAGGGGGTCACATATTGAATCAGAGGGGGGAGCGGAGCCTTTTACATTAAAATTTTTCAAGAGAGAGGGGGCGGAGGGTGATGGGTGGGGTTATGGGGGGAGGGAGGTTTTAACCCCTTTAAACCCCTCTCTGTGTCGATCACCACTGTATAGTTCTTCACCAAGCCACGAAATACCAGATCTATTCCTGTTATGATATCAAAGTCCACAAAGACAAAAGTGAGATTTACAGGTGTGTAGTTACACATTTCACTGCACTGAAAGGGACAAGTTTAATCCTTTGACTTGAAATAGACGGATGGTGAACATTTCACGTGTCAAGTAGCAAGCATGTCAGGTTTCAAACAAGAGAGTAGTCCTGCCCCATGACTATGTAGGAAGTACAGCACAAAGTGGAGTACAGTAAACTTTTCTTACATGGCATCTATCTTCACTACTCGTATCCACTATAGCTGACCAGCGATTGTTTGATTTTATAATACAAATATCCTTTAAAGAGGAGGAGAGAGCTGCCAAAACACAGGTCATCAAGCGCTTCACCAAATGTAGTTTTTAATATCAATTTAAATCTATGTCATATTGTGATAGAAATTAATTTACTTTACTAAAATTATAAAATAACATTTGTAACAAACATAGGGCAAATAAAAAGATTATTTGATGTATATACTCTGATTGTACCAATCTGCAAACATTGTCATTATATGCATATATAAGCCATGTAATGTGATTTCTTGGGAATAAAAATGAAGTACAAAAATCATTTAATTTTATTTCCCTGCGGCAAGTAAACTTTTCAAAACTTTTTCAACCCTGCATTTATATCTATAAACCAAAACAAAAATATTTAAGACATTCATCTGTGTCCGGTATATCTATATTACTGAAACAGACAACATTTATCTAGATGAATGATGAATATTTTGACATTTCATGTAGAATGCATGTACATGTAACAGGAGTGAAAATACAAATTTCAACATCCAGGGGGATTCGAACCCGGGACCTTCAGGTGAAAGTTCTACGCTCTACAGTCAGACCACGTTTATCCGCACGATTTGGTTACAGTTGAAAATCGTCTGGATAGTGAGATGTTCGGTAAACCGAATCATCATTTGTAAAGAAATATGTAGTGGAGATTTGAAATACTAACGTGCGGATGGCCGGGTTTCCGGATAAACGGGGTCCGGTTAAACGAGGTCTGACTGTACATCAGTTCTGAGAGTGTCACCTGCACGTTGATCAATGAAGCTCGTAAATGTGGCGGAGATTTATTGAGAATTAGAGGTGAGGCTTATAATTAATTTACTGAGGGTTTAGCAGGGATAAGGTACAGACAGACAGACAAATCACTGCTGTGCTGCATTAACCAATTACAGAACTGAAATGTCATGACTGGCCTTAGTCTGTCCTCAAGACTAATCTATAACAAGGCAAGTCTACAGAGCTCAATTTTCTGAAAATTATCACATCTAAGAGGCTCCTTTTTATTTATTTTTTAAATTTTATTATGACTTAAAGGTTAGACTAGTCAAACCTTTGCGGTTTCTTGTAGAGTGTCATGGAGTTTCAGAGTAAACTTCAGCAGGATAGACAGAACAACAGATTCAGGCCCCCCTAAGTAATTGAAGGAAATGCATTAATTTTGAAGAAAATCCATCCAAATCCAAAAGCGCCCATTATGGAAGAAAATGTTTCTTTTCTCGAAACAAACGCAGCAATATCGGTGAATCCACAGTAATTACTGAAACAATCATTCCGATTTCGGAAGGACGAACGTCTCTATCGGATGGATTTTCTTCAAAATTGATGCATTTCCTTCAATTACTTAGGGGGCCTGAGATTATAGACACTCAGAGAGTCAAAAGACAGATATTTATCTGATTTATGAAAATAAGAACACACAATTTAACAGAAAATAAAACACCACAATTAATATTTTTTTTAAACTCTCAAGAGAAACAAATAGTTTTCAGTGTACCGGTAAATAAGCTTAATTGTAGACCAGCCAGTTGGAAAGTAATTTTTGCAATCTAAACTTTAGAATAAAGAAAAACCTCAAAAAGTTACCACCCAGAGGTAAAGCTAGATTCTGGGCTGTTGGAGAGGCCTTATTTCATACATTTATTATGATGTTTAATATTAAACCAAGGTTATAATCTTACCCTGTTTCAAATCTAGTGGTCATCATCATAAATCCTTATTCACAATACAAGGAAAAACTTTCATAGGCTATCTTGAAACTAAGTGCAGGGAAAAACAGTCAACTATCAATATGTAAATGTTCTGACATTTGCAAGGAAAGTAATTCTCAATTGATTCAGATAACAAGAAAATGACGTTTTCCCTTTTCAACAATTTACCGTTTTACTTACATTTTGGTAAACTTTAAATAAGTCGAGGTGAGGCGATTTGGGGTTTAACGTAGCTTTCAAGAGTATTTCACTTATATCAAGGCTGCTAGTTTTATGGCAGGCAGAAAGCCTGCAACACCATGTGGCTATGCATTGCAGTGAAACCTGCAATCAACGGCCGGAACCATGGGCGGCGAAAATTCAGTGTAGAATTGCACCCAAACCTTACTGTGTGTAGAACAGTTCTCTACTGCAGACAAAGATGCTGTGCCCCTGGCGATATTGGAACTCCGGACCCCTTGATCCAACTTTTATTGAATGCATGTAGTAAGTCATGAGTAAATGAACTTTTAATAGTTTGAATATATTTTTTCATTTCTGAAAGCTATATTTAACAATAATAGCACAAATAATACATTTCCATTATCCATTTGGTTGTCATGAAAATAACGATGATAATTTTTTTATATGAGCCTCTATAAAAAAAATCCCTTTGAAAACTCACTTTCGAAGTGTTGTAGCAAACAAAATTTTACCATCAACACAATGCTTTTGAAAAAATATTCATACCATCTTTCTTTCATGTGCACATATCACAATGCCTAGCTAGCCACCAATGTTTCAGTGAGAGTTCCTGTATTTCCTATGATTCTTGAATGATAAAACAATCCTGATGTCATTGAACCCAGCTGCTATCGCAAGAAAGTGGGTTTACGTGATTCAAATGGTATAGACTTGGTAACAAAGAAATTATTACACTCAAAGGTGTGCAGCATAACTTTTACAAAACTCCTGCAAATTTGTGAAATTCCTTGCTTTTGTTCTGGCTAAAACAAAAATTTACGCTCATTGAGTAAAACACACTTCCTCAGGTAGTTATCCTTAAAATATATGGGAATCAAGCCCACCACAGTGCAGCGCCAGTTAAAGCTTTAGCAGTTCTTCATGTATTTTCTTTTGGTTAATAAAATAATTAAGCAACCTTCATCACATCAGTGAATTGTCGTGTTTTGCTCCGCTTTGGTTACTGGGCATGCACAGTCCATTGTGTTTCATAAAATTTTATTTGGCTTTAGTACGTTCCAACACACCATATGTGCTGTTTACAATACAAACAAATTCACTTAGCTTGCATATTCATCCCCAATCGCCAAACATATCATCATTACTAGTTTCCAATTAAAATCGAGTAACATCATTATGCATGTGCAGAAACCGAAAGCGCACGTCCCATTTACATGCAAAGTAGTTATATGACCTATTGAACATTATGAACCCAAATTGGTTATTTTGTCTGGTGTAAATAAGATTCCAAAATTACGTTTAACTCATTGGCGCACGCCACACGCGGTGCATTGTCCAGTTTTCGATCAGAAATCGATACTTTTACCTTCATATCGTCAATATACTAAGTCGAGTATCATTAAAAATTTTGTTTACGGTAACAGTTGGTACTTCTCGATAAAATAAGACTGTTTACAACGTTTGTCATATTTGACCTCCAACAACACAATGGATGTACCTTTAATTTGTGCTCTGCGTGTTTCATTTCAAATCGTCGCCTGTTTAAAATTGCTGATCGTTGCATTTGTGTGCAGATCTGCTTCATTTCATTCCGTATCGCTAAATTGCTATGGGAATTTGTCTCAAAATGCGTACGTTTCACTGTTTTTCTATGCAATTCTAGTTTTTCTTTGGTAGTTCTGTGGTATGCAAGGCTGAGGATTGAACCCATACCTTCAGGATGAGGGGTGGACACTTTGCCATTTGGGCATATTGTATATTGCCGTAACAACCTACAAATAGCAAGATTTTGAACTTACTGTTTGGTAAAGTTGATAACAACTAAACCTAGAAGGGTGAGTCAACCTTAAACAGTTGATTTATTTATGTTTGGCTTGCTACAAACAACTATGCTGTAAGAATGTACAAATTGCATAATTTTTTATCACTATATTTGGTAAATTTGGCAAAAACTAAACAGAAGAGGGATTCAACTTGGTTGATTTATTTATGTTTGGATTGCTACAACTATGCTTAAACAAATAGCCCTAGAATCACTCTTGTATGAAGCAATTAAGAAAATAACTATTTGTGTCCATCAAAATAGATTCTGCAAACGTGTAGCTCTTTTGAAAACTCAAAATAGAACCACTTTGAAATAAACTTCTTGAACTAAATGTGAAATATTGCGAATGGAAGTGTTTTGAACATAAAACAGACTCCATTAAAAGATTTGGCACTGAACACGACAGTGACTGGTAATTAGGGAACAAGCTAAGGAAAAAAGTGGAATGTTTTTTTTTCTCAAAATCAAAACTGACACCGTGGAGATGTATATATATAACTGCAGAAAGTGCACGTAGAGGAAATGAGCGGTGAGAGAGGGACGCTTCACATTAATAACATCCTTTATATTCATTTCATCATACAGAAGAAAACAGATACATATTACTTACCATCAACACAATCATATAATTATTTAATCAGATTCACAGAAAAACATGTTATCTTACAAAATGAAGAAAATAAGATTAGATACACAATAATGAAGTTAATATGGTTTTCTTATGTTTTTACTTTTAATGACCCTAAGATATGTGTTACAAAAAAATTAATTAAGTCCAAAATTTACAAAGTTTGTTTTGAAAATCCACAAAATCACTTTTTTTGTCATCATTACACCTCTCTCAGTGTATTACATACATATATATTGACAAGTGCAACATTTGCAATGAATATGAATAACTAGCTTTTCTTTAATTAGTCAAATAAACTTCAAAATACAGATTTTGTTTTATAAAATTCACAAATTTAAAGAAAAAGGAAAAGGAAAGGGCAATTCTCATTCAATCTTGATATATGAGATTTGAAAACAGTATCATTCTTTTATGTAAATTATGATTTTGCTTCATAGGCGAAATATTGTACACTCTACCATTATTCTGTACAATGAGCATCAAGCTTGTTTGAAAATCCCTTTTTTTAAATGATATTACTTATTCCTAATCATATATTATGTCCAAAAACATACACGGATATCTTATCTCCCTCTAAGAAACATCTTTCTTCAGACTATTGGCACCATTGAGCAATTCTGCCGGCCATTTTGGAAAAGTAAAAACAATTTCATGACTTTTCTTTGAAGAGTTCCTATAATGGAGTATTTGTCGGACATGTTTGATCTGAGAAATGACAAGATTACTAAATTGATTTCACCTCTCAAAGGAAATGGAACAATGGAAAAGCAGCTACGAAACATGAACGATCGAGGACTAACATTGGAATGAAATGAATGGGACATCAGAAAAGCCAAGGGAACAATGTCAGCACAAGAAGAAACAAGAAACAGACAAAGAGTTTCCATCTTGAGATTACTGCAGTATCCATGTGCCGTCTCCAAGATGTCTGCAGATTGTCTTTCTTCCATATAAACACAACTGTGAATAAATAAAAAATGTGATTTTGATATCAAAAGTGAATGAATTGCCAGATCAATCTGTGTATGAAGAAGAAGAGCTATACTTGACAAAATGAACATGAGTGTCAGTTCTTTACACTATATAACAGAACAGAAGAAACACTCAGAACATTAACACCTTAAAGGTACATCCATTGTGTTGTTTGGGGTCACATATTCCAAATGTTAAAAAATGTGTTACTTTATCGAGAAGTACCGATTGTTACCGAAAAACATCATTTTGATGATACCCGACTTAGTATATTGACGATATAAAGGTAAAAGTAGTGATTTCTGATCGAAAACCGGACAATGCTCTGCGTGTGGCGCGCGCCAATGAGCAAACGTAATTTTGAAATCTTATTTGTAACAGACAAAATGATTAATTTGGGTTGATCAGGTTAGGTAGGTCATATAACTACTATGCATGTAAATAGGGCGTGCAGTTTCGGTTTCTACACATGCACAATGATGTTACTCGATTTTAATTGGAAACTAGTAATTATGATATATTTGGCGATTGGAGATGAATATGCAAGCTGAGTAAATGTATTTGTACTGTAAACAGCACATATAGTGAGTCGGGACGTATTAAAGCCTAAAAAATTTTTTATGAAACACAATGGATGTACCTTTAAAGTGACATGTCTTCTGTATGAAACCATCTAGCTCGCCATCAGTCATATTGTCCATCACCAAACCAATAATATGTGCTAATTGGATTATTCCATGACTATTTATAATTTCTTGCCCTTACTTGTGTATTCTTATTTACATATTCAACTGCCAACACATGCTACAGTTATCATATATTGTACATGATGCTTGAAATGGAATACAAAATTAAATTTTTTTTTTTTTTTTAAATTAACAAAAATATAAAACGATGACAATCCTGATTCAGGGCCTCATTATAAATATAGAGGCCCTGTAACCATATTTATCATTTTAGGTGTTTCTTAGTCTATCGGACAGGAGAGGAAAATCATAACTTGGCTTTACCTGGATCCCTTTAGTTGAAATTTCTGTCAATAACCTACTCAGAATACATTTGCAGGTAAATTGAGGAATAACTCCCAGTTTGTCATCCCAAACTCAAAGCAAAATTTTCCCCCACAGTTGCCTCGTCTGAAATTAAGGATTTTTTTGGGGTCTCTTTTTCATTTTATTTAATTTTTAATCTTAGAAAGAATGATTTCATTATCAAATGCTTTGTATGACTGATTATTTGTTAGTCTACATTAACCAATATGTATTCATTTCAACTCATTCTCTGTTTTGACTTAAAATCTTAAATCACAGTAACAGATGACATTTTATCTTTTGCCGTAGAAACCTTTTAGTAATAAATAAGTTAAGTGAAACTTTTTAATATGTCAAGAAATAATTTATATTACTTTTTTTGACATTTTTCTAAACAGTAAAAAAAATCTAGTCAACATATTGAAACAGAATTAAATAGAGATACTAGAATGAAATACTACTGAACATATATGAAATTCAGAAAATTCACCAAATGAAAATATTGTTACAAATAATATCCGCCTGACATTTTTCCTTTTATCAAAAATGTACCACATCTATCCAAACACAAAATCCCAATGACATTTAATTCCCAAGACAAAACATCCCCTATGCCATGTACACGGCCACAACATGGCTATAAGTTTATCAATAAGAAGCCTCCCACAAAAGCTCACAAGCCTGTTCGTGTTCCTATGGCATTAGATGTGTGTCGATTCTGAAACACAGACATGTTTTCATACCCTTACGATCTAATATAATATCTGAACTTGATCTCGCTGAACGTAAATACCGGCAGAAGAGGGACCCCCAGAGGAAAAAGAGAAAAACTGAATGGAGTCTCTCTCATGTGGAGTGGATTACTCAATGTGTGCATCATATGCGTCAACTGTGTTGGATTCAAAGTGGATACACACACATAGACTGGAGACAAATCTCCATGTCATTTTTTTAGCGTGCAAATATACTTTATCCAATAATTTAATATTTTTCATAATTTCTCCATTTAAGTTATAAATATTCATTCTGCAAATCTACTTTATCCAATAATTTAATATTTTTCACAATTTCTCCATTTAAGTTATACATATTCAGAGTGCAAATCTACTTTATCCATGAATTTCAATGTGTTTTCACAATTTACTTTCTTATTTGCCAAATTTTGATGATATATTTATGTATGTGCATCATCAAAGTCGACCTGTAAATATATGTAGATTGTATCAATTTTTTTTATTTAATCAGTAATGTCTTTATAGTATATCTAAGTAAACTGTTAATTTATAAATCTATAACTCCTTCTAAATAAATACTTTACCAAATGTGTTAGCAGTGGTTAGTAGGGCTGGGATGGATAACCCGGATACCTAGGATGGGGGGGGGGGGGGGGGGTTGGAGAGGGGGGAGGGGGGGGGGGGGGTTGTAATGAGTATAAATGGGGGGGGGGGGGGGGGGTTGTAATGAGTAGGACCAGGGTACCCATCAGATTATCCGAACCCGTTATTATCATTTGACTAATTATAAAACAGTTTAATTTGTTATTCTTTCATTACAAGATTACAAGTAAAATTAAACCATTTCCCATTTGAATTCTCAAATTCCCCCTAAATAAAATGGTATGAAATGAAATTCTATATGTAGAAAGTTTTAATGAAGATATAATTTTTACATATTTTCATTGGCTATATAAATATCAGTTATGATTATAAAGGGAGAATGCCCCAAAGTCTACAGTAATAGATTTCACGTGTGAATTTCATTGCACAGGAAGGACTTATATGATCCATACGACTGCCCCATCTGCCGTCTCCACTTGAAGTGTTTGTTTGTACAGCGGGCCACACTTGCTACAAACGCCCCGGGATTCCTTCGATTGCATGCACTTCCTCAAAAACACAACTCAGAGGATTGCTGGCCCCCTCTAGGACAATATACACAGATCGCGTGTATGTTTTTACATCAGAGTTATGTAAACGAAAGCATAGGTATCCTACAGGGTTGTTCTCTCTTGCCGTCATTATTTTGTTTCTCCTCTTATTTACTCATCATTTGTATGTTTTTACATCAGAGTTACGTAAACCAAATAATTTCGGAGATAAACCCTTGAGAAGGTATCCTACAGGGTTGTTCTCTCTTACCATCATTATTTTGTTTCTCTAGTTATTTACCCATAGTCTGCATGTCTTAACATCAGAGTAGACGAAAGCATTTTGGAGATATACAACTTACAAACCCTTGAGAAGGTATCCTACAGGGTTGTTCTCTCTTGCCATCATTATTTTGTTTCTCCTCTTATTTACTCATCATTTGTATGTTTTTACATCAGAGTTACGTAAACCAAATAATTTCGGAGGTATACAACTTACAAACCCTTGAGAAGGTATCCTACAGGGTTGTTCTCTCTTGCAATCATTATTTTGTTTCTCCAGTTATTTACCCAAAGTGTGTATGTCTTAACATCAGAGTAGACGAAAGCATTTTGGAGATATACAACTTACAAACCCTTAAGAAGGTATCCTACAGGGTTGTTCTCTCTTGCCATCATTATTTTGTTTCTCCTCTTATTTACTCATCATTTGTATGTTTTTACATCAGAGTTACGTAAACCAAATAATTTCGGAGGTATACAACTTATAAACCCTTGAGAAGGTATCCTACAGGGTTGTTCTCTCTTGCAATCATTATTTTGTTTCTCCAGTTATTTACCCAAAGTGTGTATGTCTTAACATCAGAGTAGACGAAAGCATTTTAGAGATATACAACTTACAAACCCTTAAGAAGGTATTCTACAAGGTTGTTCTCTCTTGCAATCATTATTTTGTTTCTCCAGTTATTTACCCATAGTGTGTATGTCTTAACATCAGAGTAGACGAAAGCATTTTGGAGATATACAACTTACAAACCCTTAAGAAGGTATTCTACAGGGTTTTCCTTTCTTGCGATCATTGTTTTGTTTCTCCGGTTATTTATCCATAGTGTGTATGATTTTACATCAGAGTAGACGAAAGCATTTCAGAGATATACAACTTATAAACCCTTGAGAAGGTGAACTACAAGGTTTTCCTTTCTTGCGATCATTGTTTTGTTTCTCCTTTTACTAACTCATTGTATGTATAAGAACAGGAATATTTTCTGGATAACAACTTCTTTAATATGAAAATACACATCATTACGTATTGTAATGGAGTTTTGTCAGGTTCTTGTCTGATAACAAAAGTATGTTTATTTATATCTATTTTTACTGTAGTACCATCACGTAAATGACCAAGATGTATATCCTTATTTAGGAGTCCTGCCAAGACGTATATGTATTAAGGCCAGTAGTGTGTACATGCAATGTGTTACTGTCAAGTATATCATTACCTACATGTAACACACTCCTGTCCTGTATATGTACATCTTTGTTCACCTGTAATTTATCACTGTTATGTATATATATATATATATCTTTGTCTACATCTAAAAGAGTACCATGGGCTTAAATGACTGTATTAACTCCAACATTGCTATATTTTATATATTAGTGGAATATTCGGACACTTTATCCCTAGAGTTTTGTCTTAGGGACTAATTGGAACCGACGGCATGAATGATTTGCCAGACAGCATGTCCGGTACCTTTTTTTTTACCAATTTAATGTCATTTAACCAAATGTAAACCAGCAAGTGATAAATAAAATAATTAACTCGATCCCATTAAATATCACATTTATAAAACTTATGAAAGATTATGGTATCTATTTGCTTTTACTTGTTTAATACCAAACTACTAACTCATTTCATAAATAAGTTACTAAATGGGACATCCTTTCGTATTCCCTTTTATATATATATAAATACAATTGTCGAAGAAATCACGATTAATTCATAATTCACAAGCATGCTTTCGACCATCACGGGTCTCATCAGGTGAATTCATATATATATATATTAATAAGCTATTTTCAACTGCTTTAGGAAAATAACAAGGCACATGCCCTATCTTCCTTCTTTCTGTCGATCCACCTTTGAACTCTGACCTGACCCCAAGGTAATAACAATACAATACCTGTGCCACCTGTCCGCTAATTACAGGTAAGTCATATTTCATATGAAATTTACAACATTGATATAAAGCCTTTTGACGTATGATATTTATCAAACGCTTTATTTGGCTTTCCTTTCCAGTAAGATTGTTAAATCATTAACCTTAATTCACAAGCTTCTTTATTTCATTTCTTATTTTGATGTAAAAAGACTAAAATCAAATCTATGAAGTATATTTTTAAATACAATTACGAAATTCAATCCAAAGCAGGTGCTTTTAAAATATCTTGAAGAGACGAGATAAATTTACCTTTTTGTTATATAAAGTAGACAAAACTTTTGTGTAACGTTGAATGACTCACGTAATAAAGTGTCATCTTTCTGGAACGCTGACAAACCAAAAACTGTTTAAAAGCAGAGCAAAATAGAAAGGATATCATGTTTCGGATACGGAGACTACAGGAATTAAAAACGAATTACAAGGATTAAATAAATATTTAAAGGAATAATACTTAAGCTCAGTCAAGGCGTAGAGTATTTAAAGTAAGTTATGAAAAAAACATTTGGAAACTTTGTAAAAGGTTGTTTTGACATTTAGTTCTGATATAAATCTTTTTGTTACTTATGAGGGCAAACATATAGCATGCAAACATATATATCCTCTCTACAGACTGAGCTGAGCATACAGTCATGGGTTTCAAACATATATATCCTCTCTACAGACTGAGCTGAGCATACAGTCATGGGTTTCAAACCTATATATCCTCTCTACACACTGAGCTGAGCATACAGTCATGGGTTTCAAACGCTACTAAACTCCAAAAACTGGAGTTTACTTTTTATCGTAAATCCACAAAATTTCACTCCTTTCTGCTTTACACCTCTTGTCATCCCACTCATGGCAAATACTAGGGACCATACAGTCCAGTCCTTCGACTTAGGAGAATCTGCTTCTCTAATGTCGAACATGAGAAACACAATTTTATTCTCATCCAGTATTACCTAAAACGGGAATACTCTTGGAAAATCCCATAGCAGAACAAACTGAAGTCAGTTGCTACCACCAAGAAAAACTTGCTCCTGGAAGGGCCCAAACCATTTGAAGACTAACAGCTTCATGTGTAAGTTTGCGACTATAGAACTTAACATGTCCCAACCGCATGGACTCTATTATAAGATAGTTGGTTGAAATATCCACTCTTTTATTTCTTCGGAGCATACAGTCAGTCGTAGTTACAATAGTTTCTGGGGATGGATATTTCACTGAATTTATATTGCGATATACTGCAATACACAGCCTCTGTATTTCGATAATATTGCACTATATTGAATTGCTTTATTTTCAATGTTTTACACTTATAAAAGCAGTATAACATTAAAATTTAGATGAAATGCTTTGCAGAACTTTCAAAATACTTCTCAAAAAGATATTAAAAAAAAGTTTGATATAGTAGGTTAAAACAACAACCTTCACTTGCAATGTTGCCCAACAGATGATACATTTACTTGCATCTGAAACCTGTTATTGTACCTTAGATCAAGACATACTTATAGTATATGTATATATTTCAATTACAATATGTTGGTGCGATATATTGCCAAATGAAGGAACATATGGCAATGATTGAAAAGCATTATCTGTATGGTATATCGGTCATAACAATGAACATAAATATACATTTATTTATGTATCACTTGTTCTTTCATAAAGATAAGATAAGTTATGGTTTTTGAATAAGAAGGAAGAAGACAAATCATGATTTGTTACTGGTTGCTGTTATAGATGGGGAAAAAAAGATTTTATATAAAATAAAAGACAAAAAACAGACATTTATTTTAAGAAATTTAAAAGAAAGAAATTGTGAATATGATTAAAAACGATCAGCAAGCTAAAATAATATTTCTTGTTCTAATTGGAACTTTTTCAACATTATTCCTTTTTATGGGACCTTTCCCCCCCAACTCAGGGCATCTAGGAAAACACTGCATGTTCAAGTGAAGGTTTGACAATTTATTCATTCCAGAGGACGGACTTTATCGATTAAACACGGCTTTCACGCATTTGTGTCATCAACACACCGATTATTTACAAGAGGAGTTGTAAAAACGTTTCTGTTTTCAAGTTGTGCATTTGTTTACACTAGGCAACATTATCAACATGCTTGGATATCTGCAAACATTTTTCTCGTTTTTAAGGAATCACCATCAAGCATCAGCTTGAATGAGACTGCTTTGAAACGGGAAGTAGATAATGAAGAATAGGCTAATCGTAAAAATATAATAATAATTATATTTTTTGGTCCGAAAGGGAATATATTTTACATACATTGTAGTTGTACATATTTATATGATTATAAAAAACCACATGTAACAATAATTAAAGCATAAAGATCATTAAAACTGTCTGAAAAAAAAGAAATATATATAAAAATAGGCTCTTTTTATGAGTACTTTATGGTTGAATGTGCACTTTGATTTACCAAAAATTGTGGAATTAAGGATGAAATATGAACTTTAATAAGCCCACCCCCAATTTTGCCAGATATTCCATTGTCATACATTACATAATTCTATAATATTATTTTAAGTTAAGTGTCAAAAACCTACATAAAACCTATTCTGACTTCTGACGGTCACTGGTATGAATTTTCATCTCTCCTGTCTAGAAGCCCATCCCAATGTTTTCAGGATATTTGTGTGCCTGGCCGTCTGGTCTTATTAAAGAAAAAAACTCAAACCGTTACCAGCCCAGACCAAAAGTTAATATATTCATAGTGGATGGGCCTTATTTCATACACTGGTATAAAACAAACCAATCATAAACATTTCTAAATATCATGATCACTAATAAACACAAAGACGGCAATTACGTACAAAGCAGTCGTCTAACACAGGACACCCAATCCCAAACCAATAAACTGTTTTATGCAGGCATGTATGTTCAAATGATTATGAAACGTACACCGTTATTGACTAACACCATTGAAGCTGTTTGTATTGTCAATTTACACACCGCTGATTCCTAAGTTCCCAATATTGACATGGTCTATTCCACGTTAACAGGGTATTGTCACCACGAGGGGGGTCATATTTAAGAGAGAAAATGATAATAAACCCATGCTTGTTATTGAATGATCATGGCAGCTTTGACTTCTGCTAATAACCATTATAATTGTATGAATATAATATATATTAACATAATGTATTTGTGTAGTTATATGCTGATCAAATTGAAGGTTGAGTGGTTGAATTGATGTGAATTAACTCATGTAATCATAAGGTCAAAGTGAGCACTGCTCTCATCTCCTTTCGGGCGAGATAGCGCGTTCGGCTTCGGATCAAGAGGTCCGGGGTTCGATTCCCGCCAGGGGCACGGCAACTTTGTCTACAGTAGAGAACTGTTCTATGCGCAGTAAGGTTTGGGTGCAATGCTACACTGAAATTCAGCGTAGTACCTCCCATTGTTCGCTAGTTCCAGCCGATGTTCGCAGGTTTCACCGCAATGCATAGTCACATGCCGTTACGGGCTATCTCCCTGCCATAATACTAGCAGCCGTGATATAAGTGAAATACTCTTGAAAGCGGCGTTAAACCCCAACTCACCTAACCTCACCTCATCTCCTTCCCCCTAACTATACTATCAATGTTCAATAAAATAGGGTGAAGAAAAGCTTATTTGATATCCCTTCAGTTCAACTGGTAGCGCAGGATTCTCACCGAGATGTCTGGGTTTAAATCCCGTTGGACGTCATCCCACAATCGTTTCTATTACATAATCACCCATCAATGTCTGTTTCAGGACACAATTGGCTAAGATTGTTTGAATTGTGTACCAAACAGTTGAAACTCAACAGAGTACACAGTCAATCTACCCTAGTACCAATACCACCCATCCATCAATAGAACATGTCTGTTTCAGGACACAAGCGGCGAGACTTGTTAGTTGGGTAGGAATTGTGTACCCAACAGTAGAAGCTCCACAGACTCAGTGCACAATCAATCTACCCAAGTACCCACTCCACCCATCCATCATCTCAACTTGTCTGCTGTAGGACAAAAGTGGCTTGGCTGGTCATTTAATCAATTGGGTCAGAACTATCCACACTTCCAAAGGTACAAACTAAAAAATATCAGTAGACAGCCAATCTACTCCAAACCAACAAAGATCTACCCCAATACTAAAATCCCAAAAACCTCTCTCGAACACAACAGGCTGCAGCATATATAGTTCAGAAAAAAAGTAATGAAATTTGGACGAAAAACCAAAACAGCTCAATATGTCTATAGTCCACATATAAATGAAATCCATTAAACTCACTGGACAGATAATGAGTTAAACATCTACCCCAATACCCAAACCACTCATTCATCACCTCAACAGCACTGCGTCAAGATCAGCAAATCTGCCCCTATATACAAGTCCTAACAAAATAGTTTCATCTTTGAGTCCTGTTGGAAAGATATGCACTAAATATGTCGTACAGTTACAAAAAAAAACCAACAAATTCCGTGGACAGTAATTTTGTCAGACAAAAATGGACCCCAATGCCCAAACCACTCATTTATCACATCAATAGCACTGCATCAAGATCAGCAAATCTACCCCTATGTCCAATCACAACAAAATAGTTCAATTACTGAATCCTTTGGTCCTGTTGGTAAGAAATGTACAGTTAGGGAAAAATTTGCTGGACTGTAATTTTGCGAGACAAAAATTTACCCCAATACCCAAACCACTCATCCATCACCTCAACAGCACTGCTTCGGGACACAAGTGGCTGGGCGGGTCAACTGGGTCAGAAGTGTGTACCGAGGCTTTACAGGGCTCCGTCATTGTCAACTGGGTACACATATCTCTATTAGCTTCCAAAGCAAGACACTTATGTACGGGGGAGCTCTATTACCTTCAACAGAGATCCATAGTTCTTCTTAACAGGGAGGTAGAAAATGACAAATCTTCTGTAAAGGAGGATGAAATCAAACAACTCTTCTGAAAAGAGAGGAAGAAAAGTGAAAATTGCTGACCCTCCCCTCTTTAGGAAACTCACAAAGATGTTTGAAAAACTTTTCACTAGACTGTGAAAAAACATGGAAGATATATTTTGTCATCTTTCGTACCTGGCGCTTGAGTATACAATGAATTATTTCTGTTCTGAAATCAATGTATATAGTACAATGTACAATGAGCGAGCAAAAATAAAACCAATGTGAAACATGCATTCATCTCGCTGCAACATTTCCATTCATGATGGCAATAGCTAGGACAATTTTATCCCTTAAATCTTAAGAGATATAACATTATGTGATTCCTAATTTATCGGCATATATGTTTTTATGTATTTTTTTTTCTTCCTTTTTCAGGTCTTTGATATCATCTGACAGTAGAGCATATTAGATATATTCATCCTCTGCAGTATTTTGCTTACCAAATTGATCCAGTTCATGAACTTGAGCTTGCTGATATTTTCATATCAAGGTTTTCATAAGCAGCATGAGAGCTCATAGAAAATCCATAAACCTAACAAACATGAGTCATTAAGATAAATAGTAAAGGCTTTAATACAGCTCCTTGTCTCACCCATTCAATATGTCATATCAACAAGCACCTGTTCATTACTGACACGATATAAGTAAATAACACATACTTGGACATTACTGGCACTAAATAAGTACCTAACATGTTTATTGTGCACATTACAAACACAATGTAAGTATATAACGGCAGTTTATTGTACAAAGGTCAAATAGGGATCTAGACAATTAAAACATTCCATTTCATAAGTATTTGTTACAAACCTTAACTAGTTGTCAAGTATACATAACACATCATGTAAAGTCTTCACTCTCACATAACAAAATGGCAACACTGTTACACTGAGTTGAAGTCACACTTCCAAGACGAATACACTCTTTGTTGTACATACGCTAGCAGCCAAAGTATGTAAACATTGGGTAAGTAATTGTAATGTTTTCCAGTGTCAGTAGTTTAGTTAATGTGGATATTATCAGGATTAGTTGACTTCGATCTGATAAGGACATTTATATAACAGTTTATGGAAGAGATTTGTCTGATTCTGAGCTCCAATGTCAACACAGACATGCCAAAACCAATGTTATTCTTTCCTGGATTATCTGGATATCGTAATATGGATTGGGGAAACAATTAAATCTTTATATGTACAGTTAAATTTACTAATAGTTAAATCATCCTATGATCATACAACAAATATAGTTTTGGTTATTGTTGAAAAATGTGTAGAATTAGAAATGCTGGGGAAACAATTTAGTCTTTATATTATGTACTTACAGGCTAATCATCCCACTATCATGCAACGAATATATTTCAGGAAATTGTTGAAAAATTAGTAGAATTAGAAATGTTTGGGAAACAATTTAATCTTTATAACAGGTACTTAAAGTTTAATCAGCCCTGCCCATGATCATACAACAAATATAGTTTAGGAAGACAATTCAATTATCAACAATAAAAGAATTCGAAATGATGGGGAAACAATTAATTTTTTTAATGATGTACTTATAGTTCCATTCCATGATCAAATACAGATTAGGAAGACGACAAAATTGTTGAAAAAGTTGTAGAATTCGAAATGTAGGGGAAACAATTTAATCTATTTATTACTCGCTCGTAGAAGACACGCAGCAGTGTAATATTTATACAGTAATATTAAACTAGTGTAATTATAAAACTAGTGTTAGCAAGATGTCATTATAATATAAAGTTGTGACGTCAAAATGGTTGTAACACCGCCACCAAATGGAACATGACTTGTACATGAAATCTTAGTTTCTTCACAATGTCAGCAATTTCACTCGATTAATTTGGGCAAGTAATAAACAGAATATACATATACATGTATACAGACGGACAAATGGACAGATGACATTGTACATGCAGCGCTTAGAGCATGCTTTCATGGATGGACTTTAGCACTTTATAAATATGCATATTATTTTTTATTTTTTTATTTATGAACAGAGCCCATCTAAATATCCCCGCCAACTTTGTTGGGTGGGGGATAAGAAATAAGGATATATATATATATAGTCTAGATATCGATCGATGTTTGTCAGGTAATAGTGAAGATTATAATATAAACTTTAATGAACTTTCGTGATTGAAATGTTATTTTTTATTCATATATCACGCTATATTTGTATTTTAAAAAGACAACAATAAAGCATATGTTTTTTATTCAATGATTTTAATATTGACTGGACATCGATGTTTGTGAATTGTTTCCGGTGTAAACATCGTCCGTTCGACTTGCTGGGCTGGCATATACTTACCTGGCCTCTAGATTTTTGGGGCTGAAACATAGACCCCGTGTATAAGTCGACCCCCCTCCTTGACCCCCTAATTTTTGGTATCAAATTCTCGACTTATACCCGGTAATATACGGTAAGTAAATTTAGAAATCATAATTGATGAATCATAAGGATATAAGTAAATTTAGAAATCATAATTGATGAATCATTTATACTGTGAATGATATTGCTAACTTATTTTGTCCAATATATATAGAATTTACCCTATTCAGACAGATGCAGATAAAGATGCCACCGTTTCTGAATCTAACATTTGTAGAGCACATGACGGTCCATGAAACGTTCATGGAATCAAGGAGGAAAGTTCCAGGTTGTAATCCACTTCACCATAATGCTTGCCAAATGTACCATGGTTTTTGCCAAATGAACAAAGAAAGTGAGGACCATATGTTGGAAGGCTTCTCAACGAACATCACATTCATAACAGATTTATTTTGTCTTAGATGACTTTCTAATCATAATTATCATTTTAATATTTTCCAGCATGTTCATAAGAAAACAAATATTACATTTTTCGCGAACATTTATTTCAAAATTAACATTGTCACCTTTGACCCCACTTAGATCAAAGTGTCATGAGAGCATATAAACATATATAAAAGGTATATATTTCCAATCATTGCATTAGAAAACACATCTTACATTCATCACGGACATTTATAAATACAAAATTACCATTTTCACCTTTGACCCTGCCAAACTCCAAAATACTGTGAATGTATATAAACACATTATCTGGACAAAAAATGTAATAAATGACACAAAAACAATTTTAAGATGAAAAATGGTTAATTATATCCAAAATTACTTCAAGCTGCACTATATCCATGACAGAATCACAGCTGCGTGAACATTCTTGCCGAAAATATGTCGCAATATTTATACGAGAAAATTAGGAGACAAAAAATGTCATTATGGTTTTTGTCTTCCCTCCGATGATTTTGCAAGTAGCCAGGATGATCAACAGAGCTTTAAATCATTTTCTTGGGTTTGTAAAATAAACACGTCCTAGAAATAATTAACAATAAACAGGCACAAGTACTTTAGAAACAGTCAGAGGTCCTGGACTGCCTACATTGTTTTTGAATCATTCTACAAATACAGCTATACAGTCTCACAATAAGAAGTTATTACATTAGTGTTTATTTCATTGATAAGTCCCTGTATGTTACTGGTATTCATGTAATAAACATATTTATTACCTACCAGGTCAATCAAATCAGGGTTCATATTTTTCATAGTGTCCTTGGGCAAAACATCGTCATGATTTGGTCTATGACATAGTCTTACACCTTGATTCTTAAATTATATTTAATCTTAATATATCACCATTTTATTACGTATTGAGAATTGTGAATTGTTTTAAAAGAGATTCTTAGAACTGGATATTTCTGAAACATGAGATGCATATGTCACATTATTACAATTCTTATTTCAATTTTTCATTTCGTGATCCATTTGACCATCTCTCTGAAACCACACATGGTTAAACATGTGATAAAAGTCATTAATCTTATCTTGAACCTCTTTGATGAAAGTTGGTAAGGCATTGATACATTGGTCTAGCATCTCATTACAACCAATCAAATGCCGGCCTGGCTAATTGTAACCAATGAGGAGCTGGCCTTCGTCCCATAGACCAATTAGACTGATCTCTTCAAGAGATGGATACGGAGAGTTACTTCCTGGCTGGATGTTTAAGATTGAGATGATTAATTAGTGTCTGTTACTTTCCCCAAAATCTTTCAACATTGATACACCTGGATTCCCTCAACACAGAGGTTACTCAACTCAGCTTCCCACATCACAACTGTTACAAGTGGAGAGTTTTCTTGGCTAGAAATAGAGAATCAAATCAAATTTTGTTGTTCAATCTGTGACGTTGTTTCAAACGTAGCATTCTGTCTGTTCCTGTAAGCTGAGAGGACTGTAGTTCCTTCACTTGTGTGATGGCGTACATATAACTTACGAGACGAGTCAAAGATTAAAGACGATTTTGGATTGGATAGATATAAGATTGACTTGATGCACAGAGAGCTTCGAAGTGGCCCTATATGGTATGTTTTTATTCATGTTCATCCTGTACCAGGATAATAATCTCGGAAGCACCATGAAATGTTATCTTACACTAGACTCTGAATAAAAAAATATCATCATTTAATTATAAATTGAAAAGGAGACTATAAGAAATGGGATTTTCAGTCTGAAAACAGAGGCACCTTTTCAATATTGAATAAAATGGTTATATATTGAATAAATACTTTTGTACAGAGTCTAAGTGTTGGACTACTTGAGCAATGTGTAGTACCTGGACACAGTGTTATACAAATATCCACATTATTATTTGCACATAATCCACTTGATGAAGGAGTAAAACGTACTTCGAAACACGTATGTTCACAATAAAGAAGTTGTTATCAAGATAATCTTGATTTTGATTTTTTTTTTAAATCCCTGTTACATATATGGACAAGGAGTAAGGGAACTCCTTGCCCTCCTGGGTGTTGAATGATACAATGAAGGATTGAGTTGTTAATTTTATCAATAATTAGTGTTGGGAATCGACCCCTAACACCCTAATCGATTATCGAAGTCATCTGGCGATCAATTATCGATAAATGATCGACTAGATATATAAATCACCAAGTGGAATTCATGAAGACAAGACAAGCTGCCTGGATGAGACGACGACTCAGTCGTACTGTCAAGTTCAACTGCTACGACATTGCTTGTAAAAGATCGTAAAGAGTATAACCTACTTTTCGTCTCTGCATTAAAAATACACCAAAGGACGTTGGTAATCTTGAATAACTGACAATACATAAACCCATTCAGGTATAGTTCAAACTTCAATGGCACACATACCGTGTCGATACGTCAAATCGTTGAAAACAACCACCGCATACCAAACAAATCTCTCTGGTCAAAATGTGAGGAAATTGAGAACGGAATCTACGATATAAAATTCAGGTTGAGGTGCCAACATTTGGCCTTCGACCAGCATTTGACCTTCTGTAAAATTTTTAAAATAGGCCTATTTAATTGTCTTTCTTGTAGCGAACACGTGTGGGAGACATGACAGCAGTCATTTTGTTGACAGTTTCATCATCACTCATCAGCCAATCATATCACTTGCTTTCATCACGTGACGAAGGAGTATTCATTGTTTTCAAACAAACACGAACTATTAAAACATTTCTTCAATCTTTATTCACAACATTTAATGAAAATAAATTTTCATGTAAACATTTATGTCTAAGGGCACTGTCAAAACGTAACTATCTGATTTAATAGGTATGACAGCACCTGATAAGAGCTACGGGCGGAAAGAGAAAAATGACTGCTCCCTCACAAAGTTATAAATAGACTTGACTTCCTGTATAACGGTAGTCAGGCGATGACGCTATTTCGTGTCAACTTAGAGGTGTTTCCAAAGCTTGCATGTACAACAATCGTTTGTTAATTTTGAATATTAAATTCAGTGTAATCGATTTGGATTTTTGATGATCGATAATCGGATTGTTAGCCTCAAACGATCAATAAACCGATTATTTGATCGATCGGTGCACCACTATCAATAATCAATAGTATGTCAGTCGAATTCTTGTTTTGTCAACACTGAATTGGCACCAATGTTGTAGGGCATTTTGAAATGAGGCTGTCAGATGATGTTATGTAGGCGAACTTATAGAGGGGGCGAAATTAAGGAAGAATTACGGTAGTCGGTCCAAGGAAATTCTAATCAGAGCACCATCTGCACAAACACACATTATGACCAATGACTCTTATGTTCACTGCAGCTGTCATGTATATATACAACACTGACAGTCACCCGACGCTCCAGGTAAATCTTCCTCTATTTCTCCTTTGTTTCAAGTTATTACAAACATCATTACATATCCTGTACCTTTACTCAACACAATGACGATATAATTCTACGTTAGTCAGTTGTATATTGGAGGAAATGATACAATACTCCGTCAGTCGGAGGAAATGTTGATAATCAGATTATCACCTGTACATATCCTCTGTCACGTTCGTCATCGTTACCTACCTGACACTGAGGACAGGTGCTTGTATACAATGTAGGTAAATACCTGTTATCACTTACATATATCTGTCATCGTTGAGATATTTTGTTACATTAATTTGTTAATTCAATTCCCAAAGCAAACTTTAAAATAATAAATTGTTTTGGCAATTAGAACACAAAATGATTTCTGAATATGATAAATTCATTTCAGAATTGACTTAAAAATTTATTAAGTTCATGGAGGTATAAACTTAAAAAAACGCTGTGAAAACTGTGTAAATCCACGTAGCACAGCGTTTTTTAAGTTTATACCTCCATGAACTTAATAAATTTTTAAGTAGATTCTTATAAATAAATATATTCGTACCTGATGTTTTGAAAAGGTTTCATTGCTACAAATATACAAATTTGCAACAATTAGAGCTGTACTATTTACACGTATGAAGACACCAAATATTAGCCCCACCTACAACAACCAATGAAAATGCACAACGAAACTAGCCATGAACCTGACGTCATGGGGCATGGCTACATGTGATGTGACATCACAAAATTAAGTTCATGCAGGTATGAACTGAATCTCTGTGAGAGTGTTCAGCGAATCAGATTCACGCAAAGCAATTGCTATTTATTTATTTCATCAAGATATGTATGTCTATGGAGTGTATTTCTCCCATTCATTAGCTCATCAGACCTGCAAGTGGTTGTGCAGACACCCACCCATCATGCATATCTTTTTCAAATTTAAAGAACCACTAGCTGAAATCTAGCACACATCTAAATGAGGGTTTACTAATTAATTTTTTTCACATCTGATGACATCAAATTACGAAGCTTATTTTCGACTTTAATCCAAAATCAATATAAAAAACATTGAGAGTGAGCCGAAATCTTGAAAATTGTGTATTTGTTTAAAGTTTTTCATCCAAAACTAAAGGAAAAGCATTGAAGTGATTTCAAATTTGAACTCAGATTCATAAATTTGACATCACTTCATGTGAGGAGTCCAACTCCAAACTGTAATCATACAAGACTGTTAAGAACAAGAGCAAATCCCTTTATCTTTGAGTAGATACGTTTTGGAAAAAAGGAGTCAAGTCCTCACCACCATTGTAGATCTGGTGACCCTTAAAAGTCTAAATTAAAAGCACTGAAAGCTGAAAGTTTTAGCTCAGGTTTAAACTTTTTATACATGATGATAACCTTCACCTGATCAAGGCCAAATCCAAACCTTAATCTTACAAGACTGTTGACAATAAGAACCCATCTCTCTATCTTTTTGAGTAGGTATGTTTTAGAAAAAGGACCAACCAAACCAGTCCTCAAGTGCTTGAGTAGACTGTAGTCCTACACGTTTGTCTGTCCTTGTGTACCATAATTGACCTAATAAACGTCTTGTGACACTATTTAATATTAGGGCTGAAACGGGCGATTGGACTCGCGTACACATCACATAACCAGACCTGTTATCTATAGCCCTGTTTATACGGCCAGTGTCTGCATATGAGTAAATCATTACACATATGCAAATTTGCTCATAAGAGCAAAATTCACTGTATGGACTCATTTGCACATATGTATATTTTACTACCGTAAACAAATTTGTCCTTACCATAAGCAATTTTGCACCTAGTCAGGAGCAAGTGCAAATGTTTACTAGCTACCATGTCGAGTAAATATGGTATTTTCATTATTCTAGTAAAAGTTTGTCATATACAGACATAGTGACTTCACACAGTTTGAGAAAATATATTAGAGAACTTAAGAAACTCATTATAAAAAAATAACAATTAATGTATTTAAAGATTTCAACAAAATATTATAAAGTCAATTGATATTCAAAGGAAAAATTCAATGAAGAGCTCTATTTCTCGCTCCATACTTTAGCCTACCAGCTACCAACTAGGGAAAGGATAACGGGTACCTGGGTAGAAATGTTTTATCCATCCCAGTCCTATAGTATACCCCCATTGAGTGAACACTAAATAAGAATGATTAAATTTGTTTTTCAGATTCATAAGAGCATGTGGATATGCAGGGAGAATATTTGTTATAATTAACAGAACTCCCAAATTATAAGTCTGACTTCAAGTTAAAGGAACAAGACACTGCATAGATACACATGGCTTATGATCTACTGTTATCGCCAAGTTTGATGAGGTGAGGGCCAATCTTTATGCACTTCACTTGAATTTCAGTACGAGGCCTGAGGGTGGGTGTTTATAAGATCAACTACGGTAGGTACTTTAAAACCAATCAGATTCGTGTATGGGAGGATTACGTGGATCCGGGTCAACACTCGTCTCAAACAAAGCAATATTAAAATCAATAAGAGAACTCATCTAACAGCTCTGTATACAGCTACACAGTCATCTCACACGGACCCCACGTCTCAAACGTTATAGAAGATATGTAACTCTTACATAGACTAAGTGATAGTCTTTGAAAAAAAATGAAGTTGATGGCAAATTTTTTATTTATTTTATTTATTTTATTTTTATTATTATTTTAAGTACAAAATTTTAACCTCAAATCTATAACATTTAAATGCTCTTCTCAAGATGAATGATTTCAGTGCTTCTATCTTGAAATCACCACTGTCTTATTTTCCAGAGATGGTTTCTTAGTATTTGTGCAGTAGGAGTGAAAATACAAACTTGGAAAGAATTTATAAAATAGGGTTGACAATTTACAACGGAGATGATCTGAATGTAATTTCTTCACCAAAAGAAGACTTCAAATAGTTCCACATTAAACCTGACAAGACAATATGATAAACTCCAAGGGTCAGAGCGTTAAAAACACAAAACAAAAACACAGTCATTTATAATACCACATTTATTTCTTGTCGCTATATGACAATTTGACAAGTACAGGTTTATTGCCATATAATCCACTCTGGTAATCCTTTATTATGAACTTCCCCTTCCCACTTTCAGTAGATACTAAAAACCAGTGTAGATATGGAGAAGACCTCACAACTAAATGGCTGGGTCAAAGTATCAAAAACTAAATCATTTATAACACCACATTTTTTCCTAGCCGGTCAACTTATGACAACTTTGACAACTGCAGTGTGTTTATTATCATATAACCCACTTCCCTAATCCATTTAGGATGGTTACTGTCTGCCGACCACCGATTAAGAGGTCATCAGTTTGGGTAATTCCGATTTCACCCAGCGATGGCGGAATCTTGTGAGATAGAGGATACAATTCTGATCCCAGAGGCAAACATCGGCAATCTTTAGGAAAATAACTGTCAACTTTGTGATAATCACAGTTTCTTCTTTGATTTTATGGTTTAAATTAAATAATAAATTTTTTTATTTGATGCTTTTCATCTACATGAACATAATACTTCAGAATTTGATGTGTGAAAATAATTTTGTTTGAATTTGGAATTTTGGGATCATGCTTTTATTTTACACTAACATAACATTTTTAATAAGATGAAGGCCAAGATTTTAAAAAGTTAATTAAGACTGGTGTTATAATAGTCTGATTCTGATTAAAGGGCAAAAGGTGTTATATTATTGATAAAATTTGAATTGTTCAAAGAAATATTAAGGAACATAATTTATCATCCAAAACTGTGTTCCACAGGAGATATTGCTTGTGTGAGATCAAGCAATATCTCCTTGGAGATATTGTTTTGGCAGTACATGTACATGAAAACTCCATGACATCACAATGCTTTTACATCATTGAGTGATCACAATGCTATGATGTCATAACCATGATGACATCACAATGCTATGACATCACTGCATTGGAAGTCAACTGCTCAGAGAAGTACACTTTCTCGTTGAAACGTAATAAAGAATGATTTTGGATAATAAATAAATAAAAAAAAAAAGCCTCAGAACTTTTTCATCAGAGGACACTTGGGTGATCGCGAGATACTCTATACCTTGAAATTGATAAACTCATGACGGTCATTATAGTGAGTTCCCTGTTACCGGTCGTAACTTGGCACTCGGCAAATAATTTTAAATAAATTTGTCTTCAAAAACTATCTGTGACCCTTCACATGTTTTGCATTACTGTTTTGAATTGTTACCCTCTGGCCGTCGGTATAATGTACCGACGTGCAAAACCAAACGTTATAAAATGTCTTTTGTTTGATTTAAACATATTTATTCAATTGAAAGGACTGGGTACAAGTTATCCAACTTAGTGAAATAACTTGTACCCAATCCTTCTTGTATCCCTCCAGTCTTTTGTACCAAAGTCAATTTCTCTATTGAATAAGCGTTAATGTTCCCATCATCATACTCTTTGTCCATGTTATATAACCATGTATGTATTCCATGTATTTATTATAAATGAATGTGTATAATTATGTATATATGCTCACTCAGTCGTGAAACAAATTCCCTAACGGGCAATAAAGAATTATCTTATCTTATCTTATCTTATATTAATGTTGGATAATATCCGGTAGTGATGTTGGATGATCGAGACATCAGCTTCAATCTGTTCAGAAACAAGAAACAAAATGTGCGTACGTACGGAGCTGAATACTATGTCCCCCGCTTAATGCATCGCAGCGCTGGGGGACAATAAACCTTGATAATTCTTAAACATTTCCACTACTACTTTGCAGCCTAGGGAATTGACAATTTTCTCAAAGACTGTTTCAAATCAACGTCCACTTTCACATCCGAAAAAAGTTATTCAATTAATTCAACGTGAGAGATGAAATCATGAAGGAAATCAAGTCCATAGAAATTCCAGTAATAGGGCAGTGGGTGAGTGTTTGCTCACTCCCGCCCTGGGTTGGGTTTGATTCTGATGAAGGATGTCTGATAATGAAAAACCCTTAAATTTGGTGTCGGGTCAATATTTGTTGTCAGTTCTATGGTGTTGCAGTGGACCAAGTTGAATGGTTAAAATTCAATGAAACAAATTATTTTGAGGAATAATTCATTGAAACAAGTTGAAGAGGCCGAATCAATCTTAGAAATAATTTGACTTTTCTTCATAAGATTCTTGTCAAATATTTCCGTCAATGCCAAATCGATTTTCTTCACAGACCAGCCTGACATTTGACTTGTTAAACATAGTGTTCACCCTGTCACAGATCGCCTTTATAATCTTACATTTGCACATGTCATGGTCCTGAAGTTATTGTAAAAATATTGATTGGTAATGTCATTATGCTTCTCACACTATAATCATAGCACATATATGATTTATGTCAAATATGAAATCCTCAATATATTACCTCATACTTGAAATTGATACTAACAATCAATGGTTGGATGACATGAAAACAATTTGTCAAAATATTTCCCTTTAAGAATTGATCACAGCGATCAATGATATATTGACAGGAATACCCATGGCACCACTAGGGCAGTACGACGTCATATCACCCTGTCCAGATAGATCAGTTAATCAATGGTTATGATTACCGAGGGGTGTAATACAATAGTTATCTCTTTATGCAAGGTGTGTTGAAATGTACATGCTATTCACACCTCTGATGTTATCCACCTCAAGTTGCTCAGATTTCAAGATTACGTCAAAATATGAAACATGTTCAATATTGTTGCACCTACAGTAGCAATTTAAAGCAGCTTTTATTATGTATTGTGTATATATTTTATTGTGTATTCAAGTGTTTCTTCATATAAGGTATTGAATTTCTTTACTCAGGCTGCGGCAACAATTTTGACTTAAGGCATGGACATGGTTAAAGATCTCAGTCAACAAATGTGAAGATTACATTAATTTTCAATAGTTTTTCTTTTACAAGATTTTTTCAAAATAGTTCTGTTTATTTCTATGAACCTTTACCTTCATTTGTTAAAATAAATAAATGTTCTTCACCCTTTACCTCATGTGTGTTTGAAATAAAAAAAAATATACTCTGCTGAATGAAATAATGAGTTCATAACAATACTTATGCTTATCAAAGATATTCAAAATCTACTTTCTCAGGCTGCAGTACTTGTTTATTTTTTATTCTGTTGACAATGTGGTGACGTTTTGCCTGGAGTCCATATAGTTTTTCAAATGAATTAGCGATTTTAACTTTCTTAATAGTACCACGTCAATAGCAATCCATGTGTGTATCATTTTCTTGATTATGGTCATATTTCCCCTCCACAACTTCCAATATCTAACAAAATGGCCATCTGTAGGAATATAACTTTGTCCATTACAATCATATTCCCTTCAACAAATTCCAATATCTTACAAAATGGTCGTCTGTCTGACGATATAACTTTGTCCATTACAATCAAATTCCCTTCAACAAATTCCAATATCTAACAATTTGGTAGTCTGTCGGACAATATAACTTTGTCCATTACGATCATATTTCCCTTCAACAAATTTCAATATCTAACAATATGGTCGTCTGTTGGACAATATAACTTTGTTCATTACGATCATATTTCCCTACAACAAATTCCAATATAGCCAACACAATCCAGCCTTCATGTGGACTATAGATACATAATCACCCTTCATCCAGTGATACAACTCTATACCTACATGACACAGCCTTATATCTACCTGCATTTGTTAGTGTATCGGGTTATAACAAATGTACATTTCACGCGTCACCAATCATTGCGTGTTGCCGAGATCTGTTTCCCTGAAAAGTAGGTAAAATTGATATCACAGGCTTCGATGAATTTTGTTAAATTGGACAGTGTAGAGTGAATACAGAGATAGGATAAGGTGATATAGATATCAGGTTACTTACATTGTGTTCAAACAATCTCTTTTGGAGAGGGAATGAAAACCTATTGTGAAATGTGATCTGTAAATGTAATTCATTAATGGGGATTTTTTTCGGTACTTAACATGCATTTACTTACACAGTCAAACTAGTTTGTGGGTTTTCTTACACACTCATAAATAATTTATCACTAAAAGATGCCTGGGTTCGAGTATTGTTCACCGTTTAGTTTTTGTGAGCAATTTTGTGGGTTATAGCCCCTGTATCATTACTGTAATAGAAAAAACATTAACTACCTTTGAAGGCAATCATATGGAGGTTCATAGTTTTTCATACATTGTCCAATGTCATCGGGCAAAATATCACTTTGTCATGGTGATGTGACGTCATAAATAGTGTTATGACATCACACTTCGTCTATGACGTTGCGTTCTTAATGCGGTGACAGAGAGCTGCAGCCAAGCTATGCTTGAAAGTAGATTTGAGCGTTCTTTCCTCAATTCAAAAACTTCTGTGATAAATATCACATTATATTTTTGTCTTCGTTACACTATGTTTATGATATTCGTAACTCTCGCTTGAGAAATACTAATACACAGGCACTCATGTAATATCATCCCATCATGACACTGATATAATATATCCTCTATATGGATGCCATAAGAAAACTGTCTCAATACTGTGGTGTCCAGTAGAAATGTGTTAGGGAACTGTTTTACAGTCTATTTTCTAAGACTGGTGACAGTGGATTGGCGGAGAGGGTATGATGATACAGAAATTTCATAATACGATACGATAAGATACGATACTATACGATACGATATAAGAAATGTATCCCAATATTTCAAAACGACATTTCAATTTGTTATTAATATTGCAGATATTAATTCTTTTCTTATACAATTTAATACTCTACCTTAGTCAGAATATCTCATGTAAACGAAAATATTTTCAAAAGTAAATTTTGTATATTCAATCTTGTCCAATTTAGCTGATAACCCTCAACCTGTCCATTTGATTTTCCTAATCAGACACATTAAAGCCATAAAACTCATTTAGATTTATAAAGCTTGGAGAATAAAAGCTCATTTTCAAACAAATTTCAAATCTATAACTGATAAAAAAAGTTTTATTGCCATATTAAACCAAATATACAAACATTTATCTACAAACAACTCTATCGCGGGATATATAATTAAATTTTATCCTCCAGCTATATTTAATATTACATTATCTTGCAAGGGTTTTATAGTCATACTATACCACATACATACGCACAGATCAAATCTCAACTTATCAAATAGATTTAACCTTTTGTAAACTCATAAACATTTTAAATGCAATGATAAACAAAAAGTCATTAATATGCCTCATTTGAGCTCTATTTTATAGATATTTTGATGAATTAAACAACCAATTTCTCTGACAATGGCCATATCTTGACAATGGCCGACTGTTATCTACAAGGAAAGCTATTACATGAAATTGATACAACGGTTTAAAGCCTCGCTTCATAATTTATTCACACACTAAGTGATGTTTTAAAACAGGGCTCTAACTCCTGAATTATGAAATGTTTCACTCGTTGAACACAGAAAGATATCTTTCCCTGACAGCTTAAAACAGATATATTTTCATGGTCACTAGTTTTGCTAATGTGTTTATAGAGAGGATAACCTGAGAGATATGTTATTTCATATATATATATATAGGATACTAAACGACCTTCAATTTATAGCATTTTATTAAACAACTTAATAATAATGATAATAATAATATACAGTTTAACGCCTAATATCCAATACAAGCACTGTTCACTGGCGGTACGTTATTACCCTGAAGGAATTGTACTTTCGGTGCCGCTAGCGCTACCATATTGGTCCGTACTTCCCGTGTTCAGGTAATGATTTAGTATTAAACAAGATAAAGCAAGTTTTATAACAAATCATTCACAAGATTAATAAAAATGGTATGTAAGAAAGTTTAGTATTCTGTTTATTTCTTGCAAAATTGTTGACAGTGTCATGAAACTTATGTAATTTGAATAATAACTTATGTAACTTCTCAAAAACTTCTTTAAAATTCTTCAAAGCATAATGCACATGCATAAACTAAAACATTGAAATTTGGAAAAGTAACATGAAAATTTGTACTGAGGGTTCACCTGTTATGCAGGTATTCCAGGTTACGATCGATGTTTACCTGTAACGACGCGTGTCCCTGCTTACACTCTACATTCACCTGTTTGAAAACGAATGTAATTAAATATTTACCTGGAGAGAAGCAAACGTGTTAACTAAACAAAACCCCTTAAGTGACGTGTTCAACGCCTTTATAGATTCTAGCAACTATGCAAGGTTTGAAAACTTTAGCACAAATTGCTAAATTAGGATAAAAATTCTTAATTTATATCAAAGAACTTAATAAGATATTTACCTTGTGAGAATTAAAAAGCATGTTAGCCAACTCCATATGTGAAGTATTCAATGTCTGTTAAGACTACAGCTACAACTCAGTGTTTGAGAAAATTAGAGAGAACATTGGGAAATTAAAATGATCTTAGAGAAAATAGAATAATGGTTTTTGCATTTATATGAAATACTAGAAAAACAAAAAACAAGACCTGGAATCCAAATTCAGAAATTATAGGAAAAAAGTGTTGTCTTTTTTATCAAGCACAATTTTAAACACACAAACACAAATACAAACAAAATATTCAATCTTTCTTTTGTAACCTTAACCCAAAATACCACTTCCTTTATGACTTTTAAATCAATTAATTAAATGTTTTCCACAAAATAGTTTCTTTATCAAACAAAACACAGGTGAGATATCCTTCAAAACTGTTTTCAGAATTTCCCCAAAATAATTGCAACAATATGTCCTTGTACCTTCCACTGATCAGCATATAGAGGGATAAGTTTCATTTTCTACACAAATATGATAGTTTTGAGGAGAGTGTCATTTTCTACATAAAAATGATAGTTTTGATGAGAGTGTCATTTTCTACATAAAAATGATAATTTTGGGAGAAAAGCAGGTGCTCCACATCCAGGTGTGCAGCCTTGCTCGTTAGTGATGTACAGGTGAGATCAAAGCAGGTGTCACACAGGTAGGTGGGGAGGACTGGCCGGGTCAAAGGGTTGGAAAGATAGGGGAGGGGGTGTGAGAGGGCAGATGTGAGGGGGTGAGGAAAGGGGAGTAGAAGGGGAATGAAAAAGGGAGAAAGAAATAGGGAGAGAGAGACAGGGAAAGAAATAGGGAGGTGAAAGATTGGGGATAGAGAAAGGGTGGGAAATGTGAGGGGGTGAGGAAAGTGGAATGGAGGCGAGAGAAAATGGGAAAGAGAAATATGGGGACAGAAATAGGGGGATAAAAGGGGAGAAAATGGCAAAATAACAACTTCTTCACGTCAATCTCTATTACTGACTAATTTAAGTCTTGCTGCATTTCATCATCTTTACAGTGCCAGAGATTTCTGATTTCACTACCTAGGTGTAGTACGCTGCTGTGCTGGCACAGAAAAGCAAGGTTTAAATTAGCCAGTGATAAAGAGACTGGTGTGAGGCCTTAATGCGGAAGTTGGTACAATGGTCATCACAGAGAGAGGGATTGGGTGGGAAAGGGGTTGATGTTCCACTGATGAAGGATGTAGATATTGAAAGGAGGAGAGGGTTTGTTTGTGGAGTCCAGAGTCCCCCACTGATGAGGTAAATTTTAGACCAAGATATTGATGATTGATGGAAGAAGAGATTTGGTCATCAGCTGCATGCTAGGTTACCTGTGTACCTTGGAATTACACAACTGTGTAGGGAGAGGGGGAGGGGGGAGGCGGGGAGGGGAGGTAGGGAGCAGAGGGAATAGGTGAGGCTGGGGAGGAACTCGGTGGAGAGTCAAGCATAAGGTAAGTGCTCATAAGCTGAAGTGGACAGCTGGACATGAGAAGATGAGAGAGGTGGAGCGACAGGGTGAAGGAGGGACCTTGTCTAGTAGCTACCCTCAGGGCATAGATGGTGGGGGGGGGGGGGGGGACTAAGACCGGTTAACCATCAGCAAGGCTCCGAGACACAAATGAAGAGTTGTGGGGGAGAAGATGAGTTAATTAGAGAGAGAAGTTGGAGATTAAAAGAACAGCAGTCAGGGTGGAGACAGCTCAAAGCTAGAAACAAATAAAACTGGATTTTTGGGACTGAGGGTGAGGGGCTATTCCTCAAAGGTTTAGGGGGGAGGAGGTATTCATGTGGGTAGTGGTTGTTGGGGGTGGTGGGGGGATGGTCTGAGGCGAGGGGGAACGGAAGGTGAGGGGATTTTAATCAGGGGGAGAGAGGATTTTAAGAGGGGATGTTATCAGAGAGTGAGGGACGTTCTTCAAAGGTGAAGGGGGACCATAATGAGGGGTGGGAGGGAGGATGTTAAGGGGTAGTAAAAGGGGAGTCTCCTCACAGCTGAGTTAACGACAGGTAATCCCGACAGGTAGGCAGCTGTCACAGACACATCCAGGGATTATTTCTGTATTTGTTCAGAGTTTAGTCTTTTTGTACTGACCATGACTGTTTGCATAGTGCTCTACCAGGGGTCTGATAGCTGGGTGGGTCACATAGTGAGGGTAGGGGTCTGGTCACTGGGTGGGTCACATAGTGAGGGTAGGGGTCTGATAGCTGGGTGGGTCACAGTGTGAGGGGTGTTGTGCATGCAGGTTTTGGACGTGAGGGTAGAGGTCTGACCGTTTGGTGGTTCTGGAGGTGAGACGGGTGTTGTGCACGCAGGTTTTGGACCAACTTCCCAATGCAAGACATAACTCTTGCCAGTCTCCATTACTGGCTGATTTAGGCCTTGCACTATTTCCTTAAGAAATCTGTGTTAAGAAATCCAGGCCCGCTATGCATTTCTGGTGCGGCGGCTATGCATTTCTGGTGCGGCGATTCACTGTCTTGACACAACAAAGCGAGGGAAATATCGCAAGGGTTAAATCAGCCAGTAATGCAGACTGGCAAGAGTTATGCCTTGCGTTTGGAAGTTGGTTTGGGACGTGAGGGTAGGGGTCTGGTTGTTGGGTGGTTCTGGAGGTGAGACCGGTGTTGTGCACGCAGGTTTGAGACGTGAGGGTAGGGGTCTGATTGTTTGGTGGTTCTGGGAGTGAGACAGGTGTTAGGCAGTTTCAGATGTGAGAGTATGTGGTAGGATTGCTGGGTGGTCCAGGCAGACAGAGAGAGAGGGGGTTGGACAGTTTCGGAGGTTAGAGATGGAGTTTGATAACTGAGTGGATCAAGGAGTGAAAGGGGTGAGGGGCAGAAAGGGCTGTGAGGGGCAGAAAGGGCTGGGAGGGTAGGGATCTGGTATTTGGGTGTTTTAAGAAATGAGAGGGTTCTGAAAGTAAAGTCCTGACAATAAAGGAAAAAGAAATCTTGAGTCATTAACTAGAGAGTAACTATATAGAGCTCGAAATAGAGCTCACATCAGAAACTGAAAGTAGAGCTCTGACCACAAACTGGAAGTAGAGCTCACATCAGAAACTGAAAGTAGAGCTCTGACCACAAACTGGAAGTAGAGTTCTGACCACAAACTGAAAGTAGAGCTCTGATCACATACTCACGAAAGAAAAGTGAGCGAGGGTTTGACCTAGAAGGAGATGAGTAGATGGAATGTTCAGTCAGAAAGTTATGGTCAGTAGGAAGATGGACAGAGGCGGAGAGAGGGTTGTTAGTTCTTGTTTTTCTCACCAGTGAGGAACCTGCCCTCTGATTACTAACGATCACGCCTAGACGCCTCCACGCAGACAAGCTAGGGGTGCTAAAATCAGCACTCTTGTGTGATAGTTCTAGGTCAAAGGTCACTTCAGAAAGAGGCCAGCTTGTCAATGAAACACACACTTATTTCACATCTTTTCTCGACATCCAGAATATAGAAAGATGACAATTCTAAACGCAGGGTTTGAAAGGGGAAGAGGTAGACATGGGAGTAAGTGCATTGAGAGCTCCATTGACTCATGGACATCCACTGCAATACCAACTCTATTAAACTTGAGGTAGATATCAACTAAAAGGTTGGTTATCGGGTCATATGCATATATATGAAAAAATAAATTCTTGGTCACATGTTGAGTATGTGTGTTCTTGACTCTTGCCTTGGTCCTCCTAAAAGGACAATGGTCTTTCATCAGTATGTCACAGTGTTGCAATTCGCATCTTTCATTTCGTGTCCTCGTGTATTTTTAGTTTAGCTGATCGTCTCATTTGTGTGCAGATTCGTGTCTTTTCAATCAATATCGCTTATTTATGATGCAAATTCGTTTCTTTATGTGTGCATTTCGATTCTTTCCGCTGCAATTCGCTTTTTTCTTTGGTAGGTCTGGGTAGTGAGCAGCAACAAGCAGGGGTAGGGTCATGTGAACACCCAGATGTCTGGACCTAATGATGACAAGGTGATCCCGGTTCAGGACTCCAGACTTGGTGGTCTGGCCGGACTGAACGTCCAGCATGAACGTCAAACATTTACAACAATGCACAACAGCGAACACTGGTCAAACACCTCGCGTCGCGTGAAACGTCTGTCGCTAATTAAAAGAACAAAATGGGCTCTAAGGGTTCAGTGGTTATTCTAGCACAACAAGGGTTTCTAATTGTTGATTCTCAAGAAAAATACACAAATATTTGAGAAAGGTCCTTATTTGGTTTGTCGAAGTAATTTTCTGTGTGAAACTGCTAATTCGTGGCCAACACACTGCAAACAGTCGGTGATCCTTGGCACACATACAAGTCACTTCCTCGTCGGGTGTGAACGTTAATTAAAGAAACTTGTTGGAACTAATCATTTATTTTCAAATGTCTGTTTAAGAAAATAAATTGAATGATATTTTGTTTGTCTCATTGATATGAACAGGGTGAATACTAATTGAAAAACTTAAAACAACATAAAAATATTATTTCAACAATTCTATGACCAGAGGTGAAGGGAACCTAGTCTAACAGACTCGGAAAAAAAAAAATTTATATCTGAAAAATGTTTTAAAAAATATTGAAAAGGAGCCTTCTTTTTATCCCATGCATTTCTTACAGTCTTCTTTTCAATAATTATAATGAAATGGTGATATTTTCAGAATAAATACTTTTTTTGTAGTCTGAGTGTAAGACTAAAGAAAACCTTGTGTTTTCAATTTGAAGAAAATAAATAACATTAGATTAATTGTGTTCAATAAATAGTTAATGAAAATACATACAATGAAAATATATGACATCCATTCAATTTTGACGACTTGTTACCGGTTAACTCTATTTTATAACTTAATTAATAATAATTAAACTGACGATCTAATAACAGATACAGGAGAGTTTGGCTGATATAGAGATATTAGAAATATTCAAGAAAGTTAACCATGGAATCGAGAACATGAAGTCGGTGTGGAGAGTAAAAAACTGAATTATTTCTGAAATACACAACAAATGATCTTTATGCTGGAATCTAGAAACCAAATAGGTCAGATGAATAACAAAAACACATTCCAGAAATCAAACATAACCCCACTGCCATGGAATTTAAATATCTATCATGTATATTTGCAAAGAACACTCACGTGTAGAATTTGGTCATGAAAGGTCAAATAGTAGTGAATTTAAGGTTTCAACAAATTCACCAAATATCTTGACAGCACACGTATATGTAACCTGGGGCTGATACAGATGAGGCTGCAGGGATGTCATGTGAAAATTTAAAAAATAGCAATTGAAGCATCAGTGGCAATGGTGCAACCCACTAACACAAAATTTATGCATTGGCAGGTATGGGGAACAAAATTGTTGACCCCCACCCCCCCTTTCAAAATTCCTGGATCCGTTAAATATATAGAGGATATTTGTCTTTCCTTGACTAATACCATGTTTATCTCATCGAGTGAGGTAGAAAGGTTACGAGTGAAAATATATAACTTTTCTACCTCACGAGATGAGATAAACATGGTATTTGTCAAGAAAAGACAAATTTCTATTTATTATATGACCAAATCCTTGCATATTCACCGAAATCGACTTGCATTTACGTTAAGTCGGCTTCAGAATGAGCCTGTCGCCTCAGCAATAATGTGACGTCATGAAGGTGTCATGACGTCGGAGCATTGTTTTATGACGTCAGGTCATTGTTATATCAGTCACTAGTGACTGATAACACTTTCCATTGTTATTTTCACTAGTGACTGATAACACGGTTTATATTCATTGATAGATCCCGGTATTTCACCTGCAATCATATAATAAATCTACTTATCAAATTGCATATGTAATGATTTTATTATTTCGATCAAATCAGTAAATTCACATTTTGAATCTTATGTATTTTTTATTGTTTGAATTATCCCCCCACGAGAGAGAAGGTATGTATAAATCGTACAAATATGCTTTATAGTTAGTGTGGTATTCTTCTCAGACAATCCCACCAGGGGCACGGCAACTTTGTCTGCAGTAGAGAACTGTTCTACACACAGTAAGGTTTAGGTGCAAAGCTACACTGAATTTCGGTGCAGTACCCATCATGGTTCGCTATATAGGTGAAACACTCTTGAAAGCGGCGTTAAACCCCAGCCCACCTCACCTCACCTTCTTAGACAAAGTGCCATAGGGCATCCTGCCCCTCACACAGAATGAGAACGTCGACGTCTCTATTCCCCTTCCCTTCACTGAGACCATTTTGGAGTCCAGGGCCCATATTTTCAAAGCTGTCTTAGTGCTAAGATAGTCGTAAGTCAATGTTAATGTATGGCACTTACGACTATCTTAGCGCTAAGAGAGCTTCGAAAATATGGGTCCAGGCTACCGTTCCACTAACCGATTTTAGGCCCGAGATCAATCTTTTTTTCCTTCTTTTTTTATATATTTAACTACTTTCGTAGCACATGTACGATATGGTATACATCGATATTTTAATCTGAACCAATGATAAGAGATGGGCTTAAAATTTATCTTAGGGCTAAGATCGGTTTGTGGAACAGCACCCTGGAAAGGCGGGGGAGGCGGGGCAGACGGGGTTCACATGAATTGTCTCAAAATGGGGGGCGTACCTCTGAATTGTCTCAAAATGGGGGGCGTACCTCTGAATTGTCTCAAAATGAGGGGCGTACCTCTGAATTGTCTCAAAATGAGGGGCGTACCTCTGAATTGTCTCAAAATGAGGGGCGTACCTCTGAATTGTCTCAAAATGAGGGGCGTACCTCTGAATTCCCTCTACTTCAGAGTAATAGTTCACCACAAGTGAGCAGAAGCTTGTGCTTGATATCAGGCATTGAATTTACCAATGATATCATTATTAATTGAAAGTTAGGCAAACGGTTAAAATTAATAATTTCCTACAATTTGAGACGCATCTAATAGCCATTATTTGATATGAAGTTTAGTTATTACAAATATAAACATTAAATAGATGAAATCAGGTTATATTGCCTACAGGCTCAGATTGTGCTCATATTTAATGTACTGTACAGGTAATATCTGATATCAGATTCCAGGTATGAAGAGAAATCATATACTTCTCAAGCTGAGATTCTTCAGGAACTCCAAGAATGATTAGATGGAATTCTAGAATTTCACTTTATGAAACGACATTCTAGATTTGAAATGTGAACTGAAAATGAACTTTAACTCGATACTTAACGTGAAATGTCATGATATTGGATGGAAGACTTTGAGTTGCCGTTTCCTTAAAATCCAAACTTCAATTTCTTATGCGGCATTGTATTTGATTTTTCTTAAATATCGAGAAGATTGTTAACATATTCTTTCCAGGTGAGATTCTTGCACAGCATTTTCAAGTTGTGAAGGATAAAGCAAGACTTCTGTGTAGAATTAAAAATTAAAAGAGGAAAAAACAGGACAGGTTTACTTTTATTTAACCCTCTACCTGGGTACGAAATAGTCATGCAAAGCACAGCTTCAAGTTGGTCCACTGCCACTTTAGTTGGCAGGTTCCTGACACTGGTTCAAATTAACCAGTTATGACCTAACTCAACTGAGCATATCATCTGACAGCGGGTCTCGGAATATATTTTTATCCACTGATCAATCCGAGACTATTCTCTTTGTTAATGAGTTTTTATTCTTTTAAATTCACTGCTAGAAATGGTTTGGAACTGATTAACTCAACAGCTATATGAAAAGCTATGCAAAGTCATATCTTGAGAATAAAATTTCAGCGTACAATCTTTTTTATGGACTTTATGTTAGTCTGTTGCAAAGGAATCAAGGATGGTCAAAATTTAGTATATTTGATTTTTTTTTCTTTAAAATAATAGTTACAACCTGCCATGAAACAAAAAATAGCATTTTTATGCTCTAAGTCTAACTATCCCCAGAAGGATCCTTTCTGAAAAAGAATCAGAATTTGTTTGACTGGATTTGAACCTGGGGCTGTACCAATCAAACTAATACATGCCACGCTACTAGCTCAAACTGACCCCATCTCACAATGCCACGTCTCTGTCCCCCAATTTACCCCCTTCATCACTCTCTGATCGTTATCAGAGACAGCCAATAAGAATCACATATCACAATGTTTCCCAGCATTCCTCAGTACATGCCCTACAGATACCGTTTGTAATCAAACTAATTATAACCTTAAATGCTCATTAAAGTTGTCTGGCAAGGAATTTCAAATCAAGTGGGGTGTTTTGGTCATTTCTCACTGGACGACTGTGGGCCAACAGAAATCAGCTGGTCAGCAGCTGTGGTCCAGACTTTGACCATTGGATAGATAAGTTTAAAGGTTGTAGATCTCAGTGAAAATATCCACATGGCTTGTATTCATGGGTTCATTGCAAGAGACCATCACACACACTATACTATAGTCTGTCTTTTAGACCCCTTAATTTTTTAAGAGCCTTGGCAAATCTGCAGTAAATCTACAGAGCTCAGTTTAAGGAAAATGAATACATATCAAAGACTCCTTTGTATTTTATTTCCTTTTTTATCAAATTTTGAAATTGTTACTAAAAATTTCATTCTGGATACCAAATGTTAAGACTAACACTATATTAGATCTGCCAGGATTTGGTGTTGTGTGTTTCTCATCTCCAAATCACATTTTAACCAATGGTTAGATAAGTTTAAAGGTTTGTAAATCTGACTATCACCACATGGCTAGTATTCATGGGTTCATTCATCAAGAGACCATCACACACTCTACACTAGTCTGTCATTCAGACACCATTATTTTTTAAGAGCCTTGGCAAATCTACAATAAGACTGCAGAGCTCAGTTTAAGGAAAATGAACACATCCCAAAGGCTCCTTTGTTTTTCTTTTTCAAATTTGGAAAATTTTACTAAAATGTTTATTTCAGAGACCAAATGTTAGACTAACACTATATTAGATCCGCCAGGATTTGGTGTTGTGTGTTTCTCATCTCCAAATCAGATTTTAACCATTGGATAGATAGGTTTAAAAGTTTGTAGATCTCAGTTTAAATAACCACATGGCTTGTATTCATGGGTTCATTCGTCAGAAACCATGTCACTCACTATATGTTGTCCAGACCCCTTAATGTTTAGTTCATTTTTTAGGCCTGAAAAGCATGGCATGGCGTCCGGCATCAGTCTGTTCACCCATCAACTTTTTACTTTTTCAACTTCTTCTCCAGACCCATTGACTCTAGAGACCTGAAATTTTATGTATAGACTCCTTTCAATTTCACCATTTAATAGTTTAATTATTAGTGAACTTTTCACCACAACACATTGCAAATGGCAGGTCAAAAGGAATCAGCCCCCTAAATGTTGGTTTGGAATGTCATTGGTCAAGGTTTGTGATACATTCTGTGCACAGGGGCTTGTATCGCTGAAAACAAACAGTTCCTAGGTCCAATACTACGATACGACATATCTATACTTATAAATAAAGAAAGGGATGCAACGCCTAATTTACCCCCTGTCCAATCAAGTCCAAATTTCAAAATGTTAACACACTTTGTACACCTAAAACACATTGTAGAATTAAAGCACAGTGATTACTCGTTCGATTAAAACAAACATCAACACAATCGGTCCATTGTTTCTAAAGTTATTACACTTCAAACACGATTTTTTACCTGTCAAACTCGAGTGGGCCAAAATGGTGTCTCAGCAATACATCGACAAAAATCGAGGAAAAAGCCGATATTTCATTCCTAGCAAAAGCAATCAATCTCGAAAAGAGTTTTCTTCTATCACTTTACATCCCTGATACATTTGTCATTCTTGAATAGTTCGGGTATCTTACCGTAACAACTTTATTGCAACTTTCGTGTAAGTACAGGCATTTCATCGAGCGACCTGCGCCATTTTGGAGGAGGATCCGGATCAGTTCGTACCAAAACCGGTTCCACTCAAAACGGGGACACCGACCAATACAAACCGACCCTGGGACGAACCAGTTTCGGTACGAACTGATACGGATCCTCCTCCAAAATGGCGCAGGTAGCTCGATGAAATGCCTGTACTTCCACGAAAGTTGCAATAAAGTTGTTACGGTAAGATACCCGAACTATTCAAGTATGACAAATGTATCAGGGATGTAAAGTGATAGAAGAAAACTCTTTTCGAGATTGATTGCTTTTGCTAGGAATGAAATATCGGCTTCTTCCTCGATTTTTGTCGATGTATTGCTGAGACACCATTTTGGCCCACGCGAGTTTGACAGGTAAAAAATCGTGTTTGAAGCGTCATAACTTTAGAAATAATGGACCGATTGTGTTGATGTTTGTTTTAATCGAACGAGTAATCACTGTGCTTTAATTCTACAATGTGTTTTAGGTGTACAAAGTGTGTTAACATTTTGAAATTTGGACTTGATTGGACAGGGGGTAAATTAGGCGTTGCATCCCTTTCTTTATTTATAAGTATAGATATGTCGTATCGTAGTATTGGACCTAGGAACTGTTTGTTTTCAGCGATACAAGCCCCTGTGATTCTGTGTACATTGGCCAAAATTTCACCATTATATAGTTTAATTCCAAGAGAAGATTTCACAATTATACATAGCCACGATGATGTAATGATGATGTAACGATGATGTAACGATGATGTAACAGGCTAATAAAAGTACTGACCATGATGATAAAAATGAAATACTCTTGAAAACAGTTTTTACATCCAAAATCCCCTCATGACTTTTCCAAGAATAAAACATGATACATAGAGAATACTAAACAATGTTCTGTTTAATAACGAGTGAGTGGTTTGTATTTAAAGAGCGAAAGCTAGTTAAATACAAATACCATCTCACAAGTTTCATAAATATGTTATTTAACGGGACCGAGGTTAGTATTTTATTTATTACTGACTGATTTAAATGTCACTTAATTCCACCAACTCGTCGATAAATGGGACACATTCCATTGCGACCTCAGCGCTAATATTGTGACGTCATATTTATGCCATTTCAAAAATTTGTGCATGTAAGTTTGATGGGCCTCCCCTTTTCAATGAGTGACCTCCCCCCCTCCCCCCAACACCATCTTTGAACATTGTTGGATCCACGACTGCATATGTATATTTATCCAAAGAAACTCAAGTGCGTTCAGACCTATCATCCAGAGATAGACGAGCGTTATAAAGTCATTCATGTTGGTTTGGAATCATTGGTGGAGGGTGGACTTTGATACATTATGAGACACAATGTTGGCTAAAATTTCACCATTTAATAGTTTAGTTCCCAGAGAACTATTCACCATAACACATTGCAGTTGCCAGGTCAAATGGATCGGCCCCCTGAATTTTGGTTTGGAATATCATTGATAAAAGTCTACGCTGATACATTCCTACATTGTTCGCCAAAATTTCACTTTTCACTGGTTTATGTCAAAGAGAAAATATCGAAAATATTTTCTAATAAAAGCAGATTATTCAAAAGAGCACTCTCACACCATTTGATTATTTAAGTCAAAGGATAAAACACAGGCAGTGAATCAGACATTTCAGAAGTTTATTCACATTGCTTGACAGTTTATAAGAACACTAAATATTAACTAGACAGGAACAATATACGTCCAAACATGAAGTATTATTTTGTGCAAAAATAATGTTGTATAGCGGTACATAAATGTAGGAAAGATCCTAGAAAGTATTTATTCACATGACAAAGTCAAGACGGTTGGAGCAGCAGAATAGAGTTGTCAATTTGACAGCCGTTAAACTTGAACTGTTTTCCCCGTCCAATCCTCCATAAACGTAGATAAACATCAAACTGGTTTTCTTCGTTCAAAATCTGAGTGGCATCTAAGAACTGTAAAATCTATCACTTCCTCCAGCAGCTACAGTTTCTATTGGCACAGCGTGCAACTCAAACATTAGCGTTCCCTGCGTCTAAATCTGCTGAGAAAATCAAAATTCTTGATTAGCGCACTTGTACAATTAGATTTTTTCCATCAGACTCTCTTCCCCTCCGAGACAGAAGATCTGAGTTTGGCATCAGGATACACCTGTTTCCACAGCTGTTGAATCTGTCATCTGCTTCCCACTGGCGGCCATATTGGATTCTCTGTGCGTCTGCTCTGATGTGAATAACGAGCTGTTTTCCCCGTCCTTCCATGCTTTTATTGGAATAATTTGGACGAAATGGAGCCAATTTACCCTGTTTATTCTTTAACTGGAATTTAACAGCTAATTTCTTTTCTACATCTCCCAGCATAGATTCTGACTTCAAGACAAGAGAGAAATAGAAATGACTAATTGTCTTCAACCAAATTAAGCCCTGGAAAAGAAAATACTTATTTATCTCCTCTATAAACAATTGTTTCTAGATAATGACCAACATGTTTCTTTCATGGAAACAAAGAAAAAAATTCATTGATTTTTTTTTTATATATCGGTCACAGTTCATATTCAAATAAATCTGGGAATGATCAAGGATATATTTTCAAGAAAATGAAAATCATTGTAAAATATCAAAAACAAAAAAATACCTTTTTATTTTCCTTTTAAAAAAAAAAAAAAATTGTCAGATTTAACTTATAACTTGAGAAGTAATGTTGATAAACCTTTCACTTGCGAATGCAGTATCCATTGGGTTAGCTCCTCATTAATTAATCTCTGGACAAACCAGGGGCTCCTTGCACAAAGCAACATTTACTAAAGTTAGCCTTAGCCCCCATTCTTTAACATTGCACTAAGGTTACTTAGTGACTTACGATCACATTAGTGCTTTGTGAAAGGAGGCCCTGGATTATTTCTTTGTCAACAACTGTTACACAAAGCCTTGTAACTAAGGTAATAATGATAATAATGGGGATAGTTATAATAAATACCACTGCAAGGGACATTTTCAAAGCACACATACATTATAACCATTACCTTGATAGACTGATATCTTTATATTTTTATTTATATTTTATCCTTTATATTCTCCACTCACTGAGAATAAGCAACCTAAGCTTAACTCTCACACTGCCTTCACTGCCAGGTACCCAATTGTACAGCTGGGTAAGCAGTGAACTAAATCACTAGGTGACACTACAAGTTTCACAACTCATGTATCTGTAAAATCTCCTTTCACAAAGCAACCTTTACTAAGGTTAACCTTATCTTCCATTCTTTAACATTGAGCTAAGGCTACCTTAGTGACTTACGATCACCTTTGTGAAAGGAGGCCCTGAGCTACCAATTAAGGTGATTCAAGGTTATCTCTCACATGACCTTCACTTCCAGGTACCCAATTGTACTGTTGGGTAAGCAGACGCTTTGTTAACAAAATTATTTGCCCAAGGTGACACTACAAGTTTCACAACTCGTGTATCTGTAGGGTGCAGGGAATCACCCCTTCAAACTCTCAGATGTTCCAGTCATGAAGCGGGTCACCCATTCGGCAGAGCCAAGCTCATTGTTGCTGAACTTCAAACTATGCACAGGACCACATGCCATCAGGTAGCCTTAATGTAGTTCTGCTCCATGACTGTGTATAAAATAGAAGTCCATCTTCAGCAAGTCTACAAAAGGAACATAAATCTAAAAACATCATATCATATACACTGCAGTCATTATGTTTTAAAATTCATTGCTTAAATCTGAATCTAGTTGTAGTGCAAGATGGTACTAAGGTTAACCTTAACCTAAACCAAATTTTTGATAATCAATTTTGCTCCATTGTTTGTGAGTATATTTCAACACTTCTCCCTGTCTCCCGGTGCATTATAAACTATTTGACATTCATCCTCTTCTCTGGATTTTCTCAAGACTCTTGAGAACTATAACTTTTATATGCTAAGCGGTGAAAGACTTCAGTTTTCTTAATCTGAGAAAAGGTTTTCTCATCACTTGAGATTGATTGATATCATTTTTTTCATCACTGAGAACAGATATCATAGGGATATATAATCATCAGTACAATGATTTGAAGTCACTTTCACAATCAAATCAGTTTATTTAGTATTTCGGCCATGTGGCCAGAGTACAATTGATTGTCACCACATAGATACGTCACATGACCGAAATGTTCAGAATCATTTTTTAAATGCAAATACATGATTGTGAAAGTAATCCATCATTGTCACTTGTGCATGAAAAAGGTCACATGTAAAAAAGTAAAAATTTAGGGAAAGTTAATGTAAACCTTTTTAAAATAAAATAAGTTTCAGACCTGGGTACAGTATTTGGGAAAAGTTTGCCTACATCCAACACTAAAAGGCATGGACAAAGTCAAGCTCCCTGTTGTATCTGGTAGATCTTTCTGCTTAGGTCACATTCAGTAACTCTAGGGATAGTTAATGTAAATCTTTTTAAAACAAGTAGTTGTCACTTAGGTGACATGATCCCCCGCCGCAAATTAATACTTCAAAATTGAAAAATAATGTCAAGATCAGCAAAATCGATGGTTGAACATGTCGAAAAATTCAAAGTTACACTGTGACCTTGAGAATAATGTGAAGGTCACGGAAATCTAAATCAGCCTTTTTTGTCTTCCCTAGGAGGTGTTTTGTATAAGATATGATGAAATTCCAGTGAATGGTTCTTGAGATATCCTGCTGACAAGCTTTACATGTACATTAACATGTCGAAAAATTCAAAGTTCAGCTGTAACCTTGAAAATAATGTCAAGGTCACCAAAATCTAATCAGCTCGTCGTCTTTCCTTGGAGAAGCTATGTGTAAGATATGAAGAGAATCCAGCAAATGGTTCTTGAGATATCCCGCTGACAAGGATAAAATGACAAAGTCTCGTTGTGACCTTGAAATGAAGGTCAAGGTCACAAACCTCTGCAGGAACATTACTCTCCCCATCATGAACCCATATGCAAAAAATGAAAAGAATCCAGTGAAAAGTATTTGAGTTATTCCATTTCGTACGGACGCTAAACGCGCGGCGGGGGATAATAAAATAAGTTTAAAACCTGGGTACAGTATTTGGGAAAAGTTTGCCTGCATCCAACATTAAAAAGCATGGACAAAGTCAAGCTCCCTGTTGTATCTGGTAGATCTTTCTGCTTAGGTCACATTCAGTAACTCTAGGGATAGTTAATGTAAATCTTTTTAAAATAAAATAAGTTTTAGAACTGGGTACAGTATTTGGGAAAAGTTTCCCTGCGACCAACACTAAAAGGCATGGACAAAGTCAAGCTCCCTGTTGAAAACTCCATCAGTGTAGATACTGGTATATCTTTCTGCTTAGATCCCATTCAATAAATCTAGGGATATTTATTAAAAGTACAATCTTTTTAAAACAAAATAAGTTTTAGAACTAGGTACAATTTTGGGAAAAGTTTGCCTGCGACCAACACTAAATGGCAAAGACAAAGTTGTGCTCCCTGCTGAACACCCTCCTTCAGTGTAGATATCGCCCTGGCCAGATCGTATATCATAGATTTGTGGATAAATAGTTAGTGAACTCTTCCACCCTAATCTCTGTATTCAAGAAGCTGTCAGACCCTTTTGGCAAACTGATAAGACATAAACCTCTATTGCTGATAAAGCAGTAAGCGAAACTGCACCGATATCCCGACCCAACGATTATCTAGCCACTATTAGTTCAAGGATTTATAAGTTCAGCACATTAGTGTTATATAGACCAGTACTTGAATTTCATAGTCTCCTGTTTTATTTATTGAATTCATTACACATGAGAGGAAAGATTAAATAAAAAATAAATCAGTATTTGTCTGTAAGCCAGTAAGAGGTAAATGCTGTTTATGTCAAAAGTAATATTATCTGTGGTCTTATATGAATTTATTCTTATATCTGACAGTGTTTTTCTGATCTAATTTAATTTATGGAATGGATTAAGGTATTTGAAGGGTATTTTCCTTTCATCTTGTATGGTATTTGTTTATGTAAATTATATTCGGTAATTCATTTCCATATTACCGGACATATTTTATACTCTCTCTCCTTTATTTACTGGATTAAGCAATATTTTTTAGAACAAATATTCTTTATTACCTATTGTGCTTTATTATTATTGAAGTGTAATAGGTTCAATCTTTGAAATGAAATTTCAAAAACAATTGTTGGAAACTAAATTCTTGAAAAATGACTAACCTGCACCTGATCAGAAAAATTAATTACCATGGCAACTGTTAACGACACTTGCCAAGAAATTCTTGAGGGAGACTCTAAGGCATTAATTACACTAATTGTGACACCTTCTAAACTATGTCATTAACACCAGTTTTTAGGATAGCATCACTCATTAAAGTAAAATTGTCACAATTGAAATCAGTTGTCAAGGAGACATCACTCATTAAGATCTCAATCGCTAGGGAATGACTTCCCATGAGCCCGTAGTCAAAATGGCCAATTACATGTGAGGAAAAGTTGACACAAAGAACAAATAATATTGGTTTCACGCTTTAACTGCCTGAATGGCCCTTGAAAATGAACATTACATCCATTTTTAGTTTCCTTCTCATCTTAATTGTGAATTTGTCACAGTTATTTCCTCTTAGCATGAAAACAATAACAAAGGGTGGAAGATGTGGAGACATTTATAATCTAAAAGTACATTGAGTGTAATGTTAATTACCACCAACCATAATTAGCAAGGTAATTATTATCAATCATGCAATTTTACATGAAATAAATAATTTTTCTCAAACTGAGATTTAAGCAACAGTTTTATAATGAATGCATTTGTTGAATAAAAAAAAAGTTTGTTTTTTTACCAGCTAGGACAAACAATTAGATCAAAATAAATTACTTTAAGAAAAAAAAATGTCTTTGATTGAAAGTTGAGCAACAGAATTGTAATAAATGCATTTCTTGACTCACCTTTTGTAATATATTTCCAGATATATTTTAAGATTGAAAAATATCTTTTTTTTATGAATGAATTTTGATTTACTAACTATTTAATTTTTTAAAAAGTCACATTTGTTTGTGTGTACTAAAAGCTTTTGATTCATATGAAATATAAAGAAGAATTCATTATGTCATACTATTTTAAAAAACAAAAAGAATATTTATAAAATAAACTAATTAATAACTGTAATATGATTATATACAGCATTAAAACAAAGAGTTTATCAGTTAACACGACTATATTCAAACTGACCAAGGGAAATCTATCATTCAAGTTACCTTACTGAAAGATAATCGATTGCAAACATTACATAATGTGTAACATTCAGGACACCTTGACAAGTGACCGTCAACACTTGAAAGCAAAGGTTCAATTATATATATCTATATACCTATCTGACACCTGATTCGTTACAACATAACGAACGAGGTAAGACAATAGAAAGCTTGAACTCATCCTAAGAGGTCATCTATAACCGTAGTGTGATGTTCAATCGAAGATGTTACACAATACGTCACGTTCATGACACCTTGACGAACGTTGGTCAACACTTGAAAGCAACATTCAATTACCTATATATCTATTTGATGCATGTTATGTAATGTCATAACGAATGATATAAAACACTTGAACAGTTAAGTTATTTCAAGAAGTATATTGACATGACATTGTTACCAATTGTGCTCTCCCATTGAATTGAAGACGTTATATATTGTGACACTTTTATACCGGCCGTGATGAACGACAGCCAACACGTGAAGTAAAGTTTCAGTTGCTGATCTGACAGCTTTACGAATGATAAAAACACAATTTGAAGTCATCATAACACTTGTATATTCAGGCCATTTTTAAATGTATATATATGTTATATTCTATGACGTTTAATTGAAAGGAGGATATTTTAAAGGGGCAGTAGCACATTTTTTGCAAATTTTATTTTTTCAAATTTCCCATTTATAATGATAGTTTCTGTTATTTAAATTTACTTAAGAGGGTTAAACATCTTATTACAGAAACCAATTATCTGTAGTGGTAATGGCTGTGTTGCGTATTAAGCAAAAATAGCATGGCGGCCATTTTATTGTGAACACAATTTATTATTTTGAATGACAAAAACTATTCCCATGGCTTTACGGAACAATGTACACTAATTTTTTAACTTGATTTTCTGAAGAGAGAAGGGTGTTTTACTATTGGTGACATTATTTTTCAAATACATTTCATCGACTTATTTCAGTGAAAAAACGTGCTACTGCCCCTTTAACCCGTCATCACTACATGGAGTGGAGAAGGGGCTTGTTGAAAATGAGGGGGTCACCTTGTGGGTCCATCAAATGTTCATTTTCATGATAATATGTCGATATGTTCATGATTTACTGATATGTTCATGATTTACTGATATGTTCATGATTTACTGATATGTTCATGATTTACTGATATGTTCATGATTTACTGATATGTTCATGATTTACTGACATGTTCATGATTTACTGATATGTTCATGATTTACTGATATGTTCATGATTTACTGATATGTTCATGATTTACTGATATGTTCATGATTTACTGATATGTTCATGATTTACTGATATGTTCATGATTTACTGATATGTTCATGATTTACTGATATGTTCATGATTTACTGATATGTTCATGATTTACTGATATGTTCATGATTTACTGATATGTTCATGATTTACTGATATGTTCATGATTTACTGATATGTTCATGATTTACTGATATGTTCATGATTTACTGATATGTTCATGATTTACTGATATGTTCATGATTTACTGATATGTTCATGATTTATGTTGAACCAAAGAATAAGTAATGATTTACATCGATATGTTCAAGAATTAATTGATGTGTTCATGATTTACATCGATATGTTCAAGATTTAAATTGATATGTTCATGATTTACATCGATATGTTCATGATTTACTGATATGTTCATGATTTATGTTAAACCGTAGAATTAGTAATGATTTACATTGATATGTTCATGATTTACTGATATGTTCATGATTTACTGATATGTTCATGATTTACTGATATGTTCATGATTTACTGATATGTTCATGATTTATGTTGAACCGTACAATTAGTAATGATTTACATCGATATGTTCAAGAATTAAATTGATGTGTTCATGATTTACATCGATATGTTCAAGATTTAAATTGATACGTTCATGATTTACATCAATGTGTTCATGATATATGTTGAACCGTAGAATTAGTAATGATTTACATCGATATGTTCATGATTTAAAATGAAATGTTCATGATTTACATCGATATGTTCATGATTTACACAGAAATTGTCATGATTTACATAGAAACGGTCATGATTTTCATTGATATGTTCATGATTTACACAGAAATGGCCATGATTTACATCAATATATTCATGATATTGGCGAATATGTTCATGATTTACGACAAAGTGGCCATGATTTATGTTGACACATTAATAATTTACATCGAAATGTTCATTAATTACTTTGAAATGGCGATGATTTATGACATTCTTCCCCGATACTTGATGTAACTTCATTTATCTCACCACACACCCTTGTCAGACTTTATAACACCTGGATAAATTAATTCCTTGTTGGCACCCCTTCGATATATGGCTCGGAGCCCTCTCCCACTGTGTGAGAGGGCTGGAGGTTCACTTGAATACAGACTTTATTAGTGCAGACATTTTATAAAGGTACTCGTCTTTTACGAGGGTCAACATTGATCATTTCTGAACATCATGCATGGACTAGAACCATGTTTACGTTATTTTGAATTATGATACAATTCATAAGTTGAAATACTTATCAAGTTTCTTTTTTTAATCAACTTTTTATTTCATATAGGGACTTCTATTGTCATGTTCGCTCCTCAAATTTATAGAATTAAACTTTTTTTCTAACTTATATTTTTTAAAAGATCAAAGTATATGATTGAAAAATCAGCATTAAAAAATAGGGGGTAGTGTGGGTTTTTTCGAGATATGACGCCTGAAAGATAGTGGGCTGAAGTACAATTTTAACATCGGAGTCTATGGGAAAATGAGAAAAAAAACTGCTAATAACTTTAAAATACTACATTTCTAGAATTAAACTTTTTTTCCTTTTTTGATATGTTACAAAGTTCATGTTCCCCTTCCGAAATTGATGAAAAAATATATATGGTAGTGAGGGTTTTTTCAAGCTTTGACACAAAATGTACCTGGAAATCTCCCTTTTTAGTCAAATGTAGGCCATTTATGCTGTTTAAGCACTTTTTAGAGGTTCTAAAGTCACATTTTCTTTATTTCATATGTTTTTTAAAAGTATGTTGATGATGTAGAATATCATGAGGTAAATAAAGATGAGAAAAAATCTTTACTTAATCATATTTCATTTTTGAAGTTCAACCGGAAGGAGCGGACATCCTTAATTCCAATAGATTTGTCTAATCAATTGATCATAGGAGATAAACTTTGTACAATAGTCATATAAAATAATGAATTGACTTTTCGTAAATCATTGATTTCCAGAGAACTGTTGAAACATGAAGTACTAACAGTACAATCTGATGTAACATTTTAACATATTTATTAACATACAGATATTTTTCATATGCTAGAACCATTTTATTATTGGCGTCATTCGAACAAAGGCCAGGTTGCTTTGTCCAAAAGTCATAAAAACATCATAACTTTGTTATAAAACATCACGGAGATTCAGATAACTATTGTATAAACACAAAACAAGCACCTTGCACAGCACAGGACCTTTCTATATTTCGATTCATGTGACAGTTGATACTGCAATAAAAGAAACGTCACATAAAAACAAATGAAATATGCATATATTTACCTTAGGCAAACCAAGATAAAAGACAATTGGGAGAGTTCCCTCACAGAACTGATTTGAAGAGGCAATGAATTACACAAGTACCGTAAATAACAGCTCTTGATATGTGACGAGACAATATGGAGAGTTACGACATGTCAACTGAATGTACTTCAAGTACAGGTCGAGATCTGATATATTACATAACATAAAACATGTGAATCTTTGTAGAAAAGAAAAATGTTCAAGTGTTCTGTCCTTTGTCAACCATCAGGTGAGTGTAATAATCACAGAACCTCTAAATTAAAGCTTTCTCTGTTCAAAAACTTGTTGATTGAAGATTGAAGCCTGGACTGGACAAACTAAAGAAATATATAATAGTTTAACATTTAGCCCGCCCTTTCATTGGTGGACCCTTTCAAAATTCCTGGATCTGTCATTGTTTGAATACAGATAATAATACTCAACAAGCTTAAGTGTCTTACCATGCCTTCAACAACCCAAAACTTGACTTACATATCAATTACAATATATCTCTCTACAACATACAACATATCTGTGTATATATATTATATATATATCTAGGACCAAACAGAGCAGTCAACCAAACTCTGATATAATTCAGTCTGCTCTTATCAATTTGAAATAAAAGTTCAACATCAATGATTTAAATCATAAATATACCATCATTTTCATGGTTTAAGTTAAGAAGCATGACCCATGTACACAGACTCGTCTCATTATTACCGTAATCATTAGTTATTTTCTTTTACTCTCTATAATATAAAAATCAAAATTCAAAGACAGACTTTAAAAAATCTTTCCCCGTTTGTTAGCAAGCCTTAAACAGGCGCCATGCATCGTTACTCTGAACCTCCCATTGTTAAAATGTCTGCCGGTTCATATTTGTTCCGCAAGGAAAACTTACGTACAGCGGAGAATCGAGTCGACATACACAGGGGGTCGTTGTTACAGACAGGTGAAATTATAGACTCTATACCCAACTATCCCCGAAACGCTGGGTTCCTACAAACAAACCTCGTATTTACGATATCAGTATCCCTATGAATGAATGACCTTCACCCGGGAACATGATATATTTTCGTTAAGTAATACCCTGCTCTAATAAATGACGCATCGTAAATCTGGATTACGTTTCACAAGAAACTATGAGCCTCACAAAATAAACAATTACACTCGAGATCACCTATTACAAGCTATTAAACAGGAGTGGACAAGGAGCTTGAAATTTCAGGGGTTTCGCTTCAGTGATTTTAAAATATTTGTTGAACGTGTTGATCTTTGCTTCGGTGAGTAAAAAGCCTTGGAACAATCTGACGAAAAGTATTATATTGAAGAAATTGAAATAATTGTGGGGGATTTGTATGTTATATTAAAGTTTGAGGGGTTCTACTTGAGTAATTATAAGGTATTTTTGTGACGTTAAGATATCTTCTAATGAGGTATCAACATAAAAACTCATTAAATCTTTTCGAATAAAAATAGATTATTTCTTAACTGAATCTCTTATTAACGTTTCACAGATTCTGTCATTTTTCATTTGTCTAATTGTCCAAAGCAACTTATTCAAAATGAATGTGTCTTAACACTAAACCTCTGAACCAATTATCATTTTATTATTCTGAGAGGTCATGTGTTTAACCCCTTATAAGTAAAGGTACACTGCAAGCTTTTATTATAAAAGGCAAATTTGAACATAAAAAATCCACAAGCATGCTACTGTCCCTTTAAAAAGTGTGACAAGCACCTGACAGGTGGGGGAATCCGCCAGTAGCAAGTACCTGTTAACATAGAGAACTTCTCACTGTGTAAATCCCCCTTGTGTGTTACAACTGTCGAGTGACAGTGAATCTGGTAGCCAGGATTTCAAATGTCAGAACTTGCAGTAGTTGAGTAATGGGTCCCCAACATGGCAACAACACAGGGTCTGAAGACCACGAAAAGAGCAAATCTTTTATTTCCTTTTGAGCTGAGTCATTCTAGACTTTCCAAATTGTTCACACTAAAGATGGTACATATTTGTGTACTTTAATTTATTATATGATTGTAGGTGAAATACCGAATCTATCAAGGAAAATAAACCGTGTTATCAGTCACTAGTGAAAATATCAATGGAACGTGTTATCAGTCACTAGTGACTGATATAACAATGACCTGGCGTCATAAAACAATGCTCCGACGTCATGACACGTTCATGACGTCACATTGTTGCTGAGGCGACAGGCTCATTCTGAAGCCGACTTAACGTAAATGCAAGTCGATTTCGTTGAATATGCAAGGATTTGGTCATATAATAAACAGAAAATTTGTCTTTTCTTGACAAATACCATGTTTATTTCATCTCGTGAGAGATAAACATGGTATTAGTCAAGAAAAGCCAAATATCCTCTATGTATTTAAAACTTCACTCTGAACCATGTAAGTTGGTCATCCAGACTCTTTAATTAACCAGTTCCCCCTAGGCTCATTAAGGTTAATTACCGTATATGCAGTATATGAAATAAACAATGTCCCCCACAAGGCATAAATAAGTAGCTATATTGCCTTGCTGCATTTCATTAACTTTTCTGTGCTAGTAAAGTGGTACTCTACACCTGAACTTCACAGTGCACGCTGACAACCTAGCTAAGAAAAGCTAACAAAAATAGCAAGGCTTAAATTAGCCAGTGACGGAGACTGGCGAGAGTTATTTCTTGCATGAGAAGTTGGAAATAAGTCTGAAACATTACATACCCAAAACTATGAATTTGTCAATTTTCATGGTAAAGTTAGACACAAATCTCAAATTGCTACCAGCCTGAACCAATAGTAGGTTCAAACTGTCTGACCGGCCTTTATACATACACTGGGTAAGACAATCGTACCATTAGCCCATAGGAATAACATTGAATTGTGATCACTTAGCCAAAGGGAGCTTTGTGAAAGAAAGCTCTAATCAGAAAACACTTCAATGATTGTCTAGACCATTGTGGAGAGGTGCATACTATATTATCACTGATACCATTCAAATTCCCAGAACTAGACTTGGCCTTATATGTTTAGACAGGAGTGATATAATTCACTTTGTAAACTAGATTTTGTTGCGTGAGTGTATTGACACGGGAGACTTATCTTACACAAGTTTACACTTTCTGGTACCGTAATTCTTCCTTAATTTCGCCCCCTCTATAAGTTCGCCCACGTAAGATCATCTGACAGCCTTTTTTCAAAATACCTTTCCAAATTTCGACATTGTACCAGAAGTTCAGTACTGACAAATTAAAAATTCGACCACATTCCAAATTTTGAAAACAAATTATTTACAGCCATGATAAACAATCGTCTTGTGATTTCTTTTCAGTGAGTTTTATGAGAAAAACACGTATTTTTTATTACACAAATTTTGGGAAATGTTTTAACTTGATCACGCTTGTCACAATACATTCTAATCTATAGGTGTATTTTCACACTTCCCAATTTATTCACTTACTGTACTTATGACATACCTTTATTAAGAATAATGTTACATGTTATCATATTATCCATTATCAATGATTTCATTTTTCGTAAATGAAAAGGCAGCAATCACTTCCGTGTGAGGCTATAAATATATATCACTTAGACTGTCAACACAGTAATGCTACACTATGAATAGAGTTTGTATTGAATTTTCTGATTGGCTAAGAGAAGGGAAGTCCCAAAGTTAACCAATAATAAGGCTTGTAACATCTGGATGTTTTCTGGGGAGACTTGAAACAGTCACATGACTAATGATAAGTTTTGTAACATCTGGATGTTTTCTGGGGAGACTTGAAACAGTCAATTGACCTAGTTAATTAAAGTCTGCAGTGAAGTCACTGGAATAGTCTATTTTGAGTAGGGATGACTGCAGGGGATGTTTTTTGCCTTTCCATTTTGATAAGTCAATTTACTTATCAAATTATTAATTACTGTTGGAATATTATGACAGATGTTAGCTCATACTTACAAATATATTTCAGTTTTAAAAATCTGAATATGTAATAAATTGTTTCAAAGTTTTGTGACTTGTTAATCCCTACATACAAATAGACTCAACCAAACACCAAGAGAGACGACTGTCCACTATCGTAGATAATCAGAACCAGATATGTTGAGGTATATGTTTCAAAATATTACCAATAATTAGTTTGCACGAATTAAGCCTTTCAAAGTAATATAATTATTCAGCTGTCATTGTTTATGTTCGTAATTTCTTGCAAAGCAAGCTTGTTGATATATTCTACTTGATTGTCACGCAATGCTGTTTCAAAAAAAGTTGACTGAGAAAATATGCTTCTTAAATTTACTTGTATAGCAACAGACAATGGTTCATATTATAATTTATTGATGAATTTTACACATAGGAATCTGAACTAATGCAAAAATAGTTAGGATTGGTGTATTGTTTTTTCTCAGTTCTTGGTGATACGCTTGCTAGAAGGGAATTCCGTAATGACGATAGTCTGCTGTGATTGGTTTATACTAATATAGCAACCAATCAGATTGTACTTCCTTTGAAAACATGTGGACAGCCAGCGATGCGAGACATGCACGCTAAAGCTAAATTACGATTCATATCATTTCAAATTTCCTGATCTATTTTGTCAAGTCTAAGAACATAACAATTCAACTCCAAATTATTATTGTTTTATTTCCTGGTACACAATTTAAAATCCAAATGACATTCAAATTTCACAGAAACAATAAATTGAGAATCGTGGCTTCGCCGATCGTAACTTGTCTTCTGAAGAAAAAAAATGGTGCATTAGTTCATTATATGAATAAAATTACCATATACAAACATAATTAAAAGTTTTTGCTAACTAATATTTACGAAGTGTGTAACCTTCTTTTTCAAATTGGTTTTAAACATTTATATGAAAATCTAAAATTTCGACAAAGATGGCGCACAAACGAAGGTGAGTGGTGATAATTTCGACCGTGAACATTTCGTTAAAATATTTGGAAAATTTGAGGGTCGAAATTATGGAAGAATTACGGTAACAGTGACCCCTTGTGGCCATGTTCTGAATCATTATTTGTATCAATTTCGGTACTGCTGGTGAGAAAAGATGCACGACGTCCCAATGGCGGTTCATCTTCCATAATTTTGACGAGTTAACTTTTGACTAACAAATGTTTCAAATCTTTATTTTAAAATCTTTTTATTTTTTATTATTTTTCCAATGGTGCATCTTCTTCCATAATTTTGACGAGTTAACTTTGGACAAATAACCATGGAATGTTCCAAATCTTGATTTTTAAAATCTTGTAAAAAATTCTTTTATATTCCGACTAGGGGATAACCTTCTTCCATAATTTGGATGAGTTAACTTTGGACAAAATGTAATTATGCAATGTATTAAATCACGATTTTAATTTTTTTTAAAATTTCTATACTTATTTCTATAATTACTTCAATGGTTGATCTTCTTCTATAATTTGAAAGAGTTTTTAGACTAACATATGTTTAAATCTCACTTTTTTACATCATGCAAATTTTTAAAATTTTTGTCGACCAACACAAACAACATGACTGCTATAATCTAGGAACATGCAAAAAAAACCAGCACAAAAACAGGACAGTGACAAAACCTTGAGCAAATCTACACCAAGTGTACATAAATCCAAGTCGTGATGGATGAACGGTGTTCCACAATGATGTAAGAATTTATCTCCTTCACAGGAGAGCACTGTACCATCACACACCAGGTGCATCCTGGGAGGATAATAGTTTTCAAATATTTAAATCCTGTACTTTGTGAAATTGCAGTGATTGAAATTAATGTGTTATGTTACCAGACTGTGCAATAAGGAAACAGTTGTTTGTAATACATTTCTTAAATAGACGACTTGAACCGTATCGCACTTACTTAATGTAAATCTCAAGGCTGTCTTATGATAAAAACTGCTTCGGTTGACATGTTAAATGAATATTAAAAAAAAAACCTACCAAATCCTTTTAAGAGTAACATCAATATGGCATCAAAATGATAAAATGTTAGTGTGTCGTTCAGCCCCAGGAGAGGAAAGAAATTTAACCCACTCCTCTTTCAATGTTTTCATTTGGGATCACACATTCTGCAATAGTACAAATTCTTGTTCTTTTCTTGGCACAAGTCTCGTGCGGGATTCAAACCCAGACCCTCAATCAAGCACCACTCACCAGCACTGACCGTACCAACAGGTTATCCGTTCAGCCACGGAGACCTCAATCAAGTCTAAAGTATCTTTGTGGGGTTCAACTACGAATATTAATCATCATAATTTATAATATTCAGCAAGTCTATCATAGTCTATTATATTCACCAATTTAAAAAAACATTAGACAATGATTAAGCAGGAGTAAAGCTTTCAATGATGAAAAAAAAGAAGAAAAAACAGCTTAAGGTCTCTCATAGAGTCACTTATAATGACTGATTTAGAAAACAAAATAGACAAATCACTGAACAGGATTAAAGCTTTCAACTACGAATTCAAACCACAGTATCAGGTCTCTCAAACCGAGACAAGATCCTTGAAACTAATCTCCGCGGCTCCCTTCCATGTAGCTTGAAACCGGTACTGTCACCAGTCAGTTGAATAAATAATATGGGGTCCTTCTTCTAGACTGTCTCTTGGGCCTCAGATTCATTGTTTAAGAAAAGAGTAGCATACTACATGAGGTGAGGTGAGTTGAGTTGGTGTTTAATGTCGCTTTCAAGAGTATTTCACTTATATTACCATGACACGGCTGCGAGTATTATTGCAGGGAGAAAGCCTGCAACACCATGGTTATGCATTACGGTGAAACCTGCAAACATCGGCTGGAACTAGCGAACCATGGGTGGTACGTACTACTATGCTGAAATTCAGTGTAGCATTGTGAAAGCGCAACCAAACCGTACTGCATGTAGAACAGTTCTCCACTGCAGAAAAAGTTGCCGTGGGATGCGAACCCAGACCTCTAGATCCCAAGCCACTGCGCTATCCAGTTCCCCGTAGTTCAAGAGACCAATGCCCAGGTGATTTGATGTTGATAATATTTCAGAGCAAATCTGCACTTTATTTGCTAGAAACATGATGAGAATGAACAGAAATAGCAGCGTGCTGCACCTGAACTACACAGAACTAGCACGTAAAAGTTAACAAAATGCAGCAAGACTTAACCATTAATCAAGATTGACATGAAGCACATTTTGCATAGAAGTTGCCAGTACACAGAATGAATAAAACACTGCAATGGATTAAATTTGAGACCACATCTAAACCAAAAGAAGCAACTTTTTACTGGTAGTGTGCTGCATCTGAACTTCATAGTGCTACACTAGCACAGAAAAGTTATACAAATGCAGCATTAACCATTCATGGAGATTGGTGTGAGGTACAATTTGCAGGAGAAGTTGGCAGTATACAGAAACACTGCCATGGATTAAATTTTAGACCCCATCTAAACCAAAAGAAGCATCTTTTAAAGGGACACTGCGTCGAAGATAAAAATGAGTCTCATCTTTATCTCACGAAGCTGATTTGAGTGTCTGCCAATGAGTTAAACTTCACTTCACTGTCTACATGCAGTAGTTTTTATTGTCTGAAATTCGGTGTCTGTGACTTGTTAGCAGACATGTTAATCAGCATAGGTAGATACACATGATCTGATTTTTAACTTGACGCAGTGTCCCTTTAAAGGGGCAGTAGCATGTTTTTTCGCTCAAATAAGTTGATGAAATGTATTTGAAAAATAATTTTACCAATAGTAAAAGACACTTCTCTCTTCGGAAAATAAAGTTTAAAATGAGTGTACATGTTTCGGTAAAGCCATGGGAATCGTTTTTGTAATACAAAATAATAAATTGTGTTCACAACAAAATGGCCGCCATGCAATTTTTGCTTTATACGCAACATAGTTTTTACCACTACAGATAAATGGTTTGTGTAATAAGATGTTTTGCCTTTTAGAGTTTATTTAAATAACAAACTATCATTATAAATGGGAAATTTGAAAAAATAAATTTTGTAAAAAACGTGCTACTGCCCCTTTAACTGGTAGTGTTCTGAGGAGAATTTGTCATTTAGAACCGTCCCCAGTGGAGAGACCATACAACATACACTGATTCACAAGGTGAGTGAATAAACAACAGAAGCGAAGCAGAGGAGTAGACTGAATCTACAAGTGTCACCAACCGGGAGAATAAATAACACGAGCCACAACTACGCACATGACGACCTTCGACCCGACGACACAACCTCGGGTTGACCTGAAACTGTCATAGGGGGTCGAAACGCCTGAGTTAACGAGCTGTTTAGACAGGTAGGACCCAAGCTACCTGGTCAGAGGGACTTGCTGCTAATTTGAATTTGCTAACGTGTGAGGGTCGTAGGGTTGCTAATTTGAATTTGTCCACGTGTGAGGGTTTGGGGGGTTGCTATTTAAAATTTGTCCTCATGTGAGAGTTTAGGGGTTGCTGAATTGAATTTGTCAAATGTGTGAGGTTCGGAGGGTTGCTGATTTGAATTTGTCAACGGAATTTGGTTAGATAGTGTTGGACTCAGTTGTTGAATTTGTCAATGTGCTATGGGTGGAACTTAAGTTTACATATATAGTTACTATGGATATTTTTTTTTACTTCCATATCCTTGAAATCGTGCATGTATAGATTGATTGAAAGGGTATAATAGTCAATATGTGAAGTGGAGGGGAAAGTTTAACCATCAAGTAGTAAGTATGTTGGGTGGTTTGTTGGGTGTATGTTGTCTTTGCTATTTTGAAACAACTGTCAGTATGCAGTATGTGAGGAGGAAGGGGAGATATAGCACGCAGGGTAGGGGGTGGGGGGGGGGGGGGGGGGGGGGGGGGGGGAAGGGGATGTCACTGCTAATTTGGAAGGGGGGAGGGGGAGAGTAACTACTGCTGCCTAGTAGTGTGTATTGAAGTTGGAGAGGTGACAGGGGGGGGGGGGGAAGGTGTCATTGCTTGTGGACGTGTTGGGAAGGAGGTGCTCACCTAGGCACGTGCTCATTTGTAAACAGCTACGTGTGTCGGGAGCTGTGCACTGGTTGGATCAATCGATGGAGTGTCCTAATTGTGTGTATACCTGGTGGAGCAGGGGTGGGTCTTCAATGAAGAGAAATAATAGAGACATTCAAGAAAAACGGAAGTCTTGATTCCTTCACTGTACTGTTGCCTTGGAATAAGGAATAATAGTTTTAGAAGAATGATGAACATGAAAAATGGGAGGGGCTGATGGCATCGGTTGGTTATTTAATATACCTGGGATTGGACCGTATAGTCTGGGACTTCTTATACTTTAGCCAGTGGCCACAAACAACTTTGTAATTATATAGATTTTTATTCACAAAGACATATGATCAGACGATTTTCTACAGAACCAAAATTCAGGGAGACAATCCCATTGATCCATTTCTAATCAACTGTTTTAATCACACATTTTTTTAATTCACAAAGAGTCGGTAAACTTCTTACAGAAACACAATTCAAGAAGTCGGCTCTCATTGGTTCATTTGTAATGAATTGTTGTAATCATACATTTTACTCCTAAAAAGGATTGTTTCTCTGAATTTTGTTTTCCACTAAAATACTCTGGATGTGGTGTCTCTTTAAAGTTTAACCATCAATTGCGTTACGCAGCAAAATGTTGGTTCCATTCCCTGTTTAAACACTGACTATTTCTCTGAATTTCAATAAAATACCCTGGATGTAGTAGTGTCTCTTTAAAGTTTAACCATCCCTTGCGTTACACAGCAAAATGATGGTTCCATTCCCTCCCTGTTTATTCGTTTCACTGTTTAAACACTGCATATATATACTGTTTACACAAAGATGGTAAGAGTTGTGGATTTAAGTTGAGATTTTACTTGTTGAGAAAACATTAACGTGGGCCTCATTTACAACATACTTTTCTTATGCAAATTCTTCCTGCCCATGTTATGAAGGCCTGACAGTTTATATCTATGTATGACACACTTCAACAAGCTAGACTGGTCGACACTCGGTCACTATTAAACACATATATTATATATCATAATTCACCCAAATATTGCCTGTTTGTACATTTTGTAGTACATCACCCCCCTAAACTTGGGTATTATTGCAAGGAGCAGGTCCTCAAAACCATTGAAACCTGCAAGCACCTGCTGGAAATATGGATGGTACTTCACTTAAATGTAGGCCGCATAAAGGAGCTGAAATAAGTCGATGAAATGTATTTAAAAAATAATGTCACAAAAAGTAAAACACCCTTCTCTCTTCGGAAAATCAAGTTAAAAAATGAGTGTACATGGTTCCATAAAGCCATCGGAATCATTTTTGTCATTCGAATAAAATGTGTTCACAATAAAATGGCCGCCATGCAATTTTTGCTTAATACGCAACACCGTTATTACCACTATGGGTAAATGGTTTGTGTAATAAGATGTTTAACCCTCTAAAGTAAATATAAATTGCATATACTATCATTTTAAATGGGAAATTTGAAAAAATAAAATTTGCAAAAAAACGTGCTACTGCCCCTTTAAACCTAACTGTATATAGAAAAGTTTTTCTCCAGCAGACAAAGTTGTCAGGGCATTTTCAGGATTCAAACACGAACCACTGAACTATCTCACCTCCTACAGGTTGCTATAATATATATAAACTTTATTTAATGCTAAAATATTTACAAGACGTTGAGAAAGTCTTCAGCCCAATACCCATGCCTGAAGGATAAATCAAATTTGAATTTGAAAGAGAAGATTTTGATGAAAAGTTCTGACACACGTTTATGATACACCTATAACAAGATGATAAAATCTCGGCAAACCAGTTACACCCATGGCCAACTTTGTTATAAATGAAGTACACTTTTAATGTGGTTTCAAAATAGACTAAGCTTTGAATAACATATTATAGGTGGGTAGGTGGGGGTGATTAATTCTTTTGAAAAATGTTTTTAGAATACTAACATATTTTAGATAATGGTATTTAATTCTTTTGAAAAGTGTTTTTGAAATACTTGCAACATATTATAGATGTTGGTATTTAATCATAAAAAAGTTTTTTTTGAAATACTTGTAACATATTATAGATGTTGGTATTTAATCATTTTGAAAAGAGTTTTTTGAAATACTTGCAACATATTATAGATGTTGGTATTTAATCATAAAAAAGTTTTTTTTGAAATACTTGTAACATATTATAGATGTTGGTATTTAATCATTTTGAAAAGAGTTTTTTTAAATACTTGTAACATATTATAGATGTTGGTATTTAATCATTTTGAAAAGAGTTTTTTTAAATACTTGTAACATATTATAGATGATGGTATTTAATTCTTTTGAAAAGTGTTTTTAAAAACCGGTGACATCTTACAGATGGTAGCATTTAACTGTTTGAAAAGTGATTTTGAAATAGATCCATTTATGAATAACATACAATAGAGGAGGATGTATACTTTTGAGTAAAGAGTTCGGGTGAAGTGGTTACATTGTAAGGACTGCATGTCACAGGCGCGTATATACACTCAATGACTGACGTAATTTGATGTAACAGAGATAGGACTACTGAGCAATTTTTGTAGAAACAAAATTTGAGGGGATGTGCATTTTAATATAATATATAATGATACAAATATTTATTACTCATCCGTTGTAGATATCACTTTTTAATAAATCTACAATGTTATTAGATATTGTGTCATCTACCAATTAATCTACCAATCATATTAAAAACAACACAAATCTTAGTCACAAATGTGGAATATTTTTCATATCACCCACCTGTCCCACAAATAATCAATACATAAATAAAAATTTATATGTATATATAGTACTTGAGACTCGATATAATAAAATATACTGCTTCCCCGACAACTGAAGAGCAGCAGAGAAGATTTTACGACATCCAAAACTTGTTCAATAAATCTACAAGGAGGGGTGATCCGTACCCTGGTCCATAAATCTACAGGTAGACGCTGGGTACATGTTTATAGTCCAGAAGCACGGGGCTGATGTCCTGTAATATATCTCGTCAAGTACCTTCATAGATAATGTACGTTTAAGTACCCGCATCTACCCAACCCGTAACCAATCTGAAGTGGTTGATCTTACCTGGATCAGAAGGGGGCACAAGAAGTTCTTCGGGTGGAAACCAAACCTCCGAAGCTAGTCTGTCACCCAGACCGCTTATTAACAAGATTACACAGTTCAGTTTAAGAAATGAACATATCTTAGAGGCTCATTTTTATTATTTTTTCAGAAGTTCTTGGAGATCAAACTCCCAAAGCTAGTCTGTCATCCAGACCCTTTAATATTTAAACACCTATGCCCTCACCAAAACGTTGGTAGCCCTACAAACTTCTTAAGTCCATGCTTAACACATGGGTTCCGATCAAAGTTATGAATTCTTAAGGATAAGAACGTTTCGAGAATAAGGGCCCTGGATCAGAAGGGAGCACGAGAAGTTCCTCGGGTGGAGACCAAATCTCCAAAGCTAGTCTGTCACCCAGACCACTTAATATTATTAAGCACCTTGGCAAGTCAACAACAAGATTACAGAGCTCGGTATAAGAATTTTTTTTATTTTTAACAAAATAGTCATTTCAGAGTCTAAATAAACTACCACAAAGCTTCCATAAAGTGTGTAGGGTTTTGTCTATAGGGGATGGAGATTAAATAGTAATAATGAACTTATCCTTACTTTTTAACAGTTTTTTCTCATAAGACGAATTTGAGATAATGCCTGGATGATAATAGAAACTGCAGGGAGGAATCCAAAATTTTCAGTCTGGACAGACAGACAGACTGACAGATTGTTTAAGGCTTGAAGTCAAGAACCCAAGAAACATAATTGGAACTCTCTCTCTCTGAATTGGCCAAACAGGGCAGAGATAAAACTGCTCTGATATCAATTGTCAAAATATATATAATAATTCATTACCAAAGATAAAACAAGGAAAACAGCGCCTGGGTGATATTGACACCACAAACCAAGCAATCAGTCTAATATCAATTAATCCCTCTCACTTCCCGTTTAGCCAAAGGGCAGTGTTTAGCCTTTTTGTAACCTGATCGCGTCTCCAGGCAATCGATTTGTGAATTAATCGGACATCAGTGTCACTCTCTAGTTGTGGAGGAGGATTTGTGGTTGGATAGCGGATATGTGGATATGTCTCTCTCGTCGGGATCTTCAGCGTCAGTGGTCATTGACATCGAATATTGACAATAATGTCAATACGTTGTTTATTTCATCAATAATACACATCAAGTCTGTCCATCAATTCACTTAGTTTGTTTATTTATAATAATAATATATAATATGGATATTTAAACAGTGCAAGTAACCATGGAAATTGCTTTCTCGAAGAAATAAAGGGATGAAATAATTAATTTTTGGTGTTTAAACAAGTTTTGTGAAATTAGCATGTCCTCATAGTCAGTAGTAAGACTTTATGAAAGTTTCAGTGTTACAAGAAAATGAAGTTAAAAAACTTAGAAAATGTGCATAAATTATGTAAATGAGGATAAGTAACATACAAAAGGCAGATCTACACATCCTGATATTATATGTATCACGTTTCGTACCATTTGAAAACTATTAGTGTTTGAGCTATGAGTGGATGAAAAGCATGACGGACGGATGTGATGATCACTCGTACAACCATTTATTTGTCATCATTGTTGTTAAAATGCTTCTTAAATTTAACATTTTAAAAACCAAACCAAGAAGATTACAAATTTACATTTTTCATCATTAATTTCTGTCTTGCAACAAATTATCACTCATTAATCAACCTGCTATTCTGACCTGCAGATTCCCCCACAAAACCACTGGAGCATGGAAGCCACAATCCCGCAAACTCCAACCATAATTACATCAACATCAACAACAGTCAATTATTCTTAATTGTTCATGATTCTGTCATCCCAAATTCAGACAATATTTCAGGATGAACGCACAACTACGACATTTTCTCTTAAAACCGTCAAATTTCCTTTTATATCCGAAAAGACGATATTCATCCCTGTCGATTTGCTAATCACATGCGTGATAAAACTACATCAACCGAGAAATAACAAACTTAAAATCATATTACTCGCATATGCGCAATCGTCATAGCAACAGAGGTGTGAAATCATATTTAGTTTTTCCGGTTATTTTATTGTTAATTTAATACGCCTTAACATTAAAGGATTCAGAAAATGATTATATCTGGGTGGCTGCAATGAGAAAAGGATCAATTTGGTCCGCCTGTTAGCATTATAGGGTGATAAAATATATGTTTCATAAATCATAATGATACTGGAGAGAAAACATTTCCTTGCCTTACTCCATAGCACATAAAATATATATCTCAGGAAAATGTTAGTGATATATATTTTATGTGTCATATCATGTCATTGCACTTTATAGAAATATTAGCTATCTGAAAGGCTAGTTCAATTTACCTGAAAAACTCAGAAAATGGATTTTATCTTTTGTTTTCTTTTTTTTACTATAAATTTGAAAGTTAGACCGGATACTCAAAAGGAATCCATGTGGACTGCACCGTTATACATGCTAGAAATCTGTCTTTTCAGTTGACATCTGAAAACAAAATTGTAAACCTTAGACAATTAAATTTAACAATAAAACTTTAATTTTTATGAAAAAATAATATTTAAACAATAAATTTGTGTTCATCAGAAATATGACTGGCTAAATGACTATCTAGACTTTATACAAAACCACTAAATCTAAATACAGTGCAAAACTAAGTAAGCGCATGCATGGAGAACCTCCACATGTGTTGCGTATTACTTTAAGTAGTATTTGGTGTAAAACTTATCACAACAGTCTTCATCTGTCAAAATCCACATTAAAAAAAATACACAGCTTTCTTTCCAAATTGAGTAATTCTAAACCTATTTGTGGTGACAGCCAAGATAATGTTTTCCTGTCACCTGTTTAGAACATAGACTTTATTGAAAACAAGTGTTTTTTAAAGAAAATTATACATATATATTATCCAAAGAAAAAGTTAGTGATATATATTTTATGTTTTATATCATGTCATTGCACTTTATATAGAAATATTAGATATCTGAAAGGCTAGTTCAATTTATTTGAAAAACTTAGAAAATGGATTTTTTTAGAGTTTACTTTTTGCCTCTACAGTATATAGTGATGAACATACAGTACTCAGACATTTAAAAAAACAAGGCTTGCTCATTTCATTATTTATATAGATAAATGTTCCAGTCTTTTTCCCAACGTAATTGATACCCTCTCCTGAAATAACATTATAACTTTTATCACATTTCTTAATCTTTCCAAATTGATAATGATAAAAAGGCAATCTTCTCCATTTCCAAGAGCAATATTTGACGATTTAATTACAAAATCAGCATGACATATTAGGTTTCAAAAAGCAAAATTCAGAGTTATCTTTTACTGCTGAGAAAAGATAAGTACAACTTAATTACCTACATCTGGAAATAATTGGAGCAAACTTCACACCACATCCCTTCAACCAACAACAAGAGGACAAATATTAGTTTTGAAGATTTGAGAATTAAAAAGATCGTGAAACTTCTGCAGTAACATGAGAATGAAATTAATTCTTTAAAATGAACACATCAAGAATATCATTCTCTCTCCACAAACTCTACTCAATTCTTCCATCCCAACCTCTGTTGTATAGGGGGCACCTGCTTGGCTAGAAATAGAGAATTTTGATTGGTTGCAACAAGAGTTAGTTGAGCAATCAGCGACATTGTTTAAAACTTAGCTGTCCGTAACTGTTGGATGGTTATATTTGGGATAACACTACCTTCAGTAGTACAAAACATTTTCGGGCCAAGTCCCATGCTTGAATCGAACCCACACCCTCAGAGTAAGGCAACCACCAGCAGTGACAGTACCAACAGCTTACCATACGACCATTTCGCCTTGACATGTTAGATGGATGCGCACATAATCAGGCCTACCAAAGAAAAAAGCGAATTTCGAAAGGATCGAAATGCACATGTATTTTTAATTGCTGATTGTCTCAGTTGTGTGCAGATTTGTGTCTTTTCATTCCGTATCGCTCATTTATGATGCAAATACGTTTCTTTATGTATGCATTTCGATTCTTTCCGTTGCAATTCGCTTTTAGTAGCAAAGCTATTAGAAAAGGGAGGCGAAAACCTCCAAAACGTAATGAATAAAACCTTTGCCTGTCTCTCCTGAGTTCGTTTCACACCCTATATAATGTTTGAAAAACATAATACGGTTGCAGATGTTAAACGATGTCTGATTGGACAAAAATAAGGCTGTTACCAGTGTTGGAAACTTTGGACACAAGGGAATTATGCGAGAAGCATAAAATATGGCCCATATGCATCAGGGGTTAGGATAGAAGAACTGAGTAGTGAACCTCTGTTGGAAGAGAATCCAAGAATTTCTGGAGATGAAGAAAATGTCTCGGATGAATTTTTAAGAATAAAACTACAATGTCTACAACGAATACTCTATTTCCTCCTATCTAGAACAAACCGACTCAAACTAAACACAACATCAATACCAACATCACAGCGGACATATTTGTTTTAGAAGATTAGAATTAAAAAGAAAGTGCTTGAAAAAAATGTTTAAAATAAAAGTACAGTATATTATTATCAAAATCGTATTTCCTCCTATAAGTATTCCGATTTTATTGATATAATGGACACAAACTTGCCATTGTTACTTTAATTCTTGACATTCACAAAAACTATACATTTCATTTTTTGCAAGCAGACATGCACATAGTTTACATTACCTAGTAAACTGCTTTGCTGAACACTTATAATGGAGAATGTTAAAAGCTTTCAGGTTACCCAACGTCTTGGCTATAATTCAACAGAAGTCATATTTTCACAACATAGAAGCGAGAAAATGTTACAACAACGTTGTTCAAAAGTATCATTGAGAATTTCAAAACTATTTTAAAATATATATAACCTATAAATGAGCAATTTGTTTTACTTCTTGTGTGAATGTGTGAGCAAGTGTGATATCCGTCTAGTTTAACAAAAAATATATTTTAAAAAAAACCCAGAAATCTGTTAAATCTGGGTAAAGGTCTCTTCGAGATTTTTGTTGTAAAAAGTTGATTGAAAGATAAATTATGTCACAAACAAATGATTTCAAGAATTTTGGGACAGCTTTAATATTTTAAATACTAAGGGATCCTCAATCTCTTACTCCCTTCAGATTTTCTATTGTAACCTCTGTTCTATTTAGGCGATATTTCACTTTCTCACAGAGTCCTTGGTGGTGAAAGTTTGCAACACCGGCATTTTATACCTGTAACCGAATTCTGTCTATTAAACAATATGTGTGCATTGCAAGCAACTCTAGTTATTTTGACAGTTACATAATGCTCAGGTTGAAACGTCAGTGATTGCACAAATAACTTCTGATGCAATCAATCAGGATTCACCATTTTTCTTGAAGAGAAAGTAACCTAAATATAACAGAGGTTATGTTAGAAAATCTGAAGGGAATAACCTCATAACATCTCAATTCTGTACGATAAAGAGAGATGACTGGAATACTGGAACAGCTCACTCACAGATGAATCACTTCACGTCGTGTATTTTTCTTCATCAAATGAACCAGATCTATATGTTCAATAAGGTTTTTTTTATACAAGAGTCATCAGAAGATGACATATCCCACCGGTCCCACATAATCTGTTTCTATGGAAACGAAAACAATTTTTTTTTCAGAAATCTCAAAACGTCAAATGGCACCACTTCAGTAGGTGAGTAATACACATAGGAAGTTTCAGAAAGATATCATGAATGGTTTTCGAGTTCTGCTCCGAAAACGAAATGATTACGGACGGACGGACAGACGGACGGGGTGATAACTATATCCCACAGTATTACATACCGGTGGGATAATAATGTTTAGAACATTAGAACTTATGTCGAAACGTCGCCTTCAAAGAATAAAGAAGTTGTATATCCATAATATCGTCTCTATTCTTCATCACATCAACTTCTAGAATGCCAATCAAACAAGATATAATGTTTGTAAATTTTCAACTTGAAGGATAGCAAAAGAGCTGAATTAGCTTTACAGACTTCATTTAAAAAAAACAATGGCTTGTCACATTGTCCCTTTAAAGGGACACTGCGTGGAGGATAAAATTGAGTCTCATCTTTATCTCACTAATCTGATTAGAGTGTCTGCTAACAAGTTACACTTGACTTCACTGTCTACATGCAGTAGTTTTTATTACCAATTACGTCAATTGTCTGAAATTCGGTGTCTGTCACTTACTAGCAGACATCTTAATCAGAATATGCAGATACACATCATCTGATTTTTATTCTCGATGAACTGTCCCTTTAAGATAACCTTAGAGAGTTGCTGACAACTATGTGGGGATGGTTTACTTTTCAAAGGCAAATCATTTGTTGGGTTAAACAGAAGGAAAATAAAGTTTTAAAAACAAATGATTTTTCAGGTTTGTTTTCAAAAGAAGAAAAACATAGAAAAACAATACAAGCTTGAATGAAGCTGTTCTGTCCTTTTTACAAGACAACGGAAAGAAAGTTTTGTATTTTTCTTTAGGAAGTTTTATACATGTAAAAACATCTGAAGAAATAAAAACACAGAAAAGAAAACAACAGGAAATCTGCAATGTTACAGGTTTTGATAAAAAGAGACATTAAAAAAAAGCAGAAAAACTTTATTGTTTGACAAATAGAAAATTTCAACTACATTTCACATATTATAAGACACGCACATGAGTGACAATAATAGTACTAAAGTATTCTATATAATTAATATAATATACCTCAATATTGTATACATTAATTCTCCAAAACATAAAAGGTGAGGTGAGGTGAGTTAGGGTTTAAGGCCGCTTTCAAGAGTATTTCACTTATATCGCGGCTGCTAGTATTATGGCGGGGAGAAAGCCTGCAACGCCATGTGGCTATGCACTGCGGTGAAACCTGCGAGCAGCGGCTGGAACTAGCGAACCATGGGTGGTACTACGCTGAAATTCAGTGTAGCATTGCACCCAAACCTTACTGCGTGTAGAACAGTTCTCTACTGCAGACAAAGTTGCCGTGCCCCTGGCGGGATTCGAACCCCGGACCTCTTGATCCGAAGTCGAACGCGCTAACCACTGCGCTATCCCGCCCCCCAAAACATAAAAGACTTTAATGATTTTCTATGATTTGTCAAAGATCTTTTAATTGATCATCAAAGTATTTAAACACTATACCCTAAAAATAGATTAAAATAAATGAATTTCTCAATTTCCACAAAGTATTGTTTTTTTTTAGTTTTATTAAAAATAATTATTTCATATTAATAATAATATTTGAAACCTCAAATATAACCCAATTCCACAGATACTTCTAAAGTTTTCTAAGCATTCGGAAATATCTTCTTTCACAAAAATCAAGAAAATTGTCAAGAAGCCCTTGTACAACTGGAAATCATAGCATGAAACTTCAGGAAACCTTAAAAAAAACCTCTAAATTCTTCTCAGGACAAAAAGCAAAGAAAAACTTCAATATTTGTCTTTAGGCATTTTAAATATGAAAAAATGAAGCTATAAAACAACAGGAAACCTAACTAAAGCTGTCACATTTTCACTGCAACATTCGTAATTTCTCTTAAATCGGAGAATTCCACTGCACCATGATGCCACAGAGAAAGCTGCATGTATATAATTAGAGCTGGGCAGGCAATTATCTCTCTGTGGCGCGATGGGAGGTACGCTTATTTGGATTCCATTCGGAACTCTGGGGGACTCATCTCTTGAGACCAAATTTTGGGAGGAAATGGCGAGGGAATATGAGGGGGAGGGGGATATCGCCCAGGTGTGGTGTAGTGGTAGAGCGTCTGTCTTTGTTCTTTGTTTGCAAGATCTTGGTTGGAAAGTCACCAGAAGACAGGGTGTCATCCAAAACTGAAGATACCCATCACTGCTAATGGCTACGATACTGCAATAACGCACTCACTGAAGATATCCATTTTGCTAGGAGTATATTTTCTAAGATATATTGTTCTTTTATACTGCGTTATATCTCTGTAAATTTCATATTTTTATAGTCTCTCATAACTAACTCCACACAGAGTGTCTCAATTTTAACAAGACGCTGTATTTTACTTTGCAATTATGAGGTGAGACTGAAATAAAACATCTGTCTAGCTGTTTGTCTGTCTTGTAGTAGATTTTGCAAAATCCCCTGATATCGTCATTTCTCGGACATCTACTAAATAACATCAAATTACTTTGATATCAGCAAGTATTTGACTCATTTTACGATATCAGAAACATGGCCATCCTTTTCTACGTAAAACATGGGTTTGAATTAAAAAGACACTAGAATAGAGTTTTTGTATGTTTGTGGAATTTAAGTTTTTGGAAGAATTTATGTCTGTATGCCTCCTCTGTGGTTTAGTGGTAAAGTGTCTGTCTTCTTTGTAAGATGTGGGTTCAAATCCCACAAGATATTTAAAATGGCAAAAGTATATGCAGACTCAATATTTGAGGGGTTGAGTCCACTGATTCGAATCCCAAGAGATATTTAAGATGCCAAGAGGATATGCAAGTGCAGACTTCTAGCTGGAAGGGTTGAATGTTAGTCCTTTGATAGTTTAAATCCCAAATGATATTTCAAAATTAAGACAAAAGAAATCTGCAATTGCAGACAAAATGGTAGAAGGGGTTAAGCATATGTCCAATGAAAGACCTGAGTTCGAATCCTAAAAGATATTTCAAGACAACAAGAGGATATGCAAGTGCAGACTTCTAGCTGGAAGGATTGAGTGTTGATCATTTGAAAGATCTGGGTTTAAATCCCGAGAGATATTTCAAGATTGTAACAGTATATACAGTCAAGCCGCGATAATCCGGCCACCGATAATCCGAATCTCGCAGTTTCCGAACGGTAGGAAGATGTAACCAAACTAATCTCTATAGTAGTCCTCAGTACTCAGTAGTCCGAACATTTCACTATCCGAACGTTTTTGATGAAAAACGGAAGCGTTCGGATTATCGAGGCCTGACTGGTACAGTGGTAGTCCTTTGAAAGATTTGAGTTTGAATCCCAAGAGGTATTTACAGATTGTAAAAGCAACAGCAAATTTGATTGTTGTTGAACATCTGGGTTCAAATTCCAAATGACAAAATAATAGGCACCAATAAAAGAAAAGAGAACTTTGCCTAATGCAGTAGTAAGCATGAACTCTGAAACATTGTGCATGTTCACAATAAAGAAGTTATTATCATTAAAATCCTGCTTTTCTTAGGTACTCAAAGACTTAATGGTATTTATCACCAGTAAATACAGACCCCACCCAGAAGTGGTAAAGTGTTGGTTCTTCGTCTGGAATATCTGTGTTTGAATCCCAAATGATAAAAGAAGGCAACAGTGTACATCACAAGTAAATAGTAAATACAGACTCCACGGTCAAGTGGTAAAGTGTTGGTTCTTTGTCTGGAATATCTGGGTTCAAATCTATATATCAAAGCTACAATCACCACTTCTTTGAGAGGTATTTCAGGAGCTTCAATTTAGTGAAGTCACTTGCTACATGTTGCTAGTATCTGCATCCAAACTTCACACTTAAAGCAATATTAAAGTTGACCATCCATAGAACGTGTTCTCATTCGTTTACAATCATCATATCAAATTCTAAAAACATCAATAAAAGTCATATTTTAGTTTATTATGTATTAAGGACATACCCTACCATGAAATAAAAATATTTAGATTTTTCTGAAAATTGGCACATATGTACAACGGAGTGTGCTGATTTAAAAAATCAAATAAAAAATGCTCGTTTTCGAGTAAAAATGTGTCAAAAACTTCCTCTTTTATTTTTTTTTATTTTTTTTATGCGTAGTAATATTTGATTGCAGTCAATTTGAAATGGTCAATTCCTATAGGTTTTCATTGTCACTAGTCTACATGTATCTATTCTTCTTTGTCACTAGTCTACATGTATCTATCTTTCTTTGTCTCCTCTTGTTTCCATATCACTCACAATCTTTCTATCTTCTGATGTCTAAACAAGGCCCCATTCAGTGATCACTTAATTAACTCAGCTAATTAACCATAGGTGTTAATTGGATACCCCACAGATTGCCTGTTATCAACAGGAGCTGCAGTTGTTGATGGCCAATTAATAGCAGGGGGCTAATTGATATACTCCTAATTATCAACAAATACAGTGGTCAATTGACATACATTGATATTGCCTTACACATCCGACACATAGTTTGTATTCTCCTCAGGGAGTGTTCTGTAATATGTCCGCCAGCGCTTTGAGGATGCAATGAGCATGGATAAATGCACTTTATAAATATACTTTTATTAGTATTATAACAATAAATATACTTTTATTAGTATCATACCAATCCCACTTATTTCTATACATGTTTATAGATAAGGAATCCTGTTTCCTATCCAGGTTCTCATTCTCATAGCCCAACTGTATGAATGAAAGTGCAAGTCCAATAAAACAAAATCAAGAAAAGCCTTGAGAGTAATTTTAGAAGATGTAGGAAATCAAGGTTCTATGGGTACTTTGTTGCTATGATTGTCAACATTTTGGGGTAGATACTAACAGAGTTATCAAGTCATGAAAGCTTGATTTGCATTTCTTTGAATAAGAAAAGAGGGAGGTGATCATTAATTATTTTAACATCTTCGTCTCTCATTTTCATAGCCCAGCAAATAAACAATTAATTGGATTGAAATTATTAGCTTATCTACCATTCCATTCTAATTATAATTAAATTCACTTAAAAAGTCTTATCTTTAAAATTTCATGATGATTAAATATCAATCAATCATTTCAAAGGTCTTGATTAACTGCAGTACTGCTCTGCTCCAAACTCTCTGCACCGACATCACTTCCAGCAGTGCTATGAGTTCCAGAGTTTCCTTTCACAGGTGACTTGAAACAGACCAGGCGTGACTTTTATAGCCAGTTAGCATTCCTTGTTGCCAAAACAAGTGAATGATATTGAGACTCAGAGCTAAAGAGACCTTTGTTTTCCCCTTTCTTTCCACAGATTTGTGAAGAATGTAAACACACCCCTTCTTCAACAGCCCCAGAGTCTGGTAGACAGAGACTGGTAGCGGCAGCACTGGAGCTTCATGGAGGGACCATCCCATAATTATTTGATGATAATATTATTTGAAAAAAAAATTATTTGCCAGAATATCAACAAAATACTTACAATGGCAGCATTTGGCCCTCTCACAGACTATTCAAAACCATCTGTTACCATCTAAAATAAAGTTTGTTACTTGTTTTCTGAGGTGTGGTGAGTTTGGGTTTAACGCCGGTTTCAAGAGCATTTCACTCATATCACGGCTGCTAGAATTATTGCAGGGAGGAGGCTGAAACACCATGTGGTTATGCATTGCAGTGAAACCTGCGAGCATCGGCTGGAACTAGCGAAACCATGAGTGGTACTTCGCTGAATTTCAGGGTAACATTGTAACCATACCTTTCTTCATGTAGAACTGTTCACTGTAGCAAAGAAAGTTGCCAAGCTCCAAGCCGAACCCACTTAACACTGCGCTATCCAACCCTGAATATTTTTGAAAAAAATGTTTCGCAATAATGGTTTGTGGATAATTAGTAATTGGACTTCCTAAGTGAGACCTTTCCAGAATTTATTTATTTTTAAAGTTTTCATCAAAAATATAATATATACTTCATAATAACAACCTATTAATTTCAAAATCTTGACTGAAATTTGTTGGCACCATCTTCATCTGTCGTAGAACTGCATACTGCCATCCCTGAGTGGACACCTTCTAAGACTGGATGTCTCATGAAATAACTCATGAAAAACATTTTTCTCCAAAATATTCATCATAAATCCTACATTCAAAAACATTAAAAATAAAAGCTGGTAGTTTAAAAACTAAAACTTCTGTACAAAACTAAGCTACACTGTGACTGGTAGATACAGTTGATGAACAAACCAAATCTGTAAAGTACTCCTATTCAGATATATAGAGATTATTACCCGAGGGAAGTGTGTCATATGACTTTTATGAAACGAGTGTGAATTTTTGTATTGCCCGAGCGAGAGCAAGGGTTATACATAAATTTGCACGAGTTTCGTAAAAGTCATATGGCACTCTTTCGAGTGTAATAATTTCTTTATTACCCATTCTATTCCATTTGATTCGCGTAAAATTAGCCAGGAAATGGCCAACTTCCTTTGCAACGGCAAACTACAGTGACGTCACGAATAATCGTTTTATGACGTCACAGACAACGAAATACGGGAAGCCGCAGTCAAACAATCATTGCTAGGCAAACGTGATATGTGCACATGTGCTCATATCAATAATATTAACTCTGTTATTTTCAACCATATGGGTAATAAAAAGAAATATTAACATTCCACATTTCATGTGTAATATTCACGGCATACAGTTCACACTTTCATTGCAAGATTCTCTCCCATGTCTTAAGATCAAACCTAAAGAACTCAAATTTGACAACTCAAATTGTAAAAATGTCGATTGATACTTTGAGATGTCCCCTGGGGAAGTTGTTGAGGGGGCTCATCGCAGGTTTTGACACGCTCCGTTTTCTGAACTGTGTGTAGAATTCCCAGAATGCCGTGGGTGCTGTAACACGTGCAATCAACGTCTGAAAGTGTTATACATTATGTGTGCTGATGGAGCAGACTGTTACCCAATGAGAGACCTGTCGACTTTAGCCCCTTTAAGAATTAACCCTCGATTTTCCCATGAGAAAAAGCTAACACAATTATCTTTTCTTTACTGAATTTGTGATTTAGTTTAAAGAACCATATGATTGATGGAAATTTGTGGGTAAAATGGTGTATTGAAAGGATATAAAAAAAACTATCTGTTCTTCGCTGAATTTGGGATTTAGTTTAAAGAACCATAAGATTTATGGTAATTTGTGGGTAAAGGATGTAAGAAAATGATCTTGGCTGAATTAGAAATGAAGTTTAAAGAACTATATGATTGATGGTAATTTGTGGGCAAAATTGTGTATTGAAATGATACAAGAAAATTATCTGTTCTTCATTGAATTTGGGATTTAGTTTAAAGAACCATAAGATTGATGGTAATTTGTGGGTAAAGTATGTAAGAAAATGATCTTGGCTGAATTAGAAATGAAGTTTAAAGAACTATATGATTGATGGTAATTTGTGGGCAAAATTGTGTATTGAAATGATTCAAGAAAATTGTCTGTTCTTCGCTGAATTTCAATTTAGTTTAAAGAACCATAAGATTTATGGTAATTTGTCGGTAAAGGATGTAAGAAAATTATCTTGGCTGAATTAGAAATGAAGTTTAAAGAACCAAATGCTTAAAATTATTTGAAAATTAAGATTCCATAGCAGAACAGTAACATCATAATATTCATATCATAAAGGAACGAAATGATTTATTGTAATATTTTTGGCTTTTTTTCGTTCATTGATATAACAAAATTATCTATTCTTTGTCAAATTAGAAAATAAGTTAAAATTATGTTGAATATATTAAAATCTTATTTCTAGGTAAGCAAGGCTCACTGTAATATTATAACATTTATTATAACATTCACCCAGTACAAGTTTGATGTACACTGCAAGATAAGAACTAGTCCTGTCCCATGACTGTGCATAAAATAAGCGCCTTTAATATTGTCTAGATGCTTCTTCATCAAACTGAAAACTAAAAGAAACAAGCAAAAAAGTGAGCGTGGCTCACTAATACCCCCGACTGTTTAAGTTTGACATTTTTATTTTACTTAAAGAGAGAGGTGTCTGCACACCTAAGGATTGATAAGCTTTGAAATGTAATTGCTAAGATTAAACTGTTTGTGAAAATGGTAGGACAAGTCTCGATCTTCATGTGAAAAAGGTGGTTTAAGTCAAAATAGGAATAAAAGTAACTTGAAAAGGTATTGGTAATATAATACACTACTGCTATTACCACTGATTTCAACTTTATTTTGGAAATTAATCCATCATAATGATTCATTCGAGTGACTTTAAACAACAGGTACATGGAAGCACACCCCTGAAGGCACAGTGAGAGATATACAGCAATTTATGGCTGAAAGGAAAGAAAATTTAACTTTTCCCAAAATATAACCAGTGGAAATATAAAATAGTAAAATCAACGAGAACACAGAAGTAGCTTTTGATGAAAGTTACATGAAAAAGAAAATGATGAAGTCAACAAATCACAATACAGAAGTAGCTTCAGTCATTCTAGCTATGATAAAGTAAAAGAATATAAAAAATCGCCAAAAATTCAAAAATTCACCAAATCGTGTTACATTTTGCAATGCACCTCTCCTAGTGGTGAAGGAGACATGTGCCAAATTTTAAAAGGATGAGATGAATAGTTTTTTTTTAATCGATCGGACAAAAAATGCTCAGAATTTGACTAAGTTAAAAAATAAAAAAAATCGCCAAAAATTCAAAAATTCACCAATTCGGTTTAAACTTCGCACTGCACCTTTCCTAGTGGTGAAGAAGACATGTACCAAATTTAAAAAGGATGAGACGAATAGTTTTTCTGTAATCGATCGAACAAAAATTGTCTTCGGACGGAAGGACAGACGGACGGAAGGACAGACGGAAAGAACGGACGGACGGACGGAATCGTTGGTATAACTATATACCCCCAACCGTTGGTCGGGGGTATAATAAAATCATATGGATGAAGGTACAGTTATTATTAAAATTCCATACACTAATTTTAATCTAAAAGAAAGATATATAAATCCGCCAACAATTAGCACATGAACTTATCCGCTAGTCTGTCACCGAGACCCTAGAGCAAAATATTCAATTGACGACCAGCCCAGTCTAGAAAATTATAGTAAGTCTAGATTACTAAGCTTTTGAAATTAAGGCATCTTTAGGGCTCTATTTTGTATAACTATAAATGTTATTGGTAAGGAAAAAAATATTTCTGAGACTAAATCTTAGTCTACTTATCCAGGAGGAACAGAACTTTTGTAGTTAAATGTTTCAGGGGTTAGAACCCCTTCATCAGATTTTAGTCTAGATAAGAACACCCAATGTCAAATAAATTTTCATACATTTTCAAGAGATTAAGAGTAAGTTGATACTAGATTTAATTACAATTCTTACTGTCAGAATGCACAAGCCTCTAAACCTCTAAAATCGGTCCAGAATAACGGTCAAGTTTTCTTTTGAAAAACTCCTCACGAAACGAGAGTTATAATCAGTCCAGAGAAGCGTGATGGATCAAAAGAAACACGCTCTCTACTCAGGGAATAAAACTAAAGTTTTCACATCAACCTTAATTTTTACATCCATCATTCAGTAAGAATGAAAATAATTGCTTGTAAATTGGTTTCGGTAGTTCTTTTGATTGATATACGAACAAAATATTTGGAGAATGAGGTATTTAATTATACTACGTAAGCTTTCTCATCATTTCATTCTGGTTTAAAAACTTTGAACACATGTTTCTAAGAATGATTACATTTTGGAGAGCTTCTAATTACAATATGTAAGCGTTTTCATCATCTAATCCTGGTTAAAAGGGTCTTCAACACATGTTCCTAAGAATGATAACATTTTGGAGAGCCATTCTTCAACACATGTTCCTAAGAATGATAACATTTTGGAGTGCATTTCAAGAAATAATGATTTAAAAAAATATAATTCTACATTCTATTTTAGAATTCCCTGTAACAAATGAGCTCTTGATCAAATGAGGGTACAATGAGTTGTATATTAATGTATATAGGACTTATCCTATTTAATTGTTTGATTTCCGAGACACCGCTCTCACTCCCAAATACAAACTTTTGGTACACAGGAAGATCAAGGCATCAAAGGCAAAAAGGACAACACACTGAGAAAATAAAATAGCATCATTTCGGCCGGTATTGTAAAGTCAAAATGCAGCAAAAGAAAGGCTTGACAATTTAAAAAAAAACAAAAAAACCTGAACATATTTTTTTACATGTATATATCTTCATTTTAATTTTTAAAATAATCAAATTGACATTTTCCTAATCTAAATGTTTACAAACAATAATCTATATTTGAAGTATTGAGGTATTATCAATATTTGAATCCTGTATTACTTATTAGAACAATTACTGAGATTATTAATGCCAATTAAACTATTCCGAATAGCCAATTAACAAGAATCACAACTTGTTAACAAAAAGATTTATCCAGAGTTGACCACCAGCTTAAGATGGACAATCCAAGAATTTCCTGGGATTCCATAGTATAGAGTTACTCATTCCTGAACAAACTTCTTCATTAGCTTTCTAAAACTGACCTTTTTTTAACCTAACATTTTGAAAACCAGATCTTGCAGCACTGAACAAACTATTTTTTACCAAAGATCTCTTCAAGAAGCAATCATACTCTCAGAAGAGGGTGCTATATAAGTAATATACATCCCATGGCACACATCATACCAGTGTAAACATCTTTTGTCCAATCGGTGGCGCTTTTAAGTCTCAGAACACGATACTGGGTTGGTAATTTACATCCCAAAACTCGCATCATACCGGTGTAAACATCTTTTGTCCAATTCATGATGCTTTATAGGTGTGTAGAACCATCGTTGAATGGCTGTCAGGATCCAGACCAGAGTTTTTGATGAGAACAACAGTTCTGGCTTTACCCTTGGCGCTAACAACCTCGAAATGGTTTATAGGTCTGTAGGACTGTCTTTCGATGGAAGAAGAAACATTCAAGGACCAAATCCAAATCTCTTGATGAGGAAACCAATCCTGGTTATACCGTAGGCGCTAACAGGTCTATGTGGCAAACAGGACCGATGGCGCCTGTAAACCAAAATTTTCAAAAAGGAAAACATCATTTTATATCATCGGCAAAACATTTCAAAATATGTTTGATGAGGTTGTCAAGGTTTATGAAGTGATAATTGGAAGAAATGTTTTAGAAAGGATATCAGTTATAGTTATATTCCATCAGTGAAATATTTTGAAATATATTTAATGGTTTCTCAAGGTTTATGAAGTGATAATTGGTTGAACTGATTCATGTTGAGAATCTGGGTTAGGCTTTCCATATTTCAGAAGGTGATGAGAGATCTGAAATATGAGCCAATGAAATTCTTTGACACTTAGACCAATGGGATTTCTTCTTTCTCCTGGAAAGGACAAATCAGTCATCACTGTCTTGTTCTGTGATAGCCATCAAAGGATGGAAATATCAAGATTTCATGTATATTTCCTTGAGTATATATTTCGAAACGAGATTTATTCTTTGTAAAGATATTCCTTTGTTCTTATAAATAATGCTGCAGAAAAAATTAAATTCCAAAATATTCAGAATCAGTGTAAACGTGGGATTTTATCTCACTATATTCCTTGGAAAATATACATACACATACATATACATATGCATATAAGATACAAGAAATATTTGATAAAAAAAAAGATGGACTTTTCCTAAAAATCTGGTTTAGTCTTTAGTCTGAAAGATCATCCTTTGTTTATAAAAGTGTATAAATAATGCATATAAAACTTTCATTCTAACATATTTATTCAGTTTCTGTGCAATTTGTGGATTTCTTTCTCTGCACAGTATTTCCTTGGAATATACATATCACCACAGGTTCACTAAACAAAAGATGGATTTTCTAAAAAGATCTGATGTCTTTGAAGAGAATTTTCCTCATTCTTATAAATAGCCCAATGGAAATTCATTTTTAAAAAAAATAGTCAATCGCTAATTTTTTTAATTCTATCTTGCATGGCTCATTTCCTCGAAGAGACTTTTCTTTGTTCAGATAAATACTTCATAGAAGGATTGGAGGAGTTGAGTTGAATTGCTATGTTATTGCAAACAATTATACTTAAATTGATTGAAATTTAAGTCTTAGATAATGACCGCATACATGTATACAAAATAAAGATATTTATTTTGACAAAATTTACAATTTTACTAATATTGGTCACTGTATCTCCGAGTATTGTAAATCATATCTGAAATATAGGATATATATGCTGGATAAAATATGTCTTTGAACAAATCAACAGATAGAGTTTATGGGTATATTCTATGTACACATCCCTGAAGCACTGGTTTGAAGATAACTTAAACTCTCACCCAAGCACCGAGTAAACCGAAAACGACACAAATCTCATCCCTAAAACAAGATCTGTTACAAAATACATAATTACAAAGTTAGAGACACAATTTCCATCGTTTTCCTTCAAAGAACACAGAAAGATAACCATAGTGCCGAAAAGACAAAATGACCAGACTATCATAATTGTCACTCAAGCGTAAATGTTGAAACCAGATTTGTCTTTATTTAAACAAAAAATAAAGATAAGAAAACAAGTTTATAGAAAATAACAAAGGCCAAAGGACAACAACTTCCTGAGCATGAAAAATTGTCACTTGGAGCGTGTGTTGCTAACAAGCATGAATAATGGCTCCGATTGTTTCATGTCATGGGTATTGAATTTATCTCGTATCGAATGTCGCGTCGACTTCCACACACTCTCCCATGATGACTTGTCACCTGTCGTTTATAACAGGTATAATCTCTTAATTGTAGGTGTCAATTTTACTTGTAATCACCGATGATTTACCATGATAGAGCGGTCAGAGTGAAATGTTTTGATGACAAATACGCTGAAATTGATACTGTACAATACTTAGAAAGAGATTAACAAATTATATGTTTTATTCACCTTGCGAAACACCCAATTTGTGTTTAGCCTTGATAAAAACAGTTTGATTTTATAATTTAGAAACTAGGAGGACAAATTTGTTAAACTAATTTAATGCATTAGCAAAGAAAGTGTTTTATTACAATGCTTAATCAGAAAAGTGTTTTATTATAATGCATAAGCAGATAAAGTGTTTTACTATCATGCAAAAGCACAGAAAGTGTTTTACTTTAATGCATTAGCAGAGAAAGTGTTTTATTACAATGCTTAAGCAGAGAAAGTGTTTATTATAATGCATAAGCCGAGAAGTGTTTTACTATCATGCATAAGCAGAGAAGTGTTTAATTATAATGCATAAGCAGAGAAGTGTTTTACTATCATGCATAAGCAGAGAAGTGTGTAATTATAATGCATAAGCAGAGAAGTGTTTTACTATCATGCATAAGCAGAGAAGTGTTTAATTATAATGCATAAGCAGAGAAGTGTTTTACTATCATGCATAAGCAGAGAAGTGTTTTACTATCATGCATAAGCAGAGAAGTGTTTTACTATCATGCATAAGCAGAGAAGTGTTTAATTATAATGCATAAGCAGAGAAGTGTTTTACTATCATGCATAAGCAGAGAAGTGTTTACTTATAATGCATAAGCAGAGAAGTGTTTTACTATCATGCATTAGAAGAGCAATAGTGTTTTATTCAGTTTGTGAATTCAAAATATGTAGACTACAATGATAAACCCTGTATCACAAAATGTTTGACAAAAACATGTAATTCTGCCATTAATTAAACCATGAGAAAACTATGATGAAGAACATTGTCTGCCATTTTGATTAAAAACTCTTTGTCTATTTATAATTACCAATTTCATTTCATTAATGATTAATTGATTTAATTTAATAGACATTTAATAACTAATTAACCATATCTATTTATGCAATATTCAAAACATCTTCAAAAAATGACGAACAATTTGAAAACTCTTCTTTTTGCTAAACAAAAATCCTTAAAAAAGATAATTAATTAAATTTCTTTCAGTTATTTTTCCTTCGATTACAAAATTCAGCAAGATGAATAACATAAACATTACTACCAGGTAGGTATCTAAACTTTTTGTGAAAGATTTAATTGATCAAATGCCAGTACAATTATTCTCTATTTAACAAAGAAAGAAAGAGTTAGCATTTGCATTAACTGAAAATAAATAATTAAAAAAGATTAAAGGCACTTGATATATAAACTATTGTTTGAATATCTTTGAAGCAGGTTACTAATTTGTTTTATTTAAATACTTTCAAAATAACATTTCCATTTCACTAATCACTACGGTAACCAAAGTTAAAATCCTTTAGTTTTGCCTCTCATTTTGTTTTAACTTATGAGTATCTCTTTCATAAAAACACAATGTCGCCAGGGTAAAGTACTTTTGTGTCATTGATCTTTCTTTTTAGGTGAATGTTTTCAAAATAGACACCACTTTAATTAAAATTCTTTGTCTACAAAATGAGCAGTAGTTTCAATAAAATTCATTGTCACAATAGTCTAATTCTTGTACTTTTCCATTTTGATGTCTACAAAATGAGGAGTTATTTCAATAAAACTCATTGTCATCATGGTCAGATTATTTTAATTTTCCATTTTAATGCCTACATAATTAACATCATTTTCAATGAAATTCATTGCCACCCTAGTCAAATCCATTTCACTTTTCAATTTAATGCCTACAAAATTAGCATCATTTTCAATGAAATTCATTGCCACCCTATTTAAATCCTTTTCACTTTTCAATTTAATGTCTACAAAATGAGCATCATTTTCAATAAAATTCATTACAAATTCTTTTACTTCTGCATTTTAATATCCTCAAAATGAGCAAATTATTTTCAATAAACTGCCTCTCATCTTTTGATCTCTATTTAGGATTCTTTTGATCTTTCTGATTACAAAACAGGTCTCACATTTCAATAAACTTCAAAACATTTTCCACTAATTTACCTCCCCACAAAGAGAGCTCAAACCTGACTGCTTCACAAATATTTATTCTTTGGACAGTCTAACAAATAATCTGCTATCAAGCCATTAAACTTTTGACATTTCAATGGAGGACTACTCCATTAAATCGAAATGAACTATTTCTCGCCTTACAAGGATTTGTAATTAAGTAATAGCCGGCTACTGACCGCTTCATCCTGACTGAAGACGCTACGGTCCGGCGATCTGGTTAATCTACCCTGTCAGTAAGGCCAGCCAGTATATCATGAAGGAGGATTAGAGAGGCTCTCGACCTGAAGAATTATGTAAAACAGGAGTTTTGTTGAAATTTTGTAAAAATGTCTAAAAGAATATGTAGTGACCACTTCTTCTTGACTGAATTATGGTCCAGTGAACTAGAGGATTCATTTTGTCACTTAAACCAATATATCATGGTTACAGATTAGTCAATGATCTCAACCTGAAAGTGTTATGTAAAAATGCTTCTTCAAACGATTCTGAAACAGGATTCGTGTTGAAACTTTGAATATATGCAAAATCGGACATCTACAGCTGAAGTTTCTGTACCTTATCATACAGTATGGGACAATTATGTTAACAACATTCTGTCACTTAAACAAATATATCATGGTTACAGATTAGTCAATGATCTCAACCTGAAAGTGTTATGTAAAAATAGAGTTATGGGCTCTGTAGCTCATCAGTATTTTATTGATTTATTATCTAAGGTTGAATATGTAAGTTATCTCAACTAATACATTGTTAACAAGCAAAATAATATTGGTTTTAGATCATGACCCCTGTGACTCACATTTGGAGTCACAGGGTCACCAATCCTACAATTAAGAATCACCTTTGACCAAAGAATCTCTACACAACATTTCACCTTTCTAGAGCTTTACATATAACCTTGAGAAGAAGATGAAAATAGGTTTCGGGTCATGACCCGTGACCAAGATTGGGGTCATGGGGTCACGAAATCTACAATTTAGAATCCCCATTGGCCAAGGAGTCTGCATACAACTTTTCAGCTCTCTAGACCTTTTGGAACTGGAGAAGAAGATGAAAATAGGTTTTTAGGCATGTGACCCTGGTGACCCCATTTGGTGTCATAGGGTCACCAAATCTACAATTTAGAATCCCCATTGGCCAAGGAGTCTGCACACAACTTTTCAGCTCTCTAGACCTTTTGGAACTGGAGAAGATGATGAAAATAGGTTTTTAAGGATGTGACCCCTGTGACCCCATTTGGGGTCATGGGGTCACAAAATCTACAATTTAGAATCCCCATTGGCCAAGGAGTCTGCACATAAAATTCCAACTCTGTGGAGTCATTGGTTCTCGAAAAGAAGTCGAAAAAGCGAAAAGTTTATGGACGGACGGACAGACGGACGGACGGACAGACGGAAGGATGGACGGATGGACGGACGCCGGACGCCAGACACCATGCCATGCCATAAGCCCATCGGGCCTTTCAGGCCTGATGAGCTAAAATGCTTCTTCAAAAGATTCAGTATTGGGATTTGTGTTGAAACTTTGAATATATGCAAAATCGGACATCTACAGCTGAAGTTTCTGTACCTTATCATACAGTATATCATAATTAAGGGACAATTATGTTGACAACATTCTGTCACCTTAGCCAGTATATCACGAATGGATCAAACAAGGATGTCAACCTGAAACAGTTACGTAAATTGCTTCTTCAAAAGAATCGGTTTCAGGATTTTTGTTGAAACTTTGAATATATGCTCTCACATCTACTGCTGAAGTTTCTGTACCTTATCATACAGTATATTAAGGGACAATTATGTTAATAATAACATTCTGTCACCTAAGCCATCATCATGATTGGGATTAAACAGGGATGTCAACTGGAAACAGTTTCGTAAAATATACTTCTTCAAAAGATTCTGAATCAGGATTTGTGTTGAAATTGAATATACCGGTATGCAAAATCTGAATTCTACTACTGGAAATGTCTGTACTTTATCATACAGTATATCACAATTAAGGGACAATTATGTTAACAACATTCTGTCATTTAAGCCAGTATTTCATGGTAGAGTTTTATAGAGAAGGATTTGACCAACTTGAGAAGATACTTGCCAAAAAATTCAAAAACAGACCAAACAACCAAGTTAAGGTGTTTTCCTTTTTCATCTTCATCAACATAAATGAGATATTAGCACTGACCATACATCTCAACTGAACCAGCTAGTCGTGTTATCTAGTTAATCTACCCCGTCAGAAGGACCTGTATATCATGGTTGGGTATTATAGAGAAGGATTGACCAACTTGAACCATTATGTAAAACACTTCTTCAAAAGAGCCTTTGATCTCTGTAAGAATTTAAACCTGACTGGGTATACATGAATGGTGAGATGTTTAGTGTCTGAAACAGCATATCTACTACTCTGTGTATAAGATTATTTTGAAGTTAAACACTTTATCTGTCAGTGATTAAAACATAAAGCCCTCTAATCCATATTAAAACTTTTGTCAGACGAAGAAAAAATCACTCAAGTTATCGAAAGTCTAAAATTGACGTAAATCCTTTTTAGACATGAACTTAAAACCCTTAATATAAGTTAAACATAATCAAAGGATTTTATGATAATGATATGGATAAAAATTCAAGCTACAAAATGTAAAATATGACTTAAAACTTCTGAATTCAGATTTTCATAAAATTTACAGGCATAATTTAACAATGGGTGTTAATGAAATAAATTCAAGCTACAAAATGTGAAATATGACTTAAAACTTTAAGTTTTGAATTCAAATTTTCATCAAATTTACAGGCATAATTTAACAAAGGGTGTTTGTGTGTGTGTGTGAACTCCCTTTTTGGATCACTAGAATTTCAATTTGAAATCAAGATATCCAGCAAGTTAAAGGTACCGTACTACGGTATATATCATAAGTCTGATATTGAGAGTTGACTGTCGTACACAGTGTTTGATCACCAACTGAGCATGTAGAATCCTGCAATCATGTGAAAGTTCACTGTTCATCTCTCTGTATATTAAATCTATTGTCATCGTTAGTGATAAACCTGTCACCCTCTCCATCAAAAGGTAATGTCATAACACACAAGTCATCCATTTCAACCAACCGCTGTTCTAAATAACACACGTTTTGACCATAAGCTATTTAACTGTCCATTATGTTTAACAAACCAATTGTCACATTGAAGCAATAATCTGTGTTTATAATGTGCCAATCATCAAACTGAACTAAGGACTCTGGAGTTACAGCAATGAATTTGAATCAGAGTGCGACTGCATAGGGCAAACTGACCGAGGTTCGGACAGTGTTCCTATCTAAATACTTTCGCTTGTTGTATTTTCAATATTTGACTCTTTAACAGCCAACAATAAGTGGTGAAAGTCGAGAAAGGTATTATTGTTCAAAATTCCAAACACTATATTCGTTCATTATATGAATAAATATGTAATTTAGCAGTTTTAGGCGAGTATACCAATTCGCCCAAGGTTCGGACAGTTTTGACCTTGGTTCGGACAGGGTCGCCCGAAGTTCGGACACTCCGTTACCAACCCTGCATGGACACAGAAAGGGTGACAGATAGACTGAAGTGAGATATTAGTTTCAGCCTAGAATATTCTTTTAGTAGTTTAGGAAAGTAAATGGTAAGAAAGATAATTAATTACATCTATTCTGATGCAGGTAAGACCTTGTTTGTGTCGCCTGTAAGAGCTCCGAACGATAAGAATAGCTCACGTTTTCTATTTATTCAGAAAAAAATTCACCTTTACCATTGGCGTTGTTACGTTATCATTTGGTTACTACTTGCTTACAATGTAATACACATTCATATGTTAAAAACAACTTTCAGAGCACCGTAAACCTATCGTAACTACATCGAATGATCAATGAGTCTGAGCAGGCTGTCATTGTGATTTTGATATACGACTACGATAGGAAGCAGCGATTATAAAATTTTAATTCGGTTTAACCGGCGTTTAATCTAGGCAGGCGTGTATTGTTTTCAGAAAGCCATGTGCAAGGGCGTCTATTCGAGGCAGGTGTCTATTCAAGGCAGGCGTGTAATTAAGGAAATACGGTAAATCATAATCAGTGTACAGCCGTGTGTATCCCGCCTTCCTGATACGCAACATAGTTTAGCGTTTGTGGTTCAAATAGATTTATCTTTTTTAACTGTTGCATGTATTACAATAAACTCAAACAACAGTTTAAAGCGGCGGTAGCACGTTTTTAGCTCAAATAAGTTGATAAAATGTATTTGAAAAATAATTTCACAACATTAAAACACCCATCTCTCTTGGGAAAATCAAGTTTAAAATGAGTGACTGTAAATGGCTCAGTAAAGCCATGGATGGGAATCGTGTTTTGTAATTCGAAATAAATTATCATTATAAATGGGAAATTTGAAAAAAAACGACAGCCCCTTTTAGAAATTTCGAACAGTAAAACAATCAAAGCATATATGCAGTTAATGGTTCAAGTAATTAATGTAATAGCAATTCAATGATTTACGGTACTCTAACCACGTTCAGACGTAATCAAACTTCTAAGGGGAGTGGGGACCGGGAGGGGTGTGCTAACGCACTCTTCATCGCAACAATGTTCTACATGTGTATTTATTCTTCAATTGTAACTCTTTTCATATGTTATAAAATACGATAATGCTTAGTAAAAACTACAGTGTATCACATTGAAGTTATTAATCCTAATAGATATAGTGGGAGTAGAAGATACACATTGTTCATCTGTAACACATTTAGATAACTTGGTATTCTTTGCTACATTGAGCCAAACAAAACAAGAGAGACAAGTGGGTTTTTAAGACAAATATTTAATCAATCATTTCATTTCATCTGGGTTTTTTCTTGTCTCTTCTTCATGCGTTCAGCCTTTTTTCTCTCTCTTTCTTCTCTGACAGCGGCAGCTTCGACTTTAGCCCGGAATGCTGCGTCTGATGAAATAATAAAAAAACTCCGACTTCTTCTTCTTCTGTGGTGGAACGTAATTGATAGCATCAAGATGTGGCACCTGAAAAATAATTTAGAAAATTTAGAGCATAGCCTACCCTTTCGTTTTACATCGTCTATAATTAATGACAATTAAGAGCCGTTTGAGACATTATGGTCCTCATGAATTCCTTACTCAATGGATTGGTAGTCAGATTTGGTTGACAATTTTATATCTATTGTAACTATAAATTGTAATTTTTAGGATAACACACATGTGCGATACAACACACATTACAACAATGTGCAACAGTAACATTCTATGACATTTATTCGGGCCCTGTCATTTGCACTATTCGAACCCACACTCTCCGAGTCAGGCAACTAACGTCAGCACTAACATGCATGTACATTGTATTTCGAATGTTATTTATATATACTTTACCTCATGTCTGGGAAGGGGCTCCTCCTGCATGTCGATCTGTATCTCCGTGAGCTGGTCCGTGCTCTCATCCTCCTCCTCGGGCTCCAGGTCCATAGGGGGGCTGTTGTACACGAGATCACCGTTGGGCAGCAGAGACACGCCCAGATCCTGCACCGTACTGCCAGCAGGTAGCACCTCTCCTTCCCTCGGGTCCAGGTCCAGGTCCAGGTCCAGGCCAGGGTCCAGGTACTGGTCCACTTCCAGGTCAAGGTCCATTCCCCCCATGTCAGACTGGGTCACACCGGCTTCTCCTCCAAGGATTAAATCCATCACCAGCCTTAGGTCATCATCATCGTCTCCCTTGTCTGATGTCACATCTGTATATACATAAACATATAGGCTATGTACATCAATGATTCATGTTTATAACATTAAGATATTAATATAATAGTGTCAATTATTGGCCAGTTTTAACAGTATGAGCATTGTCTTATAGTAATCGTGATGAGAATATATAACTGTAACTTGTCGACACTATCATTATTATTATCATTACCAATTGAATATAATGTCGTTTGAATAACATTAAGATGACCATGTACCTGGAACTGAAGCTGAACAGTTAACGGTGGAAGGTAGGAAGGCCTGTTCAGGAATGGCTCGTGGGTCAAACGGGTAGATTCCGGTAGCTCTGAACCCAGAGACTAGGAGATGTCTGTCTGCCTGGAGACGCATCCACGTTTGTCTGAAGAGGTGGAAGAAATTCCCATGGGTGACAGTACATGCAGTCAGAGCCGTATAGCTGTGTACAGCCGTCTTCCATGTTGACTTAAACGACCCAAACACTGTCCTGCAAATGCAAAAACATAATATATTTAGATGCAGCATAGACGTACAAAATTGAGATAACACCGGTGTAAATTTATTTCTTGTTAAATTTATCTTAATTTTGTTCTGCATGAAAGATATTGGTGAAAATGTCCTGTACTTGATCTAAATAATTTTCATACCGGTCAAGAGGCTGTAACCAATGAGAACAGTGCGAGGGAATTTCAATCAGAGTTATGCCATTTTGTCTCGCTTCATGGATTAACTCAACATGATGATGAGAGTCGTGTCCATCGAAGATTAGCACCTGTGGTCTTGCAGGTCCAATACTTGGAAGAAAAACTTCCTTGAACCACATAAGTGATAGTCCCTAAAACACAAGTATAAATTGACATTGTTACTTGATAAATTAACATCAAAATAAAACTTTCCTGAGATATACCTTCATAACAATAATATATACGCAAACATTACTGTAAGTGTACAATATACGCATATGCAAACTGATGTAAATATCTTCTTTTTAAAATAATAATAATAATAATAAAAGACTAGTGCATATTTATAAAGCACACATATATCCACCCTCGAAAGCATGCTCAAATGACAAAGAAAACTGTAAAACATTTTTAAATAAATGACGTCTTGACTTATGAGTTCACAAAATCACGCAATAAAAGTGTGTGTTTGAATGATTAGAAATAATTTTAGTTGTTGCATCTCACCTGTTTCATCCATCCTGTGGGGGATACACTCAGCCGAGTCCCAGTGGGAGCGTGGTCTGTGTCCCATGACTTGAGAGCTGCCCTTGTTTTTCCCTTGATGACGAGATGCGGATCCATATACGTGCCGGCCGCATTACCACACACAACCAATGTTATGTTCTCTCTCGAACCTGTCTTTGAGTGGAGGTATTTCGCCCCTTTCCTTAAAAAATACAAAAGCAGTAAGACGCTATAGTTAACGATAGTAATAACAGGTTACATTCTTGTCGGACAAAAATATGCAGAGGGTAAAGATACGCACTGTCACATATTCAACCAATATTAAGCATTTCATAATGACACACGTTTTTTTCACGGACATACTATCTCACTGATATCATTGATCATTTTAATCTTAGCGTATAGCTTCACCCGACAGCACTTTATATGCAAAACGTCAAATCATTATTAGAGGTTTTATGCATTACTTTAACCAAACCTTAGTATAAAAGAAAAAATAGAACACTTAAAATAATACATCAGATGTATACAGTACAAGGGAAAACTGTAAAAGCATAACATACCTTGCAACAATCTTATCTGGCTCGGTGGACAGTGACAGGTACGTCTCGTCCATATTCCAGATGCATTCTGGTTTTTCCAAAATGCCGAGGTATTGCAATTCCTTCCCAAGGACAGAAAAGTAGTTTGATATTCTGTTTTTAGTCATACTGTTGTGCCGTAGTATTGAGGTCGCTTCGGGTGTTCTCAAAGAAATGTCCCCATGTCTTTTTTTCAGATTTCTCCACCATTTCTCTGTTGGCACATCTCTTTTAAATGGTTTCCCATTTTCTTTGGCATATAAACCTACATGCCTTAAAAAAGTCTTTTTCGAAAATCCAACTCCATACAGTGCCCTGTTGGCGGCCATGTCAATCAACTTCCTCTCTTCATTGTTCGTGAGTTGAGGCTGTACCCCGATTTTTGCATACATATTTATCCTGCCTGTGACCCGATCAGAAATTGTAGATTTTGCAACGTTATACACATTGGCAGCTTTCCGTATGGACAGCAAACCTTGTCTAACAGCTTGAACAGCTTTCATTAGCCTGTTTTCTTTGGAGGGACTTGACATGCTTCTAAAGCAGCTTTTACCTGTCTGACCGACTGGTTACCGGAGATGCGGCCTGTATGACGTCACTTTGCATATATGACGTCATAGGCGCATCGCATATAATGGCGCCATATAATTAGAGCACTGTACCATGCAAAACAATGTTATTTTGTTGTTTTACTGTCCATTATGAAACTCCCGCGAAAAACTAAAAAATGTTCCCGCCATTTTGTTCAGTAGCCGGAAGTGTCCGAACCTTGGTGGATTTGTGTCCGAACTTTGGTCTACTTGTGTCCGAACCATGGTCAAACCTGTCCGAACTAAGGTCATTTTGACATGTTATCAAAATCGCAATTCTAAACCAAAGAATAAATTTTATAGTACTAAATACAAATTTAATCGACTACCTAATTGTTTCTTCATGTACGTGCATTTATTTGAAACACTATAATCGCTTCCTTCATTCCCTGAATTGTCACTCAAAATTTACATTCACACAAATATTTCGTGGATTTCTTTCGTGAAACCGGTATTTGCACCACTCGTTAAATTTCGTTTTTAAAATATATCTGATAGTCAGATATTTCTCAAAAGAATCAAGTATTGTCCGAAATTGAACAGAAATATTTCGAAACCAACGGAGTGTTACACTTTGCTTTATTTTTGTGTCAGCTGTAACTTGAAAGTGTCCGAAGTTCGGGCGACTTTGGGTGGTGTCCGAGCTTAGGTCAGTTTGCCCTATAACATAAAACTGAAAATCTTTGAAACAAATGAAATGAATACTAAAGAGTGAGGGAGTTGGTGAGTGGATGGATGAAAGAGTGAGTGGGTAGGTGTTTGGGTTGGTGGGCGGCTGTTTGGATGGGTGAGTGAATAGTTTGGTGTTTGGGCGAGTTGGTAAGGGTTGGTGGGGTGGCTGTTTAAGTGGGTGAGTGAGAGAGTGAATGGGTGGATGCTTGTGTGGGTGGTTAAGAGTTGGTGGGTGGGTGTTTGGGTGGGTGAGTGGGTGGGTGTTTGAGTGGCTGGGTGGGTGGCTGGGTGGGTGAGTGGGAAAGTGAGTGAGTGGGTGTTTGAGTGGGTGGACGGGTGGGTGGGTGTTTGAGTGGGTCAGTGTTTGGGTAGGTGAGTGGGTGTTTCAGTTGGTGAGTGGGTCGGTGTTTGGGTGGGTGGGTCGGTGTTTGAGTGGGTAAGTGAGTGAGTGGGTGTTTGAGAGGGTGGGTTGGTAGGTGATTGAGTGGGTAAGTGAGTGGGTGGGTGGGTGGCTGGGTGGGTGAGTGTATAAGGGAGCTTGGTTGAGTCCAGCCATATTTCCAGTTGACCACATCCATCCGCAATGGACTGAGTAACTGACCATTGTCCATTGAGGCTATTGTTGACCAGTATTTACGTCCAAGTGACCATACTGTGCAGTGACCCAGGGTCATCGTATGGTGATCTACATGATATGGCATGGTCTTTATAAATCCTGTATCAATTATTTCTATCTGTATATCAATACACCAACAATCAATAAACTCCATGTATTTATCAGTGGTCAATCAGTTGCATGATTTAAGTCTGCACGGATATCTGCAGAAGCAAAAGATAATATACTGAGAGAGATTAATAAAGGAACAACTTCAACATAACAAGAATCCTTGGTGTTATTCAATATCAGGAAATTTTAATCTATCATTTTAAAGGAGGGTTCTATCGGGGTATGTGGAAACGAAATTCGAGAGGATATTCCTATTTGCACATATATGTTATTAATACATGATTGAAACATAGTCAAATTGAAAGATAACAAGTGTTTGCCACTAACATGGCAATGTCCCCCGCCGGTGACATTGAGCTAGTAAGACACATCATTGGAGCTACTTGGGTTCATGATATATCGTGTTAATAAGAGTTCTAAAAGTGGTCAAAGTGTTGTGGTGACCTTGAAAATAAGGTCAAGGTCACCAAATCGACTGGCGTCCGCGTCATCCTCCAATGTAGACTGACACCAAATTTGAAGATTTTGAGTCCAACCAGTAAAGATATATATCGCGTTAACAAGAGTTAGAAAAGTGCTCAAAGTGTTGCGGTGACCTTGAAAATAAGGTCAAGGTCACCAAAATAAACTGGTGTCTGTGTCTTTCCCCAATGTAGGCTTACAACTAATTTGAAGACTTTGGATGCAATGTTTCATGAGATATCGCCTTAACAAGAGTTCAAAGAGTGGTCAAAGTGTCATGGTGACCTTGAAAATAAGGCCAAGGTCACCAAAAGTGACTGGTGTCTGCGTCTTCCCACAATGTAGGCAGAAACCAAATTTGAAGACTTTGGATGCAACGCTTCATGAGATATCGCGTAAACAAGAGTTCAAAAAGTGGTCAAAGTGTCGTGGTGACCTTGAAAATAAGACCAAGGTCACCAAAATTGACTGGTGTCTGCGTCTTCCCACAATGTAGGCAGACATGAAATTTGAAGACTTTGGATGCAACGCTTCATAAGATATCGCGTAAACAAGAAATGTGACGTACGTACGGACGGACGGACGGAAGGACGTACGTACGGACGCCGCTGAATACATAGTCCCCCGTTCCGCGTTGCGGCGGGGGACAATAATGAAGGTAACATAAAAACAAGTAGTTGTCACTAAGGTGACATGATCCCCCGCCGCAAATTAATACTTCAAAATTTAAAAATAATGTCAAGATCAGCAAAATTGACCGTCAAACATGTTAAAAAAGTCAAAGTTCCACTGTGACCTTGAGAAAAATGGCAAGGTCATCAAAATCTAATCTACCCTTTGTGTAAGATATGATGAAATTCCAGTGAATGGTTCTTGAGATATCCCGCTGACAAGTATTACACACATGTACATCAACATGTCGAAAAATTTAAAATTCCACTGTGACCTTGAGAATAATGTCAAGGTCACCAAAATCTTATCAGTCCTTTTGCTTTTTGTAAGATATAATGAAATTTCGGTGAATGGTTCTTGAGTTATTCTGCTGACAACCTTAACATGTACATTAACATGTCGAAAAATTCAAAGTTCTGCTGTGACCTTGAAAATAATGTCAAGGTCACCAAAATCTATTCAGCCGGTCGTCTTCCCTAGAAGGTGCTTTGAGTAAGAAATGATGGAATTCCAGTGAATGGTTCTTGAGATATTCCGCTGACAAGCTTTACATGTACATTAACATGTTGAAAACTTCAAAGTGCTGCTGTGACCTTGAAAATAATGTCAATTTCACTAAAATCTAATCAGCCCATCATCATCCCTAGAAGGTGCTTTGTGCAAGAAATGATGGAATTCCGGTGAATGGTTCTTGAGATATCCCGCTGACAAGCTTTACATGTACATTAACATGTTGAAAACTTCAAAGTTCCGCTGTGACCTTGAAAATAATGTCAAGGTCACCAAAATCTAATCAACCCGTCGTCTTGCCTTGGAGAAGCTATGTATAAAATATGAAGAGAATCCAGCGAATGGTTATTGAGATATCCCGCTGACAAGGGTAAAATGACAAAGTCTCGTTGTGACCTTGAAATGAAGGTCAAGGTCTCAAACTACTGTAGGAACATTACTCTTCCTATGATGAACCCATATGCAAAATATGAAAAGAATCCAGTGAATGGTATTTGAGTTATTCCATTTCGTACGGACGTACGGACGGACGGACGGACGTACGGACGGACGCAGCCGAATACTATATCCCCCGCTTCGCGCTAAACGCGCGGCGGGGGATAATAAAAACAATGAAAACTGAAGCCATTCATTGGCGCTAAGAGTTGGGAAAACTTCCCTACAGCATAGCAGCAAATTGTTTATCAGTTTTGTTACATGTTATGTGTTACTATGTGAATACTCTATCAGTGTATGTCTTTAGTTATTAAAAAGTTTTAAAATTAGGTACAATATCGACGTTTTCATCTCAAGTAATGCAAAAAATCCAAGATGGCGACAGAACCCTCTCTTTAACAATAGAAACGTAATACAATGAATTCTAGATATACTGATTTGTCATCCAGTATTGATAATCTACCATTAAAATGTTTTTCTGAAGGAAATCTTTCCATGTGTGTCTTATTTGTTTCTCTCAATATGTTTTGTCATTAAACATATGTTTCTTCAAGATATTGGGTGGTAATTATGGGTTCACTAAATGTCAGAAAGTAAGATGAATTCTTGTCCAATTCATCTTTGTATTGCCCATGTCTTTCCTATCCAACTGGAAGTATATCATACATGTAATTATGGTGCTGCATTTATATGGGCCATCTAGCCTTGTTTGCTAATCCATTTCTTCTTTTTGAATAAAATATGTTTTAACCAGATCGAAGTTCAAGAGAAAGTGTGCAACACCATTGTGACAATGTAATGTGTGCATATCAGATACTGACGAATGTATTCATAAAGACCCTCTCTTATTTTATCTCAGACCGTAAAAAAGTATTTATTCGGAAAATATCACCATTTTATAAAATATTAAAAAGGAGACAAAGATCGAGAAATGGCTGAAGGCTGTGATACTGCAGAAGTGGCGTTAAACAATAATTCACTCACTCAGGTTGACACCACAAGTTGTGAGTACAAATCACACAGTGTGAAAATACATGCATAAATACAATACATCTACAAGCAACAAACTACGTGAACATTTTTTCATGCTCTGTTTTGGTCCCGCAAGCCATATCATTATTTTTCACTCAATTTCAAATCAAGCACAAAATATATAATAATATATAAAGCATTAAAGCAAAATTGAAACTGAAAAAAATATTCTTGATCTCTATGTATAATAGACTTGAAAGGAGGATTGTTAAACCAGAGTATTAGGCTATCCAGATCTGTTATTGAATGTCTCTCCATCAAACTAGACGAACAACATGTTCAAACTAATTCTCGTTACATAAAATGAAAATTAAAGGTCAATTTTATGGTTGTAATAAAAAAGAGATCACAATCGCATAACCTGTTCAATATAAGGTGCTTTATGACATTTTTATTGAATACATTTTTTATCTAGTTATAAAAACAACATTTCCATCTATTTTTCTATCAGGACAATTGTTATGGTAATTTTCCAAATTTATGAGCAACTGAGTTAACCATATAAAACCAAGCACATGCATATTATGGGTGTACTATCTTGGAATCCTTAACAGGTGTATACCGATACTAAAGGTCACGGTGGCCGAATGGATTAGCTGTTTGAGACAGTCAGTGCTGGTGGTACCTGACATTGAGGGTGTGGGTTCAAATTCTATGGTACTTGTCACATAAAAATTAAAATAAGTACAAGAATTTGTACTATTGCAAATATGGTCCCAAATATGACTGTAACATATGGTCACTACCTAAATGACAAGAATTACTTAGGCATACATACAAAAGAAAGAAAGGCCTGCACCTACTGAAGTTTAGTCTCTGAAAATAAAATTAGATATTTAAAAAAAATATTATAACTAATAATTTATTCATTGATTGACACCCTGATAAATATCAATCATATATCCCTAACTAATTGTCCAGTATGAAAAATCTGGTGAACAGGCGAGGACCACATTAATTCCACATATCTTGGGCAAGTTTATATTCTATTATTCTCAACAAACTTACCCATGTTAAATACGAAATATCTTCTTGATAACTTCAATGATAAAAGAAGCATGTGACAAAAAATTTCATTCAAAATAATATATGTGATATCATCAAGCTATTTTCTGTGACATTCAAATAAAAACAAAATTCAAATAAAATTGTAAATTCATTTTTGCTAAGAGCTAAAGAGACCTTTGTTACCAAAACTTTTACAATAAACGATGAATATTTTAACATTATTAACATATAACATATATCATAAAATGCTAAAACATGATTTGACATCCCACAGGCAGTGAATAGACAGATGTTATTGTCTGTTAGTTCTAGAGAGAAGAGAGAAATACAAATTCCTTGGATTTCCCCTCTAGCCATGAAACAGCAAATAACATCACAAATCAATTCTTGTGAGATGTATAACCAGATGAAAAATGCTAAAATATTGTTCTGTTCCCCACTGAAAAGTTAAAGGGACTGATCATGTTGATGAGGTCATATATATTTCCAATGTTATTTAAATGAGAATGATGAACTTTAACCGAAAATAACCAGTTTAAGGTCAATCAGTTCAGTTTAATGAAAATTCAACCATTCAAAGGCGTGGTCATGATCGAAAACCAGACAATGGACCTTGGCTTGCTGCAGCCATTAAGTCAAACATAATTTTTGAAACTTTAATACCGGTAAAGTAGATAGGAAGACAGAATTGCTTCTATAGCGTTTAATAACGAGGACACAGTAAGATAATTGTCGGGTACTAAGCATGAGACCGTTCCTTGGTTTTCATTTAAATATATATATATATATATATGACCAGGACCTATTGTAATTTGGTACATTTTAGAACCAAATAAAATAGCATGTAAAACTGACCATGCATCTTTAAAGTATATCATCAGTTGTTGGTACAAGAAGAAATTCTTTACTGTTGTTGTATCATTTTACTTCTTTAAAATTTAGTCTATGAAATATTGAGAAACTAACTTTATTTCATGTGTATACAAAACGACGGGAAAGAAACATAGCACAAGAAATAGTGAATTGTCATGTTTAAAATGTTCTCCTACTTCTTGTACAAGGAGTAAATAGAAACTCAGAATAAGATTTCTAATATTTTTTAACTTGTGCAAGACGATTGGACAACAGACATTGGAATGGTAAGACGATTGGACAACAAACAATCGTAAGATTTAAAATGTAATTCTACTTGTCCAGAGAGAATTAGTTGAGATTTTAACATGCTTGTAAATCCAATAGGTATTTATAGTAAACTCTGAAAATCATTTGTAAACTTTTTCAATGATTAAAAAAAATTCATCTAAATTGTTTTCACCTGCTACAACTTCACAACAGCTATGAGTAAGTAAAATATCAGTTCACAACATGGAATCGCCATGTGAAGTATGTACACTTTAAAGGGGCAGTAGCACGGTTTTTTCAAATTTTATTTTTTCATATTTCCCATTTAAAATGATGGCTTATGACATTTATATTTAGTTTAGATGTTAAACCATTTTATTACACAAACCAATTATCCATAGTGGTAATACCAGTGTTGCGTATAAAGCAAAAATTGCATGGCGGCCATTTTATTGTGAACACATTTTATTATTTCGATTGACAAAAACGATTCCCATGGCTTTACTGAGTCATGTACACTCATTTTAAACTTGATTTCCCTAAGAGAGAAAGGTGTTTTACGATAGGTGGAATTATTTTTCAAATACATTTCATCGATTTATTTGAGTGAAAAAACGTGCTACTGCCCCTTTAAGTTCAAGGGAAGATTATCTGAGTTTTGGCTTGTAAATTGCAGGGGGTATTGTAGAAAGGGTGCACTTAGGAAAAAGATAAAAAGATCGGGTCTACTAAAGATTCATGAAACAGCATGAAAATACATGTGTGTGTTCACTCAAGCAAACTTTATTGGTCTGTCCTGTTTATCTGTTCCAGATCTGATTTTACAATGTATATTTATTTCCGATGACACATTTTGCCTTTGGAAAAGTATGAACGCAGGAATTTAAATCATGTACTAAAATTAGTTTATTTGCCTCGTGATAGGAGGCATTTAATCATAAATAAATAAATTTCAGCATTCTCCTCTTTAATCATAATGTCCCTCTAAGAGAATTAAGCTGGATTCAAAAGTTGTCCCCAAAATACAAAAAAATAATTTAGAATGTTAAGATAGAGCAAAGGTTGATATAGTTCGATCATTAGGCTTGTACTCTCCACACTTTCAGGGGTACAGTGGTTCTGGAGGAGAAGTTGAAAATGTTAAAAGTTACTGACATCTCCTGATGCTGGATTAATTAACGCTTGATGATCGAGGGCCCATGTCATAAGCTCATCTTGCCTTTCAAAAAGCTAAAAACAATCTTCTCCATTGAAGAACTTTCCATACTCTCAACATTTCATTGAAACATTTATAAGATATTTCAATAAAACATATATCATTGATATATAGTTTATATTCTTATATCTAATTTTATCAACCCCAATATGAAACATTTCAGTAATTGTGTCCAAAAATACTAAATTGTCGGTACCATGTCCTTCCAAAAACAAATTATCTTGAATGACCATGAAAAAGATAAAAGTGTCAAAAGGTAAGAAAAACATTATTTCTGAATACCCCAAAAAGCCATCTGAATCTTCACCATATTTCAAGTGCAAGAGGTGCCAATTTAAAACACAGACATGAGTGTTCTAATTCCAGCCCTCGCCCCACCCCCTATGAATCTCTGGGGTCAGGCATAAAGAGAAATAGCCGGTCCCTACCCTCAGGCAAAGCATGTTCAATCCCTTTATTATGTGGCAAGCAGGGAACACAAAAGCGTCAATTATCTCCCTTGGGTGCCATCTTTTCTTGAAGAAGGGAAGATCATGCTACTTTTACAGTTGTTTGGTTTCGATAGGGCGCATTGTGATCAGTGCTTATTGTGATGAAATTTACCCTGTTAATTAAGTGAGTCTAGAGGTTTTAATGAAGGTTTGCTTTATTGGAGGCAGCTGGATGAAATTCAGTCTCAGAAAAGAATATATAGTATTTGATTAATTGAAATTTGATGTTCCTTTTTCATCCTGTTCTGAGCCATTCAGTAATTCTGGAGATTTTGAATAAAGTTTTACCTGTTTTTGGGGCCAGCAAGATAAAAGTCTGTCTCAGAAATAAATTTAACTTCATATTCATTTCAAAGAATTCAATGTAAAATATTCAAACTGCTAACTTTTTGTCTCTACTGGTAACTTTTTGAGGTTGACAAAATTACACTCTTTTGGCTGACAAGTTTTCAAGCTTATTTTATAAATAGTGAATCTAGAATAAAAGTTAATATTGTTTATAAAATTTAGATATTTGCCAAATATCAGCTCTTTTCAACAAGATCTTCTTACAAACTATTGATATATCTAACAACATTTTTACAACTGACCAAGTTTGGTTCTTTTTGAATAAATTAAATCATTGTTTTTAAGAAAACATTCACCACCTGGAAAACACAAATACCAAATCTAAATCATCTATATACAAACTGATCCTTCTTTACAAACTATTGATATATCGAACAACATTTTTACAACTGACCAAGTTCCGTTCTAAAGAAATGAAGAAATAATCAGTTCCACAGGCCCAAGTGTCAAAATATTATTACTAGGTCATCAATGACCGTTTCTTATCTACAAAAACATGTCATAATACATTGTTAGGACTGGACTCAGAATGAGGCTAAAACAGGGATATCAAGCGTACAAATTTGATCTGAATCCATTACAATGGCTGTAAGGGGATATTTCGGGGGGAGATTTAGTGTCGGGTTATGTAGGGGTGAGGTAGATGGCTGTTAGCTTACTGGGGGGTCAGGCGCTCGGAGATTCTGAGGAGTGAATGGCTATGAACAAAATGGTGCGTTGTTATACAGTCAGACTCCGCGTTTATCCGCACAATTTGGTTTCAGTTGAAAATTATCTAGATAGTAAGCTGTGCGGTTTAATGAATCATCGTTTGCATAGAAATGCATAGAGAATGTTTGAAATACTACTATTAAAGCGGATGGCCGGGATATACTGCAATAGTACACATACAATAGGTTTTTTTTCAGGATGAGTCCTTTAAAGAATTCAAACCTACAAAGTAAGGGTGACTATTGACCCAAAGAAACTATTGCGATAGCGATAGTCTATGCCACTTACTATTGCGATAGTGATAGACTAGCTATTGTAACTCAATATTGCAATAACTAAATTGCAATGCATCGATAGTTTGATGTATTGTTACACCCCTACTACAAAGGATTCATCCCCAAAAAACAACTAGAAGAGCGTAGCTCCGAAACTTTGGGTCTCGCCTTTCCCTGTTCCGCCTTCTTCTCAGCATAAATAAAATGGGAATATTTTTTGACAAAATGTTTTTCATTATTCAAGTTATTCTAACAAGTTGAATCATCACTGGGGTCACTTTTCACAACTTTGTTCTTAAAACCTATTTCTGATTTCAAAATTGGATCAAAAGATTAACATGGCCTTAACCAATATCTCATGACCTTGAACTTTGACCTTCAAGGTCACACCATCAATGATTACTTTTCATTGTGTATAACAATCATGCAATGACTCAAAAGTGTTCATTGTTAACATAAGGCATATTCACAATAGCACGCTTAAGTTGTGACCTTGCTGTGACCTTGACCTTTGACGGATTTTAGCAAAAACGTTTTCAAATCTTGGTCTTTCTCCATAGTTGATATATACCAAGTCAGGGCCTGATAGCACATAAGTTGTTGAAGTTATCGTGTTTACAAGGATTTTTGTAGTGATTTCAGAACTCATGACCTTGACCTTTGACCTTGAATGTGAGCATGTCAAAATATTTCCCCAGGTGTACAAGAAAGAAGCTATATATATGAGGTGTTGATACCTTCATGGAAAAAAGTTATTTAGTGATTTCAGAACTGGTGATCTTGACCCTATCTCGTGACCTTGACCTTTAAAATTCAAGGTCACACAATCAGTGATCACTTTTCATTGTGTATAACAATCATTTAATGATTTAAAGTGTTAATAGTTGAAATAAGACATTTTCGCAAAAGCATGCTTAAGTCGTGCCCTCGCTGTGACCTTGACCTTTGACGGATGTTAGCGAAAACCTTTTCAAATCTTGGCCTTTCTCCATAGTTGATGTACACCAAAGAAGAGCCTGATAGTACAAATATTTTTTCAAGTTATCGTGTTTACAAGGATTTTTTTAGCGATTTCAGAACTCCTGACCTTGACCTTTGACCTTGAATATGAACATGTCAAAAAAATTCCCCAGGGGCATAAGTAAGAAGTTATGAATATGAGTTCTCAAAACCTTCTAGGAAAAAAGTTATAGCGAATACAAAACGTGCGGCGGTGGCGCCGGCGACGGAAACTGCGCAAAAACTGATAGCAGCTCCGACTTAGTAGTTAGTAGTAGTAGTTAGATGATCCCCAATATATAACAATGTTACATAAGTATTAGTCAAATTGAGACTTGATTGGGTTGGATTGTATTGGAGCTGATTTTCTGGGGAACAAGAATGATAGCTAGAATCTTTCAATGAAATATATAGAGATTATTACTGTACCTGAGGAAGTGTATGTGTCATATGACTATACGAAACGAGTGTGAATTTTTGTATTGCCAGAGCGAGAGCGAGGATTATACATAAATTTGCACGAGTTTCGTAAAAGTCATATTGTACACTTTCGAGTGTAATAATTTCTTTATTACCGATTCTACTCCATTTGATTCATGTAAAATTAGCCAGGAAACGGCCAACTTCTCTTGCGAGGACAAGCTACAGTGACGTCATGAACGATCGTTTTATGACGTCACAGACGGGAAGTCGCGGTGAAACAATGATTGCTAGGCAAACGTGATATGTGCAGATGTGCTGATATCAATAATATTAACTTCGTTATTTTCAACCCTATGGGTAACAGAATTCTTTAAAACCCATATGGTTGAAAATAACCGAGTTAATATTATTGATATGAGCACATGTGCACATATAACATTTGCCTAGCAACTATTGTTTCACCACGTCTTGCCATATGTCTTCGTAAAAGTCATATGACGCACTTACTCAGGTAATAATCTATAAATATTTATCAGAATTTATTGTCTCGATGACATTTATCCTTTTTATATCTGAACTGTCCATATCTTTACTTTTGTAAATATTGAAACAAATTGACTACACTTTTTCAAATTGATATGTTCCATAACGTACAGTTTGTAAACTCAAAATGAATTTTCAATCCTAATTGTCTGCAATTTTCAATTTTCAATACTGACGATTCTGATACCACTTTTAATCAGATTTTTAATTTATTTGCCTAATGATCCATTCCAGTATCTCATAGAATCGTAATTATCCCAATTATGATATTTTAATTTTATATACTTTCATTATCAAACCTCACTGAAGAACCTTCACAACGAAAGTATCCTTTAAGAATTTAGTAATTGAAAAAAGCGTCATAAAAATCTGTAGTCATCATGAAAATTTTAAAGCACCCCATTTTGGATTAACTAATTCACAAACATGCTATAAATCTGTGTATAGGAGAGACACACTACACTAACTTCACTGTCGGTTTATAAATATGCAAATTTCACCTCATGTTGAGCCGGCCATTACCAAGGGAGATAATTGAGGCCATACGCGCCCTTATTTTGTAAATGTGCTTTTAGAGTTGAATGACATCGTAGGGGGTGTGTTAATGTTGTAATAATCGCTTTAAGTTGATAACTTTGACTCTGAATTGTTGTTCAGAGACTACTTTTAACAATGTGAGGTTTGTTCATCAAAGCTGACATGCCGTTACGTGCACTCATAGCTTTTCTCGTAAAAGGCAATTCAAATGTTGTTCAATTTTTGTAAAATAACATAAATATCATTAATGCTCATCATCTTAGATATAAAAATACATATACATGTTGGGAATAGCTATAAAGAATGCATTTTTGTTTAAATTTGTAAATAAAAAAATGATCACCTACTGGGCTATAAGCTACATATACATTTTGAATTACTTTTATGAATGCAATATTTTAGGGTGTTTTGACACAGACTATTGAAAGAAATGAGATCATAAATAGAGATTATGACCTGAGCAAATGTGCCATCGCCTTTTATGAAATGAGTGTGAAATTTGATATCATGAACGATCTATGGCTTTTTTAAACACATATTTGCATCATAAGTTTAGTATATGTCATAGTTTTTAGTGTAATAAATTCTTTAATACCATTCTATTCTATCATTTTTTAGGCAAAAGGGATATGTATACACAAGTCCACAAATCATTTATATGAACTGATTGATTGGTAATAATACATTGCAGTTCATATAAGTAGATGCTCTTTACTTCTTTTACATTTAACTTTCTTAATATTGATTTGTTTCTTTGCACTTATCATCCTGTTCGATCAGAGTATTTTCCCAGCAATTCTACTGCAAATATATCCTGATTGTCTGACACAAAATATAAAAACCTTAACTTAATATTTTGAAAGAGAAAAATTTCAAAAACATTCCGATAATAAGTTGAAGGATCAAATCCCTTACATAAACTAAAAAATCTGTTGGCAGTTGATTGATGCCATTCTGTTTTTTTTCTGTCAAAGACAGATCACCATGTTTTGACCTTTCACCCCTCTGTGCTAATGACCTGAACCGGGGGATGTAACAAGCATATTTTCTATTCAAGGTTTATTTTCAAACCATGCAGATGTGCCAGAAGGTGCCAGACATACATGGAAGACCTGTGCATCATCTGCCCCTTCTGACAATAGCCTATCACTCACTGTCTGCTTATTCACTGCGAGCCTATTGTTGCTGCGGGACTGTCATATCATCGGCGGCCATTGTTTAAACATAACAAGGTTTTTTGACAGAGGTTGTCACCTGTTATTCTGAGGTGGGGGTTACGACATCTGTTAGGTGGATGAATTAGGTTTTACTGAAAGATTAGATAAAATGCAGGTTTTGGAATAATTTTAATATATACATTGCAAGAATAATTTAACAGATTGTGACCTAATCATTTCAGAGATTGATATAAGGTGGATCGATGAGTGTGATTCACATATATATTAAAATTATATATCTAATTATTTTGTGAATATGTAAAACAAAAAAACTCATTCAATAAACCATTCTTGAATAACAAACATGAATAACCCTCCCGCCATCCCACCACACAAAATGTTTAGCTGTGGTTGTTAACCAAACATATGATATCTGCTATATATTACGCAGAATCAGAAGTCAGAATCCTAAAAAAGTTGTTTGCGTCTTTGCTTTCTGTGCAACTCTGGTCAAGAACAAGCAAAAGCACACCCCAAATTAAACCCTCATGCATCCATCCTTAACACCTATATCCATCCCTCAGATTTGTATCCCTGCTCTGTCTCCACCCTTCTCTCTCCACCCTTCTCTCTCTCTCCACCCTTCTCTCTCCACCCTTCTCTCTCCACCCTTCTACATCCACCTCTATCTCTGACAGTCCATTCAGTGTAATTTACAGCATGTCCTATCTGAGCATCATGCTTCAACTCCCAGTGTCCGTCTAGGTGTCATAATTTGTCTGCATACTTCAGCCAGGGCTTGACCTGGGGTTCCTCACATATAATTACAAGTGCTGTTCACGGACCCTCCTATGTAATTAGCAGTATCAGTAGGAGACCTCTAAAAGCCCCCACACCCCAAACCCTGAGGGAACAAGTCACAGAGTATCCTGTCCTAAGTCCAGTTGTACTCATGATGGTACTTCATGATGTTTTCACCTATCTTGAAGCATGGGATCCACCTTTGAAAAGCAAGCCTCTAGGATTGGTTCTGGTGAAAGTCTGATTTCTCAGAGGATCCTTGGCGTTATTTAATAAAATGGTAATTTTTTTAGTATATATATTTTTTCAGACTAAGTAAAGTTCTGCCTCATGACTGTGTAATTATTAGGAGTCTTATACACAATCTAGATTTTCCTTTTGCTAAGTCTTGGGGAAGTCTATAGCTAGCTGAAAACATATTTGAAATTGAAAGCCACAGAAAATCAAGAAAAGTTTTGCATTCTTTCAAAATAAAAAAATTCATTCGTTAAATTTCTGTCTGAAACTTCCCTGCAGTAGATTCCCTAGGACAATGTCTAACTTTTAGTCACCGACAAAAAAAAATTAAACTGAATTTCTCTTTTCAAGACTTAAGTTTTAATAAAATTGAAAGAGGCCAAACAAGATCCTTTATTGCAGATGATGAGACAACATGTCTAAGGCATATACAAAGATTCTTTCAACACTTAAGCTGCTGGATTTATTAGTGCCAATTAAACCATTCTGAACTTACTGGAATCATAATCCGTGATTGACCATGAAGATGACCACTGGCTATCCTATTATTTCATAGTTCAGCCCTGGATTGAAATTTGTTTCAAGCTAAAAATTTAACTGGAATTTATCATATTCACTTTTTGGGGATTTTTCACTTGCACTTTTTGCTAGCCATCAGAGGCTGAGACAAACAGACAGACAGACAGACAGACAGACAGACAGACAGACAAACAGACTGTGCATACTGAAGCAATACTGTGATCACTTCAAACATCCCGTCAGTGACCATTGTTGGTCAGTCTCATTGTCCAGTCATTGTTGTCAACATTGTTGCCGCGGGTGAAAACCTTTGTCTGTCCAGCCGCCGTCCAGTCGTCCAGACAATGGTTACCTGGTCATCTGATAGGTCAAACAAAGGTGTGATACGAGTCGTATTGAGGTCAAACAAAGGTGTGATACGAGTCGTATTCACCAGGGAATTTTAAGGTGTTTATGATGACCAGTGTTTATCAGTCGTGTGGATAACGTTTTATTCAGATCTGTCATCAATCATCTCGCGTCTCCTGCCCGGCTATCATATCAAGGATTAATGATTATAAGGCTTCAAGGCCTTTATTGCAGGGCTTGGTTCGATGACAAGTCATCGTTTTGATCAACAGAATTAGAAATAAGATAGTTTTGACTTGTATGAGCTCGATAGGACTTTCTATGACTTGGAGATACACGGTCCTGGGTGATTGTTCTCTGTGACAAATGGTGACAACTTCCTGAAAACATGAAATTTAATATTGGGCAGGTGGGTTAACGATCACTTATACAGGTGAGCAGCAGAAAGGGTTTTCTTGTCTCTTCCTTCCTCCCAGTCAATGGTCAGCGTTTAATGGAAGCCGCATGTCACTATCTGTAGGAGGGATCCTCTTACATACAGGGTATTGATAGAAGACGAACTGATATTGATAAAGGATAAGGTTATGACAGGGACAGTTCATCATATTGTATGGGAGACCAACGATAGGCTTGTGAATGTATTGCAGTGTTCATTAGAGAATCTGTTATAAAGAATAAAAGAATATTGATAAAAGATTTATATCACTGATAAAGGATAACTGGTGCTCATCATATTGCATGGGAGATAACAATGTTATATATGTGCATACATTAACCATAATGGTTTAAAGATTTTAAAATATCAAAGAGAAAAATACTTCTTACTAATTATTTATTGCAAAGGAAAAGAAGAAAGAAACTAGAAGGTGTTTTTAATCATAAAACACATGTCTCTCCCTCCCCCCAATACAATTCCAGTTATTATTCTTCTAAAAGACAAGAGTCCAAATTGTTGCCATGGAAACTGAAAAAATTGGGCATGGGCTTTGTAGCTCAGCAGGACTTCATTGATTTATTATTTACTAAATCTACAATTTGGCCAAGGAGACTGTACATAACATATCAACTTGCTAGAGCTTTTTGTACTGGAAAAGAAGATAACATAAGGTTTTCAGGTCATGAGTCCTGTAACCCATATTTGGGGTCACAGAGTCACCAAATCTACAATTTAAAATCCCCATTAGCCAAGGAGTCTGCACACAACTTTTCATCTCTCTAGACCTTTTGGAACTGGAGAGGAAGTTAAAAATAGGTTTTTAAAGTTGTGACCCCTGTGACCCTATTTGGGGTCATGAAGTCATGAAATCTACAATTTAGAATCCCCATTGGCCAAGGAGTCTGCACACAACTTTTCAGCTCTCCAGACCTTTTGGAACTGGAGAAGAAGATGGAAATAGGTTTTTAAAGTTGTGACCCCTGTGACTCTATTTGGAGTCACGGGGTCATGAAATCTACAATTTAGAATCCCCATTGGCAAAGGAGTCTGTACACAACTTTTTAGCTCTCTAGATCTCTTGGAACTGGAGCAGATGATCAAAATAGGTTTTTAAAGTCGTGACCCCTGTGACCCTAATTGGGTTCATGAGGTCATGAAATCTACAATTTAGAATCCTCATTGGCCAAGGAGTCTGCACACAACTCACACAGCTCTCTAGAGTCAGTGGTTCTGGAGAAGAAGTCGAAAAAGCGAAAAGTTTACTAACGGATGGACAGATGCTGGACCCCATGCCTTGCCATAAGCCCTCTCAGGCCTCATGAGCTAAATATCCAAATTTTAAAAATTTTATACTGTCAAAAGGCACATCTACATGGTATGGGGAGGCTGTATACCAAATGTTGTGAACATTGGTCAAGTAGTTTTGGAGATCTGCCCCGGAAACAAACCCTACCCTTCAAATAGAGTCTTAATTGAAACCATGGAAATTTTTTTATTTTTTTTAAATCAAAAAATCTGAAACCCCCAAAAGGCACATCTGCATGATATAGGGAGGCTGTATACCAAAATTGGTGAAGATTGGTCAAGTTGTTTTAGAGGTGTTCTCCGAAAACAATGGGAACGCCAACGCCAATGCCAACGCCAACACCTTCGTGGGGAGACACAACATAATTCTAAAGGAGATGATGCTAAATGCTATTAGGTACCAAGTTTACCATAACAAGAGTCATGCCCACTTGTATTTTCTTCAGAAACAAATAGAACTTAATTGAATACCAAGAAAATTCTAATTTCATTTTCTTCAGAAGCAAACATAGATTAATTGAATACTTATTAAATTTCAATTAATTTCTACTTAAAACCACAAAGTAATTAAATTTTCATATCAAGAGAAGACTTCATATGAATGTGTTATTAGCCTTTGAATGAATTCAATGTATTGGATATCAGACAAGTTAACCCCCTCGCTGCCACAGGAACAACAGCAGGACAACATGTTTTACGATTAAATATAATCCAACAGGCTGGAAATTATAGACAGCCAACACCTTTCCTCAAATCCTTATTAAAATTAACGAATTATAACTCATCCAAAGCCAACACTAATTAACCTCATATGCTTGCCAAAGAACTCAATGTCAAAGTAACCTTGTAATCATGACATGTGTAATTAACATAATGTCAAAGTTCGTGATGTTGTGCTAAAGGTCATCATGTTGTATCTGATCAGACCAATAAGATCCAAGATGGCTGCCAAAGCAGATGGGAGATAATGATTGGTTGCAAACAGTGAGGGATGCTGGGTCGCCAAGGTTACAGATGGACAATGGGATGACCACTCTTTGAAGTTCTTCTTGACCATTAGGTGCAGAGCAATAAGTGGTCAAGGTGTCATCTTAACGGCCATGTTGTCAATGATCAAAGAATTCAAATTCAACTTAAAATTCAATGCCATTCAAAGATTTTAAAATTTACGATTCAGATGTTATAAAATTCAGGCTGGGCCTTTAATTGAGACAATTTATACAAGAGTATATTACACACACAGGGAGGGTCATTGATAGGGTGCAGATGGTGTTTAATAGCTCATGAGGATATGTTAATTAACATGTACTGCTTATACCATGACAACCATTGGGTTAATTGTACTCACCACCTTGGAACCTGGCAGTCCTCCAAGAAATTGATCATTATTCCCAAATATCTCCCCATATGACATATGAAAATTGAAAGTCCAACAAAATTTATTGTGAATAAAAATTTGAGAATTAATAAAACCCTTTGACATCAATTCAAAATCTTTCAAAAGCATGTAATATCTTGTTTGTAATTGTTTCAACTATGGTTTTTGTTGTATTAGATTATTAAATTTTCAACATAATATTATCCAGACAATGTGCTTTTTTAGCAAAAAGGATTATATGACAGACTAGATTACCAAACAGACCAAACACTGACCAAATTCCCCCCCTGTTATCTGTTACCTCACAAAACACGGCTATTTTCAATAAAAGAACACAAAAGAACAATCCCAATACTTAACCATACTGTATGTAACACAGTAGTCTTACACTCAGACTATGAAAAAAGTATTTATACTGAAAATATCACCATTTTATTAAATATTGAAAAGGAGACTGTAAGAAATGGAATTTTTTTAAAAAGGCTCCTTTTCAATTTTTTTTCAATTTTTTTTTTACAGTCTAAGTGTAAATTAGACTAGTAACACAGTGATAACTACAGTTTTGAAATTTGACGCATACACTACTGAATCTGCTATAAGGATCTCAAGTCTATACTAGCTAGGAGCACTCATACAACCCCCTTGTTAGCTTTTACCTCATAAAACACGGCTATTTCCTGGTGACCACAACAGACTCTTGACCGTGAGTAACACAGACATAGTGATAACTACATGTCAGTTTAGAAATTCTACTGAATCTTCTAGCAAGAACTCAAGTATATACAGGGAGCAGTCATATCACCCCCCTTGTTCATTATTACATCATAAACCACAGCTATTTTCTACCAATGACCACAATAGATTCTTGACCATAACGATATGTAACACAGTGATGTCCAAAGTTTAGAAAAACTACCCACACACTACTGAATCTGGTAGAAAGAACTCAGTACTGCCCCCTTGTTAAAGATTACATTATAAAACTCGGCTGTACATTTTCTACCAATGACCACAATAGACTCTTGACCATAACGATATGTAACGATATTGTGATGTCCACAACTAAGAAATTCTACACTTCTGAATCTGGTAGAAAGAACTCTAGTCTCTACAGGGAACAGTCATACTGCCCCCTTGTTAAGGATTACCTCATAAAACATGGCTATTTCCTACCAATAACCAAAATATATTTTTGACCATAAGTAATACAGACATAGCGATGACTACAGTTTAGAAATTCTACTGAATCTGGTAGAAAGAACTCAAATCTCTACAGGGAACAGTCATACCACTTCTCTTGTTAAGGATTACCTCATAAAACACGGCTATTTTCTACCAATGACCACAATAGATTCTTGACCATAAGTAATGACCACCTACTGAGGAGCACAGTAATTCTCACCATTGTCCAGATCATCAAAACTTCACTGACCAATGACCGCAAGATGTAATGGTTGGGAATAATTCGAACTTGTAAGTCTAGTGTAAATGAAGACTTGATGAGCACACCCATAGTGTCATGGTAATTTGGAACTAGCTTCATTACAGGTACAGCTGAAACTACTGGACATATAGTTTGAACATGAAACTAAAGCTATTCAATAATTGACATGTATTTTTTCTGTTAATTAATTGATTTTGCTTACAGGGAATTGGTCAATAAGTTACTTTATTACCTACGAGGCCAATCATATGGAGGTTTTTATTTTTCATATGATGCCCTAGGGCAAAATATCAATTTGTCATGGTAATGTGTCATATATAAACAATGCTATTACATCACACTTCTTCTATGATGTCACACTTCTTCTGTGATGTTCCACTTATTCTATGACATCACACTTCTTCTATGATGTCACACTTCTTCTATGATGTCACACTTCTTCTATGATGTCAAACTTCTTCTATGATGTCAGACTTCTTCTATGATGCCAGACTTCTTCTATGACATCAGACTTCTTCTATGATGTCACACTTCTTCTATGATGTTCCACGTTTTCTATGACGTCACACTTCTTCTATGATGTCACACTTCCTCTAGTATGTCACACTTCTTCTATGACGTCACACTTCTTCTATGATGTCACACTTCTTCTAGGATGTTCCACGTTTTCTATGACGTCACACTTCTTCTAGGATGTCACACTTCCTCTAGGATGTCACACTTCTTCTATGACGTCACACTTCTTCTATGACATCACACTTCTTCTATGATGTCACACTTCCTCTAGGATGTCACACTTCTTCTATGACATCACACTTCTTCTATGATGTCACACTTTTTCTATGACATCACACTTCTTCTATGATGTCACACTTCTTCTATGATGTCACACTTCTTCTATGATGTCAAACTTCTTCTATGATGTCAGACTTCTTCTATGATGCCAGACTTCTTCTATGACATCAGACTTCTTCTATGATGTCACACTTCTTCTATGATGTTCCACGTTTTCTATGACGTCACACTTCTTCTATGATGTCACACTTCCTCTAGTATGTCACACTTCTTCTATGACGTCACACTTCTTCTATGATGTCACACTTCTTCTAGGATGTTCCACGTTTTCTATGACGTCACACTTCTTCTAGGATGTCACACTTCCTCTAGGATGTCACACTTCTTCTATGACGTCACACTTCTTCTATGATGTCACACTTCTTCTAGGATGTCACACTTCCTCTAGGATGTCACACTTCTTCTATGATGTCACACTTCTTCTATGACATCACACTTCTTCTATGATGTCACACTTCCTCTAGGATGTCACACTTCTTCTATGACATCACACTTCTTCTATGATGTCACACTTTTTCTATGATGTCACACTTCTATGATGTCACACTTCTTCTAGGATGTCACACTTCCTCTAGGATGTCACACTTCTTCTATGACGTAGCGTTCTAAATGTGATGACGGCGAGCATCAGTCTAAGCTTGAAAGTAGATTTTAGCATATTTCCTCAATTTCATTACTTGCATTAATAAATAAAACATTATATTCCTGTCTATGTCACACTATGATGTGCTTCTTGTGCAGTGTGACATCTTTTGAAAGTTAAGTGTAGAAAAGTTAAGCCAGGATAATTTAGGGTACTTCCCCTGGCAACTTGAACATAACAAATGTCAAATATTTCACTTTTACCATTATATTTTTGTGTTAGCTAGTTTTCAATTTTATTTCATACAACTTTGAGCTGGAAGTTTTCTGGTCTAACACTTAGACTCTGAAAAATAATTGAAAAAAATATTGAAAAGGAGCCTCTTTTTACAGAATATTCCATTTCTTACAGTCTTCTTTTCAATATTTTATGAAATGATGATATTTTCAGAATAAATTCTTTTTTCAGGGTCTGAGTGTAAGACTAGAAGTTTTCAAGCTAACTGATGTCAGAAAGATTAGTATCCAAGCAGTAAGACACCTGAAGAAGACTCGTAAGACCCAGATAGTTCAGGTAAATCCCTGTGGTGTTGACCATTGTCCACGTCCTCATAAACATTTCAGGTGAACATTGGCCACGGTAGGTTTAAGGGCATGCCCTAATTGCAGTGATAATATAGGTGTTGATCGGCCCGTAAAGTCAGGAGGATTACAAAGGTTTCACTCGATGCAGTTGGACTCCAGCGGGTTAATGTGCTCCGAGTTTTGATAGGGAGATATAGCATAGCTTCTTCAACCTCATTCTTGACCATTCAATTACCATGACAACCCAAAAGGCTTAACCCACTACCTCAACCGGTTTCACACTATTTAGTGTTAATCATGCAGTCTTTATGACATTGTAGGATACACATAAAGTAGAAGGTTAATCCACGACTTAAAAGGACATTAATACAATGGACAATTCAACTTCATTGCAAAAACAAACTTGCATGGTTTAACCTTCTCCCTGCCAAGGACCAGAGAAGTTGCCTTTCATGTATGCCATGGTAATCCATAACGTTATCTCTCCACTGGAGCTCAAACCTTGGACAGACAGACAGACAGACAGACGGACAGATATTTTATTTACGTCTCGCCTCAATTTACATATAAAATGATATAAGATAACATAATATAAAATGAGCCACTCCTATTGGAGTTATGAGAGACATTAAAATCAAAACATTAAATAAAACTGGGATGTACATTCTCGAAAGATATAAAAGAAGCTATACAGTAAATATACAAAATAAAATGATACAATTAAAGTAATCACGTGAATAAGATATTGCTACGTAGCTGTAAAATTGCCATGCAGGTTTTGGCACTAAGCATTACAACACTTGGACTGGCCAGGATAAAACACACTTTAACAATATCACATTCATCTTTGAAATCACTCCACACTTCATTGCACTTGTCTAACAAAACCTGTCGTACATCATTATAAACTGGGCAGTGTAATAAGACATGTACCTCGTCTTCCACACACTTATCACAATATGGACATGTTATTGTGATATGAAGTGACTTTCAACAGTTTATTGCAATGGTTATAAGTATAAGTATTATTGCATAAAGAAAGTTTGCAACAACATTGCAGTTAGTCATTGCAGTGAAACCTACGAGTGTCAATCAGATCATATGTGTGATCCATAGACTAACTGGGCTTATTTTTGCATTTTCTCTCATTTTTGCAGATTCAAAATACAACTGCTATAGAAAACATCCTGAATTTAGCATAAACCATAAACACTGCTTATATTCTTATTGCTTATTCCATAGATCTGATAGGACATTTGATGAAACTTTTATTTTCATTAAAGCTCACTTTGTGAAAGACTTTTGGCAACATTTGAAATCAAGTTTACAAGCTAGAATATACACTTTGAAACCTAGAGAAACACCAAATGTAATCCTGTATTAAAACTGTCAATCAAGCAAATAAAACAAACTATAAATGTCAAACATAAAATTTGCCAACTAGAAGTGACAATGTCCCTTTGTTTACGGATGACTCTTTCATGACGTAAGCGCGACCTTAAAGATTAACCCCTCGTGGAGAGGGAGAGTCCATGATAGGAGCCAAGGGGAGAAGGTTCACGGGTTTGACCCACCCCTTTTGAAAACTTTTGCATGAAAATGTAACGAACCCCTCGGCACCCTTCCTCCCCCATTTCAAAATTCGAGGAGTTGTCTATGATATAACTGTCTCTGCATGTCATACATGACTGAATCCAAAGGGAGAGCAAAGCATGTATTAGCAGAACAAATTTTCAGACTGAATTTAGTTTCATAAGGAGTTTAACCTGTCAACAGCCAATCAATCTAGCTTCACTGATGTTTTTAATAATTGATGTTAATTCACTCAACTCCAGAATCTGTTCTGGACTCAAAATATTTTCTTGGATTATTTCTTCTCCAACTATGATCACTGGTGATATCAATGTACTGAACTTTCATAATTTTAACTGCTGATTAAGCAAAGAAGTGATTGACATTTCCCATCAAATTCCAAAGATTTTGTCTCGACCACAAAGCTTTCAAACTAATGACAATGTTCTGAAGAAGTACTCCTAGGACAATGGTCAGTCTGGTTTCACTGATTGGCTACTTAAGTGTTTTTGTTTCCACGACAATGGCCCGGTCAAGATACTTCTGTAAAGTCGAAATGTCTGATTGAGAAGCTGCTGATGTGTCACAATCACTTCCCTGATTGACAGAGCGACATTCTGTGCTACTTTGTTTTTAACATGGCAGATGTCATTTTTCACATTTTCTTTTTTTCTTTTTATATAAATTCTTGCTTTTACTTTCTTTTTAAAATGTTTTTGCAAATAGCTTAATTATGCAATTTGATAATTATTTTAAGAAAGACTTTCAATAATTAAAATGATGAATACATATATCACTAAAATCACTTTTGAAAATATTTTTTAAGACAGGAAACACAAAATATATAAATTTAAACAACAAGAGTCATCAGAAGATGACATATCCCACCGGTTCCACAAAATTTGTAAAACACATCTTTGACAGATACTTGTGTATTTACAACCGTACTTCAGTTAGTGGGTATTACAGATGCTGAGTTTCAGGTATGTTAAGGGTTTTAGACTTCTGCTCCAAAAGGAGTCAAAATCAACAACAACCAACATGCCTCTCATGTTTCTATCAAAACAGAAAAAAATAAATTTTTCAGAAAAAATCTGAAAATATCAAAAGGCACCACTTCAGTTAGTGGGTAATACACATGCAAGTTTCAGGAAGATATGATGAACGGTTTTGGAGCTGTGCTCCGGAAACGAACCTGTCTCTGAACAAAGTCCAAATTCAACAAGTTTCTATGGGAACGAAAAAAAAATTCAGAAATCTGAAAATATCAAAAGGCACCATTTCAGTTGGTGGGTAATACACATGGAAAGTTTCAGAAAGATATCATGAACGGTTTTGGAGTTCTGCTCAGGAAACGAAATGATTACGGATGGACAGACGGACGGGGCGATGACTATATCCCACGGTATTACATACCGGTGGGATAATAAAAATTAAAAATAGTCCAAGCTTAATCTGGTTATTAATAGAACAACTCTTTTGATTAATACAATAATTTTCAAGAATGAATAAAATACAATCGTTACTAACACTGAAAAGAGCAAATTAAATTTCATCACTTTTTTATTCAATTGAAAGACATCCTTTGATGTAAATTTAATACAACTTTATATTTCTGGTTAGAATTTGAAATATTTTACTTACAATGAAATTCCACAATGATAAAACATGAGTGAAATTGTTCATCTATTCGATTCAAATGATTGATAGCACAATAGGATCTGCAACAGGATCATTAATAACGAGCTTTAGAATCCAGGGAGTAATTAAAGGGCCCATCTCGTTACTCAAAGTCTGATCTCCAAGGCTAAACTGTAGCACTAATTGAAAATCATCAAATCAGATGAGAGGCCCATTACACAGGCGTGTTGAAATGATGAGAGAATTTTATACCTCATTTAAAGAATTTGGTTTAATGATGACAATACTTTGGTCTTAATGACTTTAAGTAATTCAAGGTTGAAATTGAAAATGAGATTTTTGTGGATTAATTCTTTGAATGATTTTCGAATGACAGCAAAACCTTGGTCCTAATGATCATAAGTGCTTCAACTTTAATCTTGAAATTTTAATTTTTGTTTGAGGATTTATTTTTTGAGTGATTTTGCGATTGATAACTGTAATATCTTTGCCTCTAATGATTCTTAGAGAATCAAGTTTGAAACTGAAAATGTGATTTTTAGTAATCTTTGAGTGTGTTTGCAAATTTAGCGGAAACTCGATGAGATACTTTGTGTGACAGAGAGAAAGCTTTATGTTAGCGCAGTAGTCAGAATTTGTATGAAATCAATATTTGAAAAATTTGAAAATCAACCATTTGCAGTAACTTAATTCTTCTCAGTAAAATTCTTTACGAAAACGTTTTTTAGTGACTTTGCAAATTCACAATCAAATTTATCTGGAGTGACTTCCACTGAAGAACTGGGCACAATTTCTGTGTTTTATATTGAAATGAACAGATTTAAATGGTAAATTACAGCCTTGGCAAGCAGCCCCCAACGTGTAATAACATTGTCTAAATAACATCGTGCAAGGTTAAGTAAATTCTTGAGAATGAAAATAACACAGAACATTTTAAATAAATGAAATAAAATGAACAAGATATATGTTCAATCTTTTATCCTTTCTGTAAATTTTGAAACATTGATTTCATATGAATGAAAGGAAAATGATAATGAACAGTAACTAATTATGACAAAGTCATGTCACTCCGTAACGCCTGTGACAATAGCTCGTAATGCTGTACCGTGACTCTGCACATCATCCCCTATAATAGCCTCTGATATGATTGGTCGTGGAATATAACTGATTTATACCCCGATTATACCCTAATGACTGGATTAGCCAATCAAAGCCTCGCCCATTAGCCTAAACACCAATCAGCTATATTGATAATGGTTATAAGACCACAGACTGTTTGTTAATCCCTTCTGTCAATCATGTTTCGGTCCATCTGTGTCTTGTCTTACCATTTGTTCATACATCTGTTCTTTAGCTATCATTTCACTTTTCTATGACTTCTTCTCTTTATCAATATATTTTTTTTTATCCAATATCACATCCGTCCAACTGTCTGTTTATTTGTCCATGTGCATGTAAGTCCTCTGTCTGTCTACCTTAACAATCTCGGACACATTACAGAAAGGGGAATGTAGAGGATCAAAATTTGGTGTTTTTTAACGTGATATCACTCACTCAGTCACACAGTGAAACCACAGGCGCCAGACCCTAAATATACATTATTATACCTCTATTAAATTTGTAAGAATATCATTGGCCAGTTTACACCACGTGATCGAAAAATATATTTGTACATTGACCTCCAATTCCAGTGATGAGGTCAGTTTTGTGACAGAAATTTCTGTTACTGACCAGAGATATTGACTCGTCACGTGATTTGTCACGTGACTGTTTGTTTTGATGTTCGCTTTCAAGATGGCGTCAGCTGATGGGTTCGATTTGACAAATAAGAAAATACATACTATAGTCTGAAGAAGAAAAACAAAAAATTCGGTATAATAAAACACTTAATTACCTGCGGTCTCTGTCACGTCAGACCTACTCGGGAGTCAGGTCTCGAGTTCTTGTATTTCACATAATGACCTCACCATGAGTAATCAAATATACAATGACATCTATGTATATCTACCTACCTAGGTCACATCTTGGTTTCTTATGTGTTCCACTTCTAAATGCCCCACAAAGACTTATTTATTCTTTATTTAGATATATTTATTTGTCCGAGTCTAAGTGTTAGACTAGTGTTCTGCTATCCTCGATAATCCAGCGCTATTGTTCCGATAAATCTACACACAAGCGCTGGAAAACAGTAAGGGTATTTATCCCTAACCTAGTTACCTCCTCTTGGGTCCATGTTATCCAATCAGAAACGAAACGCAGACACTATCTGCGTAAACAACTCGACCAATCAAAACGCTTCACTACCGCTGTTTATAGAAACACACATAGCGGCGGCCGACTCACTCGATTACGATAAGTTTGTAACAAATTCAGCGTAGAAAACCTGACAGAAACTCAAAAAAAAGTTTTAAGAAGTCTGTACGAGAAGAAGGGTGTATTCATGTCCATCAAAACGGGTGGAGGTAAATGATTAAAATCCCTGTGCTACCAGGCGTTCCCAATCATCTGCGAAAGCCAAGATCCTGACACGAGAGTGCTTGTTATTTCAACCTTGATTTCAAGTGATCTCATTGGTTGTTAGAAAGCAAGCGTTTCGCTGAGTCATTGCGAAGGGAGGTAACTAGGTTAAGGATAAATACCCTTACTGTTTTCCAGCGCTTGTGTGTAGATTTATCGGAACAATAGCGCTGGATTATCGAGGATGGTGTTCTGCGTGCTTCTGTCTATTCAACAATCATCTGTCCAGTTGTCTATGATTCCTACCAGGTTACAGACAGACAGACAAACATACAGACAAACAGCCAGACAGACAGATATTTTATAATAGTCTCACCTCATTACAAAGGATTTATACATAACTATAAAATATATATTCATTCTAATAAAACCCATATCACCAAAGTTAAAGATGATGTATACAAGGTAACAAGGCACCCTGTGTAGGGTTATGTGCTTCTGTCATCCGTCCATCTGTCCAGTTGTCCAGTTGTCTATGTGGCTATGATTCCTACTAGGTTACAGATTACACCAGATTCTTCCCCCGTTATCCTGTGAGCACATAACGGTCCACTGTGATGTCCAGTCTTATTATTAAACACACTGACCACTCTGTTGACATTTTGGACCAAGTGTTGACCAACACCAAGATCAAAGCGGCGTAGATATCGTTGTAGACTTCGTGCGTCAGGTCTCACAGACGCTAATATCTCCACAAACAGATAAACACGCACTGATTACAGATATACTGGACTTCATTGTCCGTTTATATTGACACCGTTGTATTATTCAGAAAGTATATAATAATGTGACCTCTATAAATATGCGACCTTTTCTTGATCTTAAAGGTAGACAGGTTATTTTGAGGATATGCAAATTTACATAAAAAAGAGACTGACAGCCAAATAAGATAATTGTTCCGATGAAATTTTAGCAAGTTTAGATTAACTATGGCAATTTGTATATTAATCTCTTCACCTTCTAGATATATACCGCAAACATTTAAAAATATCATTATTTGAAGAAATATGTCATCAACTGTTTCATACTTTTAAATGTAAAAACAAAGACCACATGTCTAGACTACAAACATGGTAACTAATGACCTATATCTAAGAGTATGGGATTAATTAAGGCACTAATTAAGGGCTAATTTTGTATTAAATTTGATATTGACGCCTTCCCATGATATATCGCATGTGTAGAAAGCTAAAGAAATATTTCATCAAATTTTAAGGTCACATTAAAATACAAATACCTGTAAATGTGCTAATTGACCTACTAATAATGACCTAACTGGTTAAAAACTTATCTCTACAGGAATATATAAAGACAGAAACAACACAGAAAAACTAATTTAAACATATCTGTCTGCCAATAAATATCCGAATGCTGTTCCTAATTTGTATTTTGATTTTGGCCTTCCTTGCTAGCTCCAACGTGATTTGTAGATTAAACAAATAGTTTCAGAGATGCATAAAGCTAATCTAATCGGAATATATAAAGACAGAAATACTAATTTAACCATCTATGTCTGCCAATAAATATCCGAATGCTGTTCCTAATTTGTATTTTGATTTTGACCTTCCTTGATAGCTCCAACATGATTTGTAGATTAAAGAAATAGTTCCAGAGATGCATAAAGCTAATCTAATCGTCATCACCCACCACTTCCTGCAGGTAAAGCTGATCAAGAGGAAGTCGACAGAGTCCAGGAATAAAACTGGAGATAGGAGGCACCCTTGCATTACTCCATTATCAAAATTGTGATAAAAATTGGAAAAATCTCAACATTTCAGCTGTTCCCATACTTAGTTTTGTGTGAGTGTGTGTTTTTAAAGGGGCACTGCGTCGAGGATAAAAATGAGATCAATTTTATCTCCGTATGCTGATTAACGTGTCTGCTAACGAGTTATGCTTCGCTTCGCTGTCTAGAATAGAATAGAATAGAATAGAATTTTATTGCACGAACACCCTCATGGGGCCGAGTACAACTATGTCTAATAATGCACAATAGCAAGTTTCATAAGTACACATATATACATTCATTACATGCAGTAGTTTTTATTACTTATTACTTCAATTGTCTGAAATTTAGGGTTTGTGACTCTTTATCAGACACGTTAATTAGCATTTATCATCGACGCTGTGTCCCTTTAAGACATTACGAACTTCAGTGAAATTTGAAAGATATTTCTAATACTTTTCATGTTACATTTAAATTAATTTTATATTCTTTTTTTTTTTTCACATTGGGGCTGATCGATGGCCATATGGCTCCATGCATCCAATTAACTTATTTATTATTTTTGTTATATCTTTACAATTTTGAATCATACTTCATGGTACAACTATTTTTTAATTCAATGACGACTTCTATTATATAACATAAACTTGTCAACAAAGATAACGAAAACATTTGGACTGGCACAACAACACAATAACAATATACCAATCTTTAAACTAATTAACTTACAACATACCAACTCAAGCAGAGTTCTGTCACTTTAGACATCCCCTTAGGGTGCAAAATGTTTAAACTGAGCCACATATAAACATCAAGACCTCAAAAAGGTTCCTCCCACAAAGTTTTCAAATACTTTCGGTGGAGTCAAATTTCCAAATGAATCCTATTTAAACTGCTTTAAACATGATTAGTTAACAGGTAATCTCTGTCCCACCCTGTATCTCACAGCTGGTCAATATGGACCCACTGTCCACTTACGTAATGACCAGGAGGCATTTAACTGGTCAAGCTTTTAATTCCTCTCCCTCACATTTCAATGGTATCAAATTCCAGTATTTTTCTTTAACCCCATCAGTGCTAAATGTAGAAAGAGTCACCAAGATTCTTAGGCATGTTGACATTATCCAACAGTAGAATGTTATACAGACAATAGTGTCAGTATTGTTTGTTCAATGGTTTATCAATGGTATCAAATTCCAGAATTTGTCTTCAACTCCCTGTCTGCAAAGCATGAAGAGTTGCAAACAATCTGAGCATCTCAACATTCTAACATTCAGCCAGGAGCCAGAATTCTGATATACCCCGCCTCTGCTACCTGGTTCCCGGATACCCTTTATATTAGTCCTGGCATAAAATTTATAAGATATTTTTTCATTCCTTTAGTTTAGAAACTAAAATACAGAACATGTTCTTCCTTTTTCCTGTCAAATTCAGAACTATTGACCATGCATGTAATTATGACTTGTTTGATTGTTATTCTAGAAATTGAGGTTTTGAAGCATGAGGAAAAAATTTATTCTTAAACAGTGTTTTTATTCAGTGTAGACATTTTAACCTTTTCAGACATGCCAAGTTTGATTTGGTCCAACCAGGTAGATCTACCTGGTTCAAGGGTCCCAACCAGGTAGATTTCTGAACCGCCCGTCATTGTTATATCGATCAGCAATAATTTAAGCTTTCACTACTTTAATGTCTTATTAAAATATGTTAATCATTTCAGGTAGCAGGGCCAGGAGCCGGAACTCTGAAGTTTCATGGGTGCTCCAAACCCCTTATGCACCCCTACTTAGCTACCTGGCATCCGGATACCCGTTATATATTCTTTCCTGTAGAAACTAAAATACAACAAATTTTCTTTCCTTTTTTTATATGAAGAATGAAGAACAATTTTATGGATACACAGCTTCTTTATTCTGTATAGGCGACATAGATACTAATGTCATTGTCATCACCTGCTTGACTGCATGTAATTATGTCATAATACTTAAATTATGACTTCTTTGATTGTCATTCTAGAAGTCGAGGTGATAAAGAATGAGGAATTTCTTTTGCTGTTAAACAAGTTTTTAAATTCTGTGTAGACACTTTAACCTTTTAATTAAACAAAAATATCATCACAGGTTCCGGTGTTTTGATGTGTACCTGCAGGTTTACCTAATTATACCTGTCAATTTCATTCCATCATAATCCAAAATATATTGTGTATGTTCACAATAAAGAAGTTGTTATCCAGGATATCTTACTTTTCTCGTCAACCTCTGGTAGCCAAATGGTACTAATGATGTTATTTTTTCCATTTTCAAATCAACAAACTTGAACATGTTAATTAACATGATCCAACAAGCAACCTCTCACAATATGTGAAGGGCAACTATTGACGCCTGCAGCAGGTAGAAGATTAAATAGACAGTTGAGGTATAACTGACTATTTTAACACTTTCAATGGTATCAAATTCCTGAATTTGTCTGTAAACAGACACTTGTGTCAGTACTGTCTGTTTAATCACTTTTCAATGGTATCAAATTTGTAGATCTGTTAAGAAAACATTTGGGCAGTGTCCAACAGGGTCAAGTTAATCCTTCTGACCATCGCTCTGCCATGTTTAGTGAAGTTTAGGACAATGGTGTTACCACATACAAGGGCGGATCGCTTTAGATAGGGACAACCATTCGGTCAACGTTGCATGGACACGCCCACTTTAACCCTTCTGATGCCAGTGCTGTTCCACCCAGCAGACAACTGACAGACAGGGTTGTTGTCAATCATTTTTATTTATTTATTTTTTTTATTTATTTTTTTTACAAACATGGGAAATTGATAGACATTTCATTCAGTCACAAAACATGTTTTTCCCACTATAAGCAAATAAAGATATAAGATAAAAAGAAACGTAAAGTAGAGAGAAGGAGAGAGAGTGAGAGAGAGAGGGAAGGGTAGGGATAGGAAAGTATAAGGTCATTTCATTCAGTGCTCATGTGGTATAACATCTTAAATCATTTAAAAAGAAGAGTAAGGTATGCCTTTCTCAACCCATAAAATGGCAATCTTATGTTATATTTTCAATGGAGAAGTTGATGGTTATCTGAATAGCATTAAAGCACATTTCCAAGAAACAACGCACTACCTTCATAGTTGCCAAACCTTTTATTTTCTGCTTGTAAAATGATTCATAATACATATTTCCATGTGTAGTAGAATCACTTGTACAAAATGTATATATGTCTATACACGAGATCATTGTACTTTTCATATATATGTATATATATGCTTAAACATTCCAAACACACACATATATATATTGTATTTCAACACTGTTGTATGCATTCTTAATCACAAAGTAACCTTTTATTCAGGCACAGGATTTAATTGATAAATGTTGTATTTCACAAATACCCTTGACAATATCAACAATTACATGTATCAAACTGATATTAAATTAAATCAGAACAATCATTTTGCAATGTGACACATTTGCAGTCAACAAACCTATGAGGGTTAAATGAATGAATATAAACCCACACCATTCAAAAGCAGTTCTCATTTCTTGAAACAGCAATAATCCTTTCCAATTAAGTCTCTCTAATGATAAGTAATATGTCACTTTTTAATTAAGATTGAGGAAATTGGAAACCTGGGACCAGCATATGAATAAATTGCTAATTTACTTTCCTCGTATATCCATTAATTCAACCACTGATCGTTAATCTTGGACATGTATCGTGTTTAATTAAGTCTGAAACTAATTATATTGGTTGTAGATTTCTTGGTGTTTGTTTACAATAACCAGTGGAGAAAACTCATGATGGAGGAGTGATGATCTGTGTACGTGGGATTGATATAACTCTCAACCAAGAGTCTGGTTTTCTGTCTCTCAGATATGGTTACAACAATTTTTATTAGAATTTTCTTTTTTTTAAATCAAATCACTGTTTACTTTCCTGGAAATCACTTTTATTACTCAACCGTGGTGAGATCACTCATTAGATAACAATGAGTTGGTTACACACATGTGTGATACCACCGCGTGCTGCTGTAACGTCATAATCGGTTCGTGACGTCATAGTCGTTTTTGGTTGACGTCACAATGTTAGCTCGGGCGACTCCAATGACGGGTGACCTTTTTGCAAGTGAGCGTCACTAACACCGATTTTCTTGCCATTCAGCGCTATTTACAGCATTGAGTAATAAATAAAATACTAAACTCGGTCCCGTTTGATAACATGTTTATGAAACTGGTGAATGGCATCGGTATTTAACTCGCTTTCGCTCATTAAAATACCAAACCATCCACTCGTTTAATAAACATGTTATCAAACGGGACATCGTTTAGTATTCTATATTTAATGCATCAAACATCTCAGTGTTGTAGTCTGTAGCATGAAACAACTTGAAGTTGGTTGTATGGAAATGACAAGGATTTTATTGATGATCAACTTCTTTTCAATCTTTTAGTATAAGGATCAGTCCATTTGATAACACAATTTATTACTCAACCGTGGTGAGATCACTCATTAGATAACAATGAGTTGGTTAGACACATGTGTGATATCACTGTGTGCTGCCGTAACGTCATTATCGGCGCGTGACGTCCTAGTCGTTTTTGGTTGACGTCACAATGTTAGCAGTGCGACTGCAATAGCGGGTGACCTATTTGCAAGAGAGTGTCACTAAAAACGATTTTTTTTGCAATTCAGCGCTATTTATATCATTGAGTAATAAATAAAATACTAAACTCGTTCCTGTTTGATAACATGTTTATGAAACTCGTGAATGGCATCGGTATTTAACTCGCTTTCACTCATTAAAATACAAAACCATCCACTCGTTTCATAAACATGTTATCAAATGGGACGTCATTTAGTATTCTATATATATCCTTGGGATGCTCAAGACCCCTTCCCAACACTCTGACAATGTAATAACAACATCTGCGAATGACTAAACTCAGGGTAGATTTCATTGATTGCAGCTGGCAAATTATCCACCTTAAATTGTTCTTTTGGCTGACTGATTTTCTCATAACTCATAGAAATTAAACAAAATTTGTAGTGACACTGAAAATTAAAGTAGACAAGTATTCCATCCATTCCATATCATAACAACATTTGAAAGAGAAAGTTGTTCATAACGTTTCAGTCACAACTATGTGTACTAATTAAATCATTTCTCACCAAGTACACATGTAACATTTCTTTTTTTTAAGACTGCATGTACATACTATGCTTTCTAGTAGAATTCAAGGAAAATTGACTACAGAAACAATTTGAGAAGCATTCTAGAAGTTTGTATTATGGAGAAGACCAGGGCCTGTATTTTCGAAGCTCTCTTAGCGCTAAGATAGTCGTAAGTCAATGTTAATGTATGGCATTTACGACTATCTTAGCGCTAAGTGAACTTCGAAAATATGGGTCCAGGATTTTAGAAATAATCAACATCATTTATATTTAATAATAACCCGTGTTTAATTATAATAAAGCAGTTGATCATCCATATATGTCCACGTCTTCTTTTGCCTATATATCATTGAACTCGAACGAAAACACGCTACACCATATATGTCCCATCTTCTTTTGCCTATATATCATTGAACTCGAACGAAAACACGCTACACCATATATGTCCACGTCTTCTTTTGCCTATATATCATTGAACTCGAACGAAAACACGCTACACCATATATATCCACGTCTTCTTTTGCCTATATATCATTGAACTCGAACGAAAACACGCTACACCATATATATCCACGTCTTCTTTTGCCTATATATCATTGAACTCGAATGAAAACATGCTACACCAACTCATTAGTCTTGCCAAGAATGAGACCTTTGTCAATATCATTTCAAAGATTTATAAAATCCGTCCGGATTTCCACGGAAACGGGCATCAATCCAATCAGTACTGACCAGTCCGAGTATCTGATCTCCAGATCCCCCCGTAACTCCTGTCAGTCACGAGGGGGACCATTAGCGTACCTGGAAATCCCCTAACGAGCTTCTTGATCTGCAGGTAAGTCTGATTGCAGGTGATATCTCAGGTAGAAGAGCTCGCTGATATCATCAGTCTTTGGCTTTCGATCATCGCTGATATCATCTTAGATTGTCATCCGTCCCACTTTCATCTCCGATTCAGATTATATGCATGTTTGGGGCTTGTGTTGGAATTGATGCTACCATCAGAATGAATGTGATTGGTTTGACTGAACATATATGTGAATAGAGAACTATTTTTGTATTGATGCAAGTTTGTTTTTTGCGTTCATCCTCATTTGGTTGATCATCGCTGATATCATTTGAAATTTCCATCTGTTTCCCTTTATATGTCTCACTAGCATATATACATGTTTGGGGCTTGTGTTGAAATTAATGCTACCATGAAGATGAATGTGATTAATTTAGACATATGTTTTATCTGAATATATATGAATAGAGAATCATTTTTGTATCAATGCAAGTTTATATTTTGACAAAACAGAACTATTTGGTTAAAACTTGAGTTCTTACAAATTAATAGAACACAATGACATTTTGCCACATTGTAAATATTTATATTGTAGATGAAATAATATTTAATCCATAGACCTATCTGAAAAATAGATGAATTGTTTCAATTTTGTAATGAATACACAATTTGCGACATAATCTTCAGCTAGCTGGCTGTTTTCAGATAAACTTATTTTATAACAGATTGTTTTCTTTCAAATCTCTTACTTTTAAGTAATTGAAAGTTTAAAATTGAAGTCTGAACATTAGACACCTCTGTTTTGAGAATGTACATATTTCAGTTTGCATTTCTTCAAATGAACAAAGTCATTTATTATGGCATTTTTGCACTGGAAGTTTGTTTTATTTGTCAAGTCAGGGATCAATATCTTACATGTTGTTTTGTTTTATTTCTAACATCATTAAGAGGTGCTTTTTTAAAATGAAAGCATTTAACATTGAGATATCTGGGATCACACTATCTCCAAAAAAACCTATTCTTGTAAATTTTCAGGACAAGTCCCTTGTGGGTTTTGAACCCACACCCTCAGAGTTAGGCACCAACTACCAGCACTGACTGTCCCAACAGCTTATCCATTGGGCCACTGAGACCTCAATTTTTATCGGCGATCACACAATCTTAATTCTTTTGAACACAATTATTTAATGTTTCTAGATCTATGCTGATCTCAACATCAGATAAGCCTGTTTTCTATGTAAGCATAATTACAGATTATATAAGAGTTGGATTTTTTTCTCACCAAAAGATAAAAGTATTTATTAGCCCAAATAAATCAATATTTGATAGATGTATTTTTTCAATGTCCTCAACAAGTTCCAGGGGCTGTTCCTTTGATGTACCTGGTTTTATTTTATCTTCTTTCTTTTATTACGCTTCTCAAATGTAACACAGCGTTTGTGCCAAAGAAATAAAGCCATAAAATCATCCTCTTGTGTATGCTCTTTTAAATTAAGATAAATTTGTTTCATTGTTCTGTTCTCCAGTGAACAAATTAGTGTTGTAACTGAACAAGTTAACACAGTATTTCATTGAAAACATGTTCTTTATTCTTTTTTATGACTTAACAACTGAACAAAGTCGAATCATTCACGCATAGCAGAAAACTGTTGCTTCAACGATTTTAGCAAAGATTGACAAATTGTCACTTAGAGATGTGTGTGTAATTTTACGTGGATTGCTGTAATTTAACAATTAATTCGCTGATGCGGATGAATTCTCCGATTGCGCATGAAACTCTGTAGGCAAAACTTTAGATCTGTAATCGTTTGGATTTTGGATCAAGGATTTGATTAGAAGAATAGAACAGATAGAAGTAAGAATATAATGCTTGAAGGAAGAAAATGGAAATCTATGAATTTTTAAATCTTATGTATGAGATGAGGTAAGGCGAGTTGGGGTTTAACGCCGCTTTCAAGAGTATTTCACTCATATCGCGGCTGCTAGTATTATGGCAGGGAGAAAGCCCGCAACTCCATGTGGCTATGCACTGCGGTGAAACCTGCGAGCAGCGGCTGGAGCTAGCGAACCATGGGTGGTACTGCACTGAAATTCAGTGTAGCATTGCACCCAAACCTTACTGCGTGTAGAACAGTTCTCTACTGCAGACAAAGTTGCCGTGCCCCTGGCGGGATTCGAACCCCGGACCTCTTGATCCGAAGCCGAACGCGCTAACCACTGCGCTATCCCGCCCCCTCTTATGTATGAGGATTTATGCCTTAACAAAGAAATATATTTGCATATCTAAACGTTATTATCAAAGGATTTGAAGAGAATAGATGAAGAAAAAATCTATGGATTTAACTTCTTATGTATCAAGACTTCAGACTTACAAAGAAATTTATTTATATTGGAATTTAACTTTTCCATATCATTGTTTTGCAGTAATTTCACATGTTCTCAACATTTAGTACTTTAGAAGATATATAAAATATGGTTACAAGATTTATATTTCTTATATTTGAAAACCATCAAATGATACTTGATATTAATTATGAACTTCAAATTTTACATTTTGTGTACATTTTGTAAATGAATATTTCATCTTTTATAATAATATTTATCATCATCATAGTTATTTGCAAGTAGAAAGGATCGAATGTAGAGTAGATATATGTATAAATGATAAACAGAAATTTAAGTCAGATATTAAAACCCTTTCACCCCTAAGAAACCAGAACGCTAATACGTTTTCTGGCCTGTAGGGGTGAAAGGGTTAAGTTCATGATACCCTTAAGATCGAAATTATAAATTAGATGTACAACTTTGAATTTAAATATGTTTGCTGTATTTCACTTTTTAAACTTCAGATGTTTTGAAGTGTGCACATCAAAAGATAAAGGTCTAGAAATTAAGTAAAAGATCAAATTTTACGATATTATCAAGAGAAAAGCAACATTTCAAAGAGTTTGCAAACTTTCATCACTTCTGTGTTGTCTTTGAAGTAGATAAACAATGACCTTTGCTTAACTCCGACCTATGACCTCTGACCTTCAAATGTTCGAAGGTATCCAGATCTTGCATATCTTGATCCTGCATCTCTGTTTCAGATAAAAACAATAAATCATTTTGACATATTTTATGAATTTTTTCAATCAAAGAATGAAATAAAATTTAAAAAATCCCCTTATGAAACTGTTCCTTAAAATGTTGATTAAACAAAATATCTAAAATCAAGAAATGTTTACTTTATATTTGTGACAATAATCATGCATAAGGTACGTTATAATTTTATCCTGTTCCCCCTCATGAAATTCAACATTGAGGAACTCCTGTTATAAACAGTATGAAATTGGCACTCTTATAATATCCTTGATAATGTCTTTGAAGGACATTAAGAAGTGGCATACATAAGAAGATTTTCTGTATAACAACTTCTTTTGTGTTTATATATGTTTCCTTTATTTTAAATACACAACATTTCGTTTCATATTGTATATATTCTGAAACGTTGTTAAAGTTGTTAAAAAGAAAATCGTCCTGTTCTTATTCTTGAATACTTCAACATTTTTTATACATTTTTTCAATGTTGCATTGTCCATTCTTTTTATCACATTTAAATCACTACTTTCACTTTATATCACTACTATTCTGAGTCGACTATCATTAAAAAGTTTTTCAGCAACAGTCAGTACTTCTATACAATAACGGACCATTTATACTGGATGTCCCTTTACAAAGTTTAAAGAATACTGATTTCTACAACTGTTTAATCCAGGTACTTCAGTAGAACACGAATATAACAAACTCCAAGGGACCAAAAATTCAGTACGCTATATCCGCTCTTCACTATTTGCGTTTGGCATATTATATAGGGCTTTTGACAGGACTTATAAATGTGTTTGCTGTATCAGTGTTCTACTGTACTATGTTAATAATCCCTCGTATCTGTTCATTATCCCTTTTTTCTGCAGTTTCTGAACTATACACTATGAGGTCTATGTTTACAACAAACCGTCAGTATCTGGGCTGGTTTCATAGGGGGCGGGATAGCGCAGTGGTTAGCGCGTTCGGCTTTGGATCAAGAGGTCCGGGGTTCGAATCCCACCAGGGGCACGGCAACTTTGTCTGCAGTAGAGAATTGTTCTACACGCAGTAAGGTTTGGGTGCAATGCTAAACTGAATTTCAGTGCAGTACCACCCATGGTTCGCTAGTTCCAGTTGTTGCTCGCAGGTTTCTCCGCAATGCATAACCACATGGCGTTGCAGGCTTTCTCCCTGCCATAATACTAGCAGCCGCGATATAAGTGAAATACTCTTGAAAGCGGCGTTAAACCCCAACTCACCTCACCTTACCTAACATGGTTTCATACTCAAGACATGACTGTCAAAACAATTGAAGCAAACCTGTTGTTGGTGAGAAATGAAAACCTTGGAAATACCGGTCATTATGCTGTGTCTTCTTTCACAGGTCTCTGAAAGCACCAGAAGGAAATAGTCTAATGCTTAGACTCTGAAAAAAAATATTGAAAAGGAGCCTCTTTTACTGAAAATCTATTTATCTGAAAATCCCACTTCTCATAGTCTCCTTTTCAATATCTGATAAATTGGTGATATATGAGAATAAATACTTTTTTTAGAGTCTGAGTGTGAGACTAATAATTTCAACCAATGTTTTTTCCTAGGTCAAACAGTTCAAGATATATATGCCTATCAGGTGGTTCCACGTGTGAATGATTACAGAACTACGCCCAGAGCCACTTTGATAAACACTGATTACCGGGTAGAAAAGATGGAATGTGTTATATATAAGATATATTGAACACAATCTAACACAGAAAGTTATAGAAATGGACAAGAACCATGCAGATCTTATTCGTTTTGTTTAATCTCCACCCTGCTAGAGGCGGCCTGCATTCTTCTACATGTGACTATAATCCACAAGGATTAAGGATAGGCAGTCTCTAATGCCAGACTTCATATTTCAGCTCTAGAATTTCATATCAACTGCTGCACAGCAGGTGGGCCATAAACTTTGTGATAACTAGACTGATAGGGTTTAACCAATGAAAAGCCCTGATCCATTCACAGGTGCCAGAGTTAACCAATGAAATACCTTGAAATGTTCACAGGTGTTGAGTTTAACAGTATCAATCACATAAGTCCCCCTTTGATAAGTAATATCGCAGATTATACTTGCCGCCCCCGTCAAACATTATCTGAGTTATCTCCCCTTAGGCTAAATATGGCAGACATCTTGTTCGCACTTGATGGATGAACTTCCCTTCAGGCATGTATAAGTTGATTGATTGATTTCATATCTTTGTTAATAATCTTAACACTTAACTGCTGAATACTTGGTACAAAAAATTCCTGAATGGTTAAATTACAGAAATCAGAACTTAAATTGTCAATCATTTACCTGCATGCTTTTACGTAACATCACATCTCATTACAATAAAGAAGTGATAATTGCATGACTATATATCCATGGAACATGATTTATGTTGATTTTTTATCTTCATGAAATTTTGTTTACATATCTTACATCATGTCTCTGAGATTAAAATTTCGGAAAGGGAATTATTATCTTTTACCATAAAGCATTTGTACTGAGAAATTGTCATTTTGTCTTCACACACTTGATCACTATGTCAAAGTTTCACATTTCATACATCAAGTAATTGATCAATAAACAAGAATTATTCTTTTTTGCCCAAGGAGAGACAATTCAATGCCCTAAACAGCCTTCTTCAATCAATCATAATGTTTAGGTCAAAATGTAAAATTCTTGTTTCATGAAATATGTCTCTGCCAAGGAGCAGATGATTTTGGTTTAAAACCAAAATTCGTCATTTTGTCCGTATAAATAAGATTCCAAAATTATGTTTGACTCATTGGCGTGCGTCAATTGCGATGCATTGTCCTTTTTATTATTATCAGAAATCACTACTTTTCCCTTTATATTGTCAATATACTAAAGTTGACTATCATCAAAATTGTTGTTTTCGGTAACAGTTGGTACTACTCGATAAATAAACACCATTTATAATGTTTGGAATATATGACCCACAACATCACAATGGATGTACCTTTAAGCTGAATATATTGCGTTTCTTGTAGCATCATAAATGTGACGAGACATTTAGAATATTTTTACTTGGCCTTAGAAGCAGGTGCATTCTTGTTGGTGAATTCATTTAATATGGTCATGTACCCCTCAGGTTATGCCTGGGCCTGTTGGGAATTCCACAAAGATCATAAGTTGATAGATCAAAAGAATATATTAATAAATGAATAATATATTTAGATAAAAATCAAAGAAAATTTAAGCAATTCATGTAGTCTGAATACAAATGTTTTATTACAATGACTGAAATATTGATGATTTATTAGCAATTTTCTTATTCATATTCCCTTGTCAATAGACAGATTTTTTCTTTTTCCCTAATTCATTTGTTAATAATTTGTGATTTCTGTAAATTAACGACTCATGAATTGTTTGGGAGTAATAATTCAGTAAATTATCATTACCATTCAGGTAAAACATATGTAGTATAATATCCATCATGTGTGTATATGTGCACATGGCACTTCGTCTTGTTATCAATTTTGTGAGATCCTGTATTTCATAATTTTTGACATTATAAAGCAATTTACCATGCTTACTGCATCTTGACTGTGGAAATTATAAGTGAACGTACGTCAAAATCTATGAAATTTGTGCAAATTTGTGTATAATCCTTGCAAAATTCACATTCATTCCATGACACATATGACACATATTTTATTTCATTTGTTACAAACACTGACAAAAATTAAAACCCTTCAAAACAAATTTTATTAACAATTTATTATTTGATAAACTTTTTCTTATAAAAAATATATCTTGAAATAGAAAAATTAAAATGGACAATTTATTACATACAAATTTTACAATTTTACAACATACAGATTCCTCAGGTTTCAGTCGCTGAAAAAAATAATGAAATTTGATATTTTGAAATTTATATTTAAAAAAAATTATCAATGTTTTAAAAAGTCATAAAAATTATTAATGAAATTTGATATTTTAAACAAATGTTAAGAAAGATATCATTAGTGATATTAAAAGTGATAAAAGTAACATGGATCTTATATTTTATGACAGATAATCATTCATTCAATCAGCAAACTCCACATAAATCACATGTACACAGAATCATAAGCAAGACATATGACATCTCTATTCACATTTATATCTATAAACAACTCAAACATGCCGACTTGTCATTTTATGCAAACAAATCAACATTAATAAGCAAAGAAGTAATTCATTCTCAACAAAATCCCCAACCTCTTACTTATTATAATGATATCCATATGAACACTTCCCAACTACTTATGTCAAAAGTCACGACCTCAGGAAACAATCAACACAATGAGTTTCATGGTCAGATTATGGAGACGGAAATCTTTATCATGTAAAAACAGTTCTTCACGGTTCCTGTACTTTCAAACAAAGATTGCACATAAGTCATTTAAGTTACAAAAGATCATCTACCAATATACCAACCGGGTGAAAAGAAGCTTTCAAATGAATAGTCATTTAATGGCATTCCATAGGTATTAATATATTATCACATTATGTGTCAAACCTTCCTATACCCACAAAGCATTATTCAAATAAGGGGAAAATTCTCCACCAGATGAATGGTCGTTTGATGACGTTTGTTTCAATACATTAACAAGTTGTGTGTCAAATGTTCCTCATCTGACAAAGTGATATTCAAATAAGGGTGAAATTCTCTTTCAAATGAATGGCCATTCCACCACATTCCTGATAAGAGGGAGAATATTTGACCACAATACTAAGCAAACAGACTGACCATTACTTGACAGATAAGCTCTATCACCGTGATTCTTATACGACATCGACTCTTGTGTGGTGAGCCAGGGAGATTTATGATGCATTAACAATATTGCTGAGTTCTACAGCAAAGCACAACTCAACAATGATATTGAAAGGTTCCTCAACAAGTTGAGATTCCAACCCAAAAATTTCAGAATAATATCGTGTCAAGGTCTCAGTGGCCGAGTTGATACGTTGTTGCTAAGGTCAGTGCTGGAGATTGTTGCCGGACTTTGACAGCGTATTCATTGACAGCGAGAGTTCGAATCCTACAATGGACACGTCCCACAAAAATACTATTGCAGATAGTGTTATCCCAAATATAACAATGTTACAAATGATCACCATAGCTAAATGGCATGTATTCTCTAATGGCAGAAGGATATCTAAATAATGATAGGTACATGAAATATTTGAAAATCTCTGTACAACAGTGGAAAATGCTTGAAGAACAGCATTCCAATGCAATTCATCTTGAATGTTTTGGGGGACTTGTTTATATCACAAAACCAGGGATGCAGAAATCGGTCTATTTGCCGGACATGTCTGATTGTAAATCCAGTTTGACCGAATGGAAAATTGACCTATCGGACATCAGTTGACCGATTGCAGAAAATAAAAGGAAAAACTAAATTTACAAGCATTAAATAAAGGCAAACGGCCCTGCTTGTGTCGGTCATAATTGTTTATGAAATTGAAATATGTTGATCCAGTCAAGAAGTCACATTTATTCTTCACAGCACGAGGCACAACGTCAATCATCATTATCTTCAGTAAATTAGAATTGTCGGCAGAAAAAACACTTACCGTTTGTTATTTAATTGAAATTTCCAGTGTCACTTAGTGACTGAAAGATGTGACCAATTTCACAACATTATTTACGAAAAAGATTTCATTAAAATCGCATTATAAACAAATTTTGTCAAAGATAAACTTTGCATGAACGTGTGGCTTCACCGTACCGGTGATTCATGAATTTGTTACAGATTGAGATTTTGCTATTTGAATCCCGATAAATTTAATAATATCTCGGTCATAAAACAAAGGTAACATATTTCAACAAATATGATAGATCAATATCGATGTATGGTAAAGCTATTATACAAATTCAAAATAAATAAACCTATCAAAAACGAATAATTAGCAATAATATTTCACGAGACGTTATGTAGTCAAACACCGTTTGTATGACGCTACGAAGACGCGATCGCATTGCCCATCGCATTTACATGATGACACACATTATAAATAGGTATGCTAATTTAAAAACTCCAATTTCTCTTGCGTTTACATTACTTCTTTTTATTTTATAATTATTCATTTACAATTGCGAAATATGTCTCCAAATAAAATATAAAAGTAATCTTATTAGAATAAGTTCAAATTCGTAACTACATCTTGAATAGGAAAATAGTCGTATGGAAAATAGTTTGACCACGTGCTCTGCCGAGTTGTGAGTTTACGTAAATTATATCGCTATTGAAAACGAGTTCCTTTGAATTTAAAATGATTAATTAGAAGGTACATATCATTTGGTCCATGATTTGAACTTTTGATGAACTATGTGCAATTAAATTATTAGAATTTTCTCGTCTATCTTGACGCAAATTCGCTTGTAAACTCACTTGTGTAAACTCGCTCAAACTAGCACTGTCGGTAAATCGTAGTTGGTAAACACTGATTTTAAATTATGAACCATTTTATGCATGTTAATGATAAATAAATAGTTATCGTTAATTGCTTTCGTGTTATGTTTAATAGTATGCAATGAATTGAAGAACCAACAAATAGTAATACTTTCTGATACTTTATTCATAAACAATTTTTACTTCCGGGTTCGTCTTTTTGGGTCAAAGATGAAATGTCCGACTGGCAAAAATTTGAATCTGCATCCCTGCACAAAACTACATTATTTCAACAAATTTCTCTCTGAAATGTTTCTCAGCAGTTAGTACAATGAAGGACATCAGAAGAAGTATATTGACATTCCCCTGCAATCAACACCACATCAATTTCATGTTAATCACTTGTTTTACGTCAATCTGATCAGTCAACAAATCCAAATGTCCAGTTTATCTGCATTTAGACACAAGGCATGTCACCTTTGTCCTCAGCCAGTGACAAATTACTCATTGATGACCACCGGGCAGATATTGGACAACTGGACATGCGATACGAGTGATTATACCATCCTAATATTGAATGCTGTGACCGTGTGATACAAACAATTATTTTACCATTGGGCAGATATTGGACAACTGGATAGATGATAGGAGTGATTATTCCATCCCAATATTGAATGGCGAGGTGTCACATGGCCGTGTGATAAAAGCTATTCATGTCAGTGTTCAGTATCTAGCTAATCTGTACATGTCATCGTTGTTCCTCGTAGGCAAATATCATTTTCATAATTACAATTTATTTTGGACATCTCATATTTCATTTTCGGTGATTCATCGTCAAATTAGTGTGTGAGTTTTACTTTGAAATAAATCATATCAAAGATGAACATGACAAGAATGATATTTGTGGTAACATGCAACTTATAAATAACTTTACTTGAAATGAAACAGATACTAATTGAGATATGAATACAAACATAAACCATTTACCAACCTGGATCTTTCACTTTCAATTTAACACATACTTAGAAATTAAATGATAGGTCTCTTTTCAAGACTTGAAACATGACACATACTTTTACAAATGGGTGCAATGCTACATTAAACTTCAGTGAAGTACCACCCTTGGTTCGCTAGTTCCAGAAGTTGCTCGCAGGTTTCACCACAATGCATAGTACGGTGAAGTTCTCTTAAAACTCCATATCACCTCACTTTACCTTGATCAAAATTCAGAACTCACAAGCGAATGTTTTAGCTGTATATTAGGCCAAGCAAAAGCAATAATGTGGTTTACAGAACATTTTTTTTTAAATGTCTTAAGATTTCTCAAACTAATGGTAGGAGAATCTGTAAACCAACTAAATAATATTTTTTTACTGATCTATATCTGTCTAATGTCAGTTGATAATATATAGCTATATAAACAGACAAATTTCATTGTAAGGATTCTAATTTCATTTCACTGATGGTGTGAATGCTTGGTAATCTATTGCTCTTAAAAGATGTAAAACTTTTAGCAAATGCAAGAGTGTTTGAAACCTAACAATTAGTCATGTGCACTGGTACACAAATTCCTAAACCCTATGAATAATCCCTTTGTTTACTTAGACATTTTGACTCGTTACTATAATGAATAATTTCTAATTTCCACGCTTGATCAAAGTTGAGTCACGGCTCCCGAGTGTCGTTACTCTCTCCCAAGGTCACCGTCAAGGTCAACACTCCAATTTCCGTGTAGGTTTGATTGATGATGTCCGAACCTTGAGCTGGACGTTTAATTATTTCGATGACTCTGCTACCACCGGTCAGTCTTCGATAAACACACCGTTAATTACTCATCTTGCTATTTGCAGTCTTACACTTTCCTCCCCACAAATGTAAATAATGGGTAATCGTAGCGGAATTAATCCAGCATAACCGAAAACAGAGAAGATCCATGGATATTTAAGAGGAATTATTTCAAAATAAATTTTATTTTTTCATTAAATAGTCACATCTGATCAAACGGAGTCATTGTACATTGTACATGAAAATAGGCATGGAAGAGGTCTATAATTAATCAGCCGATCGGAGTTGGTTGATTAATTTAAAGAATTGGCGAAATTAGTCGCAATAGAATTATTGTAACATGTTTAGCCTCTTATGTTATGTCTGCAATAAAAGTGCATAGTGCATACTTTAACGTTGGTTTTATTAAGAACTTGAATTTACAATAATTGCAACTAAAAATTCAAATGATAACCACAGATCTTTGTTAATCGAATAAATGAAAAAGCTTAGCAAATGAGGATGAAATTAAATTTTAACCATATGATATGATTTTTTTTCTAAATTGGGTGTGTAATGTATGTTTTGTAAGAAAAATCTAAATGACAACTATCCTGATTCAGGGCTCGATCGATCCCTCATAAATATAGAGGCCCTGTAAGAAGGATAGTTATCATTAAAGTTTTTCATAAGTTTGTCAGACAGTAGTTGATAGAAAGATGCCCCGATCTACAAGATACTCATCTAGCAGCTGACAACTCCTAATTAATTGCCTCGTTATAATTATAAGTGCAAACCATTCTGAGAGACATAATTACAGGAATCAAAACTCGTTCAAAATCGCATTGTTCCGGGATTGACCTGTAGGTAAAGATGATAATAATAATAATATGTCCATTTATAGAGCGCGCTTATTCATTCACTTGCAGCGGCCGCTCAAGGTGCTATATAGAGATTATTACCCGAGGAAGTGTGTCATATGATTTTTACGAAACGAGTGTGAAATTTTTTATTGCCCGAGTGAAAGTGTGGGCTATACGCAATTTTCCACGAGTTTCATAAAAGTCATATGACACACTTTCGAGTGTAATAATTTCTTTATTACCCATTCTATTCCGTTTCATTTGTGTAAAAATAGGCAGGAAACGGCCCACTTCCCTTGCGACGGCAAGCTACAGTGACGTCACGAACAATCGTTTTATTACATCACAGACGTCAAAATAAGGGAAGTCGCGGTGAAACAATGGTTGCTTGGCAAACTTGATATGTGCACATGTGCTCATATCAATAATATTAACTCGGTTGTTTTCAACCATATGGGTAATAAAGAAATAAGCTGACATATGTGTCGCTAGAAGGTCACCTCCACAACCGTTACCAGGTACCTATTTGTTGCTAGGTGAGTAGACGCACATTTTGAATAAAGTCACTTACCCAGGGTGACGCCATATAAGTCTCTCAACTCATGTCTCATTGTGGGACAGGGAATCAACCCTTGAAACTCCCTCTACCCAACCTTGGCCAGGAGCGGGTGACCCACCCATCCAGCGAGCTGCGCATGTTGTTGCTGAACCATATTGATAGTGGTCGACTGAGCTATACACAGGATCACGTGCCACCAAAGATAAGCAACTCCAGTGTAATCCTGGTAATGGACAAAAAATCGACCCTGTTGTAATATATAATTAAAATCTTACAATATAAAATGAAACATCGCCTATACAGAATAAAGAAGTTGTGTATCCATAAAATTGTTCTTCATTCTTCATCACCTCAACTTCTAGAATGCCCCTCAAAGATGTAATAAAATGACACCAAAATTATAAGATAAATGGCAAACTCTGCAAACACTTATCAACCATCCACAGGGAACAAAAATGTTAATTATTTGACAAAAGAATATTATTATTCGACAAGGAAGTTATTATTCGCAAGAGCAAACCCAACTGACCTAGAGCCAAAACCAACAAATGTCTTTCATCACAGCAAGACATAACCGATCTGTTAGAAAACAAATTACGTCAAGTTTAATTTGATCGTATTGATCTCCGTAACAAGATTTATTTGCCATCTTAGTTTCGGAAGTTGTTGAAAATTGCCGATGGATTAAGTGTGCGTCAATAGCTTCCCAAAAAGAGGCTCATTGAAAGCTGTGTATTTGACCGAGGAGACAAATTAGGTAATAATTTTCATGAAGTGGGCTACAAAAGCTATCAGATCTTTCGGCCGTGTAATAATTATCTCCCTTTATAGGATGTAGCGTGAGAGTTATGTGCCCATTAACGAACTAAATCAAAGGACAAGGCCCTAATGTGACAGGACGTGATTTCTTGTTTAGTATAATTGAAAACATAAAATAAAACCATTTTGTTCAAACGTCCATTTTTTTCTTCAACATTTCAAAGAAATTGAGTTTTGTTTGCATTGACCTGTTGTTTTACTTGTTGTATTGATGATAAAATATTCTCCTATCATTTATTAACATCACAAACACAATATGCACAAAGAGATTTTCTTGCATTGCAAGAATTTAAGTACATCCTAAAAAAATTCATTTTTCGATATCCATGTCCATCAATGAATTCATGAGAAGTTCTGTGATTTATCAACTTCTTTATTGCTACGAAAACGACGTTTCGATGAAAATACTTACACCTTTCATCAAGCAAGTACATGATAAAGAGAAGGTGACTATCGAAAGAACTTCTTCTCATCCAGCTTTTAGAGTGCCTCTCTAAGAAATGTCTATCAATATTATTATACAAGGAATTATTTCGAGGATGATTAATTTTCGGGTTACTCTCTGCAATATTTTCAAAACTGGCATCAGTATTATTGCTTCAATTTTGTAAATAAGGTTAAAAGGTAAGTTTATTCTCTATTCAAACAGTTTTCGGATGAAATACTGCCTGGTTTTAACGTTAAATGCTTAAAGTGACCATGGAGCATCAGACCTAATCTGTCATCCAGACTCCCTAAATTCAAAGAGCCGAGTCTACAATGAGGCACGTCTACAGAGTTCAGTATAAGAAACACATCTCACTCCTTTTGAAATTAAAAAAAAATTCATTTCAGACGACATCAGATCCTACCTTTAAGTGTTTGCTATGAATTGGATATTCTCAACTCGAGGTTTCGATAAACTCGTTAGGAAGAATTCCTCATCTATATATGTAACTTGTATTTTGTGTTTTATTACTTTGTTTCTTAATAATGTATCGATTGTCAAAGAGGATGTTTCTCCTCAAGATTGTGCAAAAATTGGCCTCTTTGACAAACCAGTAGTGTAAAATTTAAAATCATGAAACACTATATTCAGAGGTTATGTTCAAATGCGCACATTGTCGAAAACAATCTCTTAAAAACACACCTCTCTTCTCTAAATTGAACCTTCTCAGCTATTTAGTGCGCTCGTGGCCAATTTCTTGGTTTTATTTCAGCATATACCTGTCAAACCTCAGCCATCAACAGTAGAATTGGGAAACTCTAGACTCTGACCTTGACACAAGGGAGATAACTTACGCCTATGAAAACAAACTTTCATGATCTAACTGAATTAGGGACCGAGGTGGTTCAAGGACCGCAACACCAAGTTCACCAGTTCTGGTCGTTTAAAAGGAGAATTTAGTCATTCTCCTTGATTACTAGGAAGAATTTAGATATTTTGGTCGATTTAAAGGGAGAGTTTCGTCACGTTAATAACCTGATTGTCTCGCGTTTGTTTGTCCAGACTGACTAATCAAACCCTAAGACAGCCTTTTGTTGGTTTAAACGGAAATTTGAGGGGTCGTTCCATCTTCAGTTTGGCTTTTATGTTAATAGCTTTATCGAATGTGAAATCAATGTCGTTTTGGACAGTCATTTAAAGATTTAAACATAATCTTTTTGACTTGTACGTACTTAGGCTTGTATGGATGGAAATTCCTGATTCCAGATTTAGACATAATCTTTTAATTTCATAATGTATTTTCTATTATTTTCATTCTTTTTTTTCTTAATATTGTAAATAACCTACTGCGGCAGATGCAGAATTATATATATATAATATATCTATATCTATATCTATATGCTTACTCTGTGTGCTTACTTGTTTGGTTCCTAAACCATGTCATTCTTCCATGTTGTCATTCCAAGTCCAATTATTCTTTATTATTACAGTTTTTAGTATTTATGATATAAATCCATTTGGTCAAAACAGATATTTCATCTTCAGTGAGACTTTTAAAGTAAGCAAGCATAGATCACTGAATAAAAATAAATATTGCATCTTCAGATTTTCATTCTTTATAATCATAGATTGAAAAATAAAACAGAATTCAATCTATGATTGATTATGAATTTCAACATCTTTCAAGCTCAAATAATTTCTGGATGATCTGTGATTAAGGGCATTCCTTATTTATTGGTAACACAATATCACGGGAAAACAAATTGAAGTGACTTGTCAAAATTAAAAAGAGAAATCAAATTACAAAACGATCACATGAGGCATTGAAAGATGTAAATTTATTTGAATTTGGTCACACAAATCGCATGATTAGTTTTGGTTGCAGCTGTAACGGAGGAGATTCTATAATCAAATTCCAAAACATAAATCACAACTCGAGTAATGCAAAACTTGGCTTCCAATCAGCGAGGAGCTCCGAGATCAATGTTTATTTCCGAATCACAATTTATCACGTCAACGAGGGATAAAATGTCATTCCGACATGACACTTTAGTTCAAAGTTGGGTCGCGAAAAATAAAAAGCGTTAATTCCGTTCAAAAATTCACATTCTCCTACTGCTTTCATTTGATGTCAAAAAGTCAAATATTTTATGTGGATTTATTTGAAATTTTAAATCAATCACCATTTCTTCATTAACCCCGTCAAAGCTGTGGTTGACAGAGGGCTACATAAATAACTCTGTCAACAATGCCTTTACAGTATCCATGGCAATCTGGGAGACATCCTTAATAATGGAAGCACAAAATCATTGAGCATTTCCGTACATTCCTTGATTACATGTCATCGTAAATCCTGTCAACATCATCATGACAACGGACCATGATATCGTCATGACGACAGACGAGTTTTTCTTCTGAGAAGTTCTGATGAAAGGTATCTCTCTCACCTGGCAAGGATTTATAGCATGGTCAAACCCATTAGGGCTTACACTACAAATGACCGAGAGTGGACAATAACACTGCTGTGATTTGAATTTCCTTGGTAAATTTAAAAATTGTTTTCTTATTCAAAGTTCAAGATTTAAAGTTGATTTTAGATTAGAAAACACAATATTCTAGATAATAAATTTTATATTGTGAACTTATGATAATAATAGTATATTTATAATGCGCACATATCCATGCACAATGCATGCTCAAGGCGCTACACAATTATTACCCTGAAGGAATCGTACTTTCAGTGCCGCCTATGAAGCGCTCCGTGCGACCGTGTAGGTCCATACATTCCCATGTCCAGGTACCCATTTGTACAGCTGGGTGAACTGAGTGCAATGTGGATGAAGTGCCTTGCCCAAGGACACAACACAGTATAAGACCCAGATCACAAATGTTTGGTGTCTCCACCGGGATTCGAACCCAGGGCGTTGGCGTGAGAGGCAGACATGCTAACCACTACACCACTGTGCTCCACAAACTTATATTGTGAGTATGTATGCTTATTCTCCTTCATAATAATGAATTTGTTTTCCAGAAAATCTTGTTTTCTTATGTATAATGCTCTTCAAAGATTTGGTAATAATATATAATAAAGATAAAAAAGATCAACCTCACTTTTAAAATTATTTTGTTTATACAGTTTCTTTCATAATTTTTTACTTGACACAAATTATTTCAATCCCTGTTGGTGATTTCTACAATAAACACCGCAGATGAAATCTTATCCAAAGAAATAGCACATCAGCAGTATACAGTGTCCACTTGAGGCTATTTGCCCTTTGAAACCAGTTTTATTTACCGTAACTTTCTGAAATATTTAGTAACAAACCTGCTTTGCTATTTATATGCCTACAAATTGACATGTGGTATTAAAAATTAGTACTACTTTAGTTTTACATTTAGTATCTTCTATAAATCACATTTACGTCAAAACAAGAATGTCCTTGGTTATCAATATTCATAACACAAAAAGGACATTCAATGAAAATACCATTAATCACGGTGGCATCATTATGTTCAAGCCATTAACTCAATCTCCTAATTAAGGCACACTTGACTTCTCCAATTAACATAGTGACCTTGGAATTCAAGCCTTAATTAATGAATAAATAATTAATAATTTAAGAATAAATAAATAAAGATTCTGTCAGTCTTTGTAATTTGTTAATCAGATTTTGTTAAAAAGTATAATGAGAAAAAAATGTGATATGCTATAGAACCAATTAAACCATTAAAGTAATTTGTACAGAAAATTTAAGAAAAGATATCGTTGACATAAATTAAGTGTAACTTTATGCCTAAAGACTAATGTAATCTAAAAAAACTTCTTTAATTGTGAAATGATGCTTTTGCAGTATATTAATTTTACTTTTTGAAATAAATTTGGTTTGTAAATGACAAAGAATAATATTACAAGAATACATACTGAAGGTCGAAAACTAACCAACAAAAAAGACACAAAAATTGTATTCTTCTGAAAAACAAACACTTCCACATTGCTACAAGTTGCAGTCTCTTTATCAGACCGTTCAAACTCAAACGTGTCAATATATGGCCAATAAAGAGAATAATATTCTCGTTAAAGGACCGACCATGCAGTCTGTTTGGTGATAAGTGACCCCTCAAATTGACCGAGTGAGCTTATCCGAGTCCAAGGACTTCCGTTCATGATTGCCCTCAACGCACATTGTGTAAAAACGAGATATTTCGACCAAGAGAAATACCTGGGGTCACTAACTGCCTGCTATAAGTTACAACAGCTATTGTCACATTTCAAATCGGCAAGAAACTTTTGTCTCGGAAGGACATAAAATCAGCCCAAGGAACAATTCTCCGTGACTGGTTTTGTTCTGGAAGGCCGTTAAGCCACAATGAGGCTACTGATGTGAGACATGATGGAGGCTGGATGAGCAATCGAACTCTCCAGTTGGGAGGGGAGAAAGACCCTTCACCTTTGGACCCTTCGATCAGCTTTAAGGAGGGAAGGAAGTATGGTGCAGTAAAAGTCACTCTGACTTCGGGGATATTTCAGGGTAACTAATTTTTATTGTATCTTTCGTTAGTGGTCAACTTCCCTTGTGCCAGTCTCCATCATTGGCAAATTTAAGCCTTGCCGCATTTCCTTTACTTTCCTATGTTATCATAGTGGTGCAAAGGGATTCTGATTATAAAGCCTTTACCTTCGGGTCCTGAAATATTTCCGGGTAGTCTATTTTTATTGTATCTTTAGTTAGTGGTCAACTTTCATTGAGCCAGTCTCCAGCATTGCCTAATTCCATCTTGCCGCATTTCCTTTACTTTCCTATGTTGTCATAGTTGTGTGAAGGGATTCTGATTATTATAAAGCCTTAACCTCTGGGCCCTGGAATATTGCAGGGAAGCCTATCTTTATTGTATCTTTAGTAAGTGGTCAACTTTCATTGAGCCAGTCTCCAGCATTGCCTAATTCAAACTTGCCGCATTTCCTTTACTTTCCTGTTGTCATAGTAGTGCGAAGGGATTCCGATTATTATAAAGCCTTAACCTCTGCGCCTTGGAATATTGCAGGGAAGCCTATCTTTATTGTATCTTTTGTTAGTTATCAATTTAAGCCTTGCCGCATTTCCTTTACTTTCCTGTACTAAAATAGCACCTGAACTGTGTCCTGGGCTCTGAAAGCTCAGGAAAGATCAGATAAGTGCGACAAGGCTTAAATTAGCCAGTGATGGAGACTGGCGCAGGTAATGTCTTGTGTAATAATAAATAATTTTGAATAAAGTCCCTTGCCGAAGGTGACACCATGAGCCTCTGCACTCATGTCTCAGTGTGGAGCAGGTAATCAAATATTTCAAAAGGGTTTGGTTTGAACCTCCAAATTCCCCATCTGGATCCACCCCTGAACGTAGAGGTCACTCGATCAATATTCCACATGACATTATTTTGGAGGCCTAATTAGGCTTATCAAGCCATTTGAATTCGCCAATCAACAGAGGAAAAAGAAAATTGTATATTCCAAATTTGGTAACAGGAAATTAACAAAGGAATAAAAATTACATAAATTATACTTTCTAGTTCACAGAGGAACAAAATTTAATGCATTGGAATTCTTGCTAGGTAACCGAGGAAATGGAACACATTTCAATGAAACTCTCCAGTTGATAGAGGAAATAAAGCGATGAAACTCTCCAATTGTCTGAGGTAAGAAAGGCAGACCATTGGAGCTCTCCAATTGATGGAGGGCACAAACGTTTGACAATAAGACCCCTATTGGGTGATATCCTCAATGAACGCTATCACCACAAATCACGCTCAGCGAGCTAATTGAAAACAAAACTGACATGGACGTTTATTTATTTGTCGACTGTTTAAAGAGAGATATGTGACATCCTCTCCACAGCAGGATCTGATGTTGGCAACCATCAGATGCCTGGATAGAGGAGCTAGATCACCAGACAATAGACGAAAAATGTGAAATATTCTTGTTCTTATTTATTGAATGCATCTTTATTATCCATCTGTTATCCTCTTTATTTTCTGGGTTTCTTGGAGTGGGAAAATGCATATAAATCAGATATCGATGCCTGTAAATCAAGAAGCCATAGGTAGATTGAGAATTCTTCAAGGAAGATATGTAACCTTTAATTACCAACCATCCAACCAATCACCATCCATCCATCAATTCATTCATTCCTTTATCCATCCATCTATCCATCGATTAATTCATTAATCCATCCATCCATCCATCCATCCATTCATTCATTCATCCATCCATCCATCCATCCAATCATTAATCCAACCATCCATCCATTCATCCACTTGTTAATCCATCCATCCTTCCGTTAATCCATCCAATTATTCATTCGTTAACCTGTCCATGCACTCATTCATTCATTGAAAGGAAATCTAGAATCCTGAATGTTGTTACACAGTACTGTATACGGTTATGGAAAAGGATTAATCTGATCATTGCAAATCAAGTTAAAACAAAGATAAATGTTTGCATTCAAATTTTCACATTAATTCTGTGAGTGACAAGATCATTCTATTCAAACTTCCATTTTACACCATTGTATAATCCTCCTTATCAAAAGCAAATTTCGAGAAAGTTATTGACATCCATCATCCACTTTCTTCAGAGGAAATCCACTGGTTATCAAATTGTATCCATTATGTCAATCACATCAATTATTACCTTTTTAAACCATTACCATGATTGATTACCCTATTCCAGTGCTAATTACCATTCCAAATGTTGAATCCGATTCCCTCCTTCACATTACAAAATGTAACAGTTTCCACAAACTGAACCTTAACACTGCACGTGCTGAGGATGGGAAAGGTTGTAATATACAAGCAGGAATGAATGAATAACAAAGGAAGATTTTTCTGTATAACAAATTCTTTACTGTGAACATGCATATATCACACATCAAAGTTATTTATGCTTACTCTGTCTATGAAATAAGCTTGACAAATGAGTAGCAGTGGCGGACCCTTTAAAATTTATGCATGAACATTTTATGGAACTCCCCCCCCCCCCCCCCCCCTTCAACTGAATCCATCTTTGGACAGCTCAAAAGTGTTATTTTGTCAAATTAAATGTAAATTTTAAAATTAAGAAAATCCTCAAAACGTTACCAGCGAGCCAAGACTAAAAGTTAAGGTTGCACTTGTTATCGGCTGTGGGACAGGCCTTACTTCAAACAATGGTAATGAACTCTGACATCAGGTCCATTGTAGGGATATCATCATTGAACTCCTTGCAAAGCATTTCTTGGTTTATCAAAACTGAATATTTTATCATCAATGACATCGAAATCATTAACACTATCATTGCTGTCTTTTTCTACTAGCAGGAAAAGTTAAAGAATTATCACAAGTTTCAACCCCAAACTAATTAGCAGATCCCTAACGAGGAGCCTATTCTTGCCTCGTAATTATCAAGTGAGGGATATAATTAATGATTTCCAATCAGAGCCATTTCAACACTTGCAGTGGGCTTCTCGCTAAACAAGTGTGGCGTAATGGCGGGCATTAATCTTAATGACATTCACAGACAAACGAGGTATTTCCAATTGTGGTCTCTTCCCCAGCTCCATCAGAGAATAAATTCCCTATTACAGGTGTCCCTCATTAGGAGACAGCGCGCCTGTAATCAGCTCCTGGACAATTGTGCTTTGTTTTCTTGAACTAGACTTGCTGAAAGACTGCCTTAATTATATACTAGATATGAGAGGTTGTGTTTAATGAGATGTGTTATAATTTTAAGGTGAGATGATTGGTGATTTAACGTTGCTTTCAAGAGTATTTCACTTATAATACGGCTGCTAGTATTATTTCGATCAGGAAGGAAGTCAGCAATATTGTTTTTGTATTGCAGAGAAACCTGGGAGCATTGGCTGGAACTAGCAAACCATGGTACTGCGATGAAATTCAGTGTAGCATTGCACCCAAACCTTACTGCCAAAGAACATACTTGCTGACAGTCTGTCTTCAAGTTATAATCATATCCCAGATATGAGATGTTCCGTATAATGATCTCCTTGATAATTGTGTTTTGTTTTTCTTGAACTAGACTTGTTGAGCGTCTCTCTTCAAGTAATAATAATATCCTAGACATATGCAAGAAGTGATGTGTTAATTCTATTCTTGGGTAATTAGACTTATGAACTTACATATAATTACAGATGTACGGTACCTAATAAATAGCAGCTAGGATTGTATAATTTACACGATAAAATAATCTCTAAAATATCTTCAAGTTTATATGACTTTTAAAATAAGAAATCTTTGATAGAAACAATATTAATTTGACTTTCTTGATCGATTTAATGATTTTGATTAAAATACAGACTGTGAGACGGTCTAGGTACTTCTGCCTACCAAGTTATGCATGATTGTTTCATCAACACAGAAGAGTCATCAAAGGGAGGTAATCAGATAGAGAGCACATCAGTCTCTCTGGCACTTTCAAGGAGTCTCCTACTTATGGAAGAGACAACCAACCAAACCTCTTTATGCACGTGGTATCACTAAGATGTGTTCACACTTAACCTTCTTATATACAACATCCTTGGTTACCCACGGCTTATTGTTCCACATTCTCTTCCAACAGATTACTCAACTCAGTTCTTTCTTTCAAACCTCTGTTGCATATGGAAAACTTTCGCAGCCAGAAATAGAGAATTCTGATTCGTTGCATCAAAAGTTAGTTGCGCATTTGGCGACGTTGTTTCCAACTGAGCATTCCGTAACTGACGAAATGACTAGAGTTTACTTCATGTGTGTAATGCGCACATACATGTATTACAAAACCAAAAAATCTGTCGCAGATGTAAATGATTGGACAAAAATATGGTCACAACCATCGTTGCAAACCTTCGACCCAAACCCCCGTTTGAAGATTCCTGGAACAGTTTAATAATAATAATAATAATAATACTTTGTTGCCTTTTCCGGAAATTGCTTTACATCAACAGACCTTAAAAAACAGGGATACAAAACAATCATATCATTCTATTGACATATAAATTTAAATTTACACATTTATTCAAAAGAGATAGTGCCAACTGCTTGCTTGTTAGTCAGGTGTAAATGATTTTTGATTGGACAAAAATAAGGAATGAAGTGTTGCTAACTTTCACGGTCATGGGAATTATGCGAGAATCGTCAAATATGGCCCATATGCAACAGAGGTTAGGATGGAAGAACTGAGTGAAGGAACCTCTGTTGTTACCCCCACCAAGCCCTCTCTCTAACAGGTCGTCTAGCGCCGCCTGAAACACAGGTTACACTCAGTCTTACACTCAGACTATGAAAAAAGTATTTATTCTGAAATATCACCATTTTATTAAATATTGAAAAGGAGACTGTAAGAAATGGAATTTTCATATATAAATATATATATGTCTAAAAAAAGGCTCCTTTTCAAATTTTTTAATTTTTTTTTTTTTACAGTCTAAGTGTTAGACTAAGTTTACACTCTGTGGGAAGAGAATTATTGTTCCAATAATCTGCACTATATCATACCTGGGAATTCTCATCAGGAAAACTTTGTAACTCGATTTTCCCACCCTTGTTTTTTCATAAGTCAATCAAGCTGCTACATTCACTGATCCAAAGAAGCTCTCGACAATATGATAAATATGCACAACATGGTTTAGGTTCAATGATAAAAGCATCCAGCACTTTTGTACTTATGCTTCCATTATATATATAAGCCGTACACTCTTGATGTAGTTTACAAAATGAATGCATTCACCACATTGTCAAAGAATTTCACATACATATTATATAAGTATTAAACAAGTATTTTAGTATAAATTCATTCACACGTTTACAAGATATGAATCACAATATTCATTTCAGATCAAAGCATTCATGTATATTTTATTCTCTCTGAGCCTTGAAGCCTTTAAGAGCCAGAGTACCAGCACAAAGATGGTTTAGATATTATCTACAGCTTTTGTCAACGTGTAAAAATCTGCCACATACTATAAGTGAAAGGTGGTAATAATTATCATGATGCGTCACGGACCAATGATTCACAATAGTGAAACACGAAACAAAATGTAATAAATGAAAGGCGATAATCATTATTTTCGTGATACCACGCGAACCTATGAATCATACACATGAAATATGATACTGTGAAAAATTTAAATATGATATCTTTTAACGGGCGATGCTCATATTTCAGAACTCTCAAAGTGATCACTGACCGAGACCTACAACGCCACCTAGCGAGCTATTATAGTACTATCAATGATCTCTAATCCTCTGTTTAAACCCTCGCTCATAAATAGAATTTAAAATGTTTCATCCCCCCAACCTAGAAATTAATGCCATAATAAACACACAGTTTAAAATATAAAGTACTGCTTCATAAAATGGCACTTTTAATTGAAAACGGACTGCCCTGAAAAATAAATAAATAGATTATATGGCCCCTTAAAAATTTTCCTCCCTCAACACCTGTAAAAGCCATAAGATATTAAGACATAAAATATAAGAATTTGCTCCGATTCATAAAATGAAACTGAAAATATTAATATATATTATTACAATTTCAATAACAAGGCTAGTCCTCCTATACATTCAACTAGATAGAGTTAATTAACCCCCAACAAAAAATGTTGAAAGATCAAATAAATAATACAAAATGCAGTCAACATTATTCTAAAAATTTTAATCATAAAATTATGACATAGACAAAAATTGGTACAAACTTAATATTGTGTGATCTCTTGCACTATTTCACAGTTCAAATTATTGCAACTTATATTACACATCATTTGGTTTTTTAAATTATTAAAAAAGAAATACCGTAAGTAAATGTATTGTTATCCATTCTTTAAAAAATCTAAAAATAATTATTCTTTCAAACTAAAAAAATCTTATTCACAAAACTTCCTTTCATCAAGAGAGCCAAGAAAAAAAAATCTGAATCCCTGACGTCATAAAACCTGACAGGATTTAGCCCTGGCTTTATCCAGGATTTTAACATGACAGGCCAAAAGTCTAATTGATATTTAATGTCATTCTTGTGGAACAAAAAATCAAATTAAAAGGTGTTGGTTTTATCTGTGGGAGACTGATTTCATCGGAAACAACTGTAATCAGAGCACAATGATATGCTACGTGACAAAAGTGGGCTTAAAGAGTTAACGATTTTAAAACATTTTTTCTGGTCTGTCGTTTTGAACTGTAATGACGCAAGAACTGACCAAGTTCAACGTTATTTTCTGCCTCTTTGTTCTCCAGTGAATCCATTGAAAGGCATATTTTTAAAAATAAACTTACATGAACAGAGATGACAAAAATTTCGTTTGGTGGCAAGAGTATTTAGATTTTGGATTAAATTTTGTCAGAATAGAATGTGTGATGTGACAAATTTTACTCTAAACATATTTAATCTTCATTTCAATTACCAATGAAAAACTATGCTGTAAAATATGATATTTTAAGAGTTTTTAGCTGTTGGGAGCAGGTGGAATATTCCTTGACTCAAGGGTAAATGGTTAAAAATGTTTCCAAATTGATGAAGAGGAGTAATTGCGGAGTGAGTGCAGAGTTAAGATTTCAGATCGTAAGATATAGGATTCAATCTCAGAAATATATAAACTCGATCTGCAGTTGAGAAATGTTCACTAGTGTTTAAGTATTCCACGGATTGACATTCATTGCAGTACCACCTATGGTTTGCAAGTCTCCATTGAGTCCAAATGTCACTCACAGGTTCTACTTCAATACATAACTGCAATGGTGTTGGGAGCTTTCTCCCTTCAAAAATACAACCTGCTGTGATATATGTGAAATACCCTCGAAAGTGGTGTTAAATAAAAATTCAAATCCTTGCTCTGTATCCCTTCAACTATCTTAAGTTTTGAAACAGGTGTCTTGTTGATTGGCCCATAGCAGGACGAGGGTTAATAAAATTATCACTAATCTCTGTTGAGCTAAAATTTAGAACTTTATTTCCTAATTTTTATTGGTTAAACGTAATTAAAACATCAATAAATAATTACGATTCAAGTCAAATGACCCATGGTACAATCCAGGCCAAATGTTTGATGGAATAAGTCTGATTTATCCAAATCATGATCCTTTAATCCCCTCTCGTGTTACCTGAAAATAGTTTCCTGCACAAAAAGGGAGGAATTAGTTCGATACTAAATCTCCAAGCTTTTACCAGATTTCCTGCTAATTCCATTGTACAGAGTCTCATTACTAAAACGCGGGGAACTCTTCAAGTGGAAAGGTACAATTTGCCTTCAGAGCTCTTCAGTTTTTGAAGGTAAAAAGATGGCAACCAACAGATGGTTGCTAAGCATAATGGCCCTGCTACTTCAGATTTACAATACCCTTTTGTAGGTGTATCGAAAAAAGGGTCAAGTGATCATGACCTTCTTTATTTGCATAAAGTTTTTATTCCTTCCGTCTTCACATGGTCATATTTAATACCTTTGATTTGCATTTCCTGTTGTTGTGAGTGTAAATTAAACGGGACGTATTTTCTTTCAATATGAATTTATAAAAACGAAAAGAGTAAATATTGAAATAAAAAATTAGATTATTCTGTGTTTATGTATTTGCTGAAGAAAATAGTTTACATAACTATAAATGAAAAGTAAACAAAATATGAACTATAACAGCATTGTATCATCATTGTAATTCCAATCACTACCTTCACCATGATGCCCTTATGGTGGTTCCAATGAAAATGCATCGCAAAGTTGATTTAATTTTTCAAACTTATCAAATTTTATAATGTTCAATGCTTCTAGAAAATACGATAAAACTATATAGTTAATACAAAGAAAAGTGTAAATTTAACTCTAATAGCAAGGCTAAAAACTGAACTCTATGAAATAACCATCAGTGAGGGCTATATAAAATCGGTATTTCTCTGAAGGAAGAAATATAAGTCCTCTTAAATCCATGATAAAAGCACGATTTCTGGATATAACAATTTCTTAATTTAAACAATAAAGTGGAACAAAATTCAAGCTTAAGAAGTTCTTTTAACCAGATATTTTGCTTTTCTTATCAACTTTACCTTAAATCAAAGACCCATTAAATTCATGTTTTATAGCATATCCATTGAAGAACTTTTTTTAAAAATAACTGGATTGAGCCGATACCACAAATTTGATTCAGACAGTGATCATCATCGAAACAAAGGAATTCTGCATTAGCTAAGGGCACCTGTTTACCTGGCCGTGTTAATTACAGGTGACGGGACATCAAAGGGACAAGACCAGGTGATAACCGAGGGTTTCAGGTGGGCGTAATCAGTGTGGACATGACCTTTGACATGAGTTCTGGTATTGAATACATGAATGTTGCACTTCTAACAATTGTAAAGACAGACTGACAGACAGCCCTCATTCCTATGTTCCCCTTCCTGGAGGGGAAATATAAAACATATCCGCATCCAATGTCCTATCATATTCCCATACTAATTTGTTCACCTTAACATCCAGCTAATAAATTAAAGTTGGCTGAGAAGAAAGTCTTGAATATTCCTAATTGTTTTTAGCTGAGATTTCTTGCAAGATATACCGAAACTGGCTAATCCTTTGCGATATCTGGTGATGTCTGTCAACAAGGATGATTAAACATATTTCACTGAGAACTGTGTGATATCTCACAGAGGACTGCATGATATCTCACGGAGGACTGCATGATATCTCACTGAGGACTGCATGATATCTCACTGAGGACTGCATGATATCTCACTGAGGACTGCATGATATCTCACTGAGGACTGCATGATATCTCACTGAGGACTGCATGATATCTCACTGAGGACTGCATGATATCTCACTGAGGACTGCATGATATCTCACTGAGGACTGCATGATATCTCACTGAGGACTGCATGATATCTCACTGAGGACTGCATGATATCTCACTGAGGACTGCATGATATCTCACTGAGAACTGTGTGATATCTCACAGAGGACTGCATGATATCTCACTGAGGACTGCATGATATCTCACTGAGGACTGCATGATATCTCACTGAGGACTGCATGATATCTCACGGAGGACTGCATGATATCTCACTGAGGACTGCATGATATCTCACAGAGGACTGCATGATATCTCACTGAGGACTGCATGATATCTCACAGAGGACTGCATGATATCTCACAGAGGACTGCATGATATCTCACTGAGAACTGTGTGATATCTCACAGAGGACTGCATGATATCTCACTGAGGACTGCATGATATCTCACTGAGAACTGTGTGATATCTCACAGAGGACTGCATGATATCTCACGGAGGACTGCATGATATCTCACTGAGAACTGTGTGATATCTCACAGAGGACTGCATGATATCTCACTGAGGACTGCATGATATCTCACAGAGGACTGCATGATATCTCACTGAGGACTGCATGATATCTCACTGAGAACTGTGTGATATCTCACGGAGGACTGCATGATATTTCACTGAGAACTGTGTGATATCTCACAGAGGACTGCATGATATCTCACGGAGGACTGCATGATATCTCACTGAGAACTGTGTGATATCTCACTGAGGACTGCATGATATCTCACAGAGGACTGCATGATATCTCACTGAGGACTGCATGATATCTCACTGAGAACTGTGTGATATCTCACAGAGGACTGCATGATATCTCACTGAGGACTGCATGATATCTCACGGAGGACTGCATGATATCTCACAGAGGACTACATGATATCTCACAGAGGACTGCATGATATCTCACTGAGGACTGCATGATATCTCACTGAGGACTGCATGATATCTCACGGAGGACTGCATGATATCTCACTGAGGACTGCATGATATCTCACAGAGGACTGCATGATATCTCACTGAGGACTGCATGATATCTCACTGAGGACTGCATGATATCTCACTGAGGACTGCATGATATCTCACTGAGGACTGCATGATATCTCACTGAGGACTGCATGATATCTCACTGAGGACTGCATGATATCTCACTGAGGACTGCATGATATCTCACTGAGGACTGCATGATATCTCACTGAGGACTGCATGATATCTCACTGAGGACTGCATGATATCTCACAGAGGAGTGCATGATATCTCACAGAGGACTGCATGATATCTCACAGAGGACTGCATGATATCTCACTTGGAGATGAAACCACTTTTTTAACATTGAGAAGTCTGCCGTTCACTGCTTGGCATATACAAACATTTTCATAAACTAAAAAATATATGTCTATCTTCTTCCTTTAAATTTTGTCAGGGGTGAACAATTCCCTTTCAGTACATACAAGCATTTATTGTAGATTGTATGGATAATATGTATATAACCCTGCATTCATTAAAATCAACCAAGCATGCGTCTAGGCTTGGTGAACTTAATTTCCATTAAAGTTTTGAAAAAATTTGTTTATTCCCTTTGTGAACGATATCTTAAGTGTTTACAAAGGTACATTGTGCTTGTGTGATAGATCATAGAAATTATCAAAATGTAAAATGCCGTAGATTTTAAACTAAATATGCTTCGTTGAATTACAATGAATCTTAAAACATTAAATAGCTTCTAAACAATAAAACCACAAAAATGATAAATCCAGTCATGAATGCCATTGGTTCAAAAGCATAATGCTTTGGTCAAAATACAACAAATCGGCGAAAAAATTGAACAGATGAATACGTCTACTCCCATGTTTCTCCAAGTAGATCGACACAAAACTCAAGATGTTTACGGAGTTTACAAAATACCCAACTCTGACTCATACACACAGCTTTTGCGCTTCACTTCACGAGCCTATGAATCAACATTAAATATTAAAAATGTTTTCGCAAGTATTTACTGTTAAGAACTCGCTGAAAGAAATCCTACCGCATGAGCGGCTCCCAGCTCCGATTTAATGGCAGCCATCGGATATTTGATGTGTAAAAAAATGTGTCATTCATACGGCTTGACAAAGAAACGCATGTCAGTGGTCAATGAAGCATGAATTTAACAAACTTGAGCATGATATTGCATAATAACGCATTGTAAAGTCAACGACTTCGTGCTCAGTGACAGATTTTCTACCTCGAAAGTTGAGAAAAAGAGTCAACAAGATTATAATCATGAACTTTTTGATCATTTTAAAGATTTTTATTGAACACTGGACAGTTAATTAAGCATTCCTTTAAATTCTGCACCGTTGTTTCTATTTGACTATTTAGAAACTGAATTTATCAGAGCAAAAGTAGAAAAAAAACCACAATTCCACTGCGGCTAAATCGATTTGGCCCCTAATTTATTATTGCCAAAGTAGAAAAGCCCACATTATGGCTGCAGCCATGTGCATTGCAGTGAAAGTTGTACAGTGAGAGTATATGTAAATAGCATTGAAATTAGTACTTATTGCTGGGAGAAAGCCTGCACCACCAATGTGACTATATACATTGCGGTGAAACCTGCAAAGATCAGCTGAAAGTAATAAATGACGGGACATACTACACTGAAGTTCAATGTAGCATTGCATCCAAACATTATACTGTTTGTAGAACAGCTCGAATTTTGTCTTTGCAAGTCCCTAGTGGGATAATCATGCATGCATGGACTTTGACTTTTACATCATCAGGCTTTAGGACAACAATTTGAAATTTCAAAACTGTACACAAAGACCACATACAAACAACATACATGTAAATACAGACTTCTGGGTGGCAGCTAGTGTACAATTACATGAAACAAGAACGGCCACGTGCAAGGTTTGTGGGAAATAGAGGCTTAAATTATGACATGCTTTATGAGGGCCTCTCAAATTATGACGTGTTGAAAGACACGTAAGATGAGAGGTGAGTAATTAATCAACTCGGGGTCGCTAACGAGGTCCATCATTAAGATCCTGCTGATAATATTCATAGACCAGTAATACGTCTGCTGGAAATTGAATAGAGCCATGAAAGTTTGTTAACGATCCTTAAAAAGCTGTATGTGAATTTCTAATATAAGTAATTAATTAATTTATAAATGAGAATTTATTTTTCATACTTTAAAAATAAATAGATGTACAGAGTCGTGCAAAAAGTATTTGGACGGTGACCATAGACTTACATGTTAATTTAGTCTGGGATAAATAATTTTCATAGATAGGTTTTTTGCTCCGATCCTATTCACATTTATCATTAGAATTTATTATTATACTGTAAAAATAAATAGATGTATTTTGTTTATGTGAATTTTCTTATGTAAGTATTATTTATGTGAATGTTCTTTTTATTGATGCCAACATAAATGAATTATCTGAATTTAAAAAAAACAAACTGATAGACATCAATATATATATACATGAAAACATGTTGGTAAATATTCAAATTTAGTTTAACAAGGTTTAAGATTTAGAACTGACACATTCACATTATCATGCCTCATTATCATTATTTTTTGTCAAATAGTGTATATCTATAAATTAATTAAGTCCACTTTTTCTCAGAGTTATTCCAAGTATATAAGAATTCAGTTATTCTTAAATGTTGTATCAATTTTATCACACTCAAGAGATTATGACTCATTAATACATAATTCAAATGATTGTAGTATTAAACATTGAAGGTTTTAGTTCCTTTTGTCACCTTTGATGTTTTTCATCATTCTTGTTTTACCCGAAAGTGATCCTTCTTGAATCAAAAACAACAGTTATTCCTCACTGAAAATCACCTAAAGATTCAAATTGATCTCTATTATGTTTCAAATGACAAACACAAAATCACAGACTCAACAGAATTATTAACAAGCCTGTTAATTCTCCCACAATGCTTCCGAACAAAGCTGCTTTTGGTGACGGACCATTTCTGACAAGTCATGACAGAATCGCAGCAAATAGACCTCTGACAGGTGATTGGTTGAAAATACAGATCGCTGACAGGTGATTGGTTGAAAATAAAGATCGCTGACAGATGATTGGTAGAAATCTGATTACTGTAAGGACAAGTTGGCTAATTACTGGGGAGTCCTTGCTAATCTGACAGCTGTGATATAGACCTGTCAGGGAGGAACGGATGTACGGAGGATATAACTAATGACGATATGAGTAATAACATCATAAGCAAGAATATTGATCGATTTTGCTCAGAAAACATGAAATATATGTCATGCATAAGAAGATAGATATTCAAGGAGGAATGATTTCTATAGATTTATAACTTCTTAACCCTTAACATGCGGGCGACGGAATAATCCGGGCGGGCTATAAGCGATTCGCAGGTACTCCAGTACGGATCCCGGATCGCTTACTTAGAAGAATTCACGCCTGTCTATGTACTGGGCTAGCCTCCATACCGGGTCCCGAGTCGATTGTTTCCGCGACTCGCTGCATGAGAATGGCTGTATTTATGCCTCGCAGCCCGCAATGAGAATAAAACTTTCTTCAGTGTCTGGTCAGAACGTCCAGCAAAATTCACACCAATTTGCGTGTGCATTGTTGACCCGTAACGCATCGATAATTAGCTTTACAAAAGGCCAATTTTGTCCTGCTTCGCTCCGATGGCTACACTGCCCGGCGGCTAATTAGCACCTAAGTGTCTGCACTGCCCCGGGGTGAGATAGGCCCGTACAGGCTTATCTGTCTCGCATCCCGCCACATGGGCAGATAGCCTATGCCTATCTGTCTCGCATCTCGCCACATGGGCAGATAGCTTCTAATTACGGGAAGATATTGCGATAAGCTACCTTTCTCTCGCACTTCGTATCATATGAACCAATTGGTTGTTTTCATTTTTTTTTATACCAAAATAAAGAGGAAAGAATTGCCTTTATTCCCATATAAAAATCGCAATTGCGCTAACATAACTGAAAATACAGCAATCGCACAGAGATAGCCGACTTTCGCACTTTTGAATTTTGATACATGTGGCGCATTTACCCCAACATGCCTCGGCGCTCTATTTCTAAGAAACTACTTGGGATATTTTCATAATTTTTTTATCAGTATATAGATAAAAGAATTGTCTTCAATTCCATATAAAATACGTGTATTTTCGGCAATAACTTTTGATGCGCCAGATGTCGCGCAGAAGGTGATATTCGGCTTTGAATAAGTGGCGCTCTTAGCATATACCATCATTACGGGCTTTATAACTTGTGAACCGCAAGTCCGATTTTTATAATTTTTACATCATTGTAAAGAGAAAAACATTGTCTTCAATTCCATGTATAATGCGCATGTTTTCGGGAAGAACTCTGCATGCGCAAAGCGCCGCGCCAAAAGGTATAATTTTCGCACTTCATAACTTTTGAACCGCAAGTCCGATTTTTATAATTTTTACATCATTGTAAAGAGAAAAACATTGTCTTTAATTCCAGATATAATGCGCATGTTTTTGGGAAGAACTATGCATGCGCGAAGAGCCGCAATATTGATGTACGCATAAGTGAAGAAGTATGATAATATTAACTAAAATACTGTTCTTTTGATACGCAAATATAGAGCTTTATAAACGATGAACAACTGTCATGACGGAATTTTGTTTCCAGTTTTGGAAAAAAAATTATAACATAAAAGTGAAAATATATTTGAGTACGGGACCCGCCGCTCGGGGAAAAGCCTTTTCGTGGGAATATTTTCTCAGGAAAATATTTCACTTTTCGGAGTTTCTAAAAATGCGTGAACATTTTTGTTACTGATGCCATTTGCGAAAGGTTTTTATTTCTAAAATTCAAATGCGAGGGCGCACCTTTCCAAACCATTTGAATTGAATTTATTATTTTATCTTTTACATTATTGAATAAAAGACGTTTCATTCAATAAGATTTGAAGAATTATTTATATGTGTAGCGGACTGAACTGAGCAGATGGAGAATTTGATTCCTCACCACTTTTATTACCAAAGTTCTTTTGTATCACAATTACTTTTTTAGGTATTAGTTTTTTCGTGAGCAGGGGAATTTCCGACGGGATTCGCCATGACATAATGAGAAAAAATTCCCATGAACATGGGCGTGGTCCGTCATCTTCGGGACCGACCCACAAGTATAAATATCTACCGGGGGGTGCGCGGACCCCCCCGCTTTTGGTCGCCACCCCCCAAACTTCTTGTGCAAATTATTTTTTTGTTTCTACTTTGAAATAAAGGTTCGTGTCATTCCGAGGTATGAAGGTTTCTGCTATATATGTCGAGAGGGCATGGGAACCCATTCCCAATAGAATCCGGGGTTCGTCCCATAGGATTGTTCCTCAGAGTCTCTCGTTCTCAAAAGAGAACATGGGAAACCTGTCCCGCGATTGAATCCGGGGTCCGCCGCGGAAGACGGTGACGGGAATTCCCGGAGAGCATGGGAGTATGCTCCCATGGGTCCGGGCTCCGCCTCGAGAGACCGCTCCTTGGATGCTCTGCTTCTCGAAAAGAGAAGTCATTCGGCAACTGACAACCCGAGCTTCCCTGACATAGTAGTTTATTTTCCGGGCCTCGCGCCCGGTGCTACACGTCGCCGAGGAAATCAGAAAATGGTCCGTTTGACAAATGCGTCGGAAAAATCGGCGCGATGTCAGAAGCCGTCGGCGCCGTCGGCGCTTGCGGCGCAGTCGTCCTAGATGCGCCGGGAGGTTCTGAAACTGGCAAATGAACGTCCATGAAGCTCACATTCATTATCTCTGTATGTTTATTGTCTCTAATCACATGTTATATGTTGCATACATCTAACGCATTTTCAATCATTTACAGGTTGAAGCAGAATGCTGCGCGGACGTGGACGCAAGGCCCTGCGACGGCCTAGGACGTTGCATACTAGGACACGCAGCTTTGAAGCCGTTACAAGCGACGACGACTTCATCAACGAGATCCATGCTGATGAAGCCTCTGATATGGAGTCAACTGACAGTGATGGTAGCAGTGGTTTAGACAGTGATGATGCATATGATCGGGACACTGTAATAGATAGTGAACATGGTGACACAGATGCTCTGAGTGATATAGAGACAGAGATTGCCAGAAAGATTCTAGCCGCCGGTAATTCCACCGAAGAAGACTTTAGTGGTTTTGAGGAGGAGTTTGCCGAATTACCACAATATAATCATGATAATTCACAGACGTTTGATGAGTGGGTGGATGGTCCGCGGCCACGTGTAAACTTGCCTTTCACTGGTCAAACTGGGTTGCGCCAGTTCATAGAACTTCCTGAGAACCCTGAACCTATTGACTTTTTCAATTTGTTTATACATAATGATGACTATGAGGATATGGCAACGGAAACCAATAGATATTTCAAACAAGCAATGGAGGACAAAATTCTAAGACCCCGTTCAAGAATGCAACAGTGGCAAGACACTAATGCAGAAGAGATGAAGGTATTTGTAGCCATGACAATTGCCATGTCATTGGTTGTGCAGAGAAACTTTGCTGATTACTGGTCAACAAGTGATGTTACCTCAACGCCTTTCTTCGCCAAGTGCATGCCCCGAGACAGGTTTTGGCTTCTTATAACCTACCTACACTTGGCTGACAACAGGAGGATGCCGGGCCGTAACACCCCGTGCTTTTCACCAATAAATAAACTGGGACACTTGTATAACCGGATAGTTCACCGTTTTTCAAGAGTGTATAAACCGCATCAAAACATTTCAGTCGACGAGGGCATGGTGCCCTGGAAAGGTAACTTATCTTTCAAAGTTTATCTTCCCGACAAGCCTAAGAAGTATGGGATAAAGGCTTTCATGTTGTGTGACTCGCACAACGGATACGTTTGCAAGTTCAAACTCTACACTGGAAAAACGAATGAACCGGTTTCTGAAGGTGGCAAAACTTATGATGTAGTCATGGACTTGGTGAACGACTACGTTGGACAGGGGCATCACATCTTTATGGACAACTACTATTCGTCCACAAATCTGTACATAAATTTGTGGGAGCGGGGAATAGGTGCCACGGGGACGTTGAGAGCCAATCGAAAGGGACTTCCTGATTCAGTCAAGAAACCTAAAAAGAAAGCCAAGCAAGGGGACATGACAGTTTCTCACAACCATGGCCTACTCGTTCTTCGCTACGAAGATAGAAAATCAGTGCTTCTCATGTCTACTGTTGAAGATACACAACTTGAACAAACAGGGAAGAAGAACCGGGCAACAGGGGAACCAGTTCTCAAGCCGCGCATTGTAACAACGTACAACAAGTACATGGGAGGTGTTGATCGGGCCGACCAGATGTTGTCGTACACGCCGTTCCGAGTGAAGACCCTGAAGTGGTGGAAACGGGTTTGGTTTCACGTTCTCAACGTTGCCATGTTGAACTCTTACATCGTTTATAAAGAATACAGCAAAGATAAACCTCTAAAAACAAGTCGGGAATACAGGAAGGCTTTGGCGCAACATATAGTAACATTTGCGGACAAGGAACAAGTTCCATCACTTTGCAGACGTCCCCGTGGTCGGCCGAGCACGAGCGACGAGAGTGTCACTCGTCTTCATGGACGTCACTTTCCGACGAAGATTGAGCCTGTCGGAAGGAAGAAAAACGTCACAAGGATGTGTGTGGTATGCTCTAAGGCAAAACGCGCCGTCCTCGCAAAACAGATTGAAGAAGGCAATGGGCCAGCAAGGAAGAAAAAACGAGTAGGCAGAGAGTCTTCTTATGAATGTACAGATTGTAATGTTTCTCTGTGCGCCGCACCATGCTTCAAACTGTACCACACCGCCACTGACTATTCCAGGGCTTACATCACTGCCACGGAAAAAGAAAGAAATGAAGAAGGGAATGAAGAAGAAGAAAATTGAAAGTAAAGAGAGCCGAAGTGTGGACAACCAGTATATACACATTATATACATACCTTGTTAGGTCCCTAAAGCTGTTCTGCGCACAACCGCAGGTAAATATTGTGTATATGTGTACGTAAATGCATTGTAATTTCATTGTAATACATGTCATTGCAAATAAAATATTTTTTATTTTATCAAAGAGACAGAGAAAGTGAATGCGAGCTTTCATTGGAAGTTCAGCCAGAACCGCATCATAAAAAACACCCATAAATGCTGAACCGGGTGGCCGATTTTCATAAAACTTACATGGGGTAAAGAGAAAGATTCGGCTTTGATTCAATATAAAATTTATACATGCACACGAAAAACTAAAGTTGCGGCACGTGCCCCGATATGCGCGATAGTCAAAAAGTTGCCTCAAAGTACCGAGGGTACCTTCATTTGGCCCGCTATAGCTTCCGAACGAAGTTGCGCATTTTTTTTCTTTTTACATCATCGTAAAGAGCAATAAATTGTCTTCAATTCCATGTATCATATGTATATGCGCAGCGAAAAATAAACATGCGGCAAATGATGCGCCAGATGTCGCAAAAAGTTAGTTTTTCAAAAATGAATTTTCTAAGTACTGGGGGTGCCTTCCTTACGCTCTTCATATATTGCGAACCGTTTGACGTATTCCAATAATTTTTATATCATTGTAAAGAGGAATAAATTGTCTTCAAGTACATACGTGTTTCGCATGCGCGCGAAATAATTTACGATTTTATAAAACTGGAAATAAAGACAAACTTTACACCGCGCAACATGTATTGCGTTCGCCGCGGTGATTAGTGTATGCTGTGCTCATTAGTACCCATTAGTTCCACGCGCGCTCGGCTCTGGCACCCTCGAGGAGGTCTCGAGGAGGTCTCGAGGAGGTCTCGAGGAGGTAACGGTACTGTAATTAGCACAGTCCCGGGGGGACCAAGCAGTGCCAGTAACTTGGTGCGCGTCGGGACCATTCACGTGGTACTGTCGGGGTAGCGTCACTCTCCTTTGGTTGGTTATATTTTCTGAACCATAAGTCGTATTCTAATAATTTTTACGTCATTGTAAAGAGGAATAAACTATCTACAAGCACATATAAATTTCGCAATATGCGCGCTCAGGAGTTTTGATTTCATGAAGCTGGAAATAAAGACAAACTTTAGATGACAATAGAATTATAACCATAGGTCGCATTCTAATATTTTTTATATCATTGTAAAGACAAACATCTGGTCTTCAAGTCCATAAAAAAATTTCAGTAGCGCGCTCCAAATTCATGATGTTATAAGGCCCGAATTAAAGACAATCTTTACAAAGTAATAGAAAAGTAAAGAAAAATCGTAAAAAAAATAATTCAAAGATGCGGATATAAAGCAACCATTTGTGTACGGGTGCCGCGACTTGAATTTGTATTCAACGCCCGTATATAGCCCGTATTCGCCATGTAGATGCGGTATATTTCGTAAAAACGGTACCGGAATCGCCGCCTGGAAATTCCGCCAGCAGAGCTCGTTAGTGCCTAAGCTCAAACTACTGCTGCGAGCTGCGAGCCTGTAAATTCCGCCACAGGGGCTAAAAAGGGTAAAATATATATACGCAACGTAAGGGTTAATTGCAAGAGTGTGAAGTTTTGTGGGGATGGTAACACCGTTAACAAGTAACTTTACACTCTTGCAACAAAGAAGTTGTAAATCCATAGAAATCAGTTCTCTTTCATCTAACAATATTCTAAAAGCCTCTTGAAGAAAATAAGATATCTTGTTTTAATAGATACAAAAAGATTAAAAACTCTAAATTTCATTTAATATGTTGTATCAAGCAGAAGCATGCATCTATTTATGTGTTTTTGTCTCAATTTTCATCGAAATAACACACCCTTTGTTCCATGTTTTAATTGAACTATGTTGTACATCCAACACAGAGATCTTCAAAAAAAGAACTGTTCCTTTAATGATTTTATGAGCAGAAATAAAGAATGAAAACTTTAATCTCTGAGCACTGCACTACCATCTGACTTTAAATGTGGTGGTGTCATAGCATTGTGGCGTCGTCAATGACGAAAAATTACCATTTATAAAAATATTGAAAAAGATGGAGTCTTGGAAAAAGGAGCAATTTAATGTCTCTAGGGTGAAGTAAAGATGAAAATAAGACCATGGACATGCTGTGAGTAGGAATATATGATATGATAAGCAAAACAGTCTTGGGGAAAAAAAATGGAAAAAAGTTTTGAGATGCCCCCTCGGCCTGTCCGATTTCATGGTCGGGTGAATCTAGCTGTCAATCAAGAAGAAATATGTCATGGTCAATTTCACCTGCTTCATGCTCATGAAAACCACAAATCAACGTTATTTGTACCTAAACAACTCAATTTGTATGCTTTGTCTGGAGGTTATTTGCCTGTTTAGGAGATAACTACCACTAGTTTGTAACTTATACAAACCATACAATAGTGGTATTTGCACTGTATTTATAAGAACTCAATTTGTATACCATATACTAGTCTTACACTCAGATTCTAAAAAAAAATAATTCTGAAAAAATATCACAAAATTTTATTAAATATTGAAAAAGGAGACAATATGAGAAATTTGAGGCTCCTTTTCAATATTTTTTCACTATTTTTTTCAGAGTCTTAAGTGTTAGACTAGCTGTCTACTCTGTCTGGATATGAGGGTTATTTGGTTGTTTAGTAGATTACTTAGACTAAAATTTAGTCTATGAAATATATAATTTTTGAAATAAATAATTACATGCTTTTCAACATTTGTATTTCTAGGTCTCATTTCATAAATTGCTGTAGCCTAGACTTGCTGAAGGAGAACCTAGACTGTATTAAAGGCTCCTTTTTATTTACAGTCCTGAAGCTGGACTAGAGATTACTGTATATAGAGGATATTTGCCACGAGTGTAAATATATTATTTCTTCTTCACGAGATGAGATATACATGGTATTCGACGAGACATGTCAAATGTTCTATTTTATATTAGATTTAGCAAACCATCCGTATAGTTGGTAAATTACGTTCATTTTGTAAACGGAGCCCCGAGATCGCCTTCCTTTCCAGGGCCATCCTATGACGTCATCCTATTGTTACGGTGACGTCATATGATTCAAAGTGTTATTTCACTGAGTAGAATAACATGTTATTTCACTCAGTGAAAATACGGATTATATTTTAACCGATAAATGCCGTATTTCACCACTGAAAATCTAATAAATACCGTTATTTTGGAACTCAAATTATTCTCAAAATAAAACAAGCTAGCTAGCTCAGAGTCATCAAAGGATGACATTTCCCGCGGGTCCCACATAATTTGTAAAACACATCTTTGAAAGATAATTGTATATATCTTTCACTTCAGTATCAAGTTCCTCTTCAGTAAGGGTACTTCAGTAAGTGGGTAATAGACATGCATAGTTTCAGGAAAATATGCAAGGATTTTGGAGTTCTGCTCCAGAATTGAACATATATCCCTGAACAAATTCCAAATCCAATGCGTTTCTATGGAGACGGGGGAAAAAAACTTTCAGAAATCTCATAATATCAAAAGAGACCACTTCAGTTGCTGGGTAACACACAGGCAAAGTTTCAGCAGTTTTCGAATTTGCTCTGAAACAGTCTAACACTTAGACTGTAAAAAAATAAATAAATAAATAAAAAATAATTGAAAAGGAGCCTTGCCATTTCTTACAGTCTCCTTTTCAATATTTATTAAAATGGTGATATTTTCAGAATAAATACTTTTTTCATAGTCTGAGTGTAAGACTACATACCGGGGGTATAAACATATATTTGCAGTAGACTAAAATTTAATCGATGGAATAGTTTCACTCTTACTGTATATCACTATATATTTTGTAGTAAACAAATTATCAGTTCAAGAAAACTCTTCATATTCCTTTATAATTCATTAAACACGTTATTATAGGATATGATACTGGCAATCAACATGGACAAATTTCACATTTTTTTGCTATGCCGGAATTAATTAATTAATTTGTCAGTTTCAGAAACCATTGTAACAGCGATTAACCTCATACTGCATGGGATCAGCAAACTGTTTTCTTTAATTTCCTTAATGAAAGAAAACCACAGCGGCAAAGAAAGAAATATCAAGAACGAAAACCATTACACAACCCAAAAATATCACGAATCAGCCTGATACTTCACTGCAACACATAAAAAAATTACCATTCTGAGAAAATGATGGCGCCATTCATAATATCAGGAAACCATTTCATATTCCTTCACGATACATCAAACAATTATATCTATTAACTCGGCAGGAAGCTGTGGGGTGAATTTCCTGTGCGGGTGATAACTCTCTCCCTTTTACACCTCCTTTTAGGAGAGTCTATTAGACTAGTGTTTCAGACCACCCCTTGTAATGGCTCCCATCTGTATTGATGTGGGAAAGATGGAGATGTGACGGTTGCCGTGTTGATACGGTGAAGGACGAAAGCTTCGCATATGGTAACATTTGGCACATTGAGTTATAAATGATAGAGAACGAAGAAAATGAAAATGTGATTTTATCACATATTTTCCTATGCGTTGCTGTGTTTCATAATGTGGTAAGATTTAAACATCAACAATTACATCAACTGTTACAATTCCAAATGTTGCACTTTACTGGGTAATTACAAATCCAGTGGCGGATCTAGGAATTTTGAAAAGGGGGGTCCACCAATGGGAAAGTGGGGGGTCCACCCAATTTTTTAAAAGAACCTGACCAACCCCCCCACTCCAACACGCGATCCCCCCCCCCCCCCCCCCCCCCCCATGAAATCATAATCGAAATGGAAAGCTCAATTTGATTCTGGTTGTTGATAGGTATCAAATAAGAGTGCCATATGCCGACATATCTTCAAAATTGCTGACATTTCTATCCAAGAGGTATGGTTTAAAGTAAGATTTTGTTTCAAATATTTAGAGGTGAGGGCAGTTAGACCATTATCTGAAATGACAGGCGCTGATGGTCAACCATGGGATAACAGCTGGATGCATGACCATGGGATAACATCTAAAGAGGCATGTGATAAGGAGAATATTTTCCTGACAATTGTGATGACGGAGAAAAGATATCTTTGACAGCTGATGAGATTTTAGTTGAAGGATTTGAATGCCTGAACACTAAGTTTTGTCTCTAATATCTGAAATTGATACTTATTTATCTTCCTGAAAAAATTTGCATTTGATTTGACCAAGTACTGGCATAAATCAATAGTTATTGGACATGGCAGGTGTTGATGGTCAAACATGATGTGCATGTGATAATATCTTGACTACAAAGTCATAACATCAAAATGGTAGTGTGATAACAAGAATATGTCCTTGACAACCATGATGATGGAAGTATTAGTGGAAAGAAAGTAACTTCATTGTCAAAACCATATGATTGATTCTATAAGATGAGAAATTCTTACATACTGTAATCATTTTAAAAAAATGTTGACGATCATCATGACAGGTGCCATTGGTCAACCATGACCATGTGATAACAGCTGGATGGCCATGAGATAACATCTAGACCACTATGTGATAAGGAGAATATTTCTCTGACAACTCTAATGATGGAGAAAAGATTGAGCAGAGCAATCGGAAGCCCCTACTGAAAGGTTGGCTAGGAGTTTCCGAATGCCACTGTCATGGCTGCCTCCATGAGAGACGATGTTGCAGATATACTATGACAGACTTGACACTATCAAGATGTGTTGAATTTCTCACATAGGCAGACCCATGGAAAGGTGTTCACTAGATTGGTGTTAAGTGGTTTTAGAAATATATTTGGTTCACCAGTTTGCCACATGGGGAGTTCCTGTTTAATATATCTAATGGAAAGAGGTTAAATATCTCAGTTATCTAGTTTATTTTGATGGATTGAATACCAGTGTGTTATACATTATATCAGCATAGGTACATGTTGGATACATTAGTTTTGTACCCTGCCTGAAAGAGGTGTTTTTTTCAATGAAATCTTATCTTTTCCAGGAAATCCTTTGAAAAAAATTCTACAGCTTTGCAATAGTTCTGGTACATCGCAGCAGTGCTTGAACTTGAAATGCATTTCATTGTGACATCATAAAATTGATGATGATGCAAAATCTATTGTCCTTGGAGATATCGATTGGTCTGACAAGCACTATCTCCTGTGGAACACAATTTTGGATGATAAATTTATGCATTTATGTTTCAAAATTTGAACATTCACAGCCAATTTAAATCAGTTCATGTGGTCACTCGGTTCAAGAGGAGAGTGGACACACCCACTGACCAGTGTCCAGTATGTCCGCAGAGAATCAAAGCAGGGCACAGGAAGCCAACGTTGATAGAAATGTTTCCAGTCTCACCATATTAGGTTCCAGAATTCTTCACCAGGATGCAGGTCCATTTCGCCAACAAAATTCATCAGGTGAAACACAGTTTTTTAATGATAAATGCATGAGAGATTTTCAAAAGTTCATGTGGTCAGTCTCAGTTCATGTGGTCGGTCAGTCTCAAGAGGAGAGTGGACACACCCAGTACCCAGTGTGTCCGCAGCAGAGGAGTCACAGCAGGACGGGGGGGAAGCAAACGTTGATACAAATGTTTCCAGTCAACATCATTCCAAAATCAGATGGTTGCTTGAATAGTTTGAATTTGAACTTTCATGACCAATTCAAATCGCCAGGAAAGTAAAATTGATACAAATGTTTCCAATTTGACCACAACAGGTTCCAAGAAGCCCCCTTGGATGTTGCAAGACCATTTCCTGTGGGGTATGTTTTCGTAAACCCTGGAATTTAATTTCGTCCATGTGTGGTCAAAATGAAGTCTGCATCATTAAAAATTCCAAACATGGATGTTTCAAATCTATTTCCATTGGGTTCTGTTTTTCTAAACCCTTGAATAAATTTTATCCATGTGTGGTCAAAATGAAGTTTGAATTGTTAAAATTTCAACATGGAAGATGCATGTTGATTTCCCAGTGGCTATTTTCTTAAACCAACTGCAGTCCACCAAAGTCGGAATCATTAAATATTCCTCCCTGGACCCAGAGACCATAAAATAAAGGGACTGGACTATGGAATATGTGTGTGCCTCGCTAGAACAAGATGGCGTCCGGGAAAAATTCAAACGTGACGATTTTGTTTCTCTTATAACTTATTTAATATTAAAATATTTTCTTGGTTACCAGGATGTATGAAATAAAGATATGATAAAGTTTCATTTGGTGTATTGTAAATATTACATGATGTTTCCAGTGTTGACTTTTTGCAATCACAGCAGGCCTTCAAGTCGGGTTAATTACACATCTGGCAGAGACACACATAGTTGATGATTAATCTACTGCCGAGTCCAGTCCCTTTATTTTATGGTCTCTGCTGGAACTGTACATGCATGTTCATCATTTAATGCAGACAATAATTTAGACTAAAATTTATTCTATGGAATTTTTATAATTACTGTACCTTCGTCCTTTTGATAATATATTTTTAATATTAAATACTAATAATAAAAGCATATTTATATTGCCCTGAATCCATGCTTAGCATGCTCTAAGCACTACACATATTATTACCCTGAAGGAACTGTACTTTCAGGCTGCTACTAAGCGCTCCGCGGGACCGGATAGGTCCGTACTTCCCGTGTTCAGGTACCCATTTAAACAGCTGGGTAGACTGAGTGCATTGTGGATGAAATACTTTCAGTTCCAAGTGTATTCAGGTTATCTAGACTTGCTGAATAAAGATCTAGTCTATTAAGTGCTCTTAATTATACACAGTCATGGAGCAGGACTGGCAATACTTATCACCTTGTATCAATTAGTTCAAAACCATTCTGGGTGGCCACAAAGTTTGCTTTACAACTGTCTGAAACTGGAAAGACCAAAGAACAGGAATATTTTCTGGATAACAACCTTTTTTGTATTTTCACATTAGAGAAGTTGTTGTCCAGAAAATCTTCCTGTTATTATGAGTGCCACTTCTAAATGCCCTTCAAAGACCTGGAAAGACTGAGTTTGTTCAAAATTGTTGCTGGATATTTATGGGTTAAAAGTACAATAAGAGGGGAACTGGTTCTATGTTGTCAAACTTTTATATCTTCCTCTCAAAGGTTTTGTGAAAGGACGGGTAAACATTTTACAAATTATGTAAAATATATAAAATATGTATCCAACTCCTTCTTTCATTTCAATCAACTTTGGAACTCTCCACAATATGAAGTCAATAATGGGAGCAAATGCTAAGTTTGAAACGTTGCTGATAGCAAAACAAAATTTTACTGCAACTAATCTAAATTCTCAATTGGTTGCATATGAAAACTGTTATATCAAAACAGGAAGCAGGAAGAAAACTATGATTTTCATGATAACAATTCTTTATTGAGCAAAGCACAACATTTTGGAATATATGTATACAAGCACTCCTTATCTGGTTGAATCAATTAAAAAAATTGTCACATCAAAACAGAGGTTCTGTAGGAAAACATAGTTATGGTTTGTTTAAAATCTGTTGAGAGAATGAACCACCACAGCCCCACTGCAAACAAAATTGAATACAGGTGTGGATTAGAAAATAGAGCATGAAAAAGAGATTGTGTTTAATGCATCACTCCTTCTAGTCCTGCCCCATGACTGTGTAAAAAATAAGAGCCCTTAATACAGTCTAGATCTTTATTCAGCAAGTCTAGATAAACTGAATAAAACTAGAATAGCGTTTGCGGGACACCGCAAAAGCAGAGCAGCTCCGAAACTTTGGGTCTCGCCTTTCCCTGTTCCGCCTTCTCCTCAGCATAAATAAAAAGGGAATTTCTTTTGACAATTTTTTTTTCATTATTCAAGTTATTCTAACAAGTTGAATCATCACTGGGGTCACTTTTTACAATTTTGTTCTTAAAACCTATTTCTGATTTCAAAATTGGATCAACAGATTAACACGGCCTTAACCAATATCTCATGACCTTGAACTTTGACCTTCAAGGTCACACCATCAATGAATTCTTTTCATTGTGTATAACAATCAGGCAATGACTCAAAGTGTTCATTGTTAGCATAAGGCATATTCACAATAGCACGCTTAATTTGTGAACTTGCTGTGACCTTGACCTTTGAAAGATTTTAGCAAAAACGTTTTCAAATTTTGGTCTTTCTCCAAAGTTGATATATACCAAGTAAGGGTCTGATAGCACAGAAGTTGTTGAAGTTATCGTGTTTACAAGGATTTTTGTAGTGATTTCAGAACTCATGACCTTGACCGTTGACCTTGAATGTGAACATGTCAAAATCATTCCTGAGATTTATAAGAAAGAAGCTACATATATGAGATGTTGATACCTTCATGGAAAAAAAATATTTTGTGATTTCAGAACTGGTGACCTTGACCCTATCTCGTGACCTTGACCTTTAAAATTCAAGGTCACACAATCAGTGATCACTTTTCATTGTGTATAACAATCATGTAATGATTCAAAGTGATAATAGTTGAAATAAGACATTTCGCAAAAGCATGTTTAAGTCTTGCCCTCGCTGTGACCTTGACCTTTGACGGACGTTAACGAAAACCTTATCAAATCTTGGCCTTTATCCATAGTTGATATACACAACATAAGAGCCTGATAGCACAAATATTTTTCAAGTTATCATGTTTACAAGGATTTCTTTAGCGATTTCAGAACTTGTGACCTTGACCTTTGACCTTGAATGTGAAGATGTCAAAATCATCCACCAGGTTTATAAGAAAGAATCTATGTATATGAGGTGTTAATACCTTCTTGGGAAAAGGTTATTTAGTAATTTCAGAACTGGTGACCTTGACCATATTTCGTGACCTTGACATTTTAAATTCAAGGTCACACAATCAGTGATCACATTTCATTGTGTATAACAATCATGTTATGATTAAAAGTGTTAATAGTTGAAATAAGACATTTTCGCAAAAGCATGCTTAAGTTGTGCCCTCGCTGTGACCTTGACCTTTGATGGATGTTAGCGACAACCTTTTCAAATCTTTGCCTTTCTCCATAGTTGATGTACACCAAATAAGAGCCTGATAGTACAAATATTTTTCAAGTTATCATGTTTACAAGGATTTTTTTAGCGATTTCAGAACTCGTGACCTTGACCTTTGACCTTAAAAATAAACATGTCAAAAAAATTCCCCAGGGGCATAAGTAAGAAGTTATGTGTATGAGTTCACAAAACCTTTTAGGAAAAAAGTTATAGCGAATACAAAACGCGCGTGCGGCGGCGGGGGCGGCGACGGAAAGTGATAGCAGCTCCGACTAAGTCGGAGCTGCTAAATATAATCAAAAGGATGAAGATGCAGTAATTATAAAAATTCCATAGACTAAACTCCTTCCTTCCTCTCATTCTATGTATCCACTGGGGATCTCAACAGACCAATTGAATACGGATGTGCATTAGAAACAAGTCTGATAGAACCCTCAGGTCCCTCCGTCTCATGCTACGTATCCACTGGAGATCACCGTATACCAACTGGATACAGGTGTGGAATCAACTGACCGCTCATTAGACTGGCTGAAGACCACACTAACAAGCTTGTTAGGCCAGGATTTTACCAGGATCCTGGGAATCTGACCAGGATGCAGGGATTTGTCCAGGTGGAGATACTTTGCTGCAGCTGATGTCCAAAGTTAACCTTCGGAGTCAAGGGAGGAGTTCATTAAATGCATCCACCTCCCACGGAGCATCACTTGATTGGGATGTGAAAAAAGTTCAGGGAACCATCATCTTTAAACTATTTGAAGACAATGCCATGATGCTGATGACTGTCCCACGACGTCCAATGAGAAACTTCTGGTTGATGAAGAAGTTCATAAAATGTACCTATCTCCATGGTGCTTCACTTGGTCTGGATGAACTTGAAAAGAGTGCAGGGAACCATCATCTTTAAACTATTTGAAGACATTGCCATGATGCTGATGACTGTCCTAAGACGTCCGATGATAACCTTCTGGTTGATCGAGAAGTTTATATAATGTACCTATCTCCATGGGGCATCGCTTGGTGTAACAAAAGTGCAACAAAAACTCTCACCCTTGAACTATTTGAAGACAATGTCGTGATGTAGCTGACTAAAATGTCCCCTGGTGTTTGTTTCCGGTTGTTATCACTTGTACATCACAGTCTTTTGTAAACGTTATGTATAATTTTGCTCAGCAAATATTTTCACTGAACCATTCAGACTTGAAGTGGGTATGGGAGGAATCTGAATTCAACTAATTTCTTCTCCCTGACTCCCTGTCTCATTTCAGTATCATTTTGGCTTTTCCAGGAAAGGTTAATTTTTGTTGGTCGACAAGTAAAATGAACATAAATCTACCTTATTACAGATGTTCTTCTTCAATTCATATAAATCGGTACATCTCTCACCTGATCTAAGTTCACAAAACCAATCATACATACTTATTTGCAAATAAAGAGAACCAGGGTGCTTATTTTCTGCTGATCTTTTCAGGAATTATATATAATTCCCCAGTCAAACATATTCTAAAGACAGTACATTTCCAGCAGCGCTCCAGTTCATGAAGAACAATCATCACATTTACTTACTTCTAAATAAAGAGGACCCAGTTATACTTATTTTCTTACCAATATTGTTCAGAGTAAATCAAAACCCAGTTATTTATATACTCCATCTAACAAACATAAAAATCCATTCAAAGACTAAAATGGCTGACAGAGTTGAACTTATGTGAACTCCAACACTAAAGAGTTCCCAATTTTCATCCAATGAGATCTCTCGGTTGATTAGCCTCTTATAATGGTGGTCATGGCCCAATGAAGCATGATTGAAGGGTATTTAAAGAGGGATTATCTCGCTGGTATTTCACTAATTGTGCTGAATGTTCCAGTTTTCAAGGTTATGGATAGTATTCAAGAGTTCACATTCGTGAAATTGCCATTATATATGGAGATTTATCAAATATGCTAGAGGTTATATAGGAATGTACACACACATGCTTATAGCTTGATATAAGTATTACACATGCTTAAAAGATTATGTCTGAATGTGTTTTTGTGACCAATGCAGATTTGTTAAACTTGCTGGAGATTTACATAAGAATTTCACTTGCACACTTAGCTCAACTTTAGTAATTAATGCATTAATTTACACTAATTTTTATTGAATGTTCTGACCGTAATTTCTCTTATGAAAGTCTGCATGGGTACTTTACATTATAGTCATGTTTTGCATGTTTTAAGAGTCAAGGGAAATCACAACAGCTTCTTTATTTTCATAAGCTTGATAATGGTATTATAAAGGAATAGTCTTACACGTAGACTGTGAAAAAATAATTGAAAAAAATATTGAAAAGGAGCCTCTGTTATAAAATGGTGATACTTTTGGAGTCCCCATTCAAAGGGGGGGGGGGGGGGGACCAGACTCCTTGCATATGTCAACAAATGTCAACCAATTAGAAATTAGAAAATTGCCAGTTACATATACAACACTCACGCAGTGTGCATTACTCAACAAAATGTCCGTCAACAGCTAGTTTGGCAACCCACTCAGACCAATTTGCTTCTGTTGAAAGAGATTTAATTCTTGGTTGACAGAGTCCTGTAATGCTGGAAATGAAATATTGAAAACATTTTCTAAATATGTGTGAAATTTACAGCTTTTCTCCTCCCTAACAAGCTGGAGCAGCGATAAGGGGAGACAACTGCTGTCAGTTTTAACGTGGTGAAAGACAGGAACCACTACAAGAGGAAATATAATGATGACAAATTGAAAATGTGAGAAAGCGTCAAAGCAGTGTGCAATTAGAGAGAGTTTTTAAAAAAATTTGAATTCTTCGAAGGTTTTGTATGATGATTAGTGATTCGAGCATTTGAAAAAAAATTCCATTTACAGAAAATATGAAGTAGTGACAATTGAAAAGGAAACAGACATTGTTGAAAGGATTTGATATACAGATTGAAGAGTTTTATCATCGTCAAAATATGATGGACATTTGCAAATTGAAGTTCTGATCAGTGGATGGACAATTGAAGAGAAATTGATTAAAACAGTATTTCCAAATGACATATAACATACAACAGATTATGAAAACACATTGCAATTCTGGACAAATTGAGGATGAATCCCACTTTTTGCTGTCATGCCCTCTCTATGAAAATGTAAGAAATGTTATGTTTTATCATCTACAATGTAACAATCCAGGAAAAATGTTGATTTGCGCTCTATGTTGAACCCTTGTCCCCATTCATCAAAAGTAATTGTTTGGTCTTAGATCATCTTCAAACCCCATTTCTTAAATGTAAAAATATGTTCTACATTCCTACTCAATGATTTGTATGTTCTTCATTGCAGACCGTATTCTTTTTAATGAATGTATATATGTGTATACTTATGAAACTTGCTATTGTGCATTATTAGACATAGTTGTACTCGGCCCCATGAGAGTGTTCGTGCAATAAAATTCTATTCTATTCTATTCTTTTCAATGGAAAAAGGATTAGCAAACAGGCCTATATAAATGATTCTCCCTAAGAGAAGAGAAATTCAATCCATACACAACCAAAGTAGACTAACATTTAGTCTCAGAAATAAAATTTTTTTATCAACAGCCATATTTTACAAACAATTCAAATAGTTATACAAAATTGAGCCCTAAAGATGCCTGGATTTCTGAGTAATCTAGACTTGCTATAATTTTCTAGATTTGGCTGAGCGTTAGTTAAATAAAGAAGGAATATCACTTTCATCACAGATACAGAAATACTGCACTTCCGCAGCGAAATCAGCTTGATAAACATTGGTACACCTGAATATACTTTTGTCTGAGACAAGCAAAGAGATTCAATTGTTTCAAGATTGTCAGGTCCCCTGGGCGATTGACCCTCTCATTTTCCACGGGAAGTATGGCTTTTTAAATAAAGGAATGTGTGTTCATATGTCACGGAGTGGAGAGCCCTTGGCCCACTCTGAGTAGGAACACTTGGAATATAACGAATCCTCTCTGTTCTTGTAGAAGACTAACATTTTTGTCTCCAAAATGAAAATTTTAAAAGCAAATATTGAAAATTATAATAAAAAATTAACTCTGCTTAGTTTAAACTAAGTAATATAAACTTGCTTTATCATATCTTGTAGAAGACTAACATTTCTGTCTCCAAAAGGAAAATTTTAAAAGCAAATATTGAAAATTATAATAATGAATTAACTCTGCTTAGTATAAACTAAGTAATATAAACTTGCTTTATCATATCTTGTAGATCCAACATTTTTGTCTCCGAAATAAAAAATTTCAAAGCAAATATTGAAAATTATAATAAAGAATTAACTCTGCTTAGTTTAAACTAAGTAATATAAACTTGCTTTATTATATCTTGTAGAAGACCAACAATTTTGTCTCCAAAATGAAAATTTCAAAAGCAAATATTGAAAATTATAATAAAGAATTAACTCTGCTTAGTTTAAACAAAGTAATATAAACTTCCTTTATTATATCTTGTAGAAGACTAATATTTTTGTCTCCAAAAGGAAAATTTTAAAAGCAAATATTGAAAATTATAATAATGAATTAACTCTGCTTAGTATAAACTAAGTAATATAAACTTGCTTTATTATATCTTGTAGAAGACTAACATTTTTGTCTCCAAAATGAAAATTTTAAAAGCAAATATTGAAAATTATAACAAACAAAGAAATCTTCTTAGTCTTAAACTACTGGTAAGTAAAATAAACTTGCTTTATTTTAATTGACTTGCTTGGCTCAAATAATGTTTAGAGTCCCTTGTATTAAAATTGACTGTTTGACAAATTGGTAACTACATTTTTTAAAAAGAACTCTGTCCCCTCTTTCTCTGTCTGACGTAGGTATAATAATTAAAGTATTTTATTTTATAAACTAATATCTAATAAATTTTCTCCAAAAGAAAAAATCCAAAAAAATCAGATAGTCCATTCAAATCCTTGTTACAAAATCCACATATGAGATTTTACAAACATAGTAATAATCATCGACTGAAATGAATAATACCGGTACACCAAATAAATTAAGCGTACGTATCCACACAAAAAAAACAAAAAAATCTCCAAAAAAATCTCATTTTATAAACTGAGAAACTGTTATGTTTTAGTATGTCTTCATGAAACACAAGATCTGACAGAAACCATACATATGACAGAGAGGTCAAATAGATCCAATCCAATCTGTTTAGCTGTACATTGGAACTATATCTCACCAACAAGACTGGCACTCCATTCTAAGATAAAAGTCTATTCTATGATAAAATCTCAGACTCGGCCTGCCACCCACATGTACAATACACATCAGAGAGAGGTAGATGACAACTGGATGTTTTATATGTACCATGTTATGTGGATAATTCCACTCTTAAGACGGAATGTCCGTTCTATGATTCAATCAGGAGGGCTTAGGCTGCATAAAAAATATAAAGTTTCTTGAGCAAAAAAGTCCTACCAACTTATCACTTTGGACCTTTTTGTCTTTTTGTTGTAATAAGAAGACTAGGGATTTTTTAAAATCAGAAATACAGAGAGTGTTTAAACAGAAGCACAGACATATTTTTTGTGGAGAAAAGGATGATTGGGTTAAGCACTAAATATATAATAAAACTTTCTCTTAAAATTACAATTTCATGTATTAATAGAATCGATGCCAAATGACCGAGAAACACGTATTTCAAACATTTATCCTTATATCTGTCCCTACAAATCAGACACCTGTCGTACACATCTAGCAGATACCTGCAAACAGACACTTCAAACAGAGGCTGATTACAGGTAAAGGTTCGTTTGGTACAAGCACCTGTTCGAACTTACAGATCGAGAAAACTGAATGTATCAAAAATCAATTTGAGGCAGTTTACAAACCACGGGTACCGAACCATTTTCAATTATATTTGAATATCTCGTCCCTTTACATTTTGAATTCATTCGTGCCAGATCATTCTGAGTGGCCACGTTATAGGAAACACAACTCAATACAAAGGAATAATTCTGTACTGGATATTGGCTAGACAGGATGTGGGTTATCCCTAAATTATTCAATGTTCCGATACATATTTTGGGAGAAAATGGCTAACGTCATTATTAAAGATGATTTCATTCTTTATTTTGAATGCAGAAAATCTTTAATACATCAGAACAAAAGATCGACTGCCTGTCGATTTCTAACCTGGCTGTCTCATCAAACAGGGGCAGATAACTCTCGTTGGTTCAAGAAGTAAGCAAGCACCTGTCTTAATACTGACAGACACACAGACAGACACACAGTTGATGAGAGATTCACTCTTTGATGTCCGTTTACCTATCTTGGACTGCCCTTTGACCTATATGAGATGACCTTTGGTCTATGCTACCTCATTTATCATCAGCTTGGTTGATTCTTTTCGGAATCCTCCTCTTAACGAATATTTATGGGATAAATCATTTTTCAGAAAATGCCAAAACATCACTCAAGACAGTAGATATTTGTGGTAGATTTTACTATATAAGTAGATTTGATAGTAGATCTGTGGTGGCATGTTTTCCACAGCTCAGCTAACTTCTATCAGTGAAGTTCAGCAGCAATGAGCATGGCCCTTAGGATGGGTGGGTCACCCCCTTCGAAACTGGATAACCTGACAGTTAGTGATTCCCTGCCCCACACTTAGGCTCAAGTAGAAAGACTTATGGTGTCAACTTAGGCAACTGACTTTAACATTCAAAATGTCCCTCTGTTCACCAAGTTGATTACCGTATTCTCCCGGGTATAAGACCATACTCGAGCCTTAGACCATCCCCACTTTTCAGGGGTTGTACTGGTTGGGGTTATTCTCAGGTTATAGCCCACCCCCAACTTTGCCAGATGTTCCATGGTCATACATTACATAAATCTATAATATGATTGCAAGTTAAGTGTCAAAAACCTATAAAAAAAACCTATTCTGACTGTCTGACACTCTCCATATGAATTGGAATGAATTGGGGCCTCTCCTGTCTAAAAGCCCACCCCCTTGTTTTCAAGATGTTTGTTTGTTTGTTTGCCTCGCCCCCTGGTCTTATAGCCGAGAGACTACGGTAAGTGGGTATCTGGTGAAGGTGGTGTTAGAGCGCTGTAATTAGCAGCTCGGGTGAGATCAGTTTAATGATACAGCTAGTTCATATAAATGTGCCATAAAAAAATATTAATATTTTCATTTTTATCAAATATCCTCACAATATTTCTATGAAAGTTTTCTTTTAAAAACAGACACAGTAGAATCTTACATCTACTTCGCCTTCTTCACACTTGATGATCCAGGGGTGAAATATTCAAATTATTTATTTATCCAATTCAAATTATTTCAATAAATTACTGTGTGAAATCTTCAAATTATTTATTTATCCAATTCAAATGATTTCAATAAAGTACTGTGTGAAATCTTAAAATTATTTATTTATCCAATTCAAATGATTTCAATAAAGTACTGTGTGAAATCTTAAAATTATTTATTTATCCAATTCAAATGATTTCAATAAAGTACTGTGTGAAATCTTAAAATTATTTATTTATCCAATTCAAATGATTTCAATAAAGTACTGTGTGAAATCTTAAAATTATTTATTTATCCAATTCAAATGATTTCAATAAAGTACTGTGTGAAATCTTCAAATTATTTATTTATCCAATTCAAATGATTCAATAAAGTACTGTGTGAAATCTTAAAATTACTTATTTATCCAATTCAAATGATTTCAATAAAGTACCGTGATCAATGATGTGAATAAGTCTGCTTTTTTTAAACATTCCCAATGCCAGTAGCTGGTAAAAGTTTCTTTCTGAGAGAATTCAACTGTTCTAGATCACCATGGTTGGAGTTTCACAATGAAATTATTTCATCAAATTACTTGTAACAATAATATATATAACATTTTTCAAGAATTTTCAAGAGACAGAGACAGAGACAGACCACCATGTTCATACCGGATGATATGAGACTTATCCCGCAACAAATCTTCAACCTGTTCTACAGTTCCGCTTGCTGATACCCATCGCCATGGCGACAGCAGCCTGCCAATCAAATCTTTCAGATGTGAAGCCTTTTTATCAACCTGCCTTTTTATTTTTTTAGGCTTGGAATTTGCCCAAGCTAGAAAGATTTATGACCTTTTCTTTTGAAAGAAAAACATTTTTGATTAAATTGTCAAGATTTACGTAAATTATTTGAAGTTTTCTGAAGTCAAATTATATATTTTCACTTTTGTCCAACATCATAAAACTGAAGAACGTATAATTCCTAAATCTTGTAATTTAGAGTTTTGTGTTTTCAAAATTTCGGATTCAGTAAGTTTCGTAATATTATTGAAGGTTAGCAATTCTGAAACTTATCATTTATAATTTGATTTAAGATGAAGGGAAGTTTAAATTCAAATCAGTCAGTGTTTTTAATATACCGTATGTAATGTTATTTGATTGCATGTTCATAAAAGCACAACCAATCCCGGATTTACCTTCCTGTTGGCAAATATTTGTATCTTGAAAGTCATGAAGTCTCTTATGAACCGGCTAGCATCTAACATGTACCATTATACCATTTCAACAAAAACAATATGATTAAGTCAAAGGAAAAGGGAAAGTTCTATCACCGATCTAGCAGCAGCATCCGCCTTCTTGGTTTCTTGACATATGAAACATTGAAAAAAACTCGATATATTTAACCTAATTTTAATTTATTAATCAATGAAACATTTACGCTGATAGAATATTCACATAGTAACACGTACATAACGTAAACGTATCAGAAAACTAACAAACAATATGCTGTTAGGCCGTATTGCATGGCTTCAGTTCTCAATGAATGTTTTTTAACCAATTTGTGGTTGTCTTTATCAAGTTGTGAAATATTAACACTTCAAAATATTACCTCAATTAGTATCTTTCAATTTGACTGTGTTTTAATCAAGTATTTATAACATATATGTGTAAACTGGAATATCCTCTCGAATTTTGTTTCCACAAAAAATATACCCCGATAGAACCCTCCTTTTAATGTCTTGTATCAAATTAACATTAACAAATATCAAAATGAAATTAAGATTTTCAGAAAAACACTATTGTAATTATGTTGTCAAATTAGCTGCATATATATACCCAAGAAAAATTTATTTTGATCAAGTAAATATTTCTAATAAAGCGTGGCAGAAAAACGTAATTTGTCATTATTCATTCCAACATGGTAGAACTAGATTGAATTCATGAATACAAATGCTCAACAAAAAAGATGTAACTTTTGAACACGATCACATCTTCATAGTCAGCAAAAAAACTAACTACATTATAACAAAAAATGATATGAAATATAAATCATCAAATGTCAGAATACTGACGATCTCTTCGTTCAACCAATTTCAAACTTTGAATACGATTTCATCGTGCAAGATATCTTATAGGAACATTTGGGGTCGATTTCACCAACATGACTCAATCTCACGATCTTGACTCAGTGGACCGTGAGCATGATTTACGACATATAAGTATATTTGATAAATCCCAAAAAACATTTATCATGGAAGCAAGTTTGATAAATCACCTACAACTGTTTAGCTTGTATGTTTGTTGATATCATTTGTAGCACTGTCTCATGCTCTGAAAGTTACATAAATATTCTCCAATCTGAAAAATATCTTGGCTAGGATTGAGTTACGTCTAAGAACTTGTACGAAGTTTTTCAGGAAAAGTTTACATGTTAACATTTTGATTGGCAAAAACAGTTGTGTATAGTAAGAGATCTGAGTATTTTGAAAAAAAAACAAATTTTGACATGTATAGATAGCGTAACCCAATATTAAGTAAGTAAATTATTACAAATTTTAATTTGTAATTTTCGGAAGTAGAGGTGAGTTGGGGTTTAACGCCGCTTTCAAGAATACTTCACTTATGTCGCGGCTGCTAGTATTATGGCAGGGAGAAAGCCCGCAACGCCATGTGGCTATGCATTGCGGTGAAACCTGCGAGAATCGGCTGGAACTAGAGATAGGATAGGCAAGAAGGACAGTCCACGTCAATAACTTCATGGTTATTTGTTTAATAATATCACAAGTGCACTGATGGCAAAATATGACATAACTTATGTTTTATCTTGAGTAACAAAAATCAATATCATACATAGTAAGTATAAACATCTTGCAGTTATGTCTGCATTAAATTAACAATATTAATGTTGAGACGGGGTCATCGCAGGAAGTCGACAGTTAGAATATCTGTAATGGCATATTGTTAATGTGGCAGACATTGATATTTTTTGTTTTCTTAACACAGGATTAATTTTACAGTTAAATGTAAAAGTTTGATCGACTACCAAACTATAACGAAATGTAAAACTTAGTATTATGTTTATTTCAGAACAGAGGTGCATGATGAATTAAGTCATTCACCAAGCATTCATCAATTCATGTGAAGGGCAGGGAATCCCTGTTTAAACTCTCAGGTAATCAAACAACGAAATGGGTCACCCATCCATTAAGTGAGCCGCTACTACTGTTGCTGAACTTTGATTTTAGCCGTCTACTGAGCTGACTATGTGCCAAGAAAGCATCCAACTTCCAAACGCAAGGCATAACTCTTGCCAGTCTGCATTACTGGCTGATTTAAGCCTTGCGGTATTTCCCTCGCTTTGTTGTGCCTAGATAGTGAATCACTGCACCAGAAATGCATAGTGGGCCTGGATTTCTAAGCACAGATTTCTTAAGGAAATACTGCAAGGCCTAAATCAGCCAGTAATGGAGACTGGCAAGAGTTATGCCTTGCATTGGGAAGTTGGAAAGCATCAGACTGCAAGTGGTTTGTTATCAATTAAATTAATGCATCCACAAACAAAATAAAATAATTATAAAAGCAGACACTATCAGCAGTGTACAATGTGGTCTGCCCAGGATACAGATCTAATCTGTTCAGAGGGTAATGATTCAATTAACAGTGCAAACACTAAGGCAAAGATCTTAATAAATCAAGATAAAACATTTGGAGTATAACTGAGGCTTTGTAAAGACGTAGTAAGCATTGATGTATCTGTCACATAAGTTTGCTATCCAACCCTGCCCCTGAAAACAAATATTTTATGATAATGACTTTGAAAATGCCACCTATCTTTTATATATAGCTAAGCGTTTGTGTTGGCAAAGATTTAGCAATTACCAAAAATAATAATTGACTTGAGCATATGTAATCCTGCAGAACAATTAATTTATTAGTCCCTGAACTTCACAATGCACTTTGCTACGCTAGCACTGAATAGTTGAAGAAATGCAGCAAGGATTTGCCTTTGATGGAAACTGGCACGAGTTATGACTTGCGAGGGAAGGTCTGATTAAAATCGACTTTGTTCCAAGGAATAAAATTTGCAAAATGATTCATCTGCCGAGATATAAACAGGTTCTGTAGATTCCTCGCCACCCCGTATAGGCGCGTGTTCCGTACCAGTTTAGCGCAGACAAAGCCCAGTCAAATAGCTGACCAATCACATCATAGCTTTTAAATAGTCGCCGTTTTGAAAGCAATCTGAACAGGATAACTGTTTGAAGTTATCTGCCCTTAGTTTCTCGCACCGAAAGCTTTTGATGGAGGTCTTGTGATTGGTTAACTAACATTGCGTCAGAACATGCACGCATACGGGTTGTTATCAGACGGTTTTGCGAGGAAACCTCCGAACGATTTGAGTTCGTATCCTGGTAGATGCACTATTTTGCAATTTTTGTTCTTTGTTCTAATCAGACTGGTATATGTATATATTGCTTATTTATGGCCCCTGCTTGTCTAGGTTCTGTCCAAAACTCAACAACCTCAACCTGTATTTATAATGAAATCAGTTCTATCTTTCTCTCACACAGTTTGCTATCAAAGTCCACCCAAGGCAAAATCCAATCTTTATTTTGCAGTGACCTTAAAACATCTGTAGAATACATCACAGAGGTTGAAATAAGGATCTAATGTTGTAGGATGGGCAATATGCATGATGATTCACGATTGGATTATGCCAATTTTTTCACAAAATATAATCCTACAAAATATCGTATCAGTATAGTAAAATAAATCATAAGACACAGTATTACTCACTCATTGTTTTATAATAAATGTACAATGTTACTACACATTGTGTAATACATTTTGATGGATGTGGCGTCATAATCATAAGATTTGACATCAGAATGGTAATGGAAATAACACAGAAATTGAATTTCTTAAATTTCTTTTACTTTAAAGTAAATTTGTTTAACAGCTATACTCTGAGTGTGTAGGACACTAACATAGTCTAACAGTTAGATTCTGAAAAAAATATTAAAAACGAGACTCTCCATTTCTCCTTTTTATATTTGATGAAATGGGGATATTTTCAGAACAAATACTTTTTTCAGAGTCTGAGTGTAAGACTAGACACTAACAATGAGTGTGAAAGTCCGTAGAACTTTGTTGAAAATCATTCACAAACCCCGGAATTTTTTTAAATTAATGAAAATTTTGAGACGACCCCTCGAATTTCTCGGAATGAATCATGAAGATATCAAGAGGCCCTCCGAGAAATGTGTGAACCTCCACGTTTATCTGCCTACCAGAGTTTCCACGACTGGTAGCCTAAACAGGAACTTATCTAAGAGTTGCATAATCTACTGATAGAGCACTCTATACAAACCACGTGAAATGAGCGAAACAGTTCCATTTTATTGTGCATCCTGCCGAGAGAGGCAATTCATGTTCAGCTCAAAGATAAACTCGCTGTTTGTCTTTGTTTGCACAGAAGAAAGATATCACATATGATAGGATATATTTCTGAAATATTGTCAATTCTACAGCAAAAGAATTAACTTATTCTGAGTCATTCCAGAAATTGATAATGGAAAAGTTAAGCTCCCTGTTTTTCCCAGAGTGTTCCTGTTTGCACAGATGAAAGATATTACATATGATAGGATATATTTCCGAAATATTGTCAATTCTACAGCATAAGAATTAATTAACTTATTCTAAGTCATTCTACAAATTGATGAATGATGGGGATGATAATTAATTTTATTACCTACGGGGGCAATCATATCGGGGTTCATATTTTTCATACGATGCCCTAGGGCAACATATCACTTTGTCATGGTGATGTGACGCCATAAACAATGCTATGACGTCACGTTTCGTCTATGACGTTGCGTTTTAAATGCGCGACGGCGGGTCGCCAGCCTATGGTTGAAAGTGGATTTTAGCGTGTTTTCATTAATTTCATGACTTCGGTAATAAACAGAATATTATATTCGTGTCTTTGCCATACTATGTTTACGACACTCGTGCCTGAATATCGGTATATCCCTCGCTCTCGCTCGGGAAATACTAATATTCAGGCACTCGTGTCGTAAACATAGTATGACATAGACACTCATATAATATCCTCTATATAATACTCAAATCATTGAATATTTGACACCATTTTTTTCAAATATAAAGTACATTTTATTTATGATAACAATAAGCAGAATCATTCACATGTCACTAAAACCTGAAAAGAGGTTATAAGATCATTTTGCTATATCATATACTCAAAGAGAGTTGAGAATAACCACAGGAGCAATGTCAGTCCAATACCCGGGGATTAAGGAATGTGCACTTCGATATGCTCTGTTGTGTGGAGTAAAAAAATATGTGCTGTATTATCTCATTATCATATGTTCTCTTTAACCCTGAGAATCTTCGTTATTTTTGCTATTTGACAATAAATAAATTTCTTCCATTTTTCAATTGTCTTTTAACCCTTAAACTTCCAGGATGAAATAGTGAATTCATGGGTCCCAACAGACGAGGGCCAGACACTACAACATTAGGGTTAAAACAGACTCTTTCACCGACCCAGACAGAATCAATGAGCATCCTATTCCTTTCTGACAAAGAGTTGTCTGTATTCACAACTCTTTAGCTGTATGCTGTAAAACTCGAACATGTGATTATATTTTATGATCATATAGTACGATTACTTTGTATATTCTTTGTCGATTATGTCTGACTCACGGACATGCGTCAATAACAGAAAAAATCAGTCTCATAAAGATTATAATTACCGGTAAATGTATATTATATAGATATATAACAGCAATCAAACTTGCATGACTTTGGTAGGCCAGTTTGTCATCCAGGATCTTATATAATTAGGGCACGCAGTTATGTTTGGGTGCAATGTTACACTGAATTCAGCGTAGTATCACCCATGGTTTGCTAGTTACAGCCAATGCTGGCAGGTTTCACCGCAATGCATAGCCACATGATGTTGCGGACTTTCTGCCTGCCGTAATACTAGTAGCCGCGATATACCGGTAAGTGAAATATACTCTTGAAAGCAGCGTTAAACCCCAACTCACCTCACAATACCTCACCTATAATTATATACAGTCAAACCGCGAAAGTCCGGCCACCAATAATACGAATCTTGCGGTGTCCGAACGGTAGCAAGCTGTAACCAAACTAATCTCTATATAAACTCATTAAATGTTGATTCATTAATCCGTTGAATCTGTTTCCGAATCCGAACGCCAATTATCCGTAACGGATTAGTTAATAACAACTATTTCTGCTTCATTAATCCGGTGACAAGCGATCATCACACTGATTGGATAGGTAAACTTCAATGACAGTGGATTGACACGGGAGTTGAGCGTGTCAGTAGTTTGTGATTTTAATAGATTGTAATGTTTTACATTGTGTGTCAGTACTTTGTGATTGTAATATATTGAATTTCTCATTTTGTGCGATAGTTATAAATATCCAGCGTGTCAAATTCATTTAATATTTTAAATACGTTCTCGTCTGTCTGTAGATTCAAAGGTTATCAACTCCATCTTGTTTAATTCATTTCAGTAGTCCGAACATTTCACTATCCGAACGTTTTTGATGAAAAACTGAAGCGTTCGGATTATCGAGGCCTGACTGTATAGGCCTGGGAAATTTAACGAGTATATCGGTTTAGGCCACCACCCGATACAGATTGTGCAATACAATTATTGCAGCATTTTTTTTGTGCATTATATCACACCAAACGATTAGTGAAAACACACCAAACGAAAAATGAAATATATGCATACGGATATATCATAAGTATATCTTGTTCAAAGGTAAAATTGCAGGTTTTGGATGTTTGGTTTTGTTTGGCTGTATTACAAGTGAAAGTTACTGTTTTGGAATCTACTGTATCAATCTTTTTAAAAATCTTTTTGAGAAATGTTCTGTATTTTGAAAGTTCTGCAAGTTCTGCAAGTTCGGCTTTATCTGCTGGATTGTGCTGAAAGAGAGCATAAATTCCGAAACTCCAGAAATCTTGTTTTCTGACCTCTGTTAGTCTTCTGTTCATTCTTGTTAAAAAAGATAGAGTAAATCATAATTCAGCCATTATCATAGACACAACATTTATCTATTTGATGATTGAAGGCACGACCAATCTTTGATGATACTCTCTTTGTGTACATGTTGTAAACATACAGATGTCACAACGCAAGTCAAAGATACACTGGAGTGATTTTCTTTACCTTTGCCCGAAATAATTATATAATTTTCTCTCATCAAAATGTATTCACTTTCAGTAACAGTTGGAAAAAGACGTTTTGAATTCAGCTTTAATGTCTTTAATTGTTAAGGTATATTTAATGTCTCTTCTACATGTTGTTATTGTCAGTACTTACAACCCTTTCAACTTATTGATCTGAAAAACATACATATCAGCATATACAGCCGTTCTGAAAATTAGAAACAATTAAATGTTTGTCTTTTAGTATGCCAAATTTTAAATCAATATTTTTTTCTATTTTTTTTTAACTTGTTATTTGAGCTTGAGGTTTTAAAAAAAACTTGTTTGACATCCCAAATACACTTATACCCAACATAAGCAGTGTTATATGTTTTATGTGTGCACATGGGCAAGTATCACTTTTGCAAAGCAACATTTGTTTCAGTGTGAGTTCTCATATTTTGTCATCTGTGACGTCATACATCAATTGTTTGTGACATCACTGAAGAAAATCACCGAAATAGAAGCAGGCTGTGTTCTGGCAATTTCTATGACATTATAATGGAAAATTTAAACAGTATGCTATGTGAATTGTACAAAACTTCTAAAAATATACACTCTCCTCCAGTAATACAAAATTCATACTCGTTTTGTATGCTTCTATAATTCATACCGGTTAAGCCAATAATCTATATGTATTGGTTTGGATCATCGTTTGCATTTTTAAGCAGATTCACCATTGGTTCCTGAGATCAAGGCAACATTCAAAGGCTTCATGGCATTGATAAACCAAAGTGGGGTTGCAGGCTTTCCCTAGAATATCTATACAGTCAGACCCTCTTTATCCACACTATTTGGTTACGCTTGAAAATCGGTTGGAACCTCCGTTGTGCAGTTAAGTGAATCATCAATGTATAGAAATGCATAGAGAAGATTTGAAATACTGCGTGAGGTTGACTGAGTTTTTCGGATACACGGGTCCAGGTAAACGAGGTCCGACTGGATATATATTCTTTACTCCTCTAAAGGAGAGTTACCAACAACAGCATAATATGAATGTTCATTTACATTTAATATTAAAAGTTGGATTAAAATGTTAATTGGATGGAGATTGTTGATAGAGTTGAGTTTGCATAGTTAATTGTAATACATTTATACGCAATTTTACCTTGAATGTTCCAATAAAGACCACAAATACTTGGTTCTGAGACCATGTCACAGAACCACTTGAAAAGGTACAACATATATTTGCAATGTAAGTGCACAAACAGACGAGTTTAACATCGCTATTATAAACTTGATCATGTTGCCTTACTTCTGTAAACAAAGCAAACATTGACAAATCGTGAAATAGATGACGTCCATTATAGTTGACATTCATTGACAAAAGGTGAGATGTATCTGTTTCAACGTAGGTTTGTCAGATTGTTAGCTTCTCCCGCCCCCATCAGAACGTGTCAGAAGGGTTTGTTTGCCAGGTAATGGAGACTATATACAGTGTATGCAATAACTCAGCTTCTTCCCTCCCTGATTCTTTGGCTTGTAACTTTTTGAGCTTTTGTTTGATATTGACAAAAATTTTAAAAATCCATTTTTCAGACTGGCTACTTTTTAAACTTACATCGCACATGGTTATTATTATATATAATTCATCTTACCCATAATGATTTTGTTAATTTTTTCCCTTATAAATTCTTCTTCGTGTCATGAGTTCAGATCTTGTATTGTCCTTCGACAATCTCAATAAGACGGGAAATGTCGCCAAAGATGTAAACCAGTTTAATTGTAGAATTCTTTGTCTTTAAAAGGCGAGATTGAATTATATAACCACACTTGTGTCATGTAATGTCTAAAGCCAGGAGGGAAAAAAACAACTTTGGTCAATAAATTAATTTCAATTATGAAAGTAATTAAGTTTTCAGGTAAACAATCAGGCATAAGTGAAATAAAAATATAAAATTTGTTTTACTTTTTATTTAAGCTTGTTTGTAAATTCAGTAACATGTTTATTAAGAGGGAGTCAGAGTAAAGTTGTTTTTTCTTCTAAAATTTTGTCAAAATCATGGTAGGTAGTTTTTTGCCATAGTACACCTTTTGAAAAGGTACAACACGTATTTGCATTGTCAGCACAAACGGTTGAGTCTAAAATGACAGTCTAAATATAGACTTGATTATGTTTCCTTGCTTCTGTAAACAAAGCGAACGTTGACAAATCGTGAAATAGATGACGTCCATTATCGTTGCTTTTCGTTGACAAAAGGTGAGATGTATCGGTTTCAACGTAGGTTTGTCAGATTGTTAGCTTCTGCCGCCCCCATCAGGCGTGTCAGAAGGGTTTGATTGTAAAGTAATGTCCACTGTTGTAGTGTACAATGGATATTTATTTTCATAAGGAATTGTGGATTGTGACTTCAATTGAATGTACCAAGAAACAACTATTGAAAAGAGATTTTAAAACCTGAATAGAATAAACTTTGAGTTAGAATGTAATACTCTCAATTGTTGATGTCATACAGGTTGCGCAAAAGTATTTTACAAACTTTATATACTTGTATTATTGGCCTCAGGGCCACCTATACGAATAAAATCTGTCTGTCTGTCTGTCTGTCTGTCAATTAAAAGTCTACATGGACTACGTCCAATTAGACAGAAAGTTTTTTTAATTCATACTCTATGCCCCTCCAAAATTTTATGTCAAAATCTTCAGTTTGAAAAATAAAAGAGACTATATGCATTGTTATGAAAATTACTGTATGTGCCTTGTACATTGAAAAATAAGTATTCAAAAATCGCGACTTGTGATTCCAGACAAATTTTTTCTTATTTTTTATATGAAGTATATTGCAACTTTTAACAATATATAAACAAATCAACAGAATATACATGTGTCACAAAATTATTCAACATGTTTTCAGATTATGGAATGAAATTTGAAAGTTGGTGCATCTGTTTAAAACATCCTCTTTTAAATCACCAGTAGGAAAGAAATCATTTTCAACTTTTTTTATTATTATAATAATTTTTTATCAAATCTTAATCAACAGCGTCTAAAGTAATGGATCACCCATTTTTCTTACTCTATTAGTATCATTTTCATAAACTTCACCATTATTAAAAACTTTATTATTTATTTTGGGATGTACAAACATCACTATATATCTAAACCCTTTTCTCTCCCTAACTTCGTGAGGTTATTTTCAAGATGTAAAAATTTCGTCAACATCAACCTAAAGCCGCTTTCACCCAGAACTCACAATACTTCTCTTTAAAAGCATTGTGAGTATGAAATTGTATTTCTGACATAAGCCTATAAAGACGTACTTAACACACCCATTGTACTACATTATGTATTCGGGTATGTTATTTCGATCATGATCCCGAGAAGCTGTCAAAACAAAATTCATTCTGATCGTTTAGTAACACGGTAGAGTTTGTTTGTTTGAAAATTTTGCGACACACACTTCATTCAGAAGGGAATCTGGACCAGCTAAACATAACCAGAGTTCATTATTCTTCAAAATAACTACACCGGAGAACGCACTTTTACGGATATTTTTTAACACCCATTTCTTTAAGAAATGAAGTACACCATTGCAACAGTTTATTATTCTTTATAAATCGGCTACCCTGTCACCACAGGTAGTGGATTATGTACATCGATCGTTCCTCTCAACGTCCCCTTAGGACTAGGAAATAAACAGAGGGAGAAGGAAAGAGATTTGTAATGTGATCTCTCGGCAATTATCAAAACCTGACCAAACCGACCCTACCTGTCTGATTGCTCAGGACAAACTGAGGGCTTAGCTTGTTCAGGTAGAAATGTTAGCAAACCTGACCAATCAGATTGTATGTATCAGAATTTTAACCAATGAGAACGCAGATAAACAAGCACCTGCTGACTATGTTGGTCAACCTCTGCACATGTCCTGTATAGAGAGAGATATGCTGTGTTGGATGAAGGATAGGGATGGAATCTAGACTTAATCATACTCTACAGAAACTTCATTATTTTCACACAAACAGATTGTGAAAAGAATTAACAAATATATGGATTTACAACTTCGGAGATCTTTATTGCAAAGATATGCGTATCTTTGCAATAAAGAAGATGTAAATCCATATATTTGTAAATTCTTCATGTTACCAACTTCTAAATGCCTCTTAAAGGAAGGCTGAAATGAATTATTTTCTATTGAATTCTTAACTGCAATTGGTTCATCAGACTATTTTGTGCAAAAAGATACCAAAAATAAATCCATATGTTGTTCCTATATTAAACTAGAGCGGCTTAAAAACACCCAAAAACATCGTCTGCTTTTCACCCGTGACCAACAAACCAAAAATGGGGCGGGGCTTAGAGAGTTGGAAGATACCGGAAGTGACGTACGTGAAGGGACGGGGTGTAAACATTCGCTTACTATTTACAATGGCAAACACTGGGGAATCGGTCAGTTAATCTGTTATATCTACGCTTTGCAATGATGCCACATCGCTGTTCTGCTGTGTAATCCGTTCGAGTAATGTTAGTTATCAAGTTTCACTTTACAAATGCACCAAAATATCGTTATATATATCAAATCAAATATAATTGGTATAACTAGTGAGAGACGGTGGATTCATAGACGTTCGTAGACATAGGATAAATCAATGCTAATGATATATAAGATGACAAAATGAAACCAAGATATGATAATATGAACGAAGTACAGTTTAGACAACGAAATCAGATAGTCGGTGTTGTTGTTATTTTTTGTTAGAGATTGTTTGTGTTTAAAATAAAAAAACAAACGTGAGATAAGCACGCCGGCGAAGTAGACCCTATTGTGAGCCATCGACAATAAAAGCACTTCACAACATCCTGTTTTTAAACATTGTTAATCAACCGACAACCTAATTTACTAACTGTACATTACAAAAATCAAAATAACTCACCACATATTTTAAAACATCAAAAGAATAATACGTCTACGAATCCACCTACGAAAACATCGCATCCCAATGTTACCTTTTACGATTTAGTTATCACTTATTACACATTAAAACATTCAGAATTTCATAGTTTATAAGATAATGGTTTCAATAAAATGTGTGGTTAATCAAATATAATCAAATAAACATCGTATTAAATTGACAATTCATCAAGAGTGTCAATTAATGTAAGAAACTTACCTTATAACCGTATCCAAAAGGACAATATGAATATCCAAATGCACATTAGACACAAAATGTTAACCTATAATTCCATCAATGACAGTACTTGGAAACAGAAGATGGTCAAATAATAACCCTCTTTCAGCAAAAGTCTTTTCGCAAATGGCAAGATAGAAAACCAAATAGTTATGATGATTTTACACTAAAAATAATTTCATTGGTACATTAGATTTAAACAAGAGTTTTTATTGGATAACTTGATAGAGATATGTTCATTGGCTGAAATTTCTAGACTGAATGTCGCGTTAAGTGTATTGTGTGTCACCAAGACAGGACGTTGGCAATAAACATGACATGCTGGTCACCGACTTGTGTTATATAATTAAGTCGGTCCAGTAAACTTGTTATCTGTACAAACATAATTACACTCATTCCTTCTCACATACTCAGCTTCTTAATTGCGTAAACTAATGTGCTGTAACAACACTTCTCCCCTTTGATCTGGAAGAAACATCTATATGGTCCGCTAAACTGAGAATTGTGTGTTGATGTGCAGAAGTGACACATAAAAGCTATCAGACTATTAATTAAACCATTTCGTTTTCATTAACGATATGTTCATTAAAATGCTTCTGGTAACATAATTCTTTTATTCGATAATGTTCGTTGTCTATATCAATCTGTGTATATGTTTAGCGTGCACAATAGAGCAATCTTCATGTAAATTTCATTGAGCTTGTTGACCAAAACAGTTCATTTATTTATTCATGAAAGTTAAGTGAAAATGGTTTGCATTCCGTTACATCATATATAGAATATTTTAATTGACAAACTTAAAATACAGTAATCTTTTATATTAAATACAAAATGTTATTTATAAATCTGCAACGTTGTCTCGCTTGTTTGAACAGTCAATCGTTCAGTGTATATGAAGTTATACCTACCATATATATTTATTTATTAATACATACAAAACAAAATTAACATGCCGATTATTCAACATACTTTGATCAATTGATGCTACTTAATCTCTGTTCACCCAATTCCCGCGATAATCTTCTTCCCTTGTTTCAGTGTCACTTGAACTGTCATACCTTCCCTTCTAGTTCCGCGATTAATTGGTACAAACATACTATACAAAAGCGCAGAATGCACTCTAATAAAGCACGCCCCGGTTGTTGTAACCATATAAAATCGCTAGTTGAATAGTTTAGTAATCCGTTTATCGAAAATTTGGGTTGTTTTGATGAAGTTTTCTGTCTTATATGAGCAGTTTAAAAGTGGGGAAAACGCGTTAAATTATGATTAGCGGCCATGTAGAGGCTCCTTCACGTACGTCACAGCCTGATACGCTTCAGTGACCACCCCCGCCCATTTTCATTCTGGTCGCCTGGGCTTAATTGGGCACTTTTAAAAAAAAGCCGTATATAAGTTATTTATGGGTCGATTTCAAAAATTTAAAATCTAGCAATTGTCAAATTGAAACCCCTTTTCAACGAATCCGAAAGTGACCATATGTCATTTCATCTAACCTTTAAAGGCGCTGTAGCACGTTTTTTTTAAATTTTATTTTTTCAAATTTCCCATTTATAATGATAGTTTATGTCATTTATATTTACTTTAGAGGGTAAAACATCTTATTACACAAACCAATTATCCATAGTGGTAATAACGGTGTTGCGTATAAAGCAAAAAGTGCATGGCGGCCATTTTATTGTGAACACATTTTATTATTTCGAATGACAAAAACGATGTCCATGGCTTTACGGAACCATGTAAACTTATTTGTAACTTGACTTTCAGAAGAGAGAAGGGTGTTTTACTATTGGTGACATTATTTTTCAAATACATTTCATCGACTTATTTGAGCGAAAAAACGTGCTACAGCGCCTTTAAAGAAGATTGTGAAAAGACACATATATATATACTTGAAATAATTTATTAATTTATACTTTAATAGAATTTTGTAAATAATTGAATATGTTTTTCAAAACAATGATGGGGTAGGTACCATCTAAATTGCATCATCAACAGGTTATGGCAAGACACGTACAGCAATGTTATCAAATTCTTGTTGATCAGGGTTCAACGTGATTTATTGATACTCAGAGAGGTTAATTTATGCAACATGTACACGAAGAGAGGTTACATGGCCACGTTGTGGATGTATTTTGATAAATCAAGTTTTAGAATTTCATTTTGTCAGAAGAGAATTCTTGATCAGTCTGGAGATGGAAAACAGAAAAGTGACTTTTAAGGACTGTAGGACAGGCTAACAGACACGGATCACACATAGGTGAAAAGAGGTCACATGACGATGTTGGGAGTCACATGACACAGAGATGTTGTCACAGTCTTGTCGGAGAGTGGTCAGCATGATGTCCAGCATGTGATGTTGACCGATGCTGACCCACCAGTCCATACATACATACAACATTCCCTGCATTGCGAGATGTCCACTCAAGTCTGATGTCAACCCTGTTTTCTGATGGCCGGTCCATGCCTATTTGAGTTGGAATCCCATGTGATGAGACTATATATATAATCTACCTGTTTTTCTGACACTTCCTTGTAAATTTGAGAAGGATTTTCATATTTTCTACTTAGAAAAGCAAGATTTTCTGGAAAACATTTTGTCTTTAATTCCAGGTGCCCGAAATTGGCGTTTTGCTTCGTTTTTTTCTAAGTCCAGCTTTTTTTCTAGCTAAAAATAAATGTATATTATACTACAAAATATTTGCATTAACATTTTTATTTACTCCAGTATAATTACATGTGCAGGTATATTTATGATTTAAAATTGATTTAAAAGAACAGTTCGCCTATAATAGATTTCTTCTTGACACATTCCACACATTAACCTTATAATTATTTGCATATTTAATAATTACAATTATATACAGTTCTTACCTTCACCATTTACTTTTAATCAAATCTATTCAATCATTTTTACCTCCCTTTGCCTGTCATCTTCAACATTTAATATAAACAAATCTGATACATTATAATCAAATGTCAAAATCAAATTTGAAATACGAGAGTAACTTGAAAAGGATCAATTATTATAAAGGATAAATGGCAATATCAATTTGAAACAGGATATGAAATAGAAAAGGGTAATAACATGTAATAATACCACGGTCAATAACACTATATTACAATGTCAAGCGGTGAATATAAAATTTCCAACCTGTAGATATTTATTCAACAGAGTACCATTATGCTTATTGTAATAAGAGTAGTTTTGAGGTAAGTATTATGTAAATGTAAACCCTTCATCAACAAAACACTAAAATGGTTTATTTTCAAACCGAGTTTACAATCGTGAAACCATATAGACTTAGCAGTTTCATCTATTCAAAACCTATGAATAGACCCCTATCAGGTTTATATCCAAACAAACCAAAAATCGGCCAGTCAAAAACGTTTTTTGTCAATGACACAGCACAAGTTGAACAAAGACTCCCCATCCAGTGTGTAATTACACTGTAATACGAACGTCTAATATATTTAAGCTTTTAAAATGAGAATCTTGAAAGACGCTTACAGAACGGATCAGAGACCATTTCGACCCTGTTAGGTAAATAATTTATTCACTATTTGGAATGTGATATAGCAAGCACATGCTTCTAAATACTTAGGTTTAAGGAGTCCTTGAAATGCCTACTTAAAGACTGCATTTCTCGTGACCTTAGTGGCTTCTTCTTTATTCGGATTTGCCCTTTTTTCATGACCTAAGAATACAGTAAAACACGGATATAACAAACTCCAAAGGACCAAAGAATTTAGTTCGCTATATCCGATGTTCGCTATTCACGTGACAGGACTTATAAATGTGTTCGCTATATCCGTGTTCTACAGTATAGTCTTCCACAGTATTTGAGATTAAACAACTTTAAATAAACATTTTTTTTTAAATATTAAATATTAATACTTAGAACTGCACCTTAATCTTTAGAAAGGATTTTTTTTCAAAATTTATATGCATTGTGTAAAAGAATTAAATAATCAAGTAACTATGATAAATAAGTCGATCATTACAAGTGAAATAAAGGGGTATACAAGCTAGCACAGAAAAGTTAACGAAATGCAGCAAGGCTTAATTAATAATAGAGCCTTGTGGGAATAATACCTTGCGGGGGAAGTTGTGTCCTTCAAGATCGATGCATATAAAGTATGAAATTCACATCATATATATTTCATCCATTTCAACTAAATTTTGAAGTAATTTGTTTTTATAAAAAAATTTTTTTACATTTCGACAAAAGCTACTATATTCAAACTGTTAATATTTTTTAATTGAAGATGTCCTCTAAAAAGCAAACAAACATGCAGACATATGAGCTCTTCAACAGAAAACACGAACACACAATCTTCAACTGAATGTTTGCTCAAAATCAATAGAAAGATCCTCAACACTTATGTCAAAAGGACGTTGAAGTTGCTGCTTTACTCAATATCAATCGAAATAACCTCAACTTGGCAATCCCCCTCTTTGTCGATCACCTGGTCTGTTTGTTACACCTGTCACCTTAACGAGCAAGTTTACGATAACACGGACCGCAGATAACAGTGTTAGTTCATATCTAGGAGTGGATAAGCGTCTTGAAGGAGCCGCAAATCTAGCAACGGTGGAATGATAAACCAACGCGACTCCCTCAGTGTAGAGATCTAGTCCAGATTTACTTCCTCCAAGTGTGGGTAGCTATGGAGGCAGACTGTACAGAAGGATGTATCTCATCCAAATGGTGCTACTTGTTCCCTTTCTTTGTAAAAAATTATGAGGATAAACCTACAAACTTTCTCGGTGCAGAGACCTAGGTTCAAATTTACTTCCTCCATGTGTAGGTTGCTATGGAGGCCAACTGTACAGAAGGATGTATCTCATCCAAATGGTGCTACTTGTTCCCTTTCTTTGTAAAAAATTATGAGGATAAACCTACAAACTTTCTCGGTGCAGAGACCTAGGTTCAAATTTACTTCCTCCATGTGTAGGTTGCTACGGAGGCAGACTGTACAGAAGGATGTATCTCATCCAAATGGTGCTACTTGTTCCCTTTCTTTGTCAAAAATTATGAGGATAAACCTACAAACTTTCTCGGTGCAGAGGCCTAGGTTCAGATTTACTTCCTCCAAGTGTGGGTAGCAATGGAGGCAGACTGTACAGAATGATGTATATCATCCAAATGGTGCTACTTGTGTCCTTCCTAGGTCAATCATTAAGGGGATAAACTAACACGACTTCCTCGGTGCCGAGATATAATCCAGATAATTTACTTCCTCCATGTGTGGTTAGCTACAGCAGTAGGTACAGAAATGGTGATTCTTGTTCCCTTCCTGGGTCAAACTGTACAGAACGATGCGTCTCATCCAAATGGTGCTTCTTGTTTCCTTCCTAGGGTGAACATTAAGGGGATAAACCTACATGAGTCTAAGCACATTGAAGAGATTTTTTACTTGGTTTATTACTAGCATGAACGGATTAAGGGTTCTTCTTCTCCAAATTGTATTTTCCCTCTCTGGATTAATGATTAAAAAATATGATAACCAACAAGACTATAACACAAAATTTGAAAAAGGGTTTTCTTACTTTCAGCATTACTAGATGAAAGCTAAATCTCATCAAACAATATTTTTAGGACATTACAATAAACAAAGACATCAACACATTGAAAAAAGTTTTACTTGGTTTATTCACTCGATTAATGCTACATCTTATAATGGTAATTTCAGTTTGCTCTTTGGCTTAATTAAATCATCAAGAGGATAATTAGACATGACTATATATAACACATTGAATACTTAATTTTCTCATTTTTTTTTAGCATGACTCTATTAGTAATTTATTTTATGGTCTCTGGTGCTACATCTCATGCAAATGGTACTTTTGTTATATAACATACCGGTAATGATTGGAACTAATCAATTCAGCAGGATTAAAAGGATAAATAAATCTATCTGAATCCTTATTGCTATGTTTTATTTTCATTTAGCAATTCTTGTGTGTATATCAAAAGAAATATCAGAACATTGAATAAAAACATGTTTAGACAAATTCTTGTTCGCAAGATTTATAAATACATCTAATTCATAAAATGTATTTCTGTCTACGTAAATTCAGTATAACCCTTAATTTTTCTTAACACTTTTCTTTAAAAAAACAACAACAAAAGAATCTATACACAAAAAACACCTGCCTCTCAAACTACTCTTTCATACTGTCTGTACACAGCAAAACAAACAATATTTAATCTCAAAATAAAATCTAAAAGGTTTTTGACACCACCCCTCTGTTTGATTGACAGCTCTTTTCCTAATATGGCATATAGGAACCATGAAATTGACAGGTCACACTTGGAAATGTCGGAGGCGACATAAAAACAATAGAGGAATATTGATGGATGAGCTGTGTTTGTTTACTAAGACTTTCTCACATTGTTTATTTAGCTAATTGATAGACGGTGTCCCACAATCGCTTGTCTGGTGAGGGCAAGATAGAAAAGACGATTTGATGACGTTTTTGAGTGTGCAGGTGACGAGATTTGTAGGACAGGGATAATAAGCTTGGCAGGTGCTCCAAATTGGTAATGAAAGTGCAAGTTTATATTTTGATTCATTCATTTGATGATTTGAGGTATGGACCAAACCAATGATTTTGATAGGTTGGGTAAGACCAAGTGACACTATATACAGAGAAGTGAGAGTCTTTATATAGTGCTGAAGAATGCCGGTGTCTATTGTGACCTCACAAAGATTTTGATACAATATTCACAACAATTATTAGGTTGATAACGTTTTTCGGTGGCCAAGTGGGTAGGCTGTTTGGTCAGTTAGTGCTGGCGGTTGGTGTCTGACTCTGGGAGGGGGCGGGATAGCGCAGTGGTTATCCCGTTCGGCTTCGGATCAAGAGGTCCGGGGTTCGAATCCCGTCAGGGGCACGGCAACTTTGTCTGCAGTAGAGAACTGTTCTACACACAGTAAGGTTTGGGTGCAATGCTACACTGAATTTCAGTAGTACCAACCATGGTTCGCTAGTTCCAGCCAGTGCTTGCAGGTTTCACCGCAATATGCATAGCCACATGGCGTTGCAGGCTTTCTCCCTGCAGTTATACTAGCTGCCGAGAAATACTCTTGAAAGCGGCATTAAACACTCACCCCACTTGATTCTGGGTGGGTTCAAATTCTGAATATAGAATTTCTGCTATGTATATATGCAGATAGCATGATCCCAAACATAACACTTTTCACAATTACCAAATACCTGAAACAATACTTGAAGAATACATTCAGCATAAAAAGTGAGAGTGTATCTTGATTGGACAACTGAACAACCTTCAAACCATGACTATGGTTATTCATGAGATTGTATTGGCCTGCACAATATCCACAACAATAACGGAACAATTGTTTGAAATGCAAGACAATATTTGAGGACTGTGAAAGCTCTTCTCATCTCAGAGTACATAGACACGTACACCATCTTTTGATGTAGAGCACCTGTCTGTTGATTCTTTACTTATCAAAATATACTCTGGATGTATTCTCAATGATATATGTACCATATTCTCTCGGCTATAAGACCAGGGGGTAGGCAAACAGACATCTTGAAAACATGGGGGTGGGCTTTTAGACGGGAGAGACCGTCAGACAGTCAGAATAGGTTTTCTGTAAGTTTTTGACACTTAACTTAAAATCATATTATAGATATATGTAATGTATGACAATGGAACATCTTGCAAAGTTGGGGGTTGGGCTTTAACCCAGGAAAAACCCCAACCAGTACAACCCTCTGAAAAATGGGGGTGGTCTAAGGCTTAAGTGTGGTCTTATACCCGAGATAATACGGTACACAGATGAAGAGCTCTGTCAACAGCTTCTGGAAGTATCCCTGACATCTTGTTGGATGGTGCGTCTAATAAGCGTTCAGATCGTATATAAAACTTATCATTATCCTAATAGAAAATAGAAAATAGTATAAATTTTCAACCGTTTGCAATCACAGAAAACTGTTTTGATTTTTAAGTTGTTAGTTTTAGAAATGTGATTTTGTAAAATGTTCCTTTTATGAGATTTTAGGATCAAATTGAATCAAGTCAATGATTTTGAAGATTTTGAAGGGGCAGTAGAATGTTTTTTCGCTGAAATAAGTCAATGAAATGTATTTGAAAAATAATGTCACCAATAGTAAAATACCCTTCTCTCTTCAGAAAATCAAGTTAACAAATGAGTGTACATGGTTCCGTAAAGCCATGGGAATCGTTTTGTCAATCGAAATAATAAATTGTGTTCACAATAAAATGGCCGCCATGCAATTTTTGCTTTATAAGCAACACCGTTATTACCACTACGGGTAATTGGTATGTGTAATAAAATGTTTTACCCTCTAAACAAGAGAATTAGTGAGCAAAGCTCACTCATGATACCCCCGCTTATACATTAACATTGGTCAAAGAGAAATGTTTGAAAATAGCAAAAGGGTATCAATGTTTAAACTTTTGTATGAAAAGACCATAACATATATTATTAAAGCAGAGTAAGTATTACACCCCAAAGCATGTTTTAGATGTAAAAGTCAAAGTGGTTTCGTAACATTTGAACAACTAGAAGAGCGTTTGCGGGACACCGCAAAAGCAGAGCAGCTCCGAAACTTTGGGTCCCGCCTTTCCCTGTTCCGCCTTCTCCTCAGCATAAATAAAATGGGATTTTTTTTGGACCAAAATTTGTTCATTATTCAAGTTATTCTAATGTAATAGTGCGAGAATGGCGGTCAGGTATGTCACGGTGGACTTTGCGTTGTGTACTTTTTTTGTTTAGATGTTAATGACCACAACCGCCAATCTCATTCCATTACACCCAGGTTCTTTCTCAACATGAAGCGGGATGAATAACAAACGAATGAATTACCAGATATGTGAAGTTTATTAACAAGTGTAAATCAAAACACAAAACTTGTGGTGCCACAGATCAACCAGTTTCCTGCTCCTACAAAACCCAGAGCACAGGGATGAATAACTCGAGTTACAGATGACACATATTCATCAACAGCAACATCAAGTAAATGCAAGTGATCAAAAATATATTACCATAGTTTCTAAAACTAGGATCTTGTAGACGTGTAGTAAGTATCAAATATACAGGACGGATTTCTCCCAGCAGCACTCAATACGTTAAATGCAGAAAACCAAATATGCAAGGCTGATTTCTCACAATAGCACTTATGTAAGAACAATAAATGCAAAAGTTCAAATATACAGGACGTATTTCTCACACTAGCACTTATGAAACAACAATAAATGCAGAAGATCGGATATACAAAACTGATTTCTCACACTAGCACTTATGTAACAACAATAAATGCAGAAGATCAAATATACAAAACGGCAGGGTTTCCTGATACTCTGACGTACATATCAACTATTGGAGGGTACAGAACATCATTCTCTGAACATCAACTCGAGGTACACTGCTACCAGCTAGAAATTCAACAACTCTACATACGACGCACTTCTAGCTCAACTAATTCGTAAGTAACTAGTGTATGACGTTAAGAATGCGTCCAAACTACAAACTGCCACTATAAGTCTCTTCTCCACTCAAGTGAAACTCGTAAGATATGAAATATTCATCATAATATCAGAAGAAAAACCTCCTTCTCTGCAACGACACACTATAGAAATGTTGTCACAGATATAGAGTTTGTAAACCTAAAATCAAACTCTATCTTATATTGTCCGTTAACGTAAATCTTATATCCCGAATTGTCCCAAGCTGCCCTAACGACTATACCCTACTGACCTACTTTCTCCTAATACGAATCTGTCTCTAATATTTACAAGGTGAATAGACCCAACCTGCTAGCGACGACTGAATCTACCCACCCCGTCTAACCTTACCTAACTATTTACCCCAATTCATACTTTATTGTTAACTCTAACTAAACATTACGGGGGAAAGGGGAATTCCGTTCTTTCCAGAACGTCCGTTCTTATGCAGAACGTTGGTGTGACTAAGGTCTCACCTGTGACCAGAAGCTGGTCATGGACTGACTGAGACATGACAACTTACGCCTTATATACCCGTCCCACAAGAAGTACCCGGATCGAAAAGTAAGGCTAACCCTGATTGGACCAGCAATCAGAAGACCTATCCAATCAGAACGCTCCTAGTAAACGCTCATGATCGACAACTAAAAACAACATGGCCTCAAACCATAACACACGCACGAACGACCTAGGATAATTACTAATATACTTAATGTCGGGATCAAGGTGGAAAAGAACTGCAGAGCATCGCAAGTATACACATCCGCTAAGAATTACGCTAGCTGGAAAACACGTTTTTCCCACACTAACAAGTTGAATCATCACTGGGGTCACTTTTCACAAGTTTGTTCTTAAAACATATTTCTGATTTCAAAATTGGATCAAAGGATTAACATGGCCTGAACCAATATCTCATGACCTTGACCTTGACCTTAGACCTTCAAAGGTCACACCATCACTGATTACTTTTCATTGTGTATAACAATCATGCAATGACTCAAAGTGTTCATGGTTAACATAAGGCATATTCACAATAGCATGCTTAAGTTGTGACCTTGCTGTGACCTTGAACTTTGACAGATTTTAGCGAAAACTTTTTCAAATCTTGGTCTATCTCCATAGTTGATATATACCAAATAAGAGCCTGACAGCACAAAAACTTTTGAAGTTATCATGTTTACAAGGATTATTGTAGTAATTAAAGCACTCATGACCTTGACCTTTGACCTTGAATGTGAACATGTCAAAATCATTTACCAGATTTATAAGAAAGAAGCTATGTATATGAGGTGTTAATACCTTCTTGGAAACAAGTAGTATTTGAGTTATGAGCGGAACCAAAAGTGTGACCATAGACGCGCACACAAAGACGCTTAAAAGTGGAAAATCTGAAAAAATAATCATGGAATCTGAGGGAAACATAGAAAAGGCACATCTAGGGACCATAAAGTGTACATGTATAAAGTTTCATAACAATTGAACAAGTAGTATTTGAGTTATGAGCGGAACCAAAAGTGTAAGCATAGACGCGCACACAAAGACGCTTAAAAGTGAAAAATCTGAAAAAAATAATCATGGAATCTGAGTGAAACATAGAAAAGGCACATCTAGGGACCATAAAGTGTACATGTATAAAGTTTCATAACAATTGAACAAGTAGTATTTGAGTTATGAGCGAAACCAAAAGTGTGACCATAGACGCGCACACAAAGATGCTTAAAAGTGGAAAATCTGAAAAAATAATCATGGAATCTGAGGGAAACATAGAAAAGGCACATCTAGGGACCATAAAGTGTACATGTATAAAGTTTCATAACAATTGAACAAGTAGTATTTGAGTTATGAGCGGAACCAAAAGTGTTCCGGACGGACGGACGGACGCAAGGACGGACGGACGCGCTGAGCGCTATATACCCCCGACTACTTCGTAGCGGGGGTATAATTAAATACAAATGGCATAAACTATCATTATAGATGGGAAATTTGAATAAATAAAATTTGCCAAAAAACGTGCTACTGCCCCTTTAAAGCTTAAAGCTCACGTAATAATTCTGACAACTTTTATTGAGAAACAATTTTTCAGATGTGTCAGATAAGAAACTTCTTCTTCATCGATGATCAAAATGATCAAAATGTGTATATGGTTCTATCAAATCATATTTCCTAAGAAAGTTTTATGATATATGACTTCATATATGTCATGCAAAATGAAACAAGAAAACTCATTGATGCAAATTACTTATTTAAATGAAACAATCAGCTCTCCTCCAACTGATCAAATCATTTTGGTCTATTTTAATTAACCTTCCAATATAATTAATTAACCTTTCAACTTTTCACATTGCATCCATGTGTCACGTTGTTGATGCATGTTCATGTGACTGTGAAGCTAGTTTGCAATGGCATGGACCAAACAACAGAATTACAGAATCCGCACATGTCGATCTGGAGAAAATTTCTTTGGCTCAAAACAATATTTTCGTAAAGCTTCATCAGAAGAATATATTTGTGAAATGTATTATGTAAATATAAGTGTCCAATCTAAAATAGATTACAGAAAAAAGAGAACATTTCAGAAAAATTATGAGGTAAGAGTATGAAATTAATTAATTAAGAAAAAAATCTCAAAACCGCTTATAATTCTGCACTGCACCTCTCCTTTTGTAGAAGATGTGTGCAAAGTTTGAGAAGAATTGGACGAAAAGTTTTATGCACTGCAATCAGTTGGACAAATTCAATCAGAGCCTAAAGTTAACAGCTAGTTAAACCCTGAATGACTTGTGTTTTCAAGGTGGAGGCGATATGGGGTGGAGGCGATAAAAGGTGGAGGCATTATGGGGTGGAGGCATTATGGGAGAGGCGATATGGGGTGGAGGCGATAAAAGGTGGAGGCATTATGGGGTGGAGGCATTATGGGAGAGGCGATATGGGGTGGAGGCATTATGGGGTGGAGGCATTATGGGAGAGGCGATATGGGGTGGAGGCATTATGGGGTGGAGGCATTATGGGAGAGGCGATATGGGGTGGAGGCGATAAGAGGGCAAGCCAAACAGAAATTCAGTCTGCTGCAATGTTGCTTCCAAATTTTGTTAATCTATAGTTGTGGTCTAAATAGATATGTATCTATCAAAGACTCTGTACAGTTCTATACAGCTGACATACGAGACACACATATGAACTCTACGAGGCTCTAATTAACAACTGGATCTCGTTTATTCCGAGTCACACGCCTGGAATACAGGAAGTCATGCTTTAATCAACAAGTGCAGCACCTGTAGACGAAAAACGATCATTAATTCTCGAACCTAACAAACTCAACAAAGGTCAGTTGCCAGCTTGATCTGTACATATTTAGTGAGTTGATATATAGATCATAATGATCCTAGTGAGCAGGTGCAAAAGTGTGTTAACATTTATAAGGGTAGCATCCTACTCGGTCTCTGAGCTTAATTAAAATTGATTTAACATATTTGACATAATTAGCCCCCTGCCCCCACAAATAAACTCCCCTGCCCCCATTTCAAATCAAGCATACAGAGATACCCCTCCCCTAACGAATAAACTCCCCTGCCCCCATTTCACATCACCGTTGTTTTATGACGTCAATTTATATAAGTCACTGGTCGCAGTGAAAAGTTATTTTCATTGTAGCTTGATAGATAGTTTATTTCACTGATAAATCCTAGTATTTCACTGCTTGTCATATAATATATGACTGTCTATGTCATACTATGTTTACAACATGAGTGCCTGAATATAAGATATGTTTCCCAAGAGAAAATGATGGATTTAACTATATTCAGGTACTTGTGTCATAATAATTTGCGTCATATTACACGCAAATAAATACATGTTCACTTTATTATTGATGTCATGAAAATACGCTAAGATCTTCTTTCAAGCATAGACTGGCTATCGTTGTCTCATCTAGACTTAATGTCATAGCTGAATAAGGTTTGTAGAGACAGGCGACAACTGTAGGAAGCAGTGATTGTAGAATTTAATTCGGTTTACCTGGCGTTTAATTAAGGCAGGCCTTTTTTCAGAGATCTCTATGCAAGGGCGTCTATTCGAGGCAGTCTTCTATTAGAATGAATATATAAACATTAATTTTATATATATCAACCAAGTAGATTTAACGTACTATAAAGGGTAGAGGAAAAGCTGATTTGCTTAATTTTTTAATTGATATAAAAAAAATTTTGCATCCATGTTTTATTCTTTCACATTTTATCACCCAAATAACCAACATTCAGGCTTTAAAACCTATCTTCTTAAAGAAGAGTTCAAGTTACAGACACAATACCAGCATAATGGATGCAACCATAACCATCCCAGCATGCTTTGTGTGTACACTCTGTTTCAACGATCAATTTGACACCTTTAAAAATAATTGTCATCTTTTTGAAAATGGAGCAAAACCAGAACCATACAAGAAATGATTAGTGCTAGCTTTAGGTTAAAATGCTAAGTTTTAGTTCCAGTATAACGAAAAAGCAAACTTATACAGATAATTTTTTTTTTTTTTTATAAAAAAAAATCAAACCAGCGCCTTGAGTTTTAGTTAAAGGAATTCAAAGCGGTGAGAAACAATTTTCATAATACAAAGAAAAGGAACCAATGGGTTTTAAAACAATTGAGTTTTAGTTAAAAGAATTCAAAGCGATGAGAAACAATTCTCATATTCCAAAGGAAAGAAACCAGTGGCTTTTAAAACAATTTTCATTACCTAGTTGAAAAACCTTGTGCCGCTATCTTTTAAACCAATTTCCTGCACTTTCCCCAGGCACATATGAAGACGTCAAGCAGCCAATGAGACGACAGGAATGTGGCGGAATCGTTAAAGCGTTACAGGTCGTTTGGGAGGTCATCAGTATTTGGCAACAAGTGCAGTCAGCGGTAACCAACTTGAATTTAGGAGTTGATTTCTTGGAGTCGAAAGTACGGGTCATGATAACGAACTTGAATTTAGGAGCAGATTTCTATCTTCATGGCAGGAGATCAGGAACCTAAATGTCTTAACCCTTCTACTGCTGACACAATGATTCATAGTGACAATTGGTTCTTGCAAACAGTATGATCCTGAATTTATTATATGACGAGGAATGAAATACCGAGATTTATCAGTGAAATAAACTGGCTATCAAGCTGCAGTGAAAATAACTTATATTTTCACTGCGAACAGTGACTGATATAATTTGACGTCATAAAACAATGGTCTCACGCAGCAAATATGACATCACAGTGTTGCTGTGGTGACAGGCTGTTCCTAGCATCACTTAGAAAAATAACCCTTTTCGGACGTAATTACAAGGATAACATATAGTAAATAGAATATCCATCAATTCTTGACAAAAAAAGAAAAGTTATATATATTCACTCGCGGCTCTGCCACTCATGAAAAATTAAACTTTCTACCGCACTCGATGAGATAAACATGGTATTAGTCAAGAAAAGACAGATATCCTCCGTATATCATTACATTTAGCATCCATGCACATAACATTGTGAGCGAGTTAGTGTTTGAGGCCGCTCAGGGAAATATTGCATGTAAAGAATCCATGCATACAAAAATGTTTGAAATATAGGCTTGATAAGTAGCCAGTGCAAAGGTGTTAGTTTGTGAATTTAAAAGATAGACATGAGGTTCTGGACTCAGGGACAGACCTAATTAATTTATACACTGAATAAAAATATTTATTCTAATCTAATTAATTTACACTTGTCACATCATTCTATTGTTCCCTCGCTTTATTAGTGTTCAGTAATGGACAATTGCTCATTACATCAAGTTTTCTAACTATAAATTCGAATTTTTTTACGCTTTTAAAGTAAATATGCTAAATAAGCAATATTATGAGTGTAATTTAAGTAGGTTAATGTCCTCGTAACTCTCAGTTACTTAAAAATAATAGGCACTTTAGGCCTTAGCTCTATTATTTCTAAGGAATTAAAGTTACGAGGATATATACAGAACCTTTCAATGAACAGCACAACTCAACTCCCAAACAGTATTAGCTTAGTGTTGAAGTAGAACATTGAAGTTGGACATTTTCTCCTGCTGTCAAGTTTTAAATGCAAAATTCTTTGCAGAACTGAAAATTGAGATTTAATTTGACGCAGAATTTTAGAAAATTTTCACGTAAAGTAGAAATGGTAGACAGCAAGAGAGTTAACAAGTCCTGACACCACCGAACAGGTGTAAGATTCTGGTTGAGGTTCATGAACGTAGTGGGTTTGTAACGGTTGTTTGGGTTTAAAATCGTAGAAAATAACACAATTAATGTCCTGGGATGACTCTTTCATACCAAATATCTCAACTAAATTCACATAAACATTCCTGCATTTTTTAACAGAATGGTTCTAAGTAGTCTGGTTTTCAAATCAGAAGATTTTGTTTTATGCAGAAGGTGTATCAGATTGGATTACACTATTTCAATTACCACACATGAGGTGAGGTGATGTGATTTGGGCTTGACGCTGTTTTCAAGATTATTTCACTTACATCACAGCTGCTAGTATTATTGCAGGGAGAAAGCCCGCAACACCATGTGGCTATGTATTGCTTGAACTAGCGAACCAGAGGTACTGCACTGAAATTCAGTGTATCAACTTTTACATACTAAATATTCTTGCGGGTGTTGTTCAAGAATTTATCTTTGTGGCATTGCTTTCAAATTAAAACAATTGGTTTTTCAAATGCAGACATCAAGATGATGTGTTGATTTTGCATCTCCCCAACTTCCCTTAATAGTCATAACTGGTTAATTCAAAGCTTTGCTACATTTCCTCAACTTTTCTGTGCATTTTGTGATATGTGAAATATTATCATATTTTCCTATCAACAAGCACCTGCTCCCATACAACATGTTCTCTTTGTACAAACTGGGAGATATGAGCTGAGTTAAGTGTGAATTAAATACTACATTCTCTAAATTTGTCATGTTTCTCATCTCACAACTAAGACAAATTTCCTATCAATGCTTTCAATGCTGATGTATGACCCCAATATTACCAGTCAATTAAAAGGTTTTAAAAATTATGAAAAGAGGAAAATTGTGATTTTCTGAATGTTAGCAAATGAACTTCATTTCATTCACCATTCATGATCAATATAAACCAAAATAGCATCAAAACATTTGAATTTTCTCTCTTTGAGATGAAAAAGTATGAAAATAAAGGATAACCTAACATTAGGATGATATAAATACCATGCATCGATAAACATCCCAACTCTGGCCCTATTCTCAGTGCAGGTGTTTCCGATGGGTCAGAGAGTTGGGAATTTAAAGACATTTGCAGCATTGTTCATTGATTTTTGTTATGTGTAATCAATCTGTGAAAACAAAAGATGCATGCAAATATAAAATCTGGACAACACGTACATGTCATCTGATTTACCTCTAGTCTTTGAAGATTCCGAAATTATAATAATTACAAACAAAACTTAATTCATTCATTTTTGGTTAATTCATTCATTTTTGGCATTTTTCATTGATTTTTGTTATGTGTAATCAATCTGTGAAAACAAAATATGCATGCAAATATAAAATCTGGACAACACGTACATGTCATCTGATTAACCTCTGGTCTTTGAAGATTCCGAAATTGTAATAATTTCAAACTTTATTCATTTATTTTTGGTTTCATCAATGTTAAGGTTAATTCTCTTTATGATATACTAAGCCGTTAAAACATGCCTCAGCCCTTTAGTTACTATTACCTGAAAATAAATTGATGTTTTATCTTTAAATTATTTGAAATCAGTGTTTAGGTTTAATCTATTATATTATACATGCTTAGCAGTTAAACGAAATGTTCTGTCTTCGAATATTGTTCTCATCACTGCAGTGACATTTTAGTTTTTTTTATCTTTTTCTGTGAAAAGATTACAAAGAGGGTGATATAACATGATAAAATATAAGACATGTCACATTTCTCAGTGACAATGTGACAGTGGTAAAAAGGCATCTTGTTCATTTTATTCTTTTGTGCATTTGTTATCTAGCTGTCAGATAGGCCTAATCTTTCATATACTGACAATGAGTCATATTTCAGAGGCAAATTTCGGCATCTTTACAAACTCTGTACATACATTAACAATTAACACATGGTTGAATATATTGAACTCGAATACTTGATGACGATAAAGCATTTGCCAATTCCTAATTTCATAATTGAACAAATGCTTTAAATTCCAGACATGGGTTTATAAAAAAAAAAACACGACCAAAATTTCTGCCAAGAACTTGAGTTATATGTCAGCAAAGCAGAAGCTTTAATAAAACACCAAAACGCTTGTATGTTTATTCTTGAAACTTTTGGGCGGGTCACAACACAAAACAACGACAGTCCATTCCTCGTTAAACACAAACATTGTTGCAAGAATCTAAGCAGATTTTGTCAACAAAGGTCAGTTTGAGGTCAAAAGGAAAGGAAGCTGAAGAGTAACTAAGGGGAGATAACTCACATGTTTTCTTCCCATTACCTGTTTGTTCTCAACACACAAGAACAGCCTGTTGCTGTTTATTTACAAGAAATATCCCTCTCATGTTTAAAGTTTTGGTGAGTCTAAGATTTATCAAACATTGTTATTTAATCGCTTGAAAATATTTTATTTACTTTCCTGGATAAGGATTTTGAAGATAGGATGTCAAAATCAATATTAAGATGAATGTAAGATTTATTCCACATTTAGTTATTTGATCCAAAATCTTTTGAAAGTATCTTATTTACATGTATAAAGATTTTGAAGGATAGATGCTGAAATCAATACATCTGCTTTGTGTAAACAATGTTTTGATGGAATTTTCAGCTTGATGTGAGACAAGATTGCAATCATAATGTAGAAATGCATAAAAAACTACATCTTCGAGTGGAATACTTGAAGTTGGTATGATGAAAATTTAAGATAATATATCAATGGATATACAACTTGTATATAACTTTTTGACAATAACAGTAGAACCTATGTCGAAACATTGCCTATGTAACATTGTTGCCTATGTACATAAAGATGTTTATCCATAAATATAAATATTTATTTTATTCGTATTATTTACGACACTTCCAGCAGAGTTGATCTCTCACTTGGGTTCCGCAGAACCTTTAATAATTTAAAAGTACCAAGATGTCAAGAAAATGGGTACATTTTTTTATTTATTTTTAAATTTATTTTTGAATTTATTTTTAGACCAATCGAAAATTGAAGGACAAATTTGAAATTTTGGAATGAATTAAGCTAGGATAGACACAACTTCCCAATGCAAGGCAAAACTCTTGCCAGTCTCCATTACTGGCTGATTTAGGCCTTGTGGTATTTCCTTAAGAAATCTGTGCTTAGAAATCCAGGCCCACTATGCATTTCTTGTGCAGCGATTCACTATCGAGGCACAACAAAGCGAGGAAAATATTGCAAGGGTTAAATCAGCCAGTAATGCAGACTGGCAAGAGTTATGCCTTGCGTTTGGAAGTTGGGATAGACAGTGAATTGGTAAATGCAAGGATTTCTATATGAAACCCTTCTCTGCAGCGCTCATGTAGGTGATTTCAGGTTGCTCTCATTGCCCCTTCTCGACAAACGTTGCTAATTTGTCTGAAAACAACGACATGTTGACATGTCAAGGGTCACCAAACAAAGTGACCACGTCCCAAGTCACTCTCGATCCACAAGGGGTCAGCACTGATGACCAACAGCGGAGAACTCATTATTTGTTGTGAAAGATGAGCCAAAACAAATAGGGCTTTCCTCAGGTGAACTGCCAACAATGATTTCTCCCTCCGATGCTAAATACACATGGTCATCTTTCAGCGGTCGTTAACAACCTCAACCTGTACGCTATGACTCTTCACCCTGGCGCCATATAATTATTTCTCCATACGCTGAAATGAAAAGTGATTCCCAGTCAAGACTATTTCCATCTTTTTTAACCCCTTACCTGCGAGTAGTCCGGGTTGGCCAACCATGGTAGCCTTTAGACATTCCTGGAGTATTCTCTTTGTTAATGAGTTTAAGAATTCCACGCTTTTATCCAGGTCTCATTGGCTGAATGGGGAAGCTGTTGGGACAATCAGTGCTAGTGATTGGTGCCTGACTCTGAGAGTGTGGGTTGGACTGGACTGGACTGGACTGGACTGGACTGGGACTGGATCCCAAAAAAATACAAGAATTTGCAGATAGTGTGATCCCAAATATAACATTGCATAAATAAAAAATTTTTATTGAAAGACTATTAATTGTATTCTAATGAATGTTAAATCTCTCACTTACAGTGCTCTTTTTTTGCCTATTTCCTGCTAAAAAGCTGCATGGATGAACAACAAAACTAGACATGTGAAGAGTAATTAACAAACTAAAATAATCTAATATTTCAGCTGCTGAATTAATTAGTGCCATGAAATTAGCAGCCAATCTACAGGAACCATCCTTGACCCTCATAAAGTAAAGAGTAAAAATCTTGGAATCTAAAATTTAGTCGAACATCAATGGTCAAGTTGAAACATAAATCTGACATTGCAAAATGTTGATTGTAGGAAATTTACACCAAAAGGAAATAAATATTGTATCACATATAATAATTTTATTTTTGAAAACCTGTGTCATATGGAACTTTTATCCAGGGTAGTAGAAGTACCACTAAATGTATGAAGAATTTAAGATGTCAAAATTTGTGTTATTTATTACATATCATCATTATGCTCTCTAAACAACATTAAAACCAAACCCATGTGTGTCCAAATGATAAAATAAGTCGGGTTGAATTTGTTGTTGGGCTGCATGGAATGCAGGGTATATTTTCCTCTTGACCAGGTGATTATAGGGACGAGAAACTGACTCCAAGTGACTGATGCTGATAGTTTCGGGGAATCATGGAGTGAAGGGTATATACACCGAGATTAATTATGAGATTCCAATGAGATTGTGGAACTTCAGGTGGTTCGATATAACGGATACTTTGATACTTTTTCAAACTGCAAACACTGACTTTATTTTTTTCTAGACTTTTACACTTGAAGTTAAAAGTTCACACCGTAAGTTTTACAAATGGCTTAATTTGGATTATTTATTTGTTAATCCTATTCAGAGTATGCCGTAAACTTCAGCTCCAATCTGGAGATGATTGATCACTATCTGGGAATATATATCATAAGCTATTGCAATCTCCAATTACTTCCATTGTATGTTAATTATTGTAAAATTAGATTTATTTTTTCCAAACTCTTTGGCACTCAGCAGGTGGAGGGTTAAGCTAACAGTGCATGAACAGAAGAATAAAAGAGCATTTCTTATAATACCTATGTCTGTAAGTCAAAGCTACAGGTGTTTTAACGATTCTCAACACCTCTAATTAATTACAGGTAAAAGTCAAACTGGCTTTAAGCACATACCTATATCTCCAGACTACACCTGAAAACAGGTGCATCAACCTAAAGAAAGGATTCAGGTTATCTCAAGTACTTCATGTATAGAGTGGGACGACAGCACAGTGGTTGGGCTTCAGATCAAAGAGTAAGGGGTTCGAGGATCTGCACATTTAATCTGAAAAGCTGAGAATTAAAGCTTAGTATGCTACGGTACATTGTAATCCTAGTCCTGTTGCTACATTGTTATCTTTTTGTTACATTGTAATTTTATTGCTACATTGTAATCTTGTTGCTACACTGTAATACTGTTGCTACATTGTAGTCCTGTTGCTACATTGTTATCTTTTTGCTACATTGTAATCCTGTTGCTACATTGTGGTCTTGTTGCTACACTGGTAATCTTATGCTCCTTCTTTGCTAGTAACCCAAAGCTCACAGGTTTCATTTCAATGCAACGCCAAAATGGTGTTGCTGGCTTTCTCCTCAAGACACCGTACATCCTGTCTTATAGTTTGGAAATTAACTTATGTGAGAGTTAGGGTTAAATATCAATTTATTGGACTCCCAGATTATCATTGCATAGCCTCCTTAATATGAAGCAGGCAGTCCATAGGTGAGTTCATGTGTAAATCTTCTGGTATTATTTATATCTAATAGTGTTGTGTATTGATCTAAAAGTGACAAAATATACAATCTCAGAACACTCAAATAATCAAAGAACTTTTTGTCTGAATCTACACAAATCTGGTGGACACATTCCCCATGTAGGACATATGTCATTCATCTGGTAATACTTGGCCAATCAACACAAACTCTGCTCACTTCCTCCAGAAGTTAACAAGGGGAGCAAACTCTCTACATCTGATCCAGTGGATCACCACTATAAAATATTCCCACATGAATGTGGAACCATGTCAGTGACCGTGAAACGTAAAATTTATAGAAAATACTGTAGATATTCCCTCTAATAAGCATCATGTTGTATTAAGCACCAAAACAAACTGTTTAAGAACTAAGAGCCAGGTCTTCAATAAACCTGGGCTCCGTTCCATAACAGCGAGTGCTTATAATAGCTCATTGATCGCTCAATGTAGCGCTCAATGTAGCGCTCAATGTAGCGCTCAATGTAGCGCTCAATGTAGCGCTCAATGTAGCGCTCAATGTAGCGCTCAAGTAGCGCTCATTCTCTCCTGAACGACACAGTGCAAATTCCTCAATGTTTGCTCGCCTTGCTACGTAGCACTACATTGAGCAATCGCGTTCAAGAGAGAGAGAGGTTTAAAAGTAATCGCTAATTGATCAATTACTTTGAAACCTCTCTTGAACATGGCCCAAGTGTGCCCCAGGTTTATAACAAAGTTTTAACACTAAATACCAATGGAGACATTTTGTATTTTTGTTGAAGCTTTTAGGACATTGTCAAAAGTAAGTGTTGGGTCTGGTAGCATGCTGAATTTATAAGAGCCTGGGTTCTTATTAGAGAAAATATGGTTTATATGTATTTATGTTTTATTTACATGGTTTGACTCAAAGTAAAACATTTACAGACACTTCAGACTATAGTTGTCTCCCAGAGACGCTCTTAAAGACCCTTGTGTCGAAAAACCATTAACGATTCAACATGGATTTACTTTTTCTTTTGAAAGCTATTTTCTGAAAGCCGCTTGTCATCAGCCGACATTAGTCTTTCCTGTAACATCCATCTTGATGCAAGAGTTCTTACATGACTTAAACACATAATTCCTCATGGCCAATAAGACATGTTATTCTTGGCTCCTCTTGAAAGATTTTGGAGAGTTTTCAGGACAGGAAGAAGTTCCAAGTGGAACCGTTACCATGGTAATGAGAAAATAGTCTGGACAGAATTATTTTCAAGTGTTGTATTTACCAATAATTATGATTAATACAGAATTCGTCCTCATAAAGCTAACGTTTTTCTTAAAGGAACAAGATCTTTTTGTATATTTTCTTAAATCAAAAGCATGTGTTCACATATTTTTCAAGTGTTATGTTTTGGGAAAATAACGATAAATAAAGAATAAGTTAAAAAAATGTTAAGGAAATATTTTCAAGCATTGCATGGTTTCTGAAAATCATGATTTTTTTCTCCCTTAAATAATTATTGCACATTGAAATGATCTCTCAAATTGCATATTATATTTCTAACCATTGACCATTGAAACAATATTTCAATATTTGATATACAAAAGTTGATTGCATCTGCACACAAATCAAAAGAAAATCAAGACATTAAACAGAACTTTGCTAAGAAACAGACACACAAATATCTGTATTTATGCTTCTAAAATTCTTTATTTATGCTTCTAAAATTCTTTATTTATGCTTCTAAAATTATGCATTTATGCTTCTTAAAATATATGCATTTATACTTCTCGAAATATGCATTTATACTTCTAAAATTCTGCATTTATGCATCTTAAAATGTGTATTTATGTTTCTCAAAATAATGTATTCCAAGATATGTATTCCTACATCTAAATTTAGACATTTGCATTTATGCCACCAAAATAAGTATTCATGCCCCTAAAATAAGTATTTATGCTTCTACAGCATGTTCAATGAAAAGTCCAACATTACAATCAGACTGCTCAGTTTTCAATCGCCAGACAAGCTCTTAGGGTTTATCTACCTTAAACCAAGCCGTCAATCACAACCCATGAATGACAGGTGTTAATTCGCAATCCACATCACACAATACCCATCAAGAGGAACCATCTCATCAGCCTTCTAAATAACCAGTGATTTTGGCTCGAGACCTGTAAACATGGTATTTTTTTTCAAAATAAGGGGTATTTTCCGCTGAGTAAGGTATTTAGTAAGACTGAACCGGCAGGTTGTTGTCTGGGTTGTCTATTTGCGGAGGAAATGAACGTCCTCTCGTACACATCAGTCACCCTCAAATCACATGTTGTGTACAATACTTGTTAGGGTAGTGACATCTTCAGGGATATGAACAGGGTAATTAAGCTCTGGAATCAATGCTGTTGATACTAACGTTTATCTATATGAGACATTCTGTTTCATTATCAAAATGTAATTGTTTGTTTTTAATTTTTACATATAATATATATGGAATGTGAATTTTAAAATTTATTTAAATTGGATTTGTTTATTTATCCAATTTGAGTTCAAACTCCATGAATACTTATTTTAATAATTTCTATTCACATTATTATTTATATTTTATATCTATTTATATTATTTTTTATATATATTTATATATATGTTTATTATTTCACAAAATTAGAAATACAAATTGACATATTTTTGTTTAACTATACCAACAAGTATTTAGGATCTACATTTATAAAAATTTTCTTGCAGATATAATCTGTATCAAAAGTAAAATCGACAAAAGGTCAGGAGTTAATCGCCAAACGAGTTTCATTCATAAGTCCCTTGCTAAATAAACCAACAAATGACATAAAAGTCTCTCATAAACTCTTCATCCTCTTTAGATGTCTGGGGAAAGGACATCAAAGATGGCCGCCCTCTTCAGGGCTTAATGCCAAGAAGTTTATTGATTGGTTGATACTTGAGACTAATAATCTGACATCAAGGATTACCACAGAACAAGAGATATTTCCATCAAACATCTACTGGTCTCCAAAACTTGAGCATCTTATTGACTGAACACTGCATATTGTTGCTGGGCTTTTGTAACAACAATAAACAAAGAAACAAGGGTGCATGGAAACAACCTATCACTTCCAATTGATTGCAATAAATATCTGTATAAATGCACTGTCAAAGCCAAGGTGAGCCATTTGAGATAAAACCAACATTTTGCTGACGTCTTGATGAAAAAGACGAAAGCATTCAAACTTAGAAATTAAATATTTTACCACAACCCTTTACAGTGAATGAAATAAGCTTGAAAAGAAGTGAACCAAAAGGTATGATTTTGTAACGGATCACACAAACACAAAATGTTACAAATGTATATTATTTCATATTTATTATTTCATATTTTGACCTTACACTATCTAATGCAGTCTAAAGAATTTTGTAAAAGAAATAAATAAATACAAATTTTAAGAATAAATATTGGAAATTGGTCTCAGAAAAATGGTTCTTTTTTATATTATTCTTGAGATGATGATCTCGATTAAAACTTGTTCCTTTCATTTGACTAATCCTGAAATGAACACTGTTTTGAGTGACTTTATTTTCTAATTCCTACACCCAAATTATCTGATGTCTTTGAACGCAGAACATCTTAGGATGCCAAAAGATTTCCTTTGAAAAACGTTCTTCACAAAGCTTGAAACTTGCAAGCAAATCATTTTGCACCGAAAAAAGACCCTGAAAGCAATAACTCTACAAACTATTTACCTCAAAATATGAAGAGAGAAAAATGCATGTAACAGAACTAGTAAACCCGCAAAACAGCTTTTTCCCAGGCTAAAGCAGACCAAATCTGTCACCATGACGATAAAACACCATGTCTTTCAAAACAGTAACAATTAACGCCTATCATAGAAACCCCAGATGTTGTTTTACTCCAACCCGCGAGGATTTTAGTATTTTCACAATCTGACGTTAGCGCTAACAGATAATTCATTAATTCAATTGAGACATAAAATGGTTGAGCCTAATCGCATATCCAGCAGCCATAAAAAATAGTTTCTCAGAGTTCCCGGTTATCTTATCTGAGGGCGAGGCACTTGAGTAAATGGACACAAATAAGACATTTACGATGGCTTCTGGGAAATGTCGAGAACAGTGCCAAGACTTATCTACATTTACCCAAATGTGCGTTGGGGAACATGTTTCAAGATGGCCGCCCTAACAACCATCCATCTTGTCAAGTGCTGATAAGTGTGTGTGTATATAAACTCTTAAAGGTGTACAGAAAACATTTGGAAACTATTATCCTTTGTTTGGTATCCTTGGCTTCATCTGCTTATTTTTAAAATTTTAAACACTAGTACATAGTATGTGTTCTGAGTATTATCTGTATATATGTTTGCTTCAAGGCACATGCTATGAAAATCAGGCGTTGAAATGAGACAAAAACATTTTCTTTACAAAGTTAACATTATTGATACACGGCCTGATGATCCGAGGGAGAAGAATACTTTAAAAACTGGGGCCTTGATTTTCAAAGCTCTCTTAGCGCTAAGACAGTCGTAAGTACCATACATTAACATTGGCTTACGACTATCTTAGCGCTAAGAGAACTTCGAAAATCTCGGCCCGGAACCCATATTTTCGAAGCTCTCTTAGTGCTAAGAAAGTCTTTAAGTCAATGTTAATTTAAAGCACTTACGACTATCTTAGCACCAAGAGAGCGTCGAAAACCTGGGTCCTGGACCTCTAAGTATACATCAAAACCAGCGTTCGAAATAGCTGCCTGCCCGCCTGCCAATTGCTGGTTGCTTTCCGATCGGGCTTGTAGAAAATATTACAAGCAAGCCCGACTGGCTTGTTGGAATTTTGAGCTTATCTATTAATGACTTTCAAAGACTTGAGTGATACAAACCTTAATTAGAAATTAATTTTGAAATTAACTATGGAATCATTCTGTTTAGCGATGGGGAGTTGAAACATTTACTTCCTTGTTCTAAAAATAGATTTTGTCACAATAGCTTCTCGGTAGCACTGCATCGCACTATAACTATTAGAATACCTACAGCAATAATCTGGAAACAATTTTGTATTGAAATCGTGAAATACCTGAAGCTGAAAACTCAGCAATTGTTCAATGCAGTATGCTATGAGAAATATAAGAAAGGTAAGTTTGTTCAAGGTTGTAAGAATTAAACATCCTTAAATGCACCTAAATCTTTATGTCCTCCAACTTCAGTTATAGGAGTCCCTTGCATTGATATAACTGAGGTTTGGGACTGTTGGCTTGTTACATTTTAAAACTATTTCATACACTGATCAAAACATTTCTTTATGAATGAGAAATTAGATATTCATAGAAGATTTTCCCTATCATCCTGATCGACAGGAAGCTTGACTATGTGACAACAAAAGGTTTACAAATTAACGACGTCCGGAACAGACACCTGATATAAGAATCCATCATCGCTATCATCACCAACATCTCTTTGACAAGGTATACATATGTAAGTAATATATAGGTAATGAATAAGAAAATCAGTGAACCTTAAAGAAAACGTTTCTTCTTCTCTTGAAGTTGTGTCAAACCTTTTTTTTCCTTCATTTAACCTCTATCATACCAATCTTTTCCCCAAAGTTTTCTTCTATTTATTCAGCTGTGGATCCAAAGGGGGGATTTTTGCAGGGGTCGAAATTAACCTTTTCAATGCAGTAGCCATTCAGACTAGTCTATTTCTAAAAGTACTAGCCCAGACTTATTCCAGCTAGTCAAATACATCTCCATGATCATTTCACCTCAAATCTTAATTTCAGACTACCAGTTTTTACACTTGACTAGCCCAGCTTCTTTTTCACTAGCCATGGGCTACCTGACTAGTGCTAATTTCGAACCCTGATTTTTGCATGTAAATTTGATGGCCCCTTAAGGTAAAACCCCCTTAACGTAGTGAGCCCCCCTTGTACCTGAACATTTCTGGATGTCTAAAAGCAGGAGATGAAAGAGACAATTACAAGGAAATTAGGTCTTATGTACAGAAAAGTTGCCTGGAAGTTTCTGAAAGCATGACAGGTACCATATCAAATAAAAAGTTCAAAAAATAAATATTTTGTAGCTGTAGCAGGATTTTCAGAGACAACTTTCATTATTCATGTAAAGAGAAAATAAGATAAACATCATTCTGTAAAGGGTTTGATTGGTAATTGTGAAATATATTTAAGAGTAGGCAATCTGAAACATCAATTCAACATTATACCTCTTCTGAGAAAATAACAATACATTAAATAAGATACAAAAGTTTGAATTATATATATGTAGATATCTAATTTGCATATCAATGAGATGGGATTATCAATATCTACGACCACAGCACGAGAGACGAGATGAAATTCAAATTCAAATTTGTTCCTGAAAGAATTAAATGGGGCGTAAATTGATAAACATTCCACATATCTCCATGAATATTTTATCAAAGGGTCTGTTTTGGTAAGTGTGAAAACATGTGAATGTGACACCGATCCATTTCATCATGGTGACATTGACGACAAGTCGAGCGAAACAGATCAGATAGAATCCCCAGATATCCACCAATCAGAGACTTGCCTGGGGCCATCCACCCAGGTATTCTTCCTGAGCCAACCGTGCATTATACTGATTTGTGCGGTGCGGACTCGTTGATGATACCGATCTCAGGTTCACGGGTAGATGATCAGGTGGACTATTTTGGTTTGTGTCAGCCAAGTGATAGAAAAGCCCTTGAGTGATGTAAACAGTGTAGATTTCTATGAGTGAAGGGTATGATCCTGTCTGTTTCCTCATATTGTGTTTCTTATTTCCCTTTCCCTGAGATCATGAAAAATGTATGCTTGTGTATTCACTACAGCTGTTGCCTTGTTGATTGGCTTTGCAGCTGTAGAGCTCTGCATATTGCATGTTGAGGGGAGACTCCGTGGCTGAGAGGGTCACTAGCTTAGTAATTAACCCTTGCCACACAAGGCATTAACGGTCCAAGCTGAGAAAAATATATACAACCTTTTTATTTTATCTTATATTATTTTAACTATAAAAGTCAGTAAGGTCAATGGGGTTGACATGTATATATACATATATAACACACATATATATATATATAGATAGGTATGGTTGACTTAGCATATTTTTGGCGAAAAGTAAGTATGTTAACATTAAGTTTCCCCCTTTCTTATTAGTATAAATCCTAATAAAGAATCGACCCCAAACTATTTCAGATGTCATTGTGTATGGTTATTTATTACTCAACCGTGGTGAGATCACTCATTAGATAACAATGAGTTGTTTACACACATGTGTGATACCACCGCGTGCTGCTGTAACGTCATAATCGGCGCGTGACGTCATAGTCGTTTTTTGGTTGACGTCACAATGTTAGCCACTCGACTGCAATAGCGGGTGGCTTATTTGAAAGTAAGCGTCTCTAAAAACGATTTTCTTGCAATTCAGCGCTATTTACATCATTGAGTAATAAATAAATTACTAAACTCGGTCCCGTTTGATAACATGTTTAAGAAACTCGTGAATGGCATCGGTATCGCTCGTTAAAATACCAAACCATCCACTCGTTTCATAAACATGTTATCAAACGGGACGTCGTTTAGTATACTATATATAAGCCATGATTGTAATAAAGACAGACTTTTGATAATGAACCCAATGTCACTCATTTAGACTGTTGGTATAGGTTTGGGTGACACTTTTATATACAGTACACAGTTGGATTCTGTGTTCTCAATTTCCTGTGCATCAAACACACATCTGATCTTAATACTGAGAGAAGCATTCATAAAATCATATCTAACATCTTGGAGAAAACTTTCACTTTTGCCTTCCTTGTTTTAGAATATTTGTCCTTGTTTGTTATTTTATTTTCTTATAACAATCCAAATTGCTGTTTTGTGCATATACATTACACATAAACATAAATATATTACATTGGATAAATCAGTGCATGTACATTAAAAACAATACAGTTCAATATAAATTTAGGAAACATCCATGGTAACTTGAAACTAACTACAACATAACTATACATAAAATAGGCATTTTCAGCAAATATAAATATATATAATATGTAATGTTCCATACATTTAAAATCCATGTCCTCAATGTTATGAAACAATGAATACTTACGGGGTTTTTTTCAAATTCGATGCGCACGTAAAATATCTGAGATCATCTTCTTTCAGTCCAGGACATAAACGATAAACACAACAAAATGAACACCAAACATAACTCAATGCCGAAGACAAACATTCAAAATATTATACCGGTATAATTGAATGTCCTACCTTATCGTCGACTTGAACTTTACTTTTTATTTCATTCTCAGTCCTTATTATTTTACGAATACACAATTTCAGTAGCGATGCACTTTCCTACTTTTGCTTCCGTACACCACGTCATGTGACTTTCATCTGTCGCTCGAGATGTTCTTCATCAGCTACGGCTTGTAATTAAAGAAACTGTCCAATATGTTGTCGTCATCGTTACTGCTTTGAATAAAGAAACCTGACCTCACTAATTGGTCTAGTTTTTAATTACCTGTCCTTAATTTCCTAAGAATGTCAATTGTGCAGTTTCCTCTTCTTGTAACTGGTCCTGACTGGAACCAAATGACACGTGACTTCTCCTGCGATGGTTATTCCAATAAAAAGCGCAATTCTTGTTCGCTAACCATTACGGGTAATTAGTTCATCTAGCTGTCCGACAACAATCTATTTAAAACTTGATGTAATGTAATACAGTGTACGTATTTATAACATTACAACTATTTTAACTATATTGGTCTGAAAAAGGCCTTTGTCGGACTACGAATTTCTCTGGATGAAAATTAACTTATTACAAATATGCCGTTGACAATTTTTTTTTAGAATAATCATGATGATTAAAAGTGCATTCTTAATGGATTAGTGGATTCTTAACTTTGAAACACATCGGGAAGTAGGCCTGACAAGATGTCATATTGGCAAATAAACTTTTTGAGAATTAGAAGTTGCTATATATGATATAGATGATAGTTCATACTTTTTAAAGTGACTTTAACAAAATAAAACAAGTTTGCCCCTTTGTTAAACGTGAGCACAAAAACGTCGTTTTGCAGAAAAAAAGGCCCTCGATATGCACATTTTAATAATAATGCACCATACCAATTTACGGCAATTTAACTTATTTTGATTATTGTTGGGAACGTCTTTAATAAGTTCAGTTGAATTTGAAGCCCACCAAGAGTTCTAATTCAATTCTACATCATAAACTCTAATTCAGTAAGCACATATTGGCCTGGAACAAAAAAAAAGAGGCTATCACTATGGATATGAAATACAACATAATACTGAATGGTAAACATTATAAATAGACTTTATTGTTAGACTATGGTTGTTAGGTATTTGAGAGAATAAAAAGGAATGCGTTGATGGTGATACGAATATGATGCATGATTTCTGCTATCTTTTACTTACTGAAGATACAGATGTGTATGACATAGGAGTACAAAATCTCCCCCCCCCCCCCCCCCCCATTTTTAAGACCAAATATAGAGAGAACAAGTTTGATCCCCTTACATGACGACCAAAAATATTTGTTTTCCCAACTGTATAGACATGCGTCACAAATTTCTCAGCAACGGTCTAAGGGAGGTAATCGACAACTTTAAAAAAAAGTGTAACCTGTGGAATACAAAATCAAGAAAATACAATTATGTTTGACTGCAAGCTTATTTGCTGTTAAGAACATAACAATGTGAGAGTGTGTTTATTCATCAAGCGGAGAACAAAATCGTTACTCTCGTGGACTATGTTATCTCTAAGGATAAAACAGTAAAACTTTGAGATGATATAATACATAACGTCTATCACTGATTTATTCAACATGTCATTCTACTCAATCCAGTAACATATTTACAATAGTATGACGTCATGTTGGACTTAATAACAATAGGACGACGCTATATCGTAATTACAGACATCGCTACATATAGAGAATCTCACCCAAGTGTCTTCTGATATCAAATATATCAACACAAGTTGAATAAAGTTACAAATATCCAAGGCTTGCCGAGGATATTTTTATTTTAATCAACGAGTGTTGATATATGTGATATCAGAAGACACGAGGGTGAGATTTTGTTTATCATTCAAACCTTTTATCAACTCGGGTGAGATTCTCTATATCAAACTGCAGTAATGAGAACACATTTTCTCACATCGCTTAGCATACATATATAATAAATAGAGGATATCTGTCTTTCCTTGACAAATACCATGTTTATCTCATTGAGTGAGGTAGAAAAGTAGATATTTCACGAGTGGCGCAGCCACGAGTGAAATATTTTAACTTTTCTACCTCACGAGATGAGATAAACATGGTATTTGTCAAGGAAAAACAGATATTCTATTTATTATATCATTATTTCTATGTTTTACGTTGAGTTGGAGTGATTTCAACGGCAAACGTACAGCCTTCGCAAGCTGACAATATGACGTCATAACATTGTTCCGATGACGTCACGCGAGTGGTGATAAAGTTTATCGTCACTCAGTAGAGTGGTGATAAAGGTTATCACCAGTGTAGCTTGATAGAGGGTTTATTTCACTGATAGAACCGAGTATCTCACTCCAAATTATGTAATAAAGAATGCTATGACGAAAAAAAAGATGATGATATCACAATGTCATGATGTCATAAACACGGTGACGTAACAATGCTATGTGCACTGCACTAATGAAATGTGAATGAAGCATTCATAAAATATCTCGCCACACTCTTGAATGATTGCACAGGGTTTAATGTTTCAAAAAATACTTTATAGTCTTTTTCATGATGAATCAAAGAAGTAATTATCAGATAAAATTGTGTTCCATATGCATGTTGTTACTCGTTACGTTTTAAAGCAGTGTACATGTCATTCGGATTTATAGTCTTACACTCAGACTCTGAAAAAGTATTTATTCTGAAAAAAATCACCATTTATTAAATATTGAAAATGAGACTGTAAGAAATGGAATTTTAATAAAAAGAAGGTCCCTTTTCAGTAATTTTTAAAAACACTTTTCTGATGTAATTGTTTTCCAGAGTCTAAGTGTTAGGCTATTAGTTTTTATTACATGAGGATATTTAACATATGCTATTGTAAGGGTTGTGATTACAACTGGTGATCATATTATTACGTACGTAGGCCTACATGTGAAGCATTCCAATAGATTTATTTATCAATTAATAAGCAAAAAAACTCAACCATAAAGGAAACGTCACCATACAAACACAATACAGCGTATTTATACTCACGAGTGATAACTACGGCAGGGTTACATCATGTATAAGACCTGGATTAATTTGCTGTTGAAAACTTTATGAAGTCAAGTTGAACCTCACATCTTACAAATAAAGATCGGTTATCACCTGAGTAGTGTAAATACATAATTTCCGTTTCATTTTCCGTTAATTACGACAAAAATTGTAACAATTTATAGAAGCAACACATAATTATCGGGTTAGTACAGCCGCCAGTGGTATAAAAACTGTGCTTCATGTTTCGTGCTACGGGACATTTGATGAAATAATATCATTAACTATTAGCTAAGAAGGTTTCGAAGCTGATAATTTAATATATTTGTTTATAACAAAAATATGACTTCTTAATTTTAAAAGGGGTTTGCACTGTTTAAATAACATGCCAGTCTATATTAAATCCCCCCCGTGCACGTGTATATCTACATGTATATCAGTTGTTGAGAGGAGTATTTATTTGACTTGTACAATCGCGCTTGTGTTTAGGTATGTTATACATGCACGCGTATGGTATGGATATATTGTACATATTGAATCATATACATTTGAAACCATTCAATCATCTCATGCTTTCAGTTTGATATTAAAGAATTCAATTTTGGTAGTATAGCTATATAGCTCTATTTCAGTAATATCATAATTTTTTAAATGTGGAATAACATCGACGACGAAATTAAAATTGTTGACGACAATAACCTCAAAATGCAGCTGTCATTGAACGTGTTTTTCAGCCCTCGGTAATTCATATATCTTATTTCCAAATATTGAATATAAAAGGACAAATATTTATGACAATGCTGTTTTGGCACAAATTGCTGTCCAGAAAATATTGCATTTCTTAGTTTCAATTAGGACTATCAGTGACAGAAGAAAATTATTCGTAAGAAAAGTAATCTGCATCCTCGATCATCCAGGTCTTATCTTTCCGAAATGCTACATCTATCAAATATAATAAGAATATCGGGACCTAAGTAATCGAGTATCATATTGACATGTTGATTGAACAGTTCAGCAAGTCTGAAGACAGTGAACGAGTCTAACTGCGCAGCGCAACAAAAACACATGACTAATCCATTTATAACGCCGTCGTCTAAATCTAGAAAAGGGAAAATGTGGCCGAAAATGTATAAGTATGATGACTAAATGAACAAAACGACTATTAATGTAGCAATATATAAAATACTTCAACGTATGCATACTTCGTTTACGCGAGATCTCATGGTCGCTATGGGAACAGCATAATCGCCGCCATTATGTTGTTTGTCAATATGGCCGAGGATACCGCTAAAGGAAAATAATTTAGCACCTGACTGAAATTCAATTAAATTCTTCAAAATGGCAACTCAGACTCAAACTTTAAGAGGAAAGGGGCATGCAGCTGCCTCAAGAACACACGATTATCTTTATGGTATGTCTTTAGTTATGACGAAACCTTTTTTTCCATCGAAAAAAAGGTTTTGAAAGAATTTGTCCAACCAGAATCAACCCTCATTCTTTTTAATATTAGTTTATTTTCATGTCACAAGACACAATTGTAAAATCTTACTTGATCGATATCAGTTTAAAACTATGTTATTAGTCGTAAAAGTAATGCCCTTTGGCAAATTGATTGTTTGTTGGTTTGTTTGCTTTTCTTGGGCAAGAGAAAACAGAAAATAAAATACTCTTTTATGTGTTGGATTTTTTGATAGGTGAATATCTGTGCTTTACACTCAATGATATTGCTTACGTCAATTCTATTAACATTTTTTCTTGTGTCCAATTACCAATTACTCGGGATGATGCTCAGTTGTGAGAGTGTCCGCACATCGTCCGGAAGACTGGGGTAGATTCCCGGTCATATCATACCATAACCAAAACATGTTAAATGCAGATGGGAGCTGTTGCTTCTTTGCGTGACACTTCACACTATAAGAACATACAACGCTTGAACTGGTGGAGGCTGTACAAATAAGTCAAGCCTGTTTATTAATATTAAAACAAGTTTATTGTCAACGTTGATTTGTGTCTTCAGCGTCCAAAAACCAATCACTGGAGGTTACATTGAAATCAGAAGGCATGGACTATATTCAATATGTTTTGTTTTGTTTCAGATAATCATTATGTGTTGGCAAGTGAAAGAGATCATGCAAGGGCAACATTTAAGGCCCATACCAGTTCGGACAGGGTCGTAAGTAACATTTAAATCTATTCTTTAGATTGAACAATTATAAAACTCAACTTTCATTGTCCTTTGTTCAACAATATTTATCCCTTACTCAGATTATAAAAAATGACAGATATCTGATATCATCTCAAAATGTTTTTAGAAACGGGTACCCAACTACACGACTATGTTCAGCGAACTCCGGCACCATCCTAGATTTGGGATGAGACTTGATGTGACAGACCCGGTGCCCAAGTTTATCTCTCGACAGTGGCGCGGATATGCTGATCAGCAACGTGAAGCCCTCATCAGATACACAACGTATGTATTTTAACTGGAAAGAGATTTGAACATGATTTGTACCAAAAATTGTAGAAAGAATTAGTGTGCTATTGACAGGTATTTTTCGGCTCATTGTCACATGTTTTTAAAAAATGACCCCACAATTTGGTTTTATATATATCCTATTGACATTGCTTTGTTGACTATATTTGCTTAATAAATTATGTAAAGGATAAATATTCGCAAATTGCAATGTTATCTCTTGAAAAGACTTAAAAAAAAGAATTTTCAGAACTGGACTCTTTGACGTATCATTTTAGAACTAACAAGGCAATAAACTATGCAGAATATACCGTAATTTTTCACACAAAATTGTAATATCCTATTGCCATGATAAAAGTGAAAACTTTTGTGATATCAAGAAAAATGTCAAAACTATTAATATTTAACTTTTGTACCTCACTATTATAATCCATAATACAAATGCTACCCCATAAATGCTTTCGTTGTTCATCTAATATAACAACTATAACAACAATTGAATGCATTAATCATTGTAGTAGTTTATAGCAGTTTGGATTCTCTTTCTCTGACATTTTAAATTGAAACATGATAAGAACAAAGCATTGCATTAATAACTGCTGTTTATTTCCCCAGATTCAACTATGACCCGTCAGTTCAAGTTTCATCCAAACACTTCGGTGATGCAGAGGTGGCGGGAAGAAATCGATACAAATTCTTCAAGAGGTGTGTAATTTAACTCTGATAATGTCATAATATAATATTATTCTTGTGCAATTCTTGTTTGTGATATTAGAGCGGAATCTGTTGATATAATCAATGGAAACAATGAACAGCTTTGACTTATTATATAATAACCATATATGTGTGTTCAATTTAATTTTCTGGGGTTTTATATGTTTTTGTATTCTTTTTCAGACCAATTATTCCATTTCTTCAACAAGTCCCTCCAGAAGTGCTATTGGCAACATCAAGGTATGTATTCATTGATGTTTGTTCATTACAAATGATGTCAATGATGATCCATATATATATGTATTTGCACAAAACATAATTGACTGTTTATAAATTTATTCATCACCAGACAACTACCTCTTGCAGCTAGCAGGACCCAAATTAATAAAAAACATTGAAGTACATTTGCAATATAGAAATATAATTGTTTTATTACATTTGTGTGTCACTCCAGACAAGACCCGTTAGCAGGTCCTGACCAGGTGCAGATGGAGCGACCTCCGACCCCACTCGTGAAGACCGTGGAGACCCAGACCGACTATCGTGACTCCGAGGCACAGACAGATCCTTACACCCCTGAGTATGTAGTTCGACCTGGCGAGGCGCCGGAACTACTTACACTTGCCACTCTCTCTTATGGTACGTAGATTTTGTATCGTAAAACTAGACTTTCAACACTTTCAAACCTCTATTGTTTCTTAAAATTAATTTTTCATGCAATGCAACATTGATTCTTTGCATGTGTAAAACATTTAGGTAAATCAACCGATAAACATAACATATATACCATGAAAATAGGTTAAAATGATTTCTTACGGCATAGTTGCAATGGTTGTTTAATACAAATATTTTACGTAAAATTTAATGCTTTTCAGCTGTGCAAATAAAACGCAGAACTGGAAATATGTATATTATTTGTTTAAAGGGGCAGTATCACATTTTTTTTGCTCATATAAGTCGATGAAATGTATTTAAAAAATAATGTCACCAATAGTAAAACACCCTTATCTCTTCAGAAAATCAAGTTAAAAATGAGTGTATATGGTTTGGTAAAACCTTGGGAATCGTTTTTTGTACTTCGAAATATTCAAATGTGTTCACAATAAAATGGCCGCTATGCAATTTTTGTTTTATACGCAACATCGTTATTACCACTACGGATAATTCATTGGTTTAATAAGTTGTTTTACCATCTAAAGTAGATACAAATGACATAAACTATCACTAAATTTGGGAAATTTGAAAAAATAAAATTTGCAAAAAACGTGCTACTGCCCCTTTAATACGTAATGAGATTTATTGCTGCAAATTATTACCATCAAGGTATACTGGTAAATGCTCTCCTTATAACCCTTTTCAAGTTTCGCAAAAAAATTTGTATGCATATTACATGCAAGTGACCAGTTCTCTTTTCAAACGAGTTGTTATTCCCTCTAAATTAGCCTCTCATAGGAAAATTGGTAAACACTCTCCATATAACCCTTTTAAATACGATTTTCACACTTTCCTGCATTGCCTATTTTATGTGAATGACCAGTTCTCTTTATCAACAAGTATTCCTGTAAATTGGTCTCACAGATTGGTTTGACACTATCTGATTGGTTACTGTAGGTCGAGGTCTGCCTGCGGGTCTAGCGGAGGTGGAGATGATTGAGCGAGCACGAGCTAAGCGAGCATGGGAGGCAACTCTTCCTCCTCTCAGTGACACGTCCCAGCTGGACAAGCGACGACGCATGATGGACGAGATGGAGACCAATGAATGGGCGCTCCGCGAACAAGAGATTGAAAAGTGAGGGTTGAGTCTGAGATTTGAGATATGTGTACCTTCTTTTGCAAAATCGCTCCAAATGGCTGCGATACTGGCGAAGCGGCATTAAACAATAACTCACTCACTCTTTGGCAAAATCTTTAACCATATATAGTTACATACCCCCGATAGTTTTGTGGGCGTCCTTCAAGAATTCTAGCACGTATGTAATACCTATGAGATAAGTGAAAAAATCTTGAAGTAGCATTTATTATCACCATTCACTACACATTGTAACATGTACTTTCTTTAGTAATCTTCATTCATTAACCACAAAAGTGTAGTGAGATTGCTTTCTAAAACAATTTGTTAACATGTAGTGACAATTATAATACCCAAGGGGTAAGTGAAAGCAGCATTTAATCCCCATTTACCTCAAATTTGAAGGCACAGCTTCCAATATTTTTTACTTTTGAAAACGGTTATAGTCATAACCATAATCTCCTGTACAACTTGGAATGTAGCTCAATTGATGACTGCGTAAGGAAGGTGTCTAGTATGTTGGACAAGGAAACTCACTGCCTTAAAACCAGACACATAATTAATACAATAACGAGTATTTTAATCCTCTCTTCCACAGACTGCAGGAGGCGAGACTGGAGGTGCTGAAGACACTGTTAGCTCAGAGGGAGGAGAACCATCAGGAACTCAACATCAAGAGGCTCGACAAACTCTGGTAGGTGTTAGGGCTGAGTATCATGGGAAATCTCACGATACGATATGTTTCACGATACAGACAGGCGATACAGAATGTATCACGATACATTGTTTAAAGTTTAACTTCATGCATATTTTGTGAAATTTTCAAGATGGTGAAAATTTTGTGTTATGAGATGATCAATAATCGAAGATTAAAACATTTTGTTTCTTTCTAAAAACAGTTATTTATAAATCAGATTGCTTCATGCTTACTGTAGTTACTGTTACTGCACAACACTAGCTGGTTTTATAGTGTTCACTTAGTTTTTCTTTTCATTTTTAAGTAAGTGAAATCTATTTTTAATGTATCACGATACAGGAAGCTCATGATACAATAATCACGATTTCCCAAGCTACGATTGTATCGTAGATATCGAAGAATCGTTACAGCCCTACTAGGTGTACATCCTCACGCAATGTCAATGTCATCAATCACCATCTTTAACATGTAACATAGTAAAGGGAGGAGGGCTCACCAAATGGATTCATCAAATTTATCCGCAAAGTTTTTCAAAAGGGGTTCAATACCTGCCTGAATTCTGCCACAATCAAAAGACTTTCAACAGACATGTCATCTTTTTAATAAACTGTTGATTGGCGTATTATTTTGAAAAGGAAGCAGGAAAACACTACAACAAACAATGTGTGATTTGATTTCAGGACAAAGAAACAAAAGACGAAAGAGCACAGAGTGAAGAAAATCAGAAACGAGCACATCAAAAGTGAGTTTGTCAATTTCTCTGTTATATTTCAGGATTCACAATATCACAATATCACTACCCATGATTTTCCCATGTTCCGACTTCCACCAGATGTAATCTCATAGTATAGCCACAGGAAAAATGAAGGATTTCTAACTGCCACATAATATATATACCGTCAGATTCCCATGCTCCCAATGATTTCCTCATCATGTAAAGCCTCGCTGTTATCCGACACCACATAGAATTCCATTCTCCTGTTTTCCAGCAATCCGGAAGCTGACGGGTAAGCGCCAGAATGTGGAGGGTAAGCTGCAGCGCCGCGAAGTCGTGGACGAGTATTCTGACTTTGCCTCTCAGACGTACGCTCCCAAGACGAGGGTCGGGATCTTCATCGATAGGGGCTCTGAGCAGTATGTCGTCAAGAGCAGGCACCTCACCACCTACCAAGGTAGGTTCACTTCAAGTCTTTGCTATGAGTTTGTAACACTCGCTGTGTTCTTGATCTGAGTATTAGTCGACAGGAGTCATGTCATGTGACTTTTCACTCAAGGGACGAGGCCAGAAAGTCGTTGAATAGATTTTATATCTGAATGGGGCTGTAATTGGTTGAATTTTTTTTCCGTTTCCATAGAAACTTGTTGAATTTGGACTTTGTTCAGAGACAGGTTCGTTTCCGGAGCACAGCTCCAAAACCGTTCATCATATCTTCCTGAAACTTTGCATGTGTATTACCCACTTACTGAAGTGGTGCCTTTTGATATTTTCAGATTTTTTCTGAATTTTTTTTTTTTTTTGTTTCCATAGAAATATGAGAGGGATGTTGGTTGTTGTTGATTTTGACTGCTTCTGGAGCAGAAGTCTAAAACCCTTAACATACCTGAAACTCAGCATCTTTAATACCCACTAACTGAAGTACGGTAGTAGATACACAAGTATCTGTCAAAGACGTGTTTTACAAATTTTTTGGAACCGGTGGGATATGTCATCTTCTGATGACTCTTGTAATGAAAATGTTTTACCAAAACTTTGAAAGTTTAACATCCATATAGACTTGTAATTATTTTCTGCTACAAATTCTGAATGATTATCGAAAAGGGGAGGAAAATTAATTTTATGAGCATAAAGGTAAAACACTTGTACAGTGTATACAAATGTTTGCAGGTCTGCTGGAGCTGGAAGCCTCTCTCCCGGACTTCGTCATCCAACCGAGAGTGAAGGCTCCCAAACCGAAGACGGTGACGAAGGCTGGCTTCATCAAGCGCAAGTACAGGAAGCAGAGGGAGCTCATGGAGATGCACGAGGTGCGCAGAGTGTGACAGCCATTGAGAAATGACTAATAATAATAATAATATGTCATCTTGTATAGCGCACTTATCAAACTACTCAGCAGTTTCTCAAGGCGCTGATATTATTACCCTGACAGAATTGTATTTCGGAGCAGCTATAAGCGCTACACGAAACCACCCGTTAATTCAGGTACCTAATTATACAGCTGGGTAGACTGAGTGCAATGTGGATAAAGTGACTTGCCCAAGGACACAACACAGAGAGACCAGGTTACAAATTGAATAGACCATCCCTTGATTTCCATGGTTTTATTAGTTTTAAGATATTCATAACTGCCATACATTCACATTAACCACCATCCCCCTTTTTGAACAATGTAAAATGCCTCTTTAATGAGTGACATCCCACCTTAATGATAATTTATAAAACTATGTTAATATTTGTGTTTTGCCAGGCAATCAAGGAGGACAACTACAGGGGAGAGGAGACTGCCAAACCACTGCGCTTCCTGCAGAAGATTGAGAAACCCGTCCCCAGACCTCCCACACCGTCTGTTGAAGTACCCTCACAGGTCGGTGAAACCTACCAATTGGTCTTTGAAAACATAGGAATATGGGGCATCAATAGTCTTCAAAATTGATATCTATGCCCAGGGGTCAAGCGTGCACATTCTACAATGTCTGTCATCAATACTTATCAATGAAAAATAAGCCCTTGAGGTCTAACACAATCAGTTGAAGTCATGCCTCAAAAGGGTTTTAACCTTATAAATGAGATCAAGTGAAATAGAGCAAGAATCGGCTTGGTTTATTACTGTAGGGTTCACCCTACGTTGTCGACTACTAACTTGACGTGATTCAAAAGACTTGTGTAAATTTTCATGTAATCTATGTAATGTAATTTTCCCTCAAATGAGATTTTGAAATGATTCTTGAGTCAGCAATTCTTGAAATGAAATATAATACAAATGCTTCTATTATTTCTTCAGGAGGAGGAGGACCGAGAGCTTGCTACCATCTTCTTACAGCAGGTCATCCGAGGTCGGGCCGTTCAGAATATGGTAGGTAGTCAAACTTCAAATAGAGAGTGTTTCCCTCATCTTCTTGCTAATGACTTTTATTATATGTCAAACAGAGGTTCAATGTTCAAGGTTCGATGTGTCTTCTTCACCAAAAGGCTGCTTAATATGCCTGTCCAATTACTAGTATAGTTTACAAGGCGCATTTGTTTTAGGTCTGTGATATTGAGAAAGAAAATCTAGTTGCATTATTGAGGGTTAATGATGTGATGTATAATTTGACACCTTTCACTGTAAATTTGTTTTTATACAGAATGTAGGTTGTGATATTATAAATGTTTAAGTCAACAATACGGTACCACAGCTCAAAAACATATATCAATACATCTATCTTCAGATAAAGTATCATAAGGATCATAGTATCGATACTTCTATCATCAGATGAAAGATCATAGTAGTCATCATGTTGATGTGCCCTCGTGAATACCGTGTTGTTTGCAGATGTTTGAAGGGAAGGAGAAGCGGATGGAGCTGATACAGGAACTGAGATCCACCCACGCACTGCAGGAGGCCGAACAAACCGTCAAGAAACAAGAGATGCAGAGTACCATTGCCCTTCAGAGGCAGCGCCGCCTACACGAACACAAGGTAATCCTGAGTTATCTCCCTTAGTTACACTCTTGTCCTTCAGAGGCAGCGCCGCCTACATGAACACAAGGTAATCCTGAGTTATTTCCCTTAGTTACACTCTTGTCCTTCAGAGGCAGCGCCGCCTGCATGAACACAAGGTAATCCTGAGTTATCTCCCTTAGTTACGCTCTTGTCCTTCAGAGGCAGCGCCGCCTACATGAACACAAGGTAATCCTGAGTTATCTCCCCTAGTCACATCCTCATCCTTAAAAAGTGTCGCCTACATGAACACGAGATAATCCTGAGTTATCTCCCCTAGTCACACCCTCGTCCTTAAAAGCAGTGTCGCCTACAAGAACACATTGTAATCCTTAGTTATCTCCCCTAGTCACACTATCGCCCTTCAGAGGCAGCGACGCCTACACAAACACAAGATGTTACTGAATAGTCATACCTACGTCCCCTATACAAACACAATGTGTATAAATTACTTGAAGGTAACAGTATGGCTGTATCTGTTATAGCCTTGGATTGATATTGATTAGTATGCGTGCCAAAATCTATTGAACATTTCTAATTTTGGTGTATTCATTATTCATATTAATGACCTCAAGGCTAAATCCTGACAGATGGACAGTAATTGCATCACGATGTACTCTTCTTAAAGGTCCATCCATTGTGTTGTTAGGGGTCACATATTGCAAACGTTATAAATGGTGTTACTTTATCGAGAAGTACCGACTGTTACCGAAAACTACCATTTTGATGATAGTAGACTTAGCATATTGACGATCTGAAGGTAAAAGAAGTGATTTCTGATCGAAAACCGGACAATGCACAGCGTGTGGCGCGCGTCAATTAGTCAAACGTAATTTTGGAATCTTATTTACATCAGACACAGAGACAAATTTGAGTTGATTATGTTTAATAGGTAATATAACTACTGTGCATGTAAATTGGACGTGTAGTTTCGGTTTCTGCACATACATAATGATGTTACTCAATTTTAATTGGAAACTAGTAATTATGATATATTTGGCGATTGGAATTAAATATGCAAGCTGAGTGAATGTATTTGTACTGTAGACAGCACATGTGGTGAGTTGGAACGTATTAAAGCCAAATAAAAATTTATGAAACACAATGGATGCACCTTTAACACACATTATGGTAGCAGATGGCTGCAAATCTGTCCTCCCGGGTACCTTTGAGGTAAAACAAAATTGTATCATCTTATCATCCCAAGGTTGCTGTCCCTAATTTTCTTTACACAACTCTGTGCCATAAATAATGACAGTTTGATTTCAAGAAAACCAGGAAGCAACACGTACACATTTTCCTTTTCTCTACTATTTCAGTGGAAAAGTTCAGAGGAATCATGCACTGCTCATATAACATACCTTTATTGTCTATTGAACAATGATTACGTTCTTATTACATATTTCTAAGACTACCTGAAGTAAAACTATGAGTTTACGCAAAGGGGTCTCTGGTAGACAAAGCCTTTCATGTCAAGTGTTAAATTGCTGAGTTCCCATACCTTTATCATCTATAGAACAATGATTGAGTTCTCAGTACATATTACGAAGACTACCTGAACTAAAACTATGAGTTTACGCACAGGTATCTCTGGTAGACAAAGCCCTGGGCAATATGTTGTTGATTTTCCCACACCTCAGATTATTGTCTATTGAACAATGATAGAGTTATCACTACTATATTACTAAATCTACTATTTTGCTGTACAGGAATCTCTTCTAGCCCTTCAGGTCATGTGTTAAATTGCTGAAGTTCCCATACCTTTATCTTCTATCGAACAATGATTGAGTCCTCATATTACTGAGACTACCCACACTAAAACTATAAACTCTTCTGCACAGGAGTCCCTGGTAGATGAAGCCCTGGGTCAGGTGGAAGGTTCGAGTCTGGGAGACATGTTCGACTTCCTGAGCAAGGAGCTGATCCGACTGGAGGAGGAGAGGCGGGTCCACGCCTTCTCTATGCTGGCCGAGAGACAGAGGCGTATCCGGGAGGCGGAGGAGAGCGGACGTAGACAGGTGGAGGAACGCAGGAGGAGGGAGGAAGACGAGATCTTCAAACAGGTGACTCGCCATATTACTTTACTTCATTGTTATCCACTTGATTAAATATAACCTGTGTTATGTGTACTTTATTCGACAAAATAAGTTAGGGATATGTGATGTTTTATAATTATTTTAGAAAAACGTCAAATAAAATGACATCATTATTCATAATTTCTTAATTTCAAAACTTTTTTTGTCCAGTATATATATGTGCAGTGATATTATTCTAAGATCTGTTAGTGTGTTGCTCTGCAGATGATCATAGAATCTGATATGTATTTCAACTGAACAGTATTACCTACGAGAGTAAACATATACAGTGAGGCCTCGGTAATCCGAACGCTTTCGTTTTTCATAAAAAACGTTTGGATAGTGAAATGTTCGGACTACTGAGTACTGAGGACTACTATAGAGATTAGTTTGGTTACATCTTTCTGCCGTTCGGAAACTGCGAGATTCGGATTATCGGCGGCCGGATTATCGCGGGTTGACTGTAATAATCCTCTTGGGCAACTATGTAACGTTGACACATTATACAAGTCCTGTCTCACCTGCAACATCACCTGTTAACAATAACTAGCTCACTCATTCTATTCCCCCGTGCGCAGGCTGTGAAGGTTCACCAGAACTCAGTGGACACGTTCCTGGAAGATATCATCCTTTGTTCCGTCGACAAGACCGCTGACGATCAGGCACGCCGGGAAATCAGAGATATGGCTGACACAATCAATGACGTTGCATATGATATTGAAGACAAGTGAGTCTACTCTTTGAACCCCTTTATGACTTCTTGAATCATTGAGTAAAACATTATTTTGGAATTAGAGAAATCGCAACTCGGTAACAAAGAGTTTGACCATAGGTTGTGCATCAGCAGAGAAAGGGTTTTTAGGGGCAGCAATAAAACACTTTCATGGTTAACATCACAATACTTATTCTTACATTGCAGTGATTTTCTGTTTAAACCAGCTATTTTCTTTGTAGGGATGTTGAAATCTTTACTTTGTAACTAGAACTTGATGAAAAGACTGTGGATAAGAAATTCAATCAATGTTTTGAATATCGTTGAAGAATCATTATGTGAATATGCAGGTTGAGGTTTGGTTATGGTCATGATTATAATTGGGTGAAATACACAAGGAAAAGCAACGTTTCCGGAAGTTAACTTTCAACTGGAGTTTGTTTGTTTGTTTGTAGACGCACAGAGCTGGAGTCCCAGGAGATAGTTGCAGACCTCGTCCACTGCTTCCTGCTGCCTGAGGTCCAGAAACAGACGGCCAGGGAGAAGGGTGAGTCCGAGATCTAACAGTCTCTAGCTGAACATGTCATTATATATGAATACCTTGGAACTATATCCGACTGAGTGCCGTGACCTCATGTCTTCATGAATGTGTCAGAAAATGATTTTAAAACTATGTTACCTCTTCCATAAAATTGTTATTGTATTTTTTATCTCACCGGTATGTAATACAGTGGGATATAGTTGTCACCCTGCCCATCTATCCGTACGTAGTCATTTTGTTTCCGGAGCAGAACTCAAAAACCATTCATGATATCTTTCTAAAACTTCTCATGTGTATTACCCACCTACGGAAGTGGTGCCTTTCGATATTTTTAGATTTCTGAATCTTTTTTTCTTTTTCGATTCCATAGAAACGTGTTGAATTTGAACCTTGTTCAGAGACATGTTCGTTTCCGGAGCACAGCTCCAAAACTCTTCATCATACCTTTCTGAAACTTTGCATGTGTCTTACCCACTAACGGAAATGGTGCCTTTCATTATTTTGAGATTTCTGAATCTTTTTTTCTTTTTCGATTCCATAGAAACGTGTTGAATTTGAACCTTGTTCAGAGACATGTTCGTTTCCGGAGCACAGCTCCAAAACTCTTCATCATACCTTTCTGAAACTTTGCATGTGTCTTACCCACTAACGGAAATGGTGCCTTTTGATATTTTCAGATTTTCTATTTTTGTTCGGTTTCCATAGAAACGTGCTGAATTTGGACTTTGTTCAGAGATAGGCCTGCTTCCGGAGCAGAACTCCGAAACCCTTCATCACATTTGAAACTCAGCATGTGTATTACCCACTAACTGAAGTAGTACATATATAATTATCTGTCATTAAAGATCTGTTATGTGGAACCGGTGGGACACATCATCTTCTGATGACTCTTGTTTCAAACAGTTTTTAGCTCAACATGGGTTATTGCCAGCCATCAAACAGTAACTAATGAGTATCTGTGACCTGGAGGGGCCTCATACCTTTTAAATGGTTATAAAATAGTGTTTGTTTCAAATTCATTTTCCTTTTTAACCCCGAGTTCTTGTTCTTGTCTGTAGTACACATGATCCACTAACATCATCACAGCAAATTATGAAGAGACGGGGGTGTACTGTCCAAACATATTAATGACCAAGCAAAGTTATAGGGCTTCAAATTAACCTCTATAACCTCGCTTGGTCATTTATATGTTTGGACGATTCACCCCCTCTCTCTTCTGTTTTAATAATATTTACATTAGAGTACCGCTCGGCAACCCCCCCAAATTGCCCATTTTTACCACCTTGGTTATGCAAATTATGAATTATGCAATTTCTGTGTATGTTTTTCATATAATATTGTGTTCATATTATTATGTTTCCAAAGCTGAAGCTATCTCCTCAGTCACTTATTATTTCTCAAGAATTCCATCTATCATCTATTGCAGTGAGGAGACAACAGAGGAAGTACCTGTTGGCTGCTCACAAACAGATCAACAAGGAGGGGGAGGGAGTGATCGACATGAACGCCAAGTCCGTACGCCCCTCCACCCAGCAGGGACAGGAACAGGTCGGCTCTCACTTCCCCGACACCCAGAGACAGGAGACAGACGACAGCATCGTCCTCCCGGAGAAACCGAGCACAGTCTAGAACAACTGATAGATCTCTCATTTGTCAACTTCACCATTTCACTGAATTGAATTTGTGAAAGTTTATCTATTTATTAAATGTCAAATTTTATTAAATTTCTTTTTATTTATTTCATTGACGGATCCAGGGGGTTTGAACCTCTGACTTTTGAAAATTACAAAAGTCTGAAATTGTGGCTGAAATAAGTTTTCCAGAGGTTTGAGATTTGATGACCATTATTTCTATTTTGTCTATTTAACTTAAATTGAAAAACTTACTTGAAAATTGGATTAATAACAAAAGTCAATATTTGATATTCAAGTCAAGTGTTGTTGCATTTTGTTTGCATTAAGACAACCTCTTTAGTAGCTTTTAGTGTTTTTCCCTGCAGCAAAGTGACAAAATTCATAATTTGTTTGCTGTTTACATGTCTCTGAACTAGTAATAATAATTTACACTCAGTGATCTAAAGAAAGATTATTTTAAGGGTCAGTTTTAAGACCTGCATGTGACTATATGATCTTTTTGTAAGTATAGACAATAATGACTTAATTAGTACAAGAAGAGGAAATTAAAACAGAATCTTAGATTTGATTGATCACTCAGCTCATTTATCTCAGAATTATACATACACCTAATACAAAATTACTGTTTTAGAAGAATAATGTACAGTCAAAATAACATGTAATAAGAATTTGGTGTAAAATTGTTCATGTGTACATACAATATTCAGTAGTTTAATTATTCGTGTGATATATTCTGTGATATAAGAAATAATCCAATGTATAGCTTGTATTTGTAAATAAATATTTGATATAAATCCGTTCAGTTCTTTTTTTTTTTTGATGAAAAGTATGAAATTATTTTAGCAAATGAAAAAAGTTTTTGTCACTGAGATGTGCATCTCCTGTCAAGCAAGACACATTTGCTGGTTTGTATCATTTGTCAAAAGTGACTTTTCATATACAGTCAGGCCTCGATAATCCGAACGCTTCCGTTTTTCATCAAATACGTTTGGATAGTGAAATGTTCGGACTACTGAAATGAACCAAACAAGATGGAGTTGATTTCCTTTGAATCTACAGACAAACGAGAACGTACTTAGGATATCAAATGAGTACACACTGGATATTTATAACTATCACACAAAATGATAAATTTCAATATACAGTCAACCCGCGATAATCCGGCCACCGATAATCCGAATCTCGCAGTTTCCGAACGGTAGGAAGATGTAACCAAACTAATCTCTATAGTAGTCCTCAGTACTTAGTAGTCCGAACATTTCACTATCCAAACGTTTTTGATGAAAAACGGAAGCGTTCGGATTATCGAGGCCTGACTGTATTACAATCACAAACTACTGACACACAATGTAAAACATTACAATTTATTATAATCACAAACTATAAATGACAAGCTCAACTCCCATGTCAATCCACTGTCATTGAAGTTTACCGATCCAATCAGTATGATGATCGGTTGTCACCGGATTAATGAAGCCGAAATAGTTGTAATTAACAAATCCGTTACCCCTTATTGGCGTTCGGATTCGGAAACTGAATCAACGGATTAATGAATCAACATTTAATGAGTTTATATAGAGATTAGTTTGGTTACAACTTGCTACTGTTTGGACACTGCGAGATTCGGATTATCGGTGGCCGGACTATCGCGGCTTGACTGTATTACGACATTGGGTGCTATGGTTCATGAGATATTGCATAAATAAAAGTTTGGAAAGTGTTGTTTTGACCTTGAAATAAAGTCAGTCAGTTGAATGGTCTCTGCATAATTCAACAATGAAGGATGTCACCAAATTTGAAGGTACTGAGTGCGAGATACAGCAGCATGACCTTGAAAATGAGTTCAAGGTTTCCAAATTTGATTGGTGTTTTAGAAATCTGACTAAACAAATTTGAGGAAGTGTCATGTAAAGTCAAGGTCATCAAGTGTTGTCTATGTGATTCCCCAATTATGGCTGTCATCAAATTTTAAGACATTGGGTGCAAAGGATCATTTGTTAACAAGAGTTGAAAAGTGGTCAAAGTTTCGTATTTTCAAGGTCATGAAAGTGAACTGTGTAATCTGCTAATATAGACTTCAGTAGCCTGCTTGCACTCATATCACTTTGTGTCACACATTTCATAACATTACATATAATGATACTTCATGTTTATCTGTGAAGACATTTTCGTGCTATGGTTCATCAGTCACCTGGTTGACTGGGCACAAAACTAAAAAAAATAGAGCCATGGGCTCTGTAGCTCATCAGGTTTTATATACATTTAAATTCAAAACGTCAACTTCTAGGTGAGAGGTACAACACATAGGAAGCACTTTAAATGGAGAAGATGAAATAGGTCTTACGGTCTTTAGCCCTCTGACCTATCTTTACAAATAAAGACACACTTGAAGATTTAATTCATTATTGTTGTTTCCTTCAAATTACCTCCCTTTGAAGAGCACCTAAAATCTCAAGATTAAAATAGCTTTTCAGGTCATGAAGTCTGTGACCTATATTTAGGGTCGCAGGATCACGAAATCTACAATTTAGAATCCCCATTGGCCAAGGAGTCTGCACACAACTTTTCAGCTCTTAAGACCTTTTGGAACTGGAGAAGAAGATGCAAATTGGTATTTAAGGTTGTGACCCCTGTGACCCTATTTGGGGTCAGGGGGGTCGCGAAATCTACATTTTAGAATCCCCATTGGCCAAGGAGTCTGCACACAAGTTTTCAGCTCTGTAGACATTTTGTAACTGGAGAAGAAGATGAAAATAGGTTTTTGGGGTTGTGACCCCTGTGACCCCATTTGAGGTCAGGGGGTCATGAAATCTACAATTTAGAATCCCCATGAGCCAAGGAGTCTGCACACAAAATTTCAGTTCACTAGACCAAGTGGTTCTGGAGAAGAAGATGAAAATGCGAAAAGTTTACAGACGGACGGATTGACGGATGGACGGACGAATGCCGGACACCATGATGCAATGCCATGCCATAAGCCCATCGGGCCTTTCAGGCCAGATGAGCTAAAAATCGCTTGTAATTCAGCAAAGCACAAGAAAGTGTAGTGTAATAGATTTGTTAAAGTTGAAAAAAAACGGATATAGTTTTTATAAAATTGACCGGACAAAAATGTCTTAGGCAGAATTGGTGGTCTTACTTTTGTACCAACAAACCCATTGGTATAACAAAAATGGTTTAAAGGATAGATGAAATGCATTTTTCTCAAGAATGACAGATGATGACCTCTACGTATATTGTATATCGGAATCAATTGAGCATAGAATCGAGACAATATACACTTGCAATTGATAATTAAGACGATTTTAATTCACCCATTTTAACACTATCGCAATTTGTTCGGCGAATCCTTTTGAAAATGCTCACTGAGGCGTGACGGTGATAAGCGATGGACGGGGCGGCTAGATAGCTTCTCCGCCGGTGTCTCGTTAATTAATTAATGATAATTATCACTGCCGCTAAATGAATTTATGAGGTGTATAACATCGCCAAAAAGACATGTTTATGTAATAATTGTGTAATTGTCATCTGCGGAATTACCTAGTTGGATATCTAAACATTCGATATATGGGAAATTTAAGTTGGTTTATTGAAGGTATCTTTGTGAAATTAACAATCAAAATGTTGCGAAATTACGTTGAATTGTGACTATCGCTGAAAATCAAATTCCTCCACATACGTCACAGAAGTCATCCCTTCACGGGTCACACCCCCGCAGACTTTCGTTCTGGTCGCCGGGGCTAAATCAGGCGGTTTTTTAAAAAGCCGTATATAAGTAATTTATGGACCGATTTCAGAAATTTTAAATCGAGCAATTGTCAAATTGACATCCCATTTTAATGAATCCGATTTGGACCATATGTCATTTCATCCATCCTTTAAACAAAATTTGGGCCTTACACCCAGCTGAGTGAATTGTTGCATTTTGAAGTTGTATATGATTCATTGGACTTGATTCAATCTCATTAAAGGGGCGGGATAGCGCAGTGGTTAGCACGTTCGGCTTCGGATCAAGAAGTCCGGGGTTCGAATCCCGCCAGGGGCACTTTGTCTGCAGTAGAGAACTGTTCTACACGCAGTAAGGTTTGGGTGCAATGCTACACTGAATTTCAGTGTAGTACCACCCATGGTTCGCTAGTTGCAGCCGATGCTCGCAGGTTTCACCACAATGCATAGCCACATGGCTTTGCAGGCTTTCTCCCTGCCATAATACTAGCAGCCGGGATATAAATGAAATACTCTTGAAAGCGACTTTAAACCCCAACTCACCTCAATCTCATTAAAATCAGATAGTAATTATGTTCCACAACACAACATGGTTATAATTGGGATAACACTACCTTCAATAGTACAAATTCTTGTACTTTTTCGGCCCTGAAAAAAGTACAAGAATTTGTACTATTGAAGGTAGTGTTATCCCAAATATAACCATATGTTGTATTTGTTCACTATCTAAATGGGAAGTATTTCAAATAAGTTCCACATCGTTACACATATTGTGTAATAAAGTGCAACTAATTACGGTCTGATTTTAATGAGACTGGACTTGATTTGACCCAGATGAAAATAAAACATAAAACAAAAGACCAAAATTTGTGAGATATTTTTTAGTTCTTGTAAAAAATGCATGGGTTATCAGTCAATATTCAATAATATACAACATAAATGAGAAACAAACAAGCAATTTGCATAGTGAAAACACACCAACCAATCATATTGGAAGACACAAACCTGAAATTACTAAAGAAATCTCGTTCACATATTCGAGATCAATCAACATGGCTATCGAAGCTGGCTCTGCCTCTCTATGGAAATGACCTCAGTTGACATGGACAAATCTTACTATTTTCACAAAAACAACGTTTTGCTAAAGACCCTTCCATCGTTTTTATGCTTAAAAACAGTGGCGGATCCAGGATGTGTTTGAATTACACCAATATCATAACAATTATAAAATAAAACTTCAAAACTTAATTTTGGGTATATTTGTAAAACAGAGTTCTCGCAAGACTTCAAAAGTTAGGTAATATTGTATAAATATTAGACATTCAACAACAAAAATAAAAGAGTACCAAATAGTAGATTTTGTTCAAAATTGGGATGGTTCTTTACTATTCTTCTTCGGTATATTCGGTACAACGGTACAAATTCTTGCACTGAATGTCCGAAAAAGTTGAACCACTCAGCCACCAGGGCTTTAGTAAAATCTAAACCTAAGACAGCCACGTTGTCTGATCTAAAACCGACCTGTAGTAATTCGAGGTTTGTATATAATCAGATTGCACGCCAATTGTATTGGAAGACAAACATTGTTATAGTTTAAAGCATCATGGCCGACTAACAATCAAACTATGAATATTCTCTGTGGTTTGCGTTTTTTTTTCTATCTAAGAAGCAGAGGTATCACTAAATCTATCAATTCTTACAGCATCGGAGAATAGTTGACTTGCCAATCATGGTACATGCTATTTGATTTCTCCCCAAATTTTACGAGTGTTTTACGAATTGCCTGCTGAATAAATAACAATCTATTTCAAATGCAGTAATCCAAGCTTGTTAATTAACGAGAAGAATAAACATGTACCAAGTTTGGCCACATCCTGCTCCATTAGGGTATTTGTGTCGACAGGGCCCTTACTATCCTTGGATTTAAATTACACCTGTGACGTCATCCTATTCTTCTTACACTCCATTATTTTTCAGTAATGAAAAATTGCACACAACATCAAATGTTTAAAGTAAAACATTCATTTCCTTAACTTTTAAAAGAAAATTTTATAAAACATTACTTTGAGTGTAATTTAAGTAGGTTAATGACCTCAATCTCACCATTCTTTAAAGATAACGGCCGCTGCAGGAGTTACTCGGACATTAACCTTTACACAGTTGCTTCGCAAAAATAAGCTCTTTGACACCCTGACACCGTCTTTATGATGAGTCGGGCGGAAGAGGCTATACAGGTAATACACGCCATGATTGCCTCGTCCCCAGAGGGAGTGGGATGGTTGGACAATTTGCTGGAAACTTGCCATTCTCACCCCAATATTAAAGGAGCAGTAGCACGTTTTTTGAAAAATTAATTTTTTCAAATTTCCCATTTATAATCATAGTTTATGTCTTTTAAATTAACTTTAGAGGGTAAAACATCTTATTACACAAATCAATTATCCGCAGTAGTGATAATGGTGTTGCGTATAAAGCAAAAAAGAAAAAAAACGTGCTACTGTCCCTTTAAAGGGTTGCTCAACTCATCTTACAGTTTTGTTGTTCAAGAAACAGAATCCTGATTGGTTGAATCAAAGTTGGTTGTTTCAAACTGAATCCTGATTGGTTGCAATCAAGTTTGGTTGTTTCAAACTGAATCCTGATTGGTTGCAATCAAAGTTGGTTGTTTCAAACTGAATCCTGATTGGTTGAATCAAGGTTGGTTGTTTCAAACTGAATCCTGATTGGTTGCAATCAAGGTTGGTTGTTTCAAACTGAATCCTGATTGGTTGCAATCAAGGTTGGTTGTTTCAAACTGAATCCTGATTGGTTGCAATCAAGGTTGGTTGTTTCAAACTGAAGCCTGATTGGTTGCAATCAAAGTTGGTTGTTTCAAACTGAATCCTGATTGGTTGAATCAAAGTTGGTTGTTTCAAACTGAATCCTGATTGGTTGCAATCAAGGTTGGTTGTTTCAAACTGAATCCTGATTGGTTGCAATCAAGGTTGGTTGTTTCAAACTGAATCCTGATTGGTTGCAATCAAGGTTGGTTGTTTCAAACTGAATCCTGATTGGTTGCAATCAAGGTTGGTTGTTTCAAACTCAATCCTGATTGGTTGCAATCAAGGTTGGTTGTTTCAAACTGAGCCCATGGCATGATTCTAAGATAGCTAGACATTAGTTTGTCCACCTGTTTGATGCACAATGATCACTTCTGACTCAAGTCATGTTTTATCAAAATGCAGTACAAACAAACAAACTGCGTTTTTTGATTGGACAGAAATAACAACCAAAATCAGTGTTGCAAATTTTGACCACCAGGGGTGCATTTGAGAAAGCAACACTGCCAGCAAACTGTAACAATATTCAGTAGTTTAATTATTCGTGGGATATACTCTGTAATTCCATCCTTGAGAAGATATGAGTTGCCCGAGGGGGAGAGAACGGCGACTTTCAAGCCCAGAAATATTACTGCAATAGCAGGTGCAAGGTAACATCAAAACAAGTTTAACAATCAACATGCTATATAATTTTTTTAACTTTGATAAACTAAGGTTATGTTACAGAGCCTACAGTTCCCTGTCTTCTATCTCTCATTAAAGGTGTAACTAACACAAATGATTCCATCATTTGGGGGAGGGGAAGATAAGATACTCTTAACATGACACTGAAGTGTTATGACTGTACAGTATATTGATTATAACTTGCATCAACTTTTACTTACAAACCAAAATTTTCAACTGAATGCATTAAAAATTATTAACAAAATCATCATCTAATCTTTTTATTTTAGTTTTAGTATTTATATAAATTGAGTTTCCTCACCAATGTTTTGTTTGCTATATAAATGTATCCTATTTTGTTATTTCCTTACGTTCCGCCTGATGATAGAGTGAGTATATACTTCGAAATGTCGTTTTTTTTTCACATTAAAGAAGCTGTTATCCAGAAAATATTCCTGTTCTTATTTATATAAAGTACCACATTATTATTCATCTTTTGCTCACATAACAAACATTTCAATGTACGTTAAAATTTGTAACAAAATCATTATCTAAACATTTTCTTATTAGATTTGATGTTATATTTAAGGAACCACATTAACAATACTCACTGTCTTTTAATGTAACAACTGTAGTTTATTGAAACAATTATAAGTGTCACTCTATAACAAAATAATGAGCATTGGAACTTAAATCAGATCTTTTAATCAATGAGCAAATTAAATATACTGGCCTTGAGATAGAATATAAACATAAAAAAATAACCAATATTTAACTCATTTTGAACATAGAATTCTCTATACATATAATGAAATATTTTCTTTCCAATAACAAGGATAAAGAATATCAAAGACAAGTACATCAAAACATTCAGATAATCTATAATTGATATTTTTCATACTTTAAGGATTCAATATTACTCATTGGTTTAAATTAATTTCCTCTTCATTCATAAAATAATAAATTTGAAATGTTAATATTGCACTGTGTGAAATTATGAGTAGAAAGGAATACAATTCTAAATACATTTTAAATTTGATAAATATTGAGAGAAACCTCAGAAATATCAGTAAAATTAGTGAGAAAATCAAATTGGTTTCAAATTTCAATCATATCGAGAAATTTCCAGCACTTCTCCGATACAGAAATCTAATGAACTGGGATAAAATCTAGGTACTGATCAACAAACTTAGAGAAAAAACATAAATGAATAATTATCCTGATTTCAGGGCCTCAAAATTACCAGTTATGAGGCCCTATATCAGGATAGTTATCATTTAAGATTTTTGGTCGCGCAGTACTAGTAAAGAATCCCATTTAACAACTTAGATACTTTAAAAGACTAAGTGTATAGCAGAGGGGTGATAATTATCCTAACAATACTGTTGATGATAATCAGATATATATATATATGAATGTCGATACTTTTTAAAAAGATATGTATCATTAACCTTAGAAAAACCTGATTCTTTACTGGTTTTGTAAACATTAACACTGTTAACTTGCTATCAATTTACTATTTAAACTTAGCATATTGTGATATGTATCCAATAAAATTGCATCATTTTGAAAATCATGATGCATATTGTATCATATCATGAAATTTTATAACAACACACTTCTAATGTTTAACTTATTGCAGCATGTTTACTTTTTTGAAAACTTAAAGTATTTACATGCAAACATCGCACTTCTCGATACTCTGTTTGACAGCGATATCAAAGTCGTCTCCTCACCCAATATATTACAATGAATACAACTGGTATAAATTCCGAGAACAGAGAAGGCTCTGTCAACCCTTTCACCACTAAGAAACCTGGGCCCTTATTTTCGAAGCTCTCTTAGCGCTAAGATAGTCGTAAGTGCCATACATTAACATTGACTTACGACTATCTTAGCACTAAGACAGCTTCGAAAATACAGGCCCTGAACGCTAATTCATTTATGTGCCTATTTTAGGCGTGTAGGGGTGAAAGGGTTAAGCTTCCCCGTGTTGTAGCTAGCTATATCACATGACTACAATGGCAGTATGTAAATAATTGACCATCCATATTTATTTCCTACTTCTTACCTCCCCTGTTTAGTTACCTCCCTTTTTATTCATAGAACAGATTGTCGTTTCATCCAATTTAAAGAGAGAGTTCTATCAGAGTTCAACAACAAATACCCCAATAGATTGTTTCTTGTGATAAAGATTCCCTAAAATTTTAGCTTCAGTAAACCAATCAGAATACAGGTAACTTATTTAATTTGAAAATCGTACTTCTGATATGTTAGTCATCATTTTACCGCCGTCACTCACGATCAGACTTGTAGACAACACCAACTTCCCTATGCAAAGCATAACTGTTTCCAGTTTCCATTGCAGTATTTCCCTCGTTTTTTGTGTGCCAAGATAGTGGGTCGCTGCACCTATTAAGCAGGGTACGTGGGCTCTGATTTCCTGGCACGGAAACCTTAAGGAAATATTGAAAGGCTTACTTCAACCAGTAATGGCGACTGGCAAGAGTTATGCCTTGTGAAGGGAAGTTATGGTAACACTTTTCAAAAACAACTTTCCATCGTAAATGTAGTTACAATAGGTAGAACAACGCAAAACGTTACTACACCTCGTAACATGTGAATGGGGCTTTGATTCCGTTGATATTCAATTCTGTTGCAAAGAATTATTTGTACAAAATTGTTTTTGCGAAAAAATTAAACCTGTCGGAAACAGTAATAACAGTAATAAAGACTTGTAAAATCCCCATACTCATCATCATCAAGTAATAAAGATTTGGCCAGAGGAAAGAAACGCAAAATAGATATGGATGGCTAAATGGAGAACAAACAACAAAGAAAACAATTGGACGAGGTCCAGAGGTCGCGGGCTCTACTCTAGTCTCCCTCGAGTTCGTGACTTGAGTCAGAATTGTCCCCCACCCCCGTCTGTCCTTCCTGCTTCACAGGGACGTCAGAGTCAACCATTTGGTGAGTAGCTTGCTGGAAGCTGGGCAGCGTTGTCACGATGATCTGTTCATCAGCCGTCACAACTGAAAATACATATAAAGAAGCCATGATTCAAGATGGGGTTCATCCTGCATCAGCGTAAAAAGTATATGGTCAGCTCCATTTATATACCCTGGATGCAGACCCAACATCAACCCTCGCGTTTTATTGGGTCGTAACTTTGCTCTTTAAAGTTGGTACTGAAGCTCTGACTTTACAATAATAAAACTATACATCTAAACTCTAGAAATATTAAAATTTTGGGTTAAAAATTTGAAATTTTAATATTTTTAGACTAGGCCGGACTATCGCGGGTTGACTGTAACCTAAAAAGTCACACCACCACAGTGACAGGGATAAATTTAAGGTGAGGTGAGTTGTGTGGTTTAACGCCGCTTTCAAGAGTATTTCACTTATATCGCGGCTGCTAGTATTACGGCAGGGAGAAAGCCCTCAACGCCATGTGGTTATGCATTGCGGTGCAACCTGCGAGCATCGGCTGGAACTAGCGAACCATGGGTGGTACTGCACTGAAATTCAGAGTAGCATTGTACCCAAACCTTACTGCGTGTAGAACAGTTCTCTACTGCAGACAAAGTTGCCGTGCCCCTGGCGGGATTCGAACCCTGGACCTCTTGATCCGAAGCCGACACGCTAACCACTGCGCTATCCCGCCCCCGGGATAAATGTGAAACCTTCTGCGACTTCTATCGCTTTTCAGAGGAACGGAGCTGGGTAAGATCAGAGCTCTAGCAAAAGAGGAGACATCTATCAAGCCTTATAACCTTTAAAAGTCCAAGGCAATATTCAACAAAGCACCCACCTGGCAGAATGATCTGTTGTCCCTGCGGCACCATTATCTGTTCTTGTGAGTTGTCGGACCCCCCATCGTTGGTCTGGGGGAGGGCGGAGGGGAGCTGGGGGGTGATGTTCGCGATGCTGTCGGGCCAGAACCTCTGTTGGGGGCGTGTCTGGGGTTTGCTCTTCTTGGCTTTTGACGTCTCCGGGTTTCCTGCGTCTAGCATAGGCTGTAGGATCCGTCGTCTAGCGTTGATGAACCTGGCAGGAAGGTTTTATTAGATAGGACTATGAAATATATCTGGGTCTGTCCAAAATATTTAAGTAGTATTTTGAAGTGCCTGTAACCCTGTCAATTGATCAAAATGCTACTTAAAAACTCCAGCAGTGTCAAGAAATAGAATACTTACTATTTCCCTTATTTATTTAAGGATATCTTATCTTAAGGCAGAGACCAATCTCAAGATATTCCCATGTCATCATATTTCCTTGAATAGACCGTGACGTCTATTTTTCCAGACCTCATCCGATTCTAATCGAGACAGGACATCCTTTAAATGTTGGAATATCATGACTCACTTCCTTGAATATGAATATGTTTTGAGGAAATATGGTAGTTGTGAATCCTGTAAATTGGCTATTCAGAATGTGGTTATTTGGAAGAAAAGACAAGTTCAGGGTTAATATCCAATTAATAGAGACCTCTATTAAACATATCTTGGATGCTTTAGTTACATTTCGGGGAGCAGTTGCTCAACTTTTTCAGACCAACCGCTCCCCAAATTACGAGTTCAGGGTTAATATCTGTATACCGGTAATGGATATCTCTCGGATGGTTTAGTTCAGACCAACCACTCCCCAAAATGTAATTCTTGAAGAACTTGCCCTCTTGTAATTTTTATGTTTGGTGTATACTCCTTCTTGCTACTAATCCGTTAGCATCCTTTAATGGATCCATAATATGTCAAGAAATCAACTCTATCAATAGATAAGCGTCGCCCCTTAGTGTATTAAACAAATCTCACCAGTTATTGACTTGTAGAAGTGTGAGGTTCGTCTGACTGGCGATTTGTCTCTTCTCATCCTCTGTCGGATACGGATGCTGAAAAATAAAAAGATAATTGTTGAAACGTGTAACTGAAATTCTTCTTCTTTCATCGTGATGTAAAAATACCAGTGCAAGTATTTTCAATTTTGTCTCTATACTCTTTGTTTGCTTACTCCTCTTCAAACATGAGTGAGTTGGGGTTGATCCGAAGCCGAACGCGCTATGTTATAACCACTGCGCTATCCCGCCCCCCTTCAAACATGAGAACTGTGTGAAGGAGACAAGACCACTCAATGACATTCTCTTCCCACAGAGGTTACTCCCTTCAGAATTTCTGTTGTTTTTCGCTTGAAATCGAGAGCAGAACCAAAGTCCCCTAGCGGTGGAAAGAGAAATCTCATACCGTATCCCTGCTTCTTAGTTCTTAACCAATGAAAACTCATCTTTAAGTGGCCATGTCGACCGGGAAACTTCAGAATTCTAGGCATTTTACTCTGAAGGGTCTTGCTCATTAGCATATGTCATTCGAATATGTCTGATGTAAATAACGCAAATGAACTGTTTTTGGTATTTGTCTCTGATTTGGTCTTCTTTATTTATAAGTGTTGTTATGATCAATAGTTTTCACAAAATCAAATAGCATATTTCGAGGAATACACAGAAAAAACAGGAAACCAAGAAAACGTTGGCCTAACGTTTATTTTATCATTATGACATGTCATTGGCAAATGTTACTTTTACAACAGCGTCGGTGATTGCACAACTCGATTCAATTGCAACCAATCAGGACACTCCCTTTCTGCTTCCGATTTGAAGCGTAAAACAACAGAGGGTAAGATCGAAAATCTGAAGGGAGTAACCTCTGTGGGAAGAGAATGACTAAATGGATGATTATTTGACTTATATCCCGGCTGATAGTATTATTGCATTATTATTTGTATTATTTGTGGCTATTCATTGCAGTGAAACCTGCAAGCACTGCTTGAACTAGCAAACCAAGGGTTGAACTGCGCTGAATTTCAGAATAGCATTGCACCCAAACCTTACTGCATGTTTTCTAAAGCAAAAAAGTTACTGAGCCCCTGGTGGGATTCAAACCCCAGAACTCTTGATCCAAAGCCAAACACACTACCCACAAGCAATGAAGAAATCATAGGAACTAATTAAAGAACTTCTGCACCAGTGTATGAAATAGCTGCAAGCCAATTGCTGGTTATTTTCAGATAGGGCTACTAGTAGAAGTGACCAACAAGTCTACCTAGCTTACGTGATTGATGATACAAGAGAATTAGTGAGCACAGCTCACTCATGATACCCCCGCTTTTAACATTGGTCAAAGAGAAATGTTTGAAAATAGCAAAAGGGCATCAATCTTTAAACTTTTGTATGAACAGACCATTATATATAAGTATTATTATAGCAGAGTAAGTATTACACTTGTAAGCATGTTTTAGAAGTAAAAGTTGAAAAATTTGAAAAATGGCATTAAATATGCAAATGAAGGTATGAAACATACAAATATGCAAATAAGGGTATGAAATATAAAAATGACAGATGTACACATCAGTGGTTTCGTAACATTTGAACAATTAGTGTCTGAGTTATGAGGAACAAAAAGTGTGAATGGCAAAGATGAAAAATGGAGAAAATTTGCATAAATTATGCAAATGAGGGTATGAAACATACAAAAGGCAGATGTACACATCATGGTGAATGTACATATCAAGTTTCGTAACATTTGAACAACTGGTTTCAGAGTTATGAGTGGAAAAAAAAGTGTGAATGGTTAAGTCGAAAACGGAGATAATTTGCATTAATTATGAAAATGAGGGTATGAAACATTCAAAAGGCAGATGTACACATCGTGATGATTATATGTATCAAGTTTCGTAAAATTTGAACAATTAGTATTTGAGTTATGAGTGGAACAAAAACTGTGAATGGCAAAGTCGAAAAACAGAGAAAATTTGCATAAATTATGCAAATGAGGGTATGAAACATACAAAAGGCAGATGTACACATCATGGTGATTGAACATATCAAGTTTCGTAAAATTTGAGCAACTGGTTTCAGATTTATGAGAGGAACAAAAACCGGACGGACGGACGGACGTGCTGACCGCTATATACCCCCGACTACTTCGTAGCGGGGGTATAAAAAATGAAGTGTCAATATACTGAGGGGCTTGTTTAATTTTTATAAGGACTGGTTGAAACCCTGATTGCCAATAGAGTGTGAAGGATACATCATTCACTGCTGTCTGAATGAGTATTTGTAAGTCTGCATAAAAAGTGACAAAAGCAGTGCAACTTTCTTTCAATTTCTTGTTGGAAAAAATCATATCGAGGGAGGAGTACATTTTATATTTTTCTATCAAAATATAACTTGTAAGTGGCAAAGTTTACAAAAAGGAATTACATCGATTCCTGGAGGAGTACATTTTATATTTTTCTATCAAAATATAACTTGTAAGTGGCAAAGTTTACAAAAATAGAGCCATGGGCTCTGTAGCTCATCAGGGTTTATATTGTTTAATGATGAAGACAGAAATAGATTTTAAGGTCATGGCTTGAGTCCCTTATTTGAGGCACCACAGGGTCTCCAAATCTAAAATTTAGAATCCCCATTGACAGAGTCTGCACATAATATTACAGCCTTTGAGGTACATTTGTTCTGGAGTAGATGAAAATAGGTTTTTAAGGATGTGACCCCTGTGACCCCATTTTGGGTGACAGGGTCACGAAATCTACAATTTAGAATCCCCATTGGCCAAGGAGTCTCCACACAACTTTTCAGCTCTCTAGACCTTTTGGAACTGGAGAAGAAGATGAAAATAGGTTCTTCAGGATGTGACCCCGGTGACCCCATTTGGGGTCACGGGGTCACAAAATCTACAATTTAGAATCCCCATTGGCCAAGCAGTCTGCACACAACTTTTCAGGTCTCTAGACCTTTTGGAACTGGAGAAGAAGATGAAAATAGGTTTTTAAGGATGTGACCCCGGTGACCCCATTTGGGGTCAAGGGGTCACGAAATCTACAATTCATAATCCCCATTGGCCAAGGAGTCTGCACACAACTTTTCAGCTCTCTAGACCTTTTGGAACTGGAGAAGAAGATGAAAATAGGTTTTTAAGGATGTGACCCCGGTGACCCCATTTGGGGTGACAGGGTCACGAAATCTACAATTTAGAATCCCCATTGGCCAAGGAGTCTGCACACAACTTTTCAGCTCTCTAGACCTTTTGGAACTGGAGAAGAAGATGAAAATAGGTTTTAAAACATGTGACCCCTGTGACCCCATTTGGGGTCATGGGGTCACGAAATCTACAATTTAGAATCCCCATTGGGCAAGGAGTCTGAACACAACTTTTCAGCTCTCTAGACCTTTTGGAACTGGAGAAGAAGATGAAAATAGGTTTTTAAACATGTGACCCCTGTGACCCCATTTGGGGTCATGGGGTCACGAAATTTACAATCCAAAATCCCCATTGGCCAAGGAGTCTCCACACAACTTTTCAGCTCTCTAGACCTTTTGGAACTGGAGAAGAAGATGAAAATAGGTTTTTAAGGATGTGACCCCGCTGACCCCATTTGGGGTCACGGGGTCACGAAATCTACAATTTAGAATCCCCATTGGCCAAGGAGTCTCCACACAACATTTCAGCTCTCTAGACCTTTTGGAACTGGAGAAGAAGATGAAAATAGGTTTTAAAACATGTGACCCCTGTGACCCCATTTGGGGTCATGGGGTCACGAAATCTACAATTTAGAATCCCCATTGGGCAAGGAGTCTGCACACAACTTTTCAGCTCTCTAGACCTTTTGGAACTGGAGAAGAAGATGAAAATAGGTTTTTAAACATGTGACCCCTGTGACCCCATTTGGGGTCATGGGGTCACGAAATCTACAATTTAAAATCCCCATTGGCCAGGGAGTCTGCACACAACTTTTCAGCTCTCTAGACCTTTTGGAACTGGAGAAGAAGATGAAAATAGGTTTTTAAGAATGTGACCCCGGTGACCCCATTTGGGCTCATGGGGTCACGAAATCTACAATTTAGAATCCCCATTGGCCAAGGAGTCTCCACACAACTTTTCAGCTCTCTAGACCTGTTGGAACTGGAGAAGAAGATGAAAATAGGTTTTTAAGGATGTGACCCCGTTGACCCCATTTAGGGTCACGGGGTCACGAAATCTACAATTTAGAATCCCCATTGGCCAAGGAGTCTGCACACAACTTTTCAGCTCTCTAGACCTTTTGGAACTGGAGAAGAAGATGAAAATAGGTTTTTAAGGATGTGACCCCTGTGACCCCATTTGGGGTCACAGGGTCACGAAATCTACAATTTAGAATCCCCATTGGCCAAGGAGTCTGCATATAAAATTTCAGCTCTGTGGAGTTATTGGTTCTGGAGAAGAAGTCGAAAAAGCGAAAAGTTTACGGACGGATGGACGGATGGACGGACGGATGGACGGACGGACGCCGGACGCCATGCCATGCCATAAGCCCATCGGGCCTTACAGGCCTGATGAGCTAAAAAGGAATTACATCGATTCCTTTGAGGAGTACATTTTATATTTTTCTATCAAAATATAACTTGTAAGTGGCAAAGTTTACAAAAAGGAATTACATCGATTCCTGGAGGAGTACATTTTATATTTTTCCATCAAAATATAGCTTGGAAGTGGCAAAGTTTACAAAAAGGAATTACATCGATTCCTGGAGACCCATATGTTTGGTGCGTCTAAATCTTAATTTAATTTTTGAAATGACAATAAAATGCTGCACTTGCACGAATAAAAGTGATGCGCCGATGCCCAATAAATATTTTTTTTATTTAGCCTCATGCAGTGGCGGATCCAAAAATTTTAAAATGTGAAAAGGGGGTGAGAGGAGGTTAAAGGTTCGGTAAAGCCATGAGAATCGTTTTTTTTCATTCGAAATAATAAAATGTGATCACAATAAAATGGCCGCCATGCAATTTTTGCTTTATACACAACACTGTCGTTACCACTACGGATAATTTGTTTGTGTAATAAGATGTTTTACCCTCTAAAGTACATATAAATGACATTAACTATCATTATAAATAGAAATTTTGCAAAAATAAAATTTTCAAAAAACGTGCTACTGCCCCTTTAATATTGGGGTGAGAATGGCAAGTTTCCAGCAAATCGTCCAACTATCCTGCTCCATCTAATTGGTTTATGTAATAAGATGTTTTACCCTGTAAGGTAAATATACATGGCACAAACTATCAGTATAGATAGGAAATTTGAATATATAAATTTTGGAAAAAATGTGCTACTGCCCCTTTAATTTAACATGTAATTTAAAAATTTTCAAAAGGGGCTTTTGATCTCCCTTTGGATCCGTCACTGTAAAGAGAGAGTGTGTATGGGACGGTAAGACTGACCACTATTATTATGAATAAGATATGTATTATATGTCTATGTATTTGAAAAAGAAATAAAATTATAAACAAATTTAAAAAAAAAGGACTGACCACTATGTGCTGGAAGAGCCACGTCTTCATGACCTGTGTGGCCTGCTTGGGAAGAACTCCTCTCTTGTTCTTCCTCTTCGACATGTCGTCATCGTCGAACAGCGCGTTCAGGTTTGCCTGTGTCATCTGAGAAGGGGCCTGGGGCGTCATAGTTACTGAAATAATAATTTGCCACAATTTAAATATGTGATGGTCAGTGTCACAACACAGGGGTAGACGCTTGATAGAAATCTTTACTAGCCCGACCCGAAGTGCTCTTCGGGCTAGTGATATACAGTCTGTATCTTAATCTGTAGTGCTTCAAACACATTTCACTAGCCCTTCTGAATTTTCACTGGCCTCGGGCCAGACGACTAGTACGAGTGTCGATCTCTGCAAGGTGTCAATTTCTATTTGTTGTAAAAGGAGTTTATAACCCATCATGAACAAGAGTTGTACACAAATTGAATAAGGACTAGCTTTCGGGGAGGTGCTAACACGTTAACAATAAATGAATATGGTACCGGTATGTGGATCAAATAAATGATTCACAACGGCACAAGAGAATTAAGAGTAACACAACCAATAATTCATATATTTAATGTTACATTTAGCTAACCTTGAGTCATACGGCATACTTACGAGTTTATAATATCTTAAAATAATTTATGTATTTCATTCAATTTGAATCATGTAAAATTTAACATCTCCCCAGGCAACCGACTCCTGTGACAACACGACCAATTGTTTTATGAGGTCACAGATGAAGAAATTAACAATTAAAAGAATATTAAACAACATTAGAAATATTATACTCGCTGCTGAATATGAGAAGTAAATCCAAACAAACACACTTGTGGTAAATGGAAAATGTGAATATTGAATATTGAAGCACTGTATCAATGCACAATTTCCTGATTGAAAAACAAACAAGGGCTTGTTGACACTTGTAGAATACTTCATGTCAAAATCATCTATATTTTCAAATGTTCACTGTGATCACAAGATAACAATTTTTCCAAACAATATTTTCACATGAAATTATATCCAGTCCCTTTGACAAGAGGTGTTATCTGTGCATGTTTTTACGCTGGTGCTAATTTGAATTAGTTATCTCAGCTCCTTACCTGTGGGTGCAGAGACGGGGGTTGTGGCAGGTGCTCCCACCATACCTATCTGGGAGAGGGGGGTGCTGCCATGGATCACGGTAGCTGTGGGGGTGAGAGGAGCTGGTACCGCAGGGGGACTCTGTATCTGAAAACAGTAACGCTTACTATAGGCCACGGACACAAAATCTCTCACTATTCCGTTAGTCTGTGGAAGGGTCATGATGAGAGAAACATGCAATTTTAACGATATGGGCTGAGCAACAATTCTCGGTGATGTACTGTTATGGGTGTAACAAGGCTACTGGCAGGTGCCCAGATCTGGAACAAAGGTTGTCCCATTTTTATCCTCTTTATGATTATAAGCCATGTGGATAAAAGTTGTGTACAATCCTGGAACCATATTCTCTTAGCGCTAAGATAGTCGTAAGTGCCATACATTAACATTGACTTACGACTAGTATCTTAGCACTAAGACAGCTTCGAAAATATGGGCCCAGGACTCCAAAGTCTTATGAGGGAATGCTACACATTATCATCTTATAAAGGATGTCCACCTGCTCTAACAAAATGGACGACAAAGTTTAATAGGGCCTACATCCATTACAGTGTGCACCATTTATTCCAACTTTCCCAATAGTCACATCTTGTGCAAGTTTTCATCAGCGGCTATGTTAATCCTTGCTGCATTTCTCTAACTTTTCTGTGCTAGCCTAGCAGCGTGCTGCACCTGAACTTCATATAGTGTGTTGCTACACTAGCACGGAAAAATTAAGCAAATGCAGCAATGCTTAAATTAACCGGTGATTGAAACTGGCAAGAATTATGACTTCAAAGAGAAGTTGCATTTAATCATCAAACATTCACTCAAATATTCATTATTGGATGCAATAACTTAAAGGGGCAGTAGCATGTTTTTTCGCTCAATTAGTTGATGAAATGTATTTGAAAAATAATTTCACCAATAGTAAAACATCAATCTCTCTTCGGAAAAGAACATTTAAAATGAGAGTACATGTTTCGGTAAAGCCATTGGAATCGTTTTTGTAATACAAAATAATAAATTGTGTTCACTATAAAATGGCCGCCATGCAATTTTTGCTTTATACGCAACATAGTTTTTACCACTACAGATAATTGGTTTGTGTAATAAGATGTTTTACCCTCTAAAGTTAATTTAAATGACATAAACTATCATTATAAATGGGAAATTTGAAAAAATAAATTTTGCAAAAAACGTGATACTGCCCCTTTAATTCTCGTCAAACTGACCTGTATGGGTTGAGCAACAATTCCCTGCGGCGTATGCACCATTTGATAGACGGTGTTCCCGGAGACAATCTGTCCTTGACTTATCGTTGCCATGGAAACGTTAGACTGGGGAATCCCTTGTTGGAGAACGACCCCGTTCATGGAGGTCACGACCCCAGGGTTCATGACCTGCTGTGGTACCTGCACCTGATTGGTTGAATGACTAGGTTGAGGGGTCGTGCATGGAGACTCGTCGTCGTCATATATATTGTCAATTCTTAACAAGTTCTCACTCTGGAGTTTTCCTTTCAAACAGGCGATATATCGGGTACAGAAGTCTTTGCACAGTTCGTTCACTTTCTCCAGTTCAAGAAGATGGATCCGTAGCACTTGGATTGCCTTCACCATCTGCAGCACACAAATAGTTCAACATCATAATCAGCAACGATATAAATAATATCAGAATTCAAAGGGTATGCGTGAGTGAGTGAGTTATTGTTTAACGCCGATTTGGCAGTATTGTAGCCATTAGCGGCGACAAAGGGTATGAAATAAGGGCTGTTAGACACTGTAATAACCAACTTCCCTGTGCAAGACATCACTGAATTATTTAAACAATTTTGGAGGTTATACTTTGTCTATGATCATGATGGGATATGTATGTATCAGCGATTAGGAAAAGTAGGGGTCATGGGCCATTTTGCACGTTGGATGAAAAAATGGTACATTGAAATTTTTTATTTTACTATTGCTACAAAGAGACTTGGCCGATTTAAAATTACCCAAATGCCCTAAAAATGGCCCATTTTCAAAGGTATCTCTACCAATCCCTGACGTATGTTTAGATAAAATCATGTTGAATTTCAACTTTCCTCTTCAAGGCATAACACATGCCAGTCTCGATCCCTGGCCAATTTAAGCCTTGCCGCATTTCTGTGCAAATCAGAATCCACTATGCATTCAGTTGCCGCTGTGTCAGCACAGAAATGTTAAAATTTTAAAATTATTTTTTTAAAGTTTTATCGTTCGTTCCTATCACTCACTGAATGCCAATCAAAGATGGCACAGACAAGTTAAAAATAAAATAAGTTACAGTAAAACACAGATATATAGCGAACAAACAGATATAGCGAACACATTTATAACACCTGTCAAAAGCCCTAGATATGATATGCCAAACATGAAAGGGCAACGTTGGTTATAGCGAACTGAATTCTTTGGTCCTTTGGAATTTGTTATATCCGTGTTCTACTGCAAATCGTTTGGTCCTATCACGTGTGCACTAAATGCCCATCAAGGTTGTACTCACTAGATTATCAAGCTCGTTATCTTCACTGAAGAAAGCCTTGTGCTCCTTTTCCTGGTGTTGGACGAAGGCCTGAATGTCGACGTCGAAACTCTCCGAGGACGGACAGTCATGTGTGTGGGACGCCTGTTCACACTTCTCGAACAATAGAGCCATCAGTGGGAACAAAGGATGTCTGCAATTAGAGTTTGTATTTTGTTTAAACATATTTTTATTTCCATAAAAAATTAGATTGGCAAATAAGCAAAACAAGTGTTTGCCACTAACATGGCAATGTCCCCCGCTGTTAACATTGAGTTAGTAAGACACATCATTTGGTCAATTGTCATAGTCACCTTGAAAATAAGGTCAAGGTCACCAAAATTGACTGGTGTCTGTGTCTTCTCCTAATGTAAGCCGACACAAAATTTGAAAACTCTTTATACAACGCTTCATGAGATATCGCGTTAACAGGAGTGTTAATTGGTCAAAGTGTCGAGGTGACCTTGAAAATAAGGTCAAGGTCACCAAAATCGACTGGTGTCTGCGTCTTCCCACAATGTAGGCTGACACCAAATTTGAAGACTTTGGATAAAACGCTTCATGAGGTATCGCGTAAACACGAAATGTGACGTACTTTGTACGTACGCCGCTGAATATATAGTCCCCCGTTCCGCGTTGCGGCGGGGGACAAATATGCTTTTATGTATTTATGTACTGATTTTGTATTTCGAATGTAAATACCTGGCTATGAAAAATCAACAGTTTTTTATTTCAATGCTTAACGGCCTGCTTTCCCTGCATGTAAAAATCACAGACCCTGTTATCTTATAAATTAATGAAAACCTGTATTAGTTACTATATCTACACACCTGTGCCAGTTATATTCTTACGGTGACATTATTTCCATAGACTTGCATGTTATTTTAGTCTAGGAAAAATAATTTTCATAGACACGATTTTTGTCCTATCCTATTCACATCGATCATGTTTGTGGGGAATCGTCTTGGCTAGAATCTCATAATTTAAGTTTAATTGTCTATTGTTTATACTGGGAATGACAGTAATTCGATCCACATATACACATACCGGTAGTTGTTGAAACATTTAACATGGTAAATAAATGGGGACATTTTTTTAAATGTACACATGTAGGAAAATCGGATGACGTTAGTTGAATTATCGTCAGAAAATTTAATTTGAATTATGTTCTTCAAGCTATCCAAGCGATCCAAACAGAACTTATTCCATGAAAATTATTTATCTTAGACTAAATTAAGATGCATGTCTACTGAAAAAATATGAATATAGCTGGCATGGATCTGTATACATCTTTATTACCCATATGGTTGAAAATAACCGAGTTAATATTATTGATATGAGCACATGTGCACATATCACGTTTGCCTAGCAACGATTGTTTCACAGCGGCTTCCAGTATTTTGCGTCTGTGATGTCATAAAACGATTGTTCGTGACGTCACTGTAGCTTGCCGTCGCAAGAGAAGAGGGTCGTTTCCTGGCTAATTTTAAGCAATTCAAATGGGATAAAATGGGTAATAAAGAAATTATTACACTCGAAAATGTGTCATATGACTTTTACAAAACTCGTGCAAATTTATGTATAACCCTCGCTCTTGCTCGGGCAATACAAAAATTCACACTCATTTCGTAAAAGTCATATGACACACTTCCTCGGGTAATAATCTCTATATCTATATATACCTGTATATGGTCTGCTTATAGCCTTCTTCCTGGACAGAGTCTTCTCCCGCCAGGGGCTGGGGCACAGTGATGATCGTAGTTCTGTTGGGAAGGAAAATTGTAACAATGCAAGTATCCACAAAGAATATTAGAAATACAGTATCGGTACATGCCATTTACATAAGGAACAAACGTAATATAAAATATGGAAAGTTTATATTTCATTTCTACATATATATTGAAATTGCAAGACAAGAACATTAAAATTAGGAATGCATTGCATTATTTGAAAACAAGGACCTAGAGTTTAGTCTTATACAAATCTCTGAAATTGGTTACATGTCTCATGATGTGACTTATAACAGGTCTCCCAGCCTGAGGACTGATACAAAGTAGTTGAGTAAGAAATATTTTACGGGTGCTTTGTTAACAGTTAACACCATAGAATGTTACAGAGATCATTTTGTAAATCAGGACAAAAATATGTTTATAATCTCAAGGTAAAAGAAAAAATGTTTCAATATAGCAAAAGGACATCAATGTTTAGACTTTTGTATGAAGAGACCACAGAAGTATTATTAAAGCAGAGTTAGCACGTCTTCATAGATATACACAGCGTGGTTTAGAAGTAAAAGTGAAACAATTTCGAAAAATGGCATTAAATATGCAAATGAGTGTATGAAATATACAAATATGCAAATGAGGGTATGAAATATACAAATGACAGATGTACACATCAGTGGTTATAAGAATCAAGTTTCGTAACATTTGAACAATTAGTGTCCGAGTTATGAGAGGGACAGAGAAGTGTGAATGGTGATGTCAAAATTTTTTGAAAATTTGCATAAATTATGCAAATGTGGGTATGAAACATACAAAAAGCAGATGTATACACATCCGGGTGATTATATGTATCAAGTTACAAGACATTATAACAATTAGTGTCGGAGTTATGAGTGGAACAAAAAGTGTGAATGGCGTTGAAAAACAGAGAAAATTGGCATAAATTATGCGAATGAGAGTATGAAACATATAAAAGGCAAATGTACACATCATGGTGATTGTACATACCGGTTTCAAGTTTCGGAAAATTTGAACAACTGGTTTCAGAATTATGAGCGGAACAAAAACGAGACAGCCGCACGGACGACGAACATGCTGACCGCCATATATCCCCGACTACTTCGTAGCGGAGGTATTTATAATTAACAGATCCCCCAAAGACAGTAAATTGAGAAAAAAACAGATTTTATGAGTGCTTCATTGAAGTGTTTTCTAGGTCAAGAAGACTGTACATTGTACTGACCCTGCTACAGAGGTCCCAGCAAGGATTTGTGCTTCCTGGTACGTGGGGGGCTGGGGTGCGACCGACATCGCCCCGGGTCTCTCCAGCTGGTCGGGGGTCACATAGAGGGTGGGTCACCTGGAGACAAAATCGGACGACAGATTTAGCATTGATGGTTCCTAGAGAGAAGTGGAGCAAAGGTTTGAGGGTGAACACTGATGAACCAAATTACTGATACTTATCAGTTCAAACATGAAAACAATACATAGTGTGAAAGTATCAGATACGCTCGTTGAAAATTTAAAAAAAATAATTGTTATTACATTTGGAAAACATTGTAACCACTTACCATTCTGATTAAATTGGACAGTTTTCTGAGCAATAAAAGTTGTACATTTAGAGCAAAGTATGTAATACATTTAACATTCGGAGGTTTCCTCGCAAAACTGTCTGATAACAGCCTGTATGCTTGCATGTTCTGAGGCGATTCAGTTAACCAATCACAAAAAGTCCAACAAAAGGTTTCTGTGCGAGAAGCTAGGTGCAGATAACTCCAAACAGCTATCCTTTCGTCGGTTCCAATGAAATGCTTTCAAAACGCAACCGTTGGCAACTATGTTGCGATTGGTCAGCTATTTGACTTGGCCTTGTCTGCGCTTAACTGGTATTGAGGTGAGGTGAGTTAGGGTTTAACGCCGCTTTCAAGAGTTACTGAGTATTTCACTTATATCGCGGCTGCTAGTATTACGGCAGGAAGAAAGCCCGCAATGCCATGTGGCTATGCATTGCGGTGAAACCTGTGAGCAACGGCTGGAACTAGCGAACCATGGGTGGTACTACTCTGAAATTCAGTGTAGCATTGCACCCAAATCTTACTGCGTGTAGAACAGTTCTCTACTGCAGACAAAGTTGCCGTGCCTCTGGCGGGATTCGAACCCCGGACCTCTTGATCTGAAGCAGAACGCGCTAACCACTGCACTATCCCGCCCCTTTAATGAGATTGAATCAAGTCCAATGAATCAACTGGTATTGAACACGCACCTATACGAGATGTCCTCAGACCTTGCGGCGAGGAATCTTCAGAACCAGTTCATATCCCGATTCAATATCTTATCAAGAAGTACAGACTGTTGCCGAAAATTACAATTTTGATGATAGTCGACTCAGTATAGTGATGATATAACGTTAAAACGGTTTCTGAATAACAGAAACGAAAACAGGACAATACATTGTGATGGACACATGTAAATTAGTCAAATGTAGTTTTGGAACTTATTTACAATTGACAAAAAGATAAATTTGGATTGATAATGTTTGATATGTCATAAAGACTGTGCATATAAATGGAAATTGTAGTTTTGGTTTCTGCACATGACAATGACACAATGACATTGCTAGATTTTGATTGGAAACAAGTACTAGTATTTATATTTATTGGGGATTAATAAATATTTAACTTGATTGAAATTATTTGAACATTTGAACTGAAATCAGTACATATGCAGGCCTGAGGGGTTAAAGATCTGCAAGTCCAAGGCCACTGACTTACCAATTTTACCATTGACTCATCCAAAACAATGAAAACATCACTGAAAAGTCAAACCATTTACTACAATTGTAGTGAGCTCTGTGAATTAAGTGTGTTTCACACTTGGTACTTACAACCAACAGCTACAAATATTTTACCCACGTTTTTACACATACAGAGCTGCGTACCCTCCTTTCAGGTTAAGTGTAGAAATATAGCAATTTTGGAGTATTTTGTAATATTTAGGTGTACAACTGGATGAAGTTAGTATGATACTATTAGTTCCAAGATATCATGCTCTGGTTAGACAACACTAATCATTGTCTGACTTTTTTTTACTGGAGTTAACTCAGGAACTTAGTTATAATTTAACTCAGTAACAGTTCAGAACTCCATTACTCTGTACAGAAATTTCTATATATTTACAGAGGTGTACAATTTGTTACATTGGTGTGCAATCATATTTCAGGACTGTAAAGTGTACAAAATACTCCAAAAGTGTACAAGTAGGTAGCCCGGCACATAGACCGCAGGCACTTGCAAGTACTGTACGGCGGAAGTGATGCATTTCTTATAAAATAGTGATTACAGATACAGAAAATTTACTTTCACTGTAAATAGTAGAATTAACATCACTGTGCCACAGTATTTTGGATTGAAAAAGTATGTTTCTGATAGCAGTTTTGATAAAGTGTGGCATGTATACTCATTGATTATTATTAGGATATTTATATAGCGCACATATCCATCCACTAGTGGTTGCTCAAGGCGCTTACATTGTTTCCCCTGGTCAATGGCATTCTTTCACCGTCCAATCATTTTTTCCAATTCAACTGCCTGGGGAGTATTCAACCGGCAGCCATATGTTGCGCTCAGTTTAGGGACCATTCTATTGATGGCCATAAACTATTGATAAGTGTGGCATATATACTCATGATTATTGATGGCCATATATTTTGTATTTCCTTTGCACTTACTACGTCCAGTTGACTTAAATTAGGTTTTGTGTCTGTCAAAGTTCCTTTTGAAAAACTGGCTCATTTTAAATTTGGTGCTAAATCCGTTTTCAATGTTTTCTTGATTTATTTAGATTTAATCCAACAAGGAGTTTTGTGGCTGACACAACTGACAACATAAAGGTGAAAAGATATGTAATTTTGTAAAATTGAAAACCTGAAAATTTACTGTTGACAACGGGTTCAATAAATCAAACTTAATCATAATTGTGGAAACTTATTTATAGCAGATCATATTTTTTTTATTGATGGTGTTTGTTTCAAGGTGCATCCATTGTGTTTCATAAAATTTTATTTGGCTTTAATACTTTCCAACACACCATATGTGCTGTTTACGATACAAATAAATTCACTTAGCTTGCATATTCATCCCAAATCGCCAAACATATCATAATTACTATTTTCCAATTAAAATCGAGTAACATCATTATGCATGTGTAGAAACCGAAAGTGAACGTCTTATTTACATGTATAGTAGTTATATGACCTATTGAACATTATTAACCCAAATTTGTTATTTTGTCTGGTGTAAATAAGATTCCAAAATTACGTTTGACTCATTGGCGCACGCTACACGCGGTGCATTGTCCGGTTTTTGATCAGAAATCACTACTTTTACCTTCATATCGTCAATATACTAAGTCGAGTATCGTTAAAATGGTTGTTTTCGGTAACAGTTGGTACTTCTCGATAACATAAGACCATTTATAACGTTTGTCATATTTGACCCCAACAACACAATGGATGTACCTTTAATAATTCATATAAATAGTATACTTTCATATCAATGGGGACTGGGAAGTGTAATTTCTGCTCCTCTACATGTATGAAGCCGTTGCAATTTTTATTGAAAATAAATAATTGTTTATTGTAATATATTTGGCAATCAGATGTGAATATCCAAGTCGTGAGAGGATTTTGATTTAAATAAGTGCATATCATTGTATTTTCAATTGGCCTGAATCAAAACCAAATAAAATTTTATGAAAAATACTATACATCTCACTTCAAACAGAACAAGCAGTAAATGATGAAATTCAATTGCAGCTGACAAAGCCAGGTCCTATTACCATTGGAAATATTTTTTAAACAATAATAAAGTGCGAATTTGTTTTCATTAGATTAACAATGACATAAAACCAATTCCTATATTTACTCTCATTATACATTGTTTGCCACGGGTTTTCAATGAAAGTTATGTTCATTTTTGCTGAACCATAAGGCACTGGGTCCAAAATTTATCATTAAACTAATATAATTAAAATAAGTGAAGATAAAGTAGATTCAGTCAATAATCATACTGAATGCTAAATGAATCTAAATAAACTAATTTTATGTTGTAATTACTACAAAGGGTACCCTAACAAATTATTCAACAATAAAAGTTTATATAAGTGTCTAAAAAGTTACAAGGACGCAAAAAAAATCACAAAAACATCACAAGTCTATCACTCTATGTAATATTGACAATAACATTGGTTTCAGTCCAAGACACGATCTCTGCACACTGACCAATAACATTCACTATAGTCTATATCTGTTATATAACGGCCATGACATTTTTCAAAGCTCAAGCACGCATAACATTTACTGTACAAATATGTCGTCTACATGTTTGTCCCGTTAAAGATGTTATACATGGGTCCAGCAGTAGTTATCAATGTTAATCACACCAGTATGCAGTGAGCGACGCCTGTCAATCAATCAATATTAATCTCGACTTGTCTGTTCCATCACAGGACACTCCCCTTCCATTCGCCACTTGTCAATCACCCTAGAACTAGAAGTACATGTGACAGGGTAAACAACGTGTTTATCTACCGGCTCGGCATGCGATATAAGAAACTAGTGCTGGATTTGAAAGTAGAATGCTACTGCATGATTTTCACGGAGAAAGTGGTTTGTTGTTACTGTCTTTGCTTATGTATATTACGTTAGGTATGAGGAATGATGTAATTATGCGATGTGACGTGTTGTGATATATATCGCTGGCATCTTGGCCAGTATATAGTTTGTTTCACCTGACTGAAGTGTGTTATATTGGGCGTTCATATATACCCGCATTTGTTGTAACATCTGTTCCATACAAGTACATTTTGTGTTGCTTGTGTTGTGTATGCCAAAAAGGAGATCATGAAAATAAACACAGTTTCGGCGCATGAATCCGATCATCAAGTCTCAATTTAGACATGTTGGCAGGGGAAAATCAACACAAAATGGCCAAAGCGGGGTGAAAACCTTCGCTCCAGTTTTTCGAACACACATACTGGTTGGGACTCGCCTATGTTAATGAATGACACTAAATCAGTGGCGGTGATAAATGAAAATTGTGGAAGTAATTCCCTGTCGGAATACTGGCCCGTTATTGGCAGCTTACCTTACGAACAGACGCTGTCACTCTTCGTCAAAATGGCGCGCGTCAATTAGCGATACTGCCCACCCCATCACGTGACGTGACGTCACACGCACCTTGCTGCAGAGCTGGGCACGAGAACGGGTCGTGATTTCAACATGTCAACACCGGTTACCTCCCTTTGGCCTTACAAGAACATTGGTGAGTAACCGCATCACGAGGCGTGACTTATTCAATTTGGATAAAAATAAACTCCATAACTGTTTTTGACCCATTTTACACACCCAGACCAAATCAAGCATCTAGAATTAGTCTACAACTTTAAAACATCGAGTTAGAATGAATTTAAAGTCAAATGTGTCATCTTCTTGTAAAAAGAGGCGCGTCGAAGCGGAATCGGGGCAAGAGCTATTGTCGATATCAGCGATTGATGGACAGATGTCAGATTGTGGGAAATGGATGAGACTTTGAGCCGGCTATGTCAAACAATGGTCGCCTAGCTTGTGGGGGTGTTCAGTGTGTGTGAGTGGCAGAGCGCTGTGTCAGTTTAACCTGCCTCGCGCCGAGCGTCGAGCGTTCTGCTCTAATTGACGCGTGAATATCGTGTAAATCTCGCACAAGTCCACGCCCTGTTTCTGTGTCAAGCCGAGATTTACAATGTCAAAACAATCGGCTTTCATGCCAGGCAGTCAATCGGCGATCGATTCATGTAGACTTAAATTAAGTCCATGACATGCTTTTTAAAAATACACATTAATAGGTGCAATTACACTACCATTAAAACAACAACAAAGCGACTCGGAATGGTGAGAGGATATGAAGCCTCTCACCCAGACTCTCGGAACTGGGAAGGGGAACAGGGGTAAGAAAAATAATGGTTTCAGACTCTGCAAAAAAGTGTTTATTCTGAAAAGATCACCATCATATATCGAAAATGAGACTGTAAGAAATAGAATTTTCTATAAAAATAGGCTCCTTTTAATTTTTTTTTTCAGAGTCTAAGTGTTAGTCTAGGGTTAACTTCCACACGCAAGGCATAACTCTTGCCAGTCTGCATTACTGGCTGATTAAGCCTTGCGGTTTTTCCCTCGCTTTGTTGTGCCCAGATAGTGAATCGCTGCACCAGAAATGAATAGCGGGGCTGGATTTCCAAGCACAGAGATAAATCAGCCAGTAATGGAGACTGGCAAGAGTTATGCCTTGCATTGGGACGGGTATTGGGACGTTGGTCTAGGGTAAGAACTGAAACCGTTTTTCCTCTCACTTAAACCGGATTGCGTTTATATATAAATACTTTGGAGCACGTGATTCTAGAGGAAGGAGCGAAGGGGTAGATCAGATAATTCCAGAGTTTTTTTAAACAATCTCCAGATAATTATTATCGGCCTCACCTAAAATTGCATTTAAAGATGCAACCATTATGTTTCATAAAATGTTATTTCCCTTTAATACGCGCCAACCTACAACATCACTCAAATTGTATATTCATCCCCAATCGTAAAATATATCATATTTACTACTTTTCAATTAAAATCGAGCAACGTCATTATACATGCGCAGAAACCGAAGCTGCATAAACATGCACTGTAGTTATAAGACCTACTAAACACTATCAACCCAAATTTGTCTTTTTGTCTGCTGTAAATAGGTTTCGAAAATTACGTTTGACTAATTGACGCGCGCCACACGAGGTGCATTGTCCTGTTTTCGATCAGAAATCGATACTTTTACCTTTTATATCGCCGGTAAATTGAGTCAACTATCATAAAAACGGCAATTTTCGGGAAAAGTCAGTACTTCTCGATAAATTAACACACTTTAAAACTTTTGCATATATGGACCCAAACAACACAATGGATGTACCTTTAATGTTATCTTAGAAAACGGAGCATTTCCAGGGCCTTGGTCATAACTAAAGGTTTATCCATTGTGTTGTTGTGGGGTCACATATTACAAACGTTATAGAGGGTGTAACTTTATCGAGAAGTACCAACTGTTACCGAAAACTACCATTTTGATGATAGTAGACATAGCATATTGACGATAAGAAGGTAAAAGTAGTGATTCTGATCGAAAACCGGACAATGCACAGCGTCTGGCGCGCGTCAATGCGTCAAACGTAATTTTGGAATTTTATTTATAACAGACAAAAAGACAAATTTGAGTTGATAATGTTAAATATATCATATAACTACTGTGCATGTAAATAGGATGTTCACTTTCGGTTTCTACACATGCATAAAGATGTTACTCGATTTTAATTGGAAACTAGTAATTATGATATGTTTGGCGATTTGGGATGAATATGCAAGCTAAGTGAATTTATTTGTATCGTTACTAAATTTTAATTGAAAACTAGTAATTATGATATAATGGCGATGGGGGATACATATACAAGCTGAGTGAATTTATTTGTATTGTAGACAGCACATGTCGTGAGTTGGAACGTATTAGAGCCAAATAAAATTTTATGAAACACAATGGATGTATCTTTAAGAGATAATTGTACCAATACATAAACAAGGCAATCTTAAACAATTAAAAGTTATAAGGTATCTCACTGCTAAGCATATTTGGTAAACTATTCACATGTACATACTTGATAAAAGGTTAGTGTTTTTGGCAGATGCACTCAACAAAATTAATGAACAAACACATTCAATTATTCATCCTACAAGCTTTGAACAGTTATACCTCAGTGTCAAAGGTGGGAGATTTTATGAGCGCTTCCTTAACTTTTCCAATGCTTTTGACTCTGAGCAGAGGGGAAAACATTCTCTTCCTACATAGGTTACTCCCTTCAGATTACCGATCCGAAACATGAAAGGAGTGGGATGAGAATAAGGGGGAAACTATGGAAAATTTTAAGATCACATGGCCATAGAACCAAAATGAATAAACTATTGGGTAGAAATTATAATGAGAATGTAAAAGTAAGTCCTAATGAAAATGAGATTTCCAAAACCATTATCAGCCCCCAGTAGGCTAATTGAAGGAAATGCGTCACTTTAGAAGAAAACCCATCCAAATTTATAAAAACACGCCAATTACGGAAGAAAATGCCTCCTTTTCTCGAAACAAAGGCAGCAATGTCGATGATTCCACGGTAATTACAGAAACAGACAGGCCGTGTCGGATGGATATACGTCCTGAATCAGAGGGAACATCGGCTATTTATCAGTCAGTTAGGAGTGAGACAAGGGTGCATTCTAAGCCCATTTCTCTTTACTTTTAAGCTCATCAGGTCTGAAAGGCCCGATGGGCTTATGGTCCATCCGTAAAACATCGACTTCTTCTCCGGAACCGTTGACTCTAGAGAGCTGAAATTTACAGACTCCTTTGGCCACTGGGGATTCTCAGTAGTAGTTTTTCTTACCCTTTGACCCCAAATACAGGGATCACAGGGGTCAGGACCTAATTATATAAAGAACCTATTTTCATCTTATTCTCCAGTATGAAAACTCTAGAAGGCTGAAATGTTGTGCTCAGACGCCTTGGCCAATGGAGATTAATTTCTAAATTATAGATGTGTTGACCCTGTGACCCAAAATAGGGGTCACAGGAGTTACGACATAAATATCTATTTTCAATTTCTTTTCCAGTTCCGCAAATGCTCTATATACTAGTATAGCTGACATGATGTGTAAATACTCCTTGGCCTATGTGAATCTAAGTACTTGAAATTGTGATTGCCAATGATAAATAATTCTGGAAAATTTACTTATTTAGTTTATTATTTAAAGCCCTAGAGCTACAGAGCCCAAGGCTCTATTTATTTTCGTAAACGAACTAGGTGCACAAATAGATACCAACTGCGATTATGTCACTCGATCGGCTTCATCATTAAGAAGTTTCTAAATTTTGTAAAATTTCATAAGCCAATTACATTAAAGGGGCAGTAGCACTTTTTTTCAAATTTTATTTTTTCAAATTTCCTATTTATATTGATAGTTTATGTCATTTATATTAACTTTAGAGGGTAAAACATCTTGTTACACAAACCAATTATCCGTAGTGGTAATAACTGTGTTGCGTGTAAAGCAAAAAAATGCATCGCGGCCATTTTATTGTGAACACAATTTAATCATTTCGCATTACAAAAACGATTCCCATGACATTATCGAACCATGTACAATCATTTTTAACTTGATTTTCCGAAGAGAGAATAGTCTTTTACTATTGGTGACATTATTTTTTCAAATACATTTCATCGACTTATTTGAGCGAAAAAACGTGCTACTTCCCCTTTAAAACTAAAGTAACTATGGACATCCTTTGTGCAAAATATGAGCTTTTCTGTCACCATTTCTGTGTCAAGCCGAGATTTACATTTCTGCCATTCAATCATTCTGAATAAAATTGTAACGAAGCCGCTCCACTATCAATCGGATATTACCCAGATATTTTTACTATTCTTTGCAGATGATATGATAATTTTCTCATCAACAACCAAAGGATTACTGAGTCAAATTAATGAAATTGAATGCTACTGTGATAGAATAAACATTAAAGTCAAGCTGCTGTACACGTTAAAGGGACACTGCGTCGAGGATAAAAATGAGTCTCATCTTTATCTCACTAAGCTGATTAGAGTGTCTGCTAACGAGTTACGCTTCACTTTACTGTCTACATGCAGTAGTTTTTATTACCAATTACGTCAATTGTCTGAAATTCGGTGTCTGTGACTTGTTAGCAGACATGTTAATCAGCATAGGTAGACACACATGATCTGATTTTTACTGTTGACGCGGTGTCCCTTTAAGAAAGAATTCATGTGTATATGTAAGAACTTGAAAGTTCAGGAAACATACCAATCCTCTAAAAAATATTTGATGTAAGGACACTCCCATCCGCGGTTACCCTAGCGTTTATATAAACTGAACGCCAAAAGAAATGTTACACCTCTTTGAATTTGAATATCATAAAAAGTTACGTGTTCAGAGGAATTTCTTTGTTGTGTTGTAACACTTCATCAGTTTAGTGTTAATATAGCAGACCTGTAACTTTAATGGTAAATAAGTTATCGCCAGTTCTTCATGGGTGGGGGTCAATTGTCCTATTTCCGATCATGCATGGTTGATATAAATGGTTCAAATAAACTATTTTCAGTTTGTGACTCCGATTTGATTTCTTATTCAACAGTAAGTTTATTGGGTATTTTCACAAATTGACGTAGTAGGCCTTTACATCAAAGAAAACACATTACACGTGAAACCGTTTATACAACATTTCTGTCTCCAAGCATTTATTATGCCTTGCCATTGGATAATGTCACCTTTGCAACGGCGTGCATAACAAACTGTTGATGCAACCAATCAGGATGCTTTATTTCTAGCCAAGAACATGCTGCACTGACAAAAGAGCCTGGGGAGAGGATGCGTAGAACGATACGATCTCTACAACTTTTATTTCTAATTCCAAGAGGCCAAAGGCCTATAGTACAAAAAAGTACAAAAAAGATTCACATGCACACAAACATAGACAACGCCTTAAAGGTCCATCCATTGTGTTGTTGTGGGTCACATATATATGCCAATCGTTATAAATGATGTTAATCTTTCGAGAATTCGAAGAACTGACTGTTGCCGGAAATTGCCATTTTGATAATAGTCAACTCAATATACTGACGAAATAAAGGTATGGATTTCTGATCGAAAACCGGACAATGCACCGCATGTGGCGCGCGTCAATAAGTCAAAAGTAATTTTGGAAACTTTTTTGGGTTGATAATGTATGATAGGTCTTATAACTACTGTGAATGTAAATGGGACGTATATTTTCCTCTCTATTCAAGACAGGTTTCTAATTAATGATTTACGGTATATATTGTACTTTAAGGCCAGACATAACTACAGACAATGTACTTCTTGTGTTTAGCCTACAACATAACTACACTAACTGTTTAACTGGATCGTATTTCCTCAGTATAGAGACGTGGCTGCTAATGACTGTGATACTGCCGAAATGCTGTTAAACAATAAGTCACTCACTCACTCATTCCAAGATAATTGAATTAAAATAAATAAATACATAAATAAATAAATAAATAAATAAATAAATAAATAAATAAATAAATAAATAAATAAATAAATAAATAAATAAATAAATAAATAAATAAATAAATAAATAAATAAACCAAATTTAAAGGGACACCGCGTCGATAATAAAAATCAGATCATGTGTATCTACCATGTAGACAGTGAAGTGAAGCGTAACTCGTTAGCAGACACCCTAATCAGCTTAGTGAAATAAAGATGAGACTCATTTTTATCCTCGACGCAGTGTCCCTTTAATGTCCCTCTGGATGATATAGTTGGTAGTAGGCACAGCATTCCAGAGCAGATTTTTTAAAAGAAAATTGTTTGAACTGTTTTAGCTTCCATCTCGCTGTCTGGAGTTGGTTTTGTGTGTCAGATCGCAGAGAACAAGTGGGTTTATATAGTTACTGAATAGTTCACACAGGCACTCTGGGGCTGTTTCATTTACACATTGGTTTGGGTCTGCCGTAACGAAGTTTTTCCCACTCACAGCGCCGACGACGAATGGCTTTAGTTCTCAATGTTTTCATTTTTCAACAAATGTGCGCTTGTCTTTATCAAGTTGTAAATTATAAAGTCATCAAATATTAGCTTCATTAATATCTTTCAGTTTGACTGTGTCTTAATCATGTATTAACAGCATATATATGTTTAAAAGATACCTGGTCTCAAATGACGCCATGTCTCAAATAGACGCCAGGTCTCGAATAGACGCCAGTCTCGAATAGACGCCATATCTCGAATAGACGCCATGTCTCAAATAGACGCCATATCTCAAATAGACGCCATATCTCAAATAGACGCCATGTCTAAAATAGATGCCATATCTCGAATAGACGCCATATATCTCGAATAGACACCATGTCTCAAATAGACGCCATTTCTCAAATAGACGCCATGTCTCAAATAGACGCCACAAATAGACGCCATATCTCAAATAGACGCCATGTCTCAACTAGACGCCATGTCTCAAATAGACGCCACAAATAGACGCCATATCTCGAATAGACGCCATATCTCAAATAGACGCCATATCTCGAAAAGACGCCATGTCTCAAATAGACGCCATGTCTCAAATAGACGCCATTTCTCAAATAGACGCCATGTCTCAAATAGACGCCACAAATAGACGCCATATCTCAAATAGACGCCATGTCTCAACTAGACGCCATGTCTCAAATAGACGCCACAAATAGACGCCATATCTCAAATAGACGCCATATCTCAAATAGACGCCATATCTCGAAAAGACGCCATGTCTCAAATAGACGCCATGTCTAAATAGATGCCATATCTCGAATAGACGCCATATATCTCGAATAGACGCCATGTCTCAAATAGACGCCATTTCTCAAATAGACGCCACAAATAGACGCCATATCTCGAATAGACACCATATATCTCGAATAGACGCCATGTCTCAAATAGACGCCATTTCTCAAATAGACGCCACAAATAGACGCCATTTCTCAAATAGACGCCATGTCTCAAATAGACGCCATATCTCGAATAGACGCCATGTCTCAAATAGATGCCATGTCTCAAATAGACGCCACAAATAGACGCCTTGTCTCGAATAGACACCATATCTCAAATAGACACCATGTCTCAAATAGACGCCATATCTCGAATAGACGCCATATCTCAAATAGATGCCATGTCTCAAATAGACGCCATGTCTCAAATAGATGCCATGTCTCAAATAGACGCCATGTCTCAAATAGACGCCATATCTCGAATAGACGCCATATCTCGAATAGACGCCATGTCTCAAATAGACGCCATATCTCAAATAGACGCCATGTCTCAAATAGACGCCATATCTCAAATAGACGCCATGTCTCAAATAGACGCCATATCTCGAATAGACGCCATATCTCAAATAGATGCCATGTCTCAAATAGACGCCATGTCTCAACTAGACGCCATATCTCAAATAGACGCCATGTCTCAAATAGACGCCATATCTCGAATAGACGCCATGTCTCAAATAGACGCCATATCTCAAATAGATGCCATATCTCAAATAGACGCCATGTCTCAAATAGATGCCATGTCTCAAATAGACGCCATATCTCGAATAGACGCCATGTCTCAAATAGACGCCATATCTCGAATAGACGCCATGTCTCAAATAGACGCCATTTCTCAAATAGACGCCATATCTCGAATAGACGCCATGTCTCAAATAGATGCCATGTCTCAAATAGACGCCACAAATAGACGCCTTGTCTCGAATAGACACCATATCTCAAATAGACACCATGTCTCAAATAGACGCCATATCTCGAATAGACGCCATATCTCAAATAGATGCCATGTCTCAAATAGACGCCACAAATAGACGCCTTGTCTCGAATAGACACCATATCTCAAATAGACACCATGTCTCAAATAGACGCCATATCTCGAATGGACGCCATGTCTCGAATAGACGCCATATCTCAAATAGACGCCATGTCTCAAATAGATGCCATATCTCGAATAGACGCCATGTCTCAAATAGACGCCATTTCTCAAATAGACGCCATATCTCGAATAGACGCCATGTCTCAAATAGATGCCATGTCTCAAATAGACGCCATATCTCAAATAGATGCCATGTCTCAAATAGACGCCATTTCTCAAATAGACGCCATATCTCGAATAGACGCCATGTCTCAAATAGATGCCATGTCTCAAATAGACGCCACAAATAGACGCCATATCTCGAATAGATGCCATGTCTCAAATAGACGCCACAAATAGACGCCTTGTCTCGAATAGACACCATATCTCAAATAGACACCATGTCTCAAATAGACGCCATGTCTCGAATAGACGCCATATCTCGAATAGACGCCATATCTCAAATAGATGCCATGTCTCAAATAGACGCCATGTCTCAAATAGATGCCATGTCTCAAATAGACGCCATGTCTCAAATAGACGCCATATCTCCAATAGACGCCATGACTCAAATAGATGCCATATCTCGAATAGACGCCATGTCTCAAATAGACGCCATTTCTCAAATAGACGCCACAAATAGACGCCATATCTCAAATAGACGCCATGTCTCAAATAGACGCCATTTCTCAAATAGACGCCATTTCTCAAATAGACGCCATTTCTCAAATAGACGCCACAAATAGACGCCATATCTCAAATAGACACCATGTCTCAAATAGACGCCATGTCTCAAATAGACGCCACAAATAGACGCCATATCTCGAATAGACACCATATATCTCGAATAGACGCCATGTCTCAAATAGACGCCATTTCTCAAATAGACGCCACAAATAGACGCCATATCTCAAATAGACGCCATGTCTCAAATAGACGCCATTTCTCAAATAGACGCCACAAATAGACGCCATATCTCAAATAGACGCCATGTCTCAAATAGATGCCATGTCTCAAATAGACGCCATGTCTCAAATAGACGCCATATCTCGAATAGACGCCATATCTCGAATAGACGCCATGACTCAAATAGATGCCATATCTCGAATAGACGCCATGTCTCAACTAGACGCCATGTCTCGAATAGACGCCATATCTCGAATAGACACCATGTCTCAAATAGGACGCCATGTCTCAAATAGACGCCATATCTCGAATAGACGCCATGTCTCAAATAGACGCCATGTCTCAAATAGACGCCATATCTCGAATAGACGCCATGTCTCGAATAGACACCATATCTCAAATAGACGCCACAAATAGACGCCATATCTCAAATAGACACCATGTCTCAAATAGACGCCATGTCTCAAATAGACGCCATATCTCGAATAGACGCCATATCTCGAATAGACGCCATGTCTCGAATAGACACCATGTCTCAAATAGACGCCACAAATAGACGCCATGTCTCAAATAGACGCCATGTCTCAACTAGACGCCATGTCTCGAATAGACGCCATATCTCAAATAGACGCCATGTCTCAAATAGACGCCATGTCTCAAATAGACGCCATATCTCGAATAGACGCCATGTCTCGAATAGACACCATATCTCAAATAGACGCCACAAATAGACGCCATATCTCAAATAGACACCATGTCTCAAATAGACGCCATGTCTCAAATAGACGCCATATCTCGAATAGACGCCATATCTCGAATAGACGCCATGTCTCGAATAGACACCATGTCTCAAATAGACGCCACAAATAGACGCCATGTCACAAATAGACGCCATGTCTCAAATAGACGCCATGTCTCGAATAGACGCCATATCTCAAATAGACGCCATGTCTCGAATAGACACCATGTCTCAAATAGACGTCATATCTCAAATAGACGCCTTGTCTCAAATAGACGCCATATCTCAAATAGACGCCATGTCTCAAATGGATGCCATATCTCAAATAGTCGCCACAAATAGACGCCATATCTCAAATAGACGCCATGTCTCGAATAGACACCATGTCTCAAATAGACGCCATATCTCAAATAGACGCCATGTCTCGAATAGACGCCATATCTCAAATAGACGCCATGTCTCAAATAGACGCCATGTCTCGAATAGATGCCATATCTCAAATAGACGCCATATCTCGAATAGACACCATGTCTCAAATAGACGCCATATCTCAAATAGACGCCATGTCTCAAATAGACACCATGTCTCAAATAGATGCCATGTCTCAAATAGACGCCATGTCTCGAATAGACGCCATGTCTCAAATAGACGCCATATCTCAAATAGACGCCATATCTCAAATAGTCGCCATGTCTCAAATAGACGCCATATCTCGAATAGACGCCATGTCTCAGTCAAGTAGACGGCAGACGCCATGTCTCGAATAGACGCCATGTCTCAGTCAAGTAGACGGCAGACGCCATGTCTCGAATAGACGCCATGTCTCGAAAAGACGCCATATCTCGAATAGACGCCATGTCTCAGTCAAGTAGACGGCAGACGCCATGTCTCGAATAGACGCCATGTCTCAAATAGACGCGATGTCTCAAATAGCCGCCGGGTCTCGAATAGAAGCCCAGGCTGGTAGAAGTCTGAAAAACAGACAGCGGGAGCGTCTATTCGAGGAAATGCCGTACATTTAACCCTTATTGTATAAATTGAGATCATTTTCCTTTTCATAGATCGCTCAAGTCTATCACTTAACAAAAAATACTTATAAGCTGATTAAGCAAAAGGATCGATTATTCATGAGCTATTGGTAATATAACATTGTGATAAATGTGTTTGATCTTATTCTGGTATGTGTTTCAATATTCAAGGATGTCGATCCTATGCACTGCCTTTGTTCTATTCGCGGTGTTCAAATTTCAACTGGATCTTGGTAAGTGATACATTTTAAATAATCTCTGTCTTTACATAGGTATTGTCATTACATTCGTATCATATGCAAAATAACATCCAAATTCACAGCCTTTCACAGAGGACCACTGCCATATAGCTTATCATTTATACCATAATGTCTGATATTTTCTATATTAAATCGTATTAAATCGTTCCCATACAATGACATTTCTGAACAAGATGTGTTTATCAAATACTGATGCCCAAGGATAAAAGCATACGTGTAGTTTGGAATGTGAATGAAAATGGTAAGGTATGAGAAGTGTATCACTGACAAATGGAAATGTTTAGAGAGAATGTCAAGTTCAAAAGGTAAAAACTTGTGAAAACTTTTTGGAAAGGTCTCATCACAATGGATGCCAACTTCCCAATGCAAGGCATAAATCTTGCCAGTCTCCATTACTTGCTGATTTAGGCCTTGCAGTTTTTCCTAAAGAAATCTGTGATTAGAAACCCAGTCCCGCTTTGCATTTTTGGTGCAGCGATTCACTATCTAGGCACAACAAAGCGAGGGAAATACCGCAAGGGTTAAATCAGCCAGTAATGCAGACTGGCAAGAGTTATGCCTTGCGTTTGGAAGTTGAATGGATGCGCATGTCAAGTATCATAGGCCTATCGCTTACTTGTCATTATATATGGGTGCTGAATTGCTATTTAAAAGAGGTTTTCTGGACATAATGTTTGGTATTTAAGGTATACTTGATTTGAAAAAGACAATTTCTTAAAACGCGTGTTGCTCAGAAATATGAACAGATACTGTTTTGAAATTTAGTTTCCTTACCTTCTGAAGACATTATGTAACTCTATTTCAATCGCATGTATCGCTCGTGTTTCGCTGATAAAAGCTGTTTAACTTTTTTGTTTTAAAAAACTGGCCAGTGTGATTTGATTTCTTGTTTGACAAACTAGTACCGAACTCTTATTAACTCTTACAAAACTGTTATAAATGTTCCAATTTTCCAATGAGCAAGTTTCCCTAATTTGAATATTCTTATTCAATGCGACGATTTGTATTCAGATCTTTTCACTTTGTTTGAACGATGGTATTTCTCATTTGCATATGAACTATAAATGTCTCTGTTATAAATTAAACAATCAACCAATATCGCTTCCTGCATCGCATTTGGTCTTCTTTCTTAATTAGCATGTTTATGATAATATATCTTCATGGATTTAAAGACTACATGACGAGTGTTGCAATGTACAAGAAGAAACGTTTACCCAATTTTCTAAAAATAACAATTAGGCCTATAGGTCGAAAGTTTGATAATAAAGCTAGGTCTTGTCTGTTAGTAATTTCATTGTGGAGTAGAAGAGTGCTTTGCGAATGATAACTCCAAAAGATTCGCTTGGAGTCATGCTATGGCAACAGAGGGAGCCAGTGTCGATTTAATGCAACGTTGCATTAATTCAATTGAACTTTTTAATTTGATTGTGTGGTCTTATTACGTGTTTATGTTGGGAAATATTTACACGGTAGCTTCCTGATGATTGGTTGTGAGTATTCTTGACATAATTACGCTATTTAAACTCTGTATACATTATTAGAAAAAGAGTGCTGTGACATAGTGCCTTTAAGATAAAGTTTTATACAGATGTGGAAATTAACGGACTATAGTCACGTGATAAAGCTGCAAACAGCATGTTTTCATTTTCTCATAGCTTATTAGTTATCCATCATGTGTTTATCTATTTTCAACTTTTATCTTGAGAATAATCATTAACACTACTGTAAGTCTTGTCTAAAGGTTGTTATTTTCATAGCCGTGAGAACTTCATTTCAGCGCATTCTAACACAATGGCTGCAATCAAAGTAAATATATCGAGTAGGTCCCTCTACACAGAGCCACGTCCTTGGTACGACTCCTGAGCGACCAAAAACATAGACAGGACGCTCAATGGTCGGCTGAATTTCGCGAAATTCCGTTTCTGTGTTTCGGCCCCATTCTAATAGTAAAAGTCGTCAGTTAAGTATTATTTCGACTACATTTTAACCCTTAGGTACACCTTTAGTTTATAATTCTTATCCTTTTGACGAACTGACGAAATTTAGGACATTTTAAAATTTGTTAAAACACTTCTGGGGTGTCTTTCTTACAGATAATACCAAAGCAAGATATATAATAAAAAAAACTTTCAAGGTAAGTGCTTATTGTGATGTATAATTTTACGATTTTAACGTTTGCTGAAATACTGAAGCGTTGAGTAGAGAATCTAATAAATGAAAACATGAACACGTAGCTTGTTGACTTACCTTTTCGGGTAGTGAATCGTATCAAATTGATGTCCAAAACTTATATTATTCACAATCAAAAATGGAATTGGCATTTGGTGATATCATGTGCATGGACATCACATGTAGAATTTACACAATTCATAAAACTTCAACAGTGGACGCTGTGACACGATCACTCCCTTTGAACATTTATTGATATCCCGATGTAATAATTATTACTACATCCATTGCTCGAAGACTGTTTTGCTCGTCCACCTTCCACTACAGGATGGCAAAATGATGACAGCACTAGGTAAGGATGGTATCAGTACAAATGGCATTTGAGACGTCACGCACGGTGTAACTTCTCAAATGCACTTTCATGTTACATGTTTGTGATATATGGTATGCTTGTTCTTTTCAATGGAATCAACTACTTTTTCGTTTTCTTTGCTGACGAAGCTCATATTCAGGAGTTCAATGCCAGTTATTTTCATTATATTGAAGCCCTTGACGCATATAATTGTGAACCTAATTTCGATCACAGCAACCAAAAACCACGATCACTGACGGCATGTACAGAACATGTACAGTCAGACGATCACGATCACTTCATCAACTATTTTTCACAAATTCTCTAAAAGTATTGAAGTAAACAACTAAAGACTTTGTCCAAATGATCACCTAACTTTAACAATTACGACTTAATTTTCCATTGCTTTTTTAATCAATTATTATTTACATACTGGCTATATTTCTCTGTTTAACATAATGCTACCAAAGTAACTTGCCGATAACTTTCTCAATTTTTAACTTACCTACCATGATGTATCCACATGCATGAACTATACTTACATGGAAGTAATGATTTGTTTATGTCGATGGATTTAGATATTTTCATCAACCGATGCACTAACGTCTGTAATCTCCGATCACTATCACTGCATCTCTCGCTGTACAAAATCACTATCACTGGACCCCTGCAGTACAGGGTTCCAGGGGGTGAGTCGACCATGGCGTCTATGATATTGCATAGTGAATGCCGCTGAGGCTCCCATTCCACCGAACAGCGACCCATATACGACAGTGCCCGATCGCTGCGATCAATCCGGTTGCAGCGGTCCCAGACATTTAGGCGATCAATTTTCAACACTTTTGAGTTTGTGGTTCCACCAAGCCGAGTGCAAGATCCCACTGCGACCAAAAGGTGATTTTTTAGCGAACACGTTGAAACAAAGTTGAGACAGATATGATCAGTCGCATCGATCGCAACTCAGTCTCAACAGCGTCGTACTTTGGTACGACCGAATTGGAGATTTCACATGCAGGCGAGTGGCTAGGACCATTCTGAGACCAACCCAACGATTTCTGCGATCAACAAGCGATTGACTTGCGACCTGTGCGACAGTTTGTGCAAACGATTGCGACCTCAGTACGACAGTTGCGAGTCTTGTACGACTCCAAAACGACAATGGCGACTTTTCACATGACCGCGTTGAGACATATGCATTGAGATATCACATCATTTTTGCCTGACCAGTGGGTTCAACGTAAAAAATGACCGCGACCCTCTGCAATCATGTCTTTCTGGGTCTCACCAGCATACAGATAGTACCTAGATAAGATGGAAAAATGAATGGCCCTGATCCAGAACTGCCTACCCTCCTTTCATGTAAAGTGTAGACATATTGCAAAAATGGGGTATTTTGTAATGTTTAGGTGTACAACAATGATGAAGTAAGTATGATACTATTTGTTCAAGATATCAGATATCAAAATATTTCGGACTTTTTTGACAGGGGGTTTCTCTGGACCTTAGTTAACTCTGGAACACTTCAGTACTCCATTACTCTATTTAGAAATTTATGAACTATAATTTAGGCAGCGTTAGACTACCTGTTTGGGAAGAGGCTTTGGTATAGATGAATGATGAAGAAGGCTCCCGCCTTCGAAAGCTGTAACTGACAATAATCTATATTTGATATATTCTTCTTTCGGCGTATGTATATGTGCGTTGATGGCGGCTCTATCCCCCTCTTTAAGAACTTTATGAAATGAACAGTTCTTATTTTCACAATAGAGGTGTACAATTTACAACATTGGTGTACAATCATATTTTATGACATTCATGTGTACAAAATACTACTGGTATGTCACACGTGTACCACGACTACACGTTTGAATGAACCCATTGAACCATGCAGCTGACACTAATTCATTTGTTGAACCAAGGATGCCGGAATTTTATTTTACCCAGGCAACATTCACTTTCGTGTGAATTTATGTTCCTCTCTCAAATCTCTCATCACGCATTGTCGTACAAAAAAAAACGCCGCCAGTCCATTCAGCACACATGTTCACCTCCTACTAACAAAACACCACCTCATATTCGATCCACTGGATCTTCCCAGTGTATACTTTCTTTTAGGGTAATTTAGGTCACATTCTCACTAAACCTCGAATTCCAGATTGCACACGTGCTGTTCTACAGATAGACCTAACCCATATACTTTTCAGTATACGACCCCACTGGGTCCACCACTTCGTCCTCCCCTTTTGGTCCACCCCTCCGTCCATACAGAGGTATGTGAAAATAATGCCGAAAGGTGAACAAATGGGTAATTTCTTTTGCAGATTTTGTAACTGCTCCCGGTGCCCTTGGTAAGAACGTGGCTTTACACAAGCCAGTTGAAACCAGCACTATCCTAATGTATAGAAACATGAAGAACGATCCAAATGCTGTGGTTGATGGCTCAGATTCATCGGATATGGCCTCATGTATATCAACTGCAGTGGGCGATCAACATCCTTGGATACAAGTAGACCTGAAGAATTACTATGAAATCAACAGTATCAATCTACGCAATAGGGATCCCCCCTGTCATGGTTGTCGTAAGTAGTCTTGATTTTCTCGGACATGTCATAATCCAGGGTTGTAGTAGGTAGTATTGATGGAGCACAGTGGTGTAGTGGTTAGCATGTCTGCCCCTCACGCCAACGGTCCGTGTTCGAATCCCGACGGAGACACCAAACATTTGTGACCTTGGTCTTATACTGTGATATGTCCATGGGCAAGGCACTTCATCCACATTGCACTCACTTCACAAATGGGTACACAGGAATGTATGGACCTATACACCTCCAGGGTAATAATTGTGTAGCGCCTTGAGCATGTATTGAGTATGGATATGTGCGCATTATAAATATACTATTATTATTATAAGTAAACTTGATACCCCCGGACCTGTCACTCTACATGGTTGTAGTAAGTAGTCTTGATATCCTTGGACCTGTCACTCTACAGGGTTGTAGTAAGTAGTCTTGATATCCTCGGACGTGTCACCCTACAGGGTTGTAGTAAGTAGTCTTGATATTCTCGGACGTGTCACTCTACAGGGTTGTAGTAAGTAGTCTTGATATCCCCGGACCTGTCACTCTACAGGGTTGTAGTAAGTAGTCTTGATATCTCCGGACCTGTCACTCTACAGGGTTGTAGTAAGTAGACTTGATATTCCCGGACCTGTCACCCTACAGGGTTGTAGTCAGTAGTCTTGATATCCTCGGACCTGTCACTCTACAGGGTTGTAGTAAGTAGACTTGATATTCCCGGACCTGTCACTCTACAGGGTTGTAGTAAGTAGTCTTGATATCTCCGGACCTGTCACTCTACAGGGTTGTAGTAAGTAGACTTGATATTCCCGGACCTGTCACTCTACAGGGTTGTAGTAAGTAGTCTTGATATCTCCGGACCTGTCACCCTACAGGGTTGTAGTAAGTAGACTTGATATTCCCAGACCTGTCACTCTACAGGGTTGTAGTAAGTAGTCTTGATATTCCCGGACCTGTCACCCTACAGGGTTGTAGTAAGTAGTCTTGATATTCCCGGACCTGTCACCCTACAAGGTTGTAGTAAGTAGTCTTGATATTCCCGGACCTGTCACTCTACAGGGTTGTAGTAAGTAGACTTGATATCACAAGACCTGTCACCCTACAAGGTTGTAGTAAGTAGTCTTGATATTCCCGGACCTGTCACTCTACAGGGTTGTAGTAAGTAGTCTTGATATTCTCGGACGTGTCACTCTACAGGGTTGTAGTAAGTAGACTTGATATTCCCGGACCTGTCATTCTACAGGGTTGTAGTAAGTAGTCTTGATATTCTCGGACGTGTCACTCTACAGGGTTGTAGTAAGTAGTCTTGATATTCCCGGACCTGTCACTCTACAGGGTTGTAGTAAGTAGTCTTGATATTCTCGGACGTGTCACTCTACAGGGTTGTAGTAAGTAGTCTTGATATTCCCGGACCTGTCATTCTACAGGGTTGTAGTAAGTAGTCTTGATTTCCTGGGACCTGTCACCCTACAGGGTTGTAGTAAGTAGACTTGATATTCCCGGACCTGTCACCCTACAGGGTTGTAGTAAGTAGTCTTGATATTCCCGGACCTGTCACTCTACAGGGTTGTAGTAAGTAGTCTTGATATTCTCGGACGTGTCACTCTACAGGGTTGTAGTAAGTAGTCTTGATATTCTCGGACGTGTCACTCTACAGGGTTGTAGTAAGTAGTCTTGATATTCCCGGACCTGTCACCCTACAAGGTTGTAGTAAGTAGTCTTGATATTCCCGGACCTGTCACTCTACAGGGTTGTAGTAAGTAGACTTGATATCACAAGACCTGTCACCCTACAGGGTTGTAGTAAGTAGTCTTGATATTCTCGGACGTGTCACTCTACAGGGTTGTAGTAAGTAGACTTGATATTCCCGGACCTGTCATTCTACAGGGTTGTAGTAAGTAGTCTTGATATTCCCGGACCTGTCACTCTACAGGGTTGTAGTAAGTAGTCTTGATATTCTCGGACGTGTCACTCTACAGGGTTGTAGTAAGTAGTCTTGATATTCCCGGACCTGTCATTCTACAGGGTTGTAGTAAGTAGTCTTGATTTCCTGGGACCTGTCACCCTACAGGGTTGTAGTAAGTAGACTTGATATTCCCGGACCTGTCACTCTACAGGGTTGTAGTAAGTAGTCTTGATATTACCGGACCTGTCACTCTACAGGGTTGTAGTAAGTAGTCTTGATATTCTCGGACGTGTCACTCTACAGGGTTGTAGTAAGTAGTCTTGATATTCTCGGACGTGTCACTCTACAGGGTTGTAGTAAGTAGTCTTGATATTCTCGGACCTGTCACTCTACAGGGTTGTAGTAAGTAGTCTTGATATTCCCGGACCTGTCACTCTACAGGGTTGTAGTAAGTAGTCTTGATATTCTCGGACGTGTCACTCTACAGGGTTGTAGTAAGTAGACTTGATATCCCCGGACGTGTCACTCTACAGGGTTGTAGTAAGTAGTCTTGATATCCTCGGACGTGTCACTCTACAGGGTTGTAGTAAGTAGACTTGATATCCCCGGACCTGTCACCCTACAGGGTTGTAGTAAGTAGACTTGATATTCCCGGACCTGTCACTCTACAGGGTTGTAGTAAGTAGTCTTGATATTCCCGGACCTGTCATTCTACAGGGTTGTAGTAAGTAGTCTTGATTTCCTGGGACCTGTCACCCTACAGGGTTGTAGTAAGTAGTCTTGATATTCCCGGACCTGTCACTCTACAGGGTTGTAGTAAGTAGTCTTGATATTCCCGGACCTGTCACTCTACAGGGTTGTAGTAAGTAGTCTTGATATTCCCGGACCTGTCACTCTACAGGGTTGTAGTAAGTAGTCTTGATATTCCCGGACCTGTCACCCTACAGGGTTGTAGTAAGTAGTCTTGATATTCCCGGACCTGTCACCCTACAAGGTTGTAGTAAGTAGTCTTGATATTCCCGGACCTGTCACTCTACAGGGTTGTAGTAAGTAGACTTGATATCACAAGACCTGTCATTCTACAGGGTTGTAGTAAGTAGTCTTGATATTCCCGGACCTGTCATTCTACAGGGTTGTAGTAAGTAGACATAAACTCCTGGGACCTGTCACCCTACAGGGTTGTAGTAAATAGACTTGATATCCTGAGACCTGTCACTCTACAGGGTTGTAGTAAGTAGACTTGATATCCCCGAACGTGTCACTCTACAGGGTTGTAGTAAGTAGTCTTGATATCCTCGGACGTGTCACCCTACAGGGTTGTAGTAAGTAGACATAAACTCCTGGGACCTGTCACTCTACAGGGTTGTAGTAAATAGACTTGATATCCTGAAACCTGTCACTCTACAGGGTTGTAGTGAGCAGTCTTGATATCCCCGGACGTGTCACTCTACAGGGTTGTAGTAAGTAGTCTTGATATTCCCGGACCTGTCACTCTACAGGGTTGTAGTAAGTAGACTTGATGTCCTCGGACCTGTCACTCTACAGGGTTGTAGTAAGTAGACTTGATATCCCCGGACCTGTCACCCTACAGGGTTGTAGTAAGTAGACTTGATATTCCCGGACCTGTCACTCTACAGGGTTGTAGTAAGTAGACTTGATATCCCTGGACCTGTCACTCTACAGGATTGTAGTAAGTAGTCTTGATATCCCCGGACATGTCACCCTACAGGGTTGTAGTAAATAGTCTTGATATACCTGGACCTGTCACCCTACAGGATTGCAGTAAGTAGTCTTGATATCCCCGGACATGTCACCCTACAGGGTTGTAGTAAATAGTCTTGATATACCTGGACCTGTCACCCTACAGGGTTGTAGTAAGTAGACTTGATATCTCCGGACCTGTCACTCTACAGGGTTGTAGTAAGTAGACTTGATATCCCCGGACCTGTCACTCTACAGGGTTGTAGTAAGTAGTCTTGATATCCTCGGACGTGTCACCCTACAGGGTTGTAGTAAGTAGACATAAACTCCTGGGACCTGTCACTCTACAGGGTTGTAGTAAATAGACTTGATATCCTGAAACCTGTCACTCTACAGGGTTGTAGTGAGCAGTCTTGATATCCCCGGACGTGTCACTCTACAGGGTTGTAGTAAGTAGTCTTGATATTCCCGGACCTGTCACTCTACAGGGTTGTAGTAAGTAGTCTTGATATTCTCGGACGTGTCACTCTACAGGGTTGTAGTAAGTAGTCTTGATATCCCCGGACCTGTCACTCTACAGGGTTGTAGTAAGTAGTCTTGATATCTCCGGACCTGTCACTCTACAGGGTTGTAGTAAGTAGACTTGATATTCCCGGACCTGTCACCCTACAGGGTTGTAGTCAGTAGTCTTGATATCCTCGGACGTGTCACCCTACAGGGTTGTAGTAAGTAGTCTTGATATTCTCGGACGTGTCACTCTACAGGGTTGTAGTAAGTAGTCTTGATATCCCCGGACCTGTCACTCTACAGGGTTGTAGTAAGTAGTCTTGATATTCCCGGACCTGTCACCCTACAAGGTTGTAGTAAGTAGTCTTGATATTCCCGGACCTGTCACTCTACAGGGTTGTAGTAAGTAGACTTGATATCACAAGACCTGTCACCCTACAAGGTTGTAGTAAGTAGTCTTGATATTCCCGGACCTGTCACTCTACAGGGTTGTAGTAAGTAGTCTTGATATTCTCGGACGTGTCACTCTACAGGGTTGTAGTAAGTAGTCTTGATATTCCCGGACCTGTCATTCTACAGGGTTGTAGTAAGTAGTCTTGATATTCTCGGACGTGTCACTCTACAGGGTTGTAGTAAGTAGTCTTGATATTCCCGGACCTGTCACTCTACAGGGTTGTAGTAAGTAGTCTTGATATTCTCGGACGTGTCACTCTACAGGGTTGTAGTAAGTAGTCTTGATATTCCCGGACCTGTCATTCTACAGGGTTGTAGTAAGTAGTCTTGATTTCCTGGGACCTGTCACCCTACAGGGTTGTAGTAAGTAGACTTGATATTCCCGGACCTGTCACTCTACAGGGTTGTAGTAAGTAGTCTTGATATTCCCGGACCTGTCACTCTACAGGGTTGTAGTAAGTAGTCTTGATATTCTCGGACGTGTCACTCTACAGGGTTGTAGTAAGTAGTCTTGATATTCTCGGACGTGTCACTCTACAGGGTTGTAGTAAGTAGTCTTGATATTCCCGGACCTGTCACCCTACAAGGTTGTAGTAAGTAGTCTTGATATTCCCGGACCTGTCACTCTACAGGGTTGTAGTAAGTAGACTTGATATCACAAGACCTGTCACCCTACAGGGTTGTAGTAAGTAGTCTTGATATTCTCGGACGTGTCACTCTACAGGGTTGTAGTAAGTAGACTTGATATTCCCGGACCTGTCATTCTACAGGGTTGTAGTAAGTAGTCTTGATATTCCCGGACCTGTCACTCTACAGGGTTGTAGTAAGTAGTCTTGATATTCTCGGACGTGTCACTCTACAGGGTTGTAGTAAGTAGTCTTGATATTCCCGGACCTGTCATTCTACAGGGTTGTAGTAAGTAGTCTTGATTTCCTGGGACCTGTCACCCTACAGGGTTGTAGTAAGTAGACTTGATATTCCCGGACCTGTCACTCTACAGGGTTGTAGTAAGTAGTCTTGATATTCCCGGACCTGTCACTCTACAGGGTTGTAGTAAGTAGTCTTGATTTTCTCGGACGTGTCACTCTACAGGGTTGTAGTAAGTAGTCTTGATATTCTCGGACGTGTCACTCTACAGGGTTGTAGTAAGTAGTCTTGATATTCTCGGACCTGTCACTCTACAGGGTTGTAGTAAGTAGTCTTGATATTCCCGGACCTGTCACTCTACAGGGTTGTAGTAAGTAGTCTTGATATTCTCGGACGTGTCACTCTACAGGGTTGTAGTAAGTAGACTTGATATCCCCGGACGTGTCACTCTACAGGGTTGTAGTAAGTAGTCTTGATATCCTCGGACGTGTCACTCTACAGGGTTGTAGTAAGTAGTCTTGATATCCTCGGACGTGTCACTCTACAGGGTTGTAGTAAGTAGACTTGATATTCCCGGACCTGTCACTCTACAGGGTTGTAGTAAGTAGACTTGATATTCCCGGACCTGTCACTCTACAGGGTTGTAGTAAGTAGTCTTGATATTCCCGGACCTGTCATTCTACAGGGTTGTAGTAAGTAGTCTTGATTTCCTGGGACCTGTCACCCTACAGGGTTGTAGTAAGTAGTCTTGATATTCCCGGACCTGTCACTCTACAGGGTTGTAGTAAGTAGTCTTGATATTCCCGGACCTGTCACTCTACAGGGTTGTAGTAAGTAGTCTTGATATTCCCGGACCTGTCACTCTACAGGGTTGTAGTAAGTAGTCTTGATATTCCCGGACCTGTCACCCTACAGGGTTGTAGTAAGTAGTCTTGATATTCCCGGACCTGTCACCCTACAAGGTTGTAGTAAGTAGTCTTGATATTCCCGGACCTGTCACTCTACAGGGTTGTAGTAAGTAGACTTGATATCACAAGACCTGTCATTCTACAGGGTTGTAGTAAGTAGACATAAACTCCTGGGACCTGTCACCCTACAGGGTTGTAGTAAATAGACTTGATATCCTGAGACCTGTCACTCTACAGGGTTGTAGTAAGTAGACTTGATATCCCCGAACGTGTCACTCTACAGGGTTGTAGTAAGTAGTCTTGATATCCTCGGACGTGTCACCCTACAGGGTTGTAGTAAGTAGACATAAACTCCTGGGACCTGTCACTCTACAGGGTTGTAGTAAATAGACTTGATATCCTGAAACCTGTCACTCTACAGGGTTGTAGTGAGCAGTCTTGATATCCCCGGACGTGTCACTCTACAGGGTTGTAGTAAGTAGTCTTGATATTCCCGGACCTGTCACTCTACAGGGTTGTAGTAAGTAGACTTGATGTCCTCGGACCTGTCACTCTACAGGGTTGTAGTAAGTAGACTTGATATCCCCGGACCTGTCACCCTACAGGGTTGTAGTAAGTAGACTTGATATTCCCGGACCTGTCACTCTACAGGGTTGTAGTAAGTAGACTTGATATCCCTGGACCTGTCACTCTACAGGATTGTAGTAAGTAGTCTTGATATCCCCGGACATGTCACCCTACAGGGTTGTAGTAAATAGTCTTGATATACCTGGACCTGTCACCCTACAGGATTGCAGTAAGTAGTCTTGATATCCCCGGACATGTCACCCTACAGGGTTGTAGTAAATAGTCTTGATATACCTGGACCTGTCACCCTACAGGGTTGTAGTAAGTAGACTTGATATCTCCGGACCTGTCACTCTACAGGGTTGTAGTAAGTAGACTTGATATCCCCGGACCTGTCACTCTACAGGGTTGTAGTAAGTAGTCTTGATATCCTCGGACGTGTCACCCTACAGGGTTGTAGTAAGTAGACATAAACTCCTGGGACCTGTCACTCTACAGGGTTGTAGTAAATAGACTTGATATCCTGAAACCTGTCACTCTACAGGGTTGTAGTGAGCAGTCTTGATATCCCCGGACGTGTCACTCTACAGGGTTGTAGTAAGTAGTCTTGATATTCCCGGACCTGTCACTCTACAGGGTTGTAGTAAGTAGTCTTGATATTCTCGGACGTGTCACTCTACAGGGTTGTAGTAAGTAGTCTTGATATCCCCGGACCTGTCACTCTACAGGGTTGTAGTAAGTAGTCTTGATATCTCCGGACCTGTCACTCTACAGGGTTGTAGTAAGTAGACTTGATATTCCCGGACCTGTCACCCTACAGGGTTGTAGTCAGTAGTCTTGATATCCTCGGACGTGTCACCCTACAGGGTTGTAGTAAGTAGTCTTGATATTCTCGGACGTGTCACTCTACAGGGTTGTAGTAAGTAGTCTTGATATCCCCGGACCTGTCACTCTACAGGGTTGTAGTAAGTAGTCTTGATATCTCCGGACCTGTCACTCTACAGGGTTGTAGTAAGTAGACTTGATATTCCCGGACCTGTCACTCTACAGGGTTGTAGTAAGTAGTCTTGATATCTCCGGACCTGTCACCCTACAGGGTTGTAGTAAGTAGACTTGATATTCCCAGACCTGTCACTCTACAGGGTTGTAGTAAGTAGTCTTGATATTCCCGGACCTGTCACCCTACAGGGTTGTAGTAAGTAGTCTTGATATTCCCGGACCTGTCACCCTACAAGGTTGTAGTAAGTAGTCTTGATATTCCCGGACCTGTCACTCTACAGGGTTGTAGTAAGTAGACTTGATATCACAAGACCTGTCACCCTACAAGGTTGTAGTAAGTAGTCTTGATATTCCCGGACCTGTCACTCTACAGGGTTGTAGTAAGTAGTCTTGATATTCTCGGACGTGTCACTCTACAGGGTTGTAGTAAGTAGACTTGATATTCCCGGACCTGTCATTCTACAGGGTTGTAGTAAGTAGTCTTGATATTCTCGGACGTGTCACTCTACAGGGTTGTAGTAAGTAGTCTTGATATTCCCGGACCTGTCACTCTACAGGGTTGTAGTAAGTAGTCTTGATATTCTCGGACGTGTCACTCTACAGGGTTGTAGTAAGTAGTCTTGATATTCCCGGACCTGTCATTCTACAGGGTTGTAGTAAGTAGTCTTGATTTCCTGGGACCTGTCACCCTACAGGGTTGTAGTAAGTAGACTTGATATTCCCGGACCTGTCACTCTACAGGGTTGTAGTAAGTAGTCTTGATATTCCCGGACCTGTCACTCTACAGGGTTGTAGTAAGTAGTCTTGATATTCTCGGACGTGTCACTCTACAGGGTTGTAGTAAGTAGTCTTGATATTCTCGGACGTGTCACTCTACAGGGTTGTAGTAAGTAGTCTTGATATTCCCGGACCTGTCACCCTACAAGGTTGTAGTAAGTAGTCTTGATATTCCCGGACCTGTCACTCTACAGGGTTGTAGTAAGTAGTCTTGATATTCCCGGACCTGTCACCCTACAGGGTTGTAGTAAGTAGTCTTGATATTCTCGGACGTGTCACTCTACAGGGTTGTAGTAAGTAGACTTGATATTCCCGGACCTGTCATTCTACAGGGTTGTAGTAAGTAGTCTTGATATTCCCGGACCTGTCACTCTACAGGGTTGTAGTAAGTAGTCTTGATATTCTCGGACGTGTCACTCTACAGGGTTGTAGTAAGTAGTCTTGATATTCCCGGACCTGTCATTCTACAGGGTTGTAGTAAGTAGTCTTGATTTCCTGGGACCTGTCACCCTACAGGGTTGTAGTAAGTAGACTTGATATTCCCGGACCTGTCACTCTACAGGGTTGTAGTAAGTAGTCTTGATATTCCCGGACCTGTCACTCTACAGGGTTGTAGTAAGTAGTCTTGATATTCTCGGACGTGTCACTCTACAGGGTTGTAGTAAGTAGTCTTGATATTCTCGGACGTGTCACTCTACAGGGTTGTAGTAAGTAGTCTTGATATTCTCGGACCTGTCACTCTACAGGGTTGTAGTAAGTAGTCTTGATATTCCCGGACCTGTCACTCTACAGGGTTGTAGTAAGTAGTCTTGATATTCTCGGACGTGTCACTCTACAGGGTTGTAGTAAGTAGACTTGATATCCCCGGACGTGTCACTCTACAGGGTTGTAGTAAGTAGTCTTGATATCCTCGGACGTGTCACTCTACAGGGTTGTAGTAAGTAGACTTGATATCCCCGGACCTGTCACCCTACAGGGTTGTAGTAAGTAGACTTGATATTCCCGGACCTGTCACTCTACAGGGTTGTAGTAAGTAGTCTTGATATTCCCGGACCTGTCATTCTACAGGGTTGTAGTAAGTAGTCTTGATTTCCTGGGACCTGTCACCCTACAGGGTTGTAGTAAGTAGTCTTGATATTCCCGGACCTGTCACTCTACAGGGTTGTAGTAAGTAGTCTTGATATTCCCGGACCTGTCACTCTACAGGGTTGTAGTAAGTAGTCTTGATATTCCCGGACCTGTCACTCTACAGGGTTGTAGTAAGTAGTCTTGATATTCCCGGACCTGTCACCCTACAGGGTTGTAGTAAGTAGTCTTGATATTCCCGGACCTGTCACCCTACAAGGTTGTAGTAAGTAGTCTTGATATTCCCGGACCTGTCACTCTACAGGGTTGTAGTAAGTAGACTTGATATCACAAGACCTGTCATTCTACAGGGTTGTAGTAAGTAGTCTTGATATTCCCGGACCTGTCATTCTACAGGGTTGTAGTAAGTAGACATAAACTCCTGGGACCTGTCACCCTACAGGGTTGTAGTAAATAGACTTGATATCCTGAGACCTGTCACTCTACAGGGTTGTAGTAAGTAGACTTGATATCCCCGAACGTGTCACTCTACAGGGTTGTAGTAAGTAGTCTTGATATCCTCGGACGTGTCACCCTACAGGGTTGTAGTAAGTAGACATAAACTCCTGGGACCTGTCACTCTACAGGGTTGTAGTAAATAGACTTGATATCCTGAAACCTGTCACTCTACAGGGTTGTAGTGAGCAGTCTTGATATCCCCGGACGTGTCACTCTACAGGGTTGTAGTAAGTAGTCTTGATATTCCCGGACCTGTCACTCTACAGGGTTGTAGTAAGTAGACTTGATGTCCTCGGACCTGTCACTCTACAGGGTTGTAGTAAGTAGACTTGATATCCCCGGACCTGTCACCCTACAGGGTTGTAGTAAGTAGACTTGATATTCCCGGACCTGTCACTCTACAGGGTTGTAGTAAGTAGACTTGATATCCCTGGACCTGTCACTCTACAGGATTGTAGTAAGTAGTCTTGATATCCCCGGACATGTCACCCTACAGGGTTGTAGTAAATAGTCTTGATATACCTGGACCTGTCACCCTACAGGATTGCAGTAAGTAGTCTTGATATCCCCGGACATGTCACCCTACAGGGTTGTAGTAAATAGTCTTGATATACCTGGACCTGTCACCCTACAGGGTTGTAGTAAGTAGACTTGATATCTCCGGACCTGTCACTCTACAGGGTTGTAGTAAGTAGACTTGATATCCCCGGACCTGTCACTCTACAGGGTTGTAGTAAGTAGTCTTGATATCTCCGGACCTGTCACTCTACAGGGTTGTAGTAAGTAGTCTTGATATCCTCGGATCTGTCACCCTACAGTGTTGCAGTAGGTAGTCTTGTTCATTTCTCATTTCAGTGTTGAAAAATATGGTTATTATTTAAACTTCAGGCATTATTATTCTGCACGTGATGAAACATGATAAAGTATCCTTCAAAACAATGGTTATAATGCGAATAGTCAATAAATTACTTAATGTTTCTTTTGATGAAGCTCTTTTTTGGTTTCCAGAAACTCATTTTTATAATGTTCACGTTGAAGTCCATTGGAACAAGCCATCCCCAGCAGTCTCTGGTAAAGGGGAGGAGTGCGTCTTCTATCAGAAACGGATGCCGTTTTCAAAGGAGGAGCACTTACAGTGTTCCAAGCCAGTAGCAGGTCGCTATGTGAGGGTGTACTGCAAGTCAAGGAAGATGTTCGACACTTTTACTTTGTGTGAACTGCGAGTTTACGGGAAAGTAACGAATAGAAAGCGTAAGCTCATTAGACAGGAGACACGGTCATTCGCGGATCCTTGGGGAAGTTGGGCTTCTCAGAGGGACCCAAATAAATTCCATTCTCTTCCTACAAAGGTTACTCCCTTCCAGATTTTTCCAGATGTGACTGGCAAATGTCACTTGTACAACCACGTCGCTGATTGTAAAACTAGATTGAATTGCAACCAATCAGGACCCTCGATTCAGGCCAACAAGAACACAGGTTAAGATCGGAAATCTGAAGGGAGTAACCTCTTTGGGAAGAGAATGAATAAATGCATACTTCATGCATTATTTGATGAGCTTTGAAGGTGTCTCTCTGTCCAAATAAAATACACCACATGCACTACTCAGGACTTTTAAGTCGACCATCCCCCCATTCCCTTGTCACACCATACTTGACTGGAACTCCAGCGCTGCACACACACTCCTGGCAATTTACTGTGAGGCTCAGCCGATGACCGTACAGCTACAGGAACTATTTTAGGTGGGGTCCTCTCTCCTCAATAGAAAGATCCAAAATACAACCCACTACATGCATTGCATGGGTGTTAGGCTTGCCCCTCTCCCACAGGACAAAAAGGGGTGGAATCTGGAACTTTGAATCTGTCCCAAATTGGGCGGTCTGGCAGGATCCGGACGGATCCGGAGGATGGATTCCAACTCTTTTTGTCCTGTTCCATATGCAGTTCCAAATATACTACATCCATTGCTCGAAGCCTGTTTTGCTCGTCCACCTTCCACTGCAGGAGAGCGTTTGATTAGACAACACTCGGGTCGAGTCGGGTAAGGTTAGCGAATCCCACTCGACTCGACTCGAGTGTTGTCTAATCAAACGCGGCCCAGGAGATCCGATTATACAACATTGCAAATATTTTTGTGAGAACCGTAGCAACGATTTTGACATACGATAGGCAGATCCTACGGTCTGCGACCTCTAAGAATGCCGCTATTATGATCACCCTCTGTCATCATGGACCCACCCTGCATTTCTAAACTGAGGTACAAACGAAACTTTACACCCTATTGTTTCAATCATACAGTAAAAATAACAAAACCAATTGATTTGATAGAACCGAGATATTATTTAATGTTCAATGTTGACAATCATAGTTCATACTCGTTTTTTTCAAACATGCACTGACAGGACCAAGGGGTATAAAATCATTTTACACCAACATGACCCCTACCATGTTTATAATGTTGTAAACGTGTGCAGAAAGAGGCACATTTATTGGTTTTCACTTAGCAGAAGTCTTATATGTCGATGAACAGTTGTGTTTTATCCAAGTTAATTTTGGAGGAATTTTTGAATTTAAAATTCTATTTTGTCCAAAATATTTAAAACCACATGGAATTATTCCTTGGCTGATGACTAAACGCCTAGACTTTTCAGTTTTAGAGTACGACTTCGGAAACATAAGATATTTGTAATTGAAAATCAAACATATGATAAAACCAACTGAGGTGTAAAGTTTATTTTGTACCTCAGTTTATTCATAAGACGACTTCCATCCTCTGTCACCATGGACTCACCCTTCTCCGTCAGGGTATTTGTATTCACAAGACGACTTCCATTACCTTTGAAGATAGTATACCTCGTATCGCAATAAACACCCAGCCAATAAAATGACTTTACATTGAGCAATATTTACAGTTTCCTCATAAGAAAACCGACTATCAAATTGCAATTAACGAAATTTAATTGACAAAAAAACTGCTTTATATAGCGATAATTAACCAACTTCAGCAATACGAGGCAAAAGCTGTGAAGACACCCAGGGGATGGAGCAAAATGGCGCAAATCCCACAATGGGCTCGGTCCGTTAAAAACGCCAAGAAAAACGCCAAGAAATTTAAATAGATTACGGATATTGTGATAAAAAATATGACAATGTTAACTTCGTCAATGTCAATGCCAAATTGCACATATTGTTTTCCTCCCTTTCAGAGTCGACTGTGGATAGAACTCTATTCTTCAACATTACGCGGAGCTCTGTGTGTGAGTGTGCTGTGCTCTGTGGTAGACACCCAGTCTCTACACGGTTCAGCATGAAAGTACGAGCGTGCACCTGTTTCACTTCCTCGGACAAGGGTTGGACAACATCTGGGGCGGTACAGACACTCAGCTTTCAATACAACCACACCAACTCATTCTGGACATTGAAATAAAACGTTGAGAAACTATCAATTTGATTCAAATGTAGCGCTTGACCTACTGCATTGTGAACATGCAGGCATATGGTAGCGCAAATACGTTGCGCAACATAGATAAATGACCAGTCTCCCCTCCGCTCATGTGTTATGGTATCAGATTTAATCCAATTATACCTCAACGTTGTGGCGAATCTGTATTTACAAAGAATGATAAAATGAATTCAAAATAATTGACCATAATTGCTCGATTGCTAACTAGAGCTGGTTTGAAAGTGCAAAATATATTTCTCACTTTAGATGACATTGGGGATGCTAAAGACTTTAATCACTCATTATGAAAATGACAGCGGAATTTACTCACTGTTTACCAACTTTGTTTGCTTAGGGGACCAGACTGTATTAGGTCCACGATGGGAGAGATGGCTTAGAACATTTGAACTGTCAATCACAAGTGAGGGTGCAACTGATCTTACTTTAAACATACTCGATAACTATGGAGATAATGGGGGCGGGATAGCGCAGTGGTTAGCGCGTTCGGCTTCGGATCCAGAGGTCCGAGGTTCGAATCCCGCCAGGGGCACGGCAACTTTGTCTGCAGTTCTATACGCAGTCAGGTCTGGGTGAAATGCTACACTGAATTTCAGTGCAGTACCACCCATGGTTCGCTAGTTCCAGCCGATGCTGGCAGGTTTCACCGAAATGCATAGCTAGCCTCATGGCGTCTCCCTGCCATAATACTAGCAGCCGCGATATAAGTGAAATACTCTTGAAAGCGGCGTTAAACCCCAAGTCACCCCACCTCACTATGGTGAGATGCTATGTGAAAGATAATGTGAAAGCTGTGCAATCATTAGACATGTATTTCAAGCCCAAGGTCAATGTTGTCCATGAGAGACCATCTTCTGCACGCACCGGGCCATATAATTATGCACTTTTAGAAAATGCATATTGACCCTTGCGGCAACTCGAAGGGATTTCTGAGACAGGAAGTAACACGGCAAAGTATTACAAGCAATTTGTAAAGCTGTCGATGCATTACCAACTTTTGGATCGATTGGGTTGTTAACGACAGATTTGATTGGTAAATAGTGGGGACGTAACTCTCTTTGGACGATAGGTGGCGCTGACCCTGTCTCAGAAATCCCTTCCAGTTGTCGAAAGAGTCAGTATGCGTTTTCTAAAAGTGCATATATGGCCTGATGCGTGCAGATGATGATGATAGATTGGAATTAGTGAGAACAAAATTAGTGAAATCATGTTGCAATATGTGGCTAGATTGAAAAGGCAGATACTTGTTTGTTCATACATGCATACATGCATACATGCAAACATGCATACATACATACATACATTTGTATAGCGCCAATATCCAGCTAAGCTAAGCTGCTCAAAGGCGTTTTCTTTGCCCTCGATCATTGGATGTCACTGTTATTGACACTCTTTGTCAATCTCAGCTCCATTTGGAGTATGCACTTTTGTTGCCATTATGATGAGCATGCTCATCCTTACGATGTACCCATTCATAGCTAGGTGAATTAGGACACATGTATAGTCACAGTATTTTGTCCAAGGTATTTGGGCGTTGCTGTAACTGCAACTAAGTGTCTGCACGCATTCATGTGGCCACCATCTGGTCATTTACTAACATGTTGAAGTTGTGGTTTCATTGGACATTTTACTGAGTGAAATAGGACAAACCTCATCACTGCGTTCCGGGGTCGTAGAGGAAGTGGTCGCCCATTACGATACTCCTCAGGAAGAGGTAGAACGAACCAGAGATATGATAGACAGGATCAGGTTAATTTGGTGGATCAGGATCAGATAGAAGGTTTAAGGTTTTGAGGTGAGGTGAAGTGAGTTGGGGTTTAACGCCGCTTTCAAGAGTATTTCACTTATATCGCGGCTGCTAGTATTATGGCAGGGAGAAAGCCTGCAACGCCATGTGGCTATGCATTGCGGTGAAACCTGAGCATTTAAGGTTTTGAGACTGAGTCAGAGGAACAGTGAAGTGTAGTAGATGAGGATTGTGCCTTCAACATTACTGGGGACAAGGTGTTTAACAGCTGTGACTATGTGAATTGGGGGACTAAATGTAGACATGGTCATCGATTCAGGATGCAGTGTTAACATCATAAACCATGAACAAAGGCAAGTTTGAAAGAAGACAAAATTAAGTGTACTACCCAGAAACAGAAACTGTGCAATCGCTATCAACATGTCAAACATGAATTGTGTATTCAAGGAAATGTAGTTCTTAGAGGAACTAGAATTGTTCCCCCACAGTCTTTGGAAAGTTTTGAAAGAGGACAAAATTAAGTGTACTAACCAGAAACATCTAAAACAAATATTTCCGTATGATTCATTAAAATCGTTTGAGGTCCTGGGTATTTTTACAACTGAAGTCAAGCCTAATGGCGATAGTGATAGAAAGTCAGTTGATGCTGAATTTATAGTTGTCAAGGGACAAGGACAGTCATTTCTTGGAAAGAAAACTTCTGAGAAATTGGTTTCACAAGTTCTGATATTTACTAAGATTATGCCGAATGTTTTGAAAGTTTTGAATGTTTTGAAGGGGTCGGAAAATTTGAAAAACTATCAAGTTCATATTTATGCATCTTCACGTCACAGGCGTAATGAAAAGATTTCCATATCTTCTCCTTCCGCCCTTGCATTTTCAGCGCTAAGATTTTAACGTACTGCAGGCTAATTGGATAAGCCAATCAGAAGACAGCTTGTATTGCCTCTGTGTCTGTATCAATCGTCGCTATATTGAATTGGTACCTAATGTAAACGGCGATTTCATTGGCTGTATGTTAGCAGATGGTAGGGGACGTTACTCGTGATCACAATAGGTGTCGTGATTCGTTTCACCACTTCTGCCTAGGTTGAAGGAAAGGTAGAAAATGGAGAGATCTCGATAAATTTTCACCTTGCCGTGGGAAGATGTATTTATGTAGATCAGTCAGTTTCCCCAGTTAATCAGACAATGCACCGCATTCCATTTAGCCTGAGACAAAGTTTCTGCAACGTTACAAGAGTTAGTAGACTATGATATCATTGAAAAGGTGGAAGGCCCAACACCATGGGTGAACTCACTTGTTGTACTAAAAAGAAACTCTGATGAAATCCGCATGTGTATCCACATGAGAATGGCTAATCGAGCAGTTGTTCGTGAGAGACATCCAATGCCAACTACAGAAGAAGTGTTGCATGACATGAACAGTTCTTCTGTGTATTCAAAGTTGGACTTAAAGATAATAGAACCCCTCTGTTTTGTTCGATGTTAATTCGTTTATTCATATAGACAATACTTTTAAGTAAACAAAACATTAAATATTATTTCGAAGCGTCACCTACGTATCCAAAGTTAATTAATGACTGAGCAGAATATGCCGACATTGTTTCTAATAACTTTGATCACTTTGAGGCTGTTTAGACAAGTAAAATCAGCAAAATACGTCACGGCTATACGAGTGTATAATGTAAACAATAACATGAGCCAGATAATTGTTAGGGCGCGATTCCTGAGTAACACGTCACACCTCCGCTAGCAGCTGATTGGCTAATGAAACGTTTGGCAGCTGTGTTAGTGAAGTATTTTTTAAAAACGTTTTTTCTTCTATTTTGGGGTGGATATTTTATCCAATACTTTTGTGTCTTTATTCTTTACTGCTGTCCGAATCATTTCCGCGAAACCTACCCCCCTGAGGTTAGAATATCTTTAAAGTGGGGCTATCATCAGTTGGAGTCAGATGAAGAATCACGGATCATCACAACTTTTGAAGTGCTTGGAGTTCTTTACCGTTATAAAGGACTTGTGTTTGGTATTACAGCAGCACTAGAGAAATATCAATCAGTGGTTGGGCAAGTGCTTAACGGGTATGATGGAGCAAACAGCATATCTGCCGGCGGTTCAACAAAATGAAGCGCTTCTTCTCTCTTCCTCGAAGTTTGCTCGCCTTGCTACCTAGCGCTACATTTAGCAATCGCGTTCGAGAGAGGTTTAAAAGTAATAGCTAATTGAGCGATTAATTTGAAACCTATCTTGAACACGGCCCAGATGACATCTTTGTGCACGGTAGAGATCACGAAGAGCATGATCAGCGCCTCAATGGGGAAAATTCGAGATTCTGGTTTCAAGTGTCAAGTGTCAAGTGTCAAGTGTCAATTCCACATGTTGAAACTAACATTTATGGGCCATGTATTGTCTGCACAAGGTGTAGACCCTGCAACAGATAAAGTCAAGGCTATACAAGATTACAGAAAACTTGAGCATGTATCTTCCTTGGTTTAGTGAATTATTGTGTCCGATTTATACCAAACATGGCAACTGTGTCTGGAACGTTGCGGAGATTGACGTGCAAGAATGAGAGATTCACTTAGACTTGTGAACACGACCAAGTGTTTGCACAGCTCAAAGTAATTCGTCAAACACAGACCTCTTGGTATATTTTGCAAGGATGTCCCAACGAAAATCATTGCGGATGCAAATCCTGTTGGACTCTCATAGTTTTTTAGAGGTTGAATAGAGAAACTGAAAAGGAATCACTCTCATTGGTCTGGGCATGTGAACGTTTTCATGTGTACTTCCATGACATCAAGTTTGATCTGGTTACAGATCACAAACCGTTAGAGGTGACCTACTCCCCATCTTCAAAACCATCTGCACGAATTCAGAGATGAGTTCTCAGGCTTCAATCATATGTTCAGTACAGTGCAGTTCAGTACGAACCAGGTAGCCAGAACATCGCTGATGCTTTGTGCAGACTACACACCTATCTAGCAAGTTTTGACATTAAATGGTCGACTGGTTTCTATTACCTATGCAGTTTACTCCTCTGGCAATGTTATTGACACGAGGTCGCCATTTGCAAGACTTCGTTTTCTCCACATAGCCACATGACGTTGCGGGCTTTCTCCCTGCCATAATACTAGCAGCCGCGATATAAGCGAAATACTCTTGAAAGCGGCGTTAAACCACAACTCACTTACTCACTCACTCGTTTTCTCCAGTTGACGTCTAAATTTGTTCGGGGGGAAATAATTTTTCCGGTGTTTCGAATAGACGCCAGATGATAATATGTACAGTGATTTTTAAAACTGCAAAGTATATATACATAAGGAAACAAGTTAAGCATCCCGATATTCAAAACTGAAATGTGATGACATGAAAGCGTTACGATAATTGACTAAATTAATCACTCTCTATATTCACAACTAGAATCAAATGCAACCAATCAGAATTCACCCTTTTATGTAGGGAATCCATCCCTAGTATAACAGAGGTTAGGATCAGATATCCGAAGGGAGTAACCTCTGTGTGAAGAGAATGTCAGCATCGTTGTTTCCAACTAAGCATTTCGTAACTGGAGAAGTCTGAAATATAGACGCAGAGAGCATCTATTCGAGGAAATGCCGTACATTTATCCTTAATTGTATGAATTGAGATCATTTTCATTTTATTGGATTGCTCAAGTGTACCACTTAACAAAAAATACTTATAAGCCGATTCAGCAAATGATCGATTATTAATGAGCTATTGGTAATATAACATCGTGATAAATGTGTTTGACCTTATTCTGGTATGTGTTTCAATATTCAATGATGTCGATCCTATGCACTGCCTTTGTTCTATTCACGGTGTTCAAATTTCCACCTAATCTTGGTAAGTGATACATTTAAAATGATCTCTGTCTTAAAAAAGGTTACAAGATGAAAATTAACTTCTTTACAGTTTAAATCGTATTTACTTTCTACTACATTCACTGTGAGAAATACTAGTACACCTTAGGCAACCATTGTGTTTAGATCATCCTCGGTTACCCATGGTTTTATATATGCTCCGTTACTCCCCACTATATCAGTGGAGAGTAACGGAGCATATATAAAACCATGGGTAGCCGAGGATGTGTTTAGATGGACTAAGTAACCTGGAATTACATCATTGTTGCTTTTAAGAAGTTACTAAGGTCTCCACTTTCTGTTTTAATCAGTAGACACCAATTTACCTACTCCATATAAAGATACTGTTTAGTGGGTTCTATTAGAGATATTTCATACTACATCGAAACTGTTGGTTCACCATCGAGTCTAGCTGATCCCGTCCCCAGTAAGTCACATCATCTGACAGGATCAACCCTTACGATCCTGGACATTCCAATGGACATTCCAATGGACATTCCACTGGCAGGCAGCAGTTGGACAGAAATGAAGAATAAAACATCACTAACCTTAAGACCCATCTTCACTTTGTCTTAAAAAAAGAATGTGCAACGGCGATTTAGCCAATAAGAAATGTTTTGCACTTGCACACTACCACAGGGGCGAGTTTCGCTTAGAAACAGCGTTTGAAAGACGTACCTATATATATAGACCCTACCCTATTACTATATACAAGGAAAGTGATGTAACGACGAAACAACCCCATGCTCATTCAAAGTCATATTTTGCATCAAAAACATTTTTTTTATGGCACAGTCGATGACAACGATACGGAAGCTAAATGATATCCCTACAACATGAGCTATAAATGGTCACAATCGGATCATTATTTCAAAAGGTATGCGACAAGACAGTCCGTATATCGCTACCGTCAAACTTTCAAGCCAATTTCCGTGCTCACAAAAATCAGCGAAAACTCACCTTTTAAAATCGTTTATTAATTCCAGGACTGTTGACATCACCTATGAATCGGCAGGTTCGAACCGTAGCGTGAAACTACAGATTTAAACAAACATTACAACACCTACATATCATTTCTCCGACTGTACTACGGCATTATGTCTCAAAGCATCGCCAATGCAGTGCACTTGTCAGCCATTCATGACCTTGACATTCATTTGACCTGGAGTAGCCCTATAAGGTTCCCGGGCCTACTATCTCCTATTCGTATGTCAGTCGCATGAATTCGCAACTCGATAGTGTCAACTCATAGTGCTTTCGCACTATTTTTTCACCGGCGACCAAATAGTGCAATCAGTGGCAAGCGCTCTAAAACCTAAGTGCGACCCCACAGCGACTGCATTGTTTATCAATGCTTTAATGCAACCAAAAAAAAAGTGAAAAAGTTGTTATCCAGAAAGTCTTACTTTCCTTGGTAGCGGGATAGCACAGTGGTTAGCGTGTTCGGCTTCAGATCAAGAGGTCCATGGTTTGAATCCTGCCAGGGGCATGGCATCTTTGTCTGCAGTAGAGAACTGTTCTACACCCAGTAAAGTTTGGGTGCATGCTACTGAATATCAGCGCAATACCACCAATGATTCGCTAGTATTCTCCTGACAAATAAGTATTCAATGGGGATGCCTCTGTGAACGGATAAGGATCGCACCGAGACCTCACCACGACCGATTTAGATCGTGCGATTACTTAAATCCATTACCACCAGTCAAGAGTCACTTCCCTTCTTGGATACAGTTAACAAAGGGGATAGAAATAACTCACCATGAAAGGATCATGTGTAACAGAGCTGTGATAGAACCAAAATATCTCTAGAAAAATATCCACGTCACTAGAAAAAAATAATGCTGAAGAATGTTTCTTGTATAAGTACCATAATTGATGGCCCAACCGAACTCTAAGTAATCACAAATGTCAACATCCACATAATCATTCAACAAACCCATGTATGAAGTGGTGTGTGAAGCGAAATCCTAAAGTCCTGATGATAACAACCTGAATCTTTATCCAACTTATACAATTGAACACAGCATGAAATGTGATCTAAATTTGAAGCGTCAGACACTGTATATTATTTCTGAGATTTCGCCACGTGTCACACATCTTGCCCATGTCTAGCTCTGTTACACTCGAATTTGGCTTTGTGTTTGTGGACAAAAAAACCTTGGCAGCACACTTTGCACTAACATGCAACTTCTTGCATGTGAAATGTCCTCTAGAAAATCTGCACTCCCCGGTATCCAGCTGTTCATTGATGAAACTCCACCATAGCATCTGCTCAGGCTTCCCCTCAGTAGCTTGGGTAGTGACTTTGGCAGAATTCACAGTTTCCTTTCTTATTGCTTGTGCCCCCCCCCCCCCCCCCCCCCCCCCCCCCCCCCGTTTTTGTATTTGTCATAACAACATAATTTCTCCTGACTTTGTGGAGATATGTTGTTTGTATAAACTATTTTTGGAAAATATTAAAGGCGCTGTAGCACGTTTTTTCGCTCAAATAAGTCGATGAAATGTATTTGAAAAATAATGTCACCAATAGTAAAACACCATTCTCTCTCCGGAAAATCAAATTGAAAATGAGTGTACATGGTTCGGTAAAGCAACGGGGATCGTTTTTGTAATACGAAATGATTAAATTGTGTTCACAATAAAATGGCCGCCATGCAATTTTTGCTTTATTCGCAACACCGTTATTATCACTACGGATAATTGGTTTGTATAATAACATGTTTTACCCTCTAAAGTTAATATAAATGGCATAAACTATCATTATAAAAAGGAAATTTGAAAAATTTAAATTTGAAAAAAACGTGCTACAGCGCCTTTAATGCCTTCCGTCATAGAACACATTCACTAGCATTAAACAATCATGACTCGAGTTCCTTCTATATCGATAACCATGTTCTGCCTGAACCAACACACTTTTTCCTGTTAAGCTGACAACTGTATACTGGTTATGTTCAAATCTTAAGCAAGTCTGGGCTCTCTTCCAATCTTACTCATCTGCTTGAGTAATACGAATTCTTTTCATAAGAGACCTATTCTGTCTTTCAGTTTCCCAATTTACACTGGGCAACAATGATGCTGGGTCTCTCATACTGACCCCACGCGCATTTAGGTAGGCTGAATAATCTGCTGATACATATTACCGTCCATTGTCACTGACAATCGAAAGTGGAAATCAAAATCTAGCAAACATTTCTTCCATACTTCAAATACAATCCTGAGACGTGATAAACTTCAAAATGTCAACCTCGTAGTAACGATTGTAATAATCAATCACAACGAAAACGTGTTCACCACTTGGAAATGGACCCATCAAGTTCATCGCCTAACGCTGTTGACACAACTGAGTTCCGTTCCATAACAGCGAGCGCTTATAATCGCTCATTGATTGCTCAATGTAGCGCTCATGTAGCGCTCAAGTAGCGCTAATTCTCTCCTGAACGATACGGTGCAAAACCTCAAAGTTCGCTCGCTTTGCTACGTAGCGCTTCATTGAGCAATCGCGTTCAAGAGAGGTTTAAAAGTAATCGCTAATTGAGCGATTTCTTTGAAACCTCTCTTGAACACGGCCCTGGTTCCGGTGAAACTCTGCTGAAAACAACCTGGCAACTGTGGCGTGATTGGACGAACTTTTCAGCTTCTTTATCTATGTTGAGCCACCATACTTTAGTTCTCAGACGTTGTTCGGTTCAAACAATCCCAATGTGACTTTCATGAGCTATACCAACAATCTGTTTCCTCAAAGTCTGTGGGGGAACAATCCTTGTTAAGAACTACATTTCCTTGAATACATAGTTCATGTTTGACATGTTGATATCGATTGCACAGTCCCCTGTTCTAAAGATCTTCAGCATCAACTGACTGTCTATCACAATGGCCAGCAGTCTTGACTTCAGCTGTGAAAATACCAAGGACCTCAAACGATTTTGATGAATCATACGGAAATATTTTTTTTATTAGATGTTTCTGGGTAGTACACTTAATTTTATCTTCTTTCAAACTTGCCATTGTTCTTGGTTTATGATGTTAACACTGCATCCTGAATCGATAATAATGTCTACATACATTCCCCCAAACGATTTTGATGAATCATACGGAAATATTTTTTTTTAGATGTTTCTTGGTAGAACACTTAATTTTATCTCCTTTCAAACTTGCCATTGTTCTTGGTTTATGATGTTAACACTGCATCCTGAATCGATAATAATGTCTACATACATTCCCCGAAACGATTTTGATGAATCATACGGAAACGTTGAAGGCACAATCCTCATCTCCTACACTTCACTGTTTCTCTGACTCAATCTCAAAACCTTAAAGCTTCTATCTGATCCTGATCCACCAAATAAATCTGATCCTGTCTATCATATCTCTGATTCGTTCTACCTCTTCCTGAGGAGTATCGTAATGGGCGACCACTTCCTCTACGACCCCGGAACGCAGAGATAGGGTTTGTCCTACATCGATCAGTAAAGTGTCCAATGAAACCACAACTTCGACATGTTTTATTGACTGCTGGACACGATTCATCATTGGCCAAATGATCTTCTTGTCCACAACACATCTATGATCTAGGTTTGAACTGGTACGACAACCTTGACCTCGTTTATATGACATGTAGTTAACTGGTTCTTGCTTAATTTTAACGGGTCATTCCCTGTTATTTGTCCGTTTCTAACCTTGGTTACTTCTCCAGCCAACGTAAAATCTAAGTATCATCACCAGTCAAGTCTGAACCCTTCTGTATCAATTTCTCTCTGAGATTATTACAGTTGCACCCATAGACTATTTGATCTGTCAATTGTTCCAACTCATATACATGTACAAACACTAATCTGACTTTTCAATCTAGGACCATATTGCAACATAGTTTCACTATTTTCTTGTTTCATATCTCTTAGTACTAATCTCTCATATACAACATTGACCTTGGACTTGACATACTTGTCTAATGCTTGCACAGCTTTCACATTATCTTTATCATCTCAAATGTCATCTAAAGTGAAAAATATATGTCTTGCACTTCCGAGCCAGCCCTAGTGAGCAATTGAGTATGTTTAACAGTAACATCAGACCAGTTACACTATCAAGGGTCAATATGCATTTTCTAAAAGTGCATATATGGCCCGATGCGTGCAGAAGATGGTCTCTAATAGACAACATTGACCTTGGGCTTGAACAACTTGACTAATGATTGCACAGCATTACATTATCTTTCACATAGCATCTTCATAGTGAGGTGAGGTGAGTTGGGGTTTAACGCCGCTTTCAAGAGTAGTTCACTTATATCCCGGCTGCTAGTATTATGGCAGAGAGACGCCATGTGGCTAGCTATGCATTTCGGTGAAACCTGCGAGCATCGGCTGGAACTAGCGAACCATGGGTGGTCCTGCACTGAAATTCAGTGAAGCATTGCACCCAAACCACTGCGCTATCCCGCCCCCATTATCTCCATAGTAATCGAGTATGTTTAAAGCAAGAGCAGTTGCACCCTCACTTGTGATTGACAGTTCAAATGTTCTAAGCCATCTCTCCCACTGTGGACCTGATCCCCTGAACAATCAAAAACTGGAAAACTGAGAAAACTCCGCTGTCATTTTCAATATGAGTGATCACAGTCTCTATATGGAGAAGATTTCTAATTATTATTGTCTCTGTATCTGCATGCACAATATGTAAACAATATGTACTATGGGCCAGTGGCCTTGAATTCTCGAAATAAAGCTATTCTATTCTAATTCTATATTCCTTCAGCATTGTCTTTATCGTTTCTTTTACCTGTTAGAACAACACTTATTGTGTCCATGAGTTCAACACACTCCTATTTTCGATACCCATTAAATGCGACAGCCGTGGATGTTTCCTTTTAGCGAATTGAATTAACAACCTTAAAGGGGCAGTAGCACGTTTTTTCGCTCAAATAAGTTGATGAAATGTATTTGAAAAATAATTTCACCAATAGTAAAACATCCTTCTCTCTTCGGAAAATAAAGTTTAAAATGAGTGTACATGGTTCCATAAAGCCATGGGAATTTGTTTTTGTCATTCGAAATAATAAAATGTGTTCACAATAAAATGGCCGCCATGCAATTTTTGCTTTATACGCAACCTAGTTTTTACCACTAAAGATAATTGGTTTGTGTAATAAGATGTTTTACCCTCTAAAGTTAATTTAAATGACATAAACTATCATTATAAACGGGAAATTTGAAAAAATAAATTTTGCAAAAAACGTGCTACTGCCCCTTTAAGGCTTAATTACCAGTCGCGGATCCAGGGGTCGAGGGGGTCCCATTGTCAATTTCACAAGGAAATCCTCAATAAACCAACTTACATTTCCCATATGTCGAATGTTTAGATATCCAACTAGGTAATTCCGCAGATGACAATTAGACACTTATTACATAAACATGTCTTTTTGGCGATGTAATACACCGCATAAATTCATCTAGCGGCAGTGATAATCATCAGTAATTAATTAACGAGGTTCGGCGGAGTAGCTGTCTCGCCGGCCCCGTCTGTTTATACTACCGTATGCGTGTGCACTATATAGTAGTTCAAGCGCTACATTTGAATCAAATTGATAGTTTCTCAACGTTTTATTTCAAAGTCCAGAATGAGTTGGTGTAGTTGTATAGAAAGCTGAGTGTCTGTACCGCCCCAGTTGTTGTCCGACCCGTGTCCGAGGAAGTGAAACAGGTGCACGCTCGTACTTTCATGCTGAATCGTGTAGAGACTGGGTGTCGACCACAGAGCACAGCACACTCGCACACAGAGTTAAGGGTAATGTTGAAGAACAGGGTCCTACCCACAGTCGACTCTGAAAGGGAGGAAAATAATATGTTCAATTTGGCATTGAACAAACTTAGCATTGTCATATTTTGGATCACAATATCTGTTAGATATTACAATTCCTTGCTGTGTCTATTGGACCGAGGGCATTTCGGGATTTGATCACACCTTTAGAGCCAGGCACCCATTGACAGTAGTGAAGGTCAAACTTAACCACCAACCATTAATGGCCACTCAGTTACAACAGATTTCGCCTGTGCTGTTTAGGTTTTCGCCTGTGGTATTTCGGTAGTGTGATCCAGAACATATATAACTAGATAAGCGTTTGCGGGACACCGCAAAAGCAGAGCAGCTCCGAAACTTAGGGTCTCGCCTTTCCCTGTTCCGCCTTCTCGTCAGCATCAATAAAATGGGAATTCTTTTAAACAAAAGTTTGTTCATTATTCGAGTTATTACTAATCATCACTGGGGTCACTTTTCACAAGTTTGTTCTTAAAACTTATTTCTTCTTTCAAAATTTGATCAAAGGATTAACATGGCCTTAACCAATATCTCATGACCTTGACCTTTGACCTTCAAGGTCACACCATCAATGATCACTTTTCATCGTGTATAATACTCATGCAATGACTCAAAGTGTTCATAGTTAAATAATACGGCATATTCACAAAAGCATGCTTAAGTTTTGACCTCACTGTGAACTTGACCTAGATTTTAGCGAAAACGTTTTCAAATCTTGGTCTTTCTCCATAGTTTATATATACCAAATAAGAGCCTAAAAGCACACAAAAAGTTTGAAGTTATCATGTTTACAAGGATTGTTGTAGTGATTTCAGAACTCATGACCTTGACCTTTGACCTTGAATGTGAACATATCAAAATCATTCACCAGGTGTATAAGAAAGAAATTAAGCTATCTATATGAGGTGTTAATATCTTCATGGAAAAAAGTTACTTAGTGATTTCAGAACTGGTCAGCATGAGCATATCTCGTGACCTTGACCTTTAAAATTCAAGGTCACACAATCAGTGATCACTTTTCATTGTGTATAACAATCATATAATGATTCAAAGTGTTAATAGTTGAAATAAGACATTTTCGCAAAAGCATGCTGAGGTTGTGACCTCGTTATGACCTTGACCTTTGACGGATGTTAGCGAAAGCCTGATAACACAAATATTTTTCAAGTTATCGTGTTTACAAGGATTTTTTTAGCGATTTCAGAACTCGTGACCTTGACCTTTGATCTTGAATGTGAAGATGTCAAAAAAATTCCCCAGGGGTATAAGTAAGAAGTTATGTATATGAGTTCTCAAAACCTAATAGGAAAAAAGTGAATACAAAACGCGGCGGCGGCGGCGGCGATGGAAAAACTGATACTGATGCGCAAAAACTGATAGCAGCTCCGACTTAGTCGGAGCTGCTAATAATGTTACATGGAGAGAATTATGAACAGATTGATCAGTTCCTGATCGACATTATAAAAGCAGGGTAAACAGCGAACTTGTTTTGATTTGATTTGAATAAATAGCCACTTTTTGTAAAGGACATTGAAAGAGGGTAACGACTCAAAGGCAACTATATGAGAGGCAGCTGAATATGTATGTATGTATGATGTATGTATATATATATATATTACCCATACGGGTGAGAAGACACAGGTGATTATTTTTGTGATATTTGCACATGTGCTTTCAAGTGATTCTCAACGTTGATTGGTCGGTTACCCGGAGAAAGAATGACTATGACGTCATAAAACAATGGTCTGACGCGACGATTTATCTTATGACGTCACAATGTTACTGTGGCGACGGGTCCTTCAGAGCGGCCGCCCAACATGAAAATGTAATAACCAGGCGTAATTTGGTCAATTTAATTGCATAATGGGTAATATATAGAATAACCAACTCGATCGGTACGAGTGTTTACGGGAAATATCCACTCGTCTAAATAATGTTCAGGGCCACTCGCTAAAGCTCGTGGCTGAACATTATTTAGACTCATGGATATTTCCCGTAAACACTCGTACCTCGTTGGTTATTCTCTAAATATATATGTGAAAATATTGAGGAAGTCTCACGTAAAGTAAATGTATATAAAAATAAAATACTTCAGACGACACTTGCTGTAGATATCATTTTAATGATGACTGGATGCGTCGCATTTCGACTTGTTTACAAGTCTTTTCAACAGTGTGGAGCATTTTCAACATGGCGATTATAGATGTTTCAATTTCCAAAGTCATGAGCGCCGCCATCTTGGTGTCACGTGACTGTCCGCCATTAAGGTGCTGAAACGTCAGCTTGCCTGACGTTAGTGTGAAGCGGTAACGTCACACTCGCTCGCCAACTCCGACCGTCAGAGACTGTTATATATTAAAAAGTGCTAAAAGTGTTTAATTCATTAAAAGTGAAATTAAGTTGGTTTTTTTTTAAATTCAAGCGCTTGGAGCGCTATAAAAACAAGATTAGTTCCATGTTGGCCTTAATAAGTTGTATATGTTTCTACGTAAATATCGAGAAGCAATATTCTTGTGGATATAGGCCAAGATTATTAATGAACATTAAAAAAGATTGTTTCCCGAATAATAACAAAAATAGTCAACAGACAAACACAGCACCATGGTCAAAGAGAAATATTTTGTTTTCCCGATGACATGTTTGTTTGAACCAAGCACAAAAGTGTGTCGAAACAACGAACTACACTACACAGATAAAATGAAAGATAATTTTCAAAAGAGTTAAAACAAAGTACCACTGTCAAATAAAGTCTATTTTTAATGTATTTGGCAAATACATGTAAAATTGAAATTTTATTCATACGGATGCTTATAATTTAATGTATGTCCAAACATATACACAAGGTGCAGAAATTGCTCTTTCAAAATGGTTTTGGTTGAAACATATTTATTTCACTAAGTTGATTGGTAAACAAGCTGCAATAGCCTATCTGAATACCTCTCAAGTTTTTGGACAGAGCGTTCGACATTTAATTGAAATTTTATGAAATGTGAAAATTGATTTAAATGTCGACATTGTGCATTCTCTTTTACTTTAATTTATTGACGCATCATTGCTGCAGGACATAATAACTTTTAAAAAGGTTGACCGTCCATTTCTATACCCTATAAAACATGATTAGATAATGTTTAAAAATTAAACATTTATTTTTGTTGTTTCTGTAGACGTGATATAACTGTTTTTCAGTCTAACTCGTAAATTATATATCTTGCATTGTATGGAGTATGTATTGCTTCTCTTGCTCCTGGAGTTAAATCCTTTAATAAGGAAAAAGAAAAGTTGATCTCAATGATATTCTTGATTAATATTGTTACACACACTATTGGGCTGTAGACGTTCATTACGAATACGATGCACCGTTTTTGCTTTTTTATGACATAGGCGAACCAGTCACATTTACTGTCAACATAAAACACGTTTTATTATTAAAGCATCTTCCGTATTTAACAGGTTATAAAGCTACTTTAAAATGTAGGCCTTTTCATTGCGACATGGTATCGGCTAATAACATTTATCATCCAAAACTGGGTTCCACAGGAGATATCGCTTGTATGAGATCAAGCGATATCTCCTAGGAGATATCGTTTTGACAGAAGATTTTGAACAATGCCCTGTTGGCGTCAGCTACATGACATCACAATGGTTTTGCATCATCAAGTAATGACATCACAGTGCTATGACGTCATAATCAGGATGACGTCACAATGCCATGACATCACGGCACTGGAAGCCAAATGGCAGTTTTGTGTTTAGATATGTTCATTTTTCATTAAAAACTAATGAATAATTATTTTGGATGATAAATAGAATCTCACCCTCGTGTCTTCTGATATCAAATATATCAACACTCGTTGATAAAAGTCAAAATATCCTCGGCAAGCCTCGGATATTTGTAACTTTTATCAACTCGTGTTGATATATTTGATATCAGAAGACACTTGGTGAGATTCTCTATATATCATTAATATAAACTTTCTGTACGTGTATATTATAGTTAATGCAAGTTAAGTATATTATAAATAAACTCTTTGTCATAACTTTGTACGGGTAGCCTATGTTGGCTAAAATGTCAGATATATATATTTCGGACGTTACAAGTAAAAACTCGGGCATGGTGTCTGTACATTAATTTCGAACTAGTTCTTCAGATTGCTCTTAATAATCTTTGTGTTGTGGCTTTACGTTCACTTTTGATTTGTAGGAAAAACGTATTTTTAAGTAAGAGTATATATATTTCTGATCTATGATGGGGTTGACCAATCCTCTTTCAATGTGAATCCGATATTCTGTCATGCATTTAGTTGAAACTATCATAGACAAATCCTATACATTTCCTCTTATATTTCCCGACACTAGCCGTAGGCTATATTCAAAATTTTAACTGGAAGGTGATTATAAGCAACCTCTCGAAATGTAGGTGTAGTTTCGGATATTCGTCAAGCTTAAAACGTAAAACATTTCTTTCAAAAAAGGCAATCAAACGTAGATATATATAGACACTATCTCATTGTTTTTGCCGAATATCATTTCTATCTCCACGAGATGAGATAGAAATGATATTCGGCAAAAACAATGAAATAGTCTATTTATTATATAACTTTAATCTGCAAAAAAAACAATTAAAACGTGACATTGAAAGCTGAGAGCGGTCTTGATTGTCTTAATCCTAACAACTCCCCGTTATACTTTCACGGTAAATGCAGTGAGAAAATAATTCGACTGAAATAAGTCGATATTTAAAACAGCACAATGTTTTACACAAATAAATATGTTGTGAATGTTTATTTACGGTACCATCTAGTCAAGTGAAGATGCCTAAGACATTGAAAAACGCAAGTTGTGTCGTTATTTCAAACGCGAAGTGATACACATCATACAGCGAGTGACGTTCGTTATTGTCTGTCACATACCTCTCGCCTCAACAAGTTATTCACGAGTAAAAGAACTACTATGCAACAAATCAACAATACATCAAGTTCGGAGTGTTAAGGAATGTTGAATATGATATTAACACTACAAAAGGTCAACATTCATTGACTGAAACATCACAACATTGGCGTTCACCGTAAGACGTGGAAAGCAAGGGAGGTAATCACTTTACAAAGGGAGATAATTTCATTTCAAAGGGAGACAATCATGAAAAGTAATTCCGGCCACACGTTAGTCACTGCACTGCTTATGTGCAAATATGAATTATATTTTCATCGTATAATCAGTATTTCATTGCTAGTTATATAATAAAATTACTTATTACTCTTGAATTTTAAGTTACTTTTTATCGTTTTTCTTCATCGCAAATACTAAACAGTTGTCTTCAGTTCCATGTATAGGCCTAATTTCTTATGCGCACCGAAAAATAAAGATGCAGCAAGTGATTAGACAGAAAGTGCGGTTTCTCCTAAAAATTCTCAAAGTACCGCGGGTGCCTTCCTTTTGATATCTGCTGAACAAAGTCGTGTATATTTATTCTGTTTTCATAATCGTAAAGAGAAAATAATTATCTTAATTCCATGTATAATTTGTATATGCGTAGCAAAATGTAACTATGCGGGAAGTCATGCGGGAAGTGTCGCAGATAGGGCGATTATCAAAATCTTTTAGCGTCAACGGCCGGGCACCAAGAGGGTTAATTGATGTTTTCTCCTTTCATATAATAATTGTAATAAGCTCAAAATTACTTTCTTCATAAAAGGGTAGGTTTTTAAAATAAATATATTGACATTTATTTCAGGATGTCATTGTAATAGTTTGTGTTGTAAGTGTTCAGTTAGAATTCCTGGTACAGTAGGCTAATTTGACATGATTTAAATTAAGAAATATACGTTATTTCAATAAATAAAATCTTCGAATGAATCAAATTCGACAGCTTTTTCATACACTCAAACAGTGCAAGGTAATTTGATCATCTAATCATGTTTTATATAACTCTTTTTGTGGATTTCCATACAATGTGGGTGTGTACGCTACAGCGTAAACAAGCTAGCAATAATGCACCTCAATGGCGGACGACCCTAGCGCCTCTAGTGAGAAAGGGGGATAACTCTAACCATAGCTTCAAATAGAAATGTGTATATATAAGTAGCTTAAACACTGTACAATAGACTTTGATTGATTGGTAAGTGACAAGTGGTTAGCTTGATTAGCACACAATGAACTATTTACGAGGGATTAAAATTTGAGTCATTGCAGGTCTCACATTCTGGCCCACAGTCAATTAATTGATCATTTGTTTCAATTGCATAATTGACATTTCTAGCATACATGTAGTTTTGGGGAGTATAATATTTTGTGCATCTTGAAAAAGTTCATCTTATAAAATCAAATATACTCAAAATACCTTTTTTCATGGTGTTTTGAGTAGAATCTAAAGAGGTGTTATTAAAGTCAATGTTTGCACAGGACACAAGTGGTGGAATCCGCTTGCCGATTTTTTTGATATATATATATATATATATATATATATATATATATATATATATATATATATATATATATATATATATATAACACGACATAGTTCAGCAAGGGAAACCACAAGGGACGTGGAACTATTTGTGACGCAACAGGAGTTTATTCTGCTACTCACTTGAGGCCGGAGTAGTAGTAGTGGTTGTTGTCGTAGTAGTAGTTGTTGTAGTAGTAGCGGTTGTTGTCGGAGTAGTTGTTGTTGGAGTAGTTGTAGTTGTCGTAGTGGTAGTAGTAGTTGTTGTTGTTGTCGGAGTAGTGGTGGTTGTTGTTGTAGTAGTTGTAGTAGTTGCTGTGTCGATTGAAAGTTGAAGCAAGCTAATTACGATGATATTTACCAAATTTTACATGGACATAATTCTCTTCGGCAGCATGATCTAAATAATGATCTAAATAATGATCTAAATAATGAGCCTAATCGCTCGCCTATCATGATACTATCACACATTATTTAATTTGTTCTTTGCTTGGTATAAATCTAGACGTTCGAAGTAAAATAAGAACATGTTTACTTTTTACGATATCTTGAAATGTTCACATTCAAATGAATCGTCCATATTAATTTAGCTTGTCTTACCAGCTGTTTACCATATCCAAATTACACTGAAACCTTTTATAATCTTACAAACTTAAACGATTAGCTTCTCAGTTCTATGTTTTTCATTTGTGCAAGCTAATTGATTCTAATGAAACAATCCTCGTCTGTCAGCCAGACTTGAATGTTCTGATTCTCTATCAGGAGTTTTCATCTGGAAAGCTCGTACTCTGATAGCCCTACAATTCTTGGAATTAATTCAATAATCAATGAAAAGGCTTATGATGATATCATTAACCAAAGAAAAGGCTTGGAATGAAATAAAAGACCAATGAAAATCTTGGAATGAAATCAATAACCAAAGAATAGGCTTACAATTGACCATTTTCCAGTTTCGCGAAACGCGTGGGTTTAAAGTGACGTCCCTTTGAAAAGTCACGTGACCGCGGGCAAACCGTCAAAGCTTACGTTCATTTCAACGTTATTTTGGTTACATTTTCACGCTCGCCTTGACCTAAACATATCATGCCACGAACATTGACATGTGTCAAAGGGTTAACCATCATAAGAACTCGCTTGAAAAAGTCAATCATAGCAGTTATTTTCCTTGAAATTATCAAATGAACAAGGCTACATATATGGTGGTATTTACCTAAAACGGCATCATAGACGTACATATTATTACATGTATTTATTTTAATGGGAAGTAAGGAATTATCATTTTATAAATAATACATGACATAATAATTATGGTAGTGCATTACATTTATTGAAAAGTTTTGTGTACAGTCTACATCAAGAAAGATTAACCGACCGACCGACTCGACCACGGGCATAATTAAAATTCAGTCCAATTTATAATTTATTTGATTTATGAAATAAAAAATAAAAATGAATATAGATCCTCATTGTTTGAGGGGAAATAAGTTTATTAGACTTAACATTTTCATCTGCAGTTTGTTTCCACTTCTTTATCAATGAGTAGAATCTAAAGAGGTGTTATTAAAGTCGCGAGTGTTGATATATTTGATATCAGAAGACACGAGGGTGAGATTCTATTTATCATCCAAAATAATTCTTCATTAGTTTTTAATGAAAATTGTAACATGATTTCGGTGTATTCTTGATTAACTTTAAAAATTAGTGAACATGGTTCCGAAAAGCCATGTAAATAGTGTTTGTCATTCGAAATAATAAAATGTGTTCACAATAAAATGACCGCCATGCAATTTGTGCTGTATGCGCGACACCGTTATTATCACTACAGACAATAATTGTTTGTGTAATGATATGTTTTACCCTCTAAAGTAAATATAAATGACATAAACTATCATTATAAATGGGAAATTTGAAAAAATAAAATTTTAAAAAACGTGCTACTGCCCCTTTAAAATAGTTCCCAAGCACTGCATGTAGTAGGCTGTACTGGATCTTTCTATTGAGGAGAAGGACCCCACCTAAAATAGTTCCTGTATCTGTATGGTATTCTGCTTGGTCTAACTTCTGAGGAGTTGCCGAGGAGTGTGTGTGCGCAGCGCTGGAGTTCCTATAGGTAGTTAAGTATGGCGTGACCAGGGACTGGGGGATGGTCCACTTAAAAGTCCCAAGAAGTACATGTGGTATATTTATCTAGGAGAGAAAGACATCGTATAAAAGCTCTTCAAATAATGCATGTAGTATGAATTTAATCATTCTCTTCCCAAAGAGGTCACTCCCTTCAGATTTCAGATCCTAACCTCTATTCTTGATGTCCTGAATCCGCCGGGAAAATGGAGTGTCTTGATTGGATGCAACTGAATCTTGTACAAGTGACATTTGCAAGTGGCACATCAATTTGAAAAAAAACGTAAGATAAACTTTTTCTCGTTTAAAGTGTTTTCCTCGAAATAAGCTATTAGATTTTGTGAAATAGATTAATTATAAACATGCTGATTATAAAGAAAACCAAATCATAGAAAAATACCAGAAATAGTTCATTTGTGTTAGAAAGTTTCGAAGGACAAATGCTAATAACCAAGACTCCTTAGAGTCAAATGCCTAGATCTTTGAAGTCACTCGGTCAACATGACCGCTGAAATATGGTTAAGAAGCAGGGATATAGTATGAGGTTCCCCATTCCTCCACTGGGGAGTTTTGCTGGAGCCAAAAATTCAGGCCGTCTAGAACAGAGGATAGGATCGGAAATCTGAAGGGAGTAACCTCTGTAGGAAGAGAATGGAATTTATTTGGGTTTCTCTGAGAAGCCCAACTTCCCCCAGGATCCACGAATTGCCGTGTCTACTATCTGATGAACTCACGATTTCTACTCGCCACTTTCCCGTAGACTCGCAGTTCACACAAAGTAAGATGTTTGAACTGATAACTTTTGCGGTAAACCCTCACATAACGACCTGCTACTGGCTTGGAACACTGTAGATGCTCCTCCTGTGAAGTAGGCATCCACCCCGTGTAGTAGATGCACTGCTCTCCTTTACCAGAGTCTGTCGGGGATGGCTTGTCCCAATGGACCTCAACGTAAATTTTATGAAACTCAGTCACTGGAAACAAAAAGTGAGCTGCATCAGAAGAAAAATTAAATAAATGATTGTCTATTCGTAATACGTACGTTGTTGTGAAGAATAATTCATCATGTTTAATCAAGGGCGGAATAATATAGTTTGAAGTTAAATAAAATAATCATGAAATGAGAAATAAGCAAAAACTGTATAGTAAGTGTCGGAGGCTATCCAGACTACTTACTTCAAACCTGTAGGGTGACAGGTCCCAGGATATCAAGTCTACTTACTACAACCCTGTAGGGTGACAGGTCCCAGGATATCAAGTCTACTTACTACAACCCTGTAGAGTGACAGGTCCAGGTATATCAAGTCTACTTACTACAACCCTGTAGAGTGACATGCCTGGGGATATCAAGTCTACTTACTACAACCCTGTAGAAGGACAGGTCCATCAAGTCTACTTACTACAACCCTGTAGAGTGACAGGTCCGGGGATATCAAGTCTACTTACAACAACCCTGTAGAGTTACAGGTCCCAGGAAATCAAGTCTACTTACTACAACCCTGTAGAGTGACAGGTCCAAGGATATCAAGTCTACTTACTACAACCCTGTAGGGTGACAGGTCCAAGGATATCAAGTCTACTTACTACAACCCTGTAGGGTGACAGGTCCAAGGATATCAAGTCTACTTACTACAACCCTGTAGAGTGACAGGTCCCAGGATATCAAGTCTACTTACTACAACCCTGTAGGGTGACAGGTCCTGGGATATCAAGACTACTTACTACAACCCTGTAGGGTGACAGGTCCCAGGATATCAAGTCTACTTACTACAACCCTGTAGAGTGACAGGTCCCAGGATATCAAGTCTACTTACTACAACCCTGTAGGGTGACAGGTCCAAGGATATCAAGTCTACTTACTACAACCCTGTAGGGTGACATGTCCCAGGATATCAAGTCTACTTACTACAACCCTGTAGGGTGACAGGTCCCAGGATATCAAGTCTACTTACTACAACCCTGTAGGGTGACAGGTCCAAGGATATCAAGTCTACTTACTACAATCCTGTAGGGTGACAGGTCCCAGGATATCAAGTCTACTTACTACAACCCTGTAGGGTGACAGGTCCAGGTATATCAAGTCTACTTACTTCAAACCTGTAGGGTGACAGGTCCCAGGATATCAAGTCTACTTACTACAAACCTGTAGGGTGACAGGTCCCAGGATATCAAGTCTACTTACTACAACCCTGTAGAGTGACAGGTCCAGGTATATCAAGGCTACTTACTACAATCCTGTAGGGTGACAGGTCCAAGGATATCAAGTCTACTTACTACAACCCTGTAGAGTGACAGGTCCAGGTATATCAAGGCTACTTACTACAATCCTGTAGGGTGACAGGTCCAGGTATATCAAGTCTACTTACTACAACCCTGTAGGGAGACAGGGCCAGGTATATCAAGTCTACTTACTACAACCCTGTAGAGTGACAGGTCCAGGTATATCAAGTCTACTTACTACAACCCTGTAGGGTGACAGGTCCCAGGATATCAAGTCTACTTACTACAACCCTGTAGAGTGACAGGTCCAGGTATATCAAGTCTACTTACTACAACCCTGTAGGGTGACAGGTCCCAGGATATCAAGTCTACTTACTACAACCCTGTAGAGTGACAGGTCCCAGGATATCAAGTCTACTTACTACAACCCTGTAGAGTGACAGGTCCCAGGATATCAAGTCTACTTACTACAACCCTGTAGAGTGACAGGTCCCAGGATATCCAGACTACTTACTTCAAACCTGTAGGGTGACAGGTCCCAGGATATCCAGACTACTTACTTCAAACCTGTAGGGTGACAGGTCCCAGGATATCAAGTCTACTTACTACAACCCTGTAGGGTGACAGGTCCCAGGATATCCAGACTACTTACTTCAAACCTGTAGGGTGACAGGTCCCAGGATATCCAGACTACTTACTTCAAACCTGTAGGGTGACAGGTCCGGGGATATCAAGTCTACTTACTACAACCCTGTAGGGTGACAGGTCCCAGGATATCAAGTCTACTTACTACAACCTTGTAGGGTGACAGGTCCCAGGTTATCAAGTCTACTTACTACAACCCTGTAGAGTGACAGGTCCAGGTATATCAAGTCTACTTACTACAACCCTGTAGGGTGACAGGTCCTAGGATATCAAGTCTACTTACTACAACCCTGTAGGGTGACAGGTCCTAGGATATCAAGTCTACTTACTACAACCCTGTAGAGTGACAGGTCCCAGGATATCAAGTCTACTTACTACAACCCTGTAGGGTGACAGGTCCCAGGATATCAAGTCTACTTACTACAACCCTGTAGAGTGACCAGTCCAGGTATATCAAGACTACCTACTACAACCCTGTAGGGTGACAGGTCCCAGGATATCAAGTCTACTTACTACAACCCTGTAGAGTGACAGGTCCAGGTATATCAAGACTACCTACTACAACCCTGTAGGGTGACAGGTCCCAGGATATCAAGTCTACTTACTACAACCCTGTAGAGTGACAGGTCCAGGTATATCAAGACTACTTACTACAACCCTGTAGAGTGACAGGTCCCAGGATATCAAGACTACTTACTACAACCCTGTAGGGTGACAGGTCCCAGGATATCAAGTCTACTTACTACAACCCTGTAGGGTGACAGGTCCCAGGATATCAAGTCTACTTACTACAACCCTGTAGAGTGACAGGTCCAGGTATATCAAGACTACCTACTACAACCCTGTAGGGTGACATGTCCCAGGATATCAAGTCTACTTACTACAACCCTGTAGAGTGACAGGTCCAGGTATATCAAGTCTACTTACTACAACCCTGTAGGGTGACAGGTCCCAGGATATCAAGTCTACTTACTACAACCCTGTAGAGTGACAGGTCCAGGTATATCAAGACTACTTACTACAACCCTGTAGAGTGACAGGTCCCAGGATATCAAGACTACTTACTACAACCCTGTAGGGTGACAGGTCCCAGGATATCAAGTCTACTTACTTCAACCCTGTAGGGTGACAGGTCCCAGGATATCAAGTCTACTTACTACAACCCTGTAGAGTGACAGGTCCAGGTATATCAAGACTACCTACTACAACCCTGTAGGGTGACATGTCCCAGGATATCAAGTCTACTTACTACAACCCTGTAGAGTGACAGGTCCAGGTATATCAAGTCTACTTACTACAACCCTGTAGGGTGACAGGTCCCAGGATATCAAGTCTACTTACTACAACCCTGTAAAGTGACAGGTCCAGGTATATCAAGACAACTTACTACAACCCTGTAGAGTGACAGGTCCCAGGATATCAAGACTACTTACTACAACCCTGTAGGGTGACAGGTCCCAGGATATCAAGTCTACTTACTTCAACCCTGTAGAGTGACAGGTCCAGGTATATCAAGTCTACTTACTACAACCATGTAGAGTGACAGGTCCAGGTATATCAAGGCTACTTACTACAACCATGTAGAGTGACAGGTCCAGGTATATCAAGGCTACTTACTACAACCCTGTAGAGTGACATGCCTGGGGATATCAAGTCTACTTACTACAACCCTGTAGAAGGACAGGTCCGGAGATATCAAGTCTACTTACTACAACCCTGTAGAGTGACAGGTCCGGGGATATCAAGTCTACTTACTACAACCCTGTAGAGTGACATGCCTGGGGATATCAAGTCTACTTACTACAACCCTGTAGGGTGACAGGTCCCAGGATATCAAGTCTACTTACTACAACCCTGTAGAGTGACAGGTCCAGGTATATCAAGTCTACTTACTACAACCATGTATAGTGACAGGTCCGGGGATATCAAGTCTACTTACTACAACCCTGTAGAGTGACAGGTCCAGGTACATCAAGTCTACTTACTACAACCATGTATAGTGACATGCCTGGGGATATCAAGTCTACTTACTACAACCCTGTAGAAGGACAGGTCCGGAGATATCAAGTCTACTTACTTCAACCCTGTTGAGTGACAGGTCCGGGGATATCAAGTCTACTTACTACAACCCTGTAGAGTGACAGGTCCAGGTACATCAAGTCTACTTACTACAACCATGTATAGTGACATGCCTGGGGATATCAAGTCTACTTACTACAACCCTGTAGAAGGACAGGTCCGGAGATATCAAGTCTACTTACTACAACCCTGTAGAGTGACAGGTCCCAGGAAATCAAGTCTACTTACTACAACCCTGTAGAGTGACAGGTCCGAGGATATCAAGTCTACTTACTACAACCTTGTAGAGTGACAGGTCCGGAGATATCAAGTCTACTTACTACAACCCTGTAGAGTGACACGTCCGGGGATATCAAGACTACTTACTACAACCCTGTAGAGTAACAAGTCCCAGGAAATCAAGTCTACTTACTACAATCCTGTAGAGTGACAGGTCCGGGGATATCAAGTCTACTTACTACAACCCTGTAGGGTGACACGTCCGGGGATATCAAGACTACTTACTACAACCCTGTAGAGTGACAGGTCCCAGGAAATCAAGTCTACTTACTACAATCCTGTAGAGTGACAGGTCCGGGGATATCAAGACTACTTACTACAACCCTGTAGGGTGACAGGTCCAGGGATATCAAGTCTACTTACTACAACCCTGTAGAGTAACAGGTCCGGGAATATCAAGACTACTTACTACAACCCTGTTGGGTGACAGGTCCGGGGATATCAAGTCTACTTACTACAACCCTGTAGAGTAACAAGTCCCAGGAAATCAAGTCTACTTACTACAATCCTGTAGAGTGACAGGTCCGGGGATATCAAGACTACTTACTACAACCCTGTAGGGTGACAGGTCCAGGGATATCAAGTCTACTTACTACAACCCTGTAGAGTAACAGGTCCGGGAATATCAAGACTACTTACTACAACCCTGTTGGGTGACAGGTCCGGGGATATCAAGTCTACTTACTACAACCCTGTAGAGTAACAAGTCCCAGGAAATCAAGACTACTTACTACAACCCTGTAGGGTGACAGGTCCCAGGAAATCAAGACTACTTAATACAACCCTGTAGGGTGACAGGTCCCAGGAAATCAAGACTACTTACTACAACCCTGTAGAGTAACAAGTCCCAGGAAATCAAGACTACTTACTACAACCCTGTAGGGTGACAGGTCCCAGGAAATCAAGACTACTTACTACAACCCTGTAGGGTGACAGGTCCAGGGATATCAAGTCTACTTACTACAACCCTGTAGAGTGACAGGTCCGGAGATATAAAGACTGCTTACTACAACCCTGTAGGATGACAGGTCCCAGGATATCAAGTCTTCTTTCTACAACCCTGTAGAGTGACAGGTCCGGGGATATCAAGACAACTTAATACAACCCCGTAGAGTAACAGGTCCGGGAATATCAAGACTACTTACTACAACCCTGTAGAGTGACAGGTCCAGGGATATCAAGACTACTTACTACAACCCTGTAGAGTGACAAGTCCCAGGAAATCAAGACTACTTACTACAACCCTGTAGGGTGACAGGTCCAGGGATATCAAGTCTACTTACTACAACCCTGTAGAGTAACTGGTCCGGAGATATCAAGACTACTTACTACAACCCTGTTGGGTGACAGGTCCAGGGATATCAAGTCTTCTTTCTACAACCCTGTAGAGTGACAGGTCCGGGGATATCAAGACAACTTAATACAACCCCGTAGAGTAACAGGTCCGGGAATATCAAGACTACTTACTACAACCCTGTAGAGTGACAGGTCCGGGGATATCAAGACAACTTAATACAACCCCGTAGAGTAACAGGTCCGGGAATATCAAGACTACTTACTACAACCTTGTAGAGTGACAGGTCCAGGGATATCAAGACTACTTACTACAACCCTGTAGAGTGACAAGTCCCAGGAAATCAAGACTACTTACTACAACCCTGTAGAGTAACAGGTCCGGAGATATCAAGTCTACTTACTACAACCCTGTAGGGTGACAGGTCCCAGGAAATCAAGACTACTTACTACAACCCTGTATGGTGACAGGTCCAGGGATATCAAGTCTACTTACTACAACCCTGTAGAGTAACAGGTCCGGGAATATCAAGACTACTTACTACAACCCTGTAGGGTGACAGGTCCGGGGATATCAAGACTACTTACTACAACCAAGACAGCGGTTGTTCCTATTACGTAGATTGATACTTTTGATTTCATAGTGATTCAGCAGGTCTACTTGAATCCAAGGATCGAAATCATCCGCTGCAGTTGATATACATGAGTCCATATCCGATGAATCTGATCCATCAACCACAGAATTGGGATCGTTCTTTTTGTCTTTTAACTTTTGGATAGTGCTGATTTCCACGGGCTTGTGTAGAGCCAAGTTCTTGCCATGGGCACCGGTAGCAGTTACATAATCTGTAACAGAAATTATTTTAACTACCCATTTGTTCATCTTATTTTTACCTGATTTCTGAAAATAATATGGATCTATAGAGCAGCACATGTACAATCTGGAATTCAAGATTGGTTTAATAATATGCATGTTTTTACGTCGTTGTTAATTTTTTGAAAAAATGCTTTTTTTTCACTTTGAATATAAAGGGAAAACGTGTCATGTGATTAGATTTTCGCTGATGTTTCCCATACAATAATAATAATAAATCAATTTGTAAACTGAAGTCCTCACGGGAAAACCTTTTATCCTATCTCATGTAAGAATGTCGATCCCTGATTGGTCCACGTGACCATTAACAACTATCAATAAACACCGTCATACGGGTTGATAAATCTTCCCGAGTGTGATAAATGTTTTATATCCCGCAACATGAATAAAGCATGCATCCACGTCAATCATTCCATGTCACGTGACATTAGTTAAAGGTCATAGTTTATCGATCGATCAGTTGTTTTCTGACAAAATATTTGCAAATAATCCTGAAGAAGAAATTCAAGCAAAGCTAGCAAATGCTATCCCTAACAACACTAAAAGAGCGAACGAAAGTGCTAGTAGTATATGTTTAAGTCACCTTGTGGTGAGTCCGGTGCAACGGTGCAACGCTCATTAATTATGCAGCGTAGCTCATTAATAGGCTAATGTAGGCATGACATCACGGGCTAGAAAGCGTAAGGAATCATTTGCGAGTCTAGTGAATCGAGATTCATTCACCTATTAATCTTCATTAAGTAGTAAACGAAGGATTAGTGAGCCTACCCCAACATTTAGGAAACTGTGAAAAGCGGTGTTTGTAGTTTGGCACAACGTTGACCAGCCTGTATCGATAAAGTCTCGAATCACCAATTACCATTATGAACAGTCACAAAGGGTAAACAAGGTTATATTTGGGATAACACTACCTTCAATAGTACAAATTCTTGTACTTTTTCGGGCCGAGTCCCATGCGGGAGGGTTAGGATTTGGCATATCGAAGGACAAAGCATTTGAATATAAAGCGATATAGACCCGGCCGTACCTCCGTACTTTAGTGAGGTTTATAGTGTTGACAGGTAATGCTGAGCTGTCAATGGTATAAACACACCTCTGTATTCGTGCAACAGGTGCAACGATTCTTACAAGGAACAAGTTTGTGAGTGCTCAAATAATGAGTGTTGCAGGTCACAAAAGCGTTAATTCGCTTACTGTCTACCAGAGTGTATCCAACCAGGAGAAAATATCCATGAGCGCAGCTATATCCAAAGGTTTTGTGTCAAACAAGTCAGCCACCTGCCGTGCCTGCACGCGCGACCTTGACCCATGCCAGTAACTCACGTGCAATGGAGGTTTCTTTGGCATGTATGAGTGAGGTGGGAAATAATGTTTTTGTTCCTTCTGATTGAGAGGGAATAAATAAATGAATCACCACTCAAAAGCTGGCTCTGTAGCTCAACGGACCAATCAGATCGTTGGAATGGGTATCGACTGCGGAGTAACGTTCACGGGAGAGGTTTTTGTGGTCGATTTTCGAGTTTGAAGAGCTATTATACTTATCGTAGGGTTGTCATATGTTGAAAATCAGCCGGATTTTACGGAGAAATGTATAGGTGATAGGTACGTACGTTCATTTGGGAATGTCACCAATTCTTAGCGTAAAATTTGACCTTAGATCGACAATATGGCTGCCCTTGCTCCTTTACTGTATGTTATATAGTGTAGGTTTTTTTTTACCTACGTTTTATCTACGTTTAAAGGACGACATCGAGTTCCTGTGATTACATGTCATTTTCCTTAGATGTAGCGATTAGAGTTGAATGAAACAAGTTGATTTTGTTATAAATAAATAGCAATTGCTTTGCGTGGATCTGATTCGCTGAACACTGTCACAGGTATTCAGTTCATACCTGCATAAACTTAATTTCGTGACGCCACATCCCATTTAGCCACGCCCCCGTCACGTGAGGTTCATGGCTCGTTGCGTTGTGGATTTTCATTGGCTGATGAAACGCGTTGTAGGCGGTGCTAATATGCAAATGACGTTTTTAGGGACCCACCCTCGTTGAAAAACTACTGTCTTCCTGGTCAACCCCAACTTTGGTTTGGATGTTCGAATGATCTTACAGACCTAATATCTGGAAGCTGTTTACATATGAAGATATACTTACAACGAGATTTCCGTCCTCAGTTGTCCACGTGTTCGGTCACTGGATGAAGTTCTCTGCTCCAAAGGAGCATGTTTGTTCATTAAATCTCTCAGAAAAATTACTCCCACCCATTAAAATAGCCGCTCGAAGGTAGTGCTAGTGATCTGACTTATGTATCCATACCTAAACACTCAAAGTCAATTTTTAATGATGGCACCATGATGGAATGGTCATTCAAACTCTCAAATTCAGACCTACAAATCTGCCTTTCGCACTGAAGAGTTCCACGACACTGTCTCTTTATAATACGTCACGCAGTTTTCTTCCGTTACAGATAATTATTTTCTATGGATACGGTGTACTGGGTTGTGTAATGGTACGTTTTTGATTAAACGTAATTATGTATACCTGTTGACTAGATCTACTATGCCTTGCCTAAGCAAGCAAAGGCTATTCCAACCTCAACACGAAGACGTGTCGAGGATGGTAAAATCCTTACCCAAGGGCAGTAACCCCGCGGTCTCATGACGTCACTCCCATGATTCCTGAATCTCCGAACAGGCCCAAGTGTAGACTAGCTAGAACCAAATCAATAAAAAACACCACCACAAGGTAAACGATGCGATCTAAAGTTATTGAAGAAAGCATCGCAGTTAGAAGGTCCATTCGGCCTAAGAATAATTGAAGGGTCCGAGTGACGGGGGCTCTATAATGATGTTCAAATGCTACTGAAATAAGAAAAACTGATCATACAAACAGATCAATAAAGCAGAGATGATTTCCTATAACATGACATATCATATCAGACATCTGAAAATTTGGTTGCTGGACAGAAATGTACTTGAAACATCGTATTAAGTGATTTTTGTTGCAGTCCCCTATAGGGATCTGCAACCAAATTTATTTACAGCAATTATTCATCATTATTCCTACCTTGGCAAATACTTATTTGGTTGCAGAAAAAAAAGTGTTGACAAGCACATTCGGATTAATTTGGTTGCAGAGGTTTTCAAATTTGCTTAATTTGACAAAAACACGATGACATAAACAGAATCATTTCGGCAAGTTGTCTCTCGCTAAGTGTATGATATAATCAAACCAATGTACACTAAACGCCAAAAGAAACGTTACCTCATTTCTTTTTTAATAACGTTTTAAGTATCAAAGATATTTGAGAAATGAATGGTTCAAAAGAAAGCTGAATAACGTAGCTTTATGCTAATAACACATTAAAAAAATCCTGATGGATTAATATTGTGGCAAAATGCAGCTTGTTTAAAAGTTTATTGTCCGGTAAACCCATTATCACTCAAATGTAGCAAAATTCAAACAGTATTTGCATGAACTGAATGCTTCTACATGGTATAAAAGGTGCCTACTTTGCATTATATGGCACTCATGTACGAAATCATGTCGCGATTGACCAGTGGAGAAAGAGAAAAAGCACTGGGGATGTTGCATCTTGGGTCGACCAACAACGATGTTGCCAATGCCTTTGGATCTCACCGTATTTTGCCACAATATGAACCCATCAGGATTTTTAAACGTGTTATTAGCATAAAGCTAAGTTATTCAGCTTTCTTTTGAACCATTCATTTCTCAAATATCTTCGATACTTAAAAAGTTATTAAAAAAAGAAATGAGGTAACGTTTCTTTTGGCGTTTAGTGTATGTAACGCATCCTCCAATTGGCTAATTCCGTATCAACCATTTCTAAAAAAAAGCAATAATTAATGTTTGTTCACGTTTCTAGATAGAAACTATTCATTAAAATAATTTACTGCTGTTTATTTCCTATCAGTATAATTTAGCAATCAAACATATCTATGACATGACATTCCTTTTGGTGGGAAATGTTAAATTAAACAAGGTTAGTGAGTAACATGCTTTCTGTGATATTTGTTTTCTATTACCACATTAGTTAGTGAAATGTATGTTGTTTTGACAATTAAACATATAACATTGAATGTTTTCATAATTTCCGTATCATATGGTAAGTTTTTCAGACCATATTACTCCTTTTATTGATATTTTACCAAACAACGATAAAAAGTTTCAAAGAAGGTAAAATTGTTGCTTTCCTTACACAATTTCTGAGATAATACAACATCGCAAACATTTACATAACCATTGCGAGCCGTGGCCACAGTAAACCATAACGACCACTACGTCCTCACGCAGAAGCGTTTGACAGGGTGTGTTACTTGTAAATATTGGTAAGGTTCAACATTCGCCATATCATGATATTTCCTTCTGCAACCAAATTGTGTCAAGTCAAGGCTGTTGTGTATGATAAAAACATGTATTTTGATGGTTTAAAAAGTTTGATTGCAGTTGCCTTTAGGGACTGCAACCAAATTCAGAAATGACTCGATCTCTATGTGAACTTATTATCTGCAACCAAAATCAAAGATTTCATAGATATAATATAACATGTTATCGAGAAAATCTTCCTGTTCTTATGCTATAGATAATTAATTCAGCTATCAGGAAAACCTCATTTGAGGAATGTTGAAGAGTTTGGTTGCATTGTATGGCTATTTCAGACACCCCGTCATTGGGACCCTTCAATTTCTCCTAGGCCGGTCCATTCTCCTAAGAGGACTGACACCTCCTAGGTCTGGAGGGGGGCACGCACTTCGCTTGAGTGAAGACCTGAGGACACAGTCGTGATATTGCTTCGAGATCTGCTGTAGAGACATCTGTTGATGGACGATGCCTTGAGATGCCTGGTATTGCGTAGATACACCAGGGCCATGTTCAATAAGCGTTTAAAAGTTATCGTTCAATGAGCGATTTCTGTTAAACCCCTATTGAAAGCTCACTGTTATGGAACAGACGGCAGGTACTCCACAACTGGGAGTCATAAAGCTTCCTAGTGGTCTTCCTAGTGGTCTTCCTATGAGAAGTAGCTATCGCGTTGGCAACACACTAGGAGTAGCCACTTCTGCTTAGGCCCGTCTTAATACTTAATAATAATAATCCAAGCATGAAGACAGACTACCTGAGATCCACAGATCCACCAGGGGAGTTCTGAACTGGAGACACAACACTCGCGGATTCAGCCAATCGACCAAGCAGCTGTCCGTATGGACTAGAAGGCACTGGCCCTGTAACTGGACTTGCAAGTGCTGAAACGGGAGGCGGATCGCATCCAACTCGAGAACGTTGATGTGCAGGTCATTCTCCCCACTGCCTGTTCGTGACCGAGATGAGTCCAACTGATCTAAATGGTGAAAGGCGTATGGCAAAAACTCAGCTGAGCCTCGAGTATGGCATGCGAAAGGATAAGAGTGATTCCCTCGTCAAAGTACAACAGCCACTGCACAGCGCACTCATGGAGGTATTGAACAATGGGCTGGGTTACGCCCTGGGAGGACGCGCCATTCAAAATGCCCCTTGTCCCGGACGAAGCGCGGGTGGCTGCATTCCTGAAGGAGAACAGGCGTGCTGAGAGGACGCATCTGGGCAACCTTCCGACTCCCTTCCGGTAAAACGAAGACTGGGTTGAAAAAACGGAGAGTCAGATGCTGGGTTAAGATCCCATGTCCCGCTCCCTTGTTACCTCTACCTGCTCCAAGGTTAGTAGAAGCCGTTCCCGACACAGGGGACGCTTCCTCAGAGAGGTGGAGGAGACACAGAAGCCCCTGACCCAGTATTCGATCGTCGAAGGGATCTAACCGGTGACCCCAAGAACTGTCCAACAGCGTAACGAGCAGAGGTGAAAGACACAGGAGTGACCATGCCTCACATCCTTTGCTTCCCCTGCAGAGGGGTATGGCGCTCGGGGCCTGGCCGAAGGGAGTTAAGGGTGTTGACTCGTGGTTCATCGGTTACACCCTCTCTTCCGGCTTGGCCTTCTTAGACCTAGGCTGACCCAGTCAGAATCAAAGAGGAATCCAGGAGCAACTGAAGACGGTACATGCGCAGTTACCACCTATGATGAGTCGCCAGAGCAAGACAGGCGGAAGATGTTTCTGAATCGCCGCCGAAGGAAGTCCTCCTGGCTGCTGATGGATGAGGTACTGATACCCAGACCTTGTTGAGCGGAACCTCTGCAAATAGAGCATTCTCTGATAGCCTGTCAACTGAGGCAGATGACCCTTCCCCTGAGAGTCCGAAGGGGCGTGACTCACCGGCTAGGGGTGTGAGGAGAACACAAGCCCAAACCAGACACGGAGCCCCCATTCGAAGACTGACGCGAGTGGTCAGGGCTGGTGTCAGGACCAGAGGCAAGGGGGGCAAGCTTGGGAAATGACTCGCACGCTCAGAGAGTACAACGTCAACCTCAGCATCCTGGGACAGATGTCTCAAAAGTGAGTACTCCTGAGTGAGCTTCAAGTCACCAGACAAGGCGGCACACTTAGCCACGTACGTTTGGTCCTTTAGGCACCTATGTACCACACCTAGGAAGGCGAGGAAGTCAGTGGATGAGACGTAGGCCCACTTCGGCAATGGCTTACATTTCCTGCATAGGAATTCGAAAAGTGGATCGATCCCTCTGCACCGACTCCAGCCTCCACAGTTTGTACAAAAGGCTGTGAGCATAGTGGAGCGACAGACGAATGGCGAAAGACGAAGTCTACAGGCGAGAGGCATAAACTAACGAAGGGTGAAAGGCGACTCGCCAATAAAAGGTGAAGACGCTCGTTAAACAAAAAACGACCAAGGGACAGTTATAAGATAAAGGAGGTCCACCAGTAAGAGACGAAGACGGCTAGGCTCACAAGGCGAGAGACGAACGTAACAGGTTATAGCGAGAACTGCCTGTTAGCGAAAGTCTTTAGACACTCACTAGCAGAGGAGGGAGTCGTGCTATAGCGAAACCCATTCGATAGCAAACGTCCAAAAGCAATCGGAGGCTGTAGGGCTACTCACTAGTGAGAGGTGAAGACCACTCTATGCTCGCAGGACAGATGACACACGCTAAGGATCTATACCGAAACGTCGCTATTGTAAATAAAGAAGTTGATCATCTATAAAATATTTGCCTTCTTCATCACACCAACTTCTAGAATGCCTCTCAAACAGTTGAATCAGAAAGTACTAGGAAGGAAAAGCAGTGATAAACCACACTAGAAAACCTGAAGTCGAGACCAACACAAAACGTGACCACTTGGCCTGTCAACTTAGAGGAGAGTGTGGAATCATGGGAGTAACGTCATGAGACCGCGGGGTTACTGCCCCTGGGGAAGGATTTTACCATCCCCGACACTTCTTCGAAGCTTTGTCTGTGTTAAGGTTGGAATAGACCCTGCTTGGGGAGGCAAGACAGAGTAGGTCTGGTCAACAGATATGAATGTAAATAATGAGATGTTTTAACCTCTAACGTAATAATATATTGTATAAACTTAAATAAATAATTGGAAATTTCAGAAAACAAAATTTGCAAAAAACACGCTACAGCGGCTTTACCTGCTTACACGGATTCGGATTCGTCTCGTTTGGTTTCAAGACAGTATATATATGGGGGACTAAACTGGCGATCGCTACATTCAGAAACGCTTAATAACGTGAGCCCTTGATACTCAGTCTGAATAAAATCGACCATTTCCAAGGAATTAAAGTTGCAAAATAATGCATCTACCAGGATACGAACTCACCTATCGTCAGGGAGGAATCTACAGAACCTGTACGTAGATGCATTATTTTGAAAATGTTATTCCTCCGGAACAGGGATGATTTTAAACAGACTGCCTAGATACTCGAAAGCTATAGAGAATATATCGCACTAGATATTCGATACCCTTAGTTAATATGTAATCAAGAGATATTCGACGGTTCTACATCCTCGGACCGTTGCACATAATATAATAGTATCCAAATATCACCATCTAATATATATTTATTGTCACATCATCCTGTGGAGAAATTATTTTCAATGTGGTACGAATGTAACAACAATACCTTTTTGAAGATTTTTGTATTCATTGCTTACCGAGATTCAGTTGAAATTTGAACACCGTGAGTAGAACAAAGGCACTGCATGGGCTTGTCATCCTTGGATGTTATTGAATATATTACATAGGCTGTAAAACAAAGTATAACGTTCAATTACCACGATGTTATGATACCAATAGCTCATGAATAATCGACCATTTTGCTGTATCGGTTGATACTTATTTTGATGTTCATGGATAATTTAGCGATCCAGTAAACCATCTCAAGTTATACAGTTAGAGATAAATGTACCGCATTTCCACGAAAAGACACTCCCGGCGTATATTTCTTAGATACCTGCTTCAAATCTGACGTCTACATTCAAGATCCGGGGTCTCTTTGAGACATGGCATCTCTATGAGAAATTGCGTCTATTCGAGATCCGGGGTCTCTTTGAGACATGGCATCTCTATGAGACATGGCGTCTATTCGAGACCCGGGGTCTCTTTGAGACATGGCGTCTATTCGAGACCCGGGGTCGCTTTGAGACATGGCGTCTATTCGAGACCCGGGGTCGCTTTGAGACATGGCATCTCTCTGAGACATGGCGTCTATTCGAGACCCGGGGTCTCTTGGAGACATGGCGCCTCTCTGAGACATGGCGTCTATTCGAGACCCAGGGTCTTTTTGAGACATCGCATCTCTTTGAGACATCGCGAGATATTCGAGATCAATCTTAGCCAATGATAAAATATGACCATAAGGTGAGGATCGGTTAGTGAAATAGCATGTCATACGTCCCCTAAGTCTGTCATTACACCGAGCGAATTACTTCTTGAGGTCGTGTTTAGCTGGCCTTTGGTGAACTTTGACCAACCAATGAAATGAGGACAGGAAGTCATATTTCAACCAACCACAGGCGCGGTTCTAGCCTACACACATTTCTTCAGCGACCACCGATTAATTTTTCAAAACAGGCACTTCAGATATGTGCATAACAGTTCCATCGCTATTTGCACAATCGTATACATCTTACATCCCTAGAACAAAGCTCTCTATACATACATGAAAATATTGTTGTCAGGCAACATATAAACAAGTATGCCAAAAACTCAAACAGAAACAGTTTTGTTAAGGAATCGCTGTCACATAATAACCTTGTTTGACTGTCTATTTGACTGACACAGAAGCGCAGTCATTGTAAACGTTCTTGAGTATGAATTTGTTTTGGTGAATATTTATTCATTATTGAACAATATCTTCTTTGAAAGGAGGGTTCTAAGAAAAGAGAGAAAAGAGGAATTTACTAAACACCTCGTCATGAGTATCGCACTGCCCATTTGAAATTGAAACCAGAAAATGTGTTTTGCAAGTGTTGACATTACAAGTTCATATCGAATATCCCACATGATATGTGAGCATGACGTCACAATTGGTTAAAGTTATTGAAAATGCCTTCATATCGTCTACCAAAGAAATGTTACAATATGATAATGCTATATGATAAGTATGGTCACAAAAATTGGGTTACTTCTGTAAGAAATTTGTTATTCACAAAGGGTTTTCATTTTGTGTGGATAGATCAGTATATTGATCCAAACGATGACTTTTTATTTCTCAAGTAACGAGGAGATTAAACGATATTTATTTACAAGAATGGACTGAAAACATATCCCTTTCTAGTAAGTGTCTGTATTATAGGATGTTTAAATGTACTATAGAATCAGAAAGTTATCTTTCATGTATAAATCTAAAAAAGTTTAGGATAACGTTAAGTAGATTAAGATGTTCATCACATGATTTAAATATCGAGGGAAGATTCAAATCAGTCCATTGAGTCCAAAGAGAAAATGCAGACTTTGTAATCAAAATCAAATAGAAGATGAATATAATTTCGTCTTAATTTGCCCTTTTTAATATTCACTGAGGAAGTTGTATATTAAAAAAACTATGTCCATCCGAACCTTTATAAATTTGTAGACTTGTTAAGTAACACAAACATTGCAGCTATTCAAAATCTGGCTATGTTTGTTTACCATGCTATGGTATTCAGAACAGAATATAATATATGTCAACACATAAAATAAGTTATACCTAATTGTTGAATATCATCTTCATTGTACTAAATGTGCGTGTACATATTATCATTGACATGTATTGTATTACAGGCCTGTGGTATTTCAGTGAGTGAGTGAGTTAGGGTTTAACGCCGCTTTCAAGAGTATTTCACTTATATAACGGCTGCTAGTATTAGTGCAGGGAGAAAGCCCGCAACGCCATGTGGTTATGCATTGCGGTGAAACCTGCGAGCAACGGCTGGAACTAGCGAACCATGGATGGTACTGCGCTGAAATTCAGTGTAGCATTGCACCCAAACCTTACTGCGTGTAGAACGGTTCTCTACTGCAGACAAAGTTGCCGTGCCCCTGGAGGGATTCGAACCTGGACCTCTTGACCCAAAGCCGAACGCGCTAACCATTGCGCTATCCCGCCCCTTTGTGGCCTTTCAGTTCCGGAAATAAAAGCACTTGATTAACTACTGTGCATGTAAATGAGACGTGTAGTTTCCGTATCTGGACATCACAAACAAATCTTGGTTAGAGCTGCACGTGCATGCATGCTTTGGACATGCTTGTCCCAGGGGTGGGTTTGCAGTGTGCATATAACCACTGTTGGTGTAAGTATGGCAGACACAGCTAAAATTTGATTGTAGACCAATCAGACGTCCACTCCTCACAGATCAGCACCGCCATTCCCGTTTAGCCTGGTGTCAAGCAGGTGCTCGTTGGAATCATAGACGTGGACAAGAATCCATTGATTTGGAGGCATTTGAAAGGCACTGTATATGATCAGAGGAACATTCAACATGAAGTCCCATTTGGAAGTGGATCCGTCATTCTGTGGGGGTGTTGTTCCTATGATTGTAAGCTTGACCATGTCACAGTTCCCGGTACACTGAATGGACAGAGGTACTTTCTATGTTTGTTTGCATTTGAATCTTTTTTGTACGTTTTTGTACTATGGGCATGTGGCCTCTAAGCATTAGAAGTAAAAGATGTAACAAAGAGATCGTATCGGTCTAAGCATTCTCTCCCCAGGCGCCACATGCGGTGTATTGTCCGGTTTTCGATCAGAAATCCATACCTTTATTTCGTCAGTATATTGAGTTGACTATTATCAAAATGGCAATTTCCGGCAACAGTCAGTACTTCGAATTCTCGAAAGATTAACATCATTTATAACGATTGGCATATGTGACCCACAACAACACAATGGATGGACCTTTCAGGCGTTGTCTATGTTTGTGTGCATGTGAATCTTTTTTGTACTATAGGCCTTTGGCCTCTTGGAATTAGAAATACAAGTTGTAGAGATCGTATCGTTCTATGCATTCTCTCCCCATGCTCTTTTGTCAGTGCAGCATGTTCTTGGCTAGAAATAAAGCATCCTGATTGGTTGCATCAACAGTTTGTTATGCAATCAGCGACGTCATCGTAAAGGTGACATTTCCCAATAGCAAGGCATTATGCTTGGAAACCGAAATGTTGGAAAAACGTTTTCTCGTTTAATGTGTTCTTTTCGATGTTAACTTCTTCAATTTGTGAAAAATACCTCATAAACTTGCTGTTGAATAAAGAAAACCAAATCGGAGACACAAACTGAAATTAGTTTATTTGAATCATGTACATAGGTTAATTTGATTTATCATCCAAAACTGGCTCCCACAGTAGATATCGCTTGGGTGAGATCAAGCGATATCTACAAGCGATATCTACATTGTAGATATCGCAACAATCAAATCGTCATAATCCTATTACATCATCAGTTAATGACATCACAAAGCTTTGGCATCAATTAGAACACTACTGAAAATGATATGACGTCACAATGGTGATGACGTAACAATGCTATGATGCCATAATGCTTATGACGTCACAATGCTATGACCTCACTGAGATCACTGTTGAAGAAGCTAAATGGCAGTTTGTTTCAGATATGTCAGTATTTGGCTAATAATTGTTGTAGAATGATTTTGAATGATAAATAAAATCTCACCCTCGTGACTTCTGATATCAAATATATCAACACTCGTTGATTAAAGTAAAAATATCCTCGGCAAGCCTCGGATATTTGTAACTTTAATCAACTCGTGTTGATATATTTGATATCAGAAGACACTTGGGTGAGATTCTCTATGTACACATGGTACTTCGAAAGGTAACACATTTGCGGGCAGAGGGTGAAGTAACTCGGTCGATAAAAAACGTGATTTCATTGGATGGAAAGTAGGGAGATCATCCATTTTTCGCCGCTAGGGGATTTTGCCAACAATATGGTCCATTTGGAACAGGTGTTACGTTGGAAGAACTAATTTGAGTTACATCTGCGAGAAGAGATTAATTCCTAAATGCCTGAACAGTTCTCATGATAGGTCTGTCGTAAACCATGATAATCCTGGGGTCAAACCCGCTACGTTCAAATCATGCAGTTCATGTTTTCCCATGTTTTAAAACAAAGTGACGTAAACATTAGGATGTTTTCGTCATCGTAGTTTGTTGGTGTGCATCTCCAACAGTATTCTGGTTTACGAAAAGTCTCCAATAGTTTAGCAATCGAGACCAAAAATTGTTTCCGTCAGGTTGAATGCGCTCGAACGCAGCCGCCTGAATCCTGAGAAAATTGGTGTCGAAATAATCCCTCATCACGGCAACTTCAATGAAATAAGTCAATAAACAATGGTTGATTAAACCGTAAAGTTATAAATTACAACAACAAGGCGAAACCTGTTATATAGAGTATGTATACCTCCAAAACGATAACGATATCCCAGAATAACATGAGAATAAATTAATAGATACAGATGTACATTAGTTGATGACAAATTATCTCGTATTAAGGACAGAATTCGTTATTTCAAAAATGACATGAGATTAGACTTGTAGACGACGTCAGGTTTTGTTACTGGACCGGGTAGACGTCGTTACTTGATATATAATTTCTTGAAATCGTCCATCAAGTCAGTCGTGTTGATGTGATTTTTGCATGTAACCATATCATGACGTCATGTAACCATATCATGACGTCATGTAGCTATATCATGATGTCATGTAACTTTATCATGATGTCATGTAACTATATCATGACGTCATGTAACTATATCATGATGTCATGTAACTATATCACAACGTCATATAACTATATCATGATGCCATGTAGATATATCATGATGTCATGTAACTATATCATGATGTCATGTAACTATATCATGATGCCATGTAACTATACCATGACATCATGTAAGTATACAATGACGTCATGTAGCTATATCATGAGGTCATGTAACTATACCATGACGTCATGTAACTATTCCATGACGTCATGTAACTATACCATGACATCATGTAACTATTTCATGACGTCATGTAGCTATGTCATGTAACTATATCATGATGTCATGTAACTTTATCATGACGTCATGTAACTATACCATGACGTCATGTAACTATACCATGACATCATGTAACTATTTCATGACGTCATTTAGCTATGTCATGTAACTATATCATGACGTCATGTAACTATATCATGACGTCATGTAGCTATATAATGACGTCATGTAACTATATCATGACGTCATGTAGCTATATCATGATGTCATGTAACCATATCATGATGTCATGTAACTATATCATGATGTCATGTAGCTATATCATGATGTCATGTAGCTATATCATGATGTCATGTTACTTTATCATGTATATGATTACACGTCAAAGGATGAACAAAGAGTGAGGTGTAATTTGGAAAAGGTTCACAACTGACAAATGTGGTTGTTTCAGGGGGTTCTCCTTCACTCGGTGCCGCATGTCCTCCATGCCCAAACCTTAACGTCATCACTGCCAGAGAGTGCGACGTGTTCATAGTGTACTATTGTGTGATAAGAAATACTTAACATACAGTTCGATAGAATATATTTGACTCTCGAATCGTGGTCATGGGGCAATTTCCCGAAACAATAACGTCTTTTAAGAATAGGGTATTTTCCAAGTACTATAACGTAATAAGGTCATTTCCATGAACAAAAACGTCTTAAACACAGCGCCATTTCCAAAATCAATAACTTCCTCAAAATAAATGAAAAATGTTATGGAAGGCAAATTCACAACGTGTCCTGGTTATTCCCGACCCCTTTGGCAGGTGAATAGATGAAATTAGCAAGGGGCAAAGGATAGTCCGAAGTCATCTATAATGGCTTTTATGTGAATGACCCAACTTCAAAATGCTTCTCACGATTTTCTAGCTTTATACGTGAGTGTTGTATGTTTCTCTAATATATATTTCTATATAACTTGAAATCCGATATGGGATTATATATAACAGATCAATCTATAACTACTCAACCTGCATCCTCGGTTACCCATGGTTTTATATATGCTCCGTTACTCTCCACTTTATCAGTAACGGAGCATATATAAAACCAGGGGTAACCGAGGATGCTCAACCTGTTGCTTTTCGTAATTGACTATTGTGTTGATAAACAACTGCGTACTCACGGTACTGAAAGTTTGTTCACCAACATGCGTATCTTAGTGCAAATATCCTGTAGATTGAAAATCATTGTAACATCAATAAAATTACATCACATCACAAGGTTGAAGAGAGAGTAAAGTACACGATCCTAGTACTAGTGTTCAAGACGAGACAAGGACTGGCACCAGGAGTACCAACCATCACGATCACTGAGATCAGAGGGACAACATCTTCTCTGTCATCCAAAACCAGGCAAAACACGTTTTGGTGACCGCAGCTTTTCCAGAGCAGCCCCTGTTCTCTGGAACAGCCTTCCACAGGAGATCAGATCCATCACAGAACTGACTACTTTCCAGACTCAGCTGAAAACCCACTTCTTCCGTGAAACATATGCTTAGATATTTCCTATTGTGTGCAGACTCCAAAAAGCGCTTCTGAGCAGTTACTTCAAACTGGATACTAGCGCTATATAAATACCTAGTTATTACATGCAATGACAATGAATCATCGTTTATCCATGAGTAAAACAATCATTCTCAAAAGTATCACGTGATCGTCACTTCAGTGGTGCATGTTTATGAAATTAGGCATAATGAAATAGACAGAAGGGGGCAATTTTGGAAATTCAAATTTAATAAATTTTCAAATAAAATTTTTCATATTTCATATTGGTCAGCCAAAAAAGTTGCCTAAACTTTTACTTCTTACTATGAGATATCAAATCAGATTATGTTATTGAACACTCAACGGTCTTCTTATAATGCAAAAATGCATAATGATCGGTCTAGTTTCGGCTTCATACGATGCTTCAAAGACAAACCAAATTACATAATATATACGCTATAATACAGAAGTACGTGAACTTATTTTCAGTATGTAGCTGTACAGATATATACGACTTCTCCTTTCTTTGTGAATATGGGAATATCTATAATTTTGTGATGGATAAGTTAATCATCATCATCGACATTTTCTGTGACTTCAAGATTGCCTGTATTGAAACCTGCCTCCTGACCGTAGGTCACGTGATAGCTTTGATACTTCTTGAGCACCTTCTGCAGGAAGAGCTTCAGAGCTGCCAGAGAGAGAACAAAGAGAACAGTCTCAGCCAATAGTATGTAGCAATAACCCAGGTAGGTCACGTGCTGCATCACGTAGCCAATCAGCTGCGGGTTAACCATGCCTCCGAAGGACAAGGCAACGTAGACGACGGAGACTATCTTCCCCGAGACGGTAACAAATTCTTTCTCCATCCAGGTCAAACTTGCCGGGAGGACAACCGAGATGGAAAGACCAGCCAGCGCTACACTCACCCAGACACCAACTGTCGAGTGGTAGAGTCCGCTGATGAGAAGTCCTGTCTGAGCCAGCACTAAACAGCAGGAACAGACGATGAAGAACTTAAAGTGGGACATGAACCTAACCGATATTGCGCCAAGGAGTCGTCCAGCGGTGAAGGAAGCCCAGAACGCAGACGTGACTCGGACACCATCAGTTTTGTTCCACTGGAGACCGCGGATGACAAATGTTGCGAGGAAGGCTGGAGAACTGTCCTCAACCTCATCCAAGAAGAAGTATAAGAGGAAGAAGAGGATGAAGATAACGAACAGGATCCACTTTGGGTAGGCAGGATGAGTTTGGGATTGAGCCTTAGACTTCACAGCCAGTTCTACATGGTTCTTGTCCAAGAAGAACCAGAGGAGGAGCCCACATGCCACAACAACCCCTAGCAGCCCGCTGATGAGATACGCAGTGTGGATCCGTCCCCAACCATACACACTTGTAGTATTTGAGCTGAGCTGGTTGATGTCGGAGACTTCATGAACTTCAGGGACTTCTCCCTGGACGTAGCTCTGAGAGAGGTTGAGTGCTTGTAAGTTGAAACTGTTGGTGGAGTTTGCACTGGGTACTTCTGTTGAGAGGAAGGGTTGCAGCACCAAGGGAGATATGGACGCGCCTAGCGAGAAGAAGAAGTGAAGACCCTGCATGTACTGTTTGCTCTGGTCGCCCCAAAGGTTGAATATCTCCACATTCGAACCTGGGAACAAAATAATGGTAGTAGCAACAATTGAATTGCCAAACAAAATGCTTATATATTCTGGCTAATACTTGAAACTATAATGTGATCTTCAGTAAATCTGACTTGCGAAATAGCTATTATGGTCGTTTGAATCCGTTTTACATATCTACCGATGTTATTCAGAGTGAATGGTGAATAATTGCATAAATAAAGGTTTTGACAGAAGGAACACAAGTGTTTGTACTTGATAGGTATGTGGATATTATAACATATCAGCCACATTAAAATCAGACTGTAATTAGTACTACGTTACACAATGTACATATTCTTTGGATGTACGTGTTCTTTAATATTGAAACACAAAGGTCAGAGGCCACTTCGTTCCCTGTCGGTCGGTCGGTCGGTAAATATGACAAGGAATACATGCAATAAAGAAGTTGACTGTCCATATAACTTACTACCATTCATGATATGTAGTTAGTAGTACATCAATACCACACGTTAAACAAGATAATTACCTGTTTTGAATCCGCCAATCATGAACTCGTGTATAAAGAACATTGCCACCATCAGCCAGAAGGAAGTACAAAAGGGTATGAGTGTGCATGTCACAGAGCAGAGCAGCACTGAGAAGAACAAGGTGAGCTGTTTGTTGAAGCGGTCGTAAAATACTCCGCCTACAATGGCTCCCAGGACACTGCCTAGAGCAGCGGAAGTGAAGAAGGAGGCGCTGTTAGCCGTGTCCACTTGTGTTATTTCCTCCAGGTCAAGTAGAGACGGGCCTTTGATGGCGACTATCCAGCCCTGTAACAAAGAGGAACAGGTTTAGAGAGAGAGAGAGAGGAAGATGTCAAGAGAGGTTGAAAAAGAGGGGGTACAATACAACCTTGGTTGTCATGTCAGATAGGCTTATTTCTAGGCCATTGCTCATCACCCGTCCGTCGGGCGTCCGGCGACGACCGTAGACATATAACATTTTCAACTTTGGGTAGGGTAGGTTCTTTCAACCTAGGGGATCAAAGTTTGCACATGTATACTTACATACATGAATGAAGCCATATACAGAGTTAGGGTATACAGAACGGCTCTTCTCCATCTTGGGCATCTCCAGCGAGTCTTGCCATTGCCTTCTGATTGGATGTCGTCAAGGCTTGAATTCTTGGAAACGCCATCCGGGAACCTAACGTCCATTGAACTTCTGTGAGGTTGATGTACCTGTCTAAACGAATTTATGAATCACATCATCAAAAAATCACCTACAGTGATGCAAGGTACGTATACGTATACCGAGGTGATCGTCAGTCACTAAGGTCACATGAGTGCAATGTTAAAATGGAAGTTAAGATAAACTTCAGTAAAGGTTGCTTTGTGAAATGTGGGAGTGACAGGACCTTTGAAATTATTCTTTAATTGACTGGAAACAATAAGGGTCTACAAATGCGGATGTTATGAGCATGTTTCGTTTCGTGAAAAACTTTGCAGGTTTACCGTAAAGAAGTTATACTGTTACTGAGGGCTAAAGAGGTTGTGATTGGGCATCAGAGATGCGGATGTTATGAGCCACGCAGTACATGCACAGCATTTGCCTAATCACCCTTGTGGTCAAAGACAACCAGTGTTATGCATACCAAACAATTCTTAGTGAAATACAATTTAGTCTTGCAAACTTTGCCTGTAAATAAACACAATTAAGACATGCATAACCAACAGCGTTTAAATAATTACCATACGTATGCATGTTTCGTTTCGTTTCGTGAAAAAGGTTTGCAGGTTTACCATAAAGAAGTTATACTGTGTGGGCTAAAAAGGTTGTGATTGGGTATCAGAGAAAACATGAAGTGGAACGCAAAGGATGGCCTCGGCCAACGAAGACCGAGGATTTTAGGTGGTATTTTTGGTGAAACGACGACAGATCAGGTGGTGTCATTAACACTGGCAACTATGAAAACCATGTCACCATTGGTTCTTCCAATAGGACAACGGCACCTCATACACTGCGCGTAATACTGGAATTATCTTCATTCTTTAAAAAACAAAAGTTCTCCTGTGGACAGCCAGAACTTTTGAAATGAGTCTGATGAAACTAAACCGTCTTTTGAGACCTATCCGGCAACATCAGTGACGTTTAAACGGTAGACTGACATCGTTGCATACTATGGAAGGGGAGTGGCGTCACATCACTCAAGCCAGCGATGATGGTGTGTTTAACGTCAGCTTCAGAAAAAAGTCTTTTCACTGACGGAGTGAATAAATAAAATAGAGAGTAAGCCATCGAGAAGACTGCTAACCTATATACAGCGCCGTGTTCGTAGACTAAATACATGCTATAGGTTTGTAACACTCGCTGTTAATGATGAAATGTCTCTGTTAATCGATTTGTAAAATCACAATTTGAAATGGAACATGATCGAATAAGAGACACATGTTACAAAATGTTCACTGTTCCTCACAACATTATTATGGTCAGTGGGCTTGGTTTTCCTGTTTTGAGCTTAAAATATAGCTGCAACTATTCGCATGCTCTGTCATCTGCTTTAAGGACGACAATGGGCCAGGAGTTCCTGTCCTTGAAGAGAGCAGGCGCCAGCGTGTCAGTCCTGGGCCATGTTCAAGAGAGGTTTAAAAGTAATCGCTCAATGAGCGATTACTTTTAAACCTCTCTTGAACGCGATTGCTCAATGTAGCAATACGAAGCAAATTTCGAGCAAAGCGAGCCAATTTCGAGGAGTCTCTTTCAGGAGAGAATGTGCTACATTGAGCGCTACATTGAGCAATCAATGAGCGATTATAAGCGCTCGCTTTGGAACGGAGCCAAGATGGGTGATTGCGAGTGTAACTACGTAGAATCTACCGGTCGGGTTCATGCCCAGGAAATGGACCTTCGAACTTCTTTTATATGTTAGAAAACCACTTTTATACAAATTGGAAGCTTTTATAACATTTTAACAATATTTTCTGCACTATATATGTATATATTAACTGTATTTTATAGGAAAATGTAGTCTCTTATATATTTGTTTACTTTTTCACTATTTTTATAGTCTCTCATAATCCCATAAGGGGATGGCTCATCATTTGTATTTTGTTTCTTTGTAAATAAATATTTATATTATGAGGTGAGACTTGTAATAAAATATCTGTCTGTCTGTCTTAAAAAAAGCACACCGTGTGGACCAGTGGTAAATATGCGTTGATATTGAGTGTGGATTTAGCTAAATATTTAGAGGATATTTGGCTTTTCTTGACTAATACCATGTTTATCTCATCGAGTGAGGTAGAAAGGTTATATTTTCCCGAGTTGCGAAGCCATGAGTGAAAATATATAACTTTTCTACCTCACGAGATGAGATAAACTTGGTATTTGTCAAGAAAAGACAAATTTTCTATTTATTATATGACCAAATCTTTGCATATTCACCGAAATAGACTGGCATTTACGTTAAGTCGGCTCCAGAATGAGCCCGTCGTCTCAGCAACAATGTGACGTCATGAACGTGTCATGACGTCGGAGCATTGTTTTATTACGTCAGGTCATTGTTATATCAGTCACGAGTGACTGATAACACGTTCCATTGTTATTTTCACTAGTGACTGATAACACGGTTTATTTTCATTGATAGATCCCGTTATTTCACCTGCAATCATATAATAAAATCGTAATCTGATAATCCGTACAGCGCTTGGCACGTAGTGTGACGACTCGTGACAATTTTCAGTGAACAAACGTTCACCATTTCAGGTGCATGTACAAATGTCTATGATACCACTTTTCACTGAAAAATTAAAAAAAATGTATTATTCAATCAAAACCTGATGACACACGAGATGAATACTAACTAGGTGTTATCCAGATGATATTTTACATTCATCCATTAGTGTCAAGTATCACGTTTTTTTTAAATTTTATTTTTTTTCAAATTTCCGATTTATATTGATAGTTTATGTTATTTATATTTACTTTAGAGGGTAAAACATCTTATTACACAAACCAATTATCCGTAGTTGTAATAACTGTGTTGCGTATTAAGCAAAAATTGCATGGCGGCCATTTTATTGTGAACACAATTTATTATTTCGAATGACAAAAACGATTTCTATGGCTTTACGGAACCATGGACACTCATTTTTAACTTGATTTTCCAAAGAGAGAAGGGTGTTTTACTATTGGTGACATTATTTTTCAAATACATGTCATCGACTTATTTCAGCGAAAAAACGTGCTACTGCCCCTTTAACGGTAAGTTCGTGAAAAACCAAGCAAAATAACAAATAATTATCTATTGTTCACTATAATCCGTTGTTAATTGATAACCCTATGATATTCCTACGTTTTAGACCCTGTATAAAGCTTAAGTAAAGTAGTTATTTGTACAGGAGTAGAGAGTACATGTATGAAAGAGTGTATTTTAGATTGAAAATGTCTTGTAAACAAGGAGGAAGGTCGGAGGGGCTCTTACAGGCTAAGAAGACAAAGGCTTTAAACATGAGTTTTGTCTTGAATTCTATGTAACATCTAACATGGCCAGTACCGCTCAGCAATGGCAAAGTTTAGATGTGGTGTAGCCCCAATAAAACAATTTAACTGGGCGCTATGAAAATGTACCTGTAAATGAAAGGAAATGTTTTAATTGTACTGATTGTGTGATATTTAAACTGACATTAGAGAAAACCTTTTCAAATATGTATCGTTGCAGGTTGTTAATGCTTATATTTTAACCGATTTTGAAAAACTGCTTCTATGTCAACTTGCTGACCTGTTTTATTATATTTTTAATACTACAAAGAAGGAAACACCTGTTATTTTACTATTAATTTAACTATTGCTCTTTTTATGCTTTTATTAAAGCTTCGTGTAACTTACGAGAGAGAAAAGATATTTATTTAAGTGTCACGTGCTGGGCTACATAGTACATATATAAATAATTAAAAACAAATTAAAACAACACCCGGGCATTAGGCTTATGAGACACTAAACTTAAATATATCCATTTAAAATATAGGCAAAAATAAACATGACACATACATACATACACGTCATACAAACATTCATACTGCATATATGTTAAGTCTCTCATAACTCACAGTGAGTGGTTCTGTACTGTTATATGTGTTTTATGCTAACATGGACTTACTATTCTGCTGTACAGATATGAGACTTGAATAAACAATATCTGTCAGTTCTATGCAGACACCAGCGTTCGTCCATTGATATATCATAAGTGGGCGTATGTATTTTAAAGGATAGAAGCAATGACATATGGTCCAAATTGGATTCATTAAAATGGAATGTCAATCTGACAATTGCTCGATTTTAAATTTCTGAAATCGGTCCATAAATTACTTATATATGGCTTTTAAAAAAATCGCCTAATTTAGCCGCGGCGACCAGAATGAAAGTCTGCGGGGTGTGGCCCCTGAAGGGATGACTTATGTGACCTATCTGGAGGAATCTCATTATCGGCGATAGTCATAATTCAATGTAATTTTGCAACATTTTGATTGTTAATTTCACAAAGAAATCTTCAATAAACCAACTTAAATTTCCAATATATCGAATGTTTAGATATCCAACTAGGTAATTCCGCAGATGACAATTACACGATTATTACATAAACATGTCTTTTTGGCAATGTAATACACCTCATAAGTTCATTTAGCGGCAGTGATAATCATCATTTAGGTGATAAACCTACTGTGTTTGAAAATCAGAGACATGTTATACTGGATTGATAGCGAGTAAACTTAAACATCATCATCATCATACAATTACGTGTATAGCGCCAATATCCGTAGAACGCTCAAAGGCGCTTGGGGGTCTAAGATTGTAAATTCATCATTGAATTTTCAAAGGCCTCGGAGAATAGACAAGTCTTTAGATCGGATTTAAAAGCACATAGGTCAGGTTGTGTTTTGTATATCATTACATGTCTCATTTTTATATAAAGCTTTTGATGCAGTAACTGTCCTCGTCACCTAGGTAATGCTAAATCGTATAGTCATCATGTGCATTCTCGCAAGTATCACGAGGTCTGAAAGCAGCCGCCTAGCCTTCTTTTGACTTCGGTCAGCTTCTTGTTTCTCTCGTATGACCTTCGCAAGTGAAACTGCCCTATGGTCCCGATGGACAGACGGAGGCAAGTACGATGATGATACGAATCATAAGATCATGGCATCTCGATAGTCATGCGAAGGGCACGATGAGGACACGAATGCACCACGAAACTAACATGCCAAATAGTTTGCTCGATCTCCCGATGCTGCTGCCTGAGAGAGAAGAACTCCACCTATGACCAAACGAATTGTTAAGATACTTTTAAGGCCGGTTCCCACTGTGCCGAATTTGACAAAAGATAGAAACACGAATTTGAAAATGTTCAAATTCGCAAAGGATCGTAAGCAATCGGGCCATCCGTAAACGCATCTTAAGCATTCATTTGGTCATCGGCGGAATTCTTCTCTGTTCGGCAGCAACATCGGGAGAGCGAGCAAAATACTTGACATGCTAGTTTCGTGGTGCATTCGTGTCCTCGCCGTGCCCTTCGTACGTCTATCGAGATGACATCGTATGATTCGTATCATCATCGTATTTGCCTTCGCCTGTCCATCGGAACCATAGGGCATATTTCACAAGCGAAGGCCATACGAATGTAACAAGAAGATGACCGAAGTCATAAGAAGACAACGCGACCTTGCAAGAATGCACACGGTGATTATACCATGTCGTATTGACTAGGTTACGAGGCCATTTACTTCATCAAAAGGTTTATGTCAATATGAGACATGTAATGATATATATATATATATATATATATATATATATATATATTTATTACATATTATAACCTGTGTAATATATGTTACAATACCCCTATGAGCATGAAATATATAGTACCTTATATTTACCACTTAGGTATACATGCATCTGCAAAAGGTATCTGTACTATGAACGTCTATCTACGTACATGTATATAAGCATGCATTATATTAAACATGGAATGTATTCATATAGGTATCGTATATGCATACATATATGTATGCATATATATATGTATGTGTGTGTAATGAATATATTCTTACCTAAGTTCCATCGTGATAGCATCGTAATGCTAAACGATGGTTATACGCAGGTAATCACGAGGATTGAAGATAGTCGCGTTGCCTTCTTGTGACAATCGAGGAGCAAAGTGTTTACTATTTTGGTGATGGTACAGATGATAGTACGGTAATGAAAAGAAGTAACAAGATTGCATCTCGATGGTCTTGCGAAGGGAAAAATTGAGACACGGGCTGACCACGAAAATGAAGATTCGCACGCAGGTTCGGAAGTTTTTTAACACACAAAGATTTTCGAACATCCGCCGATGGTGCAACCGAAGGCGGAACAGTGAATTGAAAGGGTCACGTGACTTCCTGCTGTCATGACAACTCACGCTAGACTGGTTTCAGCAACTTCATTGACTATATGTTTGCGCCATTGCTCAATAGTCATCCTAATTATATACTTAACTCATAAGCTTATCAAGAGTGGTAATTGGGTAGTGGGGATTCATGAGTTCGAAATTTTATATTTTTCTTTTTTAAATTAGAGAAAAACATTTTTAAATTTTAAAAACTTGTATGTTGTATGAAACTGTGATATGTAGCATCTTGCACCAACTTCCATATAATATAACATGTTTTAAAATGCTTCTCCATGGTGTATAAAGGTGTAATCAGAGTTAAAAGAGAAAAAGTTCGGTTAGCTAATTTCGGCAATCTCTTGTTTTCATTGCAGTAATCAGATTTATGCTTTCTCTGCTATACTAAAACAAAGTCTATATTACGCTGTTCCAGTACTTCCTAACATTTAAAATTAAGCTTTCCCGGGCCGACACCGAGAGGCCAACCGTCACAGCAACAGAGTTATATAATGTGAATGTCACGTGATGCTTGTATCGCCAAGCTCATCTTCCTTTTCTCATCGCATACTCGTCGAACTCTCCATACGACGTCGTGTTGCCGTCATGCTGTCACCGTGTTGTATTCGTACAGACTATATAACGTTAGGCCAATGCGACGATCAACCCGACATTCGCATTGCATTCGCATTGTAGTCGTGTGTTACGTCGTATTACATCGTGTTACATCGTATTGCCTTCTGCCTGCATCGTACCTGCTCCGGATTTTGATTAGTTTTTAACCAAAATCGAAACCAAATTCGTGCGAAATGAGAATTTTCTAATTCGTGTTGGCATCTTTCGTTATATTCGGGACAGTGTGACCCGGCCTTAACAAAATACATATCACACTATGAGTGAAGTATTAATTTCCAAATGCAGTGGAATTCATTTAACACAAAAGTGTCAGATATAGATCCCTCAAAGCTTATGACTATCATTTTCAATGGCCAGGGTATTTATGTATGATTGTTTGTTTCCTTTATGGGCGAGTTCACCGTCTGACACGTTTCATATCAGATCAAAAGCCAGATTCAGTTTATACTCCATCAATATAGAACTATCAAAGCTATAAAATTATATGCCATTGTTTCATCTAAACATCTAAACATCTAAACAAAAGAAATGATACCATCTTTTCAACAGCGTCAAAAACAAAATACTGCTGCCAATTGGAATATTTTAAATCCAAAACTGTATTGATTCTCTTAATTCAATGAAAATTCATTTCAATTCTAAAATATATTTTTTCTCAAATTATCAATTATTTCTAGTCTGTCCGATCAAGTCCCTCCAAATGTATCTTTAATATTTTACACTTTATTTCATAACCTGAATTAAATTACACATGAAGTCCAATTGCATATATTTTATTTCTAATTTATCTCATTTACTCCCTTCAAATGTTTATTTAATATTTTAAATTCTATTTCAAAAAATGAAATAAAGTCCAAATCAATATTTCTTTTAATTCTAATGTATCTGATCTACTCCCTCCAAATGTATGTATAATATTTTCAATTTTATTTCATAAACTGAAATTAAGTCCAAATCTATCTTTCCTTAATTTCCAATTTATCTCATCTACTCCCTCCAATTGTATATATAATATTTTCAATTTTATTTCATAAACTGAAAATAAGTTCAAATCTATATTTCCTTTATTTCTTATTGATCTCATCTAGTCCTTCTGAATCTACGTTTCATATTTTCAATTACAACCAGCTCCCCTAAATCAATTGATTGATCGTGGTAGATCAGTGCCACTGACAAGCTGTTGTGGGGGCAGGATGACTCTGCTCATATTAATTGCATTAATTAGCATTTAATTATCCTCAACATGATGTGTACACAATAGTTTCATATCTAGTAACTTATGTCAAAAATTATTCCTTTCAGAGACATTCTAAATGTATTCAGATCAAATAAAAGAATAAGACAATTATAATTAATATTGATTTCACTAATTAGAATTTAATTATTTGTAATTAAGTCTGCACAATAGTTTTATAAGTTGTCAAAAAGAAGTTATCAGAGAGAGACCTTCTAAATGTATTCTGATAAAATTACAAAATAAGTCAACCAAAATTGATTTCACTAATTACAAGTCACGGTGGCCAAATACGTTGGTGCCTTACTCTAACTGTATCAACAGCTTTAATGTCTATACAACTTTAAATATCGTCTCTATGCTAGAAAGCTTAACTTTAGGGACTACGATCTTTGTTATATGAGCGCGGACATAAATGAACTCATTTTGAAAGCGGTAGTCAACGCCAGATAACCCCTTCATTCAATTAAAAGGACACTGTGTCGAGGATAAAAATGAGTCTCATCTTTATCTAACTAAGCTGATTAGAGTGTCTGCTAACGAGTTACACTTCACTTCACTGTCTACATGCAGAAGTTTGTATTACCAATTACGTCAATTGTGTGAAATTTGGTCTCTGTGACTTCTTAGAAGACATGTTAATTATCATAGGTAGATACACATAATCTGATTTTATCCTCGACGCAGTGTCCCTTTAAGGTTGAACTCAAATAAACCATGAGCAAAACGAATAAATCAAACAATAACACGGCTATGCCTAATATAAAACCATAAATAAGAACGAAAATGGTATTTCATTAATACATCCTATATAAAATACCAATGTACATTCATTTGTTTTGTTAACAAGTCATCAAACAAACGTCATACATAATGCATTTATTATAATGTATCCATGTTTTGACAATCCTGGTCAGTAAATCAAAAACCGATTGGTATTCTACACATTCCGGTAGTGTTTCATTTCGGTTCTCACGTTGTATGATGTTCAATGGAACAAAGAGGTCACATTCTACCACAGAGACGGAGAATAAAGGAATAAAGCTTACAACCAAACTGAATTTGTCTGCTTAAAACCATGACTTTATACACTCATTCTCAATGAAAGTGCACAATTGAAAATGTGCATTTAACAAAAATCGAAAGTCTGCATTAGAAGTGTTAATATGTGTTACCCCAATGTCCTCTGTTCATTAAATAAGATTATGAAGTTTGAGCAAATAATTCCTACCAGATGACCTATAATTGCTGTCCAAACATGACATGTCAATATGTCTCAGTAGACCTATTTTACGTTATATTAAGAGGATGTTTGTCTTTTCTTGACTAATACCATGTTTATCTCATCGAGTGAGGTAGAAAGGTTATATTTTCACGAGTGGCGCAGCCACGAGTTAAAATATATAACTTTTCTACCTCACGAGATGAGATAAACTTGGTATTTGTCAAGAAAAGACAAATTTTCTATTCATTATATGACCAAATCTTTGCATATTCACCGAAATAGACTGGCATTTACGTTAAGTCGGCTCCAGAATGAGCCCGTCGCCTCGGCAACAATGTGACGTCATGAACGTGTCATGACGTCGGAGCATTGTTTTATTACGTCAGGTCATTGTTATATCAGTCACTGGTGACTCATAACACGTTCCATTGTTATTTTCACTAGTGACTGATAACACGGTTTATTTTCATTTATAGATCCCGGTATTTCACCTGCAATCATATAATAAATAATGTTATTTGTTTCAGGTAATGAACCATATACGTCCATTATTATATATTATCTAACAGTAAACATGTCACGAGTTTCAGTTTGATTTAAATTGGTAAAAATGGTTTAATTTCTTAAACTCTGCTTGATTTTTGTTATCTCCTTGCCATCCTATTTTAAGTTTGCATATCTTATGCAATGTATCACTTTTTAACGTCAAATATCAAAGAAACCTCGGGTGTAATTTTCAAACAAAACTATTATCGGCGGGATTCGAACCTTTACTACGAAATTGAACTTATTACACACATGTGAGTGAGAACACTTCGAGATATTTTTGGTATCCAACGTATGTTAGATACTGCGAGAGACGCATCTGATTGGTCGTTCCATGGTGATGACCCGAGGTCACGAGGGCGGGACTACTTTTGCCATTCATACGTAAACAAATTACTTAAATTCGTAGGAATCACAAACTGAGCACAATCTGGAATATTATATATGAAACAACGACAAAGACGAATTCGCTCGTCCTATCGTAACCTGTGCCGTCACACATCAGCTGCGCATGTGAGTTGTCTCCCTTCAACCGTCAGTGGCGTCACAACGTCGACCGGGTCAAGCTCGTCTCGTTGTACTCGCTACTCACTCCATTTCGAGACGCCCCAATACATGTATACGGGAAACAATCACACAAACGTCTTTGGTTATAATGATCCCGATGCAAAGCGACTTCGTTTTACCGATGGTGAGAACCGTAGCAAGAACTGACATGGGCTTGTCGTTGCCTAGTTTATGGGCTCCTGTTCGGAAAATGGCGAACTGACAGTGTTTTTCACAAGTAAATCGGAGTTCAAGATTTGAGTGAGTGAATAGAACGCTTTTATCAGTGTTATGTTTTCCTTTATCAGGAACACGTTATTCAAAAGTTAAGATTCAATTGATTCATAACTTAGCATGACAATTAGCGCTTAAATCAATGATTATGTTTATGTGCGGCATTAGACACTCTTTACCGTTACACATTGTGACGTCACTGAAATGATAGTGAACTGTATTACTGCGCGCTTCAACAGAACGTCTAGAAATTTCCGTTTAAACCTACTTAAATCATGTTTTTTTTATATGTGTGTAATAAATACAATACCAAACTCATTCCCTATGAATACCGTATTTATTACAACTCGTCACTTGTCAAACGTATTTAACTCGCTTTCGCTCGTTAAATACGTTTACAAGTAACTCGTTGTAATAAATACGGTATCCATAGGGAACTTGTTTGGTATTCTCTATGTAATATAAATCCTTGGCAGTAACCACTGGACCAGTCGGCTCTTCTCATGAAAGTGTAAAATTTTTTGCTCTTATCATATCTATGTTGAACAATGTATACAAGACCCGGGCCGTGCCAGTTTATTCGTTTGGTGACGTTATTTTCATAGACTTGCATGTCCAGGATAAACAATTTTCAAGAAATGAGTTCTGGTTGGATCAAAGTAAAACTATCCAGCTTGATTGGAAATCATCTCCTCATAATTTCTTACTTTGAAGTTTACACGGATTCCCTAACATTGGTTGGTTGAGAGCACGGTCATGTGATCAATATTTCAAGATTCATTATCCATGAACTCTAATCGTTCATACTCGTGTGAACGCTTTCAGGTCGTGTGAACGTTCGATTCAGCGTGATTTTGTTAGCAAATTTCCAACGGCTACCATTTACCGACTTATTTGATTGAAAAACATAATCTCAATATCATACTACCTTCTTAATTGATAAACTAAATAAAACAGTTCAATAAAATATCGCGCATAACTGTTTGTAGCTGCAGAACTGTACCTATGTAACCTCTTCCTCCAGTATCGACGTCAGGGTGCCATAGAGCCTATTTTGGCGAAGCAACTGCAGCTAAACTGTTTGCTGTTGAACTCAGCGAGTCACAAGGCCTATTTCACAACTGAATGACTTTCTCGATCGCTGGATGAATACAAATTATGCAATCTATAAGCAAATACTCACAATCTAACCATTATGAACTGAGGGGTTATGATGTAAAGCATTCAAACTTTTTGTCTAGTCACAAACGTAAAAGTTTACTTTCAACTTCTTCTGGACATCTAAATCACATTTATTGGTTACTACCAGCCTGGTCGAAAACCGGACAATTTTAAACTTTTAAACAAGCTGCATTTTGCCACAATATGAACCCACCCAAACGTGTTATTAGCATAAAGCTACGTTATTCAGCTTTCTTTTGAACCATTCATTTCTCAAATATCTTTGATACTTAAAAAGTTATTAAAAAAAGAAATGAGGTAACGTTTCTTTTGGCGTTTAGTGTATTAACGTTACATTCATCATAAAAAGAACCGATTTATAAGGACGACATCATTATTTACTAATTGTGCACTTTCATTGAGAATGAGTGTATAACATTCCCTTATTTATATTTCTGTTTCTTCGCGATAGATGTTGGTGCGGTCAGTGCTGGCAGTTGCTTCCTGACTCTGAGGTTGAGGTTCGAATCTTGCAAGGGACCCGTTTACATGACGTGTATTTCTAATGCATTAATAGAATTCAAGAATGTGTACAATTGTAGATAATTTGAACCCATATATAACATTGTTACATTGTTCATTTTTTCATTGGAATGGGGCGGGATAGCGCAGTGGTTAGCGCGTTCGGCTTCGGATCAAGAGGTCCGTGGTTCGAATCCCGCCAGGGGCACGGCAACTTTGTCTTCAGTAGAGAACTGTTCTACACGCAGTCAGGTTTGGGTGCAATGCTACACTGAATTTCAGCGCAGTACCACCCATGGTTCGCTAGTTCCAGCCGATGCTCGCAGGTTTCACCTCAAAGCATAGCCACATAGCGTTGCGGGCTTTCTCCCTGCCATAATACTAGCAGCCGCGATATAAGTGAAATACTCTTGAAAGCGGCGTTAAACACCAACTCACCTCACCTTCATTGGAATGGATTTCTAATGCTGGCATGGTCAATGCTAGCTGGTGGTGTCTGACTGAGGCAGAAGGTTCGAATCCCGCAAGGAACTCGTCCCGAAAAAAATACAAGAATGTGTACTTCTGCAGATAGTTTGATCCGATATTTAACAATGTTGCGTTCACTATCTCACTAACTTATCTGCATGTATTTCCACAGGGGCTTGTATTGCTGAAAACAAACAGTTTCTAGGTCCAATACTTTGATACGATACTCACTATACTAATTTAAAAAGAAAGGGATGCAATGCGAATTTTACCCCCTGCCCAAACAAGTCCACATTTCAAAATGTTACCATACATTTTACACGTTATATATGCTACAGGATTAAAGCACAGTGATTTATCTTTCGATTAAAACAAACATCAACAAAATCGGTGCAATATTTCTCAAGTTATGACACTTGAAACACGATTTTTTACTCGTTAAACTTGAGTGGGCCTAAATGGTGTCTCAGAAATAAATAGATAAAAATCGAGGGAAAAGTCGATACTTTGATTCCTAGCAAAAACAATCAATCTCGAAAAGAGTTTTCTACTATCACTTTACATCCCTGACACATTTGACATACTTAAAACGTCCGTGGTATCTTACTGTAACAACTTTAAAACAACTTTATAGTAACTTCAATCAAATCTTCGAGCCACCTCCACCATCTTGGATGAAAATAGTTTGTTACGTCGAAACCAAGCTTTCAACATTCGTAGCGCTGATGCGTGACTTCACTTTGAATTGTTTTTATTTTTAATGAATATTCTAGTCTTTAAATTGACATATATAAAGTCATCAAAATATGACCATCAGTAATATCTTTCAACTAGATTGTGCAAAATATAGTTATAAAAACATATATATATATATTTAGGTGTGAACAGAGACTTCCTGTTGACCTTTTCTCTATCCTTTTAAAGATATGATGAAATGCATTTTTCTCAATAATGACAGATGATTACCTCTACGTATATTGTATATCGGAATCAATTGAGCATAACATCGAGACAAAATACACTTGCATTGGTTAATTAAAACGATCTTAATTCACCCATTTTAACACTAGCGCAATCAGTTGAACGGTTCATTTTGTAAATACTCACTGAGGCGTGACTGTGATAAGCGACAGACGGGGCCGGTTAGACAGGTACTCCGCCGCGTCTCGTTAATTAATTAATGATGATTATCACTGCCGCTAAATGAATTTATGAGGTGTATTACATCGCCAAAAAGACATGTTAATGTAATAATTGTCATCTGCGGAATTACCTAGTTGGATATCTAAACATTCGATATATGGGAAATTTAAGTTGGTTTATTGAAGATTTCTTTGTGAAATTAACAATCAAAATGTTGCGAAATAACGTTGAATTATGTCTATCGCCGAATATCAGATTCCTCCTGATACGTCACAGAAGTCATCCATTCAGGGTCCACACCCCGGCAGACTTTCTTTCTGGTCGCCGGAGCTAGAAGGCGGTTTTTTAAAAAGCCGTATTTAAGTAATTTATGGACCGATTTCAGAAATTTAAAATCGAGCAATTGTCAAATTGACATCCCATTTTAATGAATCCGATTTGGACCATACGTCATTTCATCTATCCTTTAATTATAAGCCATGTATTCGGGAAATAAATATTCAGTGCGCCCCGGCTTAGCTCTGTTATGTTATATATATACACACACATATATATATATATATATATATATATATATATATGTATCATCCCAACTGCGGATCCGTCCCATCTTAAGATGGGACGCGTCCCAACTTGGGATTCCAAGTTGGGATGTCCCATCTTAAGATGGGACGGGGTGTAATGAAATATGCAAGTAATATTTTTATTTAAATATGAAGTTTGGTAATAACGTGTTTTTATATGTCATTTAGGTATAAACTTTAAGAACCTACAATGAAAATACACTTTGATGTTTATTTACTTGACTTATTGAGTAGGATTCATCTGTGCTCCTCGGGGATCAATAAATATATCATACGTTGATCAAAACAATGATTTAAACACAAATTAATGGGAGAAATAAATACAGTTTGCAAACAACTTTATCAAAATGTAAAATGCCATCGCTATTTAAATATTTCACAGTCGTTATATTTATGATGAAACTTTATATTATATATATTTCTGAGAGTGAGGGGTCAATAACACTCATAATGAGACGTTGTGAAAGTGTCATTAAGTATTTATTACAGTTCTAGGAAAATCATATAGTATGAGAACATTAGTCTTTAATTTTAAAAAATAGTTTGCATATTTAATGAAATATGGGGGAAAACTATCAGAAATTCCAAGTTGGGACGGCCATTTCTGAGAATGAAGGGGAAATAACACTCATAATGAGACGTTGTGAAAGTGTCATTACGTATTTATTACAGTTATAGGAAAGTCATATAGTATGAGAACATTAGTCTTTAATTTAAAAAAAAATAGTTTGCATATTATGAAATATATGAATGAAATAATAATGAAAATGAATAAATGAAATATGAGGGGAAACTGATAGAATGTCCAAGTTGGGACGGCCATTCCTGAGAGTGAGGGGTCACTAATACTTATAATGAGACGTCTTGAAAGTGTCATACAATGTACATTAGTTACTACATTTATTGGAATAATTTATGGTATACAAATATTTCTTATATATCAAAAAATTAGTGTGTATTTTCATAAGTTATATTTAATACAGGTTTATGAAATTTAATCAATTTATGTTTCTTTCATACATATACTACTGTTCAAAGATATACAGTTCGTTTTTAATATCAAACTTATGAACATACTATATAGGCAAAACTCAAATAGATTTACCGGTAAGTTTGTCAGTTATGCTTAACATTGTCTATTTGGATAGGTTAACCTCATCAATCAAATATCAGTCAAATGCAAAATGTAAGAGTGGGTAGTTTTAAATCAATCAAGCATGCATTTTTTATTCAATAGACCAAGTAATTAGCTAAGATTAAACCAACAAGTTAACATTGCGTTTAGACAACATACACTCTATATGTTGTTTTAACCACACACCAGTGAGCGTGGCCTAATTCAGGTCCATTTATAACTGATTACTTGGGCTCATGAAGGACTCAGTGTCACCAATCTTCATGGTGGTAAAATTCTCTTTGACATCAAGCTGTCACATTTACATAATCATAGTGATCGGTGCAGGTTGTTGGATCACACGTGGATTTACTTACTTGCAGGGATTTTTCGTTCGTCAATAACAGGTATGTTAAATTGATTCGAGATATATACAAAGTAACTAACATTTGAAAAGATGCCTAATAATACTTCTGCCTAGCAAAATAAAAATACATGGATGTTTAAAGGACATACTTACAAGATCGTTCGTTTGTCAATAACAGTTATGTTAGATTGAATCGGGATACATAAAAAGTAACTAACATTTTAAAAGATGCCGTATACACTTCCGATTTAAAGACTATCAAAAAGTATTTGTAACTTAAAATGAATTACTTTGAGGGGAAAACATCGCACAGTATTTGCCATTTGAGTTTACCCCGTTACAATAATTTATATTATTATATCATAAATATAACGACTGTAATACCTATAAATTACCATTCTCTTTTTTTTATATGGATTCAGTATCTACAACAGTTAAGTATTTATTCGATTAATTAGTGTTTAAATAGGTCTGTATCTTAAAATGAATAATTTGGTGGAAAAATAAATCGTTTGCCATTTCATTTTCCTGCTTTTCCATCCAGTTAGATAGTTTCATTATAAATATAATGGCTGTGACATAATTAAATACGGATGCCATTTTACATCTTGATATAGTTGTTTGTAAATTGTATTTATTTATGCAATTGATTTGTGGTTAAATAATTGTTATGACCAATGTATGATATGTTTATTGACTCAATGAGGAGAACAGTTGAATCCTAGTCAATAAGTCAAGTAAATAAACACCAAATTGAATTTTCATTGTAGGTAATTAACGTTTTTACCGAAATGATCTTTTATAACACGTTATTACAAAATTTCACATATAAATAAACATATTATTTGCATATTTTAATACAACCCATCCCATCTTAAGATGGGTCGTCCCAACTTGGAATTCCAAGTTGGGACGCGTCCCATCTTAAGATGGGACGGTATCCCAAGTTGGGATGATACATATACATATACTCACGGAGTGACAGTACGACCACTAGTGCTTGACAACTGAACAGGTGCGAGCTCCAGGTACATCAACTACCGACTTATAGTGATACTACCAGCCAATCACGTCACATCAAACATGTATTCATCTAAAACAACCAATAAACGACGCACGAACATCACACATATCTTAATCTGCTGCTTTTAAACGTGATCGAAATATATGATATGATTATTGGCATGAACTTGACCCGACCTAGGTTTCTGACAGAAAAAAAATCCGTTCCTTCATATAATTTTTCATTCATTAATATTTATGAATAGAGGTTATTTGAAGTAGAAAATATCATTTTAACGAATGGTGAAATCCCAAGTGTAAATGCTGCAAACACAAAAATAAAGATTAAGACCACACCAAATATGAATTGCATGAAGCACAACTATTATCACCTTAAGGGGCAGTTGCATGTTTTTTTTCGCTGAATAAGTCGATCAAATGTATTTGACAAATAATGCCACCAACAGTTAAACACCCTTCTCTCTTTGAAAATAAAGTTAAAAATGAGTGAGCAAGATCTATACATCTAAATAACACCCCTAAATCAATAAAAGAGTTAAAAAAAACTAATTACATGGTTAAGTCATGCGAGTCAATTTCCCATCAAGTGCCCATCTCGAGTGGCCATTTCCCATCGAGCGGCTGCTCGGAAATAATTCAAGTGATCCGACTGATGTAGCGAAAACTAAATACAGAGTAGAGTTTTAAATGTGGTACAATGATGGAATGGTCAACCATCTTGATGTGATCAACCATCTTGATGTCTGAACTTTTAAAATCGCGCGAGACTTACAAATCTACCTCTTACACTGAAGAGTTCCACAAAATGTTCGCTTTATACGACAATATGCATTTTCTTCCGAAAACGGATAATAGTTTTCTGTGGAAGCGGCTTATCGGGTCGTGAAATGAAATGTTTACCCTCAAACATAACAATATATTGTATAAACTATACTGTATAAATAAATGGCTAATTTGAGAAAAAAATGCAAATTATAACTTTTGTTATACATTACTATCATGTTCAGCGTATCAGGGTCATTCGCGTTTCTCATTCATATAACCAAAAAAAAGAGAATTTTAACGATGAGAAAACAAGTCATGTATGTATGGTTACTGGAGAATTGACTCGTGCAGAATTTGTTGAATGGCTAGAATATTGATATCAAACAAACATCCAAAAACTAACATCTGTTTTATCTCGATTACAAGTTACCAAAGGGGGCGGGATAGTGCGTTCGGCTTCGGATCAAGAGGTTCGGGGTTCGAGTCTCGCTAGGGGCACGGCAACTTTATCTGCAGAAGAGAACTGGGTGCAATGCTATACTGAATTTCAGTGCAGTACCACCCATGGTTCGCTAGTGCCAGCCGATGCTCGCAGCAGTTTGATTAAAATGTTCAGAGAAATAAAATTTGCAAAATTATGCATCTACCGGGATACGAACAGGTTCTGTAGATTCATCTCCACAAGGTCTGAGAACACCCCGTATAGGCGCGTGTTCCGAACTAGTTTAGCACAGCCAAGGTCCAGTCAAATAGCTGACAAATCACAACGTAGTTTTTAAACGGTCAATGTTTTGAAAGCACACGGAACAGACCAAAGGATAACTGTTTGGAGTTATCTGCCCCTAGCTTCTCGCACCGAAAGTATTTGTTTGGGCGTCTTTTGAGTGGCTACCTGCCATTGCGCTCGAACACGTGTCTACGGGCTGTTATCAGACGGTTTGGCGTGGAACCTACGACTGATATGAGTTCGTATCCCGGTAGATCCACTATTTTGCAATTTCTATTCCACGGAAAACCGTCGATTTTAATCAGACTGATGCTCGCAGGTTTCACCGCAATGCTTAGCCACATTGCGTTGCGGGCTTTCTCCGTGCCATGATACTAACAGTCGCGATATAAGTGAAATACTCTTTAAAGCGGCGTTAAACACCAACTCACCTCACCACACCTTACAAGTTACTGTAATCAGCCGATACAACCGATCACACAAGTCTTCTGACGTCATTGTAAGTGGCCCGACGTTTTGTATACTAATCTCATATGGTCAGCTTGTTGCAGAGTCTACGGCAACCTGGTTCCTGGGCCTCGTTCGGCTTGCGCTACAGAGGGGCCGAGGAACAAGGTTGAGACTAAGGATTGCCATCCGATGTCTTGTAGTTTGTGTGTCACTCGTAAATACACACATTCTTCCTCATATACCTCATATATCAATAACCTTCTTCTAGTCAGAAATACTAATATATTATCAGAAACCTTTGATACAGATTGGAGTGAGGCAAGGTTGTGTACTGAGCCCGTTTTTATTCTCATTTTTCATAAATGAATTGGCTATGCAGATCAAGAATAACTGTTCACATGGTGTACAACTACATTTTGTACATCCTGATGTTTTCCAAATATTCCTTTTACTTTTTGCAGACGATATTGTGCTCATTTCAAGTACTGTTGCAGGTCTTCAAAAACAAATTAATGAACTTGAAAGTTTTTGTGACAATTCAAAATTATCAGTTAACTTGGATGAAACAAAGGTGCTGGTATTTAAAAAGGGTGGAAAACTTTCGAAGAAGGAAAAATGGTTTTATAAAGATTGTGAATTAGATATAACAAATTGCTACAAATATCTTGGAGTATTTTTCACTAATCAATTATCATGGTCTACGCATACAAATTATGCATCAATACAGGGGAAAAAAGTACTTGTTGGTATTATAAGACAGATGAGTATACTAGGTGACCTAAGCATTAACACATTTTTCAAAATATTCGATGCCAAAATATACCCCATTCTTTTATACGGGGCAGAAATCTGGGGGTTAAATTCTTTTGCAAAACTAGAAATGGTTCATCTTTATGCATGTAAAAAGTTCTTAGGTGTTAAACAAAATACTCCAAACTTAATGATTTATGGAGAATGTGGCAGATTCCCTTTATATATCCACTCATATTATAAAGTTATTCGGTATTGGATAAAGCTTCTAAACATGCCCTCATACCGCCTACCTAAAAATGTTATAAAATGATGCTCTTATACGACAAGAATGGTCACAAGAATTGGGTTACCGACGTTAAAGCAACACTATTTTCTGTGGGATTTGGGAATATTTGGCAAAATCAAGAAAAAGGTGTAAAATTTATCACTTTCAAGTAAATGTGACACGTACCTAACCTTTAAAAGCAATATCCATACCGAATATTACTTATCTTGTTTAAATGTGAAGAAATACAAAATTAGTCTAGCACGGTCTGATGCTCGTCTCATGAACTTTGTATTGAAACGGGTAGATATAAGAATGTAAGTAGAGAACAAAGATTTTGTCTAAGTCTAATATTATAGAAGATGAATACCTTTTTTTACTGATTTGTCCTTTGTACAGCAACATCCGAAAGAAATAAATCAAAGTAAAATACTATGTAAATCCAAATAAGCTAAAATTGTCTCTACTTTTAAACAGTGTAAACAAAAAAGAAATTAAAAAACCTGTCCATGTTTATTTTTTATGCGTTTGTACATAGAAATCGCATTATTTCATGAAATGTCAGCGCACTGTATATTTTGTACTAAAGGCCTGAGGCCTTTTAAGTACTGAAATAAAGATTGATAGACATATCAATAAAATATATAGTTACATCATCATTCAAGGTATTTCTTTCCTTGTAACTCATGTTACAAGTTTCGCTGTGATATTTAAACTGACATTAGAGAAAACCTTTTTAAATATGTATCGTTGCAGGTTGTTAATGCTTATATTTAAACAGATTTTGAAAAACTGTTTCTATCTCAAATTGCTGACCTGTTTTATTATATGTTTAATACTACAAAGAAGGAAACACCTGTTATTTTACTATTAATTTAACTATTGCTCTGTTTATGCTTTTATTAATTAATTTTTAAAAATTAATTTTACGAATCTTATATGAGAGAGAAAAAAATATTTATTTAAGTGTCACGTGCTGGGTTACATAGTACATATTAAATATAAAATAAAAAAAATTAAAACAACACTCGGGCATTCGGCAAGTGAGACACTAAACTTAAATATATCCATTTAAAATATAGGCAAAAATAAACATGACACATACATACATACACGTCATACAAACATGCATACTGCATATATGTTAAGTCTCTCATAACTCACAGTGAGTGGTTCTGTACTGTTATATGTGTTTTATGCTAACATGGATTTACTATTCTGCTGTTCAGATATGAGACTTGAATAAACAATATCAGTTCTATGCAGACACAAGCGTTCGTCCATTGCTATATCATAAGTGGGCGTATGTATTTTAAAGGGTAGAAGCAATGACATATGTCCAAATCGGATTCATTAAATACATGTCAATTTGACAATTGCTCGATTTTAAATTTCTGAATCGATCCATAAATTACTTATATACGGCTTTAAAAAAACCCGCCTAATTAAGCCCCGGCGACCAGAATGAAAGTCTGCGGGGGTGTGGCCCCTGAAGGTATGACTTCTGTGACGTCACTGGAGGAATCTCATTATCGGCGATAGTCATAATTCAACGTAATTTCGCAACATTTTGATTGTTAATTTCATAAAGAAATCTTCAATAAACCATCTTAATTTTCCCATATATCGAATGTTTAGATATCCAACTAGGTAATTCCGCAGATGACAATTACACGATTATTACATAAACATGTCTTTTTGGCGATGTAATACAATTCATAAATTCATTTATTAACGAGACTCGGCGGTGTAGCTGTCTAGCCGGCCCAGTCAAGCGCTTATCATACTCACGCCCCAGTGAGCATTTTCAAAATGAATCGCCCAAATAATTGCGGTAGTGTTAAAATGGGTGAATTAAAATCGTCTTAATTATCAATTGCAAGTGTATATTGTCTCGATTTTATGCTCAATTGATTCCGATATACACTATACGTAGAGGTAATCATCTGTCATTCTTGAGAAAAATGCATTTTATCAGATCTTTAACTAATCATTAGTACGTTTCTATTGGGCGAGACTGAAATAAACTCTCAATATCCGTAGAACGCTCAAATGCGCTTGGGGTCTAAGATTATAAATTCATCATTGAATGTTCAAAGGCCTCGGAGAATAGACAAGTCTTTAGATCGGATTTAAAAGCACATAGGTCAGGTTGTGTTCTGTATATCATTACATGTCTCATTTTTATATAAAGCTTTTGATGCAGTAAATGTCCTCGTCACCTAGTTAATGCTAAATCGTATAGTCATCATGTGCATTCTCGCAAGTATCACGAGGTCTGAAAGCAGCCGCCTAGCCTTCTTTTGACTTCGGTCAGCTTCTTGTTTCTCTCGTATGACCTTCGCAAGTGAAACTGCCCTATGGTCCCGATGGACAGACGGAGGCAAGTACGATGATGATACGAATCATAAGATCATCGCATCTCGATAGTCATGCGAAGGGCACGATGAGGACACGAATGCACCACGAAACTAACATGCCAAATAGTTTGCTCGATCTCCCGATGCTGCTGCCTGAGAGAGAAGAACTCCACCTATGACCAAACGAATTGTTAAGATACTTTTAAGGCCGGTTCACACTGTGCCGAATTTGACAAAAGATGGAAACACGAATTTGAAAATGTTCAAATTCGCAAAGGATCGTAAGCAATCGGGCCATTCGTAAACGATTCTTAAGCATTCGTTTGTTCATCGGCGGAATTCTTCTCTGTTCGGCAGCAATATCGGGAGAGCGAGCAAAATACTTGACATGCTAGTTTCGTGGTGCATTCGTGTCCTCGCCGTGCCCTTCGTACGTCTATTGAGATGACATCGTATGATTCGTATCATCATCGTATTTGCCTTCGCCTGTCCATCAGAACCATAGGGCATATTTCACAAGCGAAGGCCATAAGAATGTAACAAGAAGATGACCGAAGTCATAAGAAGACAACGCGACCTTGCAAGAATGCACACGGTGATTATACCATGTTGTATTGACTAGGTTACGAGGGCATTTACTTCATCAAAAGTTTTATGTCAATATGAGACATGTAATTATATATATATATATATATATATATATATATATATATATATATATATATATATATATATATATATATTTTTATTACATATTATAACCTGTGTAATATATGTTACAATACCCCTATGAGCATGAAATATATAGTACCTTATATTTACCACTTAGGTATACATGCATCTGCAAAAGGTATCTGTACTATGAACGTCTATCTACGTACATGTATATAAGCATGCATTATATTAAACATGGAATGTATTCATATAGGTATCGTATATGCATACATATATGTATGCATATATATATGTATGTGTGTGTAATGAATATATTCTTACCTAAGTTCCATCGTGATAGCATTGTAATGCTAAACAATGGTTATACGCAGGTAATCACGAGGATTGAAGATAGTCGCGTTGCCTTCTTGTGACAATCGAGGAGCAAAGTGTTTACTATTTTGGTGATGGTACCGATGATAGTACGGTAATGAAAGGAAGTAACAAGATTGCATCTCGATGGTCGTGCGAAGGGAAAGATTGAGACACGGGCTGACCACGAAAATGAAGATTCGCACGGGGTTCGGAAGTTTTTTAACACACAAAGATTTTCGAACATCCGCCGATGGTGCAACCGAAGGCGGAACAGTGAATTGAAAGGGTCACGTGACTTCCTGCTGTCATGACAACTCACGCTAGACTGGTTTCAGCAACTTCATTGACTATATGTTTGCGCCATTGCTCAATAGTCATCCTAATTATATAATTAACTCATAAGCTTATCCAGAGTGGTAATTGGGGTACTGGGGATTCATGAGTTCGAAATTTTATATTTTTCTTTTTTAAATTAGAGAAAAACATTTTTAAATTTTAAAAACTTGTATGTTGTATGTAACTGTGATATGTAGCATCTTGCACCAACTTCCATATGATATAACATGTTTTAAAATGCTTCTCCATGGTGTACTCCATACTAAAACAAAGTCTATATTACGCTGTTCAAGTACTTCCTAACATTTAAAATTAAGCTTTCCAGGGCCGACACCGTGAGGCCAACCGTCACAGCAACAGAGTTATATAATGTGAATGTCACGTGATGCTTGTATCGCCAAGCTCATCTTCCTTTTCTCATCGCATACTCGTCGAACTCTCCATACGACGTCGTGTTGCCATCATGCTGTCACCGTGTTGTATTCCTACAGACTATATAACGTTAGGCCAATGCGACGATCAACCCGACATTCGCATTGCATTCGCATTGCATTCGCATTGTAGTCGTGTGTTACGTCGTATTACATCGTGTTACATCGTATTGCCTTCTGACTGCATCGTACCTGCTCCGGATTTTGATTAGTTTTTAACCAAAATCGAAACCAAATTCGTGCGAAATGAGAATTTTCTAATTCGTGTTGGCATCTTTCGTCATATTCGGGACAGTGTGACCCGGCCTTAACAGAATACATATCACACTATGAGTGAAGTATTAATTTCCAAATGCAGTGGAATTCATTTAACACAAAAGTGTCAGATATAGATCCCTCAAAGCTTATGAATATCATTTTCAATGGCCAGGGTATTTATGTATGATTGTTTGTTTCCTTTATGGGCGAGTTCACCGTCTGACACGTTTCATATCAGATCAAAAGCCAGATTCAGTTTATACTCAATCAATATAGAACTATCAAAGCTATAAAATTATATGTCATTGTTTCATCTAAACATCTAAACATCTAAACAAAAGAAATGATACCGTCTTTTCAACAGCGTCAAAAACAAAATACTGCTGTCAATTGGAATATTTTAAATCCAAAACTGTATTGATTCTCTTAATTCAATGAAAATTCATTTCAATTCTAAAATATATTTTTTCTCAAATTATCAATTATTTCTAGTCTGTCCGATCAAGTCCCTCCAAATGTATCTTTAATATTTTACACTTTATTTCATAACCTGAATTAAATTACACATGAAGTCCAATTGCATATATTTTATTTCTAATTTATCTCATTTACTCCCTTCAAATGTTTATTTAATATTTTAAATTCTATTTCAAAAAATGAAATAAAGTCTAAATCAATATTTCTTTTAATTCTAATGTATCTGATCTACTCCCTCCAAATGTATGTATAATATTTTCAATTTTATTTCATAAACTGAAATTAAGTCCAAATCTATCTTTCCTTTATTTCCAATTTATCTCATCTACTCCCTCCAATTGTATATATAATATTTTCAATTTTATTTCATAAACTGAAAATAAGTTCAAATCTATGTTTCCTTTATTTCTTATTGATCTCATCTAGGCCTTCTGAATCTACGTTTCATATTTTCAATTACAACCAGCTCCCCTAAATCAATCGATTGATGGTGGTAGATCAGTGTCACTGACAAGCTGTTGTGGGGGCAGGATGACTCTGCTCATATTAATTGCATTAATTATCATTTAATTATCCTCAACATGATGTGTACACAATAGTTTCATATCTAATAACTTATGTCAAAAATTATTCCTTTCAGAGACATTCTAAATGTATTCAGATCAAATAAAAGAATAAGACAATTATAATTAATATTGATTTCACTAATTAGAATTTAATTATTTGGAATTAAGTCTGCACAATAGTTTTATAAGTTGTCAAAAAGAAGTTCATTATCAGAGACCTTCTAAATGTATTCTGATAAAATTACAAAATAAGTCAACCAAAATTGATTTCACTAATTACAAGTCACGGTGGCCAAATACGTTGGTGCCTTACTCTAACTGTATCAACAGCTTTAATGTCTATACAACTTTAAATATCGTCTTTATAAAACAGAGGTTACTACAGAAACTCTGAAGGGGGTCACCTCTCGTGGAGGAGAATGCTGTCATGCTAGAAAGCTAAACTTTTGGGACTACGATCTTTGTTATATGAGCCCGGACATAAATGAACTCATTTTGAAAGCGGTAGTCAACGCCAGATAACCCCTTCATTCAATTAAAAGGACACTGTGTCGAGGATAAAAATGAGTCTCATCTTTATCTAACTAAGCTGATTAGAGTGTCTGCTAACGAGTTACACTTCACTTCACTGTCTACATGCAGAAGTTTGTATTACCAATTACGTCAATTGTGTGAAATTTCGTCTCTGTGACTTCTTAGAAGACATGTTAATTATCATAGGTAGATACACATAATCTGATTTTATCCTCGACGCAGTGTCCCTTTAAGGTTGAACTCAAATAAACCATGAGCAAAACGAATAAATCAAACAATAACACGGCTATGCCTAATATAAAACCATAAATCAGAACGAAAATGGTATTTCATTAATACATCCTATATAAAATACCAATGTACATTCATTTGTTTTGTTAACAAGTCATCAAACAAACAACGTCATACATAATGCATTTATTATAATGTATCCATGTTTTGACAATCCTGGTCAGTAAATCAAAAACCGATTGGTATTCTACACATTCCGGTAGTGTTTCATTTCGGTTCTCACGTTGTATGATGTTCAATGGAACAAAGAGGTCACATTCTACCACAGAGACGGAGAATAAAGGAATAAAGCTTACAACCAAACTGAATTTGTCTGCTTAAAACCATGACTTTATACACTCATTCTCAATGAAAGTGCACAATTGAAAATGTGCATTTCACAAAAATCGAAAGTCTGCATTAGAAGTGTTAATATGTGTTACCCCAATGTCCTCTGTTCTTTAAATAAGATTATGAAGTTTGAGCAAATAATTCCTACCAGATGTCCTATAATTGCTGTCCAAACATGACATGTCAATATGTCTCAGTAGACCTATTTTACGTTATATTAAGAGGATATCTGTCTTTTCTTGACTAATACCAAGTTTATCTCATCGAGTGAGGTAGAAAGGTTATATTTTCACGAGAGGCGCAGCCACGAGTGAAAATATATAACTTTCTACCTCACGAGATGAGATAAACTTGGTATTTGTCAAGAAAAGAAAAATTTTCTATTCATTATATGACCAAATCTTTGCATATTCACCGAAATAGACTGGCATTTACATTAAGTCGGCTCCAGAATGAGCCCGTCGCCTCAGCAACAATGTGACGTCATGAACGTGTCATGACGTCGGAGCATTGTTTTATTACGTCAGGTCATTGATATATCAGTCACTGGTGACTCATAACACGTTCCATTGTTATTTTCACTAGTGACTGATAACACGGTTTATTTTCATTGATAGATCCCGGTATTTCACCTGCAATCATATAATAAATAACGTTATTTGTTTCAGGTAATGAACCATATACGTCCATTATTATATATTATCTAACAGTAAACATGTCACGAGTTTCAGTTTGATTTAAATTGGTAAAAATGGTTTAATTTCTTAAACTCTGCTTGATTTTTGTTATCTCCTTGCCATCCTATTTTAAGTTTGCATATCTTATGCAATGTATCACTTTTTAACGTCAAATATCAAAGAAACCTCGGGTGTAATTTTCAAACAAAACTATTATCGGCGGGATTCGAACCTTTACTACGAAAATGAACTTATTACACACATGTGAGTGAGAACACTTCGAGATATTTTTGGTATCCAACGTATGTTAGATACTGCGAGAGACGCATCTGATTGGTCGTTCCATGGTGATGACTCGAGGTCACGAGGGCGGGACTACTTTTGCCATTCATAAGTAAACAAATTACTTAAATTCGTAGGAATCACAAACTGAGCACAATCTGGAATATTATATATGAAACAACGACAATGACGAATTCGCTCGTCCTATCGTAACCTGTGCCGTCACACATCAGCTGCGCATGTGAGTTGTCTCCCTTCAACCGTCAGTGGCGTCACAACGTCGACCGGGTCAAGCTCGTCTCGTTGTACTCGCTTCTCACTCCACTTCGAGACGCCCCAATACATGTATACGGGAAACAATCACACAAACGTCTTTCGTTATAATGATCCCGATGCAAAGCGACTTCGTTTTACCGATGGTGAGAACCGTAGCAAGAACTGACATGGGCTTGTCGTTGCCTAGTTTATTGGCTCCTGTTCGGAAAATGGCGAACTGACAGTGTTTTTCACAAGTAAATCGGAGTTCAAGATTTGAGTGAGTGAATAGAACGCTTTTATCAGTGTTATGTTTTCCTTTATCAGGAACACGTTATTCAAAAGTTAAGATTCAATTGATTCTTAACTTAGCATGACAATTAGCGCTTAAATCAATGATTATGTTTATGTGCGGCATTAGACACTCTTTACCGTTACACATTGTGACGTCACTGAAATGATAGTGAACTGTATTACTGCGCGCTTCAACAGAACGTCTAGAAATTTCCGTTTAAACCTACTTAAATCATGTTTTTTTTATATGTGTGTAATAAATAAAATACCAAACTCATTCCCTATGAATACCGTATTTATTACAACTCGTCACTTGTCAAACGTATTTAACTCGCTTTCGCTCGTTAAATACGTTTACAAGTAACTCGTTGTAATAAATACGGTATCCATAGGGAACTTGTTTGGTATTCTCTATGTAATATAAATCCTTGGCAGTAACCACTGGACCAGTCGGCTCTTCTCATGAAAGTGTAAAAATTTTTGCTCTTATCATATCTATGTTGAACAATGTATACAAGACCCAGGCCGTGCCAGTTTATTCGTTCGGTGACGTTATTTTCATAGACTTGCATGTCCAGGATAAACAATTTTCAAGAAATGAGTTCTGGTTGGATCAAAGTAAAACTATCCAGCTTGATTGGAAATCATCTCCTCATAATTTCTTACTTTGAAGTTTACACGGATTCCCTAACGTTGGTTGGTTGAGAGCACGGTCATGTGATCAAAATTTCAAGATTCATTATCCATGAACTCTAATCGTTCATACTCGTTTGAACGCTTTCAGGTCGTGTGAACGTTCGATTCAGCGTGATTTTGTTAGCAAATTTCCAACGGCTACCATTTACCGACTTATTTGATTGAAAAACATAATCTCAATATCATACTACCTTCTTAATTGATAAACTAAATAAAACAGTTCAATAAAATATCGCGCATAACTGTTTGTAGCTGCAGAACTGTACCTATGTAACCTCTTCCTCCAGTATCGACGTCAGGGTGCCATAGAGCCTATTTTGGCGAAGCAACTGCAGCTAAACTGTTTGCTGTTGAACTCAGCGAGTCACAAGGCCTATTTCACAACTGAATGACTTTCTCGATCGCTGGATGAATACAAATTATGCAATCTATAAGCAAATACTCACAATCTAACCATTATGAACTGAGGGGTTATGATGTAAAGCATACAAACTTTTTGTCTAGTCACAAACGTAAAAGTTTACTTTCAACTTCTTCTGGACATCTAAATCACATTTATTGGTTACTACCAGCCTGGTCGAAAACCGGACAATTTTAAACTTTTAAACAAGCTGCATTTTGCCACAATATGAACCCACCCAAACGTGTTATTAGCATAAAGCTACGTTATTCAGCTTTCTTTTGAACCATTCATTTCTCAAATATCTTTGATACTTAAAAAGTTATTAAAAAAAGAAATGAGGTAACGTTTCTTTTGGCGTTTAGTGTATTAACGTTACATTCATCATAAAAAGAACCGATTTATAAGGACGACATCATTATTTACTAATTGTGCACTTTCATTGAGAATGAGTGTATAGCATTCCCTTATTTATATTTCTGTTTCTTCGAGATAGATGTTGGTGCGGTCAGTGCTGGCAGTTGCTTCCTGACTCTGAGGTTGAGGTTCGAATCTTGCAAGGGACCCGTTTACATGACGTGTATTTCTAATGCATTAATAGAATTCAAGAATGTGTACAATTGTAGATAATTTGAACCCATATATAACATTGTTACATTGTTCATTTTTTCATTGGAATGGGGCGGGATAGCGCAGTGGTTAGCGCGTTCGGCTTCGGATCAAGAGGTCCGTGGTTCGAATCCCGCCAGGGGCACGGCAACTTTGTCTTCAGTAGAGAACTGTTCTACACGCAGTCAGGTTTGGGTGCAATGCTACACTGAATTTCAGCGCAGTACCACCCATGGTTCGCAAGTTCGAGCTGATGCTCGCAGGTTTCACCTCAAAGCATAGCCACATAGCGTTGCGGGCTTTCTCCCTGCCATAATACTAGCAGCCGCGGTATAAGTGAAATACTCTTGAAAGCGGCGTTAAACACCAACTCACCTCACCTTCATTGGAATGGATTTCTAATGCTGGCATGGTCAATGCTAGCTGGTGGTGCCTGACTGAGGTAGAAGGTTCGAATCCCGCAAGGAACTCGTCCCGAAAAAAATACAAGAATGTGTACTTCTGCAGATAGTTTGATCCGATATTTAACAATGTTGCGTTCACTATCTCACTAACTTATCTGCATGTATTTCCACAGGGGCTTGTATTGCTGAAAACAAACAGTTTCTAGGTCCAATACTTTGATACGATACTCCCTATACTAATTTAAAAAGAAAGGGATGCAATGCGAATTTTACCCCCTGCCCAAACAAGTCCACATTTCAAAATGTTACCATACATTTTACACGTAATATATGCTACAGGATTAAAGCACAGTGATTTATCTTTCGATTAAAACAAACATCAACAAAATCGGTGCAATATTTCTCAAGTTATGACACTTGAAACACGATTTTTTACTCGTTAAACTTGAGTGGGCCTAAATGGTGTCTCAGAAATAAATAGATAAAAATCGAGGGAAAAGTCGATACTTTGATTCCTAGCAAAAACAATCAATCTCGAAAAGAGTTTTCTACTATCACTTTACATCCCTGACACATTTGACATACTTAAAACGTCCGTGGTATCTTACTGTAATAACTTTAAAACAACTTTATAGTAACTTCAATCAAATCTTCGAGCCACCTCCACCATCTTGGATGAAAATAGTTTGTTACGTCGAAACCAAGCTTTCAACATTCGTAGCGCTGATGCGTGACTTCACTTCGAATTGTTTTTATTTTTAATGAATATTCTAGTCTTTAAATTGACATATATAAAGTCATCAAAATATGACCATCAGTAATATCTTTCAACTAGGTTGTGCAAAATATAGTTATAAAAACATATATATATATATAGGTGTGAACAGAGACTTCCTGTTTACCTTTTCTCTATCCTTTTAAAGATCTGATGAAATGCATTTTTCTCAATAATGACAGATGATTACCTCTACGTATATTTTATATCGGAATCAATTGAGCATAACATCGAGACAAAATACACTTGCAATTGATAATTAAAACGATCTCAATTCACACATTTTAACACTAGCGCAATCAGTTGAACGGTTCATTTTGTAAATACTCACTGAGGCGTGACTGTGATAAGCGACAGACGGGGCCGGTTAGACAGGTACTCCGCCGCGTCTCGTTAATTAATTAATGATGATTATCACTGCCGCTAAATGAATTTATGAGGTGTATTACATCGCCAAAAAGACATGTTTATGTAATAATTGTCATCTGCGGAATTACCTAGTTGGATATCTAAACATTCGATATATGGGAAATTTAAGTTGGTTTATTGAAGATTTCTTTGTGAAATTAACAATCAAAATGTTGCGAAATTACGTTGAATTATGTCTATCGCCGAAAATCAGATTCCTCCTGATACGTCACAGAAGTCATCCATTCAGGGTCCACACCCCCGCAGACTTTCTTTCTGGTCGCCGGAGCTAAAGAAGGCGGTTTTTTAAAAAGCCGTATTTAAGTAATGTATGGACCCATTTCAGAAATTTAAAATCGAGCAATTGTCAAATTGACATCCCATTTTAATGAATCCGATTTGGACCATATGTCATTTCATCTATCCTTTAATTATAAGCCATGTATTCGGGAAATAAATATTCAGTGCGCCCCGGCTTAGCTCTGTTATGTTATATATATACACACACATTTATATATATATATATACTCACGGAGTGACAGACCGACCACTAGTGGTTGACAACTGAACAGGTGCGAGCTCCAGGTACATCAACTACCGACTTATAGTGATACTACCAGCCAATCACGTCACATCAAACATGTATTCATCTCAAACAACCAATAAACGACGCACGAACATCACACATATCTTTATTCTGCTGCTTTTAAACGTGATCGAAATATATGATATGATTATTGGCATGAACCTGACCCGACCTAGGTTTCTGACAGAAAAAAAATCCGTTCCTTCATATAATTTTTCATTCATTAATATTTATGAATAGAGGTTATTTGAAGTAGAAAATATCATTTTAACGAATGGTGTAATCCCAAGTGTAAATGCTACAAACACAAAAATAAAGATTAAGACCACACCAAATATGAATTGCATGAAGCACAACTATTATCACCTTAAGGGGCAGTTGCATGTTTTTTTTCGCTGAATAAGTCGATCAAATGTATTTGACAAATAATGCCACCAACAGTTAAACACCCTTCTCTCTTTGAAAATAAAGTTAAAAATGAGTGAGCAAGAACTACACATCTAAATAACACCCCTAAATCAATAAAAGAGTTAAAAAACTAATTACATGGTTAAGTCATGCGAGTCAATGTCCCATCAAGTGCCCATCTCGAGTGGTCATTTCCCATCGAGCGGCTGCTCGGAAATAATTCAAGTGATCCGACTGATGTAGCGAAAACTAAATACAGAGTAGAGTTTTAAATGTGGTACAATGATGGAATGGTCAACCATCTTGATGTGATCAACCATCTTGATGTCTGAACTTTTAAAATCCCGCGAGACCTACAAATCTACCTCTTACACTGAAGAGTTCCACAAAATGTTCGCTTTATACGACCATATGCATTTTCTTCCGAAAACGGATAATAGCTTTCTGTGGAAGCGGCTTATCGGGTCGTGAAATTAAATGTTTACCCTCAAACATAACACTTTATTGTATAAACTATACTGTATTAAAAAAATTGCAAATTATAACTTTTGTCATACATTACTATCATGTTCGGCATATCAATGTTATTCAAGTTCCTCATTCAAATAACCAAAAAAAAGAGAATTTTAACGATGAGGAAACAAGTCATGTATGTATGGTTACTGGAGATCGAATTGACTCGTGCATAATTTATTGAATGCCTAGAATATCGATATCAAACAAACATCCAAAAACTAACATCTGTTTTATCTCGATTACAAGTTACCAAAGGGGGCGGGATAGCGCGTTCGGCTTCGGATCAAGAGGTTCAGGTTCTAGGATAACTGTTTGGAGTTATCTGCCCTTAGCTTCTCGCACCGAAAGTATTTGTTGGGCGTCTTTTGAGTGGCTACCTGCCATTGCGCTCGAACACGTGTCTACGGGCTGTTATCAGACGGTTTGACGTGGAACCTACGACTGATATGAGTTCGTATCCCGGTAGATGCACTATTTTGCAATTTTTATTCCACGGAAAACCGTCGATTTTAATCAGACTGATGCTCGCAGGTTTCACCGCAATGCTTAGCCACATGGCGTTGCAGGCTTTCTCCGTGCCATGATACTAACAGTCGCGATATAAGTGAAATACTCTTTAAAGCGGCGTTAAACACCAACTCACCTCACCACACCTTACAAGTTACTGTAATCAGCCGATACAACCGATCACACAAGTCTTCTGACGTCATTGTTAGTGGCCCGACGTTTTGTATACTAATCTCATATGGTCAGCTTGTTGCAGAGTCTACGGCAACCTGGTTCCCGGGCCTTGTTCTGCTTGCGCTACAGAGGGGCCGAGGAACCAGGTTGAGACTCAGGATTGCCATCCGATTTCTTGTAGTTTGTGTGTCACTCGTAAATACACACATTCTTCCTCATATACCTCATATATCAATAACCTTCTTCTATATGAAAATGTCAAAGCTTGTGTCAGAAATACTAATATATTATCAGAAACCTTTGATACAGATTGGAGTGAGGCAAGGTTGTGTACTGAGCCCGTTTTTATTCTCATTTTTCATAAATGAATTGGCTATGCAGATCAAGAATAACTGTTCACATGGTGTACAACTACATCCTGATGTTTTCCAAATATTCCTTTTACTTTTTGCAGACAATATTGTGCTCATTTCAAGTACTGTTGCAGGTCTTCAAAAACAAATTAATGAACTTGAAAGTTTTTGTGACAATTCAAACTTATCAGTTAACTTGGATGAAACAAAGGTGCTGGTATTTAAAAAGGGTGGAAAACTTTCGAAGAAGGAAAAATTGTTTTTATTAAGATTGTGAATTAGATATAACAAATTCCTACAAATATCTTGGAGTATTTTTCACTCATCAATTATCATGGTCTACGCATACAAATTATGCATCAATACAGGGGAAAAAAGTACTTGTTGGTATTATAAGACAGATGAGTATACTAGGTGACCTAAGCATTAACACATTTTTCAAAATATTCGATGCCAAAATATACCCCATTCTCTTATACGGGGCAGAAATCTGGAGGTTAAATTCTTTTGCAAAACTAGAAATGGTTCATCTTTATGCATGTAAAAAGTTCTTAGGTGTTAAACAAAATACTCCAAACTTCATGATTTATGGAGAATGTGGCATATTCCCTTTATATATCCACTCATAATGTAAAGTTATTCGGTATTGGATAAAGCTTCTAAACATGCCGATATCCATACCGAATATTACTTATCTTGTTTAAATGTGAAGAAATACAGAATTAGTCAAGCACGATTCCGATGCTCGTCTCATGAACTTTGTATTGAAACGGGTAGATATAAGAATATAAGTAGAGAACAAAGATTTTGTCAAATATGTAAGTCTAATATTATAGAAGATGAATACCATTTTTAACTGATTTGTCCTTTGTACAGCAACACCCGAAAGAAATATAAAATACTATGTAAATCCAAATAAGCTAAAATTGTCTCTACTTTTAATCAGTGTAAACAAAAAAGAAAATGAAAACATGTCCATGTTTATCTTTTATGCGTTTGTACATAGAAATCGCATTATTTCATGAAATGTCAGTGCACTGTATATTTTGTACTATAGGCCTGAGGCCTTTTAAGTACTGAAATAAAGATTGATAGACATATCAATAAAATATATAGTTAGATCATCATTCAAGGTATTTCTTTCCTTGTAACTCATGTTACAAGTTTCGCTGTGATATGTAAACTGACATAAGAGAAAACCTTTTTAAATATGTATCGTTGCAGGTTGTTAATGCTTATATTTTAACAGATTTTGAAAAACTGTTTCTATCTCAAATTGCTGACCTGTTTTATTATATGTTTAATACTACAAAAAGGAAACACCTGTTATTTTACTATTAATTAAACTATTGCTCTGTTTATGCTTTTATAAATTAATTTTTTTAAATTAATTTTACGAATTTTATATGAGAGAGAAAAAAATATTTATTTAAGTGCCACGTGCTGGGTTACACAGTACATATTAAATATAAAACAACCAAATTAAAACAACACTCGGGCATTAGGCCAATGAGACACTAAACTTAAATATATCCATTTAAAATATAGGCAAAAATAAACATGACACATACATACATACACGTCATACAAACATGCATACTGCATATATGTTAAGTCTCTCATAACTCACAGTGAGTGGTTCTGTACTGTTATATGTGTTTTATGCTAACATGGATTTACTATTCTGCTGTACAGATATGAGACTTGAATAAACAATATCTGTCAGTTCTATGCAGACACCAGCGTTCGTCCATTGATATATCATAAGTGGGAGTATGTATTTTAAAGGATAGAAGCAATGACATATGTCCAAATCGGATTCATTAAATACATGTCAATTTGACAATTGCTCGATTTTAAATTTCTGAATCGATCCATAAATTACTTATATACGGCTTTTAAAAAAAACGCCTAATTAAGCCCCGGCGACCAGAATGAAAGTCTGCGGGGGGGGGGGGGGGGGGGGGGGGGGGGGGGGGGGGGGTGGCCCCTGAAGGTATGACTTCTGTGACGTATCTGGAGGAATCTCATTATCGGCGATAGTCATAATTCAACGTAATTTCTCAACATTTTGATTGTTAATTTAATAAAGAAATCTTCAAAAAACCAACTTAATTTTCCCATATATCGAATTTTTAGATATCCAACTAGGTAATTCCGCAGATGACAATTACACGATTATTACATAAACATGTCTTTTTGGCGATGTAATACAATTCATAAATTCATTTATTAACGAGACTCGGCGGTGTAGCTGTCTCGCCGGCCCCGTCAAGTGCTTATCATACTCAAGCCCCAGTGAGAATTTTTCAAAATGAATCGCCCAACTAATTGCGGTAGTGTTAAAATGGGTGAATTAAAATCGTCTTAATTATCAATTGCAAGTGCATATTGTCTCGATTTTATGCTCAATTGATTCCGATATACAATATACGTAGAGGTAATCATCTGTCATTCTTGAGAAAAATGCATTTTATCAGATTTTTAACTAATCATTAGTACGTTTCTATTGGGCGAGACTGAAATAAACTCTCAATATCCGTAGAACGCTCAAAGGCGCTTGGGGTCTAAGTTTATAAATTCATCATTGAATGTTCAAAGGCCTCGGAGAATAGACAAGTCTTTAGATCGGATTTAAAAGCACATAGGTCAGGTTGTGTTCTGTATATCATTACATGTCTCATTTTTATATAAAGCTTTTGATGCAGTAAATGTCCTCGTCACCTAGTTATTGCTAAATCGTAAAGTCATCATGTGCATTCTCGCAAGTATCACGAGGTCTGAAAGCAGCCGCCTTGCCTTTTTTTGACTTCGGTCAGCTTCTTGTTTCTTTCGTGAAAACTGCCCTATGGTCCCGATGGACAGACGGAGGCAAGTACGATGATGATACGAATCATAAGATCATGGCATCTCGATAGTCATGCGAAGGGCACGATGAGGACACGAATGCACCACGAAACTAACATGCCAAATAGTTAGTCGATCTCCCGATGCTGCTGCCGGAGAGCGAAGAACTCCACCTATGACCAAACGAATGGTTAAGATACTTTTACGAATGACCCGATTGCTTACGGTCCTTTGCTAATTCTAACATTTTCAAATCCGTGTTTCCAACTTTTGTCAAATTTACATTTTTTTTTTACATTTAACAGTGATTACAGGTGCTCATCCTCGTCCTATAGAGTTTAATTACTCCCTTCAGATTTACATCGTGACATTTGTTACTTATCAACACTTTCTAGGCCGGAAATCCTGATTCGTTCCATCACAAGTTAATTGTACAATATCTTCACAACGCTAACGGCCGTAACGAAAAGACCCAACTATTTCCTAAATAAAAAGGGAAGATATTATTCGATACGTTTTCACTTTGCCACGGGAGGATGGTTGTGCAGTTACCCGACGTTGCTTCAAACTGAGCATTCTGTAACTGTGGAAATGACTAGAGATGCCTCATCTTTGCGGTGCGCACATATTATTTGCATAGCTCGCAGATGTAAAACGATGTTGATTGGACGAAAATAAGGACTTTACCAGTGTTGCAAACCGTCACCGCCAGGGGATTATGTTACGGTTAAACCCCCTCACAAGGTAGTTATTAACATCAAAATTTCAATAACTACCGTATTGGGGGTGATTAAACGAGAGTTTTAAGAAATTGTTTTGACAAAGATATGACCGCCTTCAAATAACTACCTCGGAAGCGTACATAACCAAAAAAACCTACTTCATCACAAGCAGATAACCGAGGTTAGAGTCGGTTATCCAGAAAAAAGACTCGCCAGGACAAAGGACATAACTTTCCCTAGTGGTGTAAGCGAGAATAGTGAAATATCGTCTATATATAACAGAGGTTACTACAGAAACTATGAAGGGAGTAACCTCTCTGTGAGCAGAATGATGTCATGCTAGAAAGCTCAAATTTTGGGAATACGATCTTTGTTATATGAGCCCGGACATAAATGAACTCATTTTGAAAGCGGTAGTCAACGCCAGATAACCCCTTCATTCAATTAAAAGGACTGTGTCGAGGATAAAAATGAGTCTCATCTTTATCTAACTAAGCTGATTAGAGTGTCTGCTAACGAGTTACGCTTCACTTCACTGTCTACATGCAGAAGTTTGTATTACCAATTACGTCAATTGTCTGAAATTGGGTCTCTTTGACTTCATAGAAGACATGTTAATTATCATAGGTAGATACACATAATCAGATTTTATCCTCGACGCAGTGTCCCTTTAAGGTTGAACTCAAATAAACCATGAGCAAAACGAATAAATCAAACAATAACACGGCTATGCCTAATATAAAACCATAAATCAGAATGAAAATGGTATTTCATTAATACATCCTATATAAAATCCCAATGTACATTCATTTGTTTTGTTAACAAGTCATCAAACAAACAACGTCATACATAATGCATTTATTATAATGTATCCATGTTTTGACAATCCTGGTCAGTAAATCAAAAACCGATTGGTATTCAACACATTCCGCTAGTGTTTTATTTCGGTTCTCACGTTGTATGATGTTCAATGGAACAAAGACGTCACATTCTACCACAGAGACGGGGAATAAAGAAATAAAGCTTACAACCAACCTGAAGTTGTCTGCTTAAAGGGGCAGTAGCACGTTTTTTGCAAATTTTATTTTTTTCAAATTTCCCATTTATAATGATAGTTTATGTCATTCATTTTTACTTTAGAGGGTAAAACATTTTATTACACAAACCAATTATCCGTAGTGGTAATAATGATGTTGTGTATAAAGCTTAAATTACATGGCGGCCATTTTATTGTGAACACAATTTATTATTTTAAATGATAAAATTATTCTCATGGCTTTACGGAACCATGTACACTCATTTTTTAACTTGAATTTCCGAAAAGAGAAGGGTGTTTTACTATTAGTGACATTATTTTTCATATACATTTCATCAACTTATTTCAGCGAAAAAACTGCTACTACCCTTTTAAAACCATGATTTTTTAGCATTCCATTTATATTTCTGTTTCTTCGAGATAGATGTTGGTGCGGTCAGTGCTGGCAGTTACTTCCTGATTTTGAGGTTGGGGTTCGAATCTTGCAAGATACTCGTCTAAATGACCCGTATTTCTGTTTTCATAGAATTCAAGAATTCGTACAATTGCAGATTATTTTATCCCATATATAACATTGTTACAATGTTGACTATTTCATTGGAATGGGGGGCGGGATAGCGCAGTGGTTAGCGCGTTCGGCTTCGGATCAAGAGGTCCGTGGTTCGAATCCCGCCAGGGGCACGGCAACTTTGTCTGCAGTAGAGAACTGTTCTACACGCAGTAAGTTTGGGTGCAATGCTACACTGAATTTCAGCGCAGTACCACCCATGGTTCGCTAGTTCACTATCTCAGTAACAGTAACCCAACAGGGGCTTGTATTGCTGAAAACAAACAGTTCCTAGGTCCAATACTTTGATACGATACACCCTATACTAATAAATTAAGAAAGGGATGCAACGCGAATTTTAACTCCTGCCCAAACAAGTCCACATTTCAAAATGTTACCATACATTTTACACGTAATATATGCTACAGGATTAAAGCACAGTGATATATCTTTCGATTAAAACAAACATCAACAAAATCGGTGCAATATTTCTCAAGTTATGACACTTGAAACACGATTTTTTACTCGTTAAACTTGAGTGGGCCAAAATGGTGTCTCAGAAATATATAGATAAAATGGAGGAAAAAGTCGATACTTTGATTCCTAGCTAAAACAATCAATCTTGGAAAGGGTTTTCTACTATCACTTTACATCCCTGACACATTTGACATACTTAAATCGTCCGTGGTATCTTACCGTAACAACTTTAAAACAACTTTATAGTAACTTCAAGCAAATCTTCGAGCCACCTCCACCAGCTTGGATCAAAATGGCTTGTTACGTCGAAACCAAGCTTTCAACATTCGTAGCGCTGATGCGTGACTTCACTTCGAATTGTTTTTATTTTTAATGAATATTCAAGTCTTTAAATTGACATATATAAAGTCATCAAAATATGACCATCAGTAATATCTTTCAACTAGATTGTGCAAAATATATTTATAAAAACATATATATAGGTGTGAACAGAGAAGTCCTGTCGACCTTTTCTCTACCCCGACAGAATCTTCCCTTTATTTATAAGCCATGTATTCGGGAAATAAACATTCAGTGCGCCCCGGCTTAGCTCTGTTATGTAATATATACACACACATATATATATAAATATACTCACGGTGTGACAGTACGACCACTAGTGCTGGACAACTGAGCAGGTGCGAGTTCCAGGCACATCAACTACCTACTTATAGTGATACTACCAGCAAATCACGTCACATCAAACGTGTATTCATCTAAAACAACCAATCAACGACGCACGAACATCACACATATCTTTATTCTGTTGCTTTTAAACGTGATCGAAATATATGATATGATTATTGGCACGAACTTGACCCGACCTAGGTTTCTGACAGAAAACAAAAACACAAATCCATTCCTTCATTTAATTTTTCATTCATTCATGAAAGAGGTTTTTGGAAGTAGAAAATATCATTTACACGAATGTGTAAATGGTACAAATAAAACAATAAAGATTAAGACCACACCAAGTATGTATTGCATGAAACACAACTATAATAACCTTAAAGGGGCAGTAGCACGTTTTTTCGCTGAAATAAGTCGATGTACGTATTTGAAAAATTCTGTCACCAACAGTAAAACACCCTTCTCTCTTCGGAAAATAAAGTTCAAAATGAGTGTACATGGTTCAGAAATTTCATGGAAATCGTTTTTGTATTCATAATAATAAAATGTGTTCACATTAAAATGGCCGCCATGCAATTTATGCTTTATACGCAACATCGTTATTACCACTACGGATAATTGGTTTGTGTAATAAGATGTTTTACCCTCTAAAGTAACTTTAAATGACACAAACTATCATTATAAATGGAAAATTTGAAAAAATAAATTTTGCAAAAAAAAGTGCTACTGTTCCTTTAAATCTTCGATTCGCCTTAAAATTGTTTGAATGCATATACAAGTTCTACCTCAAAAGATGGTGTACATGGCATTCGACAAGAAATGTTAAATATTCTATTCTGATAAGTTCGCTAACGATGTACATGTATATTTATTTCCATCCATTTCGATCATTCATACATCCAACATACATAAGTTCAACAAAGGACACCAAACAAAGTAAAATATAGGAATAGTCGATCATCTTGCTGTCTGAAATTTCAAAAACGCGCGAGAACTACACATCTAAATAACACCCCTACATCAATGAAAGAGTTCAAAAACGAATGTACATGGTTCGGTTAAGTCACGCGAGTCCATTTCCCAACGAGTGGCCATCGTGAGTGGCCATTTCCCATCGAACGGCTGCTCGAAAATAGTTCAAGTGATCCGATTGATGTAGCGATACCTAAATACTAAATACAGAGTAGAGTTTTAAATGTGGTACAATGATGGAATGGGCATGCAATCATCTTGATGTCTGAACTTTCAAAATCGCGCGAGACCTACAAATCTACCTCTTACATTGAAAAGTTCCACAAAATGTTCGCTTTATACGACCATATGCATTTTCTTCCGAAAACGGATAATAGTTTTCTGTGGAAGCGGCTTATCGGGTCGTGAAATGAAATGTTTTCCCTCAAACATAACAATATATTGGATAAACTATACTGTATAAATAAATGGCCACTTTGAGAACAAAAATTTGCAAATTATAACTTTTGTTATACATTACTTTCATGTTCAGCATATAAATGTTATTCAGGTTTCTCATTCATATAAACAACAAAATAATTTTAACGATTAGAAAACAAGTCATGTATCTATCGTTACTGGACAATTGACTCGTGCAGAATTCGTTAAATGCCTAGAATATCGATATCAAACAAACATCCAAAAACTAACATCTGTTTCATCTCGATTACAAGTTACCGAAGGGGGCGGGATAGCGCGTTCGGCTTCGGATCAAGAGGTTCGGGGTTCGAGTCCCGCTAGGGGCACGGCAACTTTGTCTGCAGAAGAGAACTGGGTGCAATGCTACACTGAATTTCAGTGCAGTACCACCCATGGTTCGCTAGTGCCAGCCGATGCTCGCAGCAGTTTGATTAAAATGTTCCGAGAAATAAAATTTGCTAAATTATGCATCTACCGGGATACGAACAGGTTCTGTAGATTCCTCTCCACAAGGTCCGAGAACACCCCGTATAGGCGCGTGTTCCGAACCAGTTTAGCACAGCCAAGGTCCAGTCAAATAGCTGACAAATCACAACGTAGTTTTTAAACGGTCAATGTTTTGAAAGCACTCGGAACAGACCAAATGTCTTGTAGTTTGTGTGTCACTCGTAAATACACACTTTCTTCCTCATATACCTCATATATCAATAAAAGATATAGTTACATCATCATTCAAGGTATTTCTTTCCTTGTTGGTCATATTGCCAACCTAGCTGGTTTCCGGGCCTAGTTCCGCTTGCGCATGCGCATGCGCTACTCACCGTAGAGCAAGCGGAACGAGGTGCGGGAACCATGTTGGCCATCTTGCTCGCTACTAGCAGGTGAAGATTTACAACACGACACCGTCCTTATTTCTATCCAATAAAAAACCGTCTTACAGGTCTGACTGAGTTCTGTCTCGTAAGAAGTATGAGCGCATCGCAGAGATAAAGGAACGACATTCTTATAATTATGATGGAATAGTCGGAATACTACGTCGGAAACAACGTCGGGGAATGCATAGATACATCTATTGAAGCCAAGAAATCACTTCAAGGCCAAGGTTACGTGGGACAAAAGAGGATGAGTAACCTATGTGGGGAGATAATGAACAGTGGTATATTTCAAACAAGACCCGTGAAGTTGACCCATGGCAATGAAAACGAATCTAGTTATTGACTGATGGACTTAATTGTCCGCAACTTCCCCCGCCATCATTGGCTTATTTAAGCCTTGCCGCATTACTTTTACTTTTCGATGCTGACATAGTGGAACTCTGCACCTGAAACGCTAGCACAGAAACCTTAAGGAAATGCGGCAAGGCTTACATAAACAGCGATGAAGGCTGGTGCTAGTTACGACTTACTGATACGAGTTGGATTGTTCATTGCTTTGTGTTAAAGCAACAAGAGCCATCAGGAAAGACGTATGCTTTTTATACTAAGATCATCAGGATTAACTTTAAATATTAACACTGGGCGGGGAAACCATACGAAGAAAGAATATGTCAAGTCTGTGATTGTAACGCCATTGAAGACGAATATCATTTTTAGTTTTATTTGTCCAGACGGACGGACGGAGACACAGACGGAGGCAACGACTATATCCCCCTGCATTATAAGCCGGGGATAAAAAGGAACAAATAAAGCCATGCTCTCTAGTTGATCGTTTGAACACACTTTGAAGGATTATACAGTCACATTATTATTGACGAACGCATCAGAATATATTTCTCTCAATCAAAGCGTCTATAATGTTCACGTTTACATACATTGTATGATCTGAAGGTTCAATAACAGCTTGTCTATAAGGGATTTTGAAATACTTTATGTTTTAATTCCTGCTCATAAATTTAGTTTCTTTTGTTGACGTGATCTTTATGTTAAATGTATAGAGCGATGATAACATTAATATGTGTATCACATCAACATCTACATGTTTCAAAACACAAAAAGAACTAAAATATGAAGGACGTGACCATTGTATCAAAGGCGTAGGAACCACGATGGGGGAGGAAGGGGGGGGGGGGGGGGGGGTACCTATGCCCCCCGCCCCCACCCCTCCACCAAATATAGAGAGAAAAGGTTTGATTCCCTAGGTTTTAGGGATGTAGCAGTTCTTGAAGAGATGAACGACGGCATATGGTATCTGGCATTTGGAGCTTTTTGACTAAAATGACATTGTCAAATACCAAAACCATACTGACCAGATGACCTGGTTTTAAATCATGTGCCAAACTATAGTAATATTCAATACTTAAAGGTTACATCTGCCACATATAAATGTTACAATTGGGCGTTTCTGTAACGCGCATTACCGCAAAACTTGTATATACATTATATACAGCAAGATAGTGAGTGTCCACGATGTCCCCTACGCGAAGGTGAACACACTGATTGACACTAATCACTGCTCGCGGTCCCACCTATAACGACGAACCCAACGTGAGAAGAATGGCGACACAACGGGTCATGTACTTACAATAACATTTAATCCATGGTTATTTCTATGATTGATGTTTTAGCATATAGATGGAACACATGTTTGGTTTCAGGTAGAAAATCATACATGATGAACACGTGATATATGCTCTTGCTGTATACCATAATTTCATCAACCCATTTGTATTACAATATGTTTATTCAGTGCGTGTATTCACATTGCATGACAAGCATGCTCACGAGGGCTTCCACGAGTACTCGAGTACGAGTCGGGTTTAGTTGGACTGGAGTCCATTTCCTTGATAAAAGATACTCGATAAAAGATTACTCTATTTCACATTAATTTCAGTCATCCTGTGCAAGTTATATACATGTCGTGCCTGCAACAAGATTTAAAGGCGCTGTAGCACGTTTTTTCGCTCAAATAAGTCGATGAAATGTATTTGAAAAATAATGTCAACAATAGTAAAACAATCTTCTCGCTTGGGAAAATCAAGTTACAAATGAGTGTACATAGTTCCGTAAAGTCATGAGAAGTTTTTGTCATTCGAAATAATAAATGTGTTCACAAAAAAATGGCCGCCATGCAATTTTGGCATTATACGCAACACCGTTATTACCACTACGGATAATTGGTTTGTGTAATAAGATGTTTTACCCACTAAAGTAAATATAAATGACATAAACTATCATTATAAATGAGAAATTTGAAAAAATAAAATTTGCAAAAAACGTGCTACAGCGTCTTTAACAACAACTGCAGTGGAACCCCTATACGTCGTGGTTATACCACATTACCTTCCATACGTTAAAAGTGAACAGTCACATCAGCATTGGTCGAATCGGCTACTTTCATTGCCACAGTCACAAACTTCAGTGAAAATCATACAATGCAACCAAATAAAATATTGAATGATGACATCAGATGAAGTTTATACCAACACATATAAGTAAATATGAAGCTTATATGGTTTATATGCCTTTTGTTCATTAATAATTCTATGTTGGTCGAATTGACAAGCAACAGTAGACAGGATTCATATTTATAACTGAATGTTACGCTTTTTCATAACAAACATATTCATAAATGTATTCTCTTATTATTTCAGTATATTTGTAAAATAAAAAGGCAATCATTTAAATCTTATATCATAACAGAATAATGATAATGATGCCGACATATGAGGTGAAATAATCCAGGTCAAGTGCATGGTCAAATCACCAGGGGCACAACCAATCGAAATGCGAGAATTTTAATAGCTTGGACATAATCAACCCACATATGTAATATGAAACGAATTTACAGATTAAGAAGGAATGTACATCTATAAGCGGTCCATTTCTTAATAAGGATGTGAATTTATCAACGAATTGTTGACATTAAATTAATACGTATATTTCTAAACCTATAGTAATATGTTCATAATAAATTCTATTTGTTTACTACGTTTTAATTATTAATATAAAATATCCAATTTATACTTGATACCTGCCACCGTTCATGAAATGATCAAGATCATTCTCTGTTTATAAACATGGCGGGAAGTTTAGCGACCATGTGAGTTAGTCTTATATATACGAGGGGCGTTCAATAAGTGTTGCAACTTCAATATAAAACCAACTCGCGTAGTCAATTTTTTACTTTTATTTTTCAATATAGTTACCCTTCACCTCAATACACTTATTCCATTTCTCTTTAAGACTTTTGATGCCGCTTTTGCAGAAGTCTTCCGTTTGCCCCCCTAACCACGCCTCTGTGGCAGCTTTGACGTCTTCGTCATCCCGGAAGTGCCTTCCACGTAGGGCGGATTTCAGGTTTCTGAACAGGAAGTAGTCACTGGGGGCTAGGTCTGGGCTGTAGGGTGGGTGGTTAAGCTGTTCGAATCCACAATCACGTATAGCGGCCTGTGCAACTCTTGACTTGTGGACTGGAGCGTTGTCATGCAAAGTCAGAACACCACGTGTCAACATTCCACGGCGTTTCTGTCGAATTGTCTTTCGCAATTCTTGCATTAGGTTGGCATAATATTGACCATTCATTGAATGAATGAATGAATTATCTTTAGTTCCTCCATGAAATGAAGAGTACATGATAAGATTTACTTGAACAAGAACATATTTACATTAGTGAGTTAATTTATATATATAATAGGGATTTTAGATTCCACGAGCTGATGTTGGTTGCGGCAATGTTCATGAACACAGCCCACTCCTCTAGCGTCCAGTGGTCCACGACAGGTGTAATACCTCCTAGGAGTGTGATGAGTTTTATTTCTTCATCTGAGCAATCCTCAAATTGTAGATAACTTTGTAGACTAAGGTTATCAAATATCTGTTCATTGAGGGAATTACGTTTCAGGAGCAAAACACAACAACCAATAAGTTGGTGTTTTACAATATCATTGCACTCGATATCACATATGAGACACTGGCCGGATATCACAGGTAGTAAACCAAGTTTAACAATACAGTACATGCTCCTTGTATGCATAGGGAACAGCTCACATAACCCCCATAGTCTATGAGGGGCAAGCGCACTGTGTATCTGGTTGAACCTACTCATTCCTTCAGTTCTGATCAGTGTTTCTTTCCACATTTTCTGTTCAGCAGCACTCACTTCTTTGTTCACCATTCTGTTCCATTCATTTTTGTTTGGAAAAGAACCAGTATTGATAAAGTCAGTTACACATGACCAGAGGTTGTATTTCAACACAACATTCAACAGATCATGACTTATCCAAGAAGAACATCTATTGCCCATCATGAACTGTCCAATTCTGTGGGTAAGAACTCTTTTGTGGATACTCCCTACATCTGCATGACACAATCTTCCAAACAACATGAGTTTTAATTTATCAAAAGCACCATGCATCGACCATAGTCCAAGCGTTTGAATTGTGGCTAATGTAGATGAACGTTTATGGAAATTTTGAACAATTCGAGCAAACAGTCTCTGTATGCGTTCCAGAGTGGTGTATTCTGTTTCACTTATATTTGTCCATAGTTCACATGCATAAAATGCACAAGGGAATATAACACTCTTCCATATTTTAACACAGCCTAAAGGGTTGATACCACCAGCTTTAAGTCCAATATCCTTCAGTGAGTGTAGGAGTTGTCTAGCTTTTGTACAGGATCGTTCAGTTCTGTCACCATGGTTTTTGTTATTTATAAGAGAACCTGCATAAATGGTGCTATTAGAGGGTGGTAAAACGTTTGCTCCAATTTTATAGCACACATCACTGTTAAGCTTATTGCAACCCTTGAAAACAATAACACAGCTTTTCTCAGCGTTGTATGTGAGACGCCATTTACATGCGTATGTACTTAATGTCCTCAGCATGTCTTGAAGTCCGTTTGATTGGGTACTGAGCAGAGTTGTGTCATCTGCAAGGAGAATACTTGGTACATGATCTTCACCAATTATAAGACCTTTCGAAAGCTTGTTAAGTTCTACAATTAAGTCGTTAATATAAACCAGAAACATGAAGGCGGAGAGTACTCTCCCCTGTCCAACGCCCTGGTTTAAGTCAAAAGAACGACTAGTACATCCATTATGAAGAACATTTGCAGATGAATTTTCATAACTTTGTTTGACCAGATGCCAGGTCGATCCTTCAATTCCAAGTTCATATAGTTTAACAAGGAGTCCATTGTGCCATATCCGATCAAACGCTTTCTCGTTATCCAAGAAAGCTGCAAATACGTTTGATCCTCTTTCAGTGTATTGTGCAATCATTTCCTTTACAACGAACGTTGAAACAGTAGCACCATATCCTTTTCGGAAGCCACACTGGAGTTTATGGGGGAAATCTATATGCATACATTTTAAGTACTGCTCTATTCTGTTTAATAACACTTTTTCGAATATCTTTGACAGTGCCGAAGTAAGAGTGATGCCACGATAGTTTGCTGGGTTTAATTTTGATTTATTATTTCCTTTGTAAAGGGTGATTATTGTTCCTTTTCTAAAAGTACTTGGGAAATAACACAGCTGTTTGATCATGTTAAATAGGTTGGCTATGTGTTTCAATAGGAGCATACTTCCACACGTAATATGCTCGTTCATAAGGCAGTCTTGTCCAGGAGCTTTCCGTAACTTAAGTTCTTTTGTTACTTTATATACTTCATGCTGATTAAAGTTTTTCTCGAGGATTGGGTCTATTCCTTTGATATTCATACTGTCAATATGTTTTTCCTCTCATCAATATAGCTTTTGAATTCATTGTCAAATTCTGGTTTGTCCAGGGGAGATAATAGATCAGAATAATAGTCAGCCCAGAGATCGCATATTGTAGATGGAGTGTCTGCCGTCTTATCTCCAAATTGAAGTTTACATACTGATACCTTCTGTCTACGTTGTCGCCTCACTGTTCTGTAAAATTCATTTATATCGATTTCACTTGCATTTGTGATTTCAACATATTTGTCTCTATCCCATTGTCGTTTTGCTTGTCTATGCATTTGTCTAAAGTCACATTTACGTTGTTTATATTCTATATATGTTTGGTTACTTTCATCTCTTGGTTTACCACATTTTTTCCATTTGCGCTTTGCTTCCCGCATATGAAAGTGGTAAAAGTCTAAACTTGAACCTTTCCAGTATGGTTTGAGGTATGGACGAAACACCCCACGGGGTATATACTGTGCAGCAGCATGGTGAAGAGAGGTGGTGATGACGTCACAGTACCCTTCTATTGTGTCACTATTGATGTTGTCGGTTTGCGGTAGATGCCACCCAAGTAACAGATCTACTTCTGTTTTATACATGTCAAGTTCCATTTGATTTGCTTGATTCCATTTTAGATTCTGTATATGCCATTCTTTCTCTCCTGATACTAGGCAGTCACTAAATACTGATAAACTGACTGGGTAATGGTCAGACACTTCATATGCAATATAGTCATGTATTTTTGTCTCACAGATAGTTGATTGAAGTATTTCTGGAACAAAGATGTAATCTATTAGTGAAGTTTGAGTATTAGATTTGTTCCTCCACGTGAAGTTTTGTCCAGTTACGGTGCTAGGGTTAAAGCATGACACCATATTTCTATCATTGAGTGAGCGTAATAGAAGAAGTGATCTTGCAGAGTTTGGTTTATTTACTAAATCTGTATTAAAGTCCCCACAAAGGAAAACATAGCTTGATGGAGACAGCTCATCAACAATGTCAAATACGACAAATAGTGCGACTTTGTGGCAGCTTTGACGTCTTCGTCATCCCGGAAGTGCCTTCCACGTAGGGCGGATTTCAGGTTTCTGAACAGGAAGTAGTCACTGGGGGCTAGGTCTGGGCTGTAGGGTGGGTGGTTAAGCTGTTCGAATCCACAATCACGTATAGCGGCCTGTGCAACTCTTGACTTGTGGACTGGAGCGTTGTCATGCAAAGTCAGAACACCACGTGTCAACATTCCACGGCGTTTCTGTCGAATTGTCTTTCGCAATTCTTGCATTAGGTTGGCATAATATTGACCATTCATTGTAGTTTTGGTTGGCAAGTAATCAATTAATAATATGCCTTTTGCATCCCAAAAGATTGTCGCCATAACCTTGCCAGCTGATGGTTGAGTGCGAAACTTCAGGGGAGGCGGTGAACTCGGGTGCTTCCATTGCTTGGATTCCAGTTTAGTTTCCGGGTCCCAATGGTGGATCAAGGTTTCGTCACCTGTCACCAGACGAAACAAAAACCTGGCTTCATCCGCATTAAACCGATCCAGGAGCTCCATGCAACTTTCGGTTCTTTTCTGGCGATCTTGTGCTGTGAGGTTTCTGGGTACCCATCTTGCAGATACCTTGGACATACCAAGATGGTCATGAATTATTTGTTCAACACTTCCAATGATATCTGGAATTCCAAAGACAGTTCAGAAACTTTAACACGGCGGTCAGCTAAAATTCGTCTTTCGATAGCGGCAATAACTTCCGGTCGGGTGACTTCAGATGGCCTGCCTGACCGTGGGTCATCGTCTAAGGACTCCCTGCCCCGCTTGAACTGAAGAGACCAGCGACAAACTGTTGAAAAGTTAGGAGCATCCTTACCCATCACATTACACATACGATTATGTATTTCTGTAGCTTTGCATCCCTCTTTAGTAAGGAACAGCGCGTTGTTCATGTTTGAGAGAATCCATGATTATGGAGACCCCTAGGTCAGCGCAGCTATTATATCTAAATAATTGTTATGTCTAGAAATTGTTTTGACATGTGTCAATGTTATGTTTTGACTATAGTAACACCTGCTATAAGCTGACACTGTTTATGTAAACACCAATGCCCCGCTTGCAACACTTATTGAACGCCCCTCGTACTGCAATGATTTTCAAGATTATCGCTTACTTTACAAGTTTATATATGGTTTCGATTATAAACATTAGACATCACATGCATTCCTCGCTATTCCATATCGATATTTCTTACAACTTCTTAGAACAATGACACGCTGTCACACATTTATTCAACGGTACCCCTTTCTGTAACCTGTATGCCTTTGTCACCGAAGTAGAATATAAGTAAACATTATTTTATTGCAATGTTCATTCTCTGTCATCTGCATGCCTTATTCAAAGAGATACAAAATAAATAACCTAAATATTATTTTATTTGAACCTAAAAAGATGTTAGCTTTATCAACTGTAGTGCTGAACGTTGCATGGGTACTGATAATTTTTGGGGACATATGGCCACATTGTATCGCGAAACGGGTAGAAGTTCGATTCGCACTGTATTCGTAATCTATGACCACAAAGACAAAGAAAATGTTAGAGTGACATGCTGGTACGTAGTTGAAAGGTATTAATTTCGAGTACTCGAGTCCGAGTCGAGTCCAACCCCTCGAGTACTCGAGTCCATTTGTTTGGACCCGTGGAAGCCCTAAATTGCTCACACATACACAAGCGTGGGCAACACCAGATATGTGTACTTTCAGTGTACTTCTCGTGCATGTTATCTTAATCCTGACAAAATTCGCATTCGTGGCTTGAATATTAATTAATTAATTAGATTTGCAAGTTATTTGAGAATACTACATCACTATAAATACCTTCGACATCCACTGAATATAATAACGTGCAAAATAAACTTCCCATTATTTAAAAAAACTATTTAAATGATCGAAAACCGGACAAGTTTTTTTAAAACGAAGATCTGCTACCGGAGAAGGTAGATTTGGAGTGTATTTGATAGACACATGTTTTTTTAAGAATTACTCACAATTTAATACATTAGAGTATGATGCTGTTATTGTTTATGTTTTTTAAAATACAGGGGTGCTGAATTAGGAATTTTGTTTTAAAAAAAAAGAGTAGAAATTATGATTAATAAAAGATTGCGTTTACATACATAACCTTCTTTCACTTAAATTTGTTGATGCATCATTGCTGTAGGGCGTCACCAAAACAAGCCAAAAATCGCTATATTCTAAAACGACTATTTCTTAAAACGTGCCTTTCTCACAAATATGAATTCCTAGATAATGTTTTGACAATTCAAAGTTAGTTTAGTTGACTGCTGAAGGATATATAGATATATATATATATAGTAGTACGAAACTTAGTAAATATAATCCCATGGATATCTATGCGTCTATATAGAACGTTGTTGATTGTATTAATGGTGCGTTGTTTGTTACTTCGTCGACATTCTATCACGGTATATATGCTTTATTATTTTTTTAAATGTAAAACTATGAAAAAATACAGTGTGTTTCTCATTTCACAAAACTAAAATAAGTTGGCGAATACTGCCGATAGATATCTCCCTTGACTGCTGAAATCAATGGCGACTCAGCTTGTATTAGAAGATCGTAGTCTTACACTCAGACTCTGAAAAAATGTATTTAATCTGAAAATATCACCATGTTATCAAATATTGAAAAGGAGACTGTAAGAAATAGACTTTTCAGGAAAAAAAGGTCCCTTTCAATATATATGAAAAAAAAACAGAGTCTAAGTGTGAGACTATAGAATATCTCTGCGAACACGTGTAGTATTAGTATTCTTTCATGGTGTACAGAAGTAAAAGCAACCTCGATAATATCCAGGGTATACCTACCTCCTGATAAATATTTACTCATACCATGGAATCTTCTACGATATTTCCTACTGTTTTTAAAGGGACATAATCCTGCTGGTCAGGTCACATGTATGTACACTGTTATAATTTGTGTTTTTTAATTGACAACTATAAACATTAACCCCAAAACAACCAGTTTACGGTCAATCAGTTCAGTATAACGCAAATACAACCATTCAAAGTTGTGGTCATGGTGGAAAACCGGACAATGGGCATTGGCTTGCTGCAGCCATTAAGTCAAACGTAATTTTGGAAACTTTGATAAAGTAATAGACAGGCAGAATTGCTTCTATCGCGTTAATAACGAGTGCATACGTGAGATTGAGCCATAATTGTCTGCTATTGCATATGCATGAGATATAACAAACCAGAACCTCTTGTAATTTGGTAAATGTTAGAACCAAATAAAATATCATGTAAAACGGACCATGCATCTTTGGTTCATTGTGTGATAAATGGTATACTAAGAACTACCATGTCGTTAAAACATGTAACGTTAAGCACAGGTAGCTTTATGTAAGCGAATTTTTATTTGATTGTAAACGATTAATATGATGATGGAATATTTACGAAATAAATAATCTAATAGGAAGCAAACGAAATTCTCATATAAGACGAATATATATATATATATATATATATATATATATATATATATATATATATATATATATATATATATATATATATACAAATTTGTTGTTCTTTTCCAGTAAACTCAAGTTTGTCTGATGATTGCCACACAGAGCACTTGTGTTTCTGTTTGGGCATGAAACTCTGAGTAACAAACATGAAATAATCCAGTGTTCTCATCTTTTGTATGTATATATATATATATATATATATATATATTGATATTGATATATTGATATATTGAAATATCACTTTAAATTAAATCAAGGATATGATGTACTATTGATTGATTTGAGAATATCTAATTCTATGTTTAATGATTCATTTAATCAATATTGAAAATCTAAATATATTTAGAAACCTACATGTTATCGCATTGACATTGAAGATGTCAATCAGCTATTAGTAATTTAGATCCACTGCAGGTTTAATGGACATTTATCATATGCTAATGACAATTAGTCCATTCAACTGTCATGAGATACTAAGATTTAGTCAAATCGTTTGGGATCGATCCCTTACGGGCTGTGGCCCTCGAAGTCCATACATATATATGTTAGCGGCAATTTGTTAGAAATATGTAGAAATATGTAGAAATATGTAAAAATATGTAAAAATATGTAGAAATTATAATTAATAAAAGATTGCGTTGACATAAATAACCTTCTTTGACTTAAATTTGTTGACGCATCATTACTGTAGGCGTCACAAAACAAGCCAAAAATCGCTTCTATCTCGTCTACTAAAGGATATTCCAAAACGACTATTTCTTAAAACGTGCCTTTAACAAAGGTACAAATTTTGACATATACACAGTATATCTCAATCTTTGCATGGTTATGCTTTCAATGTCATACATTTTTTTTAATTATTTGTCAATTACTTTGCAAATTTGATGAAGTGTCTTCTGACATTCAAACGATAGCGGTATCATGCAAAGAACACTTGCTGTCCTCCTGCTTGTGAAGTGATGTGTTCAACATGCTGTACAATTGCCATCTTCTCAATAATTTAAGTATTTGAATAAGTTAATTCTACTCTGCAATGATGAATAAACAGGTTAACTGTTTCTAAAGAAAACATGTTAGTGCGGAACAGAACAGAACAGATTTTATTCATAAAAAAACCCACACACAACAGCATTTTATATATTTTATATGTTTTATCATTAAAGGTTCATAATCACATTTCATTAGATATATACATTTAGAATATGCGAAGATGCAGGGATTCAGTTAATCCTTCTCTGACATGATTATTTTTTATAATAAATAAACAGGTTAACAGTTTATGTTTAAGTAAAGCAAAGATGTTCGTGAGAAGATGCGGGGGTTCAGTTAATCCTTCTCTGACATGACTATTTGTTATACTTAATTAACATTTTCTGTATAATTGTATAATTAAAAATAATGAAAGGGAACATGTACTGGAATCGCTTCCATCTTGTAAAATGTTAAATATATCGACAGACGATGTGATTAGCTCATTTGCTCAGATTAACCCGCAAAAATCCTGCGGGCCTGACAACTTGTTTGGGATTGTAGAGTGCAGCTGGCTGTTATCTTCCAAAAGTTATTTCAGTTATCGATCAATTCTCATGAGGTTCCCATTCTTTGGAAAACTTCTAAAATTATTCCATTGCCCAAAAAGAAAAATCCATCCGTTAACAATGACTACAGACCAGTGGCTCTAACCTCTATTGCCACGAAATGCTTAGAATGTATAATTAAGAATTTATTGCTTAGTGAAGTCAGCCATGTGATTGATCCTTTACAGTTTGCTTATAGGGCAAGACGTGGGGTAGAAGATGCAACCATCACACTGTTACACAATATTTATCAGCATTTGGAAAACTATGGTACATATGTACGGATAATGTTTGTTGATTTTTCATCTGCTTTTAATACCATTCAGCCTGATCTACTTATTGACAAACTTTCCAAAATGAATGTTAATTCTTATATCCTTAGATGTATAAATGCATTCCTGGTTAAGAGACAACAATTTGTACGGGTTAACCAAGTGGAGTCTTCAATATTAAATATAATATTGTTTATATGGCTGGTGTATGTTTTTTTGGTTTTTATTTTTATACTGGAGACTGTATTAGATGTAATGTAAATTTCCCTCGGGATAATAAAGAATTATCTTATCTTATCTTACAATCTGTTATTAAACTGGTTGGTAGATGCAATAATTTAGGTACTCTGACATGATTATTTGTGATACTAAATAAACATGTTAACTGTTTCTTTATGAGTTTGACTCTGTCGTGATGTTAGTAACTGGAAAATAGGTTGTTCCATTATGCTATGGGTAAAAAATCATTTCCCAAAATGCCTACGCTATTTTTTGTAGGCAGAGTGGGATGTAGGCAGATTGGGACTGTAGGCAGTATGAGACCTAACCTTTCTCACAAATATGAATATTAGATAATGTTAGCGACAATAAGGGGAATCATGCAGTAACGTTACGTTACGTAATTAAACCAATTAGATCGGCTCAGATAATCTATCAATTTAAATACTATAGATATGAAGAGTCAATCAAACCGTATGCATCTGTCCTATAATAGTTAGATAAATAGTTTAATCCATTACATACTCTTTCACTAATCATTCATGTGGTAATGTTGATAAAGATATTTATAGTGATATAATATTTCTTCAACTTGAATTTGCTGCAGATGTGTGTTTAAACTACATGACTGGGTTTGTCAGATTGAGGAGGTGAGTCTCTTCGTCATTTTTCTCTTATACTCATAGTCATTATCATCAAAATCATTAGACAAATTGTATTCTATTATTCTTTTGCAATGGTAATTTAGTATTCATAAACAAATGTTTGGTAACGTCGCCGATATATAGGAGACATGTAAAGGACATATGGGGGGCAGAAAGAGGCTCTATAGAGGATATAAGGAGAATATGTATAGGATATAAGGATAATATATGGAGGCTATATAGAGGATATCTGGAGAATATATATAGAGGATATAAGGAGGCTATAAATAGGATATAAGGAGGATATATAGAGAATATAAGGAGGATATAAGGAAGATATATGGAGGATATAAGGAGGATATATAGAGGGTATAAGGAGGATATATGGAGAATATAAGGAGAATATATATATATATATGATATAAGGAGGCTATATATAGGATATGAGGAGGGTATATAGAGGATTTACGGAGGCTTTATAGATGATATGAGGAGGCTATATAGAGGATATAAGGGGGATATATAGAGGATATAAGGAGGGTATATAAGAGGATATAAGGGGGATAGATATATAGGATATAGTGTGTTTGTAGACTAATTTTACCCCTTTTCCCCCACCAAGTGACAAAGTAAAGTCGATATTCGTTCGAGTGGCGCAGGTAAAAGGGTTGGTTTTTTACCGACGTAAATAGAAAACATATTTGTCTAAGACACTGTCCAGCGGTACCCAAACTTGAATACTTTAATTCCTTTGTTTAACTAGCATTCTAGTTCATGTCATACCTCCTCTGATCTACTCACCCCAGAACCCAACATCATTCAGGGTTAATGGCTTTTTAATCTATGTACGTTACAGAAATCTAAATATGGTCCCTCTCAGTGTCCGTACTTTGGTTGCAATAGCGAATGCTTACGTCTTCTGTGACGTCACGGATGCCTCCGCAGATACACACAGACCTTCCGGGATCAACCTGTGCGAGAACCTGTGTTTGAAAACTGCCGGATGTTGGAACTATATCTTTTCGACCGCTGACCTCTCCTGTGACGTCACCGGAACCACAAATTTAAACTTAACACATGACACGTACGTGTTCAATGTCACAAGGGTAAGGATTGTTCATGTATGTTTTATCTCTGTTTACTTGGTCCTATATTGAAGGAGTCTGATGAAGTGCAGGAACATAATGTCTACATTCCTTAAAGGTACATCCATTGTGTTTCATAAAATTTGATTTTGCTTAAATACATTCAAACACACCATATGTGCTGTGTACAGTACAAATAATTTCACTCAGCTTGCATATTTGTCCCCAATCGCCAAATATATCATATAATTACTAGTTTCCAGTAACATCATTATGCATGTGTAGAAACCGAAACTGCATGTCCCATTTACATGCACAGTAGTAATATGACCTATTAAACATTATCAATCCAGATTTGTCATTTTGTTTGTTATAAAGAAAATTCCAAAATTACGTTTGACTCATTGGCGCGCGTCAATCGCCATGCATTGTCCGGTTTTTGATCAGAAATCACTACTTTTACCTTCATATCGTCAATATACTGAGTTGACTATCATCAAAATGGTAGTTTTCGTTAACAGTCTGTACTTCTCGATAAAGTAACACTATTCATAACATTTGGAATATGTGATCCCCAACAACACAATGAATGTACCTTTGAATGCCCTTCCATCTTGCTTCCACTTTGGGTCTGTAAAGGTAGCACGTTATTCCCAGTCTCTCTCTCTCTGTCTTCCCATATAAAGCGGTTTCGTTGGTTATTATACTCTGGGCTACCATTGTACGAGTTTCTTGCTAATTTCCAAGTGCTGCGGTGTATAGAGGATCGGCACAATGAGTGATCTTTCAAATATGAGGGGGCGGGATAGCGCAGTGGTTAGCGCGTTCGGCTTCGGATCAAGAGGTCCGGGGTTCGAATCCCGCTAGGGGCAACCTTGTCTTTAGAGAACTGTTCTACATGCAGTAAGGTTTGGGTGCAATGCTACACTGCATTTCATGGTTCGCTAGTTCCAGCCAATGCTCGCAGCACAAGGCGTTGCGGGCTTTCTCCCTGCCATAATACTAGCAGCCGTGATATAAGTGAAATACTCTTGAAAGCGGCGTTAAACCACAACTCGCCTCACCTCACCTTCAAATATGAATTGACGCCTCTATATTTAAAATAATGTTTTAATATTCATTATTCAGAAAGCGGTAATGGGTGATAAGAGCTGTGCAAGGTACTCAAAGATATTCAGGAGGAGGGATGGACAACTCAAATGTTTAAACAGTAGGTACTCATCAAGCCAGAAAAAAAGGCCAGCAGTTACGTATAACACTATGATCGAGTATTTGCAAAGTTGGCTAAATGAGTTTAACTCTCAAGATGAGCCCAGGGTATCGGTATTCACTTTGTCTAATATCTGAAGAAATTGTTCTATTTGTTCTAGAAAACTAGTACTTAAGGCTCCAGCTTGAAAACCATTAAAACTACCATGTCGATTAATTTAATCTCTCAACAACAAAAAAACTGTTTAATCATTTATATCAGGCTTAAAGCACAAATGCACGATTTTCGTGCTCAAGTTAGCTGTTCTAAATCATATGGGTGCATATGAGTCATGGGGATTAAAAGGCGTCATGGGGTTTAGAATATAGCGAAGGAGCTGGAACCATTCACTGCTGTGGTTTGATAAAGAGTCTTAAGACAGTCATGACCTATTTCGACATGTACAACCTTCAAGATATAGAGGACCAATCTTCTTGTCAGCTTAGACACGGACTTAACTTTAACTCCGTCGCTAAGATGACAATTAAAACTCCCTTTCTTGAATTCTTATCAAGACCAAGTTCATCTTATCATCCGGTTGACCAGACAGTCCTGTCACTAAAATGTTTACACCAAAGTTGTACATTTCGTCTCGGTTAATTTGAAATTTAGGAGCCAGTACATGTCTGAGATCACAGAATCGACATCTATGTATACTTTATATACAGTTCCTATAGTCAGATGTGTCTCTTATGGGTGTAGGACCTTTGCCTACACTTCAGCATAGCTTTGGAATTCACTGCCAGGTGACGTCAAATGAGGCAAATCATTGAACTCTTTCAACTGATAATTCTCCTTGGCAATCTATTATATTGTGTCCTTTAACTGCATCTCTTCTCCTATGCATATATTGCGTATAGTTTTATCATATCTGTCTTTGTGGCGCCTTTCATTTAAGGCGCATTAAATGCACGGATGCAGTTACAAAAACCCACTATCATTATCATTATTATTTCATTGTTGCGTTTCGTTTATTGGTTGGAGGCGCAAACCGCCTCCAACCTGATACGCAGTTGGATTTCTCGCTATATTACTGTTGGAATATTCAAAATAAACTTTCGACCAATCATGCTTGGCCTCTTCATACTTTGGAAAAAGCATATGACCAACGAACACGGCTGTAATAAATGTGTAACCACGTGACCATGTGGGTTATCCGAAATAATTATCCCTTTTTACTGCGAAAAGAGATTTTGTCTGAATATCTAAAATAGAAACGACCGTTGTGTTATTCTGAGTCTGAATGTTAGTAAACATAAGATTTTTCAATTCAAAGCCATTTTACACCTCCATGAGCAGACATGTACCAATTCAAGTGCATAATTTCGCACTGCAGTTTCGGAAAATCCAAGAAACTTTACAAGCTAATGTTATACGCGCGGAGCAAGCATATACTAAACGATAAAAGTGGTTGTCAATCAACACACCAACCTTCCACTCAGTTATCAATATTTTCAATGCCAATCAGACTTGCATAATGGTAGGCCTAGCTACTCAATGTACTGTTATTGAATTAATGATAGTGAAGCTTGTACATGTATAAGCACATATTGGATAGAACCATATTTATGTCCAAACTGATAGCACCAAGCATGAGGATACCGGGTCATTATCCTTGTATTAAAAAAGGTCCATATGCCTTCCTTCTACAGATAAACAGAATATGCTTCATAATCAATCGAATTGGTACACTTTAAATTTGCAAATGTTTAACAAATGGTTGACTGCGTGTCTCAGGGAAAATAGGCCTACATATTCTTATTGCTGGAATCTAACAATGACACAACTGTCAACAACGTTTTGATCAAATTCATAATATAAGCCTAGGCCTACTTCAAAATTGGAGCAAAAGCACCCGGGAGTTGCGCTTTAAAATAAATCGGGGAAGTTGAATGTTCACTTACATTTTCAAATGATAGATTATATATAATTTTATTTTATTTATGAATAAATAATGTATGTAAATTGAAAAGCATATACACAACTTAAATGATCGAGGTAAAATTCTTTTATTTGCGACTTTTGAATTGAATAACTAATTGTGTGATTAGTAATCAAAGCTTTTATCCCCCAAAATGACCATAATGCAGGCTGCATTTTGCTATATGTACATATGACATACATATCCTTTTTATAATATATTTTAGCCTTAACAAGATGCCTCCAACCATGCCTTTTTAAAGGCTTTTCTTGTTCCAGTTCATCAGGACAGTCCTGTTCGCCGTCTTCAAGCCGGGAAGGAGGTGATACTCTTCTTGCCCTTCCAAGCTTCCACAGACACCTTACACGGCTTCTATCCTGTGAGTGGAGACTACAAGAAGTGGAGGCTCGACCAGGAAGACACGTACCATCAGATGGTCTACATACACACGACGTCTGATGTTCTTCTGTACACAAGCGATAGAAGACTCAAGGCCTTCAACATGGACTCGGGGAAGACTTCAGTGTCAGAGAAACTTTACCAGATCGTTGACATGACCCCTGACGAACACGATGTGTTTCTTATAACAGGACTCGCAAAAGGTCGGTGCCTTGGCTATGTTCACTTGCAGAGGGGGAAGATTGTGAAATTTAAGAAGCTTGGAAGCTTTAAAGCTATTGGTTGTACGCAGATTGAATTTGTCATCTCGCCGTTCAGACTGTATTTGCTGTGTGGTAAGATAATAAGTTTGTACATGGTCCACGCTAATAAACGAATAATGCTGAAGGAAGAGTTCGTTACGGAAAAGATGGCGATAGATAACAGTGACGGAGTCATGTTCCTGGCGTACCTTTCTCGTGTAGAAGCTTATGATTTACGTAACGCTTCAAAACGTGTTGTAGCATATATGGATTTTCAAATATTCCAGTTGAGATATTGTCAAGATAGTTTGTTTCTAACAAGCAAATCAAACAACGGTATTGTTTATGAATACCGAAACAGTGCAATAGCTGAAATATCAAACATTGGACAATATAAGCTGCTAATTGCCTGATGTGCACTGCTCATTCGATAATTTTCGGAAATAAACTAAACATCTTAAATTTAACATTTGTTTTATTTTTCTTGGAGTTTGACACCATTTAAGATTTATTGATAACGGATACCAAACGAGAATACGTAAAATATTAACGCGTTAATCATGTGGCAAACAAGCGAAGGTTTATCTAATGATTAATGTCGGTGACAGCGCTATGTTTATATCTGACGTAAGGGTAATATCAGTGGCAGTACCTTGTTTATCTCCTCTCCAGTGTATAAGTTCCGATAATCTCCAGTGTATAAGTTTTTATAATTGCCAGTATATATGTTCTGATAATCTCCAGTATATAAGTTTTGATAATCTACAGTGTATAAGTTCCGATAATCTCCAGTGAATATGTTTTTATAATTGCCAGTATATACGAGGGGCGTTCAATAAGTGTTGCAAGCGGGGCATTGGTGTTCACATAAACAGTGTCAGCTTATAGCAGGTGTTACTATAGTCAAAACATAACATTGACACATGTCAAAACAATTTCTAGACATAACAATTATTTAGATATAATAGCTGCGCTGACCTAGGGGTCTCCATAATCATGGATTCTCTCAAACACGAACAACGCGCTGTGATCAAGTTCCTTTCTAAAGAGGGATGCAAAGCTACAGAAATACATAATCGTATGTGTAATGTGATGGGTAAGGATGCTTCTAACTTTTCAACAGTTTGTCGCTGGTCTCTTCAGTTCAAGCGGGGCAGGGAGTCCTTAGACGATGACCCACGGTCAGGCAGGCCATCTGAAGTCACCCGACCGGCAGTTATTGCCGCTATCGAAAGACGAATTTTAGCTGACCGCCGTGTTAAAGTTTCTGAACTGTCTTTGGAATTCCAGATATCAGTTGGAAGTGTTGAAAAAATAATTCATGACCATCTTGGTATGTCCAAGGTATCTGCAAGATGGGTACCCAGAAACCTCACAGCACAAGATCGCCAGAAAAGAACCGAAAGTTGCATGGAGCTCCTGGATCGGTTTAATGCGGATGAAGCCAGGTTTTTGTCTCGTCTGGTGACAGGTGACTAAACCTTGATCCACCACTGGGACCCGGAAACTAAACTGGAATCCAAGCAATGGAAGCACCCGAGTTCACCGCCTCCCCTGAAGTTTCGCACTCAACCATCAGCTGGCAAGGTTATGGCGACAATCTTTTGGGATGCAAAAGGCATATTATTAATTGATTACTTGCCAACCAAAACTACAATGAATGGTCAATATTATGCCAACCTAATGCAAGAATTGCGAAAGACAATTCGACAGAAACGCCGTGGAATGTTGACACGTGGTGTTCTGATTTTGCATGACAACGCTCCAGTCCACAGGTCAAGAGTTGCACAGGCCGCTATACGTGATTGTGGATTCGAACAGCTTAACCACCCACCCTACAGCCCAGACCTAGCCCCCAGTGGCTACTTCCTGTTCAGAAACCTGAAATCCGCCCTACGTGGAAGGCACTTCCGGGATGACGAAGACGTCAAAGCTGCCACAGAGGCGTGGTTAGGGGGGCAAACGGAAGACTTCTACAAAAGCGGCATCAAAAGTCTAAAAGAGAAATGGAATAAATGTATTGAGGTGAAGGGTAACTATATTGAAAAATAAAAGTAAAAAATTGATTACGCGAGTTGGTTTTATATTGAAGTTGCAACACTTATTGAACGCCCCTCGTATGTTCTGATAATCTCCAGTGCATATGTTCTGATACTCGCCAGTATATATGTTCCGATAATCTAAAGTTATAAGTTCCGATAATCTACAGTGTATAATTCCGATAATCTACAGTGTATAAGTTCCGATAATCTAAAGTCTATAAGTTCCGATATTCTCCACTATACAAGTTCTGATAATCTACAGTGTATAAGTTCCGATAATCTACAGTGTAAAAGTTTCGATTATCTACAGTGTAAAATTTCGAATATCTACAGTGTATAAGTTCCGATAATCTACAGTGTATAAGTTCCGAAAATCTAAAGTGTATAAGTTCCGATAATCTAAAGTGTATAAGTTCCGATAATCTACAGTGTATAAGTTCCTATAATCTCAAGTGTATAAGTTCCGATAATCTCCAGTAAATAAGTTCCGATAATCTCCAGTATACAAGTTCCGATAATCTACAGTGTTTAAGTTCCGATAATCTCCAGTAAATAAGTTCTGATAATCTACAGTGTACAAGTTCCGATAATCTACAGTGTATAAGTTTCGATAATCTAAAGTGTATAAGTTCCGATAATCTACAGTGTATAAGTTCCGATAATCTACAGTGTATAAGTTCCGATAATCTACAGTTTATAAGTTCCGATAATCTACAGTGTATAAGTTTCGATAATCTACAGTGTACAATTTTCGATAATCTACAGTGTATAAGTTCCGATAATCTAAAGTCTATAAGTTCCGATAATCTCCACTATACAAGTTCTGATAATCTACAGTGTATAAGTTCCGATAATCTACAGTGTATAAGTTCCGATAATCTACAGTAAATAAGTTCCGATAATATACAGTAAATAAGTTCTGATTATCAACAGTGTATAAGTTCCGATAATCTACAGTGTATAAGTTCCGATAATCTAAAGTCTATAAGTTCCGATAATCTCCACTATACAAGTTCTGATAATCTACAGTGTATAAGTTCCGATAATCTACAGTGTATAAGTTCCGATAATCTACAGTAAATAAGTTCCGCTAATCTACAGTAAATAAGTTCTGATTATCAACAGTGTACAAGTTCTGATAATCTACAGTGTATAAGTTCCGATAATCTACAGTGTATAAGTTCCGATAATCTAAAGTGTATAAGTTCCGATAATCTACACTGTATAAGGGACCGGTCATTTATTATAGAGGGGGGTGGGCCGGTGAAATTTTCCTTATGTTTGTCAGAAAAAAAGTGACCCACCCCTAACATGTGTCATGATTTTTCATGACCCCCCCAATGATGTTAGTCATAATTTTAATGGGCCACCCCTAACGACTGTCTTAATATTTTATGACCCACCCCCAAAGGCTGTCATATTTGTGTGTGACCCACCCCCTAAAATCACCGGCCCCCTCCCCCCTATAATAAATGACCAGTCCCTAAGTTCCGATAATCTCCAGTATACAAGTTCCGATAATCTACAGTGTATAAGTTCCGATAATCTAAAGTCTATAAGTTCCGATAATCTCCACTATACAAGTTCTGATAATCTACAGTGTATAAGTTCCGATAATCTAAAGTGTATAAGTTCCGATAATCTACAGTGTATAAGTTTCGATAATCTACAGTGTACAAGTTTCGATTATCTACAGTGTATAAGTTCCGATAATCTACAGTGTATAAGTTCCGATAATCTACAGTGTATAAGTTCCGATAATCTACAGTGTATAAGTTCCGATAATCTCCAGTATACAAGTTCCGATAATCTACGGTGTATAAGTTCCGATAATCTAAAGTGTATAACTTCCGATAATCTATAGTGTATAAGTTTCGATTATCTACAGTGTATAAGTTCCGATAATCTACAGTGTATAAGTTCCGATAATCTAAAGTGTATAAGTTCCGATAATCTACAGTGTATAAATTCCGATAATCTACAGTGTAAAATTTCGAATATCTACAGTGTATAAGTTCCGATAATCTACAGTGTATAAGTTCCTATAATCCAAAGTCTATAAGTTCCGATAATCTCCACTATACAAGTTCCGATAATCTACAGTGTAAAAGATCCGATAATCTACAGTGTAAAAGTTTCGATTATCTACAGTGTATAAGTTCCGATATTCTACATTAAATAAGTTTCGATAATCTCCACTATACAAGTTCCGATAATCTACAGTGTATAAGTTCCGATAATCTACAGTGTATAAGTTCCATTAATCTCCACTATACAAGTTCCGATAATCTACAGTGTATAAGTTCCGATAATCTACAGTGTATAAGTTCCGATAATCTCCACTATACAAGTTCCGATAATCTACAGTGTATAAGTTCCGATAATCTACAGTGTATAAGTTCCGATAATCTACAGTGTAAAAGTTCTGATAATCTACAGTGTATATGTTCCGATAATCTAAAGTGTATAAGTTCCGATAATCTACAGTGTATAAGTTCCGATAATCTACAGTGTATAAGTTCCGATAATCTACAGTGTATAAGTTCCGATAATCTAAAGTGTATAAGTTCCGATAATCTACAGTGTATAAGTACCGATAATCTACAGTGTATAAGTTCCGATAATCTACAGTGTATAAGTTCCGATAATCTAAAGTGTATAAGTTCTGATTATCTACAGTGTATAAGTTCCGATAATCTACAGTGTATAAGTTCCGATAATCTACAGTGTATAAGTTCCGATAATCTACAGTGTATAAGTTCCGATAATCTCCAGTATACAAGTTCCGATAATCTACGGTGTATAAGTTCCGATAATCTAAAGTGTATAAGTTCCGATAATCTACAGTGTATAAGTACCGATAATCTACAGTGTATAAGTTCCGATAATCTACAGTGTATAAGTTCCGATAATCTAAAGTGTATAAGTTCTGATTATCAACAGTGTAAAAGTTTCGATAATCTACAGTAAATAAGTTTCGATTATCTACACTGTATAAGTTCCGATAATCTACAGTGTAAAAGTTCCGATAATCTACAGTGTACAAGTTTCGATAATCTACAGTGTACAAGTTCCGATAATCTCCAGTATATAAGGTCCGATCATCTAAGGTGTTTAAGTTCCGATAATCTCCAGTATATAAGTTCTGATAATCTAAAGTGTAAAAGTTCCGATAATCTACAGTGTACAAGTTTCGATAATCTACAGTGTATAACTTCCGATAATCTACAGTGTATAAGTTCCGATAATCTCCAGTGTATATGTTTCGATAATCTACACTGTATAAGTTCCGATAATCTACAGTGTATAAGTTTCGATTATCTACAGTGTATAAGTTTCGATTATCTACAGTGTATAAGTTTCGATAATCTAAAGTGTATAAGTTCCGATAATCTAAAGTTATAAGTTCCGATGATCTACAGTGTATAAGTTCCGATAATCTACACTGTATAAGTTTCGATTATCTACAGTGTATAAGTTCCGATATTCTACAGTGTATAAGTTCCGATAATCTAAAGTGAATAAGTTCCGATAATCTACACTGTATAAGTTTCGATTATCTACAGTGTATAAGTTTCGATTATCTACAGTGTATAAGTTTCGATAATCTAAAGTGTATAAGTTCCGACAATCTACAGTGTATAAGTTCCGATAATCTACAGTGTATAAGTTCCGATAATCTACGTATACACTGTATAAGTTCCGATAATCTACAGTGTATATATTGACATCATATAAACAAAATCCCGTTTATTTTTTAATTCGGAATCTTGTTTTTTTGCAGGATGTGAAATGAAGATGCTTTAAAATAACTAATTTACAACTTTTGTATAATAAAACATTGCGTTGAGGGACTATTCACAAAGTAACACATAATTTGTCCCACTTTGCAAAACGTTGCATGTACACGTTCTGAACCCCCTGTGTGATTCAGGGCTCCGTTCCATAACAGCGAGCGCTTATAATCGCTCATTGATTGCTCAATGTAGCGCTCAAGTAGCGCTCATTCTCTCCTGAACGACACGGTGCAAAACCTCAAAGTTCGCTCGCTTTGCTACGTAGCGCTACATTGAGCGATTACTTTGAAACCTCTCTCGAACACGGCCCTAGTGTGTCATTGTACAGCAGTGTCGTTTCAATAAGCCCTCATTCCTTGCACATTTTCCGTTGATGCGCAAGTAAAATATCACTTTTCTTTCAACTTTATGTCTCGTTAACGTTGTATCATTCATGTAAGGCACTCGCTAGTTGAAATCACGACCTTCGTCTGTTACAGTATACCTAATATGGTACTAACTGAGACTGAAGATTTGACAAGGGACCTCAGACGGGTCACTAGAAATGGACGTAGCTTTCCTTTGAAGCTACCAATCAGCCCGCCGCTGACCAACGTTGTTTCGTTCGTGAAATCGTAATTAAGCTATGATTCTTGAGGGAAGTTTGCTATAGCTGTTTATCTAAGCTATGGGGATTTTTAGGAATCCTTTTATCTAATTTCATATCAAAACATTACGTTTTCAGCATGCAAAATGGATTTATTCTTCGTCTCCGCGTTTGGTCTCACTCCGCACTTTCTTTGTGGATTCCGAATCCTTATAATTCCAAGCATGAGCCACGAATGGTATTTTATCCTACACATGCATGATACATATTCGCCTAGTGTTGCCATCATAACCTTCTGTAGCGGTGTTTTATTCATGTCTTCATATCTTCGACCAATTCGCTATTCATTGCATGTATAGGTAATGTTAACAAATAAACTTCAGAAATAATAGTTATCTATCAATAGCTATCTAAAACTCAAAACAAAAAGTTATAAGAATAAATAAGTAAGTCAGGAACAACAACAGTACGTATGTTGATCAGACCGGTACTACGAATGTGGTTATAAATGTCAAAATCACAAGTAGGACATTTAACACTGGAGTGTGATGAAGGATATAAATATCGATGAAACTATGGCAACCGCGTACATATTTTCTGGTATCCATGGCAACCGATCAACATTATCTAAACAGTATCTTCCAAACTTGAGGATGGGGATTATCGAGGAGCGAGGAGATGATTATCCTGCAATCCGGTTTATAACTGTCGCTCATGTACATGCTGAGCAATGAAACGTGGCAATAATAACATTCATCGACATTTCTTCATCCTGTCCCGCGACGCCTCGGAAAACAATTGACAACCATGTTTCACTCACAATTACCAGTGTCCCATGTTGTTTGTAAACTGATACTGTATATGAATAATCGATAGTTTGAACATATTTCCTTAACGTGGTGATGATATTTTGTTGAAGAAAAGTTGTAAATCAAAGTTGTACTACGCGTACGAAAACCTGATTTTCTGGACAATGCGATTTCTGAAAGGCCACATGCCTATAGTACAATTTCAATGATATTATGTACACGCACATTTAATACAATGAAGATGATATTCAACAATTAGGTATAATTTATATTATGTGTAGCCAGATTTTGAATAACTGCAAGTTTTGTACATGTGTTACTTAACAAGTCTACAATTTGATCAAGGTTCGGATGGACATAGTAATAGTTTACAACAAAATAGTACAACTTCCTCAGTGAATTATAAATAGGGCAAATTAAAACGAAATCATATTCATCTTCTATTTGATTATTATTACAAAGTCTGCATATTCGATTTTCTCTTTGGACTGATTTGAATCTTCCACTTTCGATATATAAATCATGTGATGAACATCTTAATCTACTTAACGCTATCCTAAACTTGTATACTTGTATAAGTATATACTTTCTCCTTCATTAGGTGGAATGATAATCCTACTAACCATCATATTTATTATCAGCGAATTAATGGTAATTAAACATTATCATACATATGTTTAAAGGGAAAGTTCAACTACGGCGTAATCTTGACTGAAGTACAGGCATCTAGTAGACATTCACCATACAAATGCAACGAGCTTACAATATTTACCAAAAGCAGTTAACAGGAAAACATACATAATTATTCATACGATAATTCGTTTTACATCTTTTGTCTGAAAGGTTTTTTTTCTGCCACAGGGCCACAGGCCAACAGGCCCAAAGGCCATCCAAAATGCAAATTACAAACATGTTTTACAATTTAGCATCACATAACCACTTGTCCCAACATGAATAATAATATACTAAACTGTGTATTTACAATTTCTATTTTAGATACAATATTTTACTACTATTATAACTGATTTATATAGCGAACCATTAAGTTTACCAAACTTTTAAGTTTATTTACGATTTGAATTCATAAGGTTAATGTAATATTCCCGTGGTAGATTTAAATATATACTCACGTTCAAAAGAGACTTCCCCACATTTTTGTTTGTGAATATACTTGATAGAAACATGTTGTGAAAAGAAGTAATCACAAGTTTATACATAGAGGATACTAAACGACCTTTTGATTTTTGATTTTGTATAAAACGAGCGAAAGCGAGTTTGATACCAAATCATTCACGAGTTTAATAAAAATGGTATTAAATAGAAGGAAGTTTAGTATTCTGTTTATTACTCGCCCACCTTTAACGAAATAGCCGACATAGCTTCCCGCAAGTTCGATACCACTGTGACGACGTTACTCCCATTGTGACGTCATAACCTCGAACTATTGTGACGTCATACGTGCGGCGGTATTACACTAGTTTGATATTTAGACAATAACTAACGAGTGACGGGGAATGACAGATTATCTTTCCCGAGTTATATCATTTGAGTAATTCTCGAGCCTTGGCGAGAGAATTACACACAATTGATATAACGAGGGAAAGATAACCTGCCATTCCCCGTCACGAGTTGGTTATTGTTTTTATTATATACCCATGTAAACTTAAGATAGTAATACAGGGGTGCAATACGGTTCCCGTGGTCGATTTCCGTATTGCACGGTGCAGGCCCGTAGCACCGTTTTGAAAAGTGGGGGGGGCCGAGGGGGGGGGGGGGGGGGGGGGGGGGGGGGTGGAGAGAAAATAAAATAACATTATAAAACAGGTCATATTTTATTCTAATGTTACATTAGATGACTTCATTTTTCTCCAAGTGTGCAAGTGCAAGTGTCGTGAAAACTAAAGACAAAGTTCTGCTAACTCACGGATGTGTGACACCTATAAAAGTAACTAACCTAATCTATAATAGTAACTATGACACCAGAGCCAGTGAATTAGTACTTTTAAGTTTACTTTACTATTTTTTTTTTAATACACAGGAAAGATCATCAGGCAGCTCTAAGCCCAACCAAGCATGAAAATAGTTATCATTTTGAAATCAACACATTGAAAAAGGGGTTTTTAAAAAAAAAATTTTTACCAAAATTAGTGGGGGGGCCGGGCCCCCCCTGGCCCCCCCGCTTGCTACGGGCCTGCGGTGAATTCCGTATTGCACGGCTGACGGTTCTACTTTCTCTAAACTTCGGCACTTCTCGGAATTTTCCGTACTTTTCAATGTTTACCCAATTAAATCTCCGGAATTTATGTTTTGATAATACTGCTGGTATTTGTTCAGTTGATTAAAATATCAGCATGGATTTGGCCTAATATTAACAGCACAAGCAGGGACAATGTTGCTCAAATTATCATTAACAAGGCAGAAAAGCGTAAAGTAGAAGGCGAATCGAAAGCATTGCCGAAAGATTCGCTAGCGATACTGCGTCACTGTGACGTCACAACAGTTTACTATTGTGACGTCATAACCATGGTTACGTCATTCGAAAGAAGCACGACGCACGGAAGCCTGAATGTTGTTTCTTATTTTCAGTTCTTTGTAATTAAATGATAATAAAGCAAATTTGATGGTTTAATGATGTTACCACACTGAAGAAAATTTCACTTACAGCTCTTTTGGGCTGACAAATGAGAAAATAAAGATATTATTAAGATATCAAATCGTGAGTCGTGCTAGTCAAACAACCGCCCGTGTATCAATACGCAGCACGTCGTCCCAGAAATTTATGCAACTATATTTGTTTACCAATTTGCTAATAAAAAGGGGTATATAATAAATATAGAACATCATACTTGTGCATTTGGATCGTTTGTATTGAACTCGAAGCTGCCATGGAAGCGGAGGAACAACTCGTTCTTCGAACTCGTTGTTCCTCCGCTTCCATGACATCTTCTCGTTCAATACAAACGATCCAAATGCACAAGTATGATGTTCTATATATATATTACCCATATGACAAATTAAAGTAAAAACGCGAATATTAAAAGCCAATAGCTTCTCTAAAAGGACCCGAGAAGGAGATGAATCTCCATATCCATACGCGTGTGACGTGGATTCACTTCTTACGTACCTATCCTTGTTTACTCCGCACGATTAAAATGTCCCCTGCGAAAATGTCTTTCACAATAAAAGAAAGATGTGGCTTTAGTTGAAAGTTTTGTATTCCTGCCAATTACTATCAATCCATGATTATACATATAAGTTATTGCAACATCCATATCAAGAGGTGTGCGAAGCTCAAAAACAAGTCGGCTCAAACCGAAAAGCCCTGTGACGTTAAATCGACACTGTGACGTCATAACCGCTCGCGCCTATGACGTCATTACATTCACACGATCGCCGTCGCTCTTGAAGCTTTCCGTGGTTATACAGTCAAGCAGTAATCGCTAGTTTCTTTAAATTTCGGACAATTTAACTGCTTCCTCCGACATTTGATGCGTCGGCACATGTACGAAAACGCTAATTTCAACTGCGGGAAACAAATAAAACATGTTAAAGTGCAGAAGACAGTTTCTAAAGTTACTAGTCGGGAAAAGTAAGAAAGATGAATGAAGTAGTTCCGGCAACCGATGAAATTCTTATTTTTCTGTAACAGCCAATCAAAAGCCAGAAAAAGGTGTAACTCCCATGTGACTTACAGGAAAAATACTACCCTGTGTCCGTCTTCCCATATGGGTAATATTGCCCTATAATTATTACACTGCATTATCTTACACGGGCGAGTAATTAGAGTATGGTACTGTTATTTTTGTAAATACACTTGAGGTGCTATAATCGCTATTTCAACATTGGTTTTATTTTGCCATAATGTTTGACATTAAAGTTAAATTATGAAATTTGGACAATAATTATAAAGAATAATATAACTAATAATATTCCTGACAAATACATCTATAACCTTCTTGAACTTAAATTTGTTGACGCATCATTACTGTAAGACGTCATAAAATAAGCCAAAAAGCCAAAATGTTTTCAAAATTCAAATTTAGTTTACAGGTAGTTTGCTTCTGAAGGTCTAGCTATGTACCGCTCGTGGATTTAAATATCTTATATGTTGTACGGTGACGTGTCTTGTGCACGTGAGTTTAGTCACAATTGATATACTTTTGCACGCGATATACTTTTAACGTACCAGTCAATGCGGTAATACCAAATAAAAAGTGAAATTGGTTTTAAACAGAATCAAACCCATAACCACCCTAATCCCTCACATACTCTTCCCACAGAGGTTACTCCCTTCAGCTTTTCTACTGTAACTAGTTATATGTAGGCGATATCTTACTGTTCTCGCGTTAGCGCGTTCGGCTTCGGATCAAGAGTGTGTGGTTCGAATCCCGCAAGGCGCACAGTAAATTTGTCTGCTGTAGAGAACTGTTCTACTTGAATTTCAGTGCAGTACAACTAAACCTATGGTTCGCTAGTTCCGGCCGTTGCTCTCATGTTTCACCGCAAAACATAGCCACATGGTGTCGCGGGCTTTCTCCCTGCAAAAATTCTAGCAGCCGTGATATAAGTGAAATGTTCTTTAAAGCTGCGTTAAACTCGAAACACCTCACCTCACCTCACCTCACCTCGCCTCACCTCACCTCACCTCGCCTCGCCTCACGCCTCGCCTCGCCTCGCCTCACCTCACCTCACCAGCGGTGAAAGTTGTCAACATTGGTAACGTCCTTGTTTTTGTCCAATCGAACATCATTTTACATCTGCGGTCGAATCCTGTCTTGAAAACGATATGTGCGCATGCATGCTTCTACTCATTTTGACAGTTACGAAATTCTCAGTTCGAAACAACGTCGGTGATTGCACATGTATCTTCTCATACGACCAATAAGGATTCTCCATTTCTAGCCGAGAAAGAAGCCGAAATATAACAGAAGAAAATAGATAGAAAATCTGAAGGGAGTAACCTCTGTGGGAAGAGATTGGTTCCCTTATGGTACTGTTATCTGTTACACTACTTAAGGATGTTCGCTCCTCAAATTTATAGTATTAAACTTTTTTTCTAACTTATATTTTTTAAAAGATCAAAGTATATGATTGGAAAATCAGCATTAAAAAATAGGGAGTAGTGTGGGTTTTTTCGAGATATGACGCCTGTAAGATAGTGGGGTGAAGTACAATTTTAACATGGGAGTCTATGGGAAAATGAGAAAAAAAACTGCTAAAAACTTTAAAATAATACATTTCTAGTATTAAACTTTTTTTCCTTTTTTGATATGTTACAAAGTTCACGTTACCCTACCTAAATCGATGAAAACATATATATGATAGTGTGGTTTTTTTTAAGTTTTGACACAAAATGTACCTGAAAACCCCCTTTTTGGGTCAAATTTAGGCCATTTATGCTGTTTAAGCATTTTTTAAGAGGTTCTAAAGTCACATTTTCTTTATTTCATTTGATTTTTTAAAGTATGTTGATTATGTAGAATATCATGAAGTAAATAAAGATGAGAAAAAATCTTTACTTAATCATATTTCATTTTTATAGTTCAACAGGAAGGAGCGGACATCCTTAATACCGTGAGTGGGTAATACGGAAAATACTCGTGAAAGTCTCTTTCTTGCCGCAGCGTCACCAAATCTACAATTTAAATCCATATTGGCTAAGGAATATGTACACAGCATTTCGTACTGGAGAAGTAGATGAAAATAGTTTTTTTTAGGTCGTGACCCCTGCAATCTCACTAAAATCAGATCACTGATTCGTCCCTATATGTTTATTTGCTATTTTGAATCCCGTAGCCATCAATAGTGATTTTTTTATGAGATTGTGACCCCTGTGATCCTTATATGAGGTCACAGGGTCACTAAATCTACATTTTATAATTTTTATACTAATTTAAGGAGTTAACAAGGTTTCAGCTCTCTAGAGCCAGTGGTTCTTAAGAAGAGGTAATAAAGTGGGCGGACGGCGGAGGCAATGCCAGTTCATGCCATAAGCATGCACACTTTTAACCTTTCAGCTAGATATGCTATTAAACTAAAGGCATTTTATTGTCCTCTATACTTTGTGTAACGCAGTGCACCTTAATTACAATCTGATTTTAATGATAGAGTGCTTTATTCACTCTTTTAAAAAAAACTTTTGCTCGAATTATCGCAAATCTTTTGCTTCACTGAACAACCGTATTATTTTCTATTAACGTTAGATTTAACCAAAGGGGGTCCTATCCTTGGTCGATTTAGTTATATTTAGACTAATATAACTAGCATCAGCTTAAAATAGAATGTATTTTAATCCTACATCAATAGCTTAATCGTTCGAAAGGACTCCACTTCGAATTCTGTCAACACAAAAGGACCAAGTAATGAAAAAAAACCTTCTGGGACTCATTTCAGCCAGACCATACATCTCTCTTGGCACAGGTCAACTTAACGGAGCCTTATTGAAAAACTGATATGCAATATTCTTTTTAAAAAGACTTTATTTCATTTTAGGAGTTCATGTTACCAAGGAAACAGTAAAAACATAATCAGACAAGAGTATCACTTCTGTAACAGAAATTAAGAAGCAGGTGTGATGAACGTTTCAAGATCAAGATCGTATCAAGAGGTTTGGGGTTCGAATCCCGCCTTTGTCTGCTGCAGATAACTGTTCTACATGCAGTAATGCTATTCAGAATTTCAGCACAGTACCACCCATGGTTCGCTAGTTATAGTCGATGCTCGCAGGTTTCACCGCAATCCTTAGCCACCATGGCATTGTGGGCTTTCTCCCTGCAATAATACAAGCAGCAGTGACATGAGTGAAATACTCTTGAAAGTGGCGTTAAAGGGGCAGTAGCACGTTTTTTCGGTGAAATAAGTTGATGAAATGTATTTGAAAAATAGTCTCACCAATAGTCAAACACCATTAATTCTTCGAAAAATCAAGTTACAATATGAGTGTATATGGTTCCGTAAAGCCATGGGTATAGTTTTTGTCATTCGAAATAATAAAATGTGTTCACAATAAAATGGCCGCCATGTATTTTTTGCATTATACGAAACACCGTTTTTTCCACAGTGGAACATTGGTTTGTGTAATAAGATGTTTTACAGTCTAAAGTAAATATAAATGACATAAACTATCATTATAAATGAGAAATTTGAAAAAATAAAATTTGCAAAAAACGTGCTACAGCGCCTTTAAACCCAAACTCACCTCACCTCACCTTGTTGCGTATTCTAACTTCGTTATCAAGCACTTGATGAAGAAACCGACGTCAACTGTTTATTGCAATAACGAGGTGCGACGTCTCGGCGCAGATATTAAGGCACGTGATCGAACACATGATAATAACGTCGTTTTTTATATTTTCTTTGGTGAAATACGACATTTATGAGTTGAAACAAAATCCGTTTGTTCACAGAGTAAAATAACATGTTATTCTACTCAATGAAATACAATAGAATGACGTCATAGGATGGTGGTGGAAAGTAAGGCAATCTCGGAGGCTCCATTCATAAAATGAACGTCATTTACCAACTATGCATGATTTGTTAAATCTAATAAATAGAACATTTGACATTTCTTGTAGAATACCATGTATACCTCACCTCGTGAAAATATATTTTTCTACTTCGCTCGATGAGATTTACATGGTATTCGATGGCAAATGTTAAATATCCTCTATTAATCTCTTTCTGTGTTGTTTCTGTGATATTGACACTGTTGTCAAGTAGACCTGTGTGATGACCGGAGGTGACGTGTCGGTCAGATATTAACGCCTGTATTAAACACGTGATTGCAAAAAATGCGACGTTTCGGCGTAGATACTTACGACATTTGCTTGACGATTACTTAATAACGGCGTAAGTTGCTCCGCAAATATTTCAATTAAAGGCGCAGTAGCACGTTTTTACCATTTTATGTTTTCTCAAGTTTACCATATATTATTGAAGTTTATGGAAGATATTGTTACGTTAGAGGGTAAAACATCTTATTACACGACCCGATAAGCCGCATCCACAGAAAACGGTTATCCGTATTCCATGACAATGGTGCGACATATAAAGCGACAGTGGTGTGGAACTCTTCAGTGTGAGAGGTAGATTAGTAAATTTCATGGGAATTTGAGAGTTCAGACAGCAAGATGGTTGACCATACCATCACTGTACCATATTTAAAACTCTACTCTGAATGTTTAGGTATCGTTATATCAGTCAAATCACTTGAATCATTTAAGCCTTGCTACATTTCCTTAACTTCTATGTGCTAGCAGAGTGCACGATGAAGTTCAAGTGCAACGCTCTAACAGAAAGGTAAATGAAATGCAGCAAGGCTAAAATTAGCCAGTGATGGAGACTGGACGAGTTATGAATTTCGGGTTGAAAGTTGGACCATGGCAGGAAGAGGGTTAACGAAGCCTCTATACAACGTGATCATTACACAACATAAGACGAAATGCAAGGCAATCATTTATTGACATCCATGTACAGTTGTAAGAGAAGAAAGTTGAAAACTCGATCAGACTGACCAGTCGTCGTTACATTTCGGACATTCGTAAATTTTGAAGGCATACTGGTTGGAAGTAAACAATAGAAAGCACTGCAGCTTCATCAAACACAGATTAGTCAACAAATGGTACAGAATAGTAACATTAATAACCATGGTGACGATAAAAATTAAAAAATATAATTGAAGAACGTTGACACTCTAAAGAATGGTATCCATATGAAGAACTTAGAACTGTTTTTCCCCAAGAAGGCTTAATTAAGTTTGGGAAAACATCAAATATCTTTTACAATTTTGAAAACGTTCATGTATCCAACAAAGATTGAAAGGGCCACCCAAGTATTGAACCAATTAACAGTCCATATTATAATCCAGTTAACAGTTAACCAGTGATTATTCAGGTGTCCTTTGCCTTACTTTATTGAGTATACAAGCATGTTTAAAAATTGATAATGAAAACACTTCAAAACTTCGTGTACAAGAAATTCATCATAAAGTTAAATGAATAAATATCACTCGTTTTCCTAACCCCTATCATTATATTCTGCAAATATCAGATATCAGAATTGTACATAATTTCTTTTGGGATCTATCACAAATGAACAAAGTATTGTAAATGACCAACCAACACACCATTTCGACTTCGTAAACAAATATCCTGACTGTGAATGAAATAAAATATATAACAAATAAATTTTAAAATAATTAATTGAAAAAAAAAAAATCAAAAATCAAGACTTCAACCGCAGTGCCCCTGTCTGTTGCCATCATCGCTCAGGAAGAAACGTGGTTCGCTTTGGATAATATGTCTAGCTATGTACACTACCATATTTGTGTATTAGATACAAGGACTTACGTGAAAAAAAAGTAAAATTAAAAAGTTTTAAAACGACGTTAACATTTATCAAAACCTGCCAGATTCCGAGACATAATTTTAGGACCAGCAACATGCATATGGCCGAAGGGGGGTTAACCCTTTACAACGAGGGAGTTATCACTATGGAGTGTTGTCAAACTCGTGATTGTCGTGGGAAGACTGGCCTATCAATCTGGTTAACGTCAGCCAATCAAATGACTAGCTTTTGCCTGTTCTCCACTAGAGACTTTGTCAGACCATGTGGAGAAAAGGCAGGCAAAGGAATATAAGCAACATTTTGACTTATATTTCTCGAAGGGTTGATTTTAATCAGACTGAGCGGGCGGTCAACATGATAACTCTCTAGCTTCGAACTCTGTCATCCTCGGTGACAAAGATTTAAACACGATAGACCACAAACACGTCATGACATGCTAACGGTTAAGGTGAAGCTAATTGACCGACTCGTTAAACCGGTGTCGTTTTGAATTTTTTAAAAATTCCCTTTGTGTTCCTACCACTTAACATGCCCAAATCCCTGAACAAACAGCTATATACGTGAAGAACGTTTAAAACCCTTACATAGCTTTTGTGAGAGATCTACTAACGACACTACACACGATAAGCTCTAATATACGAACAACTTATAAAATACTAATTTGGATATATTGTCCTCAGTGATGTCACAGCAGTTGTGACGTAATTTCGACTAGATGACGTAATAAAGAAACCCTCGATCTGAAAGTAACAACTGAATTGTTTTCAAAGACAATGAAGAGCACATTTAGCCTAAAGAAGAAATCTGCATATTCCTTCTCATATGCTAAGTATATGCAGTACAGTTTGAAGGTAAAACAAGTATCTCTATAAATCTATCAATGGGTTTATCACGATTGTTTGATTATATCACTTGATTGTCCCTTACTATCTATTGTTATATACAGAATATGCAACTTGTTCATACATGAAAACACAAGTTTCATCTTTTCCCCATGCAAATCCGAGTTTCAGCAAGCTTGACGTGTGTCGTTCAAGAATCATTTCCCTTCATGGACAATAATGTTGAAGTTCATGGTTTTCAAACGATGCTCTTAGGGCAAAATATCAACTTGTCATATTGAACATTAGGACGTCACCCGTTCTAAATGCGGCGATGGCGGGTTGCAAGCATGTACTCGAAAGGAAATTTTAGCATATATTTCAAAAGTTCATGACTTCGGTCATATAGGGAAAGTTAAGTTCTTGTTAATGTCATATTATGTTCACGTCACAAGTGCATGAATATCGGTATACCCCTCGCTCTCGCTCGGAATATACTTTAATTCAAGCATGGTTTTCTCATTGCAGGGACAGCAATTTGACATTTTTCAGTATTACGACGTCATAGCAACTCTTTCTTGCATGGGCAGATCAGATAATATGAGGAGGCAAATAAATTATCTACAGCAAAAGTTAAATAAAATCAAATTTCATTATCGAGTCTTCTGGTCCGACGTTATACGAGGGAAAAACACCATCTCGACATTTTTTAACTTGCGTGAAACTAAACCAATGGCAACATCGCTTGTTTGTTAACAAATATCAACCAATCAAAATGCGTCTTACACCAGCTGGACGTCTATCAGCATATTTCGCTTGATGTAATGGCGGACCTAAGGGAGATAACTCTGCAACTAGATGCAACTACAGCTTCTTCTAACAAGACAATATAACAAACAGTCCAACACAATATCTACAAGATACTTTGGATGATGATTTTGATTCTTCTTCTTTTGATTTTTCAACCACTAATAAACACAACTAGATAATGTATTCGAGATAAGCAGCGTCTGCAAGTGTTTGGGACACAAAAAGTACTAAGTAAACGACTCGTTATAAATTGCTATTTTAATTTTTACGGCGTGTTTTCAATTTTGAACGAAATCGTACCGTGCAGACTACATAAGGCAAACATAACTAACCGACATAAAAAAAACGATGAAGTATATATGATTTAAAGTATGATTTACAAGACCTAAGCTCTTTTATGTAGTTTCAGGGCATGTTATAACACTAAGTTCGTTTGGTTTTGGTAACGACAACATAACCCGACGACTGAACCGCAGATATACCAACTGAGCTCTGTATATTAGAAATAATACAGAAATGTATTATCGAAAATATGCTTAGCAAATGATTTAATATAATTCTTATTAAATAAACTATAGAATGCATATGCACTTGACCTGAATTAATTTCATGTGAATGTTCGAAAACAAATCTAAAAAACATGGGCAACATCTTAAATTAAGAATATAAAACAATTATTCTAAGTAACTTTTTTAATAAAAAAAAACTATTTTCGAAGCACCTTTGACACGATACAATTACAAAAGTATTAAATACCAACGAAATAGAGATTACAATTCCACTACTGTAATCAAACATATGTCATGCCTAAACTACACAATTAATTGTATGTATATTTGAAATTAAACATTAAAACCAGTGTGCTGCGATTATTGAACGTTAGATATGTTGCATATCGATATGACACTGAGACACCTAGAGATCCTATTAATATAATATTGATAAATATTACCAACACTGGGATTATTCATTTTGATGTTGTTATCTCATAGTTTAAAATTGTAAATGATTCACAGAGTCACTCCCCATAAAATATTTTACACATTTGCCAATAAACTAATATGAGGCGAATCATTATGATCTTGCTTTCAGATGCTTTCAGTTGCTAAAAAAAATCCGTAAATCAATGATTTTGTCTGCCTTTTGAAAAAACTACGAAATTTATTTCATCTACATGTATTTTTGGTACAATATTTCTTTCTTTTTTTCGCCTGCATATAGACATGTTGCATCCAAAAAACACAGAACAAGTTAATAATTTTGTCTGGCTTTGAGAAAACTATGAACTATATTTAATCTACATGGGTACAATATTTGCTTTTTAGTCGCCTTCATTTAGACATATTCTCAAATCCATCCAAACTCCACAAATCAAGCTAGTAATTTTGTCTGGCTTTGAGAGAACTACCAAATATATTCCATCTACATACATGTTTGGTTCACTGTTTGCGCCGTCTCTGTGTACATTGAAGCTCTGAGAATAGCACCGCATCGACTCCATTCTTGACTATGTTAGAGAAAGCACACTGAACAGTCGATAAATCACAGAGAATTCTAAACTACTATATTTGGAATTATAGATCGTCCAGACTTTCAATGCGAAATATTTAAACGTTCCCCGGGCGGGCTTTGTCATATTCCCACTGTTGTCACAACCGCGTTCTGTTTATATCACTTTATAATTGGCTAGTCTTGCCTCGCACGTGGAAAACGTGCTAGTTCAAGAATGTGGACAGTAGAAGTGAAATCGACAAGCAAGCCTTTGTCTCATCCCTGTAGCGCACACACTACTGTAAACAATATCCGTTACTTGGTTACAAAACACTGACTTCATTAGAAAGTAATGGCGTCACGATCTCGGCTGTTCCATTATCCCCCCTCGCCAGGATGAGTGACAAGTCAGCCGGATCACTTACACAACGATACGGAATGATTGATTTCTACTGCGCTTCCGAACTGACGTTAGACAATTTTTCTCGGCGTAAAATAGGTTTTAATTTCCTGGGTAGGGGAGCCCTCGCCTTGTACATGTCAGAACTCGGAAATTGCGCACCTGTTTGCTTCGGAATGTTCGTGCTTCTGTGTTTGACCGCCATTCCAGAATATTTTGATATCACATTGTCCACTGTTTTGGAGTAAAAATTGTCACTTAAATATTTCTGAGAAGGTTTGTTCTTCGGTTTTGATTGTCTGAGACTTGTTTTCACTGGTATCATCGACTTTCTCTCAACTTCCGGTTCCGATTGCGCGCGTCGTCGACCATGTGAAGTTGACGGCCTTGCTGTTGGAGGCGCTTCGTAAAGGCGGTCGGATTTGGGACGCATGTCCCCCGATTCCAATCGCGGTTTAATTGGCATTACTGTTTGTTTATTGACGTTTTGCGAGTTGTCATGGAAATCTGATCTGGGAGTTAAGACTTTATTGGATTCACTCAGCCCTGCGGCTTTGTTTGGTATCTGGGCGTTCCCTGTCTTTGATTCCTTGAACTCCAGGCCATACGCGAAAACTGGGTCATCTAAATCTACAACCTCGATCTCCCCGTCGTAAAAACTGTCGTCACTGTCCGACAAGTAATCATTCATCAACATAGCCTGTCCCGCGGATTTCGGACGGTTGGCAGCGGAAGTGAGGCGTTTGAGCGGCGATTCAGCCTGAGCCCGGTCCAGATGCGAGAAGTCGGAGAAGCTATTAGAGTTGCCTTCTTTATCAGGTGTGACCCGCCTGTTCGGATCGGACTCCACTACATCGCTCTTAATCCTCGACCGCGTTGCTTTGGAGGCGTCCAACGTTTCTAATCCGATCTTCAGAACATCCGGGTGTCCGTTAAGCCGACTCTTCTTCTTCAGCCCCGTGCTGGAGTCGTCCTTGAGGACTCCTGTCGTCTGCTTGTATAAAACGACGCTCTTCCTCTCTGTTAACTTGTTGTTCACCTGGTCTATAGAGATGTTGGACTTCGACGGACGCTTCTGCTTCGTCTTGATCCGAGAAGCCGTCTCTATTGTTCTGTTAACAGCGCCGTCTCTCAAGTCGCCTACACTGTCGGTCTGCGAGGAACCCAGGTCACGTGACGTTCTCCGTGTGTCAATGTCATTCATGGCGTTGTATCGTTCTTTCTCAAATCTGGCAACGTTTCGGCGTGCTATGACATGTGGTTTGGGCGACTCGACGGCGAGCATCGTGGAGTCAGATTGAAATATATTCAGTGTTCCTTACCGACTGATGGATCTTCAGATTAGCTCGTTCACCACATCATTGTTGTGTTCATGGTTCATGGTTTTCTGGATTGGGCAAAACGTTCACTTCGTTATTAGGCCAAAAAATTTTCGGATTTCAGTAATTCTAATAGTAATTGCGTTTAAAAACTGCCGATGTGATCGAAGTAAACAGAATAGGTAAAATATAAGGTAAATGTGTTGACCATAAAGCGATAGATTAGTCCAAAGACATTTTCCTGCAAAGTGTTTATAATTCCTTAATTACACAATCTTGCTTTTCCACAGAACTCAATTCCACAACTCAAACAATACTTCTTCTCACAGAATTAAATTCCTAACAAAATTTGGTATGCTCACAGAATTCGATTCCACAATTCCTTCATAGAAGAAATCTGTTGTTCACAGGAATAAATTTCACAATTTTTCCAAAGAAACTTTCGTCCGCGACCTTCCTCAATTCCTGCCGTCTGCTCCTGACATGAGATGCGCGGTTATTGATTCTCATCGGTGAAGCTTTGTTTCAGTCCTCAGTGTCGGTGCGTTACGGTCTGAATCCGTCTGCTGTCGTCTGCCAACTCGAGCATGACCAAACTCAGGTTTGCTTCATAGAATATGACGAAGCGTTGTTTGTAATCCCCTCATCGGTGCAACTAGCATATCGATAAGATAACTAGCAAGGCGGAGATTCACTGTTTGGGTGATGTCAGTGTGATTAATACGCTCTCTTCACGTCGAGATCTTGACGAATATTGACTGGTATCTGGTCACTTAGTCAGATTAGTGAGTTCAATACACGTTTATTTCAGACAGGATTTCAAATATAATTCTGCAATGTCGCCAGATATTGCAGGATCGAACAGGTGTCAGTTTCCGTTGACGTTAAACTTCGGCCGACTATATGCCAGTTACCGGTTCTCTCTTCTTTTCAACAGTCTCCTTTCCAATCCGTCTCTGACTGTTTTCACGAATGTAAAGTCCCATGAAAGCCGTAAGGATTCTCACAATAAACCAATGAACCAAGTGACTCTTTATCTGACCATATAAGTAATGGATTAATAGATTTTGGTAAACAAGTTCCCGTTTTATATCCCACCTGTGATCATAAAACCTCTGACAAGCTCTTTGGGTGCGAGATGTTCCACTGATTGTCGTCTGCTTCACTCGGTGTGTTGTCTGCCTCAATCGGTGTGTTGTCGTCTGCCTCACTGGGTGTGTTGTCGTCTGCCTCACTGGGTGTCTTAGGATCTTAACACAAATAATTTCTTCTCAAAATCAGTACTAACGGCCTATCCACCGAATGGAATAAGACACACTCCCGTAAGATCCAATTGTCAAACTTCACAGTCTTAGTTCACAGTTTCAGTTTCAAAAGTCAATAAAACTTTTGTAATACAATTATCCTAGTTCTTTTGTTACCCTGAGACAATTTAACAACAAAATCCATTCAAATAAAATCTTCACAGTATATGGTCCGAACTGAAATCGAAGCACTTCCGCTAGAGGCACACGACTGGTATTTATCACTGGCCGAATGATTCCACAGCCAACTGAACATAGACGATAAGCAGTGTCGTCTGCCCCAGCGACTGACAACTCCTATTCTGTTGATGGGCCGAGATGCGATGGCGGGAAAGTGATCATGTGACCTCACGATCGATGAGTGATTTTGTTACAGCCAGGACAGGATCCGCCGTTGTCAACGACGCTCTGTTCGCAGACTACATATAGATTAGTGCTTATTGAAACAAGCGTTTTCATAAAAGATCGAATATGATGTTTGCTGAAGATTGTTCGATAGGATTAACAATGTCCTTATTTGTCCATCCCATACGCACGACTATTCAGTTAGCGATCACGTTGTTCACCAGTGTGCTGGACCAGTTTTGTCAGAGTATACGAGGTAAAAGTTGAACTTTTGATTTACTGCAGCTTTCACTGACCAACAGCAACCTGAGTTATACTGCGACAATCAATTATAGAAGAATATGTACATTTCTTCAAAACATAGAACCGACATCAAGATCGTTCCAGTACGCAGCTGCCTCTCTCTGGAACAACCTGCCCACGGACATTAAAAACGCTAATTCTCTGAACTATTTCAAATATGCATTCAAAACCTATCTATTCCGAATGGCTTATTGTTAAACTCACTCCTTCAACATCTTACTTCTCTGTATATATTTGTATATATTATTTTATCCTTTGTCGCGCCATGAGCAGGTATTAGTACCTGGAGGTAGCGCATTACAAATACCCACATTATTATTATTATTATATAAAATGTTGATTTCCTATCACATTATCAAATATGTTTATACTTATGTGTAATTTGTGTACCTATTATTGCCGAGGAACCGTGCATTGTCGTAAGAACGCTGTGGGATGGCTACGTTTTTTGTTCTGAGGCTGTTATTTTAACGTCGCTACAGCAGTATTTTGCTTTTTACACTATTGAAAATGTGGTGATGTTTCTTTTGAAGTTGAGTGTACTTTTGTGTGCAATGTATTTCATCTGGAGTAAATCATATCGAAGATAAGGCCTTTTAAATTTAATTTTCGATTTTTTTTCTTTCGAAATTATATCACATTCATTTCATGCTAATTCGATAATTTCACTAATACCCCATGTTCGTAAAAGTAAATTATTGACAACTTACAAAATAATATTTTCTTCTCAACTCTGAACTATTTAAGTTATAAAAAAAATTAAAAAACGGTAAAAATATCCCTTACACTGGTATTAGTCAAGAAAAGACAGATATCCTCTATGTATGTAACTATAAAATTACAGTAGAATACGGATATAGCGAACGCGGATATAGCGAACAAACGGATAAAGCGAACACAAGTCCCGTCAAAAGTATAATATAATATAATATAATATAATATAATATAATATAATATAATATAATATAATATAATATAATATAATATAAAGATTACATAACGAGTGAGTGTTGCATATCGAAAATATTCCAACGAGATATTTTTAAATATTGTGATTTATTCACGAGCGAAAGCGAGTGAATAAATCACAGCATTTAAAAATATTGAGTTTTGTAATCTATTTATTACATACGAAACTCGATATTCATTTGAAACAAGCATCAAACTATGCGCGACATTACCGCGTAATAATACTGAAGAAGAAGAAGAAGAAGAAAAATAGTTTATTAAGAAGTGTCACACCCTGTGTACAGAGTCCGGCCTACGAGGCCTATGAGCAACATCATAAAAAAGAAATAATAAAATCCTTAAGATAATAGATAATATTCTCCATCCATAACTTAACATACATACATACATACATACATGTTGAAGTAACCAAGGTAACCTCAGAGTGATGTTGAAGTCACCAAGGTAACCTCAGAGTGATGTTGAAGTCACCAAGGTAACCTCAGAGTGATGTTGATGTCACCAAGGTAACCTCAGAGTAATGTTGCAGTCACCAAGGTAACCTGCGAGTAATGTTGAAGTCACCAAGGTAACCTCAGAGTGATGTTGATGTCACCAAGGTAACCTCAGAGTAATGTTGATGTCACCAAGGTAACCTCAGAGTAATGTTGCAGTCACCAAGGTAACCTGCGAGTAATGTTGAAGTCACCAAGGTAACCTCAGAGTGATGTTGATGTCACCAAGGTAACCTCAGGGTTATGTTGGAGTCACCAAGGTAACCTCAGAGTGATGTTGATGTCACCAAGGTAACCTCAGAGTGATGTTGATGTCACCATGGTAACCTCAGAGTAATGTTGATGTCACCAAGGTAACCTCAGAGTTATGTTGGAGTCACCAAGGAAACCTCAGAGTAATGTTGGAGTCACCAAGGTAACCTAAGAGTAATGTTGAGGTTACCTTGGTGAAGTCACCGTAGAACTTCAGAGTAATGTTGAAGTCAAGGTAACTTAAAAGTAATGATGATGAAGTCACCAAGGTAGTATCCGAATAATGTTGAAGTCACCAAGGTAACCTCAAAGTAATGTTGAAGTCTCCGAGGTAACCTCAGAGTAATGTTGAAGTCTCCGACATAACCTCAGAGTAATGTTGAAGTCACCAAGGTAACCTACGAGTAATGTTGAAGTCTCCGAGGTAACTTCAGAGTAATGTTGAAGTCTACGAGGTAACCTCAGAGTAATGTTGAAGTCTCCGACATAACCTCAGAGTAATGTTGAAGTCACCAAGGTAACCTACGAGTAATGTTGAAGTCTCCGAGGTAACTTCAGAGTAATGTTGAAGTCTACGAGGTAACCTCAGAGTAATGTTGAAGTCTCCGACATAACCTCAGAGTAATGTTGAAGTCACCAAGGTAACCTACGAGTAATGTTGAAGTCTCCGAGATAACTTCAGAGTAATGTTGAAGTCTACGAGGTAACCTCAGAGTAATGTTGAAGTCTCCGAGGTAACCTCAGAGTAATGTTTAAGTCACCAAGGTTACTTCTTAGTAATGTTGAAGTCACTGAGGTATCCTCAGAGTAATGTTTAAGTCACCAAGGTAACCTCAAAGTAATGTTGAAGTCACTGAATTAAGACCCTTCTAATAATTTCAAAGCCAAATATTTGGTGTTATTAGATTTAGTCCCTAGCCAGTTGACACTGAATCAAAATATGGCTGACATTTTAAATACATGTCGTGTTTTATGAAAGCGTCTTAGTTTATTGACTTTATTCGTTAAACGATATCAGAGGCTGGTTTATGTTAACAATCAGACTGAGATGATATAACTAGAAACCATCATTCAGCGCGCAACCTCATAGATTTTGTTCTTATGTAACAGGATAAACGATATTATGTAAACTCACACCAGATAATGTTTTGCAAATGCTGCAACTAAGATAAACAAGCGAGCTTATTTAAACTACGTGAGATTTAAGCACCTTATGCAATATATATTTCAATGGTTAATGCTTTCGGTCGATTTTCTCAGTTTGCAGCGTAGCCGGCCGAAGCTGCTAGAATATACACTTTGTAAACACACGTGCGCGAACTTTCCGGGAAAATGTCCCTTGTGAAATGACTGTGGTATATGGTGTAACGCCGCTTTTGAGAATGTGTTGCTAATATAATGTTACCGTAAGAAACATATCATTGATAGTCCTTGACAAACGTACCAATAACATTCTTAAATGCGCTGCAGACAGTTTTTTGGCATAATTATGTTTTCGCACATTTGATATTTATTATTAAAGTTTATACAATATATTGGTACGTTTGATGGGAAATTTCTCATTACACGATCCGAAAAACCGTATCCATAGAAAACGGCTATCTGCATTCGAAGAAAATGAAGCGACAGTGATGTGGAACTCTTCAATGTGAGAGGAGAATTTATAGGTCTCATGAGCATTTGAAAGTTCAGACAGCAAGACGGTTAACCATTCATCTTTGTACCATATTTAATACTCTATCCCTTCTCTTTCCACAGAGGTTACTCCCTTCAGATATCCGATCCTAACCTCTGTTCTACTTGGTCTGAATCCGAGTCAATGAGCAAAATCAGCGACCATTCTATGTCGACCGAGTGATCACTTGACATTTCTAGACATTTTACTCTTAAAGGGGCAGTAGCACGTTTTTTCGCTCAAAAAAGTTGATGAAATGTATTTGAAAAATAAAACATCCTTTTCTCTTCGGAAAATAAAGTTTAAAATGAGTGTACATGTTTCGGTTAAGCCATGGGAATCGTTTTTGTAATACAAAATAATAAATTGTGTTCACAATAAAATGGCCGCCATGCAATTTTTGCTTTATACGCAACGTAGTTTTTACCACTACAGATAATTGGTTCGTGTGATAAGATGTTTTGCCCTCTAAAGTTAATTAAAATGACATAAACTATCATTATAAATGGGAAATTTGAAAAAATAAATTTTGCAAAAAACGTGCTACTGCCCCTTTAAGGGTCTTGCTAATAATTAGCATATGTCCTTCGAATATGTCTGGTGTAAATAAGACAAATGAACTGTTTTTTTTTTTATATTTGTCTCTGATTTGGCCTTTTTATTTATCAGTATGTTTATGATATATTGTTTTCACATAATCAAAAAGCATATTTCGAGGAAAACACATTTAACGGGAAAACGTTTATCTTACGTTTATTTCATCATTGTTACGTGTCATTGGCAAATGTCACTTTTATAACGGCGTCGCTCATTGCACAACTAGTTCCAATTGCAACCAATCAGGGCACTCCATTTCTGCACTCGGATTCAGGCCATGTAGAACAGAGGAAATCTGAAGGGAGTAACCTCTGTGGGAAGAGAATGTACTCTACCCTGAGTGTTACGGTATCGCTATTCAGGGGCCCCTTTCACAAAGCACTAAGGTGATCGTAAGTCACTAAGGTAACCTTAGTGCAGTGTTAAAGAATGAGAGTTAAGGTGAACCTTAGCACAGGTTGCTTTGTGAAAGGATCACTTGAACTACCTTCGAACGGCCATTTTAATGTGAACACAATAAAACGACCGCTCGATGGGAAATGGTCTCGCATGGTTCAACCATTTTCATTAATTTAGGAGTATCATTTAGCCATTAGTAACATTTATTTATAATTTTTGTGAGAGCACTATAGTTCAAGTAGAAAACCCTTCTATACAACGCCTTTATGTCATTTTAAAGGAGCTGAACATCGGTATCAATGAATGGTTGCGGGAACGATATGAGAATTCTTTATCTTTTCACTATTTAACCCCTTTAAAGTGACAAAGTCGAAGATTGTTTTTCAAAATGATTACACGAAAACTGACAAGCTCATAAAATGCAAAGTTGATTGTCCGGGTGCTTACCATGGATACCAATGAAGCGTCCGTCTCGCTTCTTGAACTGCTTATATAAAGTGACGGGTTTCATCTGCTGAATCCATAAACTTCGACGTGTGTCTATACTGGAGAGAGTTACAATCGATTTTCGTTCAATTTTATGTCTGCAGTCGTAAATATTTTACATGTTTAAAAACATTACGTATAGGACCCATATAATTCCCAGTAAAGGTGAGTCGACAGGTAACCAAGCGGAGAGAGTGAAATAATCTGGACCATTGCTGCGTTCGGGCGCACACACCTTACCGCGGATAACCTATCGTCTGTTCCATAACAGTGAGCGACTATTATCGCTCAACTGAGCGCTCAATGAGCACGCATTCCCTCCTGAACGACACGGAGCGATGGCTCGAGGCTTGCCCCCTTTGCTACATATAGCGCTACAGTGAGCAATCGCGTTCAAGAGAGGTTTAAAAGTAATCGCTTATTACTTTCAAACGCTTATTGCTTGGGGCGCATACGCCCCAAGCAGTAATAAGGTGAATTTCTCCCTTTATACTGTTGGAATTTTCAAATAGAACCTTCAGCCAATGATATGCGTTGTCTTAGTATCTTTGAAATAATTATATTGACCAATGATCAAAGCTGTAGCAAATTATGAACCACGTCACATTGTGGGTAATCCGAAATAATTGGCACAAACAAATGTGGATTTTGATTATCAATATTTGTCATATAGATAGAATTTTTCTTCAATGTTTAATTAGAATCAATGATAAACTTGTAATCTGCAATTCAAATCAATATCACAAGTAACAAAGCGCTTTTCTATAAGTTAAGTACATTATTTGGCATTCCAAAATCGGAAACTACGTTCCGTTTGGTTAACAGTTTTACTGGTTATGATTGATTCGGAAACCGGCGCAACACCCGGCATACGCCGCCGAAAATGGTGAAACCGGCGTACGCCTAAGGCGTAATCCGAATGCTTCGGTTTGAAATGACAGGCGAAGGTGCCGTATAATGGCTTACAAATGCTATCCATGCAACATTTAATAACTATATTTTCTTTGACTTTGCATTTGACAACTAGATACTTTGACGAAGTGATTTATTTAAGAATAATACTGGTTCTTTAAAACAATGCCTAACACGCTAATAAAATGTCAATTCATGTTTGGAAGTAATTTTTTAAAAAGTTTTCTCATTTAAATGACATGTTAATTTAAGCTAGTTTGAGGGATGATGACGTCTTTCTGTTTGTACGCCGATAAACTTGTTAACTTTAAGCCTGGCTTCAGAACGGTGCATGTACTCCGGTCACTTGGTCGGTGTTTATGCCGATGAAACGAATCAAACATAGCCACTGACCTACTTTTCCAAAATTTTGCTGATGTCGAGTTAGCGAAGGCAATGTAATAGAGTTGGTCTCCGTAGAATAAAATCTAAAAATTAAAAGAATAATCGCCACACGATAAATTGACATATTTGTTTGAGAGCTTTACATTGATATGATAACACACGGTGTTTTGTTGTGTTGTGCGTTGGTTGCTGTCTTGGAACTCCCGTTACATTTTGTCCTTAGGGTTAGAACAAGTCCGAATCCTTTCGGTGATACTTTTTTTGAATAATACATCCGATCGAGGTCTTTGTGATAATTGACTGTAAACATGTGATATTGCATTATTTATACAAAGCGTAGGATACAAAGGGTAATTCATAAAAAAAATAATAACAAGTTTTAAAACAATTAAAATGCCAGTCTATAAATTTCTAACAAATAACACTTGATCTAGACATTAAGACAGATATATATAACATTCAAATCCTATGTTAATAGTTAATTAGGCTCTAATTTGTTACAGAAAATTCTTCAAAATAAGATATGATGTTTGGAGAGGACTATCGGACAACACCAATCAGGACTTCTTATGCAGACTTTCGAATTTTGTAAAATGGATATATTTACTTGTGCACTGACTTTCATTGAGAATGAGTGAGTAAAACACTTATCTCAGGTAATACATGTGTATGCAAGCTTATGTCACCTGTTAGATGTTACACGAGTAGGTCTTACGCCAACCTTTGTAATGTCAAACATATCTCAAAATGTAATGATATAGTTATGCGAGGAACTCTTATTAATGACAATATGAAATCAAATTTGCATATGTTACTTGAAGTGAAATTATTAAGATACGGTTTCATACAGTTGTTGAAGGTTCCGATACAAAACTAGCTAAACCGAAATATAGAATAGAATATAGAATTACTCCTTCAGCTTTTCCTCACGCAATATACTTCCTTCCTTAAGTGTATGTTCTTCCTCAACCCTTTCATCATACATTGTTGGACACCCATCCAGTCCATATCCAGCAACCATATTCACCTGGAATCACCTCCCACTAACAAATCACCGCCTCACTACATCTACCCAGGTGCCCCAAGCTTGCCTTTTTAAAGGCTTTTCTTGTTGAACATGACCCATATTTTGATATTGAGGGTGTGTTGAAATATGCGAACATTGCTGGAAATCGCATGTGACCGAACACAGCCTGCCCGAGACTCGACATGTAAGTCAGGAGCTGTACCGACCTACGTCAACATGGTATGACAGATGTACGAAGGTAATGTTCCATTTATTAACGAAGTCACGAGTTTAAGGCAAAAACGTTATAGGCCTAATCTACTTCCAGTCTGATTGAAATCGACCTTGTTTCGAGGAATATAATTTGCAAGATATTACATCAACCTGGATACGAACAGGTTCTGTAGATTCTCAGACCAATCAGATCGTTCGAAGGGCTGTCTACTGCGGACTAACGTTCACGGGAGAGGTTTTTGTGGCCGATTTTCGAGTTAGAAGAGCTATTAAACTTATCGTAGGGGTGACATATGTTGGAATTAGCCGTTTTTTTGCGGAGAAATGTATAATTGATACGTAGGCCTACGTGCGTTCATTTGTGTATGTCATTAATTCTTAGCGTAACGTTTGACCTAATGTTGAATGAACCCTTAGATCGGCAACATGGCTGCCCGTGCTCCTTTACTCTATGTTATATAGGGGGTATAGGTTTGTTTTACCTATGTTTTACCTACATTTTACTTACGATATCGAGTTCCTTTGGCTGCTGATCGCCATTGTCTCATTTGAACGCGACGTCAAAGAAGAATCGTGACGTCATAAAATTGTTTATGACGTCATGTCGCGATGATAAGTAGAGAACAACTACCAAACAAGTTCCATATGGATACCGTTTTTATAACAACGAGTCACTTGTAAAACATAGTTAACGAGGGAAAGCGAGTTAAATACGATGGTTCATTCTTGCTACGCCAACATTTGGATAAAATTGGTCATTTTGGCCAAAATATTTGTTGGCGTACCAAGAAATATTTACAGGAGATAATTAGCAACAACAACAAGTTTATCAACACATGGACGTCTATAATCCTGGTTATAAAAACAACGAACAAATTTGCAAAATATTTTCTGCACAACTTCTTTTATTAACATTTTAAAAATACAAAAAGCATGTAATGAGGGCTTGATATTTTAAAAAAGTTTTAAACAGATTTTATAAAAACCTAGTTACAGTTGATTTGATAACATTACTATTTCAACATATAAAACGAAATAAGTTAATAATGAATATAAGTTTAAAATATATAAATATTATTTCAACATATAAAACGAAATCAATAGATAATGAATACAAGTTTAAAATATATAAATGAATAGTTGAAACATTGAATATTACAACATTTAAAAAATATAACGAAATCAACATTGTCTTTAAAAAAAATTAAATACATATCATTAAAACATTGAAAAAATAATATTGATATTTCAACATTTAAAGAGAACAAAATAATTCTAATATTTCTTCTTTCTTGGCACACGCTTTCCTCCAGCTCTGTATTGAATTAACTTGATTTCGTTGGAAGCCTGGACTTGCTGTAGTACTTTGATGAGGTTGAAGAGGTTTGGATGCGGATGCTGTACATTGTTCTTCATCTTGTTGTGCCATCCCTCGAGGTGGTTAGTTGTCCTTGGTCCTTCAGTTGTATAATGGTTCCAGAGATGACGATGTCCTTCAACCCAATACTCAGTTATGTAATCTGTGAACTTTGTGGTTGCTGCATCATTAGCTTCCAGGTCTTCTAGGGCATTCAACCAGACATCCTCAACTTCCTGAACTGGAACCAGGGGCAACACTGCTGCTCGTCTCACCAGAGTGTGAATGTCTCCAGGAAATACACTATATGCAGCGTTATGTACGGCCACTTCATGACAGTGATACTTCTGTTTTATAGGGTGCACTTTAATTAATGAGCCTTTTCATAAAAGGTATATTTAGCTTACAAGCTGAGGAAATCTGAAATCTGAACCCAAACTGAGTGAATTTAACCAAATCAATCTAATATTGTGAACCATGTTCACTGCGGTAGTTATCTGTCACTTAATCGGTCTGATTGTGAACTGTGTTCAGTGGTCAGGTGAGTAGCATGGCTAAAGCCACTCAAGGGTGAAGCTCAAGCCCTGCTTAATTGGTTAGATTGGATTAACAATTTCTTTTGTTAACATTTTGTTGGCGTTCCAAGAATAGCATTTTCCCAAATGTTGGCGTACCAAGAAGACACCAATACGGTTGACATGTTGTAATAAAGTAGGTATCCATAGGGAATGAGTTTCGGTATTTTGTACACACAAGTAGACAACATGACTTCTAGACGTTCTTTTGAAGCGCGTAGTAATACAGTTCACGTTCACGTCAGTGACGTCAAAACGTGTGACGCTAAAGAGTGTATTATGCCGTAATTACATGGGGCTTCCGTGGCTTCTAAGTTTAACATTTAATCTGTGAAATGATTTTTATGCCTCCGAATCGGAGATTCCGGGATATATATTGTTTTCCACCTGTCTGCCCGTACCGTTCGACGTCTTCTTGTCCGAAAAACTTTAACCTTGACTATAAATTAGGATCAGTCAGTGATAGGCGTGAAAACGACCCTTTTCGGACGTAATTACATGGATAATATCATATAATAAATAGAATATCCGTCAATTCTTGACACATACCATGTTTATCTCATCTCGTGAGGTAGAAAAGTTATATATTTTCACGAGTGGCGCAGCACTCGATGATATAAACATGGTATTAGTCAAGAAAAGACAGATATCCTCTTTTTATTTATTACATTTTCAGTTGTGAAATACAGTATTTATTGATTAAAATAAAAGCCGTATTTTCACTCGGTGAAATAACATGTTATTCTACTCAGTGAAATAACCCTTTAAATCAAATGACGTCATCGTAACAATGACGTCATAAGATAACCGCGATAAAGCAAGGCGACCATGGATGCTCAATTCATAAAATCAACGTCATTTACAAACTATGCATAATTTCGTAAATCTAATGAACAGAACATTTGACATTTCTCGCCAAATACCATGATTTATTATATTTTCAGTGGTGAAATACGGCATTTATCGGTTAAAAAAAAGCCGCATTTTCACTGAGTGAAATAACATGTTATTCTACTGCGTGAAAGAACACTTTCGATCGAATGACGTCATCGTAACAATAGGATGACGTCATAAAAAGACCGTGATAAAACAAGGGGGAGCATGGATGCTCTTTTCATTGTAATAACGTCATTTTCGAACTATTCATAATTGGTTAAATCTAATAAATAGAACATTTCACATTTCTCGTCGAATACTCGTGAAGTAGAAAGTATATTTACACTCGTGGCTACGCCACTCGTGAAAATATGCTTTTCTACTTCACTCGATGAGATATACATGGTATTCGACGAAAAATGTCAAATATCCTCTATGTAAATTATATATCTCATCTCGTGAAGTAGAAATATAATATTTACGTTCGTGGCTGCGCCACTCATGAAACATATACATTTCTACTTCACTCGATGAGATAGACGAGAAATGTCAAATATACTCTTTTTATCATTGAGATAAACTTTCTATGAAGCAGTGACGTCATCTTATATTTTCACCGTGACCAGTGACGATATACATGATATCACCGACTTGCCAGAAACCGGTAAGTACTTTCCACTATGTAAAACTGTAAACAAATGAGAGTTACTTTGCTGTATGAAAATGCCTCTGACTCTATATGAATGTTGAAATATACAAGCAATAGAATACTTCATATAGAGTTGAGAAATACTAGGTCACAACTGAGAATATTATGATCATGTCATACATGAAAGGGTATTACATCAGTTAAATATTATTTTAAAAATATTACAATGCTGATTCGTACAAGAGCGATTAATAAAACGATTAATCATCCATAATTTTTTTTCATAGGAGTTATCGCATTTTTACATCATCAGGTAATGACTCACAATGTGACATTGCCGTGTTTGGGTGGTAATTAGACTCTTATCTCCATGTTAAAATGCCATGACGTCATAAACATGATAACATCACAATGCCACGACGTCATAAACATGATAACATCACAATGCCATGACGTCATACACATGATAACATCACAATGTCATGATGTCATAACATGATAACATCACATTGACATGACGTCATAAACATCGCGACGTCATAGTGGTATGTCATCACTTCACTGGAGATCTAAGGCAGAGTTCTGAGATGTTCAATTTTTCAGAGATTTTGGATAAATAGAATTTCACCTCTCCTCATATCAAATATATCAGCAAGTAAAGTATCCAAGGCAAACATCGGATATCTGAAATTATATACTCCAGATGATGTTGATTTATATTAAACTTGGTGAGATGTTCTATATGTTTCCAGTAAAAATTAAAGGCAAAATACAGAAGCCCATAGTCTTACACTCAGATTCTGAAAAAAGTATTCATTCTGAAAATATCACCATTTTATCAAATATTGAAAGGAGACTAAGAAATAGAATTTTCTGTAAAAAGGCTCCTTTTCAATATTTTTAAAATGAGTGCAGCCCTGGTGACGAGGGAGTAGTTGAGTGTTTGTAGAAACGGGAACTGCTACCCCTCCCCAACTCTCCAACCCCACCCACCCCTTTCTTTACCCGCAGCAGGTTCCCGTCCAGTTACAGGTGGGTTAAAAATATTAACATTCAGCATACTTGTACGAAACCGGAAATTTTATGATAAGAGGAGATAATTTGAAATCCACACCAGTTATCTACCATACTAGTTTCAAGATAGCGTTGACACGTACCGTGTTAATGGTCCCTTGTTTATTTTGCCAACAAGACTACGAGTAATAGATAATGGGAATGGGGTGGGGGGTGTTCAGTTTAGATAGACTTATATATCTCGTTTGGTGGTTAAGACTTGTAATTAATGATATTTGGCGCACAATTAACGCTGCGGTACCTGTCGTTTTTACGGCCTGCTTATACCTGATGTTGATAACTCACTGCAATTACTGTCCGCAATCTTTCTCCCTCATTACCTTGTCAATGATACGAGGAAATTGTCCGATAATAGCCAATCAATGACTGCGGGGAGCTGCTTGGTGTTAGTTTACAGGTGATATATACCGAGGAGGAAGGTTATAATGTTGCAGTTTTCTTCTTTCAATGGCATTTAGAAGTTGGTTAGATGAGGGAGAACGAGTTCTATGGATATACAACTTCTTTATTGCGGGAGAGCGACGTTTCGGTGTAGATTCTAACACCGTTATCAAGCAAATGCTGGAGTGCGACGTTTTGGTGTAGATTCAAAGACCGTTATCAAGCAAATGCGTAATCTACACCGAAACATCGCACTCCCGCAATAAAGAAGTTGTATATCCATAGAACTCATTCTCCTTAATGGTGTAGCTGTATATCGGTGAACACACTTTAAGTGTATGTAGCCAAACTTTACATCATGATCCGTGTCGGCGTCTGCACGTAACGCATTCCTGTGGGTTTTAAACTATGCACGTGACGCTGTCAATTGAGTTTCATACATGCACGTGACGCATTCCTGTGGGTTTTAAACTATGCACGTGGCGCTGTCATTTGAGTTTCATACATGCACGTGACAAGTCATGTGGGTTTTAAACTATGCACGTGACGCTGTCATTTGAGTTTTATACATGTACGTGACACAGTCCTGTGGATTTTAAACTATGCACGTGACGCTGTCATTTGAGTTTTATACCATGTAGGCCTATGTGACACAGTCTTGTGGGTTTTAAACTATGCACGTGGCGCTGTCATTTGAGTTTTATACCATGTAGGCCTATGTGACACAGTCTTGTGGGTTTTAAACTATGCACGTGGCGCTGTCATTTGAGTTTTATACATGCACGTGACAAGTCATGTGGGTTTTTAACTATGCACGTGGCGCTGTCATGTGGGTTTTAAACTATGCACGTACGCTCTCATTTGAGTTTTATACATGCACGTGACACATTCATGTGGGTTTTAAACTATGCACGTGACGCTGTCATTTGAGTTTTATACCATGCACGTGACAAGTCAAGTGGGTTTTAAACTATGCACGTGACGCTGTCATTTGAGTTTTATACCATGCACGTGACAAGTCTTGTGGGTTTTAAACTATGCACGTGACGCTGTCATTTGAGTTTTATACCATGCTCGTGACACAGTCTTGTGGGTTTTAAACTATGCACGTGACGCTGTCATTTGAGTTTTATACCATGCACGTGACACAGTCTTGTGGGTTTTAAACTATGCACGTGACGCTGTCATCTGAGTTTTATACATGCACGTGACACAGTCTTGTGGGTTTTAAACTATGCACGTGACGCTGTCATTTGAGTTTTGTACATGCATGTGACACAGTCCTTTGGGTTTTATACTATGCACGTGACGGAGACTTGTTTCTCCTTTGATGTTGACAGATTCAGTTTCTAAATTGATTGCCGTTTGTTCAGGGGCTCTATGATTTGATGTCTTAAAATAGGTAATTTAATTTCAAATTAATCAATCATTTTGTTTAAATTCACCTTCATGAGTGAACTGTGAAAAAGGCAATATTGAAAAGTGTTTTTTGACCAATTATGAATTCATCTGAAACATGTTACCTCAAACATGACATTTTGAAAGCGTTTTTTTATCTTTAATATGCCATGAATCTAGTTAAATCACAACAACAGCAAATCACTCCAACATTTGCTTAACGATTGGTACATTATATTAACAGCATTACGTCTCTAAAAGGTAATGTTTTCCCTTTTTATTATTCAGTCTATAACGATATTTCAGTATTTAAATGAAATTTAGTAGATTTTTGTCAAGGTAATTTGTAGTAATTCATACGGAAAATAAAATGAGTAAGGAGAAGATAAGCGTGGTTTTCTTCCATTCGATAAAACACTTCAGTTTCTGAAACATCGTCATTAGAATAACCACTTAAAGGTGCATCCATTGTGTTTCATAAAATGTTAGTTGGCCTTAATACGTTCCAACAAACCATATGTGCTGTTTACAATACAAACAAATTCACTTAGCTTGCATATTCATGCCCAATCGCCAAACATATCATAATTACTAGTTTCCAATTAAAATCGAGTAACATCATTATGCATGTGCAGAAACCGAAAGTGCACGTCCTATTTAAATGCACACTAGTTATATGACCTATTGAACATTATTAACCCAAATTTGTTATTTTGTCTGGTGTAAATAAGATTCCAAAATTACGTTTGACTCATTGGCGCGCGCCACACGCGGTGCATTGTCCGGTTTTCGATCAGAAATCACTACTTTTACCTTCATATCGTCAATATACTAAGTCGAGTATCATTAAAATGGTTGTTTTCGGTAACAGTTAGTGCTTCTCGATAATATAAGACCATTTATAACGTTTGTCATATTTGATCCCCAACAACACAATGGATGTCGATTAACGTTGATTGACTGTTTGCTAACTTGTTTTGCTAAAGGAAGGTGAAAGATTTTTGCTATTTCTAATTTTTGCACTGAGTTGAGTTGAAGTATGAATTGTATGTTATTCGAGAAGCCACTTTATGATCCTGTTCAATGCTTGCATAAGCCAGTGATTTATATTTAGATATGTTCTTACGTAAGCTAGCCTGTGGATGATTTCTTAACCTCGGAAAGCAAGTTCATTCAATACACGCGACATTCACACATTAGAGCAATGTCGCGTGATATACCTTGGAAACCTCGCCACGCCCGAGTAAATTGGACAAATCATTATAAATGGTTGCTAGGTTACCAAACCTGTATTGCACAATGCACATAAGTGGTTACCAAAAGAAATATGTATATAAGAAATTATCAAATCATAAATATTCATCCACAGGGGCTCGTATTGCTGAAAACAAACAGATTTATGTGTTTTGGGTGTATCGTATCGAAGTATTGGACCTAGGAACTGTTTGTTTTTAGCAATACAAGCCCGTGTGTATATCACCGTAAAGGCGTTAATATTATGTTGGAAGTATCAACTTTTATCATCCAAAACTGTGTTCCACAGTAGATGAATCGCTTGTGTGAGATCAAGCAAGCAGAGATATCATGTTGACAGTAGATTTTGAACAATGCTATGTCACTGTCAACTGCATGACATCACAATGCGTTTACATCATCCAGTGCTGACGTCACAATTCTATGGTGTCATAAAATGATGACGGAACACTGCTGTGACATATCTCACTGGAAGTAAAACGGCAGTTCTGAGTTCAGAGATGTACACTTGGAACGCAATGAAGAATGATCTTTGCAAGCCTCGGATATTTATATCTCGCGTTTATATATATGTGGTATATTAGACGACACTTGGGTAAGATTCTTTATTTATTACTCAACCGCGGTGAGATCACTCATTAGATAACAATGAGTTGGTTACACACATGTGTAATACCACCGCGTGCTGCTGTAACGTCATAATCGACGCGTGACGTCATAGTCGTTTTGGTTGACGTCACAATGTTAGCAGCGCGACTGCAATAGCGGGTGACCTATTTGCAAGTGAGAGTTACTAACAACGCTTTTATTGCAATTCAGCGCTATTTACATAATTGAGTAATAAATAAAATAATAAACTCGGTCCCGTTTGATAACATGTTTATGAAACTCCTGAATGGCATCTGTATTTAACTCGCTTTCGCTCGTTAAAATACCTTGCCATCCACTCGTTTCATAAACATGTTATCAAACGGGACATCGTTTAGTATTCTCTATTTATTACTCAACCGTGCTGAGATCACTCATTAGATAACAATGAGTTGGTTACACACCTGTGTGATACCATCGCGTGCTGCCGTAACGTCATAAGCTGCGCGTGACGTCATAGTCGTTTTTGGTCGACGTCACAATGTTAGCCGCGCGACAGCAAAGGCGGGTGACCTATTTGCAAGTGAGCGTCACTAACAACGATTGTCTTGCACTTCAGCAGAATTGACATCATTGAGTAATAAATAAAATACTAAACGATGTCCGGTTTGATAACATGTTTATGAAACTCGTGAACGGCAATCGATGACACTGCAGGACCAATCGGTTGCGTTATGGAGAATTGTTTTATTTATTTTTTCTTGAACACCAGACAACAATCCATGTTCCGGAACAAGTGGAATGAACATGCCTGTAAACGTGTCTATTGTACAGAACAGTGCAAATATGTATAGCTGGCCAAAGTGGTCTTTGTTTTTATTGTACAATCATCCGCAAAAGAAACGTCACCATACAAAATTCAAGATAATTTAATCTACGAGTCATAAAGAAAACTGAAACAGAGATATATAATGTCTCCAGATTTAGTTATGTCGAGTTAGTCATTTATTAATAAAAAAAAATATTTTAAGAATTTTGAAGTTAAATATGCCAAACGTTTTGGACAAAAACCATTTTGAAAAAGGCATTTCAGCACCCTAAGTGTACTTAAACAGATATAAAAATAAAAGTATTATATTCTGATATATGATATTTAGGGTACAGCTTTACGAATAATGTTCCTATAAAATGCATTAAAAGCGACTTTCTTCGGCAGCAATATTTCGAATTCTAGGCTGTTGAAAATGTGGTGACGTTTCTTTTGCGGTTGAGTGTATGTATATGCATATATAGGTCCTTGTATATGAACATTATTGATTATAAAATCACTTATTCAAGTTTTATTGACTTTACATTGAATGTGACACCGAGATATGTTATATTTTTCTTTCTCTCTTCAATTACACGAGTAGAGACCATACAAAAATACGCTATGATCTCTGATTCCACACCCACTCGCACGTCTGAGTTGGCGTGTATCTGAGCATGCGCAGGCGATCAATCTGGTTACATAAACGTGGTGATGGTTGAACTGGTTTTCAGAACAGCCTTATCGAACCTCCGACCAACGATCCATATCAATCACATGGATTTGAAGAATGAAAGCAACGAACATAAAAATTAAAGATAGATTAGAACAAACAAACGCTTCAGACGTCAGTGGACAAGATGCCGATGAAGCTCAATGCTTGTTGATGTAATATGACATTTTTATCAGTATTGTTTTTTTTTAAAAAAAATTGTTTGTATTATATTCATTCTACATAGCTTCATCTGTTTAAATATATAAATATTCTTTATATATATATATATATATATATATATATATATATATATATATATCTTTTTTAATCATGTAATTTCAATCTAGCAGCATTTCACTTTTATACATTTATATTTTACTTGTATCACTAAAATGCTATATTTCATTTTATATCATATATCCAATTATATATTTGTATATTATTGTATATATTATAACGCATTTAAAGAACAATATTGCCCTATGTTAAACCTATACTTTTACGATATTTTAAATGTTTTAATGTTTAGTGTCTCATAAGCCAATTTATGGCTGGATGTCAGTTTTCTTAACTAGAATTCTACAATGTATAATTTTCATGTAACTCACTTGTGACACTCAAATAAACTATTTCTGTCTGTCTTTCTGTCTGTAATTAGCGACTGTTGTCTCCCTCAATCACAAGTGAATGTTTGCTAAAATATGTTGCGTAACAGACAGACAGACGGGTTTATTACAGTATGAGGCCTCGGGCCCAAAATACAGTATTGAAATCGAAGATATATATTGCATGCATTAATTTTAGTTGAAAGTTCATAAGTTTTCACGATGTGCTTTGAACACCTTGTACAGGAACATAGCTGTGGATTGGATTGTCTGTTTTTCAGAGGTTTGCATTAGTTGGGTGAGTTTTTGTAATGATGGATTTTCAAAGTAATATTTGCGATGTACATTTTCAGTAAAGTTTGATACTTGGCACAACACAGGAGAACATGGTATTCGTCTTCTACAAACTTTTCACTTTGAGTCGAACAAGTTTCACAAATTCGTTGGCTGCGTGGTCAGTCTGATTAAAATCGACGGTTTTCCGTGAAATAAAAATTGCAAAATAGTGCATCTACCGGGATACGAACTCATATCAGTCGTAGGTTCCACGCCAAACCGTCTGATTACAGCCCGTAGACTCGCGTGTTCGAGCGCAATTCAGGTAGCAAATCAAATGATGCCCAACAAATGCTTTCGGTGCGAGAACCTTGGGGCAGATAGCTCCAAACAGCTATCCTTTTTTCTGTTCCGAATGCTTTCAAAACAGCGACCGTTTAAATACTATGATGTGATTGGTCAGCTATTTGACTGGGTTTTGGCTGCGCTAAACTGGTTCGGAACACACGCCTATACCACAGGCCCTCGGGTCATTGCTTTTTCACACTATTAAAAAAAAAAAAAAAAAAAAATAGTGTGAAAAGCAATGACCCGAGGGCCTGTGGCCTATACGGGTGTTCTCAGACCTTGTGGCGAGGAATCTACAGAACCTGTTCGTAGATATATTATTTTGCAAATTTTATTCCTCGGAACAAGGTCGATTTTAATCAGACTGGCTGCGTGGTATATTTTTATTCAGAGATAACAAGGGTTGACTCGATAAGCAATACATGTATACAGGCAACACAGTGTTGGGGAAATGTCGCTTAATTGCTGACATTGGCTACACACATAGTTTAACATCTTCCTGCAATATATATTTTAATCAATAAACACAATTATTGTTCACCGAAATTAAAACTCGAGTGTGAGGTTGTCCGCTGCTGAGAGAAGGGGGTTCACACGGACAGCATTGTGTCTGTACACCGGTGGTTTGTATCACTCCGCCAGGTCACAGGTTAACAAAATAACCCCATCCCCCGTTGGTTATTATTTTCATAAAATCTGACCATTTATCTCTAATGCGCAACCTGTTTGCGCTACAATATATGCTTGTGTCCTTTTACCCTACGAAACTGAATATAATTTCCATCATATATACGATATTGATATTGAACGCCACATCTATATACCCCAAGGAAAAAATGCCAATAACAAATAGACTCTATAACCCGAAGAGTTGTGGCATATGACTTTACGGAATGAGTATGACCTTTTTATTGCCCGAGAGAGAGCGAGAGTTCTACACAGTTTTGAACGAGGTTCGTAAAAATCATAAGGCACACTTCCGAGTGTAACACTTTCTTTATTGTTGTTTTATTGTCATTATTGTTTAATATAACTATAAATAGCCCCACTATTGATATAAATACGCTGTCTTTATATCAATAGCGGCAATATTTATCTGATTTTTTTATTCCTTCACTGATAACGCTCAAATTTGGAATATAAGCTCACCAAATCGTATATAAACAGTAAATGATTGCAAAAATCTAGATTTTAAATTTTGAAAACATTGCCCAAACAGCGATTCGAACCCCTGTTGAACTCCTGAATGACAGTCAGCAATAGTTGAGAGCGTGTTCATGTTACAATTTAATGGAAGATTTCCTAAAGTCTGATGACCCTCATCCTCGGTTACCCACGGTTTTATATATGCTCCGTTACTCTCCACTATATCACCCATGGGAAATTTCATCAGAGAAATCTGTATTCAAATTACCCGCCCTTGGCCGGCGTGAGCCAATCAAACCGCTACGCAGCTTGGACCTGCGAGCCAATGACAATTGATATCACTTCGTTGCAAAGCACACGAGGTCATTTTGTTAGCCATCCGTCACCGGTTATCTCCCTTGACCATTTCCTTCGTATCGTATTGAGTATTTTCTTTGGTTACTGACTTCGTCACGCCGGCCAAGGCTGGGTAATTTTAGTACAGATTTCGCTGACAGAGTTTACCATCGGTGATATAGTGGAGAGAAACGGAACATATATAAAACCATGGGTAACCGAGGATGGATGACCCGCGTATAAGTGAGTTTCATCTACCCACGCTGTGATATACTTCAGAGCCAAAACCTGTTTTATTATTTTATCCAAAAGATATGATTTCATATTTTCTTAACTCATGTTTCCACATTTATATTTTATGTATAGCTTATGTATCTTCAATTTGTATACTAATATATTTCAGGGAAAGGTTCCAATAACATTGTACAGGTGGGTCGTTACTTTGTGTGCATATAAACTTTCAATTTGGGATCCGCCATACTTGCATATTCATAAGTGCGCATAATGACACTATATAACACAATATCTGCCCGTCTGTATTTTCAAAGAATGTCCAATTAAAAAAAATAGTTTTTTTGTTGTTGTAGTAACACACTGATGGGATGCCTCCGTGGGATAACCAGTAAACTAACAACCTTAATAGTTAGCATGATATTAATGTTTTTGACTTATGTGAGAGTTGTAGGCTACTGTATTGATTGAATACATTAATTGCTTGATTATTTTACCATATCTGACTTGGCCGTTTATATCTACCGTATTCATCCTAATAAACGCCCTCTCCTAATAAACGCCCCCTCAAGCCATTTTTTGACTCGCGGAAAATTACCCTTAATAAACGCCCCCCTTTTGTATCGACTTACCTTACTGATGTCTCACTGAAGGAGAGTTTTCAATCTTGCTATCAAACTCGTATGTCCAGTAAAGTTCAAGGTACATGGTATATCCAGTCCCCAGGCGACTGTCGAATGTCAGTAACGATCAGGCACTACACATTATATTCGACCGCCATGTTTTAAGAAACAGGAAAATGTCTTGCTCAACTCTCTTGGAAGATGTCCGACAACTACAGATGACATTTATTTGATACACTTATTTTGATTAAAAACTCTTGAATAAAATCGATGTTTCTTTTTTTTGGACAACATCAGACATTTTGTTAATAAACGCCCCCTTTTTATGATTTTTTAAAGTCATTTTAATAAACGCCCCCTTTTTCCAATTGTTTAAACGCCCAGGGCTTCTATTACGGCGAATACGGTAGTTAATATCCACACATCTACATCTCAGTTTTGTGCCAGTGAATCGAGGATGAACAGAGTCTCTATAAATCATTGGAATGTAGAAAAAAAAGTCACAGAAAAAAAGTCACAGGAAAAAAGTCACAGGAAAAAGTCACAGGTAAAAAAGTCTGATGTAACATGTATGACCAATCCATTGCCCATAGCAGTGCTATACCCATCGACCTGTGACTGTATCAAGTGTGAACTATTTGTGTTACTGTTTATTTACAGTAAATATGTATACTGAGGTGCAAAACATGTATGTTATTGTTTCTATTTATATTTTATTTGTGATCAATAAAATATTGTGACTTTTTTACCTGTGCTTTTTTTTCCTCTGCGAATTTGTGACTTTCTTACTGTGACTTTTTTTCCGATCAGCGATCCTTGGTTGAACCAATGATTGATTCTTTGCGCGTCACAAAGAACATTGCTATGTCATCGCTCTATTCTCCCGTCCTCTATTCTCCCGAAGACAATGGGGTGTGACGCGAGACAGGAATGTACCCGCCGTTCCACCCCAATATAACCTATCAGTTGGGGAATGAGAATAAACGGAATTATAACAACAGTGACAGTTTGATTCGAGAAAACGACCGCCTTAGTCCATGAATAGTAGGCCTATACGCCAGTTTCCAAATAGTATCAGTCAACTCGCCTCTTCCGGTCACGGTGTATTCTGGTCTTGCAGTACTTCCGGTAGTCGGTGTTAATTTCGCCAATTAGGGAACGTCTACGTCATATCAATTTCCAGAGTACCCGGATGTACACCAGACAATCAATCAGGAGGACAACACGACTGATACATAAATCAGCTCCCGTAGTATAACGAGACATCAAGGACACTGTCCTTATAAAGGGGCTGTAGCACGTTTTTTTTGCAAATTTAATATTTTTAAATTTCCTATTTATATACAATGATAGTTCATGTCATTTATGTTTTCTTTAGAGGGTAAAACATCTTATTACACAAACCAATTATCCGTAGTGGTAAAAACTGTGATGTGTATAAAGCAAAAATAGCATGACGGCCATTTTATTCTGAACACATTTTATTATTTCGAATGACAAAAACGATTCCCTTGGCTTCACGAAACCATTTACACTCATTTTAACTTGATTTTCCGAAGAGTGTTTTACTTTTGGTGACATTATTTTTCAAATACATTTCATCGACTTATTTAAGCGAAATAAACGCGCTACTGCCCCTTTAAGTATCACTATAATAATTTGCAATAACATCACTGATTTGATTTGAGGTTTGAGTAGGTCACAAACCAATGCGACCGCGGTGCTGACATTGTGACATCATAATGTATATTATTACTCGCCCCTTGAAGATATCGCTGTTTAACGTGCTGCCGATTGACGTGACGTCATAATGGCATACATATGACGTCACAAAAGTAGTGCTGCGGTCGCAATTGAGTGTGTCCCATTTATCGACCAGGGCCCCCTTTCACAAAGCACTAAGGTGATCGTAAGTCACTAAGGTAGCCTTAGGGCAATGTTAAAGGATGGGAGATAAGGATAACCTCAGTAAAGGTAGCTTTGTGAAAGGAGGCCCTGTTCGTGGGATTTAAATCAGTGCGTAATAAATAAAATACTAAACTCGGTTTCGTATAATAACATATTTATGAAACTCGTGAATGGTATTGGTATCTATAACTCGCTTTCCCTCGTCAAATACCAAACCATCATTCGTTCTTTAAATATGTTATTAAACGGGACGTCGTTTAGTATTCTCTATCTATCCATTATGACGTCATACCAGTCAGCAGTACGCGATGTTATTTGAGAAATAGAAGACGAGTTGGCGTGTAAATGGGATGCCCTTAAATAGTTACTCGCTTTTCTATAAAAATCGTGGAGATATTATGTTGTTTGTATAAACTATATTTTGAAAATATTAATGCCTCCCGTTGTAAAACACATTCTCTAGCTTTGAACAATCAAAGTGACGTAAAATTTGACGTCATTTGCTAAGCGACGCTCTAACTGACACCCTAAATCACGAGCATGTTTTATTGTCTCTCAGTTCCATTGACCACCTGTGTTTTATTTCCGTGGGTATCATTGTGTATTTATTAAAAAGTGATATCTTCAATGAGAGAGTAACAATCTTACAAAAGAAGAAGAAGAAAAGTAGTTTGCCTTGTTTGACTATGAGTGAGTAAATCGTGAATTGATGCCGAGTAAATTGGTCGAATTAACCAATCAGAATCAAGTACCCAACATGATAGAATGTCGTTGGTTCACCATTGATCCCACCTGGAGATGTCCACGAACAAACAATGACTACATACGGTGAATCAAGGATCACACATGCATGCAGCCAGCATGTGTGAAGCAGTCAATACACGACAATAGTCAATAAACATCCCAGTTGAATAATTTATAATAAATATTTGTCATGTTTGTGTTGGGAGTCCTTTGTTGGCATAACCTTGAAATCTTGTAAACAATTTTCTCGGCATATTGAATGAGGATGTTTTGCATGAGTGGTTATGTGTTTAACAGCACTGGGCAGTTGCAACTTGTGATTAAATCGCGTTGAGATATTTAATTTATCACCCAAAACTGTGTTCCACAGGAGATATCGCTTGTGGGAGATCAAGCGATATCTCCTAGGAGATATCTTTTTGGCATTAATGCCCTTCCATCGTCAACTACATGACATCACAATGCTTTTGCGTCTTCGAGTAATGACATCACAATGCAATGACGTCATAAACATGACGACGTCACAATGCTATGACCTCACCGCACTGGAAGTCAAATGGCAGAGATGTGCTCAGAGATGTTCACTATTTTCACTTAAAATTAATGAGAATGATTATGGACGATACATAGAATCTCACCCTCCTGTCTTCTGATATCAAATATATCAACATTTGTTGATAAAAGCAAAAGTATCCTCTCCAAGCCTCGGATATTTGTAACCTTTATCAACTCGTGTTGATATATCTGATATCAGAAGACACTTGGTTGAGATTCTCTATAAACATTGTTATAGGTCAGCATAACCGCCTTGAGGTCACTTTCATGATTGGTTTAATTAGTATTGCGCATAATGGCAAATGGAGAAGAATTGCCTTTTAAAATCAAACTATATTTTATTTCAACAAATTCAATTTTCGTCTCTTCTAATATGAATAATATTTACATTTCTGCTGAAGTCGCCCTACAGTCGTCGACAAGTATCGGTTCTTCATATTTAATAAACTTGAATTAATGTTGGTATATTAATATATCATTACCTATGGAAGTGTGTCATATGACCTTTATAAAACGAGTGTGAATTTTTGTATTGCCCGAGCGAGCGCGATAGTTTCTTAAATTTCATATGGCACACTTTCGAGTGTAATACTGTCTTTATAACCCATTCTATTTCATTCCAAAAAAACAGCAAGAAAAGGCCCCCTGCTCTTGCGACGGCAACCTAAAGTGACGTCACGAACAATTGTTTTTGGATGTCACAGACGAAGAAATATTGAAAATATTAACTCGGTTATTTTCAACCATATGTGTAATAAATAATCATATGATTACACTTGATTTAGAGTCTAAATTATTCGTATATGACATCAGGGATATAAATCCCCCTTTTGATTATAAATACCTATGCACGTTAGAAGGAATAGTAGTGAAACAGTACGCGCCATTAACATTCGGTATAGCCAGTACTGAACTCAACGCGCTGCGTAGGTTATGTTATGAATATATCACGTGATGTAACTGATTACCTATTTATAGTATATATCATTATCTCCGACACAAATTTCTGTATTAATCTAATGACCGCCCAGGTCGAGCTAGTGACACAGCTGTCGGCACACCACCATGCAGCCCCGGTGGCACAATCGGTTAAATCCCCCTTTTGATTATAAATACCTATGCACGTTAGAAGGAATAGTAGTGAAACAGTACGCGCCATTAACATTCGGTATAGCCAGTACTGAACTCAACGCGCTGCGTAGGTTATGTTATGAATATATCACGTGATGTAACTGATTACCTATTTATAGTATATATCATTATCTCCGACACAAATTTCTGTATTAATCTAATGACCGCCCAGGTCGAGCTAGTGACACAGCTGTCGGCACACCACCATGCAGCCCCGGTGGCACAATCGGTTAGCGCGCCGTACTTATAGTCAGTACCTTCCCCGTGTTTACACGGGACGAGGAATGCGGAGGTTGTGAGTTCGAGCCTCACCCGGGGCACGCTGTACTTTTATTAAACATTTAATTTTTTTAATTCACGACACCAGTCTTATGTTCAAATCTAGCAGACCGCGATATATGACCTATCGTGTTAATGAAACACACATTGGGGTGATATAAACATTTTAAATCAGACGTAGGCATAGAGTAAACAAGAAGACATAGTCATCAACATCCCCCGCCAGAGCCAAGAAATTGGAAAAAGGGCAATAATTCGAAATAATTGTGCATTACTAATTTTTATTCACTCAAGGTATGTGTGCCCTCAAGCAAGACACCAATTTTGGTTCTCCTATCTTAAATAGTTTCTGAGAAAAACTGTCGACCTTGGAGAAAATAATTGCACGCTTCTCATTTTCGAACTCAATCAAGGTATTTATGCCTTTAAACAGCACACCAAATTTGATAACCCTATCTTAAACGGTTTCTGAGAAAAGCTGTCCCCTTTGGAGATACCATGAACAAAGTCCAAAAATACGGAACAAGGGCAATAACTCCGGAAAAAATAATTGCACGCTTTTCATTTTCGAACTCCATCAAGGTATTCATGCCCTCAAGCAACTCATCAAATTTGGTAAACCTAGAAAAAGTTGTCCCCTTTATCTCGGACGGACGGACGGACGGAAACACGGACGGACGGACGGAGCCCAAACCTATATCCCCCTTCCACTTGGCGGGGGATAATACATGAATGTAAGCTTTATTCATGTTCATCTAGGTCTATATTCAGATAGTGAACAAATATAACATGGTTGCATTAGGGATAACACTACCTACAACGGTACAAATTCCTCGGCTTTTGTCGCGGCCCCGAGGTCATGTGGTAGCCTATGCTGTTGGTACGGTCAATGCTGGCGATAGTTCCTCACTCTGAGGGTGTGGGTTCGAATCCCGGAAGGGACTCGATGGGCCCGTAAATGTACAAGAATTTGTACTATTGAAGGTAGTGTTATCCCAAATGTAACCATGTTATATTTGTTTCATTATCTAAATGACATAATTATATTTCTGAGTGTATTAGTTTCCAAGTAAACATGTCGCAAAGGAATGTCGATATCACAGCTGTTATTCATAGAAAGTTAAATTAACCATAAGGCCTAAAAATATATAAAACAAATGTTGTTGGTCTTTACAGGCTGACAAAAATGATGCGATGACGCGATTTTAATTTATTTACGACACTTTTTTTGTTTTAATAAAGAGATAAATTCCATGTTATACACATTTCTCACCAATTAAAAAACAAAATTAACACAATCATTTACATAAATAAAGCGCAAACCCTCTTAAATATGTGTTACTATTCCAAATGGCCAACAATCCCATCTCTACATTCCATTCATTAAAAACGAGTGACATTTTCAATGTCCAATAATTTTTTAAGGCTAAAGAAACAGAGTTACCTGCCACTTTCTTTTGTTAAAACCTAAAAATAGACCCAGGGTTTGAAACTGACGCTGGCGGAAACCAGAAACAAATTCAGAACTGACTTTCGAACTCGATCAAGAGTATCATCAGGATTATCTAGATTTAATAGTTTCACCGTTGGAACACACTAGTGTTTATTCACAGAAAGTGCAATTACATATTCAAGGGCGATAACTCATTTGGCTTCCCGGTGGGAGTACTGGCTTCCAAAAATCCATTCTTCTAAATATCATAGTGTCCGAGAACACGTGTCCCCATTGACCACTACTACTAGAGGAGATATACTATAGTATGTGATATATAGTCTAAACACACAGGCGCCAAACCCGGTCCTATAGTAGGATTCAAGATTGCGGACAATGTCTTACCTTTTTAATATTTCATATAGGTATACGTATACGTATATACAGTCTGTATACATGGAATGGCAGAATAAACAGTACACGTATCGGGTAATGTTTAACGATGTAACAATCAGGTTGAAACATGACACCAGAGACCTCAGCCTTCCTACATTGTTCTACCGTGTTTTATATAGTATACTAAACGATGTCCAGTTTGATAACATGTTTATGAAATGAGTGAATAGTTTGGTATTTTAACGAGCGAAAGCGAGTTAAATACCGATGCCATTCACGAGTTTCATAAACATGTTATCAAACGGGATCGAGTTTAGTATTTTATTTATTACTCAATGATGTAAATAGCGCGGAATTGCAAGAAAAGCGTTTTTAGTGACGCTTACTTTCAAATAAGCCACCCGCTATTGCAGTCGCGCGGCTAACATTGTGACGTCAACCAAATACGACTATGACGTCACGCGCTGATTGTGACGTTATGATAGCAAGCGGTGGTATCACACATGTGTGTAACCAACTCATTGTTATCTAATGAGTGATCTCACCACGGTTGAGTAATAAATATAGAATACTAAACGATGTCCCGTTTGATAACTCGTGAATGGCATCGGTATTTAACTCGCTTTCGCTCGTTAAAATACCAAACCATTCACTCGTTTCATAAAAATGTTATCAAACGGGACCTAGTTTAGTAATTTATTTATTACTCAATGATGTAAATAGCGCTAAATTGCAAGAAATTCGATGATAGTGACGCTTACTTGCAAATATAGGTCACCCGCTATTGCAGTAGCGCGGCTAACATTGTGACGTGAGCCAAAAACGACTATGACGTCACGCACCGATTATGACGTTAAAGCACCACTCGGTGGTATCACACATGTGTGTAACCTTCTTATTGTTATCTAATGAGTGATCTCACCACGGTTGATCTGACACAGGTCCACAACTGTCATGTTTTAAGCAATCTAACTAAATTTATATCGACTGTCCGATATTATGCTTACACACGGTATAACCTTTTATATAAAAAAAACCCCCAAAAAAAACAAACCCTGTTGATCTAAATTTATTTAGATTGTGTTTGAAGGTATTGTTCTTACCCATGCAATGTTGAATTGCAAACCTTTACCGTTTCGTCTGTTTAATACTATTTTCCTAACCCTTGCATGCGACATGGATATATTTTCTCAACACGACCGTACACGGAGTACTATTTTCCTAATAAGACTAAACACATGGACAATTGGCAGAACGTTTTCCGTCATTCAACGAATACTATTTTCTTAACCCGGGCATGTGATACTTGTCCATTGATCCCGAGAGCATTTAACTACGCTTTTCCGGTTTAAGTTTTCTTATAAATCTATCTTGTCAACCTGGCTATGATCCTGTAACCAATATTGTAATTCAAAAACTCTAACGCTACGAACAAATGTTGTATACCACACGATTGAGTGACTGTTATTGACCTACAAGCAAATTGTTTAAAGCGTGAACATACGCGACGTTTCGGATCGAGTCAATGCATACTACCAGAGACCATATTTTGGTCTCTGGTGTTCACATGGTTAAGCTTCCACCATCATCATGCATTTCCGCAAAGAGAAAACTGGTCTTTTATCCCTGTTGCGCAACCTATTTGGATTCGCCTGTACTTCCAGTCGCCTACGAGTATATATATATTTATACTGGAGCGCTTTCTCGGCAAGAAATAGAGAATCCTGAGCGGTTGCATTCACTGTCAGTGAACACATTAAAATGGTCGCTCTATGGGAAATGGACTTGCATGGCTTAACCGAACCATGTACAGTCGTTTTAGAACACATTTAATTGATTGGTGAGTATTGTGTAGCCATTGATAACATTTATTTATATGTTTGTGAGAGCACTTTATTTCAGTAAGAAAATCGTGCTACAGCGCCTTTAATTGATGCTTCCTTATGTGGCGCTAGGCATCATGGGATGGAACTGCACATGTGCTCATATCAATAATATTAACTCGGGTATTTTCAACTCGTGCAAATTTGTGTATAGCCCTCGCTCTCGCTCGGGCAATACAAAAATTCACACTCGTTTCGTAAAAGTCATATGACACTCTTTCTCGGGTAATAATCTCTATATATGTCTTTCAAACGCTGTTTCTAAGCGATACACGCCCCTCTGATTATTACCATACACCCTCTTTCACAATAATTGAAATATCCAACATCATCTTCTACTAAAATCTCGATTTCATTGTTATTGACAGGACTGGCCGTTGGGAGCTGTGTAAAAAAAACTTCATTGCGCAATGTTTTTGTATAAATAAAACATGTTTGAGATCAGTGTAAAGAGTTTGCAGGAGAGTTGATATGTAGCATGTGATGTGCTGAGTTTACATAGGATTATAGAGACAATTCATCAATCAATTCTTTCTTCTTCTGTAAACACAGATAATAAAAGGAACGAAACTGTTCGGGCTCGGTGTATGCTAAGCGTGTTAAGCATCTACAACTCCGATCAACCATCAAATAAATACTCATTTATTTATTTATTTATTAATCATCAGGTATTTGATAGAAAGCAAATTTCAAAAGACCATGCGCGAAATCACATTTCGTTGTTTTGGAGTTATTAAGATTTTATCCAAACCGAGGACATATACAGTTCAGGACAATAAACACATTTAATGTTACTGATATCTTCAACAAATTAGATGAAAATGACACGTCAACAAATTCGATTGAAATTACATTTGAACAATCTGATGGAAATGATATCTTCACAATTAGATTGGACAATTGGAAGGACATTTCAACAGTTGGACGAATATACATGCATGACATTTCAGCGATTAAACAATTCGATGGAAATGACATTTCAGCGATGAAACATTTCGTTGGAAATGACACTTCAACGGCTAAACAATTCGATGGAAATAACACCTCAATAATTTGATTGCAATTATAGCTAACAATTCGATGACATATTAACAATTCGATACTTTAACAATTATACAATAATTCGATGGACATGACAATTCAACGGTTAAACAATTCGATGGAAATGACACTTAAACAGTTAAACAATTTGATGGAATTGACAATTCAACAGTTAGACAATTTGATGGAAATGACACTTCAACGGTTAAACAATTCGATGTAAATGACACTTCAAAAGTTAAACAATTCGATGTAAATGACACTTCAAAAGTTAAACAATTCGATGGAAATGACACTTAAACAGTTAAACAATTTAATGGAAATGACACTTCAACGATTAAACAATTCAATGGAAATGATACTTCAACGATTAAACAACTCAATGGAAATGACACTTCAACGATTAAACAATTCAATGGAAATGACACTTCAACCATTAAACGATTCGATGGAAATGACAATTCACAGATTAAACAATTCGATGGAAATGACAATTCACAGATTAAACAATTCGATGGAAATGACAATTCACAGATTAAACAATTCGATGGAAATGACAAGCCTCGCGGATATTTGTAACTTTTATCAACTCGTGTTGATATATTTGATATCAGAATACACTTGGGTGAGATTCTCTATATATCAACACCAGTTGATTAAAGTTACACAGATATTAATACTTTAATCAACGAGTGTTGGTATAATAGATATCAGAAGGCACGAGGGTGTAATTTAAAATCATTCTTCATCAGCAATTATTAGCAAAATATGAACATACGTATCTGAAGCACTAAACTGCCATTTAGCTTCTTCAGCGGTCATCTCATCGAGATCATGCCATTGTGACGTCATTAGCATTATGGCATCATAGCATTGTTACGTCATCAAGTTTGTGATGCCATAGCATTGTCAGCAATGCTCTCGGTGATGGCAAAGCCTTGTGATGTCGTTAACTGATAATTAATTAGAGGATATTATATGAGTGCCTTTGTCATACTATGTTTACGCCACGAGTGCCTGAATATCAGTATTTCCCGAGCGAGAGCGAGAGATATACCGATATTCAGGCACGAATGTCATACATATATTCTTACCCAAGCGGGCAAAGATTTGCCGGATATTTATGTTTTCATAATGGTCAAGGGAATTACAGTTTTTCTAAATAGAACTTGCATTTTGATTGGTTGACTACTTTACGCCCATTCATGAATTGGTAAGCTGTATTATTTCAGCTAAATCACATATATGAACAAATTCGAGCATACCAACTTCAAGTCACACGTAAGTAAGACATTAAATAGAAAATCATGTTCAATCTATGTTTCTGAAACCGTATTTACAGTTCTAAACTTGCAAGGCGGAGCAGCATGCAAGAGCGGCCGATTGCACTTCCGTGACGTCATGGCTTTGTGACGTCATTAACCATGACAATTTACACAACATTTATCTACTACATCAACACAGTAAATTGTAACATGATTTCGGTGTATCCTTGATTCTGATTGGTTGATTTGCCTATGTTGAATTACAATGAATACCCGCAAATTACTTGGGGCGAATCACCGCGAACATATACATCGTGTTCACAAGATTCGGCCCGACTCAAAATTATTTTTTTCTATTTCTCTTAATATTTGCTCATTTCTCAAATTTGACAGGTGGCATTGTCATTTTCTTACTTGTGTATATCAGTATAGGTCACAAATAACTCTCAAAATTAATTAGTTTCAAGTAACTAAAATGTTTTTAACAAGTAAGATTTGTCAAAGTTTGAAGCCTTCCCAGCTAACACACGACGTAATCCTGACGTTGTGGGAAGGTCGTATTTTGGTAACGTAATTTCTTGACGTTGCTGCGACGTTTATAGTACGTAAAACCTAACGTAAATTCCCAACGTTGTGACAACGTTGTAGATTACGTACTTATCACGTCCCTCAAACGTAATTATGTAACGTTGAGCCGTACGTCCTTACAACGTCATAAATACGTACTTCATTCAGAATATAAAATGAAAAAATTATCTAATATCTATTCACAGTCGTTCTTTAAATACACAAATATATCAGTATAAACAGTTAGTAAAGACCAAACAGTTGTTAAATGTTGTTTTTCTTGTAATGTAATTTCTGGACGTTGCTACGACGTAGTTATTACGTAAGCCCTAACGTAATTTCTCAACGTTGTGACAACGTTGTAGCTAACGTACTTATCACGTCCCTCAAACGCAGTAATGTTACGTTGTGCCTTACGTCCTTACAACGTCATCAACACGTACTTCATTCAGAATATAAAATGATAAGAGAAAATAAAAAATATCAAACATCTATTCACAGTCGTTCTTTAAATACACAAATATATCAGTATAAACAGTGTGTAAAGACCAAACAGTCGTTAAATGCTTTTTTTCTGGTAATGTGATTTCTGGACGTTGCTGCGACGTAGTAATTACGTAAGCCCTAACGTAATTTCTCAACGTTGTGACAACGTTGTAGTTAACGTACTTATCACGTCCCTCAAACGCAGTAATGTTACGTTGTGCCTTACGTCCTTACAACGTCATAAACACGTACTTCATTCAAAATATAAAATGATAAAAGTAAGTAAAAAATATCTAATATCTATTCACAGTCGTTCTTTAAATACACAAATATATCAGTATAAACAGTTAGTAAAGACCAAACAGTTGTTAAATATTGTTTTTCTGGTAATGTGATTTCTGGACGTTGCTACGACGTAGTAATTACGTAAGCCCTAACGTAATTTCTCAACGTTGTGACGACGTTGTAGTTAACGTACTTATCACGTAACTAAAACGTAATAATAAAACGTTGAGCCATACATCCTTACAGTGTCATGAACACGTACTTCATTCACATTATAGAATAAGAAAAGTAATTAAAACATATCAAATATATATTCATAGTTTTTCTTTAAACACACAAAAATATCAGTATAAATTAACAGTTATTGTTTGGCGAAATGGTCGGTAAAGCTTGTTTCCGGTAATGTGATTTCTCGACGTAGTTATTACGTAAGCCCTACAGTGATATTTTACGTTGTAACGACATGTAAGTTGAAGTCACTCAAACGTTGTAATATAAGGTCACAAAACGAACTTATTTCAGAATATAAAATGAGATAAGTAAGTAAAAATATTAAATACAAATTTACAGCCATTCCTATAAGCGCATATCAATACAACTTTCCAATGCAAGGCATAACTTTTGCCAGTCTCCATTACTGGCTGATTAAGGCCTTGCAGTATTCCCTTAAGATATCTGTGCTTTGAAATCCGGGCTCACTATGCAGTTCAGGTGCAGCAATCAAATATCTAGTCACAACAAAGCGAGGTAAATACAGCAAGGCTTAAATCAGCCAGTAATGGAGACTGGCAAGAGTTATGCCTTGCGTTTGGAAGTTGATATCAATACTGAATGTTTGAATATTTTCTAAATTTGTTTACCATATAGATAAACTACTGCATGGACCAAAGTGAAAATTACAGAGAATTTGGAAAACTATACCTCGAAGTTTGTTTCAATGTTAATGAATGTTTATAAACGCAAAAGAAGCGAAAAAAATATATAACATCAGTCACTTCACTTCCCCAGGAATTTCTTATTCGACAGTTTTGGATTCTGAATCTTGACATCTAAATGCTTGGAACCCTTGAGAACTAAATTATACCATTACCCTGGCCCGGTATTTGAATAAATACCTATTTTCTAAAATCTGAGAGTTCTTCACTTGTTGTGATATCTGCACCACACTAACACTGCCAATTTGAGCACACGTGCATCAATGCTGAAAATAGCAAGTACACAGCTCCTACATGATGGCACGTGGTCCTGTGCATAGCTCAGTTGACCGCTATCAGTGAAGTTCAGCAACAATGGGCACGGCTCGCCGCATGGGTAGGTTACCCGCTACATTTAGGAGATAAACCTACTGTGTTTGAAAATCAGAGACATGTTATACTGGATTGATAGCGAGTAAATTTAAAATTGAAACCAAACGCCCTAACCCATTGTGACAATGACGCTAGCATTGTGACGTCAAAACGGTCGATCACTATGACGTCATACCATGGCAACGGCATTCGGTAAACACAGCAGCATGGAAGAAGGCGTCAAATTTTACTAGTTAAAAACTTTTTAGTTACTTGAAACTAATTAATTTTGAGAGTTATTTGTGACCTATACTGCTATACACAAGTTAGAAAATGTCAATGCCACCTGTAAAATTTGAGTAAGGAGCACATATTAAGAGAAATAGAAAAAATAAATTTTGAGTCGGGCCGAATCTTGTGAACACGATGTATATGTTCGCGGTGATTCGCCCCAAGTAATTTGCGGGTATTCATTGTCATTCAACATAGGCAAATCAACCAATCAGAATCAAGGATACACCGAAATCATGTTACAATTATAAGATAAATAGTTGCGTTTGTAAAATTTCCGGGATTCATTGCTATTCAACACCCGCAAATTTAGTTTAAAACCGACGACGTTAGCCGGAGGTTTTAAACGCTGAAATTTGCGGGTGTTGAATAGCAATGAATCCCGGAAATTTTACAAACGCAATTATTTATCGATATTGTAACATGACCGTTAGTTATCAGGCGCTTTGAAACGAACTCTCTTTTTGCGTACCTATCTCTGAGTGGAAAGGATTTTGCGACTGTTCCATTTTTGTAAGAGGTGTGGTCAGGTCAAAACAAATGTAAATACTCGGCGTAATATGTACATTAGCAACAATTTACACATAAGCTTAAACAGTGTCACTCAACTATGTTCACTTCACAATATTCACTCATTTATCTACGACATCAACACAGTAAAAGACCTAGGAATAAAAATCTTAAACTTGCCCTAACCCATTGTGACAATGACGCATGCATTGTGACGTCGAAACGGTTGATCACTATGACGTCATGCCATGGCAACGGCATTCGGTAAACACAACCGCATGGAAGAAGGCGTCAAATCTTACTAGTTGAAAACATTTTAGTTACTTGAAACTAATTAATTTTGAGAGTTATTTGTTACCTACACTGCTATACACAAGTTAGAAAATTACAATGCCACCTGTCAAATTTGAGTAAGGGGCACATATTAAGAGAAATAGAAAAATAAAATTTTGAGTCGGGCCGGATCTTGTGAACACGATGTATATGTTCGCGGTGATTCGCCCCAAGTAATTTGCGGGTATTCATTGTCATTCAACATAGGCAAATCAACCAATCAGAATCAATTAAGGATCCTACGTAATCATACTCTTTCAATCATAGGCTTGCGACCCGCCGTCGCTTCATTTAGAAAGCAACGTCATAGACGAAACGTTCTACGTTATAGCCGAAACGTTACGTTATATAGCATTGTTTAAGACCTCACTTCACCATGACAAAGGGATATTTTGCTCAAGGGCATCGTATGAAAAATATAAACCCCGATCACACCGTAGGAACGTGTACGCCTGGAAATTGTTACTCAACGGAAGTGAACGAATTTCTCTACGAGAGGTCAGTTTAGTTTTGTGCATTTGGTGTAGTATTTTGTTGGATAAATCGGTTTTGAGGTATTTATGAGAAAAAATGTTTCAGGCTTTGCATATATGATTTCCCTCGTAGATAATAAATAGGATTATGACGATTTGATTGTAGCGTCGGAGTCAGATTTGGATGATAAACACCGTAAGCGGCTGACGCGCGTCATTTCGTCAAACGTAATTTTGGAGACTTATCTAATCCGACGCTGCTACACCCATCACTTCCGGCGCGCTTAACCTGTATAGTCCCATAGGACCATTTATGTGTCCCTCCATCAAAACCCCCTATAGTGCCATAGGACCATTTATGGTACCAAACTATGACCCACTAACCTCATTGCTATTTTTTAAAAATAAAGATCAAATCAAGTTGACAATAGTTTTGGCAGAAACCCTGTCAACTAAGCTTCAATTTGATACCACTTTTGTGCAATATAACTAAATATTAACAGAGATATCATGAATTTCACAAACAACTGTTATCAACAAAGTTAATCCCCTCTGCCATGGTGCCATTGTCTACCTCTCTACATTGCATATCTAAATGTATACAAGTATTACAGTAAAAGAACAATGTAACACAAACAACCAAATTCACCAAAACAATCTACAGTGTGTCTAGTTTTGAAATCACATGCAAATAATTAAAAAAGGCTTTCAAGTTAACAAAAACGGACCAAGCAACCCATAACCAAGAAAAAAATGTCAGCTTTGAATAATGGCTATCTATGTTGAGACTACAGGAAACCCTCCCTTCTGCGAACCATAACATGTATACACGCGTCTCTCCATCAGCTGACGTATAATAGCCTCGTGTTTACAACGGTTACCACGGAAACGAAACCTTGAAGATGGCATCGTTTGTCGGTTACCATGGCAATAGTAAACACAGACGGATGCCTCTTGACACGCACATGTCCAAATAGATGATATAGGAGACACGACACCGGGGTTTGACAGACTGGACTAGTGGCCAATAGTCGACTAGGTTAGTTAGTGCTCTTTTGGAATAATTAATAGTCACGACCATACGATTAAATACTTTAAAGTAACAGGCCACGTTTGTAGACAGACAGATACAGAGTTTATTTACGTCTAACGTCGGTATAACTAAAACAAAAGTAGGTAAATATAATGTACACATATAGATACAGAACCAATTAGGTGTTTTGAGAGATAGGCATATATAAATCGTAAAATTAAGTGCAGAATTGGAAATTAATATGAGCTTCAAAACATGGTAAATTATTGTGACAATTTGATGACCGTGAACTCTACACCGCAACTATTTAATTTAGGTGGAAACCAAAAAAATGGAATAATACATTCGTTGATCAGATATTCTAAGATGCCTAGCGGTTAGAACAATCGAAAAAAAAGTACTTTATCATCCAAAACTGGGTTCCACAGGAGATATCGCTTGTATGAGATCAAGTGATATCTCCTAGGAGATATCGTTTTGACAGTAGATTTTGAACAATGCCCTGTTGCCGTCAGCTACATGACATCACAATGATTTTGCATCAAGTAATGACATCACAATACCATGACGTCATAATCATGATGACGTCACAATGCTCTGACATCACAGCACGGGAAGCCAAATGGCTGTTTTGTGTCAAGGCATGTTCATTTTTCATTAAAAACTAATGAAGAATGATTTTGGATGATATATAGAATACTAAACGACGTCCCGTTTGATAACATGTTTATGAAACGAGTGGATGGTTTGGTATTTTAACGAGCGAAAGTAGGTAAATATAATGTACACATATAGATACAGAACCAATTAGGTGTTTTGAGAGATAGGCATATATAAATCGTAAAATTAAGTGCAGAATTGGAAATTAATATGAGCTTCAAAACATGGTAAATTATTGTGACAATTTGATGACCGTGAACTCTACACCGCAACTATTTAATTTAGGTGGAAACCAAAAAAATGGAATAATACATTCGTTGATCAGATATTCTAAGATGCCTAGCGGTTAAAACAATCGAAAAAAAAAGTGGATTGAAGAATGATTTTGGATGATATATAGAATACTAAACGACGTCCCGTTTGATAACATGTTTATGAAACGAGTGGATGGTTTGGTATTTTAACGAGCGAAAGTAGGTAAATATAATGTACACATATAGATACAGAACCAATTAGGTGTTTTGAGAGATAGGCATATATAAATCGTAAAATTAAGTGCAGAATTGGAAATTAATATGAGCTTCAAAACATGGTAAATTATTGTGACAATTTGATGACCGTGAACTCTACACCGCAACTATTTAATTTAGGTGGAAACCAAAAAAATGGAATAATACATTCGTTGATCAGATATTCTAAGATGCCTAGCGGTTAAAACAATCGAAAAAAAAAGTACTTTATCATCCAAAACTAGGTTCCACAGGAGATATCGCTTGTATGAGATCAAGTGATATCTCCTAGGAGATATCGTTTTGACAGTAGATTTTGAACAATGCCCTGTTGCCGTCAGCTACATGACATCACAATGATTTTGCATCAAGTAATGACATCACAATACCATGACGTCATAATCATGATGACGTCACAATGCTCTGACATCACAGCACGGGAAGCCAAATGGCTGTTTTGTGTCAAGGCATGTTCATTTTTCATTAAAAACTAATGAAGAATGATTTTGGATGATATATAGAATACTAAACGACGTCCCGTTTGATAACATGTTTATGAAACGAGTGGATGGTTTGGTATTTTAACGAGCGAAAGCGAGTTAAATACCGATGCCATTCACGAGTTTCATGAACATGTTATCAAACGGGACCGAGTTTAGTATTTTATTTATTACTCAATGATGTAAATAGTGCTCAATTGCAAGAACATCGTTTTTAGTGACGCTTACTTGCAAATAGGCCACCCGCTATTGCAGTCGCGCGGTGAGCATTGTGACGTCAACCAAAATCGACTATGACGTCACGCGCCGATTATGACGTTAGGACAGCACGCGGTGGTATCACACATGTGTGTAACAAACTCATTGTTATCTAATGAGTGATCTCACCACGGTTGAGTAATAAAAATAGAATATCACCCTCGTGTTTTCTGATATCAAATAAATCAACAATCGTTGATGAAAGTAAAGATATCCTCGGCAAGCCTCGGATATTTTAAACTTTTATCAACTCGTGTTGATATATTTGATATTAGAAGACACTTGGGTGAGATTCTCTATTTACCATTTAAAGTAAACGAGAATCATAAATGAGAAAAATTTGAACAAAATGTGCTACAGCCCCTTTAAATGTGTAAAAGTCCAAAAAAGTTTGGTGGGTCCGCTTCGCTGCACTTTTCACGAGTAGCCTATTTAATGTATTGGTTATTGAAATGGATTGGTGGAGTCGACAATCGGAGCAGTCAGTTGTAATGAAAACCGAGAAGTTGACATAATACTCAACTGCAAAGCAAAACATCCGGGTGGTTCCCATGGCGACGTTGAAGCATCCGTCACGCTTGGTGAACCGGTTACATCTGTTAAATCCATAAACTTCGATTTTTGTCAATGGCAATGAGAGAATTGATCGATTTCTTTCTCTTTTTATGTTTGGATATTTTACACGTGGAATGTATGCATACCCCCAGCGTGGAAGCTACGAAGCATCGTCATGCCGTACAGTGAAGTGTGTCAGTGTTGCGTTCGAGCGTAAGCACTCAACACAGGTATCCTACCTCAACATGGAGAAGTTCACGGAACTCGCAAACATAACTGGAAATCATTTGCAGCCGAACACAGCCTGTCCAAAAACTGGGATGCATCCACGTCTACCGTTAAAATTTAAACACAATATTATATTGTGTTGCTCATTAAAAAGTTATGTAAACATCAAATAACCCACCATTAATTTAATTGAAACCACGCGCACGCGTGCACACAGCTTTTTAATGAGTTCAGCCTTTTTTGGCAGAAAAAACAGTTCAGTAGATTTTTGGTTGCCTATAATTTAGAGTTTAGATATATTTTTGGTGCCGGAACATAAAGCTATCATATGCTACAAATGTGATCAATAAATCGTATGCGTATTAACATGATGACGTCACTGTGCTCAGAGATGTATATATATTTATCATTTATAGCAAGGAATAATGATTTTGGATGATGACTAAAATCCCATTCTCGTGTTTCATATATGTAGTAATAATGACCCGGTGCCGAGCGGTTATGGCATTTTAACCCGTGAGGGTGTTAGCCCGAACAGAGTTTATTGTCATAACGCGAGGCAACCGGGTCACTATTTGCCTTACACTCCCGCGGAACACTATTTCTAAAATTCGATTAGGTTTGATTCCCACATTCGTTGCTTGTAAAATATTAATTTCTAATTCGATAAAGTTTCCAAATTTCCCATGTCTATTTCTTTCCGGAGGTTAAATACCTCATAACCGACCATGTTGTGTAAATGGTGATTATGACATATAAACGTCAACTTAAACAAAATAAATAACTTTCTAAGGGTGTAAGAATACATATACCGGTACCCTCGTTGATAAGCTCGGCATATTTGTAACGTTTATAAACTCATATTGACATATAGAGAATACTTAACGTCGTCACCTATAATAACATATTTATGAAACGAGTGAATGTTTTGGTCGTTAACGAGCGAAAGCGAGTTCGATACTGACATCATTTGGAGTTTCATAAATATGTTATTAATCGGGAACGAGTTAGTAACGGTATGAAGACCCTTTGGGGAGATTGTCTGTGTATCATTAAGTAAGTTTTAGAGAGAGGATATTACGCTTTGAAACTAAGCATTTTTATTATCATGAGGCCTCATTATAATAACAAATCCACTCAATTCAAATTCCATAAGCTCATTCTATTGAATAAGAAATTATTGATTCAGTCAACAATCATTCAATTGTATTTTTTTCTAATAGTAAGTTTTACATTTTTACAAAATAAATATAAATCGAATGATTGCTGAAGTGAACTTTGGAATGCATGTAACTCCAAAACTATCAAATAGAACAACGGGGTTCTCATGGAGCAATGATAACGGGAGAGTTCTCTCATCATTTGATAATGTATTATACATTTTTTAAAAACTGGAACATTAATCAAAGTGTCAGTCATGTGACAATGGCATGACTACAAAAGAATAATTTGTATTTGTAATCATGAAAAAATAATTTGTATTGATGAATTCGAATACCTGAGTGAAAGAAATGAAACGTATCTGGGTAAAATGCGACCATGCGTTTCGAATGTTGCGGAGAGCGAGACAAGCAGACAAACGGCATGATTGATTGGTTGAAGTTTGTTACAACCCCCTGGTTCTATTTCATCGGAGAACGGGCGATTAACAATCTATTGGACACGAACGCTCCAATGATTAAAGGCACGTACAGTGTTTTTTCTAATAATTTATTCGGCTTTGATACGTTCCGATTCAATATGGTTATAACAATGTGAAACGTTATGTGTCCCATAAGTCCGTGTACAATATTACGGCTGCTTTTAACCAGATTGGTGCTGATTCCAGTTCAAATATATAATGTCACTCCACTTTCATATTCATCCCGCACTGACATATATATGATAATTACTTGGTTCTAATGACAATAGACACATGACTGTAGCTATAGATTGTTTATAATGACTCAACCGTGGTGAGATCACTCATTAGATAACAATGAGAAGGTTACACACATGTGTGATACCACCGCGTGCTGCTGTAACGTCATAATCGGCGCGTGACATCATAGTCGATTTTGGTTGACGTCACAATGTTAGCCGCGCGACTGCAATAGCGGATGACCTATTTGCAAGTGAGACGTCACGAAAAACGATTTTCTTGCAATTCAGCGCTCATTGTCGGCAATTTCGCTTGATAATTTATGCAAACTTAAACTTCCTCCCATGTACAACACCATGAACACTCATTCTTGAACTTCATTTTCCGAAGAGAGAAGAGTGTTTTACGATTGATGACATTATTTTTCACATACATTTCCTCGACTTATTTGAGCGTTTAGTACCGTTTAGTATCCTATATGTCGTATATAACATCCACCTAATCCCTAGTCAATGCTGTGTTCGGAGATGTAAGTAATGAAGAATGATTTTGCTTTGCAAAAGCGAAGGAACATTACTCCACTACAAAAACTATTATAAGACTCTGCTAAAAATATATCTTCTATCTATCATCCAAAATCATTCTTCATTACATTTTAAAGAAAATTGTACATTTCTGAGCACTATACAATGCAGTGATGCAATAGCATTGTGACGTCATCATGTTTATGACGTCACGGAATTGTGATGTCATTTCGCGATGACGTAAAAGCATTGTGATGTCATGTAGGTGACGGTAGCAGCTAGGGCATTGTGCAAAATCTACTGTCAAAACGATATCTCCTAGGACATATCGCTTGATTATCTCCTGTGGAACCCAGTTTTTGATGATAAATACAGGGACTCTATACACATTATCTAATTAGAAATGTTACGGAATCCCTAATGCATATGCACTCCTTTACAGTCAGGCACTATATAGGAGAAGAATGTATTAACAAATGACAGGTAAAGGGAGGTAACTCTAATTCACTCGATCAGCTGATTCTCTCGCCCAAGTCCTGTTTATCGATTTCCTGCTTGACTGTAGCTAAGTAATTAGTGTGTGGTGACGTCAAACATATATATGAGCCGAATCGATTCAACAAACAAAGTTAAGAAACCAATACGGCAAATTATAAGACCAGAAATACCCCGTTTTGTTGACCAAGTCTCGGCCAAATAGACTTGAGGTTCCGTGACCCGAACTAGTCAAATATCTTACACAACCTCGCCATGCAGCCCCGGTGGCACAATCGGTTAGCGCGCCGTACTTATAGTCAGTACCTTCCCCGTGTTTACATGGGACGAGGAATGCGGAGGTTGTGAGTTCGAGCCTCACCCGGGGCACGCTGCACTTTTGTGAATTAATTGTCAACAAAATTAATAACATTCCACCTCGGACTGTCTTGATGGTTGTCTGGATACAATTATATAACAGGGACGTGCGAGAAGTGGTACACAAAGTATTTTTTGATACGCAGGGCTCAACTCGAATTTGAAAATATTGTTTTCAAGGACAGAGCGGAGCAATGAGCTGTATAGACTGGAAACTTGCTAGTTTGGTAGAGTCTTAGAACTGAATTATAATGCCTAATTCTCTTCCCACAGAAATTTATGGAGGGATTTGTGCCAAAAGTGAAGACATGTAGACGTGTTACTTGTAGACTGTAACATGGCGTTCTCAACCAGATTACTCCCTTCAGATTTCCAATCATAACCTCTGTATATATTAAAGGGGCTGTAGCACATTTTTTGCAAATTTTATTTTTTCAAAATGTTCATTTATAATGATAGTTTGTGCCATTTAATTTTACTTTAGAGGGTAAGACATCGTATTACACAAACCAATTATCCGTAGTGGTAATAACGATGCTGCGTATAAAGCAAAAAGTGCATGGCGGCCATTTTATTGTGAACACATTTTATTATCTCGAATTACATAAACGATTCCCATGGCTTTACCGAACCATGTACACTCATTTTAAACTTGATTTTCCGAAGAGATTAGAGTGTTATACTATTAACGAAATTATTTTTCAAACACATTTCATCGATTTGTTTGAGCGAAAAAAACGTGCTACTGCCCCTTTAAGGCTATATTTCTCATTTTTAGCCAAATACCCTAGCGGCGATTAGAAAGGGTAGCAAAACAAAAAGGTTATCCCTGTTTTTTTACCAAATGAAACATCATCTTACATCGGTTTCATTGATCGAAATACTTCAATGATTTTAGCCTTTGACTGTAAAAGATTCAATTGGCATATATATATGTCTTTTGAATATCTATTATATAAGTACTAAAAGCAAACTATGTTAAGTTTTTGACTCTGATTTCGTCTTATTTTTTTATATAATACAACGGCGTCGCTGATTGCAGAACTGTTTTTCAAGGCAACAAATCAGGATTCTCTATTTCTAGCCGAGAATTTAGAACAGAGGTTACAATAGGATCTCTGAAGGAATTTAAAACCCCCGTGGGAAGAGAATGCTAACACCTATGCCCATACTTTGAATAGTCGGGAAAATTAGATTCCCGAAAATTAGATTTCATACTTAAATTTTACTTGTATTGTATATGAAGCAAAATTAAAGCAGGAAATCTGAAGGGAGTAACCTCTGTGGGAAGAGAATGAATAAAAAGGAGTTCTGAACAACATTGATTAATTAAGAAGCTGATCGAGGCAACTAAATTTAGACTGGTCAAAATAGTAGACTTATAAGAATGTTCCGTTTATTTGCTCCAGGGTCTATCAGACTATAGACAGGGCAACATACAAACAGGATAGCAAACTATTGGAAAATATGTAATAATATTTGTATCACACTTCTTTAGATTTGTAAATGTATAATGTTAGTTTCATGTTGTATATATATATATAGGCTATGTGCTTATGTTATAATCTGGGTGATGCGACCTTCAATACAGGAAATAAAATGTTTATTTGTATAGAGTTCTAGAACGCTGCTCTTTGACTTTTTGCTCTTTACTCCCTTTATCCCTCACCATGTGTTATCAACTTCCGCTGTATGTATTACTGCAGTCGATGGAACAGTTCATCGTGTACAGGTAGCTAGTATTCCAAGTAGATATTTATCTATTTATTTAAGTGTTAGTACCGCTAGTTTAACATGTCATCGCGATATATCTCAAGAACGTTTCTCTGAATTTATTTTAGTTTAAAATAATTTGAAAATAAGACTGTAGATGTAAATTCAATTTTGTGTTTGTTTGTAAAAGTGCAGCGTGCCCCGGGTGAGGCTCGAACTCACAACCTCCGCATTCCTCGTCCCGTGTAATTACGGGGAAGGTACTGACTATAAGTACGGCGCGCTAACCGATTGTGCCACCGGGGCTGCATGACTGAATTACACCAGCTGTGTGACTAGCTCGACTTCGGCGGTCTATACTTTAATAGAGAAAATTAATGTGTGTCGGAGATGATGATCGATATACTATAAATAGGTAATCAGTTGCATCACGTGATATATCCATCCGAACCTGCGCCGTGCCTTGACTAGTTCGATACTAGATGTTGTATAAGCTCTACTGTTTCACATATATTTGATTAAATAAATAGAGGATATATGTCTTTTCTTGCCAATACCATGTTTATCTCATCGAGTGAGGTAGAAAAGTAGATATTTCATGAGTGGCGTATATTACCTTTTTTACCTCACGAGATGTTCTATTTATTTTATTATATGGCGAGCGATGAAATACTGGGATTTATCAGTGAAATAAACTGTCTATCAAGCTACAGTGAAAATAACTTATATTTTCACTGCGAACGGTGACTGATATAATTTGACGTCATAAAACAATGGTCTCGCGCGGCGATTTGGCTTATGACGTCACAGTGTTACTGTGGTGACGGGCTGTTCCTTGCGGCCGCTTGGTGTGAAAACGACCCTTTTCGGACGTAATTACATGGATAATATCATATAATAAATAGAATATCCGTCAATTCTTGACAAATACCATGTTTATCTCATCTCGTGAGGTAGAAAAGTTATATATTTTCACTCGTGGCTGCGCCACTCGTGAAAATATAACCTTTCTACCTCACTCGATGAGATAAACATGGTATTAGTCAAGAAAAGACAGATATCCTCTATATATCATTATTTCTGAGTTTATCTTGAAGTGGAGTGAACGGTCAAGCGGTTGACAGTATGACGTCATAACATTGTCCCGATGACGTCATGCGAGTGGCGATATTTAAAGTTTATCATCCAAAACTGTGTTCCACAGGAGATATTGCTGGTGTAAGATCAAGCGATATCTCCTAGGAGATGTCGTTTTGGCAGTAGATTTTGAACAATGCCCTGTCACTGTCAACTACATGACATCACGATGCTTTTACACCATCGAGGACTGACATCACAGTGCTATGACGTCATTAACATGATGACGTCACAAAGTTATAACATCACTACACTGGAAGTCAAATGACAGAGCTGTGCTCAGAGATGAACACTATTTTCATTGAAACGTTATAAGAATGAATTTGAATGATAAATAGAGAATCTCACCCAAATGCAAGTGTCTTCTGATATCAAATATATCAACACGAGTTGATAAAAGTTACAAATATCCGAGGCTTACCGACCATTGTGACGTCATAGCATTGTCAGCAGTGTTCTCAGTGATGCCAAAGCTTTGTGATGTCATTAACTGATGATATAATAGGATTATGACGATTTGATTGTAGCAATATCTACAATGTAGATATCGCTTGTAGATATCGCTTGATCTCACACAAGCGATATCTACTGTGGGAGCCAGTTTTGGATGATAAAATATATTTATATATTCCTTCATCATTTTAGTTGTTAAATATGAAGAAACAGTACTTGTCGGTGATATCCGATGTAGGACTATTTCAGCAGAAATGTAAATATTATTCATATAAGAAAACACAACAGTGGTATTAAATTAAGAAGCAATTCTTCTCCATTTGACATTAGTGGTAGTAATAATAAAACCCGTCATGGAAGTGATCTCAAAGAGGTTTTTTTATGCGGGACTATAACAACCAGATTCGCACATAACTTCTGCTATTAGATATATATTGTATCTACGCATCCTATTTTTAACAATATATATCCTAAGACTATCAAACACAAAACCACTCATGTAAAACATCATCATTCAATATGCCTTGTTTACAAACTTTCAAGGTTATGCCAACAAAGGACCCCAGCAAGTATATTGAATTATTTAACTGGGATGTTTAGTGACTTTTGTCGTGTATTGACTTTTTCGCACATGCTTACTGCTTGATTCTCTGTATATGTATGTAGAGTCATTGTTTGTTCGTGGACATCTCCAGGTGAATTCAATGGTGATAAAAAAAACACCCATTGTACCATGACAGATACTTGATTCTGATTGGTTGATTTTTTTTCTGTTTCTTCCGCGAAGCGTTTCTGTATGACGATACTGCCCAACAGGATGTGACAGGCTCACCCTATGCTTACGTCTGATTCAATATGTTGATATACGTACTACTGACAGTATGGCCATAATCTAACACGATGTATTTTGATGCAAAGCCAGTAGGGCTTCCACGGGTACTCGAGTACTCGAGCACGAGTCGGGTTTAGCTGGACTCGAGTCCATTTTCTGGGACTCGAGGACTCGGTAAAAGATCACATTAATTTAACAATAATTTAAGTCACCTTGTGCAAGTTATATACACTGAACATGTCGTGCCTGAATATTTAACAACAACAGTTACTGCAGTGGACCCCGTATGTCGTGGTACCTGAGGGACAAGTTCTATACTAAGTTACAAGTGAACAGTGCCACCAGCCTTGGTCGCATCGACTACTTTCAGTATCACAGCAACAAAGTTCAGTTAAACTCGTGCAATGCAACCAAATAAAACATTGAATTGATGATATCAGATGAAGTTTATACCAACAAATGTAAATACATATGAAGCTTATATGGTCAAGTTGGTCGATATACTGATGTCAAATATAAACTTGTGTTTATCAATTGTATGTTGGTCGAGTTGACAAGCGACAGAAGACGGGTTTCATATCTAATACTGAATGTTACGCTTTTTCATAAGGTAAAATAAATGCATATTGTTATTATTTCAGTATATTTTTTAAATAAAAAGGCAATAATCGAAATCTTATATCACTACATAATAATGATAATGACACCGACATATGAGGTAAAATAGTCCATGGCAAGTGTATGGTCAAATCACCAGGGGCACAACCAATCAAAATGCGAGAATTTTGCTTGGAGGTAACTCAATCCAAATATGGTATGTGAAGGAATGTAAATCTATAAGCGGTCCATTTCTTAGTAGGGATGTGAATTTGTCTACGAATTGTTCACATTGGATAAATAGTATCTTTCTAAACCTTTGTACAAGTAAGATACTATGTTTATTATAAATTTTGTTTGTTTATTATGTCTTAACTATTAATATTAAGTATCTAAATCTCAACTAATTTCTACTTGTATACTTGCTACCCTTCATGAAATGATCAAGACATTTCTTTGTTTATAAAAATGGCCACCATAGTCTTAAACACTGCAATGCTTTTCAAGATTATCGATTATGGTTTCGAATATAAACATTAGATGTCAAATTCCATCCTAGCTATCAATATCTAGATTTCTTACACTTTATGTGAAAATTAGAACAACGACAAACTGCCACACATTTATTCAACGGTACCCTTTCTGTCATCTGTACAGCATGCCTTTGACACTGAAGGAGAACATAAGTAAATATTATTTTATTGGAATTTTCCTTGTCTGTCATCTGCATGCCTTTATCACTGAGACAGAAAATAAATAGCCTTAATAAATAACTTCGTGGTATATCAGAGTTATATATCAAATATATATCAAAGACTAACAAAATGTTATTGTGACATGCTGCCACTTAGCTGAAAGGTATTAATTTCGAGTACTCGAGTCCGAGTCGAGTCCAACCCCTCGAGTACTCGAGTCCAATATTTTGGACCCGTGGAAGCCCTAAAAGCCAGCTGTACATTTAAAAAGAAATAGTGTGTAAATATTGTGTAAATTTATATGTCAAATATGTGTAAAAGTACAGCGTGCCCCGGGTGAGGCTCGAACTCACAACCTCCGCATTCCTCGTCCCGTGTTTACACGGGGAAGGTACTGACTATAAGTACGGCGCGCTAACCGATTGTGCCACCGGGGCTGCATGACTTTGTTATGACAGCTGTGTCACTGTACCTCGACTTCGGCGGTCAACAGATTAATAGAGAAATGTGTGTCAGAGATAAAGATAGATAAATCAGTTATATCACGTGATGCTTATACACCAACTAGGCTTAGTCGTGGTTTGAGTTATTTGCCTTGTGTTTTACCCTCACTACATTTAAAGGTACATCCATTGTGTTGTTGGGGGTCAAATATGCCAAACGTTATAAATGGTCTTACTTTATCGAGAAGTACCAACTGTTACCGAAAACTACCATTTTGATGATACTCGACTTAGTATATTGACGATATGATTTTAATTGGAAACTAGTAATTATGATATATTTGGCGATTGTGGATGAATATGCAAGCTTAGTGAATTTGTTTGTATTGTAAACAGCACATATTGTGTGTTCGAACGTATTAAAACCAAATCAATTTTTTTATGAAACACAATGGATGTACCTTTAATAACAATCGAGGAGCTAATAGTGAAAAGTGATTCGGCGAATCAAGGCATTTCTAACGGTCAAATGGTGGTCTAGAAAGTTTCAACCCAGATGATGGTCAAACATTTAATGAGCTTCTTTTGCGAACATTAATTATTAATTAGAAATTATGTGGGAAAATAATCTTAATTGAGATATAATTTTTATTTTTAACTGACGGACAAAAGAAAAGCTACTATTTGAAATCTGACACTACCCAAAATTCCTATCTCACATTCAAACCCCGTCGCCAAAATGCTGAGTAATGACTGTTTCCTATGGAAATAAGGTATCCAAAGCATACTTTTCCTTTATTTTGTCAAAATGATGTTATAATAAATGATCTTAGCCTTACGCCAATCGTAAATCCAAAACAAATCCCATGTAATTTTTGCATGGGCGGGTATGGGGGGAAATGTTAACCTGTTTTCATCTTCTTCTCCAGTTCCAAAAGGTCTAGAGAGCTGAAAAGTCGTGTGCAGACTCGTTGGTCAATGAGGATTCTTAAATGTAGATTTTGTGATCCTGCGACCCCAAATATAGGTCACAGACGTCATGATCTGAAAAGCAATTTCATCTTGAGACTTGATGTGCTCTTTAAAGGGAGGTAATTTAAAGGAAACAAAAGTAATGAATTAAATCTGCAAGTGTGTCTTTATTTGTAGGGGATTTTATCTCTGGCCTCAAAGATAGGTCAGAGGGGAAAGGACCTTAAACATATTTCATCTTCTCCATTTAAAGTGCATTTAAAATGTGTTGTACCTCTCACCTAGAAGTTGACATTTTGAATTAGTTAATGTATATGAAGCCTGAAGAGCTACAGAGCCAATGGCTCTATTTTAAGAGATATGTACTCAAAGACAAAGACTAGTGTTAAGGTAAATAATTTTAAAGGTTTCGAAAATTGTTGACTATGAGTGGAGAACGACAAGGCTGCATTTAAGTCCTTTATTGTTTGCTTTGTTTGTTAATCATGCAGTTGTATACGGAAATATCTACTATTTTTGGAGACAAGGGCATATATATTGAGTCAGAGTTTGTGGACTGGTATTTGCTAATAAAAAAAATACAAAGTGCTTTGCGTGGACCTGATTCGCTGTTTCGAAAAGTTTCATGTTAGCTATTCGATTACATGTTGGGTGTAAGTTATAAATGCACTAACGCGGCTGTATTGGCTGAATATGGTAGAAACTATATGTATGAATGATATATACACACACATATATATATATATATATATATATATATATATATATATACTAGTATATATATTTGTTGATATGTAGCTTATTACGTGTTATAAAGTATTTGTTCAAACGTTTACAATTTCCTCGGGATAAATATCCCAAGCAGTGCTATATGATATGTTGCATAATTAAGACAAAGTTGATTGGAAAACTGTTTTGGGTTTTATGTGGGAAGCTTAAGGTATTGGTAATGAGGAGCAGTTTTTGAAAGAATTCCATTTAGAAACAGTGACATGCGCTCAGTAGAAAATTAATTTCATTTTCTATTTGAATGTAAGATTTATCAAAATAATGTTATGTAAATATTTCAAAGCATTACCTTATCCTATTGATCAGCAATACCTTTTAAACGATTTACAATGTACTATCTTATTCTTCCAAAACAAATGTTTTATTAATTACACAAAGGAAGCATTGTTAAAGGGACACCGCGTCGAGAATAAAAAACAGATCATGTGTATCTACCTATGCTGATTAACATGTCTGCTAACAAGTCACAGACACCGAATTTCAGACAATTGACGTCATTGGTAATAAAAACTACTGCATGTAGACAGTGAAGTGAATCGTAACTCGTTAGCAGACACTCTAATCAGCTTAGTGAGATAAATATGAGACTCATATTTATCCTTGACGCAGTGTCCATTTAATGTTACTGCCACTACCATGTACCTACTCATATGGTTGTTTATTTTGTACAGTACGTGGTCCAAGGCCTTTTACGAAATACACTTGATTGATTGATTGAAGAGTGCATATAAACAAATTGCGGGCGTTGGGGGAGAAAGAATGGCTGCATGTTATGTTCAGGAAGTGGAGCCGTATGAAGGGAAAGTGTCATGGATTGTGGATAGATAATTAGTGAAATGAAGACGCCCAAACAGTTCACCCCAGTAAACCAAGTAATCAATTTTGTCTTGTCTCACCAACGCAAATAATTCTCTTCCCACAGAGGTTATTCCCTTCAGATTCCTGAAATCTGAAGAGAGTAACCTCTGTGGAAAGAGGATGACGAACACATAACATGAAGGAATCTCTCTATTCTATCGGAGATTGGATGTGATGGCAAATCCACCCACTCCTTTAAAATATTTTGCATTTACAATTTTATAACATCATAACACGGAAACTTTGAAACATGAACTTACACACACATACAATCTGTAATATATTAGCAATTCAATACTATATATAACGTACGTGTACATACGAGATAACATCGAAAACGCATTGGCTCGCCAGATTTTGCTCGAAGTTTGCGTGAATATTAATTTTCTTAAATACTTACTTACCTCACGTGGTGTAAATTACCTTTCTGTCCCAATAAAACTACTTTGAGTGAAGACATACAGTACCTGGCCAAAAGTGAGTCATCAAAACTGAAATTCCCATAGACTTTCATGTTAATTAACCGTTGCGAGAATAATTTACATTAATTAATTATTGGCTGAATTGCTTACAAAAGGTATCTACAAGTTGAGAAATCATCTCAGCTACATATCCATAATTCCCATTATATATTCGGATGACAATTAAGAAAATTGCAGCTATTTAAACAAAAAAGTCTGAAAATAACGGCATACTTATCGTGTTTAACATGGCGGTCTATGGAGCAGCTGTATAAAAAGCTGTACATGTGTCGCTTAATCAACGGAAAGATAAAAGGTAATTATGATTGTATAGCAGAGACGATTTCCTTGCTATGCACCATAGGTAAAAAATAAAAGCACTTCTTCTCTATTTATGAAAAGTATTCTTCATATGGTTCAGTCTATGGGATTTCAGCTTTGATGACTCACTTTTGGCCAGGTACTGTATATACAGTGCGCTATATGCGGGTTGCATCGTATATAAATATTTTTGGAAATATACAAAATCTCCAAAAACATTCAGTGGTTGGTCTCGAACTCGCACCGCAACAACGCAACATGTGTTTCCGCATGAACGGAAATCCCAGCTTCTAAAAATAGAAATATTGTATTATGGTCATGTGACTTTGTCACTTCCGCTATGGACTGGTTGGTGTGGTAATGGTGGTGGATTTCGTGGTGATACAGTAAACAAGAAATTGGCCGGTTTTAAATAGTCCCTGGTATGTATAAGATTGATATAATTTGTGTTTAATCTAACATTCATGAATAATTCAGTGAATAGCTTGTATAGTTGAGGTAGATCCCTGTAATTGACATTTTCCAAGTTCTTTTAAATCGTCAATTTACTTAGTTTTCAAGTTTCTACTGCAGTACAGTATACGATTTACCGTCACGAAATGGTAGTGGAAAGAGCTGTCCGTCCGTCCGTCCGTCCGTTACACTTTATTGTATGGTCTCGACATTTCTTACAGTGACATTATTTTGCAAGTGGTGATCTCATCACGTCATCATTGATCAATGACTGATCACATTCGGTTTTTAAATTTTCACTAGATCTAGATCTAACTGTTGACGACGTAATTTTGTAGAAAATCTTATTTTTCTGTATTATGATGAACTTAGAAAATGTCAAGGGTTCTGATTGAGTCTATAATTTCATTGCAATTGCAATTTTGAACATAATTTCATCAAATTTTAAATTCACAGAATAAAAAAATGCCCAGTGAATGAGTATGGTCGGGTATCCTAAGTTCGTTAGAGCCCAAAGTTCGTGACGTCAGTATATCATGCGCTAATTGGCGCTTTGTTTACGTCATTGATTAACAAATATTACGTAAGCAAGCTCAACATCAACGCCGATCGTCTGACACACTTCCCGTAAAAAATGAGGTTCAAACAGGTAAGACTCGCTAGTAAATCAATTAAACATCACGAAAGTGTGCTAAAAAGTTAAGTTAAATATATTTCGTACTTTAATGATTCATAAAATGTCTAAAATAAGATTGATGTAAAAAGTTTCAACTGACCAGCATTACGTAGTGTCACTGCTGCCATCATAACAAAGTAACATACTACTAGTTGCACAACTAGTTAAATACGATCATGAATAGGCGTCTGTTGGCTTAAGCTAGATTGAAGAAAATTTTCTGAATTGACAAATTTGATGATAGATTATTCAACTTTTATTCATCTAAATGCAATGTACTGATAAATGATAATTATGTAGCAAATAAGGAATAATAATGTCTAAATGTTACAAAAAACCCAAAAACTTTTTTGAAAGAAATAAGGCTTAATTTAAATTTAAATTTAATTCATTTTAGGTATACCCTATAAAGTCAAAATCAACGTACCGCAATTACAGTCCAACAGCACTGACAGAAGCTTACATCTCAGTAAAAGAAAGAGACATACCTGTGGCAAAGGCTTCACGGATGTACCAGGTGCCCATGCAAACGCTTCGTGACAGGGTACTTGGAAAAATTAGCATCGACACAGTTACTACTGGGAGGGCACCTGTTCTCAGCCTTGAAGAGGAAGAAAAGATAGTGGCTCATCTTAAGCTGGTGGCCAACTATGGCTATGGCTACACAAGACAAGAAGTGGTTGACATCGCAACTAACTATGCAGTTGAACTAGGAAAACGGACTAAAGATACGCCACTGACACTTCGATGGTTTGTTCGTTTCGTTAAAAGATGGCCAGAGATTAAAATTCTACGACCACGCTCTCTTGAATTCCAAAGGGCAATCTCAACGTCTTCACATGTTGTTGATAATTACTTTGAAGAATTAGAGAACATTTTCAACAAATACAACCTGCATGACAAACCACATTTGATCTTCAATGTTGACGAGAAGGGCGTCAGTCCCGTTCACACTCCTCCATATATTGTTGCGGGTTCTGAATTTCATCCCCAGGCTGTCACTGCAGGAAAAGGAAAAACTACTACCATTATTGGATGTGGAAGTGCCAGTGGTATGGCGATACCACCCTTCTTTGTATTTGCAGGCAAAAGGCTTGTCCCTGAGCTCATGAAGGGATCAACTCCAGGTGCTAAGGGTGTCATGTCGGACAGTGGTTGGTCAAATTCGGATATTTTTCGCACATACTTGAAGGAACATTTTATCAAATATGTTCCCCAGAGAGATTCCAGCCAGCACCTCCTCCTCCTTCTTGACGGCCATGCTTCGCACATCAGCTTAGATCTCATTGAATGGGCAAAGAGTCACAACATCATTTTGTTCATCCTACCTGCACACACATCCCATGTTCTCCAGCCCTTGGATGTTGGATGTTATGGTCCATTTCAAAGAATGTTTCATTTTGAGTGTCACAAACTTACAAGACAGTCCATCACTGCTGTGACGCGACATGACATCTGTCAACTTTCTTGTAAAGTCTATGGCAAGGCTTTGTCTATGGACAATCTCCACAGTGCATTTAGAAAAGCAGGTGTTTATCCACTCCAGAAAACCATGATTAGCTGCCACGCAACAACACCGGCTGAGGTATTTAAAGTAAATGACACTGTTGATGATGTGGTCTCATCTGAACTTGTAGCACGTCCTGTAGAAGAGTCAGCGATGTCTCCAGTGACGGAGGTGGCATCTTTATCTGCACGTCCTGTAGAAGAGCCAGTGATGTCTCCAGTGACGGAGGTGGCATCTTTATCTGCACGTCCTGTAGAAGAGTCAGCGATGTCTCCAGTGACGGAGGTGGCATCTTTATCTGCACGTCCTGTAGAAGAGTCAGTGATGTCTCCAGTGACGGAGGTGGCATCTTTATCTGCACGTCCTGTAGAAAAGTCAGCGATGTCTCCAGTGACGGAGGTGGCATCTTTATCTGCACGTCCTGTAGAAGAGTCAGCGATGTCTCCAGTGACGGAGGTGGCATCTTTATCTGCACGTCCTGTAGAAGAGTCAGTGATGTCTCCAGTGACGGAGGTGGCATCTTTATCTGCACGTCCTGTAGAAGAGTCAGCGATGTCTCCAGTGACGGAGGTGGCATCTTTATCTGCACGTCCTGTAGAAGAGTCAGCGATGTCTCCAGTGACGGAGGTGGCATCTTTATCTGCACGTCCTGTAGAAGAGTCAGTGTTGTCTCCAGTGACGGAGGTGGCATCTTTATCTGCACATCCTGTAGAAGAGTCAGCGATGTCTCCAGTGACGGAGGTGGCATCTTTATCTGCACGTCCTGTAGAAGAGTCAGTGATGTCTCCAGTGACGGAGGTGGCATCTTTATCTGCACGTCCTGTAGAAGAGTCAGCGATGTCTCCAGTGACGGAGGTGGCATCTTTATCTGCACGTCCTGTAGAAGAGTCAGCGATGTCTCCAGTGACGGAGGTGGCATCTTTATCTGCACGTCCTGTAGAAGAGTCAGTGTTGTCTCCAGTGACGGAGGTGGCATCTTTATCTGCACGTCCTGTAGAAGAGTCAGCGATGTCTCCAGTGACGGAGGTGGCATCTTTATCTGCACGTCCTGTAGAAGAGTCAGCGATGTCTCCAGTGACGGAGGTGGCATCTTTATCTGCACGTCCTGTAGAAGAGTCAGCGATGTCTCCAGTGACGGAGGTGGCATCTTTATCTGCACGTCCTGTAGAAGAGTCAGCGATGTCTCCAGTGACGGAGGTGGCATCTTTATCTGCACGTCCTGTAGAAGAGTCAGTGTTGTCTCCAGTGACGGAGGTGGCATCTTTATCTGCACGTCCTGTAGAAGAGTCAGCGATGTCTCCAGTGACGGAGGTGGCATCTTTATCTGCACGTCCTGTAGAAGAGTCAGTGATGTCTCCAGTGACGGAGGTGGCATCTTTATCTGCACGTCCTGTAGAAGAGTCAGCGATGTCTCCAGTGACGGAGGTGGCATCTTTATCTGCACGTCCTGTAGAAGAGTCAGCGATGTCTCCAGTGACGGAGGTGGCATCTTTATCTGCACGTCCTGTAGAAGAGTCAGTGACGTCTCCATCGGTTGTCCTTTCATCGAGAGTGACGACACTTATTGAGTTGAAGAGGAAAAGTACACAGAAACGCAAGCCTCGAAGACATATTGGAAAAGTTGTCTCAGGCAAGCCAATAACTGAGATGAAGGTTCAAAAGAAAATAAATGAGCACAATGAAGTCAAGAATCAAGCTGCTAAAAAGCCAAATCAAAAGGGGAAATCAGTTGCCAAAAAATCCACAAAAAAAGTCACATTCATTAACAACATGGATGATACCCACGCAGGCCCTTCTCATATTTATGTGAGTGACTCACAAGATAGTGCAGACACTGACAATGATGAAATTTCAGAGGAGGAGAAGTGTTGCGTTTGCAAGAAATTCACCCCAAATGAAGTCAGAGAAAGTGTTTCTGTGATTTTTGTCAAATGGGCACAATGTGATGGCCTCCAGTGCCAACATTGGGTGCACCTTAAGTACTGCTCCAATATATCGGTCATCAGACTAGGGGACAAATTTTACTGCCCCCACTGTCCTGCTCTGTCTGACACTGAAGAATAAATAATGCATGACACAGCTATCAAGATATTCATATTTGAATGTTCAAGTTCAATTATTTATTTATTCATCAATCTGAGACATCCTTGAAAAATAAAATATTCATTAATAATGTGTTGTTGTGTGTTTTTATATTTAAATATAAAGCATTAAACTGTGTTTGAAATATTAAGAATAAAAAAATGTCAATGACAAGGGCATTAATGGCAAAATTGATCAGCAGAGGACCGCATAAATTATGTTTACGTGGAGATAGTCGTATGGAAAGCACTATACTTGTGACGTCACGAACTTTTGGCACAATGGCGGCGGACATGAATTTTCACAATAAAGTTTCAACAGCTTTGTAAGTTATTATCTTATGATATGTTATAGTTTTAAATTTGCGCTAAGAGAGAAGAACCGATGCGGTTAATCTAAGTGGTGATTATTTTTTAATGTGATAAATGATTTACTAGCATTTCGTTACGCTCGCTTAGGTTCACGGACTTCGGGCGTTCGAGGATAATTCTAACATGACACTATATTTAGAATGAAAATACTGCTTTCTGATTGGTTCCTCGTATCAATTTTGGAGTAATTATTTTACCCATAATCACCTCTAAATATTTGCGACTGATTCACTCGCGTGAAATCATGAAAATCACGGGGCACAGAAATCAACAGTCGCTCGTTTCATACAACAGCGATTCATCCAATGAACAGAAGCAGCGTTATTCCTCTATCACAATCCAAAATGACCCCATTTCCTTCCACGATGTCCTCAACCATGACACAAAAAGCGTTCTTGTCAGGCTTTCTTCAAGTCTCAAACTCTTCGCTTGTAGTGAATAACTACTTTCAGAGTAGCGCCCCTTGAATGGGATTGGTCCTTGTCGGCCTTGTAGGGGAGATAGGTCGGACTATGTATTTACTTGAAAATCGCTTCTGTAATCTGATGACTTCCAACATGGGTTTTCTGTTGATATTATCATCAATTGAATAAAGATAAGTTACATTGAAATAAGTTTTAGTGTTTGTTTTGATATTTTGATTGAAGCATGTTCTTTGAAAAGTGAACTGCACCGAAGGGTCGCGGGCGAGTGAAAGCGGTCTGTACTGGTTTGACCCAAGCACAGCACCTTGGCGCAAGACGAAAGAGTTCCTCATTATTTTCCTAATTAGTCCTGTTAGAATGGAGATAAATCCATTCTGTTTTATATTTTGGGGTTGTATGTTGTACATTTTTTACCCCTAAATTAACATTTCAAACCTCGCAAGCTCGGTTTGAAATTAAATTTAGGGGTAAAAAATGCACAACATACAACCCCAAAATATAAAACAGAATGGATTTATCTCCTAATAAGATGAGATAAGATAAGACTTTATTATCCCGGAGGAAATTTGTTTTACAACGAAACGGTCTTTTATATATATATATATATATATATATATATATATACACTTTATGACGCATCAACCGACTCAACGTCATTCACCTGATGAGACCCGTAATGGTCGAAAGCATGCTTGTGAATCTGATTAAATCATCGTAATTTCTTCGAACATTTTATTTTTTCTATATGAGACCTGGGAGTTGGGAGATGTTTTAAACTGTTTTTCTATATATATATATATATATATATATATACACAATGTACAACTATAACTTATAAGTTACATTACATGAACAATTCTTTTTTAACAATATGGCAACATATATAATAGGGCTGGGACGGGTAGATATTTCCTACCCGGGTACCCGACCATCTATTACCCTACCCTACCCGGATACCCGTTTTGTCGATCTCCAACATCTAATTGTAAGATTTTGTACTACTTTATTCCACTGGTTGGCTGAAACATGGGACTAGAAACCTAAAGCAGAGATCCATGGCTGTTTCAATCCAATGTATAATGAATGACAATTTATCATTTTAATATTATGTTAGAATCTTCAAATACATTGTAATCTTGAAATGAAAGAATAGCAAATTAAACTGTTTTATGATTAGTCACATGATAAAAACGGGTCTGGGTAATGTGATGGGTACCCGGGTCCTACTCAGTACCCACCCGTGCCGGGTATCCGGGTTACCCGTCCCAGCCCTAATATTTAACATACACTAATGTAAGTACAGTGAAGATTTTCATTACAGATTGGTCATAAACAGGATGAACAATGTCATCGTGTGCCCTGTTTTCAAATGACTTAAATAAATCTATTTCAACTATTTCAATATTTTGGTTTAACTTGAGTTCAGATGAATTCTAATTCTATGCTTAGGATCACGACTCACAAAAGTGTCAAGTATCCAAAAGGATATTTGGAACATCTATCTGTCCGATATTGTCATATTTTTTAGAAAGTTTAAGTTTTTAATAATTGATATCAATCTTAGTTGTCAGGAGCAAGATGCTCAGCAATGGCGTCGAGTGCACCGAACCCCAGCAACTGCTCAATCTGTCTGGAGACATTCAACTCCCCCGCGGCATGTGTGCCGTGTGGTCATGTCTTCTGTCATCTGTGTATCAGCCAGTGGTATTCCAACAATGGCGGCGCTCGTCAAATGTGCCCCCAGTGTCGTACCGTCATCTTATCCATACAGTCCCTCCGCATTGACGATGGAAATAGTGAGTTGTTTTTATTCTCTGTACTACTATAGTGATTGGTATATTAACCGTAGACAGATATACCAACTACTACCGACTGAATTAATTTGTATCAAATCAGTTCTTTTTTCAATGATTAAGAATTAAGTTTTCTGCAGTAGCCCTGCATCTATAATGATAATGTGGAGTTCACTTCACAGTTCACAGTGAAAGGCGTAATTTTTTCAGTCCTTAAAAGTGTCGGAGTCATGTCAGACTATTCAGGATTTAGGACAATTAAACTAACATTTAAAGCGTCATTGTGATTTATGCTTATGATAATATACCGGTATTTAACAAACACCATGTGGTAACTAAGATGTTGGATCAAAGTGTAAATACATATTTTGGGAGAAACATAGATGTTGAAAAAATTCGGTTGAATAACAAACAGTAGGGGTGTAACAATACATCGAACTATCGATGCATCGCAATAGTTGACTTGGCAATAGTACTATATCGATACTATAAACAAAAACACTATCGCTATCGCAATAGTAAGGTTAACTATAGATACTATTGAAACTATTAAATTTCCCTTAATTATGAATGATTTTCACAAGCTTCACTGCATTTAATTCAAGATTTTTCATTTTAGAATGTAAAAAGGGAAGAACTAGAGATAGGAAACAGCAAAATGACAAAAAAGTTTTTTTCATTTATGATTTCTTTACTGATTTTAGTTCCATAGTCCTTACATCAATTAAACATTTCTACTAAAACCTTTAAGAAATCTAGCTGATTATTGCGTATTTGTACAAAAAAACCTGTCGCAATAGTTATTGCAATGGTGAGTTACAATAGTCTATCGCTATCGCAATAGTAAGTGGCAATAGACTTTCGCTATCGCAATAGTCTCTTTGGGTCAATAGTAACCCCTAACAAACAGATAAAGCCACAAATGAGTATGATTAAATTGTTTATAGTGTTTTTTCGGACTAGGACGCAAGAACTCATGACTGTCACACAGGTGGCGCTTCTCCGTGGAGCTGGTGGCAGATTCTTCCTTGATGGCTGTTTCGGTAGCACTAAAGGATATCTTTTTGTACTTGGTGAGGTCATAGACTGTCATACAGGTGGCACTTCTCCATGGAGCCTTGATGGCTGTTTCGGTAGCACTAAAGGATACCGTGGTACCGTAGACAAATAGAAGGAAAGATATGACTTCCTGTTTTGTTGGTTCTTTGGATGGCTCTCCACCGCCTCCTCTCCCATTCTTTAGATCATGTGTATGTTTTGATAAATCAAAGCGATAACATCGCACCTCTGTGTTTCAGTCTACATTCATCATTCCTCCGTGCTGGACCGCATGTCATCCTTCTTCTACAGACAGTGGTTCTCTCTCTCCTCTCTCGTCCACGAGGTAGCTGCTGAAATACCAACCAACTGGCCTGGTAGGCGAAAAATCTTTGTCAGCTGATTAACACTTAAAGAGCCACTGTGAAGTCAATTGTCGTCCATAAACTTTGTCTGAGGGATCTTTTCCCTTCCAACACAACATATTGTCTTTTACATCCTGCTGAAATAACCAACAAAAAATAAAATCGTTTTTGGTTGATTTCCCTTTATGTCCAATATATCCAACCCCTCTTCTATTACATCCTGCTCCATGAGGGTATTTGTATCCACAAGACTGCTTCCATCCCCAGATCGCATACACATCTTCTTTCTCGTATCACCAGAGGCTGATTACTCATCGCTGTATATATAGCATGTATTTGGTCGCCCAACGGAGTGTTGTGATTTGAACCTCCAACCCCGCCCTAATTCCCGGACACCTTACCCCCTGAACAATGGGCGCGGCTCGCCGCATGGGTGGGTTACCCACTACATTGCTGGATAAACTGAGAGTTTGAAGAGTCATTCCCTGCCCCACACTGAGACATGAGTTGAGAGACTTGTGGTGTCACCCTGGGTAGGTGACTTAGTTCGAAGTGTGCCTCTGTCCACCCAGCAGTAAATGGGTACCTGGTATGATGCGTTATAAATACCCACATTATTATTATTAATTCCAGGACACCCCCTACCCCCTGAACCCCACCTCTGGATCCTCCACTGGGGATGAGACCTCGAATATGAAATAAATAAAAAGGTATGTTGTCTGTTGTTTCAGAGTTGGAGGATGTAGCAGGACGGTACGGATTCCCTAATCCAAGACTTGCCGCACGCAGGGTTCGCAGATTGCCAGGTGCGTCCATGTTTGCAGGGATTGCTACCTTCATTAAGCAGTGAAAACACAAAGATATTAAAAATGAATAAAACTTTGAGGGTGTAGCAATATAGCTTAATGCTTATACAAACTTAATGACATGAAGGCATGTAGCAGAAGTGGTGTAGTAGACCTCTGGCTAGCTCATTAAAGGGGCAGTAGCACGTTTTTTTGCAAAATTTATTTTTTCAAAGTTCAAATTTATAATGATAGTTTATGTCATTTAAATCAACTTTAGAGGGTAAAACATCTTATTACACAAACCAATTATCTGTAGTGGTAAAAACTAGGTTGCGTATAAAGCAAAAATTGCATGGCGGCCATTTTATTGTGAACACAATTTATTATTTTGTATTACAAAAACGATTCCCATGGCCTTTCCCGTAACATGTACACTCATTTTAAACTTTATTTTCCGAAGAGAGAATGATGTTTTACTATTGGTGAAATTATTTTTCAAATACATTTCATCAACTTATTTGCTACTGCCCCTTTAAAGGTCTCCCAGACAGTTAAAGGCGATTTAGCATGCCATTCTTACTGAAATAAAATGCAATCACAGTAGAATAAATAAGTGTTACCAGTGGCTAGATGATACTCCTGAATCAATAAACAGAGTTCTAAAACGAATGTACATTGTTCAGTTAAGTTATGCGAGTCCATTTCCCTTCGAGCAGCCATTTTAAGGTGTTCACCGCTCGGTGGTAGTTCAAGTGATTTGACTAACGTAGTGATACTTAACATTCAGAGTAGAGTTTTAAATATGGTACAATGATGAAATGATCAACTATCTTGCCGTCTGAACTCTCAAATTCGCATCATGAGACCTACAAATTTACCTCTCTGACTGAAGAGTTCCACAAAATTGTCACTTTATGTGTCTCACCATTTTCTTCCACTACAGATAAGGGGGGTAACCGTTTTCTAATGGGGTCGTGTAATGATATGTTTAACACTCTAACTTAACAATACATTGTATAATTGCAAATTTGAGAAAAAATATGCAAAAAATGTGCTACAGCGCCTTCAAAGGCTGATTGTATTTGTTTGATAAGCCTTCACAATTATATCTATAGTTATATGTTATATGTTACTTGCCTATTCTGATCATTTCATCAAAACAAATGAATGCCTCTCCTTGTAGATGCACTATGGATGTCTGTTGCTAACCTTTGTGTAATGAATTGCAAATTTGAGAAAAAATAATATGCGAAAAAATGTGCTACATCGCCTTTAAAGGCAGTGTGTATTGTTTGATAAGACATAGAGAATCTCACCCAATTGTCTTCTTATATCAAATATATCATCACGAGTTGATAAAAGTAACAAATATCTGAGGCTTGCCGATATATTTGATATCAGAAGAAATGAGGTGAGATTCTATTTGTCATTTAAAATCATTGTTCATTACATTTCAATGAAAAAGTGTACATCTCTGAGCACAGCTCTGCCAGTTAATTTCCAAAGTGGTGATGTCATAGCATTGTGACATCATCATGTTTATGATGTCATAGCATCGTGATGTCATTACTTGATGATGTAAAATCATTGTGATGTCATGTGAACGGTGGCAGAGTATATCCATTGCCAAACACATCTAGGAGATATCGCTTGATCTCAAACAAGTGATATCTCCTGTGGAACCCAGTTTTGGATGATAAATCACAATTATCTCTATAGTTATATGTTATATGTTAAACCTGCCTATTCTGATCATTTCACGAAACAAATAATTGGCTCTCCTTGTAGATATGCTTTGGCTGTCTGTTGCTAACCTCGGTGTAGAACTCCAGATCCTGACGGCCCTCGTATCCATTCTGATCCTGTCTCTCTTCGTCAAAGATCTCCAGAGTCCGGCGGGCCTATTCCACAGCTGTATCTTCCCAGTGTTGACAGTTTGTCAGGAGATATTTCGCCAAGTTCTCTGCTGTCTCCTCCTCCTGATATGCAGGCCACTGGTCTGTGTCGGCCAGTGTATTCTCGAAGTGACCTTTGCATTGTGGGATCTCTTCCTTGGCGTTGGTATGTGCACAGCTAACGTTGGTGTCGGCGTTGTAACAATTCCTCACATTGTCGTCAACGCCGCTTTAGAATGGGTGAGGCTGCTCGTCGTGTTTGTATCGGAGACGTTTATTGCGGCAGTTAGACTCGGATTCATCTTGTGTCTTATACTCGTCCCCGGATTTCTGTCTCAGACAACAGAAGAACAAAGAAATGCTTACTTCCTGAGGTTCCTGGCAATAGTGGAATCTTTATGGAACCGTTACCACGACAGCGTGGCTAGATTGCAGGAACAGTATCGTAATAGGTAGATTCACCACGTATCTACTTAAGTTTAGATCATCAAGCTGTCAGATCTTCACTTTCGTATTCAGCAATTCTTTCCGAAACTAGATAAAAGTACACATTTCTTTATTCAGGGCTCGATTTAAGAAATGTTAACCAACTAGCACCAGGTGCAACCTGAGCTTTAGACCTAGTTGCACCAACCAAAGTCCAGTTGCACTGCTTGAGTTCTATTTGAATTGAAGGAAATTTGGTTTGTATTACCACTGTACTCACTGCTTTATCGTAGTCAAACAATACATTTTTGGTCATGAATTCACCATATTTAATTGAATCAAAGCATGGTATTAATAACTCTGAAAATTTTATTTTATAGCATAGGCTATTTTATGTATGGATTTCAATAGTTTGGCTGAAATATTGTGATGTTTTTTAATTAGCTATTTAAATGTCTTAAATTACCGGTAGGTATATTTAATCCTCAGAGATTGACTTGCACCAGGTGCAAGGGATACTGCGTATTGAAAATTTAGGTTGCACCAGTGCAAGTAACAAAGCACTGAATCGAGCCCTGACTGATTACTGCACTGCTGATCCCATTGAGCGAGGTACCAAGTTATATTTTCACGTGTGACAGCCACGACTGATTATATTTACTTTCTCCTACCTCACGACATAAGGTAGACCGAAACCTCTGTCGCCCGAATGCTCTACCTCACACAGCAAGCCACATACTAACTATCCAGTGGGGTTGCAGGTAGAGCCTCTCGACCTGGTGATTAGGTATCTGGTGCATCATGGTACGTGTCGAAGTCAAAGTTAGCGTCAGGGAATGGGAAAGCTAGGGGCCATGGGCCATTTTGCACATTGGATGAAACAATGGCCCATAACATTTGAAATTTTACCATTGCTACAAAGGGGAATGGTCCATTTAAAATTCTGAAAATGACTAAAAGCCCTATAAATGGCCCATTGTCAAAGGTGTCTTTCCTAATCCTTGTTAGCGTGACCAAATCTAAAGAACAAAATCGGTGATGATTTCTGAGGAGGTCTTGATGATATTTGCTCAACCTTTCGGCTTGGTGTCCCTTAACATTTAGGGAAGTAGAATACTTTAACCATTGTAGAGGGTCCCCTCTGCTTAGAATTGGCCAAATGCCCCCTCAACTGTGCCCCTACAAACATGCTGACCATGTACCAGACAGACAGCAGGGCTGTGTTCCATAACAGCGAGCGCTTATAATCGCTCATTGATTGCTCAATGTAGCGCTCAAGTAGCACTCGATTAGCGCTCATTCTCTCCTGAACGACACGGTGCAAAACCTCAAAGTTCGCTCGCTTTGCTACGTAGCGCTACATTGAGCAATCGCGTTCAACAGAGGTTTAAAAGTAAATTCGCTAATTCAGCGATTACTTTGAAACCTCTCTTGAACACAGCGCTGGATATTGTCTGCCACCTATCAATACCACACCATTACCACTCAGATACTAGATGTTTAATTTTCGTGCATCACAAAATTTGCCATTGATGAATTTTGTTAGAGAAAAATATGAATTTCACAGTTGTTGTCAGGGCTGCAATTTTGAAAAGAGTTCTTAGAGATGAGTTTCACAGTTGGAGTGTAAGTTACTTTCATCACCATATTTTCAATCATTTGTCTTCCAAACTCATCAATGCAAGTGGGGGACGTGAACTACTTCTAAGTTGTTATGTTATATGTTTTGTGTACTTTTGACAATCATTTTTTATGTGTTTTTAAAAGCAATACGCCTTGGTTGTGTGTATTTACAGTGACTGAATCAAGACTAAACATGTTAAAATGTTAATTCTTGTGAATTACACAGAAGTATGGGGCGCGGGGAGTTGTGATAGCGCAAGATTGATCTTTTAACTGTCATTATGTAACAACCACTGGATGTCCCTGTTTCCCAAAGTATCCAGCGCGTTCGGCTTCCGATCAAGAGGTACGAGGTTCAAATCCCACCAGGGGCATGGCAACTTTGTCTGCAGTAGAGAACTGTTCTACACGCAGTAAGGTTTGGGTGCAATGCTACACTGAATTTCAGCGTAGTACCACCCATTGTTCGCTAGTTCCAGCCGATGCTTGCAGGTTGTATCGCAATGCATAGCCACATGGCGTTGCAGGCTTTCTCCCTGCCATAATACTAGCAGCAGCGATATAAGTGAAATACTCTTGAAAGCGGCGTTAACCCTCAACTCACCTCACCTCAACTCCAGAAGTATCCGAACTTTCGAGAACAGACAACCAGACGTGATCAAGACACGCTAAACGATCTCAGCCGTCCCCTTGTTATTTGTCAGCTCAAGATTTAAGATTTTATATGTGTAAATGGATAACTGAAGTTGGTGACACTAATGATACATGAATGTTATGCTTTGAATGAAATAAAAAATAACTAGATATCTACCGGTAAATCATTCGCTTCTCACAACTCCCTCCAGATTTCCGATCCTAACCTCTGTTCTACAAATGTTTATCATTTCATCATGACTTATCATTTACAAATGTCACTTTTCAACGGCGTCGCTGATTGCACAACTAGATTCAATTGCAACTAATCAGGACACTCTATTTCGCCGGTAGGTTCATGCCATGTAGAACAGAGGTTAATATTAGGGTCAGAATTCCGAAGGGAGTAACTTCTGTTGGAGGAGAATGCTGGTAAATATGTTTATGTAGCTCCTGTAGAGGCAGGAGAGGGTGAGAATCGGTAAGAACTAAAAATTTGTTTTCACCTCATATCCGTGTAGTATAGAAAGTAAAAAAAAACTTAATGAAAGCTTTTATATGCTCATAGTGCAATGTATTTTTTCTCATCTATTTGAAGAGAAAATTATTGAGGGTTGATTTTCTCAGATTGGAATGTTTATTCGTTATGATTTATTCAAATATTCTATCGTTCATCGGTTTCTTTATTTAAATATTTGCCTTATCATTATCTATGCAGATTTTACATGAATATATTATTTTAAGAATTGGAGGTTTTGATTTTTAAAAAGAATCTATTAATTTTTTTTTTTAAAACGATGTGCATATATTTATTCTTTGTTTGTTGTGTTTGTAGTATGTTTTATGGAGAAACTGTTGATTCAAGTATTTACAATGTAAATCCATGACGGTTATCAATAATGCATTTTTGTTATCTGATCTATTAAGATAAATTCTAACTTTATAGTTTATATAAGAAACACATAATGAACAAATGTAACATTCTTATATTTGGGATGAGCCACCTGGTAAGATAAGATAGATAAGATAATATTTATTATCCCAAAAGGGAAATTTGTTGTGTATAATTTCAATTCTCCAGCATACAAAACATACAAATATCATTCAAAACAATACATATTAATAAAGTTTACAGAGACTAGAATATGCTATACATGAAAGTGTTTATCGTGCAACATTGCACTTATCAGAATTTATTTCTCTAATGCTGCAAGGAATGAATGATTGGCGAAACCTGTTTGTTCTAAAAGTCGGCATTCACAGTCTACGGCCAGAAGGTAGTATTGAATATTCCGGAAAAAGAGGATGCGTAGAATCACCTAAAATTTTGTTTGCTTTTTTTTATAACTGCTGCTCATAACAACTGCCGATAGTTTCAATAGGAAGCCCATGCGTTCCTGACGATTAGGGCTGCATATTGGACCAAATTTTCTATTGCGAAATATTGAATGAACTTTTCAATATTTGATACTTCTGTATACATTTAAGCTGACATTTTAGATACAAATCCTTGCAAAACAATCTCAAAATACAGATCATTACTCAAAAAGAAAAACTTTGCAAACAAAATTTTTGATGAAGTACATTGAAAACAGCAAATACCACTTTATATACTGCCAAACGTATGTTTTGCACATCCAGACCACTTTCATGGAGTGTAATCGTACTAATATACCCCAGAACAATATATGTAATGTAGTGGTATATACCGATATACCAGTAATATTGCAAGTCTGTTGGCTGACATTTAGTGTGTGGGTTCGAATCTCACAAGGGCCTTCTCCCGAAAAACATAAAAATACATGTGTGCTATTGCAAATTCATCCTCGGTTACCCATGGTTTTATATATGCTCCATTACTCTCCACTATATCACCTATGGGAAACCTTATCAGGGGAATCTGTTCTCAAATTACCCGCCCTTGGCCAGCGTGACGAAGTCAGTAACCAAAGAAAAAAATCAATGGGACAAGACAGAAATGGCCAAGGGAGATAACCGGTGACGGAGGGCTAACACAATGACCTCGCTTACTTTGAAACGAAGTGATATGAATTGTCATTGGCTCGCAGGTCAAAGCTGCATAGCAGTTTGATTGGCTCATGCCGACCAAGGGCGGGTAATTTGAGTACAGATTTCTCTGATAAGGTTTCCCATGGGTGATATAGTGGAGAGTAACGGAGCATATATAAAACCATGGGTAACCGAGGATGTTGCAAATTGTGTGATCTCAAATATAACAATGTTACCTTTGTAGTTATAACACAGTAACAGCACTCTCATATCATTTTGTAAATTGAGATGCATACTTTTCTCATGTACAAGTTTAATTTAAAAGTAAATCTAATAAATCACTTTGTGCTTGAAAACAGATAAAAGTGCAACATTCACTTTCTTTCTTGTCTCCAACTCTGCAAAATAAAGTACAGGAGAGACTGTTGTTTCATGTCTTTTTTTTATTATTATGAATTATTATACCCCTGCTACGAAGTAGTCGGGGGTATATAGCGGTCAGCACGTCCGTGCGTCCGTCCGGTTTTTGTTCCGCTCATAATTCTGAAACCAGTTGTTCAAATCTTACGAATCTCGATATGTACAATCACCATGATGTGTACATCTGCCTTTTGTATGTTTCATACCCTCATTTGCATAATTTATGCAAATTTTCTCTGTTTTTCTACTTAACCATTCACACTTTTTGTTCCGCTTATAATTCTGAAACCAGTTGTTCAAATCTTACGAAACTTGATATGTACAATCACCATGATGTGTACATCTGCCTTTTGTATGTTTCATACCCTCATTTGCATAATTTGTCGAAGTTTTCTAAAATTTTTGACTTCACCATTCACCCTTCAATGTCCCTCTCATAACTCGGACACTAATTGTTCAAATGTTACAAACCTGATTCTTATAACCACTGATGTGTAAATCTGTCATTTGTATATTTCATACCCTCATTTGCATAATTGTAAATTTCATACACTCATTTGCATATTTGTATATTTCATACTCATTTGCATATTTATTGCCATTTTTCAAAATTTTCGACTTTTTTACTTCTAAAATACGCTTACAAGTTTATAATCTATGAAGACATACTTACTCTGCTTTAATAATACTCCTGTGGTCTATTCATACAAAAGTCTAAACATTGATGTCCTTGCTATTTTGAAACATTTTTTCTTTGACCAATGTTAAAAGCGGGTTTATATGAGTGAGCTGTGCTCACTAATTCTCTTGTTTATGTTGTGGATGCTCAAAGCACTGGCGGACATATTACCCTTGTCAATGAGTACAAAAACTCCTTGAGCTACAGACTCCCTACAGCTGGCTGCTTGTCAGACCCTCAAGGTTCAAATTCGGACAACCATCGTAAACATCATTCTAGATTCTAATTTACTGCAGGGTGGACAAAGGCACACTGCAAATGAAATCTAATCTTGCTTCTCATGTCTCGTTGTGGGGCAGGGAATCACCCTTCAAGCTTTCAGATTATCCGGTATTGAAATTGGTCCGTGGAGCCGTGTCCATTGTTGCTGACCTGAAAGTTGCCCTCTGAACATTACACCATGTCTACCCTGTAAGTGCTGGAGTGACTGATATAACTGGTGACTGATGAGACTGGTGACTGATGAGACTGGTGACTGATAACACTTGTGACTGATATAACTGGTGACTGATGAGACTGGTGACTGATGAGACTGGTGACTGATAACACTTGTGGCTGATAACACTGGTGATTGATGAGACTGATAACACTGGTGGCTGATAACACTGGTGACTGATAACACTGGTGACTGATGAGGCTGATAAGACTAGTGGCTGATAACACTGGTGACTGATAACATTGGTGACTGATAACACTGGTCATTGATGAGGCCGATAACACTGGTGACTGACGAGATATAACGAGTGATACGCTTATAATTTCTAGCGTTTCACTTGTGATAATACTGGTGACTATGACACTGGTGACTGATGACACAGTGACAGGTGACTGATGACACTGGTCACTGATGCCAATGGTGACTGATAACAATGGTGACTGATAACACTGGTGACTGATGAGACTGGTGACTGATAACACTTGTGGCTGATAACACTGGTGATTGATGAGACTGATAACACTAGTGGCTGATAACACTGGTGACTGATAACACTGGTGACTGATAACACAGGTGATTGATGAGGCTGATAAGACTAGTGGCCGATAACACTGGTGACTGATAACACTGGTCATTGATGAGGCCGATAACACTGGTGACTGACGAGATATCACGAGTGATACGCTTATAATTTCTAGCGTTTCACTTGTGATAATACTGGTGACTGATGACACAGTGACAGGTGACTGATAACACAGGTGACTGATGACACTGGTCACTGATGCGAATGGTGACTGATAACAATGGTGACTGATAACACTGGTGACTGATGAGACTGGTGACTGATAACACTTGTGGCTGATAACACTGGTGATTGATGAGACTGATAACACTAGTGGCTGATAACAATGGTGACTGACACTGGTGACTGATAACACAGGTGACTGATGACAGATGACACTGGTGACTGATAACAATGGTGACTGATGACAGATGACACTGGTGACCTATGACACTAATGCCTGATGAAGATTGTGCCAGATGACACTGGTGACTGTTAAATTGGTGACTAATGACACTGGTGACTGATGACACTGGTGACTGATGACAATGGTGACTGGTAACAATGGTGGCTGATGACACTGGTGACTAATGGCACTTGTGACTGATGACAATGGTGACTGATTACAATGGTGACTGACACAGGTGACTGATAACAATGGTGACTGATGACAGATGACACTGGTGACTGATAACAATGGTGACTGATGACACTGGTGACTGATGACAATGGTGACTGATGGCACTGGTGACTGATGACACTGGTGACTGATGGCACTGGTGACTGATGACACTGGTGCCTGATGACTGATGACACTGATGACTTATGACACTGGTGACTGATGACACTGGTGACTGGTGTCACTGGTGCCTGATGACACTTCTGCCTGATGACTGATGACACTGGTTAAACTTTTAATGATAACATTGGTGTCTGATGACAGAAAACACTCATGACTAATAACAAAATATCTATGGTTGTAGCTGACACTTAGCCTATTCTGATGATATAAATGATGTACTTCATTTGATGCAATACCTATGGTATTTTTTCAGAAGAACTGGTGTCTGATGACAGATAACATAATTGTTCAGAAAAGACAGATATCCTCTAGATGTTTACTTAGTGCACCTAGAGGTAGGATGAGTTGTGTGTCCACCGTGAAGCTGAGAGGAACTTCCACTGATCATTGAGTACATCCTCGGTTACCCAGGGTTTTATATATGCTCCATTACTCTCCACTATATCACCCATGGGAAACCTTATCAGAAGAATCTGTACTCAAATTACCCGCCCTTGGCTGGCGTGAACCAATCAAACTGCTACGCAGCTTGGACCTGTGAACCAATGACAATTCATATCACTTTGTTGCAAAGCACGCGAGGTCATTTTGTTAGCTAACTGTCACCGGTTATCTCCCTTGATCATTTCCGTCTTATCCTATTGAGCATTTTGTTTGGTTTATTAACCGACTTCGTCACGCCGGCCAAGGGCAGGTAATTTTAGTACTGATTTCTCTGATGAAGTTTCCAAGGGGTGATATAGTGGAGAGTAACGGAGCATATATAAAACCATGGGTAACCGAGGATGAATTGAGTAACAAAGAGATTCAATATCAAGTGTAGGTAGATTTGTTTTGTTACTCCTGTACCGCTCTCTTCTTTGAAACCAATATTCTGACGACTAATCACAACACCGCTTTACAACCATTCAACAGTATCATGCTCCAGTCTTACATGTTCCACAGATGTCAACTCTCCCTACAGTGTTGGGGGGCGGGAAAGCGCAGTGGTTAGCGAGTTTGGCTTCGGATCAAGAGGTCCGGGGTTCGAATCCCGCCAGGAGCACGGCAACTTTGTCTGCAGTAGAGAACTGTTCTACACGCAGTCAGGTTTTGGTGCAATGCTACACTGAATTTTTTGCAAATTTTATTTTTTCAAATTTCCCACTTATAATGATAGTTTATGTTATCTTTATTTACTTTAGAGGGTAAAACATCTTATTACACAAACCAATTACCCGTAGTGGTAAAACGGTGTTGCTTATAAAGCAAAAATTGCAAAGCGGCCATTTTATTGTGATCACAATTTATTATTTCGAATGACAAAAACAACCCCCATGGCTTTACGAAACCATGTACACTTATTTTTAACTTGATTTTCCGAAGAGAGAAGGGTGGTTTACTATTGGTGACATTATTTTTCAAATACATTTCATCAACTTATTTCAGCGAAAAAATGTGCTACTGCCCCTTTAAAACGTTGCTGATTTCACATTTAATTTGATTGAGGTGATGTTAACAGAGGTTGCGAGGGAGAAAGGGGTTAAAGAGCCATCAAGGATGTTAGTGTTTCAAATAGATTTTTTGTTGTTGAAAATATACTTCTAACATCTTTTATCTACAACATGACATGTGATAAATAATTTTCATATCACGACAATGTAATGAAATCTGGTTTCAAAGATAGGTTCCCCTTCAAGTAGCGCGCACCAAGGGTATCCGACGTCATATAAACAGATTTACCTTTATTGCATAAAACGTACTACGCAAACAGCAAGCACTTCCGAAGCGTGAAGGCTAGTCTCTAGCGTAAGTCGCCATAACAACCCATGTGCTGCACGTGTTTCTCTTGCAAGTTACCCTTGTCACACATTACTGAATGTGACGATTGCTTTATAAACAATGTTTCTAAATGTCCTGTGAATATACACATTATTGCCTGTTTAATGTACTTTTTATTGAGATAAGACCAGCAAATTATGACAAATTTTTACTCTCATTAATTATAAAATTCAAGCAAAATACCTAAGTGGGTAAAAAAAATTTTTCCAATTACTGTAGCAAATACAAAATTGAATGAAATGGTAAATAAACAACCGCCAAAAATTATATATTTCAATTTCTTTCATTGATCATAAACTTTGTTATTCTTTCGTGTCTTTGGAAACAGTGTGTGACTTAGACCATGATGCTTTGCGGTTGAAAATAATAGACTGTATCTATATTTAGACTGGAAAATACCTTTACTAATTAGTGCAATTTCTCAGCTTATTTTGGGTCGAAAAAAATTGGGAAAAATTAAGTGTATATATTTCACGGAGATATATTTTTGGCAATTTTCCTATATGTTCATCAACATCCTTGATGGCTCTTTAAGTTTCTCCATAACTTCAAAGGCAGTGTTTTGTTCTTTGCAAACATTTGATTACTGCATTGTACTTATTTTTGGAGATATTGTAGATTGGAAATTGGAGAAATATACTACAATACCATACACTGCTTGAGAATACATTGCAATACGTATCACGATATTAAACAGAGAAAATGTTAGTTTTGATGAGAGTTGTCAGTCAGCAGTTTCACAGAATGTAGAATACTCAAACAATATTTACTTAACACATTTTCTGATTAAAACAGTGTGTAAATGATTGAGAAAAGCTTGTAATGTCACATTTTGATGAAATAAATATATTTAACATGTACACAATCCAGACATTTATATTGCTCAATGGAAAACTTCTTTTTTTTATCGATACACAAATGGATTTTTTTGTTTTTAATCAATACACATTTCTCATAACCAGAGTTCGGAATATTTTTTTTGTTTTTACGGGCAATGCATTCTCTTCCCACAGAAGTTACCCCCTTCGATTTTCTATTGAAACCTCTCTTCTATCATAACCTCTGTTGCATGTAGGTGATATTTCACTATTCTCACATTTTGTTTGCAACACTGGTAAGGCCCTCATCTTTTTGTCCAATCAAACATTGTTTCACAATAATCTGCGATCTTTTAAACAATATGTGTGCATCACTCAGATGAGGTCACTCTAGTCTTTTCGACAGTTACAAAATGGTTGGTTTGAGTCAACGTGGGTGATTGCACAACTTACTTCTGATGCAACCAGTCAGGATTCCCCCTTTCTAGCCGAGAAAGTAGCCTAAATATATCAGAGGTTATGATAGAAAATCGAAAGGGGAGAGAATGCTGGCATTAGCATAACCACTTCGATCTTAAATTAGTAAGCAATTGGCTGGTGGGTGAGGCAGCTATTTCAAACACTGCCTATATATAACCCAGCCATCCACTACTATCGACACCGACAAATCTCGGCTAAACTGGTTTGTGGCAAGCAACAGAAAAGTAATCCTGGCAATGAAACCATGTAAAAACATTTATTACTCAACCGTGGTGAGATCACTCATTAGATAACAATGAGTTGGTGACACACATGTGTGCTACCACCGCATGCTGCCGTAACGTCATAATCGGCGCGTGACGTCATAGTCATTTTTGGATGACGTCACAATGTTAGCTCGCGCGTGACCTTTTTGCAAGTGAGCGTCACTAACACCGATTTTCTAGCAATTCAGCGCTATTTACACCATTGAGTAAGAAATAAAATACCAAACTCGGTCCCGTTTGATAACATGTTTATAAAACTCGTGAATGGCTTCGGTATTTAACTCGTTAAAATACCAAACCATTCACTCATTTCATAAACATGTTATCAAATGGGACATCGTTTAGTATTCTATATGTACAAAACCTCAACAGATTGAAAAAAAACAACGATTTGAAAATGTAAGGTTTTAATGCTTATGTACATATTTGACAGAATTCATATTGGTGAGTATTAATAGTGGACGGAGTCAATCAGATCACAAACTTGTATTCGTTGCAGTATACAAATGAACACTGTATTATACATTCGATGCATCAACAAATCTTATATCACAACTTCAACTGTACATTATTTACTCCAATAGACACTCCAGTTTTTAATCGTATCATCCACTCTTTGTCTCAAGTCTCCTGCAGACATCATTACAGATTCAATATTTTAAAGGGGCTGTAGCACATTTTTTTGTAAATTTAATTTTTTCAAATTTCCCATTTATAATGATAGTTTATGTCATTTATATCTACTTTAGAGGGTAAAACGTCTGATTACACGCACTGATTATCCGTAGTGGTAATAACGGTGTTGCGTATAAAGCAAACATTGCATGGCTGCCATTTTAATGTGAACACATTTTATTATTTCGAATTACAAAAACGATTTCCCATGACTTTACCGAATCATGTACACTCATTTTGAACTTGATTTCCCGAAGAGAGGAGGGTATTTTACTTTTTTTGACATTATTTTTCAAATTCATTTCATCAACTTTTTTCAACGAAAAAACGTGCTACTGCCCCTTTAGACCCAAATATTATACATCTAACGAAACCTCCCATCTAATAGAGACCTGTGTCTTTTGGAGCAAATATGTCTACTTCTTATGATCAACAATAAAAAAAACTTCTTATTCTAATGTTGGACTGAATTTGTATTAAATTATAAATCTTAAAATGCATAATTTTGTTTAAAATTGCACATATATTAAAAAAGTGGAACATTGTTTGTCAGATATGAAAACAATGAATTTCTACTTTTTTCACAATTTTGATTTTCAACATTGACTATTCAGTTTTATAAAATTAGCTATTTAAATTCCTCATAAAACATCCTTTTAACAAATTTGTTTAAGGATGTCCGCTCCTTCTGGTTGAACTTCAAAAATGAAATATGATTAAGTAAAAAAAATTTCTCATCTTTATTTATACTTCATGATATTCTACATCATCTACATACTTTTAAAAAATATATGAAATAAAGAAAATGTGACTTTAGAACCTCTAAAAAGTGTTTAAACAGCATAAATGGCCTAAATTTGACAAAAAAAGGGTTTTTTTTCAGGTACATTTTGTGTCAAAGTTAAAAAAAACCCACACTGCCATATACATTTTTTCATTGATTTCGGTAGGGTAAAATGAACTTTGTAACATATCAAAAAAGGAAAAAAAGTTTAATTCTAGAAATGTAGTATTTTAAAGTTTTTAGCAGTTTTTTTCTCATTTTTCCCATAGACTCCCATGTTAAAATTGTACTTCTTACAGGCGTCATATCTCGAAAAAACCCACACTACCCCCTATTTTTTAATGCTGATTTTCTAATCATATACTTTGATCTTTTAAAAAATATAAGTTAGAAAAAAAGTTTAATACTATAAATTTGAGGAGCGAACATCCTTACATCCTTATATACAAAGAATCTTACCCACGTTACCTCTGATATAAAACATATCAACTCGAGCTTGTTAATAATTTACAAATGAAAGTAAAAGACAGCATGCAAGTTAAATGTAATTATCATGGTCTCAGCACCTCGTGACAATCTACATATATATATTGCAAAAAAGTAGCCACTATTTAACTTTTTATTGAATAATAAGTATACTGCTAATAGTCTTCAGGTAATTGAAATATCAAAACATTAAAAACTTTAAAAACTATATGAAATTGAAAATATTGTCATCAATTCAAATTGAGACTATTTCTCCAAAGATTGCTATCTGTAGTATGTTTGGTGTATACATGAATGGTGTTAAATAAATAAATAAAACCATGTGTGAAAACACACTCAAATATCACAAATGCTTGAGTAAAAGATGTAAAAATAATTTTGATTAAAAACTCAAGACTAAAAATTCACAATGGTCCCTCAACAACAACTTAATTAACATATTCACAGATTTTCCCGTCAACGTTTTTTTAAAAGATTATTTATCATAATGGACTCTTGTCAACAACCAGTCCAGGGACGTATATATACATATATTACTTAACTTGCAACACAAGTTAGCATTTTAGGTGTTTCGTGATTATCAATATTGTTGTGAAGAATATGATTCATAACCGTGAACTATGTAATTTATAACAATTACCCACCATTAAATCATTATATATGTGACACAATTGTTTCATTTATAAACAAACTGTATAACAATATAGTCCATTTAAACTGTAGCACGTTTTTTGCAAATTTTAATTTTTCAAATTTCGTATTTATAATGATAGTTTATGCCATTTATATTAACTTTAGAGGGTAAAACATGTTATTAAACAAACCAATTATCCGTAGTGATAATAACGGTGTTGCGTATAAAGCAAAAATTGCATGGCGGCCATTTTATTGTGAACTCAATTTAATCATTTCGTATTACAAAAACGATCCCCGTGGCTTTACCGAACCATGTACACTCATTTTCAATTTGATTTTCCGGAGAGAGAATGGTGTTTTACTATTGGTGACATTATTTTTCAAATACATTTCATCGACTTATTTGAGCGAAAAAACGTGCTACAGCGCCTTTAAAAGACATTTCTCATCATAGAATGAGATATTTCTCAAATGTGACACAATTGTTTTGTTTATAAACAAACTGTTGCACGATACAGTCCATTGTATCAACATTACTCTCATAGAATGAGAAGTTTCTCAAATGTAACACAATTGTTTTGTTATATAAACTGTATAACAATATAGTCCATTATACACAAATTTCTCATCGTAGAATGAGATATATGTTTCTCAATTGTAACACAATTGTTTTGTTTATAAACAAACTGTATAACAATACAGTCCATTGTATCATCATTATTCATCATAGAATGAGAAGTTTCTCAAATGTAACACAATTGTTTCGTTATATAAACTGCATAACAATATAGTCCATTATACAGAAATTTCTCATCATAGAATGAGATATATGTTTCTCAATTGTAACACAATTGTTTTGTTTATAAACAAACTGTATAACAATATTGTCCATTGTATCAACTTCTCATCAACCCTTGTCAGTCTGATCCTGTTCGTAGTGAGCAGTTACATATAAACTATACCCAAACTACACTTTCTTTCAGCAGCTTGTAGGGCAGAGCATGGGGAGAGAGAAAGTCAGTTTGATGAAAAGGTTTGAGAATGACTTCTGACGGGTTATCTAATTCGGGCCATTTCTGTCAAAAATGCTCAGATAAATGCACTATTCACATCAATATCAGAGAAATCCTATCTGCTGGCCTGTTGGTAAGCATATCTCAAAACAGAAACATCAATGGCAAGACCAACCAAATCATGTTGTATATAAAACTCAAGGAATTGGTTTACAACAATGGTAATACTGCAAAAGATAATAATTTATAACAACTGTCAACTATCTACAATTTTAATGATTATTGTCTTCAACATTATCCATCCCAGATGTGCCCACAAACAGTTTGGACGGATCTCAATAAGCAAGTTCTTTTTTTAATAAATTCATAAGATATTAAAAATATTTTAAAAAATTATGGCCATAACTATGATAAAGATAATGAGCAAAATCATTTTTCATGTCGGAAGTTCGTTTACTTTGGTTTCTCTTCCTGAAAGTCAATCTGAGCCAGAATGAATTTAAAATATAATTTTAACGATAATCATCGTCATCGTTATCCACATCGATCCTGCCGACAAACTCCTCTGGGGGAACATCTTCTAGCGTTGGCCTCTTCTTGTTGAATGCGCTCGGGGGCCTCTTGATGACGACACTGCCGTACGAGGTCGCTTTTTGGCCCCCCTGGGGGGCGCGGAGGCGGCTCGGGAGGGGCGGGAGGGACTTGGGGGTGACGCTGCTTGGGTCTTCGTCTTTGACTTTTTTGATTTTCTGCCTTTTTTCTTGGTGCGTTTCTTGAGGGGGGGCGGAATTGGCGATAAGGACCGGCTTCTTAGTGATTCTGTCAGAGAAGAAATAAAGAGTAATTAGTATATTTAAATTATTAACTCCTAACTACTTCTGATTGGAAAAGACAAGCATATTTTATGGATAATATACTTATTTATCTTAAAATAATAAATTAACGTTATAACCCTCCATTAGTTTGTATTACTGTAATCTACATGCAACAGTAGCATAATGCATGCACTATTTAGTGAAAAGCATGCACTGCCATTGAAAGTTGAGAAAACAGGTCGCGCCAGCAGAGAGTGTCTCTGACTGCCATCTCGTATCTGTTATGTTGTACCCCATCAGTTCCAGCGACTGTGAAGTTTATGCTTTGTAACTTTGTACATGCGAGTGTGGGTGAACGTGAGAAAGTGTTTGCTTAGCACTGGTTTGTTTGAGAAAGTCATTGTTCAGCACTTTTTGGCTGAGAAAGTCATTGTTCAGTACTGTTTGGCTGAGAAACTCATTGTTCAGCACTCTTTGAACAATATCTCAGCCATTAGCAACAACATGCCCAGTTCAACCATTACCATGGAAACAGGACTTCAATTAAAATTGTTCATGGATTTCATATCCAATACAAAATGACTATATACAAGTATATTGTACATATATTGTGAATCAATGGAAACCAATTTCCATGTCATACACCATACTACAGTTTTAAAAACGGTAAACTGGTAAAATCAAGCATGCATTGTGTCGAGTTGTCATGGAAACATGGACTTAAATCATTTCATACCCCACACAACAGTTTTAACACCTGTTATCTGGATGTGTAGTGATATCATACATGCATAGTGATGCGTTGCCATGGAAACATGGGCTTGAATAATTTCATACCCCACACAACAGTTTCAACACCTGTAATCTGGATGTGCAGTGATATATCCCATACATGCAGTGATACGTTGCCATGGAAACATGGACTTGAATAATTTCATACCCCACACAACAGTTTCAACACCTGTAATCTGGATGTGTAGTGATACATCCCATACATGCATAGTGATGCGTTGCCATGGAAACATGGATACAAAAGGTTCAACTGTTCCTACCCCCTCCGTCGGTCTCAACAACTGTAGCCCAGGTTTCTTCCTCCAGCTGTTCCTGACTTTTAGCTGAATGGAGCGGAACTGGCGTGACTCCTCGAGAGACGGGCGGCAATGGCGTAAGATACGCTGCATTGTCAGAATCAGACATTGCTCCCTCCTCGTACCTCAACAATTCCGTTTGAGAATTAATCATGTTTTGATCCGTGTATGAAATATGGTCGTCATGACGATCCAGTTCCGAGTGAATCGACACACGACTTAGATTTGACGATGACACGTTGCCAATATGTGTTGCGTTTGGAGGAACATTTTGTTCCATATTTGGTGACAGCCCGCACATTTCAGTTGATCTGTTCAGGAATCCGCTTCCAAAGGGAGACAACTCTTTGACTTCATCGATTGGTGGCATGGGAGTTATCCCCCGATATTCTCCGGTTTGAAGATCTTTTGTCATGATTTTCTCATCACTCCCAGATTCGCTGTTCTTTATTTCGATTTGTTTTACTGGTTGACTATCCATTGGAAGCGAGTTTAAAGGGGGAGAAATATATTTATATTTATTGAATAAAATTGAAGCATCAGATGTAAAAACAGTGGTCTCTGAAAGCTCAATCCTTCAAATACATAGATCTTGTTATCTTAAGAATTTTTCCACATAAAAATATCCAGTTTTTTTTTAAGAGACAGCTTCATATGATGGATTATCTATCAATTACATCAGAGACCATAAAATTAAGGGACTGGACTCAGCCGCAGGCGGGAATATTTGTGTGCCTCGCCAGAACAAGATGGCGTCCGGGAAAAATTCAAAAGTTCCGATTATGTTTCTCTTATAACTCATTTAATATAAAAATATTTCCTTGTTTACCAGGATGTATGAAATAAAGATATGATAAAGTTTCATTTTGTGTATTGTAAATGTTACATGATGTTTCCAGTGTTGACTTTTTGCTTTCACAGCAGGCCTTCAAGTTGGGTCGATTACACATCTGGCCGAGGCACACATACCGGTAGTTGATGATAATCTACTGTCGAGTCTAGTCCCTTTATTTTATGATTACATGCACATGTGTAGACTTTAGTCTTTATGTTTGATCCTCTGAATGAAAGAAGCAACGCTAAGCCTTGCTCTTTGACAGAAACTTGGATCTATGATGATACGATAGTATAATTATTACAATACGACTCAGGAATATCACTCCTTTAAGTTGATTTTTATAATGAGATCATCTGAAATATGTTCAATATTTAAGGTTTATATAGTATCATGTTATAATAACAATATCAGAATTTTTTTAGAATTTCTCTTTTAACTTATATTGTATCCTAAATTGATTATGATGCTCTCCTGTAGAAAACATAATTGTGATTCTTTCCTTTATTTCTCTACTTGCTCAATTAAGTATCATGATATATACCTATATAAATATATATATAAATATAACTCTCTACTCACGTTCCATTGAGCTTCTCCTCGAAGACCGGCACCTGTACGGAGATATTAGTTGCCACACTTCCGTCCTCAGACCCCGTCTCGCTGACCAGCGCCTGTTTGTCCACCTTCTGCGCACGGTAGTCGCCCATTTTGTAGCTGACAAACTTCATGTTTGTCTCACCAAACCTGCATTGGAGAGGATTTCATGATAATATTGATAATATTTTCAGTGCTTCTTTGTCTTGTGTATGTGTTAGTGAAACAAAACCAAATACACCAACAAATTTCACTTTTGTCTAGCAGCAATATTCTCTGCAGAATACAAACCTGCATTGGAGAGGATTTCATGATAATAATGATAATAATTTCAGTGCTTCTTTGTCTTGTGTGTGTACTGATCAAGTACATGACTCACAATGCTATGACATCACAAGTTGATGATATGACAATGCTATGACATCACACAGTTGATGATATGACAATGCTATGACATCACACAGTTGATGACATCACAATGCTATGACATCCCACAGTTGATGATATCACAATGCTATTACCCAACTGTTCTGCAAGTCTTGTAGCAGTTATGTTTTGATGTACATATATCATTGAAAATAATAAAAATGACTTTGGATGATTAATAGAATCTCAGCCTTGTGTCTTCTGAAATGAAATATATCAACAGTCAGAGAGGCAGGCACTTGAGACTCTGTTTAAAGGGGCTGTAGCACATTTTTTCCAAAATTTATTTCTTCAAATTTCCAATTTATAATGACAGTTTATGTAATTCATATTTACTTTAGAGGATAAGACATCATATTACACAAACCAATTATCCGTAGTCGTAAATAACGATGTTGCATATAAAGCAAAAATAGCATGGCAGGCATTTTATTATGAACACAATTTATTATTTCAAATTACAAAAAATATTATCATGGCTTTACCGAACCATGTACACTTGTTTATTAACTTGATTTTCCAAACAGAGAAGCGTGTTTTACTATTAGTGACACTATTTTTCAAATACATTTCATCGACTTATTTGAGTGAAAAAACGTGCTACTGCACCTTTAACGTGACTAATATTTATCGTGACATGTTTCTCCCTCACCTGTCCACATAGTGCCACTTGGAGACTCCTTCTGGTACAACCTTCGTTACCAGGCACGGACCTGCAACAAATAATACGTCAATATCATCAGTTAACATCTAGAAGATAGTTGCTGTGTTCAATGTAACATCTCGTATCTCACAGACCATCAACAAATAATACGTCAATATAATCAGTTAACATCTAGAAGATAGTTGCTGTGTTCAATCTAACATCTCGTATCTCACAGACCATCAACAAATCATACGTCAATATCATCAGTTAACATCTAGAAGATAGTTGCTGTGTTCAATGTAACATCTCGTATCTCACAGACCATCAACAAATCATACGTCAATATCATCAGTTAACATCTAGAAGATAGTTGCTGTGTTCAATCTAACATCTCGTATCTCACAGACCATCAACAAATCATACGTCAATATCATCAGTTAACATCTAGAAGATAGTTGCTGTGTTCAATGTAACATCTCGTATCTCACAGACCATCAACAAATCATACGTCAATATCATCAGTTAACATCTAGAAGATAGTTGCTGTGTTCAATCTAACATCTCGTATCTCACAGACCATCAACAAATCATACGTCAATATCATCAGTTAACATCTAGAAGATAGTTGCTGTGTTCAATGTAACATCTCGTATCTCACAGACCATCAACAAATCCTACGTCAATATATTACCCATATGGGAAGATGGACACACTGGGTAGTATTTTTCCTTGTAAGTCACATAGGAGTTAAACATTTTCCTGGCTTTTGATGTTACTGAATATTGATAGTAACAACAACCACATCTATGTTTTACTGTGAAAGATATTTTTGCAGGGGACATTTTAATTGCGTGTACTAACAAGGATAGGTTCAAAAGTAGTGAATCCATGCATCACGCGTAAGGATATGGAGATTCACCTCCTCGGGTCCTTATAGGGAAACTTTTGCCTTTTGATCTTCGCGTTTTCACTTAAAAGGAGGGTTCTATCGGGGTATTTTTTGTGGAAACAAAATTCGAGAGGGTATTCCTGTTTACACATATATGTTATCAATACATGATTAAAACTCAGTCAAATTGAAAGATACTAATGAAAGTAATAATTGATGACTTAATTTTTCACAAATTGATACAGGCAAGCGCACACTTGTTGAAAAATGAAAACAATGAGAACTGAAGCCATTCATCGGCGCTGCGAGTTGGGAAAACTTCGCTACGGTCTAACAGTATATATGTTTATAAGTTTTATGATACATTATGTGTTACTATGTGAATATTCTATCAGTGAATATGTTTTATTATTACAAAAAAATTAAATTGGGTTAAATATAGCGTGTTTTCATTTCACGAAATGTCAAGGATCCAAGATGGCGGATGCTCCCGATAGATTGTTGATAGAACTTTCCCTTTAAATTGTTATATGGGTAAATACAAACAATAACCAGTTTGTGACGGGGAACGACAGATTATCTTTTCCCCGTGATATCAAAAGTGTAATTATCTCGCCATGGCTCAAGAATTATTCAAATAATATAACTTGGAAATGATAATCTGTCATTCCCTATCACTCGTAAGTTTGTCTAAATTATCCATCATTTAACTTGTAGTGTGTTCAGTGTAACATCTCTCATCGCTCAGTCACTGACAAGGGGGGATCCTTATCAAAGGTGTCAGAAAAGTGCTGTTCTACACAAAATATTCAAGTATAACTATGTCCCTCAGGTGAGGTGAGGTGAGTTTCGGTTTTACGCCGCTTTCAAGAGTATTTCACTTATATCACGGCTGCTAGTATTATGGCAGGGAGAAAACCCGGAACGTTCAACAGTTCTCTACTACAGACAAAGTTGCTGTGCCCCTGGCGGGATTCGAACCACAGACCTATTGATCTGAAGCCAAACGCGCTAACCACTGCGCTATCCCGCCCCCATGTCCCTCAGTAATGTAATAGTTTGTTTCGCAATGGCTAGTATGAATGTAAGGAGAAAGTGCTCCGTGTTCAGTGCTCAGAGAAGAGGCTCTGTATTGTGTGAAACCTGCACTGAGCAAGTTCTTGTTCTTATAGCCTTGAATCAAATAAGCTTTATAAGTAACCGACCTCATGGAGGATTTTGCCAATTTCAAAGGCCAAATTTAGAAATAAACTCCAACAGTTACCAACCCAAACCAAAAGGAATCAGGCAAGTTTATTTCAGGGCTTAAAGGGGCAGTAGCACGTTTGTTTGCAAATTGTATTTTTTCCCATTTATAATGATAATTTATGTCATTAATATTTACTTTAGAGGGTAAAACATAATATTACACAAACAAATTTTCTGTAGTGGTAAAAACAGTGCTGCATATAAAGCAAAAATTGCATGGCAGCCATTTTATTGTGAACACATTTTATTATTTCGAATGACAAAAAAGATTCCCATGGCTTTACGCAACCATGTACACTCATTTTTTAACTTGATTTTCAGAAGAGGGAAGGGTGTTTTACTATTTGTGACATTATTTTTCAAATACATTTCATCGACTTAATTCACCAAAAAACGTGCTACTGCCCCTTTAACTTGATATACCACTTTTTGACAACATCGGTTATATTTGACACTGATGGATGGGACAGTGTTACACTACATGTATCATTTCACCCAAACTCACAGCATCGTTCGAGGGCGCCGCGGCACAGACAGCAGAGCAGAAGGATGATGAGGATGATGACAAGTAACACGATGATGATGACGATGACGATAATGATCCAGTCGTCACTGCCGGCCGTGCTAGCTCCAACACCTTCAGGGCAGAAACGGGAAGAAAAGAAAGTTATGTAAATTTTCTCCAAAAGTCTTTTTTCTGCCTCAATATATCACTAGAGAAGACAGCAATACCCAGCCATATTGCAGAACTTGGAAATCCAAACAACGTTATTCCTTGAATAATCGCCTGCCTGGAATAATAGCTTGGTGAAAAAATAATTGCCTGCCTTGAAAAATCACCGAGTTAAATTTGGCAAATGTAAAAAAACTAATGGCTATCTCCTTTTCAAAAATAAATCTTGCATGAGCATATGTATGTAACCTCATGATATGTTCTTTGTTTACAATGTTCGTAATTTAAAACATACTGCAAATGTTTTTTTTGTAATGATTTATTTAAATGTCACATATTTCACGGTATTATAGATTTGAAAAAATTAATTGTCTGCTTCAAACAATCACCTAACTTGGATCAAATTGGTGTTTGAAATTAATAATCGAATGGCAATTATTCAAGGATTTATGAAATGAAATATTGACATTTGAGTGTGCAAAATAAGAGGATCACTACTGTTCTGACTTCTCTGTATAAGAAACAATTCAAAGTTGGTAAAAGCCCTCAGGGTTGTTTCCTATTTTGGGAGTTACTTATACAGAGAAGACCTTGGAGCCGTGTTTTCTCTTTCATTACTCACCTGGTTGTTGTGGGTTCTGTGTGGTAGTAGTCGTCGTCAGGAAGTCACCTGAAATGAAGAAAGAAAATATTTATACGTATATAAATTAAAATTTTGATATTTAGTACTCTTGGTAGAAGCTTGTCACATTTCCTATGTGCCACATCAGTAATTTATCAAACTTTGAGATGCTCACTGCTGCAGGCCACATATGCAGCCAGGGTGGTATTGACGTGTTGATATTGAATTTATCCAACTTTAACTGGCAGCTCATTGATATCTTATCCATATGTAAGTAGCCAAAGACAAAAGTGGCGCTATTAGCTACAGCTGCTTTGCTCTTCGGCTCTTTGATACTCTAATGTTGCCTTTTTATATTTTCAGAAACATGCACATTTTTATTGTAAACTGTATGAAAATGCTAGAAATAAGTTTATTGCTCCATTGCTGTACAATACACCAAACACACAAAATTTAATCTATATGCTTAGCAGTAAAGATAAAGGTATTATCATGAATGTTGTTAACTTTCTTAATGTATATGTAAAACTAGAGCTGCAATTTCAAATTCATAAACCTGTTATCTTCTGTGTGCGCTTGCTTCAAATTTGTAATGTAATTGTATTTTGGGCCTTTGGCCTTTATACTGAATAAAATGTCTGTCTGTCTGTCTGTCTAAACATGCACAGATCCAGGATATAGTCTGAGAGGTACAGCGAAACATCCACAACTGACAACCATAAATACAAAACTTCTCAAGGGGTGCATGAGATATATTTGGATCACCCATCAAACCTCCCACTGACTTTCAATTTTGCATAAGCTTATATTTCTCTCAGTATTTGATTATCAAGAGGCAAGGGTTCCCCCAACTTCCAAACGCAAGGCATAACTCTTGCCAGTCTGCACTACTGGCTGATTTAACCCTTGCGGTATTTCTCTCACTTTGTTGTGCCTAGATAGTGAATCGCTGCACCAGAAATGCATAGCGGGCCTGGATTTCTAAGCACATATTTCTTAAGGAAATACTGCAAGGCCTAAATCAGCCAGTAATGGAGACTGGCAAGACTTATGCCTTGCGTTTGGGAACTTGGGGTTTCCCTTGACGTTGATATTTGAGGGTCATAATGTATGGAATTGACTCGTGTGTTACAACTGCGTCAGAAGTGACGTAATGTTGGCTATTTACGTGCGTTTTCATTCAACCGCTCGTCATATAGGCAGGTTTCTGCTTCAGGGGGAACCCAACTTCCAAACGCAAGGCATAACTCTTGCCAGTCTGCATTACTGGCTGATTTAAGCCTTGCGGTATTTCCCTCACTTTGTTGTGCCTAGATAGTGAATCGCTGCACCAGAAATGCATAGTGGGCCTGGATTTCTAAGCACAGATTTCTTAAGGAAATACTGCAAGGCCTAAATCAGCCAGTAATGGAGACTGGCAAGACTTATGCCTTGCGTTTGGGAACTTGGGGTTTCCCTTGACGTTGATATTTGAGGGTCATAATGTATGGAATTGACTTGTGTGTTACAACTGCGTCAGAAGTGACGTAATGTTGGCTATTTACGTGCTTTTCATTCTACCGCTCGTCATATAGGCAGGTTTCTGCTTCAGGGGGAACCCAGTAGGGCTGAGTATTGCACCAAATTTCGTATTGCGATATATTGCAATTTATTACTCACCCGTTGAAGATATCGCAGTTTAATAAATCTACACTTAGTGTAATAACATCGCGTGCTGTCGATTGACATGACGTCATAATGAAAAAAATATGACGTCACAATGTCAGCGCCGCGGTCGCAATGAAGTGTGTCCCATTTGTCGACGAGTTTGTGGAATTAATTGGCATTTAAATCAGTGAGTAATAAATAAAATACTAAACTCATTTCCGTTTAATAACATATTTATGAAACTTGTGAGATGGTATTTGTATTAAACTCGCTTTCGCTCGTTAAATACAAACCACTCACTCGTTTCATAAATATGTTATTAAACGGAACGTCGTTTTGTATTCTTAAAATATTGAGCGAACTCTAATTCAACTTTTATACTTCTGTTTGCAGTTAAACATGACACATTTAGTAAAAAGCCTTTCGAATCTTTCGAAAAATAGACCATTAGTCAAAATGATGAATTAATTTTGATGGCAAATATTTAGAAAACATTTGTAATACAGTTCAACACATATTCTTGCACTCCAAAAGAAATTTGTAACAAGTTAAGCTGATAACTATGCCTAAAAACAAGATATATGAATAAATTTCATTAAAAAATTGTTGATGCGATATATTGTAATCGTGAATTGAAAATCGTATTGCAATAATTTTATTGCAGAGTCAGTATTGCAATAAATTTGTATTGCGATAATATTGCTCGGCCTTAGAACCCAGATACAATTTATTGGTTTTCCTTTGTTACACGCGACTGTTCCATGCCAGGATAGTGAAACATGCAGTGAAGATCACAAGTGGAGATAAACATCCCAGTTTCATAAAATGATTGTGTTTTCTTAATCAAAAGTCAAATCAAAACCACCCTAGATTTAAGATACAAAGGAGTGATTTCACAAAAGTGCAAACTAATATCTGAATGACAAGCACAATATTTTTTTTAAATTCACCTTTCTATAATACATGCTCATTAAAAGTGAATTTAGTTCATATCCAGTTTTTATTTTAGACAACCATGCAAAACACTCTCATTGTGATCTCAGTTCTCTACCATTGTTGAAACCTACTTCTAAATGTGAAAACTTTTTATGAAATGGATAAAGAGAAAACCTTCACAGCCAATAAGGCAACAAACCTGTTGTCGGGGGAGTGTAAGGTACTGAAATGAATATCAACTTGAAGTTAAAATGTTTTGAATTTACAAATTATCAAACACAAATTATCAAAACTTTTGCACATGGAAGCAAATTATCCTTATATCTATATTAAACCTCTGATATGTCATGTAGATCAAGATGATTAATATAATAGATCAAGATGATTAATGTTATCCAGAAAATCTTCCTGTTCTAATGTATGCCACTTCTAAATGCCCTTAAAAGACCTGGTAGAGCATATATACACCACAAAATATTGTATAGGTTGTCACTTTCATTAGCAATAACATCATACTTCCCTGTATTTCACCTACACAACAAATACTCTTCACATCTTCATCGTATTCCACGTGATGAAGGGTAGAGCATATACTTCAAAATGATGCGTATCTCCACAATAAGAAAGTGGTTACAGAAAATCCATTTTTCTTAAATCCAAATAATTTATGCATGCCATTATTATTAAAACAAGAAAAATAATTTTAAATATTTAAAGGCACTCACTTGCACAGTCAGATGGAGCTGTTGAGCCCGTGAATTGTGTTGTCAAGGTAACGGAGCAGTAGTCACAGGAAAATGAACCTGCGGATTCTATGTAGAATCCAACTGGACACTCTTGACATTGACCGACTGTCAAATTGTAATAACTGCCAACATTGCAAGAAACTGCAAATAAAAATAGTTTGTTTTGTCAAAAATGATCAGATCAAACAACAATAAGCAAGTTATTTGTCTTTAACAAAACAAGAATGATTAGTGGTCTTGTATCCTTGCAGGAAGAGAGCAAGAGACAGCGATGAGGAAACTAAAATATTCAGTGATGTCAAAAGACGGATATCTCCTCACCACGACACTCCTCCTCAGACCGAGCCCCTGTAGAAGGTGTTGTCTTCCCTCCGCTACACTGCTGACATGGGGAGGTCGACCCGACCTTGACCTGACCGACCTCTGCGAGATACGTTCCCTTCTCACATGCGACACACTTCAACGTGACCGGGTCGTAGTATGTACCTTGAGAGCATTCCGCTGTGGAAGAAAATGTACGTTGAGAGTTAATTCAAAATTACAGACAAGTGGTATTTTCTTGCGAGCATCGGCTGGAACTAGCAAACCATGGGTGGTACTACGCTGAAATTCAGTGTAGCATTTCACCCAAACCTTACTGCATGTAGAACAGTTCTCTACAGCAGAACCACGGACATCTTGATCCATAGCTAAACGCGCTAACCACTGCGCTATCCCGCCCCCTAAATACAGTTGAACACATACAATACACAGTGGCGGAGTAAGAAAATTTCAAACGGGGGGGTCATTGAAGAAAGGGGGGGGGGGGGGGGTCACTCATTGAAGAGGGGCTTCCACTCATTGAAGAGGGGCTTTCACCTTTGTGATCCATCAAATTTACATCCAAACATTTCGAACCCCTTTGACCCCCTTCTGGATCTGCCAATGATACAATGATAAAATGATAAAATGATACAATGATACAATGATAAAATGATACAATGATAAAATGATACGATGATACAACAATACAATGATACAATGATAAAATGATACAATGATACAACAATACAATGATACAATACAACGATACAATGATACAACGATAAAATGATACAACAATACAACGATACAATGATACGATACAATGATACAACGATACAACGATACAACGACACAATGACACAATGATACAATGATACAACGTGACAAGCAGGATAGGATGGGTATCACGTACCACAGCAGTCTCCGACCAGTTGTCGGCCGGTCCCACACGCCGGCTCAGATGTTGTCATGTACGTCGATATGTCTGGTGATCCAATCTGTTTCATATCACAAGTCAAATTATTATTACTATCGATGAAGAAAGGTCAAGTCAAAATTGTCAAAATGAAGGAAATATGACAAACAAGGACAAGCTTACATTAGTTGCAATATTCTAAACTTAACATTACTGAAGAAGCATGACAAATCAGTGAAAACAGTCACGGCTATAGTCATATATAGAAAATCTCATACCAGTGTCCATGTTAAACTTGGTCTTTTAAGACACAAGGTCCTACATGTTGGTACTCCCTGAGCAAGAGGGAAGGATATTACGATATTTAGGCACATGTATCGTAAACATAGCTTGTTGCGACATGTGTGAAGTCATGAATTTGAGGAAAATACACCAACATCTACTTTCACAAGTAGGTTGACTGTGCGCCGTCGCCGCATTTAAAATGGAACATCAAAGATAAAATTTTACGTCATAGCAATATTAATGATTATTATGTGAGCACATTTTCCTAGCGATCACGTGACCGTTGACAGAAAAGCATATTGACTCCAGCCCGAGTCCGACCAAAAGCCTTATTGACTTGAGTGACGTCAAACGATTGTTGTATGACTTCAAACGATTTTTGCATGACGTCATGCTATTGTTATCATGACATCATTTGACCTTAGTCCCAGCTGTTCAAACCAAATTGCCTTTTGACTGTATTTTATTGTTTTAATATCGTATCTGTATCAAATACATAATAAAACAATTATTGACTGTTGAATTCGGTCAATACCTGTTTTTATGGACCCGAGAAACAATATTGACTGCGGACTTCGTCCTTGTCAATAATGTTTTCTCGGGTCCAAAACAACAGGTATTGACCTCATCACCAGTCTATAATTGTATATTAATGATCACATCATAATGACAAGAGATATTTTAACCAAAGGTGTCATATAATTATATAAAATATGGACTCCGATATGATTGGCAGAATTTCTGCTTTATGGTTCATCATGACATTAACAAGACTTTTGAAGTTAACTGGTTAATTGAATGACACTCACTGCATTAATGGTTTGAAATGAGCACACAACACAAATATAAGAGAAAGAAGAGATTATGCAAACCGCCCACCGAGTAGTGAAAATAGTTCAGATCCACAATAGCAATGGCCAGCACTTCCTCCGGAGAAAACTTGGTGCCTGATTCATCCGATAACTCCTTCCTGTTAAATGAATTGATACTGAACTCAGAAGTAATTGATAATAACGGATGAAAAGTGTCTGCGATTGAGACAAAGGAAATAATTATTACAAGTGCGCATGCGCATGATATGTCGCATACAAACAAAAAGCAATCACAGGGCCCCTTGCCACAAGTAAAATATAAACGTAAATAATGAATGACTAAACTATATAAATTGAAAATAATATAACAAGTAAGTGGCATACATTAAATGATAATGAATATTGGTTGTAATGAAATCAACAATATTGAAAGCAAATGTTACGTAATTAAAGAAATGTTTAAATAATGATTTACAAATTACAGGTTATGAAGAAAGCAATTAGGGCTGTAAAATATGGATATTAAAGAATTTGTAAAGATTGTGTAGTATAAGTTAGATAAAAATCAGTGAGAAGTATTGTCTTTGGTTCTAAACAAGCCTAAAATATTTAAGGCATCAAACAGAATACATCGTTTAGTATAAAGAGATTATTAATTAAGTGTGTTTCCATATCATTAATGTCACATATTTGAAATAAAAATTGTATTATGCGAGACTCTGGTGTCTTTGTTCATTCTCTTGCTGAATAGCGGTATCTTTCAGACTAAACGGTAATTAATTGTGTGGTGGGTTTGTTATCTTTGTTTATGACTATATATACCTATTAATGTACCTAATATCTCATGTTCATCCCTCAAAGAACGGCTAACTGTTAGTTAGTCAACATACAAGGCGTGTCGGTAGGCCACACATTTTGTACACAGGAACATGCTGTTGGTCAATGGTGCATCAAAGTTTTGTAGGATTTTGCAACAAATCTACAATCATTTTGACCCATTGCGACATTGAACAAATTCTGAAACACGTCTTCTCTCTCGAATGACAGATTTATAAGGGGTGAGTTGAGAGTTACCTGCCCTTGGCGTGCCTAGCAACCGCCAGGGTTGGGGCCCACTTAGGGTGGTCCAAATGTTTATTTTTTAGTAATTTATTATTTTTAAGGTTATTTTATTAAAAATATTAAATTCTAACTGTCATAACTCAAAAAATAGGATTTTTATGCTATATGTACCCCAAGGAGGATCCCTTCTGAAAGAAAAGAACTACAATCATTTTGACCCATTGGGGTCGGAGAGGAAACAGGGGAAGGATGACTTAGTGGGCGGCAGCCGATGGCAACTCTCATTTTCTCCTTCCTAATAAAGCATCTTATTATATGATTGCAGGTGAAATACCGGGATCTATCAAGGAAATAAACCGTGTTATCAGTCACTAGTGAAAATAACAATGGAACGTGTTATCAGTCACTAGTGACTGATATAACAATGACCTGACGTCATAAAACAATGCTCTGACGTCATGACACGTTCATGACGTCACATTGTTGCTGAGGCGACAGGCTCATTCTGGAGCCGACTTAACGTAAATGCAAGTCTATTTCGGTGATTATGCAAAGATTTGGTCATATAATAAATAGAAAATTTGTCTTTTCTTGACAAATACCATGTTTATCTCATCGAGTGAGGTAGAAAGGTTATATTTTCACGAGTGGCGCAGCCACGAGTGAAAATATATAACTTTTCTACCTGTCAACAAACCCAATACTTCATATAAAGTGTCGAAACCTCCGCCGGAATTCTAATGTAACAACACCCACAAACTTGTTCAACTTACTGAGCCATAAAGAGCTTTATGGTGACGGCCATTCTGTAAGTGTTCTGCACACACGTGGCGTCGATGTTACTTCCGAAACAGTTCCCGCTCTCTGGACACAGTTGCTGGTTCCAGTCGCTATTTATTCTTTGTAACGAGGACCCTATCTCAGACATCAGTTCATTCTCAAGGCTTGACAAACACAGAGAGGTCATTATGAAGTTCAAGTTCAAGGTCACTGTGAGGTGTGGGGTCACGCAGCCTGTCGAAAGAAAATTTGCAAAGGTGATATGATGCGTGTTTACAAATAAAGATGTCTTGATAGTTTAAACAATACATGTCACTGTTCTGATAGCATAACATTTGTTGAATTTGGTCGATTGAGTTTTCTTGTCATTTATTTAACAAAGTTTTTATTATAATGACTTCAAATTTCCCTAAATTAAGAATTTGAGGAAATAAAATTTAGAATATAAGTCATTATTACCCTTTAGATAAATTTGTTGAATTCTGATTGGTCAATAGCCAATGCATACGAAACCGTGTAGACGGATTTGCCAGGGTCTACCCTCCGTATGACCCGTGAGACAAGTCATGTGACTAACTACACAGGTCGTACGGCTGACCTTGACCTTAGATGGAATGCGGAAGTTGCTCGACTCGGAATTTCAGGTTAGAAACTTACCTTAACGAACATAAGTACGGTGATTTCAACCTATATACATTATGTATTTTGTTGACTGTAAGACCCTTGTATATTGCGCATTTCCTTCGGCTGCGCCTCAGGAAACTACGAAACATACAAGGGTTTTACAGTCCCGTACACCCTGTCAAAACACCGTGTAACTAATAATATTATTTTTATAATTAAAAAAAAAAAAGAAAGTGAAATCTTGTTTTTACACATCATACTCACTAGTGCATCCTGGGAACTTCAGCGGGAGAACCTGGTCTGCTTTGTTAAACATTCCATTTGTTCCGCAGCTGTAGTATATGGGCCCGGGCTCTGACAGAGTGTGGTCCGCACTGTCACACGTTAAACTACACCGAAACCCGTCCTGAATTATCTCACAGGACGAGGAACCAAGCAGAGGCTGCTCAGGAACGACACAGGGTGAACCTGGAAATAACAATCATAACAAACCTGGGAATAACAAATCATAACAAACCTGGTAATAACAAGTAATTGTCACAAATGTGACCATGTCCCCCGCCGCAATTAAGAAATGAGCTAAAAGGATGGACACACAGCTTGTACCAAGTAATGTAGTGACCTTGAAAATGAGGTCAAGGTCACCCAAATAAACTGTTGTCTGCGTATTGAACTACTGCAGACTTCAATTTTGAAGACTCTAGGTCCAGCAGTTCATGAGATATTGTGGTAACAACATTTGACAAACAATCAAAGTCTCGCAGTGACCTTGAAAAAATGTCAAGGTCCCCCAAATCGACTGGTGTCTGGGAATTCCCAAAATGAAGACTGATACCAAATTTGAAGACTCTAGGTCAACCGGTTCATGAGATATCGTGGTAACAAGAAACAGGATGGATGTACGGAGCTGAATACTATATCCCCCGCTCCACGGCGGCGGGGAAAAAAAAAATCATAACAAACCTTGGAATACCAAATCATAACAAACCTGGGAATAACAAATCATAACAAACCTGGTAATAGCAAATCGTAACAAACTTTAGTAGGAAAATCAAAACTTTAAGAAATATTTTAAAATTGGGGTATATTTCAATTATAAAAGATTTTTACCCTTCTCCAACCAGTAACAGAATATTCCGGTATATTTTCTCTTTCACTGGTCAACAACAGAATATAGTGATTCCACTAAATAGGTCAACTAGAATGGTTTAGCACTAATTCATTCAGCAGACTAGAAATTTGTGCATGTGAAGCACTGTGATGTCCCCCGCTGCAACTTTCAATCCAACCTAATCATATTACCCTTATTTTTCACTTATGCTAAGCACTAAGTTCAATACTGCATTTATAACGAGAAATAAAAAATTCGGAATAGCCAAAGTAGCAAAAGGCACCACTCTATCACTAGGTCTAAGCAAATACGAAGTTTGGTGAAAAAATATTGAACGGTTTTGGAGATAGAGGCCAGAAAAGGTCCCTACCCCAAATATGCAATAAGTTAAAATTGTTTCCATGGAAAGCAGAAAAAACAAAAATTCAGAATAACCAAAATAGCAAAAGGCACCACTCCACCACTAGGCCTAACCACATACCAAGTTTCGTAAAGAAATACTTGATAGATTTTGAAATAGAGGCCGGAAAACGTCCCATCCCCCAATATGCATTAAGTTCAAATTGTTTCCATGGAAACCAGAAAAAAATCCAAAAAATTCAGAATAACCAAAATAGCAAAAGGCACCACTCCACCACTAGGTCTAACCACATACCTAGTTTCGTAAAGAAATACATGATAGATTTTGAAATAGAGGCCGGAAAAGGTCCCTACCCCTAATTTGCACTAAGTTCAAATTGTTTCCATGGAAACCAGAAAAAATAAAAAATTTAGAATAACCAAAATAGCAAAAGGCACCACTCCACCACTAGGTCTAACAACATACCAAGTTTCGTAAAGAAACACTAGATAGATTTTGAAATAGAGGCCGGAAAAGGTCCCTACCCCCAATTTGCACTAAGTTCAAATTGTTTCCATGGAAACCATAAAAAATAAAAAATTTAGAATAACCAAAATAGCAAAAGGCACCACTCCACCACTAGGTCTAACCACATACCAAGTTTCGTGAAAAAATATTGAACGGTTTTTGAGATATGGCCCGGAAAAGAAAGCATTTTGGAATAACGGAAATACGGAATAACGGAATGACGGAATGACGGACGGAGGCGAAAGCATTATGTCTCCCGAAAATTTTTTCGGGGGACATAATAATGGATAAATCAGATGGATGTTTTTTAAGATAATAGTATGTCTTATTATTTCAGCTGTCAATCCAGCTGTGTACTTACGCCTGTTGAAGAATCTGAAAGTACACATTGCAGCGTCGCCGTCAGAGTCAATGGCCGCATAAGCTATACCCAGGGTGCTCCACGTCATAGCCGTGCCTGATACAAGACGATGTACAAAAAATAGAGTCTCTACTTGACACGTACCATCTGTATCTTGATCATCATGACTTTGCCATTTGTACAAATATCTGTTTCATGTTCTCACCAAACACTGTGACTTCCGGAGCAGATAAGATCAGCAACAAAGTATTATTCATTTATTTTTTCATATCATAGGTCTGCCCATTAGAAGCTTTTACATTTACTTTTTCATGGACAAAATACCAATGTAGAAACTTTCTATGAGGGTTTACTTTCTGGAGAAAATCAAAACAGTGAAGCATTAAAGTTAAAGGGGCAGTAGCACGTTTTTTCGGTGAAATAAGTCGATGAAATGTATTTGAAAAATAATGTCACCAATAGTAAAACATCCTTCCCTCTTCGGAAAATCAATTTAAAAAATGAGTGCACATGGTTCCATAAAGCCATGGGAATCGTTATTGTCATTCGAAATAATAAAATGTGTTCACAATAAAATGTCCGCCATGTAATTTTTGCTTTAAATGCTAAATCGCGGAAAAATGGTTTGTGTAAAAGGATGGTTTACCCTCTAAAGTAAATATAAATGACATAAACTATCATTATAAATGGGAAATTTGAAAAAATAAAATTTGCAAAAAAACGTGCTACTGCTCTTTTAAGAATTGTACATTCTGAGAGTAAAACATTCGGGTGTTGGAATGCTTGGATGGAAAGAAACTGTCCAGCTAGGATAGAATCGCTCATTGAGACATGTTCATTGAGACACACTCGATCAGCTCTCAGAGTTATATATATAATATGTGATTACTATGTGGATAATTACTTCAATAATCAAACTAGGGTGATCCTTAATTGCTTATTGCCAATGAATATTTTCTATAAGAACTATAGATTTAAAAAGCGCCTTTACCATCTTAGAACAACTGCTAAAAGTGATTTTAAAGTCTGACAACAGATATATACAATTTCCTATGTAGCCAATGATCTTGTGACTAACCGGCAGAGACGGCGGTGGTGCGGACTAAAGACACATCTCCGTCGAAGGTCGGCGCGACCCACTCCGGCTGAGAAACTCTTGTAGAAACCTTCAACTGGTCGCCTGGGCAACTGACCACCGTTGGCGCCGACACAACTGAAATGGCAGTTAATAATTAAACGATATTCAGGTGAATAAAATATATAATTGCTACGAGAACAAACTACAAAGATCTAATACTCATAGTTGAAATTGATAGAGGTAATATTTTCGGTTTGAGCACACGTGCAAATATATTCATTGTTTCAAACGTTCCTGTGTTTTGTTGTCATTGTAGCTATATAAACATTGCTATAAAAGTGCACCGTTTTCTGGTTATTTATATTTTGATTGATTGGAATAGTATTAGTCATAGAAATATAATGTGTATATGAGATAAATTGGACTCAAATTATGGAGTGAGTGAGTGAGTGAGTTGGTGTTTAACGCCGCTTTCAAGAGTATTTCACTTATATCGCGGCTGCTAGTATTATGGCAGGGAGAAAGCCCGCAACGCCATGTGGTCAAATTATGGAAGGTCTTGACATAAATATATGACAATTAGTAGTGGAATTGAATGAATTACGTCAAAGTGAGAAACATTAACCAAAACAGATGAAATTAGGCCAACAGAGCAGTGAACAGGATAAACAGTGACAAGACTGCATAGAAAATAATGAAAGTGACTAAATTTGTATGAAATAAAGTCATTTTGAAATTTACTGTTTTAGCTTGTATGAGACCTAATTGGCCAGGTTTTAGGACAAAATCAACCAAATTTAGGGCATGAGACATGCTGGACAAAACTTGACTGTTCCCCTTTTAGATAAGTTCCGATTCATGTAATTTGTCCACGTTGGCACGTAAAGGGTTAAAGAAATGAAAGTATTGTATAAGAAGGAAAATAAATTCACCCACTTTCACTGAGCGACCTGCAAGAAGAGCCTGCCTCCTGTTGCCACGGTACACAATATCTGTCTGTCAGCTGACTGATGTAGTCAATCTGACCATTGGAGCCCGTCAACATGTCCACGGCGTAACCCAGCATGGCTCCAGTAGGATTCACATCTGGTCCTTGTGAGATACTGAACGTGTTGTACAGGTCGACGATTTCGGATGGTGCCAACACTCGCGGGACAACAGATACGCGACTCAGGCGACCCTCCATGCTCACTGATTGGTCAGTTGCTTCCGATGCCGTGTCGTATGTACCGCCCAGGATAAGCCATAAGCTGCAAAGAGTTAAAGGAAACACTTGTTTCAGAAGTAGGTGCAGTGAATCAGACCTTCTTCTCTGATTGGTCGACTGTTAAAAAAAATAAGTCGTATTTACCCTTTAGTGCTCAGAAGGGGCATGTACTAAGCAAGATTTTATTGGTGACAACTTCTAAATTGTGAACATACTATACACTTAATTACTCATGGTGAGGTCATTATGTGAAAAACAAGGACTCGAGACCTGACTCCTGAGGAGGTCTGACGTGACCGAGACCACAGGTCGAGGTCAGCTAGACTGCCGAGGGAGTCCGAAAGTCCTTGTGTTTCACATAATGACCTCACCATGAGTAATTAAGTGTTTTTTATACCGAAGTTTTTTTTCTTCTTCTTCAGACTATAGTATGTATTTTCTTATTTGTCAAATCAGGGAACCCATCAGCTGACGCCATCTTGAAAGCGAACGTCAAAACAAACAGTCACTTGACAACTCACGTGACGAGTCAATATCTCAGGTCAGTGACAGAAATTTCTGTCACAAAACTGACCTCATTACTGGAATCGAAGGTCAATGTACAAATATATTTTTCGATCACGTGGTGTAACTGGCCAATGGTATTCTTACAAATTTAATAGAGGTATAATAAATGACGTTTCAAGTATACAGCTATACTCCTCATCAGGTCAACTCCACTTCTACATGCCCTTCAAAGAGAAGTAACTCTTTTATCAGATGTATATTTTCAAAGCATTTAAATTTGTTTTTATGTATATGTATATCGTTAGTGAATTAGTAAATTTTCTTTAACCAAAACAATTGATCAACATTGATCAAAGATCTGTCTACAATAAATACTTTTCAAAGTGTTCATTGTGCAATAGTAAAAAATATAAATCTGAGTAATGTTTTTATCTTTTCCAGCACATCTTATCTTCTGTACAGTAGGAGTCGTGTCAGGGTCTCCTGACTCAAACTCAAACAGAGAACTCACTACGCAGGTATGACGGTCGTTTCGGTGTAAGGAGTTGTAAATTTGAATTCAGCATCTCGATACACGGAGAAGCGTTTATCAGCGGCCTGCCAGATGACCACCAGATGGTGCCACAACCCGTCCGCCACGGTGGGAAATGTTCGACTCACGACCCCGTCCACCACCTCAGGGAAGACAACTCTGACTCTGTCTCTCTCTACTCTCAGCAGCTCCTGCGCTGTGTCGTCGATGGTTGGCAGGCTGAGTACAGAATGTCAAATTTCAGATTGTTAATTATATGCGAAGACATTCAGTTAGGATTAGGAAACATGTCGGTCAACAAAGCTAAACATCAACTCACAAACAATAAATCATGGAAATTAAAAATTTATATTAACAAATATTTGACATATACATATGTCAAGTCAAGATAGACATGGATGCATCATGTAGGTTCTTTTCATGGGCAAAAGTGTGCAAAACCTAAGGAAAGCAAAAACAATGTTGACACTTGACGATTGTAAGTGAACTTGCACAAACAATGTCAACCTACATTTAAGGGGATTTTTTTTATTTGTGTCTGAATGTGTGTGTGAGTATATATTTAGAAAATCCCACTCACTTAAAGGGGCAGTAGCACATTGTTTGCAAATTTTATTTTTTCAAATTTCCCATTTATAATGATAGTTTATGTCATTTATATTTACTTTAGAGGGTAAAATATCTTATTACACAAACCAATTTCCCATAGTGGTAAAAACAGCATTGCGTAGAAAGCAAAAATTGCATGGCAGCCATTTTATTGTGAACACAATTTGTTATTTTGAATGACAAAAAATGATTCCCATTCTCATGTACACTCATTTTTTAGATTGATTTTTCGAAGAGAGAAGGGTGTTTTACTATTGGTGAGATTATTTTTCAATTACATTTCATCGACTTATTTCACGGGAAAAACGTGCTACTGCTCCTTTAAAACCCATTTTGTGCAAGTGACCACCATGCCATTTTCATGGAATGGGGTCGATATGATGTAACAGGGGTAGATGAATAAATATGTTAAAAAACAACCCCAAAAAACAATGTCAACCCTAGTGGTGTAAAATAGAAGAGCACTACAAGAACTAGCTGAGAAACATGAGGTAGATGAAGTAGAGCAGTGGTACATCCGGATCACATACACACACACACATATCCTGTGAAGAAGGTAGCCCTACCTGAGTCCATACAAAGTAGCAATAATGCCAGGGTCCGTATCCGCGGTGTATCTCACCCAGGCGGACAGGCTCACGTCTTGCGAACTAAAAGGTTGCGGTGTTGGCATCGGCATCGCACATTGTGAACCAGGCCCATAGAATATCAGGTCAAAGTCCATCAGTAAATCTATAACAGAAGAAGCAAACAAATGGGTGGTGCAATTTCTTGCTAACCAATAGAACACAGGTGTTTGAAGCATCATGACAGATCCCACACCATGCAGTGAAGACAGTAGATTGACCGATTTAATGGTCAAGCCAGGTTAGCTGGATAAGTGCTCAACTTGTTTATATTTTAGCTCAACTTCCTGGGGAGTAAACAGCTCACCTTTATCACACTGGGTGCCGATTCTCCCCTCTCGACATTCACACCTGTAGCCGTTAACGAGATCCATGCAGGTGGCATCAACTGGACAAGAGTTGGATGTGCAGTCGTCGATGTTGGTCTGGCATCGGTCGCCGGTTGTACCTGTGGAAAGTATCACGATTTGAATATATCAATTTGCTTAGCAATTACACATAACGATAACTGCTAATCACAATATGATTAATCACTTGACCCCAACTAAACTCAATGGATGCACCTTATCTGTATTAATTGTTATTCAGATACTTAAAAACGCTATGTCAACTTCTTTTTAATACTGAATACAGTACAGCTTCGTACTTAAACTTACTCATATTCAAAAGTAATTGTCGACGCATTATACGTTATACTCAAACATCCACTGCACGATCAGAATTTTCCAAAAGTAAACATCCTGTCTTCACTTCTTACGAAGTATATAGAGCCAGTTGTGTTTATTGTCATTGTCCATTTAGATACGTCAGACACAATACTTCGTTACGTTACGTTACGTTATGTACATCATCAGAATTTTCTATACGTGAAAATTATGTTTTTCATTTCTTTCACAAAGTTATTTGCAATGTCTTTCAGGTTGAATTTCTCCCTAAAATTTGTGAGGGGGCTAAGCCCCCCCTAGCCCCCCCTGTTGCTATGGGCCTGCAACCTTTACCAGTTAAATGTTACCAATCTGTACTGCTGGGTGAACAGTTGACACTGAATAGTCATGTACACAGGACGACGCTGAAAGTCAATTCTTAACTGAAGTGTTGAGTTACCTTCAACTGCAATGTATCTGATATTTGTAACTTTTACCAACTTGTGTTGATATTCTCAATGCACCCAATGTGACACTGTAAGGAAATTCTCAGCTGATTCGTTGAATTATTTACCTTCTATACAAGCACACGATATGATTCCACCTTCTTCGCTACACGTTCCTCCGTAGGCGCACGTGTCCGAAGTACACTCAAACATCTTCTCTTCGCAGTTATCTCCCTTGTAACCTGGATATGAGTGAATAAAGACGTCTTCAGTTAAGTAATGTTTGCTTATCTAGTGGCGTTTGGGCTGTGATGATTAATGGTGTAACACCACTTTCATATGTATTTCACGCATAACATCATAGTGACATGAAACCTTAAAGGGGCAGTAGCACGTTTTTTGCAAATTTTATTTTTTCAAATTTCCCATTGATAATGATAGTTTATGTCATTCATATTTACTTTAGGGGGTAAAACATCTTATTACACAAACCAATTATCCGTAGTGGTAATAACGATGTTGCATATAAGGCATGGCGGCCATTTTATTGTGAACACAATTTATTATTTTGAATGACAAAAATGATTCTCATGGCTTTACGTAACCATGTACACTAATTTTTTAACTTGATTTTCTGAAGAGAGAAGGCTGTTTTACTATTAGTGACATTATTTTTCAAATACATTTAATCAACTTATTTCAGCGAAAAAACGTGCTACTGCCCCTTTAATGAATGTAAAACATTTCTACACATCAGACCTGACCCACTGTGTTTATCCGTTAACCCTCTAGAAACATGATAACACAAGAAGTTAATACTTGTTCCCCACAATCCAATAACTCTACATTTAACCAATTTAATCAACCAGCTACATGCTGCCCTTCATTTGCAAAGCTCCCCCAAATCCCCTGATTTCCTTCTCAGCATTTGCCTCGTACTTCACCGGGGATCAGAGGAGACTAAAAACACCGCGAAGGACAAGGACGTACCTATGCCACAGTCACAGACGGTGCTGCTGCCATCAAAGGAGCACGTGCTGCCAGGCCCGAGACACGGATTAAGAATATTGCAGGGATTGTAGTTCTCAGAGCATGTTGGGCCCATCTGGTCAGCTGCACAACTGCAATGATGAGACAGAGAGTGGTAAATGAGCTTCTGTGTAATACCGTTTTTTATTTTAAAATTTCCACAGTTACATTGTAGAGGAAAACTTCCCACCGCAAGGCATAATTCTTGCTAATATTAACACTTGCAAGTCTCCACAACTGGTTGATTTAAGGAGTCCACCAGCGCTCCACTATCTTAGCGCGGTAACGTGAGGGAAATACTGAAAGACTTAAGGAGAGATTGGACCCAGAAATCGAACTCGCTTACGGCAACATTTTGCCACAACAATTTATTGTTGTGAATAAGTCTCAAAATATATGGATTACGATGTTTTGGGCATAGGTTTATCTGTACACTAAGGGAAGCGCTTACATTTACCAAAACGCCTTTATAACGGTCATTTTACGACATGCCGCATAACGTTACCGTCACCTATATTCGCGGTAAAAATGTTACTACGTGTGTTATTCGAATTGCATGCGTATCTCAAGTAAGTGACGAATTCAAATAGCCTGGTATAATCAACTGAAATCAAATAAACGAATTCTAAAATATTTGATTTCATCGTCCCATCTCTCCTTAAATCAGTCAGTTATAGAGACTGGCAAGAGTTATGCCTTGCAAATGTTAGTTGTGTAAAGGAAGATACTACCATATTACCATTTTTGCTGTAATATGATTCTTATGCATCTCATTATTCAGTCTCTTCTTTGTCCCAGTGTCAACTGGACGTGGTGGCACTCAAAAGCGTTTAGCTTTTATTCCTTTCAAAACTTTTTTTACAAATACCATGCTATTGGAGTAAACAAGGAAGGAGCAAGAAGGTGCATCTTGACACTTACGTGCAGAGATACCTGGTGTCCGTGCTTACGCAGGTGCTTTTTTCAGCACAAGCACTCTCGTCACAGAAGTCGATGACGCTCTCACAGTTGACGCCGGTGTAGCCATTGCGGCACGTGCACTCGTAGGTGTTGCTGCTTGTATCTGTACATGCGGCACCATGGCGACAGGGGTTGCTAGCACAATCTGTGTCACCTTTCTGCATACCACAAACAAAATTGATAAAGATTAGTCCGAAAGTTTGGAACTATCTTTATGTTGAGGCTGGCAGGCTCATGTTGATGTAAGGAATTAATTAATCCTTCTTTAAAAATTAAAGGAGCTTACAAAGTTTGGGGATTCTGTCAATTTCTTGATTTATGGAAAACTTGATAATGGGACAGGTTATGGAACATTATTTAACTTTCATGTATTATGTAAATGTAACATCATACAAAATGTGAGATGATGTCTCATGTAAACATCAACAATTAATGTCAAAACGGTTTTCAGATCAGGCTGACCATTGTGTCATTGCGTTTGCTCGCTTTCTCAACTGCATAAGTGTCGCTATTTGGATATTTCTTGACACTGACGAAGTTTGTCTTGCTAATCTATCATTTAATGTAGCTCTAAAACACGATACAGGAAAGATTGATTTTGATTAGTATCAGTTGTTTTGATTTCCACAAGAAGAGCACATTTTAGAATCGGCTGTTTGTTCGGATAGATTGTGACGTCACAAAGTAGATGCGTCAATACGCGGTGAAGCGGCTCTAAAATCAGAGGAGGTTCAATCCAGAATTGATCACGCTAGATTTTTCTGGAGAACCAATCAGAATCGAGTATCCAGCAATGTCATGGTAGAATTAACTTTCATGTATTATGAAAATGTAACATCATACAAAATGTGAGATGATGTCTCATGCATGTAAACATCAACAATTAATGTCGACTTTTTGTTTTTCCCATCATAACATTCAAGTTAAGTAAATGACACAATGGATGTATAGCACATAGTGGAGATATATAATTTGTATGTGATTGACGACATTTTCAAGACATTTGCGTTGGTGACAATAAATGTCATACTCTCATGCAACATTCACAAACTTTCTAACAGACAATACACGTCAATGATACCTGTGTATGCATGCATAACATGCATGATTCCCAAAACAAAACAGTTAATATCATTTACACTACGATCTGAAGTTATAACACGAGTGACCCCTTAACACATCTACATTATAATGTGTCTAAAAATATCATCGACGGATCTAGACGGGAGGATCAACTTTCTGATTCAATTAGTTTCTGACGACCTTTATTGAAACATTGTCAAACAGCATGCCACAGATACAAAACTTACGTATTCCTGCAGACAACGTTGAAGAAATTAAAATGACATGTTTTTTTAAAATATACAACTTCTGGTTAAAAATCTTTTATCTATTGCACTTGAGAGGAAAGCTTACTGATCAGTGTTCCCTTAGATTTGACCGGGTCAAATTGACCCATCTCTTCATGTGTACATATTATCTCATACCTCTTACTTCTACGTCTACGTCACTGTTCTGTATGCAGGACAGACATCTTTGCAGCTGAATCATTTATTTTTTCAGGTATTGTACCTATAAGGTTATTTATTAAATTGCGATGTCCGTCACATAACCTTCAAATACAGAAGTTTAGACAAAGTAGCAACATCAATGTCAATGATTTAACTTGCACACATTGTTTGTTTACATGAGATACAAAATGAATACCATATTTTGAGCATCCTAGAAAAGTGAATGTAGCTTCATTTTACATCAATTATCCTACAAGAATGAAACTCTGTAGGTTAACATCCTGTGAGAACGCATCATTAATTAAAAATGTTGCTATCTTTTTTAAAAGAACTCGGGTATTTAAATGATGCAAATGTAACACCACACGTCGTACTATCGCTATTATGATGTAGTCTGGGCCATGAGGCCTTTAATTCTGAATAAAGTCTGTCTGTCTGTCTGTCTGTATGCAGGACAGGCCACACAGCATTTTCCAAGTCATATAGGTCAGTTTACTCAGTTATTAAAGACAGGGTTCAAACACTTGAAAGCCACATAAATGACTTTTCCATTTTTTATCAAGGATATGCTTCAAGAGTTTCCATGACCAACCAAGTAAGGTTCAAGCAATACTGAATGCCAAAGGATTAATTGTTACAGGATATATATATATTTTTTAAAGTTAAAACAATTGGGCAAAATAATTAAGTATATGAACAGAAATTTCATGATATGAAAAATCATTGACTTTTCCGTCACTTTTTATATGTATGCCTATTTTTCATAGCTTTTCAGGGACTAGAAACTTATTTTTAAATTCAATGACTTTTCCACAATTCCATGACCCGTATGAACCCTGTAAATATTCTAATGGACTCGATGAAAGCTTACCGAGCAGTTTTTCCCAAAGAACTTGTCTTTACAAGTGCATACATAATCTTCGTATTTGTCTTCACAGCTGAGTGTCCCGGCCATGTCACAGGGGATGGTCGGGGTACTGCAGTCGTTCTGTAGATCCTCGCAATTCTTACCTGGATCATTATTAAGAGGATGAATAACACAATTAGGGATGTAACGATAGATCAAACTATCAACTTATCGTGATAGCTGCTGTAGCAATAGTACTTTATCGATAGTGATCTTTAAAAACGATTCATGGTATCGATAGCACGGCTAACTATCGATAATTTTGATAGTTTAGTCAGTGCAGTTGGTTTACTTGAATCTCTTGAAATTTGCACACAAATGTGGATTTTAGATTTGAAATTGCTTGAAAACTCTAAACAGATCATGGACAGATTGACAACTTGAAAACTTTGTAGTTTTGTTACTGAAAAGTTAGTTTTGTCACTTTAGAAGAAGATTTTTCAATGTAAAGACAATAAAACACTGATTATTCTGGAATTTAATTCATTTAATTTTTTATAAACTATCCCAATAGTAGATCACAATAGACTATCGCTATTGCAATAGTTAGTGATTATAGACTATCGCTATCGCAATAGTAGGTCAAAAAAGACTATCCCTATCGCAATAGTAGATCTCAATATACTATCGCTATCACAATAGTTAATGATTATGGACTATCGCTATGGCAATAGTAGGTCAAAATAGACTATCACTATTGCAATAGTAGGTCACAATAGACTATCGCTATCGCAATAGTTAGTAACAAGAGACTTTCCCTATTGCAACAGTCCCTTGTGGGACCCCTGAATATAATGGGGGTGGGAATAATTTAATACTTAGATGAAACCGGTCAAGGCTCTATGATTATTATTATAAAGTTTAAATGTACACCAGACAACCCAAATTGTAAATAGAGTGAGTTGTTCACTTGTTACTTCAGCCATTAACAGCTAAATCTTCAAAATAAGTGAGGTGAGGTGAGTTTGGGTTAAACGCCGCTATCAAGAGTATTTCACTTATATCACAGCTGCTAGTGTTATTGCAGGGAGAAAGCCCACAACGCCATGTGGCTATGCACTGTGGTGACACCTGCGAGCAACAGCTGGAACTAGCAAACCATGGGTGGTACTGCACTGAAATTCAGTGTAGCATTGCACCCAAACCTTACTGCGTGTTCAACAGTTCTCTACTGCAGACAAAGTTGCCGTGCCCCTGGCGGGATTCGAACCCTGGACCTCTTGATCCAAAGCCGAACGCGCTAACCACTGCGCTATCCCGCCCCTCTTCAAAATAACCCATACAATATGGTTTAAACATATTTATTCATGAAATACATGGATCGGATTGGTCAACAAGCTCAGTTGAGCTTATGTAAAGACCGCTCCAATATCTAGGTTACTGGTCCACAATGAAATTATGGCACAACTGTTTATCAAGTTGTTTAAATCAATGATAACTTAAACTAAGAAATTGACATTTTTCAATGTTTCCAAACACAGACATACATATTCATTTGTACAAATCTTTGAAAAGTTCTGAATTGAATGAAATTGAGAATATTTCATTAAGCTGCCAGAAGAAAATGGAGACAGCATGATGAAAACTTATGAAACAAGTGTTTGCCACTAACATGGCAATGTCCCCCGCCAGTGACATTGAGTTAGTAAGACACATCATTGGAGCTACTTTAGTTCATGATATATCGTGTTATTAAGAGTTCTAAAAGTGGTCAAAGTGTTGTAGTGACCTTGAAAATAAGGTCAAGGTCACCAAATCGACTGGCGTCTGCGTCATCTTCCAATGTAGACTGACACCAAATTTGAAAACATTTGTTCCAACCGGTCATAATAAATGGTGATAACAAGAGTTAGAAAAGTGCTCAAAGTGTTACGGTGACCTTGAAAATAAGGTCAAGGTCACTAAAATAAACTGGTGTCTGTGTCTTTCCCCAATGTAGGCTGAAAACTAATTTGAAGACTTTGGATGCAATGTTTCATGAGATATCGCCTTAACAAGAGTTCAAAGAGTGGTCAAAGTGTCGTGGTGACCTTGAAAATAAGGCCAAGGTCACCAAAAATGACTGGTGTCTGCGTCTTCCCACAATGTAGACAGAAACCAAATTTGAAGACTTTGGATGCAACGCTTCATGAGATATCGCGTAAACAAGAGTTCAAAAAGTGGTGAAAGTGTCGTGGTGACCTTGAAAATAAGACCAAGGTCACCAAAAGTGACTGGTGTCTGCGTCTTCCCACAATGTAGGCAGAAACAAAATTTGAAGTCTTTGGATGTAACGCTTCATGAGATATCGCGTAAACAAGAGTTCAAAAAGTGGTCAAAGTGTCGTGGTGACCTTGAACATAAGACCAAGGTCACCAAAAGTGACTGGTTACTGCGTCTTCCAACAATGTAGGCAGAAACCAAATTTGAAGACTTTGGATGTAACGCTTCATGAGATATCGCGTAAACAAGAGTTCAAAAAGTGGTCAAAGTGTCGTTGTGACCTTGAAAATAAGACCAAGGTCACCAAAATTGACTGGTGTCTGCGTCTTCCCACAATGTAGGCAGAAACCAAATTTGAAGACTTTGGATGCAACGCTTCATAAGATATCGCGTAAACAAGAAATGTGACGTACGGACGGACGTAGGGACGGACGGACGCCGCTGAATACATAGTCCCCCGTTCCGCGTTGCGGCGGGGGACAAAAAATCAAACTGTGTAAGTTATGAAATAAAGAGAACTGGTTTGGACAAGCACTTTATTCTAAACTATGATTTGTGGATTTTTGTTTGCTGGAGGTGAATCCCTTTCAGTCCATCTCCTCTTTCCTATTTGAGCAACAATCTCTATTTTTATGTTTTGATGAGTACAAATTTCAATTTTCTCAGCATACAGAGATGGTTATAAGGATGGATGGACAGACAGATGGACAGAGGGGGGATTTCACAAATTGATGGTTTTCTCAATACAAATTTTACTAACATGCAAAACCTGCTAAATGAATTATGAAGTGATGTGTAAATTATTGACAATGTTAAATATAAACTTGTTAAGGAACTGTAACAAATTACAAATATGTGATTTTAAAAACAATCCTATGTCAATTTGTGTTTAATTTTTCGAACATATATCTTCATGCAAAAGACAAGTGGACAATCATATGTTTTTAAATTTTTCACAAAACTGTCAAATTAACATTAAAATGAATATTTAACAATTTATAGTGATTTCTATTTAAAAACAACTACCGGTATGTGTAACATCTTTCATAAACATGCCACAAGAAAAGACATTATTTAGTAAGTGAGTCAGATATTGTTTAACAACACTTCGGCAGTATCGCAGCCATTAGCGCCGAACATTATTTAGAATATCTCATAACACTTGGAGGACCACAGTACTCCTGATAACTAATTTTTATTAATGTTTTTCATCATCTGTTTTGATCAGCTTTATAAATTGTATGAAACTAATCAATTTTCTAACAGGGATCAACTTCCCAATGCAAGGCATAACTCTTGCCAGTCCCCATTACTGGCTGATTTAAGCCTTGCAGTAATTACCTCACTTTTACGTGCTAAGATAGTAAATCGCTGCACCTGAAAAGCATAGTGGGTTCTGATTTCCGAACACAGAAACCTTAAGGAAATACTGCAAGGCTTAAATCAGTCCAGTAATGGGCAACCTAGATACCAGTGATGGGCAAAATGGATACCAGGAATGGGCAACCTCGATACATGAAAATCTGTTTATTTTCATGAAAATCTGTTTATTTTCATAAAAACAATTAGACAAATCTAATGAAATAATTATTTTATTGAATGAATACTAACGATACTTTTCCAGTCAGGTCAAAGATCTATTACATCTATATATAATAATACAGATATATATTATACAAAACCAGTTTTTCCACTGTGGAATGAAATATATATATATATAAATATATATATAGGTAATGGTTTTGTTAGTAGGGGTTGATATTCACTCAATTGTTAATAAAAACACAGACATAATATATGACACAAAGGATTGAAGCAATAATTAAGACATTAATTATAGGATTATTCAAATTACTGGCACTACAAATCATTTAAGAACAGCTTAGAAAAAGACGTGTTACACATATGATCCACCTTTAAGCCAAGTTTGGTAAATAAATAAATAAAATTCATCCAAAACACAAGCGTTTTCACAAACACAATGTCCACTTAAACAAATATATTCCCAAATTAAAAATATATTTATACATGTACATATCCATAATAAAATTCATAATTACATGAAATGATTAATTAAAAACCAAAATTCATTAAAGCATCATCCACAAACTACCCATTCCATAATAAAGGACCATGATAAATATACACATTATAGTAGAGTGTTATTTGACAAATACTTACCAAATTTATCCTTCTCTTCAGGATCTACATATGTAAGTAATTAAAGCAGTTAATTTGCAGCAGTGTCCTATTTAAGCTTATTCTGTGGTTAAAGATTTGGCAGGTTGTGTGTAAAGACCAATGCTAAATAGAGTTATGACGAGGATATATCAATAATCGTGTTACTAATTTTTGAAGATAAATATTTATTATATGATTGCAGGTGAAATACCGGGATCTATCAATGAAAATAAACCGTGTTATCAGTCATTAGTGAAAATAACAATGGAACGAGTTATCAGTCACTTGTGACTGATATAACAATGACCTGACGTCATAAAACACTGCTCCGACGTCATGACACGTTCATGGCGTCACATTGTTGCTGAGGTGACAGACTCATTCTGGAGCAGACTTAACAAAAATGCAAGTCGTTTTTGGTGAATATGCAAGGATTTGGTCATATAATAAATAGATATTGGTCTTTTCTTGACAAATACCATGTTTATCTCACTTCGTGAAATAGAAACTTTAAATATTATCACTTGTGGCTGTGCTCGTGATAATATAAACTTTCTACCTCACTCGATGAGATAAACATGGTATTTGTCAAGAAAAGCCAAATATCCTCTGTACTTTTTCCAATAGTGAGCAAGTTACTATTTAACGCCGCTTCGGCAGTATCACAGCCATTAGCAGCGAGCTTAATCCAATATCCTGATTACTTTGTGATACATGTCAGTGAGAAAGTAAACAATTGTAACATTGTAAGTTAAATAATATCCTGATACATGTCATCCTCGGTTACCCAGGGTTTTATATATGCTCCGTTACTCTCCACTATATCACCTCGGTTACCCAGGGTTTTATATATGCTCCGTTACTCTCCACTATATCACCTCGGTTACCCATGGTTTTATATATGCTCCGTTACTCTCCACTATATCACCCATCGTAAACTCTGTCAGCGAAATCTGTACTAAAATTAACCGAGGATGGATACATGTATAATGAATTAAACTGTATCACTCTGTGATAGCGTGATACGATCGTAACATGCCTATCGAAAAACTTCTGCATTGCCAACTTATCATCTTGAAGCGAGGACCGTAACGACAAATTTCTCGAGTCCTACTAGCTCAAATCCATATCAAAATTATCCAAACTAGAGAATCTTGAAGACAGCAAGGTAGTTGTTACCAGTGTTGTACATTGTAGCCTTAGTCATTGAGAACAATATTAATATGCAAGCTGTGCAGTGCAAAGGTGGTACATTATTATAGAGTAATCTAAAGCATTTAAGGGGCAGTAGCACGTTTTTTCGCTGAAATAAGTCGATGAAATGTATTTGAAAAATAAGTCACCAATAGTGAAACACCCTTCTCTCTTCGGAAAATCAAGTTAAAAATGAGTGTACATGGTTCTTTAAAGCCATGGGAATCGTTTTTTGTCATTTGAAATAATAAAATGTGTTCACAATAAAATGGCCGCCATGCAATTGTTGCTTTACGCGCAACACCGTTATTACCACTACAGATAATTGGTTTGTGTAATAAGATGTTTAACCTCTAAAGTAAATATAAATGACATAAACTATCATTATAAATGAGAAATTTGAAAAAATAAAATTTGCAAAAAACGTGCTACAGCCCTTTAAGGCTGGGGAAATCAAGTCTTTTGATGAAATATTGAATTGAGTTTAAAGAATGATGATGAAAATAAGCTGAGAAGTAACAATTTAATAATAACTTGCAGCATATGATTTTTTCTAATATATGACATTAATATAATAATATATGAAATTAAGTTTGACGGTAATATTTGTAGACATGTCATTAAAGGTCTTGACTGACTTTTGGTTGGGAAAGGTTAACCACTAATTCTGAAATAGTTTTCATCAAACAATATTTCTGACTAAATTCAAGTTCCTGAATAAGCAGACACTTAGGAATGTTTCAACACTAATCACCCAGCCAGCTAAAGTATTAATACTAATAACCCAACCAGGTAAAGTTTAAACACTATAATGACCCTGGCAGGTAATGTATTAACACTAATCGTCCGGACAGGTAAAGTATTAACACTGATTACCCCACCAGGTAAATTTTTAAAACTTATTACCCTGGCAGGTAAAGTATTAACACTGATTACCCCACCAGGTAAATTTTTAACACTTATTACCCTGGCAGGTAAAGTATTAACACTTATTACCCTGGCAGGTAAAGTATTAACACTTATTACCCTGGCAGGTAAAGTATTAACACTTATTACCCTGGCAGGTAAAGTATTAACACTGATGACCCCACCAGGTAATTTTTTAACACTTATTACCCTGGCAGGTAAAGTATTAACACTGATTACCCCACCAGGTAAAGTATTAACACTTATTACCCTGGCAGGTAAAGTATTAACACTTATTACCCTGGCAGGTAAAGTATTAACACTTATTACCCTGGCAGGTAAAGTATTAACACTGATTACCCCACCAGGTAAATTTTTAACACTTATTACCCTGGCAGGTAAAGTATTAACACTGATGACCCCACCAGGTAATTTTTTAACACTTATTACCCTGGCAGGTAAAGTATTAACACTGATTACCCCACCAGGTAAATTTTTAACACTTATTACCCCACCAGGTAAATTTTTAACACTTATTACCTTGGCAGGTAAATACGTATTAACACTGATCACCAGGACAGGTAAAGTATTAACACTGATCACCAGGACAGGTAAAGTATTAACACTGATGACCCTGCCAGATACAATATTAACACAAGTTGCCCTGGCAAGTATAATATCAACACTAATTACCCAACCTCGTAAATTATTGACACTTATGACTGTCTCAGTATCTGGTCTTAAAGGGGCAGTAGCACGATTTTTTACTCAAATAAGTCGATGAAATTTATTTGAAAAATAATTTCACCAATAGTAAAACATCCTTATCTCTTCGGAAAATAAAGTTTAAAATGAGTGTACATGTTTCGGTAAAGCCATGGGAATCGTTTTTGTAACACAAAATAATAAATTGTGTTCACAAAAAAATGGCCGCCATGCAAATTTTTGCTTTATACGCAACATAGTTTTTACAACTACAGATAATTGGTTTGTGTAATAAGATGATTTACCCTCTAAAGTTAGTTTAAATGACATAAACTATCATTATAAATGGGAAATTTGAAAAAATAAATTTTGCTAAAATCGTGCTACTGCCCCTTTAAAGGTTATATTCAATAAATGCCCAAAGACCTTTAAATATTTACCTTCACTATAAAACAGCAAGACTTACCGGTACCGGTGTGTGATGGATATTTTGTGATGCAGGTACAGCTGTAATCATTGAGCTTGTTGATGCACGAGCCTCCATTCTGACACGGGTTACTGTCACACTTCTCGATCTGGTGTTGGCAGTTGGCGCCCTCGTACCCGTCAGCACAGTCACAGAGGTGCCCCTGGCTCTGTGGGTAGCACGTGCCGCCGTGCTCGCAGGGGTTCGGACTGCATGCAGCTTTCATCACACAAGAGCCCCCGACTGGAAGACAGTGTAGACATTCATAGAGGATATTATATGAGTGTCTATGTCATACTATGTTTTCGGCACGAGTGCCTGAACATTAGTATTTCCCGAGTGAAAGCGAGGGATATACCGATATTCAAAAACATTAGTATGACATAGACACGAATACGATATTCTGTTTATTACCGAAGTCGTGAAATTAATGAAAATACACTAAAAACCACGTTCAACCATAGGCTGGCGACCCACCTTCGCCGGATTTAGAACGCAACGTCATAGACGACGCGTGACGTCATAGTATTGTTTATGACGTCACGTCACCATGACAAAGTGATATTTTGCCCTAGGGCATCGTATGAAAAATATGAACCCCGATATGATTGCCCCCGTTGGTAATAAATTGAGTTATCTTGAGATTGATCTGATAGTTTCAATAGGGTTCACTGAAAGAAAATATGTAGAGGAGGATATCTGTCTTTTTTTGACAAATACCATGTTTATCTCATCGAGTGAGGTAGAAAATATATATTTTTAACTTTCTACCTCACACGATGAGATAAACATGGTATCACCGAGTTGACGTCAAAATTGCCTCACCCTCCTCGTAACCCTGGTAACAGATGCACTGTGCAATGTTGTCGATGTAGTTGTCGAGGCACTGGGAGTTGGGTGGACACGGGTTGCTGATGTCACACAGGTTGGTTCGTAACTGACAGAAGTCGCCGCTATATCCCACCGGACATGCGCATGTGAAATCGTTCACCCCATCCGTGCACGAGCCGCCGTTCTGACAGGGAGATGTGGCACATTCGTCTGGAAATGATCAGAAAATTAGTTTTGTGCAGACGATGTTATAGTTTGAATGGAAAAAAATATGAACCCATGTTTTAAACATAGTTTGATATGGGCGTGAATTTAATGTTTTAGATATCAAAATATATGAAGTTATGCAACATATATATATTAACATGTATAAACTAAGCCAAAATCTACTAATTAGAAATCATCGTTAGAGAAATACGATAGGATAGGATAGGCGGTAAGTATCACTTTACTTATATTGGTACTGCAGTCGTATCCCATGAAGCCAGGCGGACAAACACACTTCCTGCGGATGTTTCCGATGGCTTGGCACTCTGCACCGTTCTGGCAGGGTTGTTCCGTGCATGGTTGCCGGGGAACTTTGCAGCTGAGGAACAAAATACATCTCATCATTTCTATGTTTTTTCAATTGTTCGTTTGAATTATGATCCAAGATATTTGAAAAAATTATTTTTAAAATATTCCAAAAAATCATTTTTAAAATATTCCAAAAAATTATTTTTAAAATATTCCCAAAAATTATTTTTAAAATATTTCCAAAAATTATTTTTAAAATATTCCCAAAAATTATTTTTAAAATATTCCCAAAAATTATTTTTAAAATATTCCCAAAAATTATTTTTAAAATATTAAAAAAAAACAAAAAATTATTTTTAAAATTTCCGGATATTTTTTATATATCTGACGGCTCGGAAAGCTCAAGGACCCCTGGGTAAAAATTTGTTTTCCTATTGTTACACAACCTCACAATTCTCCAAATTACCGGTAGATCTTATCTTTATCTGCATCTAACATGAGATGGTCTGACCAGCTTGAAGATTATGACATCTAGTGAAATTAAATAAGCATGTCAAATATCAAAGCTTACCACCTACACAAGCTAAATACATAGAGATTATTCCTAATGCAGGATATTGACCATCCCAAAACACTCTCTCGTGATAACCTCTATATATCCAGTTTCAAAGACATATCACGCTAAGTTTAAGTTTAACCTACAGTCTGAAACTGGAAAGCTGAGCACTGTAAGTCAATAAGGGCCATATCTCTGAAAATTTCATTGGTCCCAAAAAAAGCACATGCGTATCACCGATGTTTACCCAAAGCATGTGTACAGTTTCAGAAATATTAATCATATACTGTGGAGAAGTAAATTTCAGAACACAGGTACTGTTTTCAGGACTGACAATTGGCAGACAGATGGGTTTTAGCACGACAATAAATAACCCCCTTGGGTTCTAGCGGGAGGTTAAACAACAGAGATATATGTAAAATCAATATTCATAGAATAATATAATTTTCAGATTGATCAGAAAGTATTTTTTACCTGAAGCCTGTGTATTCACCAGACAAAGGACAGAGACACGAGTAGGCCCCGAACATCCCCTGACACGATCCGTTGTTCTTACACAGGTCGGGCGTACACACATAATCGCTTATCTCACACAGTTCTCCTGTGTGGCGTTCTGTAACAGCACATTCTCTAAATCAATTTTTTTTCATAACGCCCAAACACAATGTTCTTGTTAGGTCATCGCCTAGCACCTAGTTCTTAGCATATCTACGAGTTAACAAACATCGACTTCATTAATGTCATGACATCATCAAACTAAAACAGTGACCTAGGCCAGGATACTTTGGTTCGCTCGCTTCACTTTAAAACTGTACTCCTATTTTTGTTTCCCCGTCATAAGACTCGATAACTAAATATAACTACCAATCACAGAATAGTCTGTGGCTTGTCTATACCAGATCCAATCAGTGCTTTCCTTTTATACACGCCCAGTGCTTTGGAATTTACACCAATAATAATGGCTGCTGTTCGTTAGGACACCAAGGCATCATTTTCAGTACATTATTGATTATTTCTTCTTTTCTGAGTTTGTTATTGATAACATTTATATGAATTCATTGATAACATATATATGAATTCATTAGTAATCTGCTAAGACATTATGATGTTAATTGTTCAATTGTGTTTATTGTTTAAATCATGAATTACCTCTCTTTAGTTATGCCTATGAAATAAGAAACACGTTTCGCCATTAGTGTGCTAATATTAGCAAGAGGGACTTTCCATTTTTCTGTGAACCGTTGCATCAGTCCTTTTGTCAGGTAAAAATCCAGGAGTACAGTTTCAAAGTGCAGTAAGCGAAACAAAGTCCCCTGGTCTCCGGGATGTTAGCAGGATTCAAATAAGTGAGTTATTGTTTAACGCCACGTAGGCAGTATTGCAGCCATTAGCGGAAAGAAAGTAAAAATTATATTGATTGCAAAAAGCAAGATTTGAAGCCTGATTCTAGATCCAAGATGGCTGAACACAGGAAGCACTGTGCTATCAAAACAAGGACATAAACTCTCGGCTGGAGACGATAGGTAGCATAGCGCTCAGCTTTATAAAGTGACATATTACCCATATGATTGAACATAATTACTATTATTGATATGAGCAAATGTTCACATATCACTTTTGCCCTAAGCAACCATTGTTTCACAGCGACTTCCCGGATTTGGTCGTCTGTGACGTTATAAAACGATTGTTCGTGACATCACTGTAGCTTGCTGTCGCAAGAGAAGTGTGCCGTTTTTTTTTACTATTTTTACGTGAATAAAATGAAATAAAATGGGTAATAAAGAAATTATTACACTCGAAAGTGTGCCATATGACTTTTCAAAAAATTCATGCAAATTTATGTATAACCCTCGCTCTCGCTCGGGAACTACAAAAATTCCCACTCGTTTTGTAAAAGTCACTTCCTCGGGTAATAATCTCTATAATATAATCCCTGAGAATTAAAGCCACAGAGCAAAGAGCATTAAAGCAAAGATGTTGCTTGAAAAAGGGTTCCACACATTTTGGTTTTTAAAAATTCCAACCAAACACCAAAGCTATCTGTAACAGTGAGTTTGAAAGGAGAGGCAGAGCCGTATAAACAGTGTACAAAATATAGTCTGTCTGTAAGCCTAGAACATCATTAATTTTTTTTTATTCCATAAAAATTAACAAAGCATTTTTGGACTGGCTCTCAGTCAGACTTGTTCATGCACTGATTTATGGGTTCATTGGAAATCAATGGACATGGACCAGGACCCATATTTTCGAAGCTCTCTTAGCACTAAGATAGTCGTAAGTACCATACATTAACATTGGCTTATGACTATCTTAGCGCTAAGAGAGCTTCGAAAATCTAGGCCCATGCTCTGTCTAAACAGAAAGTCAAGAGATCTCGCTCCATTGGTCGAGGATGAAACCATAGCAACCGGAGCAATATATAGCAGAGTTGTGAAGCAAGGAGATGAAAAAAATGATTCATTTTGGGTTTGTGAACAAATAAAACCCAGATAAACTTTATAGAGCAAAAGGTCTAAAAATACAGGTAGGATATAAAGGATCATTTGAATCAGAGTATGAAAGCAAATTAGATCAAATTATATTACTTTCAGGTAAGATGCTTTAATTTTATTTGTTGATAATGATTGATCACTTAACTGTATCATCTTTACACTTTACAGGTAATAAAGATGCTTTTATTTTATTGCCTGATAATGATTGATCAATTAAGAAACTGTATCATCTTTACACTTTACATGTAATTAAGATGCTTTTATTTTATTGCCTGATAATGATTGATCAATTAAGTAGCTGTATCACCTTTACACAGGTAGACAATTTAACAATAAATATCACTTGCTGCCATGGTTACTGTTAGCCTCCATGCCTAGAAACGGTTAAACTTATTTTGTTCAAGGGGTGTCACTTCTAAAAAAGTTGAAATCTCATTCACCAAAATTTTGTTTTGGAATGGATCTTAAACGTGTTTTAAAGTACATAATCACTATTCATTGTATTGAAGTTTAATAATTAAAGGTTGCAAATTAAATGTTCAAATATTAGACTTCTTGGGTGAACAGTTTGAAGATTATTGAGAGCCTATATTGCCGGGAGTAAATATAAAGCAAAGACAAGAATACAGCAGATTGATTAGAAATGAAATATGTAAAGCCAGAGAAACACTACCAGATTATTTATTTTGAGAATAAAAATATGGACAAAGTAAGGAAGTATTATTAATTTAATTACACTTTTATTATCGATAACAATGAAACTAAATCACATATTATTTCCAAATCCCAAATTATTAGGTTGAGAAACTTTGTAATTGGGTCATGGATATCTTAACCGTGGAAAACATTAGCGTACAGAAAATATTCTTAAATTTTTTAAATGATATTAAAATTTGTTGTAAGAGATAACATCAAAAATCACATATTTATTTAAATATCTGTCAATTAAATATTGAACTGAGTCTAACAGATTACATGAGAAAGAGAATCGTTTATGTATTTATTATTCAATTTTGAGTGAGTGAGTTATTGTTTAATGCCGTTTCGGCAGTATCGCAACCGTTAGCGGCGAGATTCAATTTTAAGCAGAAACTAAAAGATAGAAGTAGATTGAGTCAAGATTTTACTTACAGAATACAGAATACGAAGAGAGTACAATAACACAAGGCACATTTGTATCAGTATAAAGGTATTTATGTATATACTCACTAGCTCCCAAATTTCCAAAGCCTGTGCAAGACAATCATTTAATGAATATTGACTTACCGAGGTTTATAACATGCAGAAAGTGGGGCCGGTAGTCACAAATTATTTTCAAACCATCAAATATAATACTTATCTGGGCCAGAGGTTATAAAACTTTCTTGAGTTTGATTTTATGCTCAACTCATGTTTCGTGCTCAACTTACAACTCAGGCTTGAGTTGAGTACGGAGCATGTTTTAGAACCTCTGGGTCTGAATGTCGCAAAAACTTATTGTAATGAATTCTTTGAAAAAAATCAAATATTTCCTACAATTACAAAGACAAAAACAAACAAGCAGACATAGTCGGCCATATCCCCGCCATTTAGGAATTTTGAATATATTTATGCATTTTGAATATATAATGCATTTACTTTCTTGAAAATTGTTATAACTCATAACTCATAAGTGATAGTTCTAACCTGAACACGTTGATAAATGTATATGCATTGTATCGCAACCGCTCTGTATCGTTACACCTCTAAACGTCGCTCAGGGAGATTATTGAATAGTTTTGAAGTTTGGGGCCGGAATATAGAACCAAGAAGAGGGAAAACTAAGTCCAGACTTTGCATTCGTAAAAAAAAAAAATATTCTCAAATTTGTATATAGCAAAAAGCACATCTAGATTACTTGGTTGATACCTGTACAAAGTTTCAGCAAAATATATTGAATAGTTTTGAAGTTTGAGGCCAGAATATAGTTTTCCCTCTTCTTGGTTCTAAGTCAAGACTGTTTGCATTCGTAAAAAAGTTTGAGGCCGGAATGGAAAATCCCGGACACACAGACGGACAGACGAAGCTCATTTCTATATCCCCCGCCAACTTCGTTGTGGCAGGGGATAACAATAAAGTTACTGTTTTCTTGTATGAATTAAATTAACTCTATGAAAGTGAAGTACAAAGCCCTGGATTGAAAGTGTTAATTGTGAGTTATGTGCTGTGATTATTGACAAAGTGATGAAATTAATGAATGTAATTAAATTGTTTTATAAAATTGTAAGCATTCACATGTTTATTAAAGGAAGGAAGTCTCAGTCAGGTACCAACAGCCCGCACTGACTGTCACAACAGGTTACCCAATCGGCCACTGATCAGACCTCAACAAACAGAGGTCATATAATCAATAGGCTACGTTTACATTCAGTACCCCTCTGTCAGTTGAAAGTGGCACATCTCCGGCTTCATTGGCCAAATGCATTAGAACTACAGGCCATTTAGATAGTATACGTATATATTCAATATGAATGAAAGACATATTATAATCGATAGTTAAGCTACATTAACATTCAGTACCCCTCTGTCAGTTGAAAGTGGCACATCTCCGGCTTCATTGGCCAAATGCATTAGAACTACAGGCCATTTAGATAGTATACGTATATATTCAATATGAATGAAAGACATATTATAATCGATAGTTAAGCTACATTAACATTCAGTACCCCTCTGCCAGTTGAAAGTGGCACATCTCCGGCTTCATTGGCCAAATGCATTAGAACTACAGGCCATTTAGATAGTATACGTATATATTCAATATGAATGAAAGACATATTATAATCGATAGTTAAGCTACATTAACATTCAGTACCCCTCTGCCAGTTGAAAGTGGCATATCTCCGGCTTCATTGGCCAAATGCATTAGAACTACAGGCCATTTAGATAGTATACGTATATATTCAATATGAATGAAAGACATATTATAATCGATAGTTAAGCTACATTTACATTCAGTACCCCTCTGCCAGTTGAAAGTGGCACATCTCCGGCTTCATTGGCCAAATGCATTAGAACTACAGGCCATTTAGATAGTATACGTATATATTCAATATGAATGAAAGACATATTATAATCGATAGTTAAGCTACATTTACATTCAGTACCCCTCTGCCAGTTGAAAGTGGCACATCTCCGGCTTCATTGGCCAAATGCATTAGAACTACAGGCCATTTAGATAGTATACGTATATATTCAATATGAATGAAAGACATATTATAATCGATAGTTAAGCTACGTTTACATTCAGTACCCCTCTGCCAGTTGAAAGTGGCACATCTCCGGCTTCATTGGCCAAATGCATTAGAACTACAGGCCATTTAGATAGTATACGTATATATTCAATATGAATGAAAGACATATTATAATCGATAGTTAAGCTACGTTTACATTCAGTACCCCTCTGCCAGTTGAAAGTGGCACATCTCCGGCTTCATTGGCCAAATGCATTAGAACTACAGGCCATTTAGATAGTATACGTATATATTCAATATGAATGAAAGACATATTATAATCGATAGTTAAGCTACGTTTACATTCAGTACCCCTCTGCCAGTTGAATGTGGCACATCTCCGGCTTCATTGGCCAAATGCATTAGAACTACAGGCCATTTAGATAGTATACGTATATATTCAATATGAATGAAAGACATATTATAATCGATAGTTAAGCTACATTAACATTCAGTATCCCTCTGCCAGTTGAAAGTGGCACATCTCCAGCTCCATAGGCCAAATACATTAGAAGTACAGGACATTTAGATAGTAAACATATATATTCAATATGAACGAAAGACAAATTATAATGGATTGTTAAGCTCGGTTAACATTCAGTATCCCTCTGCCAGTTGAACGTGGCACAGCTCCAGCCTTATTGGCCAAATGCATTAGAAGTACAGGTCATTTAGATAGTAAACATATATATTCAATATGAATGAAAGACATATTATAATGGATAGTTAAGCTACATATACATTCAGTACCCCTCTGCCAGTTGAACGTGGCACAGCTCCAGTTTCATTGGCCAAATGCATTAGAAGTACAGGACATTTGGATAGTAAACACATACATTCAAAATGAATGAAAACAAAACTGACCTGAGAGGCATTGACATGTAAAATTCATGCCAGATGTCTGCTGACATATGCCGTTGTTGAAGCACGGATTGGACTCACAGGGGTTCAATGCAGTTTCACAATTACGTCCTGTGTGTGCTGGGGAAACATTGACATAAAATAAAAGGTAAAATAAATTGTAAAAAGTTTAGTTAAGAAATTTAAACAGAAAGACCGTACATTCAGAAAATCATTCATTTATCCCGAAAATATTCCTGTTCTTAGAAAGACTGTAGCTTTGTGTTAAATTTTAAAGTTTCTGTATATCTGTACACACAGTTTTTCAAAGAGAGGGGGATTCAAAGAGTTTTTTTTAATTTTTAGGGGTCAGGGGTGTTGTCAACGTAGTTGCCAGTTGGGTATTGTGAAGCCTATTTGGATTTTGAAAGGGGGGAATTTTGCATCTCCTGCCTCCTGACTCAAGAGTATTTCACTTATATAGCGGCTGCTAGTATTATGGCAGGGAGAAAGCCTGAATGCCATGTGGCTACGCATTGCGGTGAAACCTGCGAGCATCGGCTGGAACTAGCGAACCATGGGTGGTATTTCACTGAAATTCGGTGTAGCATTGCACCCAAACCTGACTGCGTGTGGAACAGTTCTCTACTGCAGACAAAGTTGCTGTGCCCCTGGCGGGATTCGAACCTCGGACCTCTTGATCCGAAGTCGAACACGCTAACCACTGTGCTATCCCGCCCCCCTCTGTCTAGACCATTTCATTTGTTCCTAGGGCTAGTATTATGTGAACTAGAAATTAAAGCATAGGATGAAACTGTGTTATTGAAGAAATGGATTTCATAATGTGTTTGTTCAAGGCTTATAAATGGTTTGAAAAGTTCAAGATAAACTGATACAAATGGCTGAGCTTGTCGACCGCATTTATACAACAGTTAACTTGAACTTTCAAACAGTATAAATAAGTGAACAAACAAATTATAAAATCTATTTCTTATAAATTTCAACTTTGCAGGGTGTTTTTAAGGAATTTATTTTAAAAAGATGCAAAACATATACAGTGCATATTAAAAAAATTCTTTGGCTTGACTTGGAGCATCACTTGTGTCACCACGTGAAAAATTTATAGTTCACAGGAAATATAACTAAAGTATGTAATTAATTGTTCAAAAGTGCTGTATTAATCCAATTTTAAACCAAATTACAAGTACAATGCTCATTTGAAGGTTTTAAAAAGTATTCATAAGAAAACAGCATATGGGATAGCAGTGTAATAATTGCACAATAATAAAGTGATAAAGTAGTCCTGAAAGTTATTTTATTTAAACGTCAAAATATGGTTATCCTTTTAAAATATCAATTTCGTATTTATGACGTAGTAGTATACCGGTCACATGACCTTGGTTAATCCAATCAGCAGAGAGTGTATCACTTACATTTCAAAGTCCGAATTTATTGAGGTGAGTTTGGGTTTAACATCGCTTTCAAGAGTATTTCACTTATATTGCGACCGCTAGTATTATGGCAGGGAGAAAGCTTGCAACATCATGTGTATATCCATTGCGGTGAAACCTGCGAGAATCGGCTGGAACTAGCGAAAAGTTGGGTGGTACTACGCTGAAATTCACTGTAGCATTGGACCCAAACCTGACTACGTGTTGAACATGCAGTTCTCTACTGCAGACAAAGTTGCTGTGCCCCGGGCGGGATTTGAACCCCAGACCACTTGATCCGAAGCTGAAACACCCTAACCACTGCGCCATCCCGCCCCTTGAATTTATTGACATATACTTTCAATAAAGGAATGGATTCGGTACTTACAAATTGGACAAGCACAGGAGAATTGGTGTTCGATGATGGTACATGTTCCCCCATTCAGACATGTGTTGGGGGGACAGAGGGCAGAACCTGTGGGTAGATAAAATCTAAGTGGTAAAGTACTATAATAAATTACTATAATTATCATTTAAGTTTATTTTTCCAGCCATCTGATTTGACGAGAGGCGATCACGTGACCGTCGACCTAACGCTGTATCGTCCTGGGTCAATATTGTTTTCTTGGGTTCAATAAAACAAGTCATGAAACCTCATCACCAGTCTATAACTGTATAATATCAACATAAAAACACAGGACCAGAGCCCAGTGGCGGAAATGAAATGAGATTATCAAAGGAGTTCTTTTTTACATATTTCAGTGAAGGGAAAGCAGTTTTAAAAAGGTTTTAAGGACGCGGATCCAATTGAGAATCTCATAGCAAAGGAACTTGTAAAAACAATTAAACTTTACTGGGTTAAACATTTTGAGAAATTTGTTTAATTAATTTCAGGCATCCATCCCCTGCTGTCATCTCTGTAAATAAGTTAAATGATTATTAGAGATTGGATAAATAAGTTAAATGACTATCAGAGGTTGGATAAATAAGTTAAATGATTATTAGAGATTGGATAAATAAGTTAAATGACCATCAGAGGTTGGATAAATAAGTTAAATGATTATTAGAGATTGGATAAATAAGTTAAATGACTATCAGAGATTGGATAAATAAGTTAAATGACCATCAGAGGTTGGATAAATAAGTTAAATGATTATTAGAGATTGGATAAATAAGTTAAATGACCATCAGAGGTTGGATAAATAAGTTAAATGACCATCAGAGGTTGGATAAATAAGTTAAATGATTATTAGAGATTGGATAAATAAGTTAAATGACTATCAGAGGTTGGATAAATAAGTTAAATGACCATCAGAGGTTGGATAAATAAGTTAAATGACTATCAGAGGTCGGATAAATAAGTTAAATGACCATCAGAGGTTGGATAAATAAGTTAAATGACTATCAGAGGTCGGATAAATAAGTTAAATGACCATCAGAGGTTGGATAAATAAGTTAAATGACCATCAGAGGTTGGATAAATAAGTTAAATGACCAACAGAGGTTGGATAAATAAGTTAAATGACCATCAGAGGTTGGATAAATAAGTTAAATGATTATTAGAGATTGGATAAATAAGTTAAATGACTATCAGAGGTTGGATAAATAAGTTAAATGACCATCAGAGGTTGGATAAATAAGTTAAATGACTATCAGAGGTTGGATAAATAAGTTAAATGACTATCAGAGGTCGGATAAATAAGTTAAATGACCATCAGAGGTTGGATAAATAAGTTAAATGACCATCAGAGGTTGGATAAATAAGTTAAATGACCATCAGAGGTTGGATAAATAAGTTAAATGACCATCAGAGGTTGGACATATTCACCAAACTTACAATGTTCCACATCAGCCAAGGATCCTCAGCACATGATTCTATCTAGACAATTCTTGCGAAGAAGTTGAATATACCAAAATGTTTACAGATGAAGACAAGCTTGACACCATGCTTTGACATGACCAAAATGGGCCTTTTTACACGCTATCTCAGAAACAATCTATGAGCATTATCACATAAAGGATTATTTATTTTCTTATCTTTGTCATTACTGTAAATCTGTGAAAGTGTTAAATGACAAATACGACCTTGCAACTCTGTTATCAGGGACTAGGATAGGGTAGGACTACAGAAACTTACCAGCAGCTACACACAGAGCGGAGGAAATGGAACCAGGCTGCAGTGTGTACTGGGAATCTGAACACTCCTGGCATGTCGTCTGTTTGACATACGGCTGGAAGTAGCCGACAGGACATGGGGAACACGGCTCCAGACCAGTGCTTGAGAAGAATCCAGATGGACACGGACCTAGGAAAACCAATGTTTGAACAAGTTAATTACCATCTTATGGATGCTTGCACCTATTTATTTCTTGGCCTCTCTTTGGACAAGGCACACTTGTGCTTTTGTTTAATGTTGTAATGAGTCGTAGACGTAGATTAAATACTTACTGATATATCCCTCCGTTTACCTGTTGCTCATCTTGAACTGCACTCTCATGGGGCGAAGCAAGGACGTATATGGAAAATCAATTTTTATAAAGAAAATTTTATAACCTACTTTTACAGTCTGAGGGCAAGGATTTTCCAGGACCGTCGGTGTAGAGTGGACCTGGACAGGACTCACAGGAAGAGGGCGAAACACTGAACATGTTGACCGGACACATGTTGCAGGGAGCCTTGCCGCTTGTTGAATACGTACCACGTGGACAGGTGCCTGTGGATAAATATAGAATACTAAATGATGTCCCGTTTGATAACATGTTTATTAAACGAGTGGACGGTTTGATATTTTAACGAGCAAAAGCGAGTTAAATACCAATGCCATTCACGAGTTTCATAAACATGTTATCAAACGGGACAGAGTTTAGTATTTAATTTACTACTCAATGATGTAAATAGTGCTGAATTGCAATAAAATCCTTTTTAGTGACGCTTACATGCAAATAGGTCACCCGCTAATATTGCGGTTTCGCGGCTATCATTGTGACATCAACAAAACCGCCGATTGTGCCGTTACGGCAGCATGCGTTGGTATCACACATGTGTGTAACCAACTCATTGTTATCTAATGAGCGATCTCACCACGGTTGAGTAATAAAGAATATCTACTGTGCAGAAAAAAACATGATAGTTATTACTGTCATCACTTCAAATCATCTATTTATAACCATTTGAGATTAAAATCCTAGTTGGATTTGGAGAAACATTTAATTTGATTGAACACATTGTGCAGGGATCAAGCTCAGCAACGCTGTGGGTATGTGTCAGGAGATAGAGAGCATGATTATTTCATCTCTAAAAGTCTTCAATACCATTTACAGTTTACCAGGGACTTTACAATAGGATGCATCAGTTGAACCATTGCTCAGTTGCAAAATAGAACAATTTCTTTATATCAACGTTAAATTTGCTGGCACCCATTTCTAGGCAGACATTTAGAAATGAATAATTTGTGAACATTTTTATATTTGAGGGAAAAAAATTATATATTATATATTAAAAAGGAGCCTCAGAGATGTGTTCATTTTCCTTAAACTGAGCTCTGTAGTTTTGTGGTAGAATTGCTTAGGTTCTTTAGAAATTAAAGGGTCTGGATAACGAACTACTCAATCTCCTTCAACAACTGAGACTCGATTCTTCAACATTGCATTCAAATCAAGCTGCAATTGACTAATGATCGGTCATATAGCCCTATCATAATTAGCCTGAATTATTTACCGGTAATCAGTTATAGCCGTGTCATAATTAGCATTATTTTCACTGGGCATAAAAAAACTGCTGTTTAACTTACGAAAGCATTCTTCGAGACTCCTGATCCCGCTGTCGACGTTTCGGGCTGGATCTGGGCAAGGGAGACAACTCTGCATGCTGTCATCCCTGTAATTGCCTTGACTACAGGGCTGACAGTTGCCCCCAGTGCTTACTCCAGATATGGTACCAGCTGCACACTTCGCTGGAACATGTGATTTGAAGATGAGATAGATATTATTACACAAGCAAAGGTACTCAGGTTCTTCTTTTTCATGGCTTATTAACCCAACCCAAACAAAGCGTGAAATTTGTATGGATAATACTTCGTCTTTCTGTGCCACTGATGAAACTACAGGCTTTACCCTGTCACTCATTGAGAGGTAAGTGACATTACAATGAAAACACAAAATATCACCACAGAAACCTCAGAGCTCATTGGTTGATGTACTAAGTTTTCTTTATCACTAACTTTTGAGAGTGTATAGCCTTCTAAACATACTTGTGTCAATTTAAAATAGTCAAATAGCACAGGGTCAGATTTTTGCATTGACTCGGCTGCAATTTTCAAAAAGAACACTTTAAAAATTCAGTACCACAGCACGGATTAGAAATACGAGCACATGTGCACATAATTATGATGTTTGCCTAGCAACCATTGTTTCAGTGCGACTTCCCGTATTTCCTTGTCTGTGATGTCATAATACCACTTCCTCAAATTTATTTGTGAGAATCGAAAACAACAATTTTCAAAGTACCGCAAATACTCCGTGCTCCAATGGTCTTCATTTCCTCGTTGTTATAACAACCAAAGCCCTGGGCGGCCATGTTTGAGAAGAGGGCTTGCTGAGAGGCAGGGCACAAGGCTGATGATGAAAGAGCTCGCAGACCGTTCGGAAGCTGAGCCACATTGGTGAAGGCGTTGCGGACGGCGTTAGAACATGAGTCATACTGTGATTGGCTGTATCCGGCCGGGGTGAGCTCCAGGTTGAACGTCGCAGTCACCTGGAAAACATAACCAGTGTAACAATACTAAAAATAATATCAACAAGCAGAAAGAGTCGGCCATATCCCCCACCAAGCGGGAAAATTCTTAAATAAACGTACAATGATTATAAAGCTTTATTCTTTAATGACCATTTATCACCCATATATTTTGTGTGAAATTTAGTACATGCTGTTCTGTTCTGGAAGCAAAAACAATATCGAAAGAAGATGAAAACCTCAAAAGGCAAATCTATACATGATGATTCTTCCCTATATCAAGTTTTGTTGAGCTAGGCCATTTTATGGGTTCTGGTGTGGAAACGAAAGCCAGGACGCACAGTGGAAGTCATTTTGTTTGTGGCGAGGGTAATAACAGCGAAACAAAACTGAAAAGTGTGCTGACAATGGATGGAGGCCTTACAATAAGGCCTATACAAAAGGTGAGGTGAGGTGAGTTGGGGTTTAACGCCGCTTTCAAGAGTATTTCACTTATATCGCGGCTGCTAGTATTATTGCAGGGAGAAAGCCTGCAACACGAGGTGGATACGCATTGCGGTGAAACCTGCGAGCATCGGCTGGAACTAGCGAACCATGGGTGGTACTGCACTGAAATTCAGTGTAGCATTGCACCCAAACCTGACTGCATGTGGAACAGTTCTCTACTGCAGACAAAGTTGCTGTGACCCTGGCGGGATTTGAACCTCGGACCTCTTGATCCGAAGCTGAACGCGCTAACCACTGAACTATCCCGGCCCCAAAACTGAAAAGTGTGCTGACAATGGATGGAGGCCATACAATAAGGCCTATACAAAAGAGCCAGTAACAAGATTAAGGAGGATAACAACTTACAACTCCTCCGAAAGAGTCTGTGGTGACAGATTCCATATTAGGAGCCATGGAGACGGTGATGGGGAGCGACCCCTGGTTACATAGAGCTGTCAATTGGCTAGTATATGCAGAAAGTGCAGTCGTGAGCGTATTCTTGTAGGACGACCCGCAGAATGATGTGACTTCGGAGCCAACGATATACCTGAAGGTCGGTGCTACACGAAACGGCATTGTTCTCTCCGCTGTGAATAGAAAATTCTATTATTATTTGCGAAATAGTTATATCTGATTTGCTACTATGAAAAATCAGAGACGGTATAATTTGCTTATACAGTGCTCTTTACTTCAAGAATACATACATTGATGGTAGTAAATCAGATAATTCTCCAAATGCTAAATGATACGGATAAAAATAAGAGCCATTAGCTTTGTAGCTCGTCAGGTTTTATACAATAAAATAGAAAACTTTTAAAATGTAACTCTGAAATATTTATCAGAGATATAACAAATTTTAAGTACTTCACGTAACCATATGCATTTCTCAGAGCTCATATTAGAACTAACGCATAAAAAAATAGAGCCACTGGCTTTGTAGCTCATCAGGCTTTATATACATTAACTAATTCAAAATGTCAACTTCTAGGTGAGAGGTAAAACACATAGTAAGCACTTTAAATGAAGAAGATGAAATGTGTCTTTATGGTCTTACCCCTCTGATCTATCTTAGATTAAATCCCCTACAAATAAAGTCACACTTGAAGATTTAATTCATTACTGTTGTTTCCTTTAAATTACCTCCCTTTAAAGCGCACATAAAATCTCTAGATGAAATAGCTTTTCAGGTCATGACGTCTGTGACCTATATTTGGGGTTCTAGGATCACGAAATCTACAATTTAGAATCCTCATTGGCCAAGGAGTCTGCACACAACTTTTCAGCTCTCTAAACCTTTTGGAACTGGAGAAGAAGATGAAAATTGGTTTTTAAGGTTGTGATCCCTGTGACCCCAATTGAGGTCACAAGGTCACCAAATCTACAATTTAAAATCCCCATTAGCCAAGGAGTCTGTACACAACATTTCAGCTCTCTAGACCTTTTGGAACTTGAGAAGAAGATGAAAATAGGTTTTTGGGGTTGTGACCCCAGTGACCCCATTTGAGGTCACGGGGTCATGAAATCTACAATTTAGAATCGCCATTAGCCAACGAGTCTGCACACAACGTTTCTCTATATTGACTGAAGAGCACATAAAATCTCAAGATCTACCAGTTCCAACCTGTATTCTACCTGTGATCTACAGGTGCCCTACTTGTGTTCTACGTGTGTTCTATGTGTGTTCTACATGTGTTCTATGTGTGTTCTACATGTGCCCTACATGTGTTCTACATGTGCCCCACTTGCATGTGTTTTACATGTGGCCTGTGTGACCTTTTTCTACTCTAGATGTGTTCTCTATGTATTTTGCAAGTGTTCTCTACCTGTGATCTAGTCATATGCTCTACATACAACATAGGGGTTGTAATAATAATAACAGTACTTTTGTATAGCACTATTTCCATGCATAAGCATGCTCAAACCCACTATTAATATTATTACCCCGATGGAATTGTACTTTCAGTGCCTCTACTTTGCTCAAACCCACTATTAATATTATTACCCCGATGGAATTGTACTTTCAGTGCCACTACTTTGCTCAAACCCACTATTAATATTATTACCCCGATGGAATTGTACTTTCAGTGCCACTACTTTGCAGATCTGACAGCACTAAGCAAGCCATGTTTGTCTGGCTCTAACGAAAAAGGTTGAAATCCGACTCACGGACACATCGAGGGAGTGTTGGCCAGGGTTGGGTTGAGCTGCAAGTGATGTCTATTTGTGACACGCCTTTATTCTCAAAGAGGGTGTAGCCCGCATCGCAGGTGATGGTACAGCGAAAGCCGTCCCCTTCACTACCGCACGATGTCTGCGCGTGGGTGACAACCACTGTCCATGCGGCACAGGAGGGACCTGAATCAAATATCAACTTTTATAAAATGAAAGAATTATTTAAATTATTTTTAAGGACAAGATACTTTTCCTTTACAATATTTCTGAACCACAATCAATTCCTTCACCCACATTACGATGAGACTTGGATAAGATCCTCAAACATTGTGATAAGAGAAAAATAAATTATAATCAATTAAATAATTTTTATTTAATTACCTAAATCCAATTCATACATCTAATAATCCCAACAGCTTGACCAAATCTCTCAGACTATAACAAACAAGAGTGCTCTAAGAACACAAAGATGTTTACCATCGACAACAATCTGAGTTATGCAGGTTGCCTCATTCCCTGAGGGATCCTTGGCAGTGGAGAAGAGCGTGTGGACGGACCCGATGTCGGAGGATGACACTGGCAGAGAGATTCTCGAAAAGGTCAAATCTGCAGTCCCATAGTTGTCGGACGCCGTGGCAAAACTTTGGACATTGTAATCCTCTCCGTCACTCGGACTAACGATCTCTCGCGTGAAAGAGTTTTGACAGGTCACGATGGGTGGGACATCGTCTGAAATGTCCATTGTGAAAATATGTAAAAATTATTATGCTCAGAAAAGCTGTAGCAGGGGAGGACATTGTTTAGGCCTTGAGAAAACAATGAGGTCAATATTCTTGAACGGAGGGGGGGGGGGGGGGGGGGGGGGGGGGGGGGGGGAGAGAGGGGGAGGGGAGGACATTGTTAAGGCTTTGAGAAAACCATGAGGGGGGGGGGGACATTGTTTAACCCGCATATAATCTATCATTTCTCTTTTCTGTATATATCATTGTACATATATTACTTTCAATATTATATGTCAGCACTGTACATAGGAGGGGGTTGAGTAACTTGTACCCAATCCTTTCAATTGAATAAATATGTTTAAATCAAATCATTGTTTAGGCTTTGAGAAAACATAGAGGAATCGAGGTGAGGTGAGTTGGGGTTTAACGCCACTTTCAAGAGTATTTCACTTATATCGCGGCTGCTAGTATTATGGCAGGGAGAAAGCCCGCAACGCCATGTGGCTATGCATTGCGGTGAAACCTGCGAGCATCGGCTGGAACTAGCGAACCATGGGTGGTACTGCACTGAAATTCAGTGTAGCATTGCACCCAAACCTTACTGCGTGTAGAACAGTTCTCTACTGCAGACAAAGTTGCCGTGCCCCTGGCGAAGAGGAATCGATCAGAGTGAGACTACAAACCTTTGACCTGCACATCTATGATACACACTCCTATGTTCTGAGTGGGGTCCTTTGCCTGAAACTCCACGATCATATTTGATGCGATAGGAGTTTCTCCAACTATGAAGTTGCTCGGGGTGACCGTGAAACTCATGAGGAGAGCGTCATTATCTGTCGCAGTGGGTTGGTTGATCATCAGTGGCTGATATCGGCCCACAAACTGCTTCTCTGTTGGACAGTTGTTGAATGTAGGCGCTTGCTGATCTGAAAATGTATAGACATAACTGTATAGGCGTAAAACTGCAACAGTACACAAGGTTCATGGTACATCATGTATAGGCATAAAACTGCAACGGTACACAAGGTTCATGGTACATCATGTATAGGCATAAAACTGCAACAGTACACAAGGTTCATGGTACATCATGTATAGGCATAAAACTGCAACGGTACACAAGGTTCATGGTACATCATGTATAGGCATAAAACTGCAACAGTACACAAGGTTCATGGTACATCATGTATAGGCATAAAACTGCAACAGTACACAAGGTTCATGGTACGTCATGTATAGGCATAAAACTGCAACGGTACACAAGGTTCATGGTACGTCATGTATAGGCATAAAACTGCAACGGTACACAAGGTTCATGGTACGTCATGTATAGGCATAAAACTGCAACGGTACACAAGGTTCATGGTACATCATGTATAGGCATAAAACTGCAACGGTACACAAGGTTCATGGTACGTCATGTATAGGCATAAAACTGCAACGGTACACAAGGTTCATGGTACATCATGTATAGGCATAACTCTCAGAGTGACAAGGGGAAGAATGCTACAACGGTAAACAAGGTTCATGGTACGTCATATATCAGTCTGATTAAAATTGACCGTTTTCCGAGAATAAAAGTTGCAAATAACTGGATACTGTTCAGAGGTTTCCATGCAAAACTGTCTGATGACGACCTGATGCTTGCATGTTTTGAGGCAATTCAGTTAACCAATCACAAGACCTCCTACAAAAGCGGGTGGGAGAAGCTAAGGGCAGGTTAAATTAATCCAAACAGCTTTCCTTCGTCCGCTAGTTAAGATTTCAAAACAACGACCGTTTAAAAACTGTGTTGTGTTTGGTCAGCTATTTGACTGGCCTTTGACCGCGCTAAACTTGTTCAGAACACACGCCTATCCATGGGGTCCTCAAACCTTAGGGGCAAGGAATGTATAGAACCAGTTCGTATCCCGGTATCAACTATTTTGCAGATTTAGGTCCTCAGAATAAGGTCGATTTTAATCAGACTGCGACATGTATCTATACACACAGTTCATGATACAATACATATCGTGATTGGCTAACTAGTGTTTACAGTATCAATCCTACAGAGTTAAGGTCCGAAGGATTTAATCACAATTTTTGTTGTTGAAAATATACAATTAGCTTGATAAACTAAGCCAGAAATAGCTGGGAAAACAACCGATGAAAAAGATACGGAAATCAATAAGTCTCAATATACCCATTGACTCTGTAGCTGAACTGGTATTGTTGAATTATTCATGTATCGCTACGAATGAAGACTGTCATACCAAATAACGAGGCATTACCTTGTGGTCATGTCTGAACACCAAACCATTCTCAAACCATTGCATTCCAAGGACAAACACTTCCGCAACTTAACTAAACTGTCAGGCAAAAGAAAGTACTCACTTCTGTTGATTTCATCATATGAAAGTTTTTCAATTGTAAATATGTCAAGTTTTCGATGTCATAATCTAAAACTGAAAAGTACAGGTGTTTAATCAGCAGTCAAACAAAACTTCTACATGTTTTTTAATTTTTAAATTTTTTATATTTTTAATTTAAATTTCTTCAAAAATGATTTGTGATAACTGTTCATCGACACATAAGATATATTCTATGTGATAATTAATAAATGTGCCTGATTCTGCACACATTTACAACATTCTAAACACGGTAGGGGTCATGTTGGTGTATATTTCATTTCTTACCCCTCTCTTAATCAAACAAAGATATTTTAACTACAATTTAACCACAGTCACCAATTAATTCATTCAAACTACTGCAGATAAGTATTACTGTATCATGCCATAGTCAAATGCATCTGATTTCTTTTAAATATAAAATTAATCGAAACCAACTGAGGTGAGTACTTTCTATTGACTAGTAATTTATGACAAGTCCTAATCGAGGAAAAAACGCTTACCTTGGCATGTTGGATTTGTCGAGTTCCACCGAGGTATTCTGTTCATGTAATCGTACTCACACAGTAGAGGGTAGGGGTCAAAGGGGACGAAACCAGGTTTATCACACCGATATCTAACTAGACTGCCGAGCTCATACGACGTAGCCTCCTGGATGGAACCGGCGGTGGTGTTGGGGTCCGAGCACGAGGGACCTGTTGGGGGGAATGTACAAACATGATGACATTTGGATTTTAAGATTCGTTTCTCTAAGTTTGCTCGTACCAAATCAACCGTCAATCTTAAAGACAGGATTACATCAGAGTATACACCATTTTGTTTTGTCAGTAAGTTGTATTTTTACTAACTTTACAAAATTTTTAAATGATAAAACTTATTTTAATGTATTATAACGAAGTGTGTAAACAGGAAATATTATGTCCCTTCGCAATTCATTTCCACAAAAGATATAAAGGTAGTGTGTCATATGACATATATGAAACAAAGTGAAATATTGTATTGCCCGAGGGAGAGCGAGGGTTATACACAAATTTGCAAAAAGTTTTGTAAAAGTCAAATGGAACACTTTTGAGTATAATAACTTCTTTATAATCCATTCTTAACCATTTCATTCACGTAAAAATAGCCAGGGAAAGCTACACTTCTCTTGCGGCGACAAGTTGCAGTGATGTCACAAACATAGAGATTATGACCCGGTCAATATTGTTTTCTCGGGTCCATAAAAAAAAGGTATTGACCGAATTCACCAGTGTATAATTGTATATTAATGATCACATCATTATGACAAGTGATATTTTAACCAAAGGCGTCATATATAGAGATTATTACCCGAGGAAGTGTGTCATATGACTTTTCAAAATGAGTGTGAATTTTTTTATTTCCCGAGCAAGAGCGAGGGTTATACATAAATTTGCACGAATTTCGTAAAAGTCATGACACACTTTCAAGTGTAATAATTTCTTTATTCCCCATTTTATTCCATGTGATTCACGTAAAAATAGTCAGAAAACGACCCACTTCTCTTGCGACGGCAAGCCACAGTGACTCACGAACAATCATTTTATGACGTCACAGGCGACGAAATACGGGAAGTCGTGGTGAAACAATGGTTGCTAGGCAAACGTGATATGTGCACATGTGCTCATATCAATAATATTAACTCGGTTATTTTAAACCATAAGGGTAAGAAAATTGTATTATGACGTCACGCTGAAACAATGGTTGATAGGCATATGTGATATGTGCACATGTGCTTGTATCGAAAATATTAGAATGGTTATTTTTCAAATATATGGGTAACAAGCAAAAAAGTGAGCGTGGCTCACTAATACCCCCGACTGTTTAAGTTTGACATTTTTATTTTACTTAAAGAGAGAGGTGTCTGCACACCTAAGGATTGATAAGCTTTGAAATGTAATTGCTAAGATTAAACTGTTTGTGAAATGGTAGGACAAGTCTCGATCTTCATGTGAAAAAGGTGGTTTAAGTCAAAAAAGGAATAAAAGTAACTTGAAAAGGTATTGGTAATATAATACACTACTGCTATTACCACTGATTTCAACTTTATTTTGGAAATTAATCCATCATAATGATTCATTCGAGTGACTTTAAACAACAGGTACATGGAAGCACACCCCTGAAGGCACAGTGAGAGATATACAGCAGTTGATGGCTGAAAGGAAAGAAAATTTAACTTTTCCCAAAATATAACCAGTGGAAATATAAAAAGTAAAATCAACGAGAACACAGAAGTAGCTTTTGATGAAAGTTACATGAAAAAGAAAATGATGAAGTCAACAAATCACAATACAGAAGTAGCTTCAGTCATTCTAGCTATGATAAAGTAAAAGAATATAAAAAATTGCCAAAAATTCAAAAATTCACCAAATCGTGTTACATTTTGCAATGCACCTCTCCTAGTGGTGAAGGAGACATGTGCCAAATTTGAAAAGGATGAGATGAATAGTTTTTCTGTAATCGGACGGACAAAAAATGCTCCGAATTTGACTAAGTTAAAAAATACAAAAATTTGCCAAAAATTAAAAAATTCACCAATTCGGTTTAAACTTCGCACTGCACCTTTCCTAGTGGTGAAGAAGACATGTACCAAATTTGAAAAGGATGAGATGAATAGTTTTTTTGTAATCGATCGGACAAAAAATGCTCAGAATTTGACTAAGTTAAAAAATAAAAAAAATCGCCAAAAATTCAAAAATTCACCAATTCGGTTTAAACTTCGCACTGCACCTCTCCTAGTAGTGAAGAAGACATGTACCAAATTTAAAAAGGATGAGACGAATAGTTTTTCTGTAATCGATCGGACAAAAATTGTCTTCAGACGGAAGGACGGACGGACGGAAGGACGGACGGACGGAATCGTTGGTATAACTATATACCCCCAACCGTTGGTCGGGGGTATAATAAAATCAAATACATATAACCCTCCCTTTAAGTTAAAACCTTATTCTATACATATAAATCATATAACATGAAAAGTAGTGGTAAAACCAGAGAAGAGAATCCAGTGAATATTGTTTGAGTTCTTCTAATTTGTATGTACAAACGGACGTACACTGTCGAATACTATATGATATATTTAAAAAAAACTGCAACCTGAAATTTAAGTACACACTAATACATCACACACTATACACGTCCCAATTTAGTACACACCGGCACATCGCAGACTATAGAAGTCCCAATTTCCATCGCCGTCACATCGGACGAAGTTGTCATTGCGTTCACTGGCTCCAAGTCTTGTGTATCCCGTTAAACATTCAAAGAGGAACTGACAGCCTGTGATGTTGCAATCGGTGATGTAGTTTGTAGTTCCCGGGTATTGGGTTGGCTTTCCACAGTTCACAGCTGAAGTCGTAAGAGAAGATAAGATCAATTTTATTGCCCTGAGAAGGGAATTTGCATTCTCATGAATTCAGAGCACAAAGGAAATACATAAATACATATTTAAAAATGCTAAAATGTACAAAGATAACAATTAACAATAATCACATGGTATATAGATATGACTGTCACAGTGTAACTAGAGATTTAAATTGTGAATGCTTGATAGAATAAATGACATTTTTGTGCGTTTCAACTTCACATTTGTTCACTCGGTAATGTCGTCCTGATGGAAGCAGTTCGAAGCATCTATTCAGGTGATGATCTGAATCGGATAGTATCTTTTATTACTCAACCGTGGTGAGATCACTCATTAGATAACAATGAGTTGGTTACACACATGTGTGAAACCACTGCGTGCTACCGTAACGTCATAATTGACGCAATTGGTAGACGTCACATAGTTCACATAGAGAGATGTGAAATGACTTTCTTTTGAGTATTATTATTTTCCTTCTTCCTTTCTTGTTGAAGTGAACATATATTTTTTGTATCTTTACACTTAAACAGGAAGACACACATAACAGATTCATAATCTAGAGGTGATTCTATCTAGCTAATCTTGTACGAGCCGTCTAGAGAACGATCACTTACTGGGACAAACGATGTCATTTATGTTTGCCTCGTACTTTTTGTATCTTTACACTTGTAGACACACATAACAGATTCATAATCTAGATGTGATTCTATCTAGCTAATCTTGTACGAGCCGTCTAGAGAACGATCACTTACTGGGACAAACGATGTTATTTATGTTTGCCTCGTACTTCTTGTATCTTTACACTTGTAGACACACATAACAGATTCACAATCTAGATGTGATTCTATCTAGCTAATCTTGTACGAGCCGTCTAGAGAAAGATCACTTACTGGGACAAACGATGTTATTTATGTTTGCCTCGTACTTCTTGTATCTTTACACTTGTAGACACACATAACAGATTCATAATCTAGATGTGATTCTATCTAGCTAATCTTGTACGAGCCGTCTAGAGAAAGATCACTTACTGGGACATACAATGTTATTTATGTTTGCCTCGTACTTCTTGTATCTTTACACTTGTAGACACACATAACAGATTCATAATCTAGAGGTGATTCTATCTAGCTAATCTTGTACGAGCCGTCTAGAGAACGATCACTTACTGGGACATACAATGTTATTTATGTTTGCCTCGTACTTCTTGTATCTTTACACTTGTAGACACACATAACAGATTCATAATCTAAAAGTGATTCTATCTAGCTAATCTTGTACGTGCCGTCTAGAGAACGATCACTTACTGGGACATACGATGTTATTTATGTTTGCCTCGTACTTCTTGTATCTTTATACTTGTAGACACACATAACAGATTCATAATCTAGATGTGATTCTATCTAGCTAATCTTGTACGTGCCGTCTAGAGAAAGATCACTTACTGGGACAAACGATGTTATTTATGTTTGCCTCGTACTTCTTGTATCTTTACACTTGTAGACACACATAACAGATTCATAATCTAGATGTGATTCTATCTAGCTAATCTTGTACGTGCCGTCTAGAGAACGATCACTTACTGGGTCATACGATGTTATTTATGTTTGCCTCGTACTTCTTGTATCTTTACACTTGTAGACACACATAACAGATTCATTATCTAGATGTGATTCTATCTAGCTAATCTTGTACGAGCTGTCTAGAGAACGATCACTTACTGGGACATACGATCTCATTTATGTTTGCCTCGTACTTCTTGTATCTTTACACTTGTAGACACACATAACAGATTCATTATCTAGATGTGATTCTATCTAGCTAATCTTGTACGAGCCGTCTAGAGAACGATCACTTACTGGGACATACGATCTCATTTATGTTTGCCTCGTACTTCTTGTATCTTTACACTTGTAGACACACATAACAGATTCATAATCTAGATGTGATTCTATCTAGCTAATCTTGTACGAGCCGTCTAGAGAACGATCACTTACTGGGACATACGATGTTATTTATGTTTGCCTCGTACTTCTTGTATCTTTACACTTGTAGACACACATAACAGATTCATAATCTAGATGTGATTCTATCTAGCTAATCTTGTACGAGCCGTCTAGAGAACGATCACTTACTGGGACATACGATGTTATTTATGTTTGCCTCGTACTTCTTGTATCTATACACTTGTAGACACACATAACAGATTCATAATCTAGATGTGATTCTATCTAGCTAATCTTGTACGAGCCGTCTAGAGAACGATCACTTACTGGGACATACGATGTTATTTATGTTTGCCTCGTACTTCTTGTATCTTTACACTTGTAGACACACATAACAGATTCATAATCTAGATGTGATTCTATCTAGCTAATCTTGTACGAGCCGTCTAGAGAACGATCACTTACTGGGACATACGATGTTATTTATGTTTGCCTCGTACTTCTTGTATCTTTACACTTGTAGACACACATAACAGATTCATAATCTAGAGGTGATTCTATCTAGCTAATCTTGTACGAGCCGTCTAGAGAACGATCACTTACTGGGACATACGATGTATTTATGTTTGCCTCGTATTCTTGTATCTTTACAATTGTAGACACACATAACAGATTCATAATCTAGATGAGATTCTATCTAGCTAATCTTGTACGAGCCGTCTAGAGAACGATCACTTACTGGGACATACAATGTTATTTATGTTTGCCTCGTACTTCTTGTATCTTTACACTTGTAGACACACATAACAGATTCATAATCTAGATGTGATTCTATCTAGCTAATCTTGTACGAGCCGTCTAGAGAACGATCACTTACTGGGACATACGATGTTATTTATGTTTGCCTCGTATTTCTTGCATCTTTACACTTGTAGACACACATAACAGATTCATAATCTAGATGTGTTTCTATCTAGCTAATCTTGTACGAGCCGTCTAGAGAACGATCACTTACTGGGACATACGATGTTATTTATGTTTGCCTCGTACTTCTTGTATCTTTACACTTGTAGACACACATAACAGATTCATAATCTAGATGTGATTCTATCTAGCTAATCTTGTACGAGCCGTCTAGAGAAAGATCACTTACTGGGACATACGATGTTATTTATGTTTGCCTCGTACTTCTTGTATCTTTACACTTGTAGACACACATAACAGATTCATAATCTAGATGTGATTCTATCTAGCTAATCTTGTACGAGCCGTCTAGAGAACGATCACTTACTGGGACAAACGATGTTGGTAATGTTTGCCTCGTACTTCTTGTATCTTTACACTTGTAGACACACCTAACAGATTCATAATCTAGATGTGATTCTATCTAGCTAATCTTGTACGAGCCGTCTAGAGAACGATCACTTACTGGGACAAACGATGTTGGTAATGTTTGCCTCGTACTTCTTGTATCTTTACACTTGTAGACACACATAACAGATTCATAATCTAGATGTGATTCTATCTAGCTAATCTTGTACAAGCCGTCTAGAGAACGATCACTTACTGGGACATACGATGTTATTTATGTTTGCCTCGTACTTCTTGTATCTTTACACTTGTAGACACATATAACAGATTCATAATCTAGATGTGATTCTATCTAGCTAATCTTGTACGAGCCGTCTAGAGAACGATCACTTACTGGGACATACGATGTTATTTATGTTTGCCTCGTACTTCTTGTATCTTTACACTTGTAGGTCTACACACATAACAGATTCATAATCTAGATGTGATTCTATCTAGCTAATCTTGTACAAGCCGTCTAGAGAAAGATCACTTACTGGGACAAACGATGTCGGTAATGTTTGCCTCGTATTTCTTGTATCTTTACACTTGTAGACACACATAACAGATTCATAATCTAGATGTGATTCTATCTAGCTAATCTTGTACAAGCCGTCTAGAGAAAAATCACTTACTGGGACAAACGATGTCGGTAATGTTTGCCTCGTATTTCTTGTATCTTTACACTTGTAGACACACATAACAGATTCATAATCTAGATGTGATTCTATCTAGCTAATCTTGTACGAGCCGTCTAGAGAACGATCACTTACTGGGACAAACGATGTCGGTAATGTTTGCCTCGTACTTCTTGTATCTTTACACTTGTAGACACACATAACAGATTCATAATCTAGATGTGTTTCTATCTAGCTAATCTTGTACGAGCCGTCTAGAGAAAGATCACTTACTGGGACATACGATGTCATTTATGTTTGCCTAGTATTTCTTGTATCTTTACACTTGTAGACACACATAACAGATTCATAATCTAGATGTGATTCTATCTAGCTAATCTTGTACGAGCCATCTAGAGAACGATCACTTACTGGGACATACAATGTTATTTATGTTTGCCTCGTACTTCTTGTATCTTTACACTTGTAGACACACACAACAGATTCATAATCTAGATGTGATTCTATCTAGCTAATCTTGTACGAGCCGTCTAGAGAACGATCACTTACTGGGACATACGATGTTATTTATGTTTGCCTCGTACTTCTTGTATCTTTACACTTGTAGACACACATAACAGATTCATAATCTAGAAGTGATTCTATCTAGCTAATCTTGTACGTGACGTCTAGAGAACGATCACTTACTGGGACATACGATGTTATTTATGTTTGCCTCGTACTTCTTGTATCTTTACACTTGTAGACACACATAACATATTCATAATCTAGATGTGATTCTATCTAGCTAATCTTGTACGAGCCGTCTAGAGAAAGATCACTTACTGGGACATACAATGTTATTTATGTTTGCCTCGTACTTCTTGTATCTTTACACTTGTAGACACACATAACAGATTCATAATCTAGATGTGATTCTATCTAGCTAATCTTGTACGAGCCGTCTAGAGAAAGATCACTTACTGGGACATACGATGTTATTTATGTTTGCCTCGTACTTCTTGTATCTTTACACTTGTAGACACACATAACAGATTCATAATCTAGAGGTGATTCTATCTAGCTAATCTTGTACGAGCCGTCTAGAGAACGATCACTTACTGGGACAAACGATGTTGGTAATGTTTGCCTCGTACTTCTTGTATCTTTACACTTGTAGACACACCTAACAGATTCATAATCTAGATGTGATTCTATCTAGCTAATCTTGTACGAGCCGTCTAGAGAACGATCACTTACTGGGACAAACGATGTTGGTAATGTTTGCCTCGTACTTCTTGTATCTTTACACTTGTAGACACACATAACAGATTCATAATCTAGATGTGATTCTATCTAGCTAATCTTGTACAAGCCGTCTAGAGAACGATCACTTACTGGGACATACGATGTTATTTATGTTTGCCTCGTACTTCTTGTATCTTTACACTTGTAGACACACATAACAGATTCATAATCTAGATGTGATTCTATCTAGCTAATCTTGTACAAGCCGTCTAGAGAACGATCACTTACTGGGACATACGATGTTATTTATGTTTGCCTCGTACTTCTTGTATCTTTACACTTGTAGACACACATAACAGATTCATAATCTAGATGTGATTCTACCTAGCTAATCTTGTACGAGCCGTCTAGAGAACGATCACTTACTGGGACATACAATGTTATTTATGTTTGCCTCGTACTTCTTGTATCTTTACACTTGTAGACACACATAACAGATTCATAATCTAGATGTGATTCTATCTAGCTAATCTTGTACGAGCCGTCTAGAGAACGATCACTTACTGGGACATACGATGTTATTTATGTTTGCCTCGTACTTCTTGTATCTTTACACTTGTAGACACACATAACAGATTCATAATCTAGATGTGATTCTATCTAGCTAATCTTGTACAAGCCGTCTAGAGAACGATCACTTACTGGGACATACGATGTTATTTATGTTTGCCTCGTACTTCTTGTATCTTTACACTTGTAGACACACATAACAGATTCATAATCTAGATGTGATTCTATCTAGCTAATCTTGTACGAGCCGTCTAGAGAACGATCACTTACTGGGACATACGATGTCATTTATGTTTGCCTCGTACTTCTTGTATCTTTACACTTGTAGACACACATAACAGACTCATAATCTAGATGTGATTCTATCTAGCTAATCTTGTACGAGCCGTCTAGAGAACGATCACTTACTGGGACATACGATGTTATTTATGTTTGCCTCGTACTTCTTGTATCTTTACACTTGTAGACACACATAACAGATTCATAATCTAGATGTGATTCTATCTAGCTAATCTTGTACGAGCCGTCTAGAGAACGATCACTTACTGGGACATACGATGTTATTTATGTTTGCCTCGTACTTCTTGTATCTTTACACTTGTAGACACACATAACAGATTCATAATCTAGATGAGATTCTATCTAGCTAATCTTGTACGAGCCGTCTAGAGAACGATCACTTACTGGGACATACGATGTTATTTATGTTCGCCTCGTACTTCTTGTATCTTTACACTTGTAGACACACATAACAGATTCATAATCTAGATGAGATTCTATCTAGCTAATCTTGTACGAGCCATCTAGAGAACGATCACTTACTGGGACATACGATGTTATTTATGTTTGCCTCGTACTTCTTGTATCTTTACACTTGTAGACACACATAACAGATTCATAATCTAGATGTGATTCTATCTAGCTAATCTTGTACGAGCCGTCTAGAGAACGATCACTTACTGGGACATACGATGTTATTTATGTTTGCCTCGTACTTCTTGTATCTTTAGATTTGTAGACACACATAACAGATTCATAATCTAGATGTGATTCTATCTAGCTAATCTTGTACGAGCCGTCTAGAGAACGATCACTTACTGGGACATACGATGTTATTTATGTTTGCCTCGTACTTCTTGTATCTTTACACTTGTAGACACACATAACAGATTCATAATCTAGATGAGATTCTATCTAGCTAATCTTGTACATACCGTCTAGAGAAAGATCACTTACTGGGACATACGATGTTATTTATGTTTGCCTCGTACTTCTTGTATCTTTACACTTGTTGACACACATAACAGATTCATAATCTAGAGGTGATTCTATCTAGCTAATCTTGTACATACCGTCTAGAGAAAGATCACTTACTGGGACATACAATGTTATTTATGTTTGCCTCGTACTTCTTGTATCTTTACACTTGTAGACACACATAACAGATTCATAATCTAGATGTGATTCTATCTAGCTAATCTTGTACGAGCCGTCTAGAGAACGATCACTTACTGGGACATACGATGTTATTTATGTTTGCCTCGTACTTCTTGTATCTTTACACTTGTAGACACACATAACAGATTCATAATCTAGATGTGATTCTATCTAGCTAATCTTGTACGAGCCGTCTAGAGAACGATCACTTACTGGGACATACGATGTTATTTATGTTTGCCTCGTACTTCTTGTATCTTTACACTTGTAGACACACATAACAGATTCATAATCTAGATGTGATTCTATCTAGCTAATCTTGTACGAGCCGTCTAGAGAACGATCACTTACTGGGACATACGATGTTATTTATGTTTGCCTCGTAGTCTTCTTGTATCTTTACATTTGTAGACACACATAACAGATTCATAATCTAGAGGAGATTCTATCTAGCTAATCTTGTACATACCGTCTAGAGAACGATCACTTACTGGGACATACAATGTTATTTATGTTTGCCTCGTACTTCTTGTATCTTTACACTTGTAGACACACATAACAGATTCATAATCTAGATGAGATTCTATCTAGCTAATCTTGTACGAGCCGTCTAGAGAAAGATCACTTACTGGGACATACGATGTTATTTATGTTTGCCTCGTACTTCTTGTATCTTTACACTTGTAGACACACATAACAGATTCATAATCTAGATGTGATTCTATCTAGCTAATCTTGTACGAGCCGTCTAGAGAACGATCACTTACTGGGACATACGATGTTATTTATGTTTGCCTCGTACTTCTGGTATCTTTACACTTGTAGACACACATAACAGATTCATAATACAGATGTGATTCTATCTAGCTAATCTTGTACGAGCCGTCTAGAGAACGATCACTTACTGGGACATACGATGTTATTTATGTTTGCCTCGTACTTCTGGTATCTTTACACTTGTAGACACACATAACAGATTCATAATACAGATGTGATTCTATCTAGCTAATCTTGTACGAGCCGTCTAGAGAACGATCACTTACTGGGACATACGATGTTATTTATGTTTGCCTCGTACTTCTTGTATCTTTACACTTGTAGGTCTACACACATAACAGATTCATAATCTAGATGTGATTCTATCTAGCTAATCTTGTACGAGCCATCTAGAGAAAGATCACTTACTGGGACATACTATGTTATTTATGTTTGCCTCGTACTTCTTGTATCTTTACACTTGTAGACACACATAACAGATTCATAATCTAGATGTGATTATATCTAGCTAATCTTGTACGAGCCATCTAGAGAAAGATCACTTACTGGGACATACGATGTTATTTATGTTTGCCTCGTACTTCTTGTATCTTTACACTTGTAGACACACATAACAGATTCATAATCTAAATGTGATTCTATCTAGCTAATCTTGTACGAGCCATCTAGAGAAAGATCACTTACTGGGACATACGATGTTATTTATGTTTGCCTCGTACTTCTTGTATCTTTACACTTGTAGACACACATAACAGATTCATAATCTAAATGTGATTCTATCTAGCTAATCTTGTACGAGCCGTCTAGAGAACGATCACTTACTGGGACATACGATGTTATTTATGTTTGCCTCGTATTTCTTGTATCTTTACACTTGTAGACACACATAACAGATTCATAATCTAGATGAGATTCTATCTAGCTAATCTTGTACGAGCCGTCTAGAGAACGATCACTTACTGGGACATACGATGTTATTTATGTTTGCCTCGTACTTCTTGTATCTTTACACTTGTAGACAAACATAACAGATTCATAATCTAGATGTGATTCTATCTAGCTAATCTTGTATGAGCCGTCTAGAGAACGATCACTTACTGGGACAAACGATGTTGGTAATGTTTGCCTCGTATTTCTTGTATCTTTACACTTGCAGACACACATAACAGATTCATAATCTAGATGTGATTCTATCTAGCTAATCTTGTACGAGCCATCTAGAGAACGATCACTTACTGGGACAAACGATGTCGGTAATGTTTGCCTCGTACTTCTTGTATCTTTACACTTGTAGACACACATAACAGATTCATAATCTAGATGTGATTCTATCTAGCTAATCTTGTACAAGCCGTCTAGAGAACGATCACTTACTGGGACAAACGATGTCGGTAATGTTTGCCTCGTACTTCTTGTATCTTTACACTTGTAGACACACATAACAGATTCATAATCTAGATGAGATTCTATCTAGCTAATCTTGTACGAGCCATCTAGAGAACGATCACTTACTGGGACAAACGATGTCGGTAATGTTTGCCTCGTACTTCTTGTATCTTTACACTTGTAGACACACATAACAGATTCATAATCTAGATGTGATTCTATCTAGCTAATCTTGTACAAGCCGTCTAGAGAACGATCACTTACTGGGACAAACGATGTCGGTAATGTTTGCCTCGTACTTCTTGTATCTTTACACTTGTAGACACACATAACAGATTCATAATCTAGATGTGATTCTATCTAGCTAATCTTGTACAAGCCGTCTAGAGAACGATCACTTACTGGGACATACAATGTTATTTATGTTTGCCTCGTACTTCTTGTATTTTTACACTTGTAGACACACATAACAGATTCATAATCTAGATGTGATTCTATCTAGCTAATCTTGTACAAGCCGTCTAGAGAAAGATCACTTACTGGGACAAACGATGTCGGTAATGTTTGCCTCGTATTTCTTGTATCTTTACACTTGTAGACACACATAACAGATTCATAATCTAGATGTGATTCTATCTAGCTAATCTTGTACAAGCCGTCTAGAGAAAAATCACTTACTGGGACAAACGATGTCGGTAATGTTTGCCTCGTATTTCTTGTATCTTTACACTTGTAGACACACATAACAGATTCATAATCTAGATGTGATTCTATCTAGCTAATCTTGTACGAGCCGTCTAGAGAACGATCACTTACTGGGACAAACGATGTCGGTAATGTTTGCCTCGTACTTCTTGTATCTTTACACTTGTAGACACACATAACAGATTCATAATCTAGATGTGTTTCTATCTAGCTAATCTTGTACGAGCCGTCTAGAGAAAGATCACTTACTGGGACATACGATGTCATTTATGTTTGCCTAGTATTTCTTGTATCTTTACACTTGTAGACACACATAACAGATTCATAATCTAGATGTGATTCTATCTAGCTAATCTTGTACGAGCCATCTAGAGAACGATCACTTACTGGGACATACAATGTTATTTATGTTTGCCTCGTACTTCTTGTATCTTTACACTTGTAGACACACACAACAGATTCATAATCTAGATGTGATTCTATCTAGCTAATCTTGTACGAGCCGTCTAGAGAACGATCACTTACTGGGACATACGATGTTATTTATGTTTGCCTCGTACTTCTTGTATCTTTACACTTGTAGACACACATAACATATTCATAATCTAGAAGTGATTCTATCTAGCTAATCTTGTACGTGACGTCTAGAGAACGATCACTTACTGGGACATACGATGTTATTTATGTTTGCCTCGTACTTCTTGTATCTTTACACTTGTAGACACACATAACAGATTCATAATCTAGATGTGATTCTATCTAGCTAATCTTGTACGAGCCGTCTAGAGAAAGATCACTTACTGGGACATACAATGTTTTTTATGTTTGCCTCGTACTTCTTGTATCTTTACACTTGTAGACACACATAACAGATTCATAATCTAGATGTGATTCTATCTAGCTAATCTTGTACGAGCCGTCTAGAGAAAGATCACTTACTGGGACATACGATGTTATTTATGTTTGCCTCGTACTTCTTGTATCTTTACACTTGTAGACACACATAACAGATTCATAATCTAGAGGTGATTCTATCTAGCTAATCTTGTACGAGCCGTCTAGAGAACGATCACTTACTGGGACAAACGATGTTGGTAATGTTTGCCTCGTACTTCTTGTATCTTTACACTTGTAGACACACCTAACAGATTCATAATCTAGATGTGATTCTATCTAGCTAATCTTGTACGAGCCGTCTAGAGAACGATCACTTACTGGGACAAACGATGTTGGTAATGTTTGCCTCGTACTTCTTGTATCTTTACACTTGTAGACACACATAACAGATTCATAATCTAGATGTGATTCTATCTAGCTAATCTTGTACAAGCCGTCTAGAGAACGATCACTTACTGGGACATACGATGTTATTTATGTTTGCCTCGTACTTCTTGTATCTTTACACTTGTAGACACATATAACAGATTCATAATCTAGATGTGATTCTATCTAGCTAATCTTGTACGTGCCGTCTAGAGAACGATCACTTACTGGGACATACGATGTTATTTATGTTTGCCTCGTACTTCTTGTATCTTTACACTTGTAGGTCTACACACATAACAGATTCATAATCTAGATGTGATTCTATCTAGCTAATCTTGTACAAGCCGTCTAGAGAAAGATCACTTACTGGGACAAACGATGTCGGTAATGTTTGCCTCGTATTTCTTGTATCTTTACACTTGTAGACACACATAACAGATTCATAATCTAGATGTGATTCTATCTAGCTAATCTTGTACGAGCCGTCTAGAGAACGATCACTTACTGGGACATACGATGTTATTTATGTTTGCCTCGTACTTCTTGTATCTTTACACTTGTAGGTCTACACACATAACAGATTCATAATCTAGATGAGATTCTATCTAGCTAATCTTGTACGAGCCGTCTAGAGAACGATCACTTACTGGGACATATGATGTTATTTATGTTTGCCTCGTACTTCTTGTATCTTTACACTTGTAGGTCTACACACATAACAGATTCATAATCTAGATGTGATTCTATCTAGCTAATCTTGTACAAGCCGTCTAGAGAAAGATCACTTACTGGGACAAACGATGTCGGTAATGTTTGCCTCGTATTTCTTGTATCTTTACACTTGTAGACACACATAACAGATTCATAATCTAGATGTGATTCTATCTAGCTAATCTTGTACAAGCCGTCTAGAGAAAAATCACTTACTCGGACAAACGATGTCGGTAATGTTTGCCTCGTATTTCTTGTATCTTTACACTTGTAGACACACATAACAGATTCATAATCTAGATGTGATTCTATCTAGCTAATCTTGTACGAGCCGTCTAGAGAACGATCACTTACTGGGACAAACGATGTCGGTAATGTTTGCCTCGTACTTCTTGTATCTTTACACTTGTAGACACACATAACAGATTCATAATCTAGATGTGTTTCTATCTAGCTAATCTTGTACGAGCCGTCTAGAGAAAGATCACTTACTGGGACATACGATGTCATTTATGTTTGCCTAGTATTTCTTGTATCTTTACACTTGTAGACACACATAACAGATTCATAATCTAGATGTGATTCTATCTAGCTAATCTTGTACGAGCCATCTAGAGAACGATCACTTACTGGGACATACAATGTTATTTATGTTTGCCTCGTACTTCTTGTATCTTTACACTTGTAGACACACACAACAGATTCATAATCTAGATGTGATTCTATCTAGCTAATCTTGTACGAGCCGTCTAGAGAACGATCACTTACTGGGACATACGATGTTATTTATGTTTGCCTCGTACTTCTTGTATCTTTACACTTGTAGACACACATAACAGATTCATAATCTAGAAGTGATTCTATCTAGCTAATCTTGTACGTGACGTCTAGAGAACGATCACTTACTGGGACATACGATGTTATTTATGTTTGCCTCGTACTTCTTGTATCTTTACACTTGTAGACACACATAACAGATTCATAATCTAGATGTGATTCTATCTAGCTAATCTTGTACGAGCCGTCTAGAGAAAGATCACTTACTGGGACATACAATGTTATTTATGTTTGCCTCGTACTTCTTGTATCTTTACACTTGTAGACACACATAACAGATTCATAATCTAGATGTGATTCTATCTAGCTAATCTTGTACGAGCCGTCTAGAGAAAGATCACTTACTGGGACATACGATGTTATTTATGTTTGCCTCGTACTTCTTGTATCTTTACACTTGTAGACACACATAACAGATTCATAATCTAGATGTGATTCTATCTAGCTAATCTTGTACGAGCCGTCTAGAGAACGATCACTTACTGGGACAAACGATGTTGGTAATGTTTGCCTCGTACTTCTTGTATCTTTACACTTGTAGACACACCTAACAGATTCATAATCTAGATGTGATTCTATCTAGCTAATCTTGTACGAGCCGTCTAGAGAACGATCACTTACTGGGACAAACGATGTTGGTAATGTTTGCCTCGTACTTCTTGTATCTTTACACTTGTAGACACACATAACAGATTCATAATCTAGATGTGATTCTATCTAGCTAATCTTGTACAAGCCGTCTAGAGAACGATCACTTACTGGGACATACGATGTTATTTATGTTTGCCTCGTACTTCTTGTATCTTTACACTTGTAGACACACATAACAGATTCATAATCTAGATGTGATTCTATCTAGCTAATCTTGTACAAGCCGTCTAGAGAACGATCACTTACTGGGACATACGATGTTATTTATGTTTGCCTCGTACTTCTTGTATCTTTACACTTGTAGACACACATAACAGATTCATAATCTAGATGAGATTCTATCTAGCTAATCTTGTACGAGCCGTCTAGAGAACGATCACTTACTGGGACATACGATGTTATTTATGTTTGCCTCGTACTTCTTGTATCTTTACACTTGTAGACACACATAACAGATTCATAATCTAGATGTGATTCTATCTAGCTAATCTTGTACAAGCCGTCTAGAGAACGATCACTTACTGGGACATACGATGTTATTTATGTTTGCCTCGTACTTCTTGTATCTTTACACTTGTAGACACACATAACAGATTCATAATCTAGATGTGATTCTATCTAGCTAATCTTGTACGAGCCGTCTAGAGAACGATCACTTACTGGGACATACGATGTTATTTATGTTTGCCTCGTACTTCTTGTATCTTTACACTTGTAGACACACATAACAGACTCATAATCTAGATGTGATTCTATCTAGCTAATCTTGTACGAGCCGTCTAGAGAACGATCACTTACTGGGACATACGATGTTATTTATGTTTGCCTCGTACTTCTTGTATCTTTACACTTGTAGACACACATAACAGATTCATAATCTAGATGTGATTCTATCTAGCTAATCTTGTACGAGCCGTCTAGAGAACGATCACTTACTGGGACATACGATGTTATTTATGTTTGCCTCGTACTTCTTGTATCTTTACACTTGTAGACACACATAACAGATTCATAATCTAGATGAGATTCTATCTAGCTAATCTTGTACGAGCCGTCTAGAGAACGATCACTTACTGGGACATACGATGTTATTTATGTTCGCCTCGTACTTCTTGTATCTTTACACTTGTAGACACACATAACAGATTCATAATCTAGATGAGATTCTATCTAGCTAATCTTGTACGAGCCATCTAGAGAACGATCACTTACTGGGACATACGATGTTATTTATGTTTGCCTCGTACTTCTTGTATCTTTACACTTGTAGACACACATAACAGATTCATAATCTAGATGTGATTCTATCTAGCTAATCTTGTACGAGCCGTCTAGAGAACGATCACTTACTGGGACATACGATGTTATTTATGTTTGCCTCGTACTTCTTGTATCTTTAGATTTGTAGACACACATAACAGATTCATAATCTAGATGTGATTCTATCTAGCTAATCTTGTACGAGCCGTCTAGAGAACGATCACTTACTGGGACATACGATGTTATTTATGTTTGCCTCGTACTTCTTGTATCTTTACACTTGTAGACACACATAACAGATTCATAATCTAGATGAGATTCTATCTAGCTAATCTTGTACATACCGTCTAGAGAAAGATCACTTACTGGGACATACGATGTTATTTATGTTTGCCTCGTACTTCTTGTATCTTTACACTTGTTGACACACATAACAGATTCATAATCTAGATGTGATTCTATCTAGCTAATCTTGTACGAGCCGTCTAGAGAACGATCACTTACTGGGACATACGATGTTATTTATGTTTGCCTCGTACTTCTTGTATCTATACACTTGTAGACACACATAACAGATTCATAATCTAGATGTGATTCTATCTAGCTAATCTTGTACGTGCCATCTAGAGAAAGATCACTTACTGGGACATACGATGTTATTTATGTTTGCCTCGTACTTCTTGTATCTTTACACTTGTAGACACACATAACAGATTCATAATCTAGATGTGATTCTATCTAGCTAATCTTGTACGTGCCGTCTAGAGAAAGATCACTTACTGGGACATACGATGTTATTTATGTTTGCCTCGTACTTCTTGTATCTTTACACTTGTAGACACACATAACAGATTCATAATCTAGATGTGATTCTATCTAGCTAATCTTGTACGAGCCGTCTAGTGAACGATCACTTACTGGGACATACGATGTTATTTATGTTTGCCTCGTACTTCTTGTATCTTTACACTTGTAGACACACATAACTGATTCATAATCTAGATGTGATTCTATCTAGCTAATCTTGTACGAGCCGTCTAGAGAACGATCACTTACTGGGACATACGATGTTATTTATGTTTGCCTCGTACTTCTTGTATCTTTACACTTGTAGACACACATAACAGATTCATAATCTAGATGTGATTCTATCTAGCTAATCTTGTACGAGCCGTCTAGAGAACGATCACTTACTGGGACATACGATGTTATTTATGTTTGCCTCGTACTTCTTGTATCTTTACACTTGTAGGTCTACACACATAACAGATTCATAATCTAGATGTGATTCTATCTAGCTAATCTTGTACCAGCCGTCTAGAGAAAGATCACTTACTGGGACATACGATGTTATTTATGTTTGCCTCGTACTTCTTGTATCTTTACACTTGTAGGTCTACACACATAACAGATTCATAATCTAGATGTGATTCTATCTAGCTAATCTTGTACGAGCCGTCTAGAGAACGATCACTTACTGGGACATACGATGTTATTTATGTTTGCCTCGTACTTCTTGTATCTTTACACTTGTAGGTCTACACACATAACAGATTCATAATCTAGATGTGATTCTATCTAGCTAATCTTGTACGAGCCGTCTAGAGAACGATCACTTACTGGGACATACAATGTTATTTATGTTTGCCTCGTACTTCTTGTATCTTTACACTTGTAGACACACATAACAGATTCATAATCTAGATGTGATTCTATCTAGCTAATCTTGTACGTGCCGTCTAGAGAAAGATCACTTACTGGGACATACGATGTTATTTATGTTTGCCTCGTACTTCTTGTATCTTTACACTTGTAGACACACATAACAGATTCATAATCTAGATGTGATTCTATCTAGCTAATCTTGTACGTGCCGTCTAGAGAAAGATCACTTACTGGGACATACGATGTCATTTATGTTTGCCTCGTACTTCTTGTATCTTTACACTTGTAGACACACATAACAGATTCATAATCTAGATGTGATTCTATCTAGCTAATCTTGTACGAGCCGTCTAGAGAACGATCACTTACTGGGACACACGATGTCATTTATGTTTGCCTCGTACTTCTTGTATCTTTACACTTGTAGACACACATAACAGATTCATAATCTAGATGTGATTCTATCTAGCTAATCTTGTACGAGCCGTCTAGAGAACGATCACTTACTGGGACATACAATGTTATTTATGTTTGCCTCGTACTTCTTGTATCTTTACACTTGTAGACACACATAACAGATTCATAATCTAGATGTGATTCTATCTAGCTAATCTTGTACGAGCCGTCTAGAGAACGATCACTTACTGGGACATACGATGTTATTTATGTTTGCCTCGTACTTCTTGTATCTTTAAACTTGTAGACACACATAACAGATTCATAATCTAGATGTGATTCTATCTAGCTAATCTTGTACGTGCCGTCTAGAGAAAGATCACTTACTGGGACATACGATGTTATTTATGTTTGCCTCTTACTTCTTGTATCTTTACACTTGTAGACACACATAACAGATTCATAATCTAGATGTGATTCTATCTAGCTAATCTTGTACGTGCCGTCTAGAGAAAGATCACTTACTGGGACATACGATGTTATTTATGTTTGCCTCGTACTTCTTGTATCTTTACACTTGTAGACACACATAACAGATTCATAATCTAGATGTGATTCTATCTAGCTAATCTTGTACGTGCCGTCTAGAGAAAGATCACTTACTGGGACATACGATGTTATTTATGTTTGCCTCGTACTTCTTGTATCTTTACACTTGTAGACACACATAGCAGATTCATAATCTAGATGTGATTCTATCTAGCTAATCTTGTACGTGCCGTCTAGAGAAAGATCACTTACTGGGACATACGATGTTATTTATGTTTGCCTCGTACTTCTTGTATCTTTACACTTGTAGACACACATAACAGATTCATAATCTAGATGTGATTCTATCTAGCTAATCTTGTACGTGCCGTCTAGAGAAAGATCACTTACTGGGACATACGATGTTATTTATGTTTGCCTCGTACTTCTTGTATCTTTACACTTGTAGACACACATAGCAGATTCATAATCTAGATGTGATTCTATCTAGCTAATCTTGTACGTGCCGTCTAGAGAACGATCACTTACTGGGACATACGATGTTATTTATGTTTGCCTCGTACTTCTTGTATCTTTACACTTGTAGACACACATAACAGATTCATAATCTAGAGGTGATCCTATCTAGCTAATCTTGTACGAGCCGTCTAGAGAACGATCATTTACTGGGACATACAATGTTATTTATGTTTGCCTCGTACTTCTTGTATCTATACACTTGTAGACACACATAACAGATTCATAATCTAGATGTGATTCTATCTAGCTAATCTTGTACGAGCCGTCTAGAGAACGATCACTTACTGGGACATACGATGTTATTTATGTTTGCCTCGTACTTCTTGTATCTTTACACTTGTAGACACACATAACAGATTCATAATCTAGATGTGTTTCTATCTAGCTAATCTTGTACGAGCCGTCTAGAGAAAGATCACTTACTGGGACATACGATGTTATTTATGTTTGCCTCGTACTTCTTGTATCTATACACTTGTAGACACACATAACAGATTCATAATCTAGATGTGATTCTATCTAGCTAATCTTGTACGAGCCGTAGAACGATCACTTACTGGGACATACGATGTTTATTTATGTTTGCCTCGTACTTCTTGTATCTTTACACTTGTAGACACACATAACAGATTCATAATCTAGATGTGATTCTATCTAGCTAATCTTGTACGAGCCGTCTAGAGAACGATCACTTACTTGGACATACGATATTATTTATGTTTGCCTCGTACTTCTTGTATCTTTACACTTGTAGACACACATAGCAGATTCATAATCTAGATGTGATTCTATCTAGCTAATCCTTGTACAAGACGTCTAGAGAAAGATCACTTACTGGGACATACGATGTTATTTATGTTTGCCTTGTACTTCTTGTATCTTTACACTTGTAGACCACACATAACAGATTCATAATCTAGATGTGATTCTATCTAGCTAATCTTGTACGTGCCGTCTAGAGAACGATCACTTACTGGGACATACGATGTTATTTATGTTTGCCTCGTATTTCTTGTATCTTTACACTTGTAGACACACATAACAGATTCATAATCTAGATGTGATTCTATCTAGCTAATCTTGTACGAGCCGTCTAGAGAAAGATCACTTACTGGGACATACGATGTTATTTATGTTTGCCTCGTACTTCTTGTATCTTTACACTTGTAGACACACATAACAGATTCATAATCTAGATGTGATTCTATCTAGCTAATCTTGTACGAGCCGTCTAGAGAAAGATCACTTACTGGGACATATGATGTTATTTATGTTTGCCTCGTACTTCTTGTATCTTTACACTTGTAGACACACATAACAGATTCATAATCTAGATGTGATTCTATCTAGCTAATCTTGTACGTGCCGTCTAGAGAAAGATCACTTACTGGGACAAACGATGTTATTTATGTTTGCCTCGTACTTCTTGTATCTTTACACTTGTAGACACACATAACAGATTCATAATCTAGATGTGATTCTATCTAGCTAATCTTGTACGAGCCGTCTAGAGAAAGATCACTTACTGGGACATACGATGTTATTTATGTTTGCCTCGTACTTCTTGTATCTTTACACTTGTAGACACACATAACAGATTCATAATCTAGATGTGATTCTATCTAGCTAATCTTGTACGAGCCGTCTAGAGAAAGATCACTTACTGGGACATACGATGTTATTTATGTTTGCCTCGTACTTCTTGTATCTTTACACTTGTAGACACACATAACAGATTCATAATCTAGATGTGATTCTATCTAGCTAATCTTGTACGTGCCGTCTAGAGAAAGATCACTTACTGGGACATACGATGTTATTTATGTTTGCCTCGTACTTCTTGTATCTTTACACTTGTAGACACACATAACAGATTCATAATCTAGATGTGATTCTATCTAGCTAATCTTGTACGTGCCGTCTAGAGAAAGATCACTTACTGGGACATACGATGTTATTTATGTTTGCCTCGTACTTCTTGTATCTTTACACTTGTAGACACACATAACAGATTCATAATCTAGATGTGATTCTATCTAGCTAATCTTGTACGTGCCGTCTAGAGAAAGATCACTTACTGGGACATACGATGTTATTTATGTTTGCCTCTTACTTCTTGTATCTTTACACTTGTAGACACACATAACAGATTCATAATCTAGAGGTGATTCTATCTAGCTAATCTTGTACGAGCCGTCTAGAGAAAGATCACTTACTGGGACATACGATGTTATTTATGTTTGCCTCTTACTTCTTGTATCTTTAAACTTGTAGACACACATAACAGATTCATAATCTAGATGTGATTCTATCTAGCTAATCTTGTACGAGCCGTCTAGAGAACGATCACTTACTTGGACATACGATGTTATTTATGTTTGCCTCGTACTTCTTGTATCTTTACACTTGTAGACACACATAACAGATTCATAATCTAGATGTGATTCTATCTAGCTAATCTTGTACGAGCCGTCTAGAGAAAGATCACTTACTGGGACATACGATGTTATTTATGTTTGCCTCTTACTTCTTGTATCTTTACACTTGTAGACACACATAACAGATTCATAATCTAGATGTGATTCTATCTAGCTAATCTTGTACGTGCCGTCTAGAGAAAGATCACTTACTGGGACATACGATGTTATTTATGTTTGCCTCTTACTTCTTGTATCTTTACACTTGTAGACACACATAACAGATTCATAATCTAGATGTGATTCTATCTAGCTAATCTTGTACGTGCCGTCTAGAGAAAGATCACTTACTGGGACATACGATGTTATTTATGTTTGCCTCTTACTTCTTGTATCTTTAAACTTGTAGACACACATAACAGATTCATAATCTAGATGTGATTCTATCTAGCTAATCTTGTACGAGCCGTCTAGAGAACGATCACTTACTGGGACATACGATGTTATTTATGTTTGCCTCGTACTTCTTGTATCTTTACACTTGTAGACACACATAACAGATTCATAATCTAGATGTGATTCTATCTAGCTAATCTTGTACGCGCCGTCTAGAGAACGATCACTTACTGGGACATACGATGTTATTTATGTTTGCCTCGTACTTCTTGTATCTTTACACTTGTAGACACACATAACAGATTCATAATCTAGATGTGATTCTATCTAGCTAATCTTGTACGTGCCGTCTAGAGAAAGATCACTTACTGGGACATACGATGTTATTTATGTTTGCCTCGTACTTCTTGTATCTTTACACTTGTAGACACACATAACAGATTCATAATCTAGATGTGATTCTATCTAGCTAATCTTGTACGAGCCGTCTAGAGAACGATCACTTACTGGGACATACGATGTTATTTATGTTTGCCTCGTACTTCTTGTATCTTTACACTTGTAGACACACATAACAGATTCATAATCTAGATGTGATTCTATCTAGCTAATCTTGTACGAGCCGTCTAGAGAACGATCACTTACTGGGACATACAATGTTATTTATGTTTGCCTCGTACTTCTTGTATCTTTACACTTGTAGACACACATAACAGATTCATAATCTAGATGTGATTCTATCTAGCTAATCTTGTACGAGCCGTCTAGAGAAAGATCACTTACTGGGACATACGATGTTATTTATGTTTGCCTCGTACTTCTTGTATCTTTACACTTGTAGACACACATAACAGATTCATAATCTAGATGTGATTCTATCTAGCTAATCTTGTACGAGCCGTCTAGAGAACGATCACTTACTGGGACATACGATGTTATTTATGTTTGCCTCGTACTTCTTGTATCTTTACACTTGTAGACACACATAACAGATTCATAATCTAGATGTGATTCTATCTAGCTAATCTTGTACGAGCCGTCTAGAGAACGATCACTTACTGGGACATACAATGTTATTTATGTTTGCCTCGTACTTCTTGTATCTTTACACTTGTAGACACACATAACAGATTCATAATCTAGATGTGATTCTATCTAGCTAATCTTGTACGAGCCGTCTAGAGAAAGATCACTTACTGGGACATACGATGTTATTTATGTTTGCCTCGTACTTCTTGTATCTTTACACTTGTAGACACACATAACAGATTCATAATCTAGATGTGATTCTATCTAGCTAATCTTGTACGTGCCGTCTAGAGAAAGATCACTTACTGGGACATATGATGTTATTTATGTTTGCCTCTTACTTCTTGTATCTATACACTTGTAGACACACATAACAGATTCATAATCTAGATGTGATTCTATCTAGCTAATCTTGTACGAGCCGTCTAGAGAACGATCACTTACTGGGACATACAATGTTATTTATGTTTGCCTCGTACTTCTTGTATCTTTACACTTGTAGACACACATAGCAGATTCATAATCTAGATGTGATTCTATCTAGCTAATCTTGTACGAGCCGTCTAGAGAACGATCACTTACTGGGACATACGATGTTATTTATGTTTGCCTCTTACTTCTTGTATCTTTACACTTGTAGACACACATAACAGATTCATAATCTAGATGTGATTCTATCTAGCTAATCTTGTACGAGCCGTCTAGAGAACGATCACTTACTGGGACATACGATGTTATTTATGTTTGCCTCGTACTTCTTGTATCTTTACACTTGTAGACACACATAACAGATTCATAATCTAGATGTGATTCTATCTAGCTAATCTTGTACGAGCCGTCTAGAGAACGATCACTTACTGGGACATACGATGTTATTTATGTTTGCCTCGTATTTCTTGTATCTTTACACTTGTAGACACACATAACAGATTCATAATCTAGATGTGATTCTATCTAGCTAATCTTGTACGAGCCGTCTAGAGAACGATCACTTACTGGGACATACGATGTTATTTATGTTTGCCTCGTACTTCTTGTATCTTTACACTTGTCGGTCTACACACATAACAGATTCATAATGTAGATGTGATTCTATCTAGCTAATCTTGTACGAGCCGTCTAGAGAACGATCACTTACTGGGACATACGATGTTATTTATGTTTGCCTCGTATTTCTTGTATCTTTACACTTGTAGACACACATAACAGATTCATAATCTAGATGTGATTCTATCTAGCTAATCTTGTACGAGCCGTCTAGAGAACGATCACTTACTGGGACATACGATGTTATTTATGTTTGCCTCGTACTTCTTGTATCTTTACACTTGTAGACACACATAACAGATTCATAATCTAGATGTGATTCTATCTAGCTAATCTTGTACGTGCCGTCTAGAGAAAGATCACTTACTGGGACATACGATGTTATTTATGTTTGCCTCGTACTTCTTGTATCTTTACACTTGTAGACACACATAACAGATTCATAATCTAGATGTGATTCTATCTAGCTAATCTTGTACGAGCCGTCTAGAGAACGATCACTTACTGGGACATACGATGTTATTTATGTTTGCCTCGTACTTCTTGTTCACCGAGTTGTAGTCACATGGTCTCCGCTCTGTGATACTCCCACAAGAGAGGTTGTAGAAGCTGAGGTATGGAACCGGTCCTTGGGGGGACACCCGCGGGGGGTTCGGTGTTCCGGGAGAAGACACTGGCGGCTGACAGTTTGCCACTGAAAGATCCACAAATAACATATCTCTGTACTGTTTGATGTCACAATATTTTGTCATATATTTTTGTTTCAATGTTGTTTTCGTACATCTTCACATTTTAATCAAGATTTGTTTATATTGAGAAGCATATTTTATATACTGATCTGAAAATATTTTTTGGAAATTACTTGAACCGAGGAGTTTAAATCAATAAAAGGCACAACAATACCATATAGGTAGGCAACATCCAAATTGAAGTTTTCAAATTACATAGTTTCTTAGTTATGCTGCAGAAATGACACAAATGACAAAATTTCAATAATTATTTGGACCTTGGGATTCCTTAAGGGCACAATAGCACCATATAGGGTTATTTCCATACCAGATTTGAAGTTTTCAAGTCAAATAATTTTTGAGATATGCTCCGGACATGAGACAAAGTAAAAAAATATGACCGTTTTTGGTCAAAATTTCAAAAATTATTTGGACCTTGGAGTTGAGACACCTAAAAGGCACAACAGCACCATATGGGTTACTTCCATACCAAATTTGAAGTTTCAAAGTCATAAAGTTTTTGAAATATGCTCCGAAAATTATTTCGAACGGACACGAGGAGCGTTATATACCCCGTAGCAGGGGTATAAAAACAGTAAATAAAACAAATTCTTATGATGAATAACATTTTACCTACACACAACAATCATTACCAATATCACCACAAATTTTTTACCATGGCTTGAACACTTTACTGTTAATGCACTATCAGTTTGGATGAGAAAAGACAGTTTTTGTACATTTCATATCCTGATTATCTCCTAAATAGTTTACCATCACATGTGGGCTCAGCTGCGCTCCACCGATCATTGCCCAGACATGTAATAACTGCCTGCCCGTTGATCACGTATCCAATGTCGCACCGATACGCGACTGTATCTCCCACGTAGAAGGTCACCTGATTGGTCAACGCCCGCCCATTACCTATAGTCAATGTCGGACTAACACATTTTGTCTCTGAAAATTAAAACATTAAAACTGGTGATTAGAATGACCGATAGATTTATAGTAAATTATAAACTAGATTTGAAATCAATTACGATTTGTATTTTTAAGTTAATATATAGATATTGTCAAAAGATAATGAAATAAACTTGGTATTTAATTCCAGTTAAGGGCCAGCACCAATACTCACTGACGCATGAGTGGTTATAATAATGCAGGTTCCAGGGCTCCAGACCCGTTTCCCCAACGGGTATCGTGACGCCTTGCTGATTGTTGAACTTGTACAGCTCATAGCCTGACGGACACGTACACTGATAACCGCCTTGTTGATTATCGCAGCCGAATTCGCAGCCCCCTTTGTTTTCCAAACACTCATTCACATCTGGAAACAAACAAGGGTATCAGTGCAGGTGTAACATTATTTTAACATCGATTATATCACCATAATTCACTCATACACATCTGGAAACAAACAAGGGTATCAGTGTAGGAGGAAAGCCTGCTGCACCAGTGTGGCTTTACATTGCTATGAAACCTGAGCTCAGGCTGGCGGACTAAAACAGCAAACCATGGATGGTATATAACGTATTGCGCTGGATTTCTAAAACTGCATTACATCCAAACCTGAATTTATCCATGAGGGAGAGAGTTATTGTTTAACACTACTCGGGCAGTATCACAGCCATTAGCGGCCATTTACCAGATAAGGGAGGATAGTCATTTCATTGAGACTATCAATGTGGTGAAATGTGCAAGGGTTTGATGAAACAGCGAAGAACAGGTGGCTGAAGTTTATATTTTGGTAGTGAACCGAACTCTCTCTATCATCTATATCACAAGAACTAGGATTAGTGTGAGCACCGCCCCTGTAACTTCCCAAGGCGAGGTATAACTCATGCCAGTCTCCATCACCGGCTCATTCCCAAGGCGAGGTATAACTCGTGCCAGTCTCCATCAACGGCTAATTCTCAAGGCGAGGTATAACTCGTGCCAGTCTCCATCACCGGCTAATTCCCAAGGCGAGGTATAACTCATGCCAGTCTCCATCACCGGATAATTCTCAAGGCGAGGTATAACTCGTGCCAGTCTCCATCACCGGCTAATTCCCAAGGCGAGGTATAACTCATGCCAGTCTCCATCACCGGCTCATTCCCAAGGCGAGGTATAACTCGTGCCAGTCTCCATCACCGGCTAATTCTCAAGGCGAAATATAACTCGTGCCAGTCTCCATCACCGGCTCATTCCCAAGGCGAGGTATAACTCGTGCCAGTCTCCATCACCGGCTAATTCCCAAGGCGAGGTATAACTCGTGCCAGTCTCCATCACCGGCTAATTCTCAAGGCGAGGTATAACTCGTGCCAGTCTCCATCAACGGCTAATTCCCAAGGCGAGGTATAACTCATGCCAGTCTCCATCACCGGCTCATTCCCAAGGCGAGGTATAACTCGTGCTAGTCTCTATCACCGGCTAATTCTCAAGGCGAGGTATAACTCGTGCCAGTCTCCATCACCGGCTAATTCCCAAGGCGAGGTATAACTCGTGCCAGTCTCCATCACCGGCTAATTCTCAAGGCGAGGTATAACTCGTGCCAGTCTCCATCACCAGCTAATTCAAGCCTTGCCACACTTCCTCAACTTTCAAGCTGTGCAAGTGAACTTTATAGTGTGTTCTACTGTGCTAGGGGAGAAAGTTGAGGCAATACGTCAAGGCTTCATTTAGCCAGTGACAGAGACAGGAGCAAGTTACGCCATGTGGATCACAAGTTGGCAACACTCTTGTGACTGTGCATTGCAGTAGAACTTGTCATTGTTGAAGAGGCTACTTTCAAGTAATTTGCGTAAATCAGAAATGTCCTAGGAAGACCTAGATGTCACATGGAAATTGTTTTATTTACTTCCATCCTGTTTGCTTTAAAAAAAATTTTTTACAGTCTAAGTGTTAGACTAGTCCACACAGGGACAGTAATTATACAAACTCAGAGAGTGTACACAACAACTACGGTACTTACCGAGACAGTTCTTAGAGTTGGGCCCGGCAAGAGCGTATCCATGGTCACATGAGCACTTGAAGCCGCCTATGGTATCATCACACGAATGGCTACATCCGTGAACACCCTCTGTGCACTCGTCAATATCTGGGGAGATGATTGTTATTGTGAATTGTAACATTATTTTAAGAAGACACAGAAGACAAAATATTTTTGGATGATCAACTTCTTTATTAACAATAGCGACGTTTCGGTATAGATCCTTATAAGGTTATCAAGCATATGGGAGATATGATAAAAAACAGAGGTTATATACATGATACATGTTGGTATGATAATGAGATAACAAAGACAACAAGATGAGATAACAATAACTATTTTAACAGCTAAGATCATGTAATAGTGTTGAGTACTAAGCGTCTTAATGAGGGGGTGTCTATAAAGGGGATTTTTGTGGACATTTTTTTTAAGAGGATATTCCCATTTGCACACACATATGTTATTAGTACACAATGAAAACAGTCTAATTGAAAGATGTCAATGAGGTAATATTTTGATGACCTTACATTTCACAACTTGATAAAGACAAGAGCATATTTGTTGAAAAACAAAAACAATGAGAACTGAAGTCCATTATTGGGGGGAGATGTGGAGTCAGGACCATGTACAAACAATGATCCCCTCGCTTCAAGGATTCAGCTTTTGAGTGAGCGAGTGAGTGAGTTGAGGTTTAACGCCGCTTTCAAGAATATTTCACTTATATCGCGGCTGCTAGTATTATGGCAGGGAGAAAGCCTGCAACGCCATGTGGCTTATACACTGCGGTGAAACCTGCGAGCAGCGGCTGGAACTAGCGAACCATGGGTGGTACTACTCTGAATTTCAGTGTAGCATTGCACCCAAACCTTACTGCGTGTAGAACAGTTCTCTACTGCAGACAAAGTTGCCGTGCCCCTGGCGGGATGCAAACCCTGGACCTCTTCATCCGAAGCTGAACGCGCGAAAGTGCAGCAGTTCTGAAGAAGAAGTTGTAAATGATGACCAAGTATGGAGACCAGGAGACAGCCTTTAGATGCCACAAGTCCATTTAATAATAAATAATAATAATAATGGATGGTTTTTATACAGCAAACATATCTCGACCTTGTGGACTCAAGGCGCTTCCAAAATTATTACGCTGGTCTAACCTGGGCTACCGTAGCGCTCAAAGGTCACCTCCTCCACATCTTACACCATGTACCCACTTACTGCTGGGTGAACAGAGGCACACGTTGAATAAAGTTACTTACCCAGGGTGACACCATTTTAGCCTTATAGACCTGGGGAGCTAATAACCAATTAAATAATAATCATGACAACTCACTGATACAGTTGGGTGGAGTGGCAATACCACATTGGAATGTCGCCTGGCCGGAGGGGGTGTATCCTGCGTCACACTGGGCGGTCACCATGTCGCCCTTGTATACCTTGCTGCTGGACAGGACGAGTTGACCGTTCTCCAATGTTGGCAGTCCACAGAAAACACCTGCAAATTAATAATAATATATTTATCTATATAGAGCATAAAGCCATGCCCACTGCATGCACAAAGCACGGACCAACATATTACCACAGGAGATTGTTGCACAAAACAACTTTAACAATAAGCTAAATCTTAGTGTCATCTTTTAGTAGTCCACACAAAACACCTGCAAATTAATAATAATATATTTATCTATTATATGATTGCAGGTGAAACACCGGGATCTATCAATGAAAATAAACCGTGTTATCCGTCAAAAGTGAAAATAACAATGGAACGTGTTATCAGTCACTAGTGACTGATATAACAATAATTTGACGTCATAAAACAATGCTCGGACGTCATGACACCTTCATGACGTCACATTGTTGCTGAGGCGACAGACTCATTCTGGAGCCGACTTAACGTAAATGCAAGTCGTTTTCGGTGAATGTGCAAGGATTTGGTCATATAATGAATAGATATTGGTCTTTTCTTGACAAATACCATGTTTATCTCATCTCGTGAGGTAGATAAGTTATACTCCACTCGTGAAAATATAACCTTTCTACCTCACTCGATGAGATAAACATGGTATTAGTCAAGAAAAGACAAATATCCTCTATCTATACAGAGCATATACCCATGCCTACTGCATGCACAAAGCACGGACCAACATATTACCACAGGAGATTGTTGCACAAAACAACTTTAACAATAAGCTTAACCTTAGTGCCATCTTTTATCATTGCACTACCTTAGAGACTTAAGGTCACCTTAGAGTTTTGTACAAAGGCAGCCACAGACTCGTCAAGAAACAGTACGAGAGTTTGCACTATTGCAGCTACTCTGGTACTAACAATATTCACTTGCTGTTTCTCTTTTTATGTAATGACACGGTGATGTATTCTTATCACTGTAAAGGAAGAGTTAGTGCTTGAAAATAGAAATTGCAATGTTGAATTAGTACTTCCAGTTTCATGGAAATGAGTTACTATCACATGTTATTTTGTTAGCATATTTTCCCAGCGATCTGATTGGTCGAGAGGCGATCACATGACCGTTGACAGACAAGCATATTGACTCCAGATCTAGTCCGATTAAAAGTCATATTGACTTTAAGTGACGTTAAACGATTGTTGCATGACATCATTTGAAAGTAGTCTCTGTCCTCTCTGTATTAAATACATGATAAAACAATTATAGACTGGTGAATTCCGTCAATACCTGTTTTTAAGGACCCAAGAAAACAATATTGTAAAACAGGTATTCAAGAAAAGGGAGAAGGTGCTGACACCGCAACTCACGCTGGCAGATTGGAGCAGACGACGACCACACACCGTTGTTACACTCCCTGTATGTGGGTCCGATGATGTCATATTCGCCCGGACAGACGTACTTTACAACGGAGCCTTGTTCGAAACCATCTCCTCTCAATGTCGATGTCGTCCCGATGAAAGAAGGGGGGATTGGAGGGGGACAGGCTGGAGCTGGTAAACAATATATATAAATTTAAAAATAAAGACATTGTTTTGACGGATATCATTGTTACATGTAAGTGGTGGATCCTATTGAATGAAATCAGTGACGATTATTTCTGAGGAAATTGATTTGTTGATAACACAAGACACAGACATCACATTGAGTCACGACATGTATGTACATATGATATGATAAATAAACCAAGCAGCATTGGAGGAAATATATGAAGTATTGATTGTAGGTACTGAATAACTTCTGTCTACATTGGTGGAATGAAATGCTCATTTTCTGCCTTGTTGTAATAGTTCTCAGGTTTTTCTTCACTTTCTGATTCTTTCAAGATCTGATAAATGAAATACATGTAGTAAGAAAACCCTCATCTCTATCTTTTGCAGTACAGTTTCACAGTAATTATTCGTTAAGGCAAGTTTGAGTATTCAATAAAATGCACTGGATATTAAAACGTTGAAGAATTTGTGGGTTGAAAGAATAAAGGGAGTATACTACATGAAACCATATGGGAAAAATAACAGACTCTACAATTGTTTGGATTGATAAAATCATAAATTAATATATATATTTCAACTTTATTCTATTCTAGTTTCTTGAATGTTTAATAATTGCATAGAACAATGTCTTAAATATTACTTAGATTGTAGCACTTTCATTTATTACTCACCCGTTTAAAATATCACTGTTTAATAAATCTACCGTGTTATTACACCCAGTGTAATAACTTCGCGTGCTTTCGATTGACGTGACATCATAATGGCAAAAATATGACATCACAATGTCAGCACCGCGGTCGCAATGGAGTGTGTCCCATTTATCGACGAGTTTGTGGAATTAATTGGCATTTAAATCAGTGAGTAATAAATTAAATATTCAACTCTTTTCCGTTCAATATCCGTGAAACCGTGAAACTCGTGAGATGGTATTTGTATTTAACTCGCTTTCGCTCGTTATATACAAACCACTCACTCGTTTCATAAATATGTTATTAAACGGAACGTCGTTTAGTATTCTCTATATGTTATATGGATAACTGAAACTGTAAATCAACGCTTAGGCTAAAAAAAAATAAAATGTTTCTCTGGCATTGGTATCTCAAAAATAATTTGTGTGTGAAATTATTTTTATTGTCATTACAAATTTTTAAAAGAATTTCCAACCAAAAAATCAACTTGTTCACCAATCCATTTGTTCTGTACAAAAGGATATGATGTGCTTCCATTTTGTATACTTCTACAACTTCCAAGCGATAATTCAGTGGAAAAGAAAAAGAGTCCTACTGCCCTCGTCATTATTGTAAATAATGTGCCTGAGAAACATTTAACTTTTTTATGTAGCCTTTTACAGCTATTAAAGGGACACTGCGTCGAGGATAAAAATGTGATCAGATTTATTTACCTATGGTGATTAACATGTCTGCTAACGAGTCACAGACCCGCAATTTCACACAATTGAAGTAATTGGTAATAAAACCTACTGCGTGTTAACAGTGAATTCGGTAACTCATTAGCAGACACGCTAATCACCATAGGTAGATAAAAGTGATCTCATTTTTATCCTCGACACAGTGTCCCTTTAAGTTCTATTCAGGGGAACCTGGTATATCCACAAGAGTTCGAGAAGATAATCAAATATACATCCTGCTCCTGTATCCCCACTGCTCTTTCAACCCCCTGATTGTCTAATGAGCTTTTGCCTCACTTCACAGCAGTCCGATTAAAATCAACCGTTTTCCCCCGAGGAATAAAAATTGCAAATAGTGCATCTACCTGGATATGAACTCATATATATGACAACAACCCTTAGGATCACATGTTCTCTAGCTATATAAGTAGCCAATAGAATGTCAAACTGAAGATTTTTATATAAGAAGTAAGGGGCAGGTAACTCCCAACAGCCATATAAACTTTCGTCGTTTTCCGTAACATGAAGAACTGTTAACAAATGATTCCGAATGCTTGCAAAACAAGGACCGTTAAAATCCATGTGATTTGTCGTCTATGTGACTGGGTTTTGTCTGTGCTAAACTTGTACAGTACATGCCTCTATAAGGGCTGTGGAGAGAAATCTACAGACCCTGTTCATATCCAGGTAGATATATTAGTTTTCAGAGTGTATTCCTCGGAACAGGGTGAATTTCAATAAGACTGCACGTCGATGAATGCTCTTGACTCCCCACAATATACAGCACATATTTTGTCAGTTAATGAAATGTCATAATTTGAAAAACTGACAGTCGCTCATTGATCTTCTCATCCGGCTATTACCAATATTGCTCTATTCAAAATAATTGTATTGTCTGGTTAATTTATAGTGGCACAGACTATACGAGGCAAAGGCTGATAAACAATCAGGTAATGATGGAAACACCCTGAAGGAGAAGGATATACGGATTGCTAAGGATAAAATAATGGGCTGTTATCTACATATTTACCGTATTCCACGTAATTATCACACTCTTCCTAAAAACACCCCCAACCGCTCAACTCATGAACATTTTTAGCACCACCTCTCTCGACAACCTACAGGATCATCCTATTTACTAAGTCGATATCTGAATTATGTTACAATAGATTTGAAAACAGTGATATCGCAAAATCGACTACGATTTTCATTTCAAATAAGTATCTTGATAAAATCGTCTTTTATTCTGTATGCAGATTGAAAATATCCAAGCATTTTGCTTAATGCACTGATGGATAATGTCATTTTGAATAGGCAAGTCCTTCTTCCAGTCTTCCTAATACATGGAATATAGTACATATAAAGGGTTGTTAAACTTTCTTTATGTCTTTAAAGGGGCAGTAGCACGTTTTTTCGCTAAAATACGTCGATGAAATGTATTTGAAAAATAATGTCACCAATAGTAAAACACCCTTCTCTCTTCAGAAAATCAAGTTAAAAAATGAGTGTACATGGTTCCGTAAAGTCATGGGAATCGTTTTTGTCCTTCAAAATAATAAAATGTGTTCCCAATAAAATGGCCGCCATGCATTTTTTGCTTTATACGCAACGCTTTTATTACCACGACGGATAAGTGGTTTGTGTAATAAGATGTTTTATCCTCTAAAGTAAATATTAATGCGAAAAACTATCATTAGGCGAGACCAAATTAACAAGCAGACAGAGTCGGCCATATCCCCCGCCTTTGGGAAAATTTATTGAAGAATAGTTGTTGAATAACAGTGACTATGAACCAAGGAGTTTGCACACAAAATTTCAGCTCCTTAGACCAAGTGGTTCTGGAGAAGAAGACAAAATGCGAAAAGTTTACAGACGGACGGACGGATGGATGGACAGACAGAGGCCGGACACCGTGCCATGCCATGAGCCATTCGAGCCTTTCAGGCCAGATGAGCTAAAAATACATCCATGGCAGTTTTTGAGTTCTGCTCCTGAAATAAATTATTAAGTTATGTATCCATGGAAATGGTAAAAATTAAACAAATAAAAAATTGTGAATAAGTTGAAAACCCAAAAAGGCACATCTACACATGATGATTGTTCCACACACCAAGTTTCGTTGAGATATGTCTTATAGTTTTCGAGTTCTGATCCGGAAACGAAATTCTAAGTTACATTTCCATGGAAACGATAAAAAAAAATAACTCGAAGAAGTTGAAAACCCCAAAAGGCACATCTACACATGATGATTGTTCCACACACCAAGTTTCTATGAGATATGTCTTATAGTTTTCGAGTTCTGATCCGGAAACGAAATTCTAAGTTACATTTCCATGGAAACGGTCAAAAAAAATAACTCGAAGAAGTTGAAAATCCCAAAAGGCACATCTACAAATGATGATTGTTCCACACACCAAGTTTCGTTGAGATATGTCTTATAGTTTTCGAGTTCTGATCCGGAAACGAAATTCTAAGTTACATTTCCATGGAAACGGTCTAAAAAAATAACTCGAAGAAGTTGAAAACCCCAAAAGGCACATCTACACATGATGATTGTTCCACACACCAAGTTTCGTTGAGATATGTCTTATAGTTTTGAAGTTTGAGGCCGGAATGGAAAAGCCCGGACGCACAGACGGACAGACGGACAGACGGATGGACGGAGCTCATTTCTATATCCCCCGCCAACTTCGTTGTGGCGGGGGATAATTAGTTGATTTACGGATCTGCCCACTACGATTTTGGCAATTTCCTAAAATAAAAAATGTTTATTTGAACCCTGCTCAATAAAAAATGTTGCATTGCCGCTGGAAAAAAATTTCTAAAATCTAAAATATTACGAAAATACGAACAGTAAAAGGGAGGTAACTCCAGTCCAGTTGCCTTTGAAGCGCAATCTAAACTTGGTCCCGTCTCATCATTATTTATGCACTTAAGTGCGCATGCGTGAAACCAGTCTTCATGCTGTGGTAATGGCAGCCTCCTAGCCCGGTGTTTTCGCCGGTCTTGTGTTAATCATCATCCAATAAATGGTTATATTAGGAAACGTTTTAATGCCAATAAAATTGATCTTGTCCTTGCATTATGTGTTTGTAGTTTTTAATCCGACGGTTTTCAGGCAAATCTTCGTCGACACTAGACCAAAAAGCTTTTTTTTATTTTATTTTCCCTCCTGCCTTTAGGTATTTTGACCTCCAGAAATCCGTAAATCAAGTAACTAATTTTGTGTGGCCTTATAAATAAGAAATTTGAAAAAATAAAATTTGCAAAAAATGTGCTACTGCCCCTTTAAATAGGCAACTCCTTCTTCCAGTCTTCTCAACACGTGGAATATAGTACATATAAAGGGTTGTTCAAAATGAGACCATCCATATTTTTTTGGTTTCAATTCCTCAAACACCTGATAGGAAATTGGGGGCAACAAATGCATTTAAAAGGTATTTTTTAATTTTGTATTTACAGGGTTTTTTCCCCATAGGATCAAACTGATTTACATCAATGATGCTTTCTCAATATTTCAAAAAGATTCTTCTGAAACAAATTATATAATTCAAAAGTGAACATTATAAGTAGGTGGTGAGCGAAGGAAACTTAAATCCAAGTCCATCAGTGATAAAATGATGAGAAACAGAAAAAATATTGACAGCCTTATTATCAATAAAGATGTTTGAATATATTTATCAAGGCGCTTATGTCTAAGGGAGGTAAGTTTTGTAATATCTACATATTTCTTTAGATATACTTATACCTATATTGCGACCTGGAAGGAGAAAACTTTAATTCTGAATTTTATGCAACAGACAAACAGATAACATAATTCATAAATAAGAGTGGGAACTAAAGACACCAGAAAGTGTATATATACATTCCTCCATGTTATTTCATCTGTAAAAGAAACAAAAGTGGAAATAAGCAGGCCAGAAATAATAATTTATCAAGTGAGGTGATTTGGTTTACAACTTAATATTACATCATGGTGGCAAGTAATATTTCAGGGAGAAAGCCTGCAATGCCACTGTGGTTATGTATTGCAGTGAAACCTGCGAGCATTGACTGGATCTTGCTGACAAAGGGCTGTACTGCAGTGAATTTTATCACTCCATGTCAACCAATTTTCTATAGAAGTATTAATAAAATACACCTAAAAAGGGTGATATTGTTGTCAATTGATAAGACTAAGCTCAACCTATTCTTCTTATTATTTATATAAAGAGTGAGTGAGTTATTGTTTAACGCCGCTTCAGCAGTATTGCAGCCATTAGCAGCGAGTTTATATAAAGAAAGAACTATTGAAACTGAAGTAAGTTGATGACGATACCTTCACGTACCTGTCAAATGTAAACTCAGAACACTTACCACATGTTTACTTTTAAATGTCAATTTGTTCAGAACCTATGGATCCAAATTGAAACAATTCTTAAATTAAGGATAATCTCCATATAAATTTGACACTATCTAAATCCAGTGTAATGTTTGGAGTGTTAATCACATTTTAAAGAAACAATAAATTCCCTGTATACATCAAGGCTTTATCAGCAGGATATATCCTTTGCAGGATTTCTTACATTGCTAAAGGACATCTGTTATATTGGAAAGTTTATTGCATTTTAATAGCAATAAATTTAGCCACCTGACTAAGAAATTGCAATACTTTGTTCACATACTCTGAAATTTCAATGAAGCATTCATAAAATCCATCAGGGTGAAACTCCTTTGTAACATTGCTGATATTAGCACTCCAGCTGGGTTTTCTCTGGTCATGTTAAGGATGTTTGCTCCTTCCTGTTGAACTTCAAAAATGAAATATGATGAAGTAAAGCTTTTTTGTCATTTTTATTTACTTCATGATATTCCACATCACCTACATATTTTTAAAAAGCAAATGAAATAAAGAAAATGTGACTTTAGAACCTCTAAAAAGTGCTTAAACAGCATTAATGACCTAAATTTGACTTAAAAGGAGGTTTTCAGGTACATTTTGTGTCAAAGCTTAAAAAAACCCACACTACCATATATATTTTTTCATTGATTTCGGTAGGGGAACATGAACTTTGTAACATATCCAAAAAGGAAAAAAAGTTTAATACTAGAAATGTAGTATTTTAAAGTTTTTAGCAGTTTTTTTCTCATTTTCCCATAGACTCCCATGTTAAAATTATACTTCACCCCACTATCTTACAGGCGTCATATCTCGAAAAAACCTACACTACCCCCTATGTTTTAATGCTGATTTTTCAATCATATACTTTGATCTTTAAAAAATAAAAGTTAGAAAAAAAGTTCTATAAATTCTATTCTATAAATTTGAGGAGCGAACATCCTTAACATGATGAACATGCAACAATAAAGAGTTCAACCAAGAAATATTTATAAAACAAATTATTATTATGGGCTGCAATTTGTTCCAATACTGCACAATGAGAAACCAGAGATTAATCAAAGACAACAACAGAAAGATGAAGAAGTGGGTAAGACAGTTTCCAGGAAATGGCTCCCTTCATGTGATATTTACAAAATCATCAACTCCAGATGAAAAGTTTATATATCTCACCAGAACAAGTGGGCGGTTCACTCCAGCTTCCGGAGCTTTGACAGACGACAACCAGACTGTCAGTGGCGGGGGCCTCGAAACCATCGACACATTTATATGTGGCTGTTTGGCCACCAGAAATACCCTCGGCCGCCCATATTTTGCCGTTCTTGACCACAGGAGGGAAGCCGCAAACCACACCTGTATCAGATTTCATAAATTACACATGAAATGTACTCTTACAAATAAAATTAACAGACATTGTCAATTGGCAAAACAGCCCATCTCAAATTTGAAATAAGGCAGTAAGCACCCCCTCAACTTGTGTCAACCTTTAACCTTCGTAAAAATATATGTATATATTTAGTCCAAAGACTTTTGAGGTGAGGTGAGTTTGGGTTTAACGCCGCTTTCAAGAGTATTTCACTTATATCACGGCTGCTAGTATTATGGCAGGGAGAAAGCCCGCAACGCCATGTGGTTATATGCTTTACTTTTGACCTACACCTTGGGGGCGGGATAGCGCAGTGGTTAGCGCGTTCGGCTCCGGATCAAGAGGTTCAAATCCCGCCAAGCAACTTTGTCTGCAGTAGAGAACTGTTCTACACGCAGTAAGGTTTGGGTGCAATGCTACACTCACTCACCTACACCTCAAACACAACTTCCCTTGCAAGGGATGAAACTTGTGACAGTTTCCATCACTGGCTACTTAAACTTGCTGCATTTTGTTAACTTTTCTGTGTTAGTGTAGCAGTGTGCTGTTCCTGAACTTCAAAAGTGCACAAAGTTACGCAACCACAGAAAGTTAAGGAAATGCTGCAAGGTTAAACTAGCCAGTGATAATACAAATCCAGAATTAAAATTATCGTTTTAAGCAGACAGATACATACGCGAACATTCGGGAAGAGGGTCAATACTCCATCGGCCTGCTTCACATGTAAGGGAGACTACTCTGCTGGAAGCTAGGGAAGAAGCCGAAAACACATATCCCTCCTGACAGGAAATGTCAACCACATCGTCATAGAAACGCGAGTATGTATCTGGAGACACTGCGAGATTTGGAACATTAATCTCAGGACAACCTGTAATGAAAATTAATTTTTACAAATTTGATCTCGACATATTTGATTCATAACTCTCTAAAGAATTAATTTTCAAAATAATTTACATGTATAAGTAGGTTTGATATTTATGCATGTGTTAATTCTTAAACAATCCTCAAAAAGTGATATAAGATAGAGGAAATCAGAGAAAGTGAGCAAGTGAGTTATTGTTTAACGCATCTTGGGCAGTTTCACAGCCATTAGCGGCCACCATCAGAAAAGTGTCACTACAATTGTAAATTAGGTCTTGAAAAACATAACAACCTTGTGCTCAATCTACATTAAGGATGTTCGTTCCTCAAATTTACAGAATTAAACTTTTTTTCTAACTTATATTTTTTAGAAGATCAAAGTATATGATTGAAAAATCAGCATTAAAAAATAGGGGGTAGTGTGGGTTTTTTCGAGATATGATGCCTGAAGTTAGTGGGGTGAAGTACACTTTTAACATGGGAGTCTATGGGAAAATGAGAAAAAAAACTGCTAAAAACTTTAATATACTACATTTCTAGTATTAAACTTTTTTTCCTTTTTTGATATGTTACAAAGGTCATTTTACCCTACCAAAATCAATGAAAAAATATATATGGTAGTATGTTTTTTTTTAAGCTTTGACACAAAATGTATCGGAAAAAACCCTTTTTTAGTCAAATTTAGGTCATTTATGCTGTTTAAGCACTTTTTAGAGGTTCTAAAGTCACATTTTCTTTATTTCATTTGTTTTTTAAAGTATGTAGATGATGTAGAATATCATGAAGTAACTAAAGATGAGAAAAAATCTTTACTTAATCATATTTCATTTTTGAAGTTCAACAGGAAGGAGCGGACATCCTTAAAAACTTTTAAAGTGTCCATACCAGAGACGTAATTCATGGAAAACCCGCGGGCTGTCCCAGTTGCACTGGTCATGAAGCGGAGAAACATGGCCCCACCCAGAGAGGTCAAGGTCGCTGGGGAAGTTGACCCGGTGACCCCCAAATCTGTGTATCCAAGGCCTGTATGCATCTCTGTTCCACCTTCATTTTCACCATCATAAATCTGCCACAAATAACAAAAACTCTATCTTAAAAAACTAAATCAATTATTATTTAACATCAGCAGAGATGTGGACGAAATACAGTGTTATATATTGAGATTATTTCTTCAAGAAGTGTGTCGGATTCGGCTGCTGGCTTTTACAAATTGAAACAAACTTGCAAAATGATTTTGAATTTTTGTATCGCCAGAGCGAGAGCAAGGGTTATACTCAATTTTGAGGTGAGGTGAGGTGAGGTGAGGTGAGGTGAGGTGAGGTGAGGAGAGGTGAGTTGGGGTTTAACGCCGCTTTCAAGAGTATTTCACTTATATCGCGGCTGCTAGTATTATGGCAGGGAGAAAGCCCGCAACGCCATGTGGCTATGCATTGCGGTGAAACCTGCGAGCATCGGCTGGAACTAGCGAACCATGGGTGGTACTGCACTGAAATTCAGTGTAGCATTGCACCCAAACCTGACTGCGTGTAGAACAGTTCTCTACTGCAGATAAAGTTGCCGTGCCCCTGGCGGGATTCGAACCCCGGACCTCTTGATCCGAAGCCGAACGCGCTAACCACTGCGCTATCCCGCCCCCACTCAATTTTGAAAGAGTTTGAATAAATGATAACCCCCTAAGATGGGATAACCACCATTTGTGCAGGTTAAGTATACTTAGAACCATCATAAATCTCAGTCATAAGATGATCAACCACAATGGACTTGTAATTAGAAACTAACCAATTTATACACTGAAAGTGGGAATTGAATCCTGAACATTTATTTTGTGGTTTGATTACCGGTAATTTTGTTTTCAAGCACTGCAACAAGCATAGACTTTACAGCCTGCACATTACCCATAAATAAAATAATTAAATTTAAGTGCACTTTTTTTAATAAAATAGGTTATTTATAAGTCATTTCTTTATCAATCTAACCTGCAGAAAGTCCTTGCCCTCCTCAACATCGAAGGCGGAGTCGAATATTAGCGTGAGAGGGTTCTCCGCCATTATCCGCCACGAGCAACTGAGGATGTTGGAGTACGCACCCGTTAGAAAACCAGGGGAGGTCACTCTACCTGATACTGCCGTCAGAATGTGGTCACATCCTGCGGAAAGAACAGTTTGTTGAGGTGAGTTGAGGGGAGTTGAGGCAACTTGTGGATAAATTTGCTTTCAAGGGTATTCAACACGTCAGCGACAACTGCTATCATGAAATGAATACCCAAGTCACAGCCTCCCACATAACCGCCAAGTGTGTGGGTTGTGCAGGATTGGTTCTAAAGGAGGTTCATCTCCCTTTCTTTTAAAATTAAGACATTAATTTAAAACCAATTGAAGTTAACATTTTGGGCGAGGTCTTTCGCAACACCAGTCACCATTCATGAAACCAACCCATTGGAAACAAACCTTGTTTGGAGGAATTTCACGACAGACTGAATGCTCAGTTTTAGTGAGTTAGTTACTGTTTGTTATCAGCCGCTGGAGCAGTAAATTAGCAGCCATGCAGTTTTAAAACAATGATGCTAATTGTACCACTAATTAATTGCAACTCAGAATTCTTCATTGCTTGAAGAAGAACGAGAAAAGATGTCATATCAGAACAGAACAGAGGTAAGTTGAAAGTAGACTCGATTAACCTCTGCGTGGAGGAAATGATGAACTTACCTGAATGATAGGAGAAGAGAAATCCTCGTTTGGTGATATCAGTAGACAGTGAATTAAACAGAATGTACAGAGAGGTTCCGGTTGAGATGACATTCTGTGGTGTTGAATCATGGGTAATTGTTTCAATGAGGGTGGAGGATGCAGAGTTTCCGTCAAAAATCTTCACATAATCTCCCTTCGGCAGGTCAACGTCTAAAATCTGAAATTATCAAATTACCACTTAAAACTTGCTATATCAACAGTCAAACCTCAAAATACAAGTCAAGGTCTGCAAATTTGACACAAATCTTTCAGGTCGTGGTTACAGTAAAACTAGTATATACCTCAAAACATCAAGATCCTAGAGCATAAGACTTCAAGACCAGTTTGTTCGACTGGAAACAAGACTCTTAGTGTTGAGTGCTCTGGTTCAGTTTCAGAAGAGGAGTATTTATAAATCACGGAACTTTTCATTTTCTTTATTTTGAGAATATTGAACTTTTACAAGTTTCACAAGTTAACTCATCTGATAATGAGGAGGACCAAAATCATTGTACCGTATTCTCTCGGTTATAAGACCAGGGGCCAGGCAAACAGTCACCTTGAAAACATGGGGGTGGGCTTTTAGACAGGAGAGACCCCAACTCAGATGAAAATTCATACCGGAGACCGTCAGATAGTCAGAAAAGGTTTTATGTAGGTTTTTGACACTTAACTTAAAATAATATTATAGATATATGTAATGTATTACCATGGAACATTTGGCAAATTTTGGGATTGGCTTTAACCCAGGAATAACTCCAACCAGTACAACCCTCTGAAAAGTGGGGGTGGTCTAAGAGAGAATACGGTAATAGAAAGGGAAGAAATATTCTAATTAGTCCTTCTAATAATTAACTTATTTGTATACCAGACTTATGCTTTGAAGAAATTATAGGTGCAGTTCTAAAGCAGCCTTTGAAACACTTGACTTCAGTTCTTACATCAAGGGAGACAACCCTTTTTCCGGTGGCGATGACAGTCCATGCAATGCTGGCACCAGATAGGTAATACACTGGGTATAGCGGCGAGAAGAGACGTTTACTGGACGATGTCGCATAGAGCGTTCCTCCCTGGTTGGGCACTGCAGGTAACACTAGAATTCAAACAAGATGTGATGAGCAAGGGTTAATTCACAGTGTACTTATCTTAAGTTTAAAGGGGCAGTAGCACGTTTTTTGCAAAATTTATTTTTTCAAATTTCCCATTTATAATGATAATTTAGGTCATTTAAAATAACTTTAAAGGGTAAAACATCTTGTTACACAAACCAATTATCTGTAGTGGTAAAAACTATGTTGCGTATAAAGCAAAAATTGCATGGCTGCCATTTTATTGTGAACACAATTTATTATTTTGTATTACAAAAACGATGTCCATGGCTTTACCGAAACATGTACACTCATTTAAAATTTTATTTTCCGAAGAGAGAAGGATGTTTTACTATTGGTGAAATTATTTTTCAAATACATTTCATCAACTTATTTGAGCGAAAAAATGTGCTACTGCCCCTTTAATTCACGACCTGAGTGAATGCTCCAAAAGAGGCTCCATGCACTGCTTCATATGCTCTTGGATATATATAATATACTGAGATCTACAGTATTTAAGAATCCAAATTATCATGGAATCCGCAATACTCTAGGATCCACAATATTATGGAATCCACAATATCATAGCATTCACACTATCATAGCATTCATAATATCATGGAATTCACAATATCATGGAATTCACAATATCATGGAATTCACAATATCATGGAATTCACAATATCATGGAATTCAAAATATTATGGAATCCATTATATAATTCTGGAATCAACAATATAATTCTTTATTATATGACGAGCAGTGAAATACTGGGATATATCAGTGAAATAAACTGTCTATCAAGCTACAGTGAAAATAACTTATATTTTCACTGCGAACGGTGACTGATATAATTTGACGTCATAAAACAATGGTCTCGCGCGGCGATTTGGCTTATGACGTCACAGTGTTGCTGTGGTGACGGGCTGTTCCTTGCGGCCGCTTGGCGTGAAAACGACCCTTTTCGGACGTAATTACATGGATAATATCATATAATAAATAGAATATCTGTCTTTTCTTGACTAATACCATGTTTATCTCATCGAGTGAGGTAGAAAGGATATATTTTCACGAGTGGCGCATCTATGGCTTCCACAATATAATTATGAGATCCACAATATAATTCATGAATCCACAATATAATTCTGGCTTCCACAATATAACCAGGTGGATAAAGAATTTTATCGAAAGAATGACTGATGTTAAAAAAGAAAACAAACCTGGTTCCCCTGTCTCTGTTGGACAAGTCTTGACCCACATGTCACAGCAAGAGTTTGGCACCGCGTCTGGCATCATGTCGAAGAAGAAAGTACACCGATTTATTTTGTCAAAGGTGAAAGCAACACAAGTTGGGTTGTCCAGGCACTGCGACCGGCAGTCAGAGAACGAGGTTGGTCCGACACTGCTTGGGGCGACGGTGTGGGCGCCGTAAGAATGGGAGGGCAGTGAGAGCATTCCACACTTGAAATCTGTGAAGAGACATGACAATTATTTGAATATCTCAGGCGACATAGTGTAACCTAGAATGATGAAATTTTTATCACTTAACTTTCATAATGCCCAGGACTAGTAACCCTTTTTACCATAAACATTTACAATATGGAGACACAATCTAGCCCCTGAAACTAACAAACGAACCCACCAGATCTCCACTCAAACATGAATCCTTGGAATTCATGTAAAAAGTCTGAGATGAATCTCACGATGGCGAAGTTGTTGGGGCTGATGATGTAGTCGCTGTTTTTGACCTCTGACCCTGAGAGACGATACAAGAAGTAGCTTGTAGCGATGGTGCGACCTCCGACCCAAACCTCCACGTGATCAAGGTCTCGCTCTGTATCTATACCCACAAACTGCAAAAGAATAGAACAGAATTTTAGTCACTAATTTTAACATACAATGGATGTTGTTCTCAGCAGGATACAGCCAATGGATATTTTTTATATCAGTTGGGGTCATAGGCAGACACAGATGCAAACTAGAAGGTGTTTTTACTCGTAAAAACAGATGTCTCCCCTTCCCCCAATTAAATTTCTGTTATTACTCTTCTAAAAAACAAAGTCTAAATTGTTGCCATGGAAACGGAAACAAATAAAATTTAAAAATGTTCAAACCCCAAAAAGGCATACAGGTATGTACATGATATTGGGAGCCTGTATACCAAATTTGTTGAAGATTGGCCACATAGTTTTGGAGATCTGTTCTGGAAACAAACCCCACCCATCATATAGACAAAGTCCAAATTGTTACCATGGAAATGAGAAAAATAAAATTTTAAAAATGGTGAAACCCTCAAAAGGCATATCTACATGATATGAGCTGTATACCAAATTTGGTAAAGTTTGGTCAAGTAGTTTCAGAGTTATACTTCGGAAACAATGAGAATGCCGACGCCGACGATGACTCCAACGCTAACGCCAACGCCGACGGAAACTCAACCAAAAACAATTACAGAGGTCAAGTAAGTCGAATTGAAACTTTTTTGAAAATTAAGATTAAGTCCCAAGCATTACAATTCGAGACACCAGCAACAACAGATTGTATCATAAAAAGATATATGATTTACTGTATGATAAAGAAATTATCATGCTTTTTTTTCATGTTTTGGATGGTAATTATCTTGCATTAGGAAAGATCACTAGGTATTTAGCTTGCCAAGGCTCACAAATAAATATTTTATTCCTAATGCAGGATATTGACCATTCCAAATCACTTTGCAATGTCGCATGATAACCCTTATAGATGTGCTACAAAACAGGAGTAAGTGAGTTGATGTTTAGCGCCGCTTCGGCAGTATCGCACCCATTAATGGCGTCAGTGCGCAGCAGGAAAGTATTTTCATATTTCAAATTGCATAACTGGATGCCCACCGAGAGTTGTAACCTTGATCCCAGAGCGCCCTCTATGAACCATTGACATGTAGTTCTCTCTGTGTAGACGCTGCCTGCTTCTGGATGAATTACCTCCCCTTGATTGTCCCGCAAATGATAGGAACAATAGGATTCTGAAACATCAATTGAACCAACCATTAGTGTTCCAAACAATGTGGTAACAGTGACATCAGCTAGTAACATCCAGAATGGCCAAGTTGAAGAAATATATCACAATGTGCCATTAAGACTATTTGATATAGATGAAGGATTTTTAAGAAACAATGTCATTTTACTTGATAACCACACGATGCTCAGTTTTAGAACTGTCCATGATAACAGGAGGGTACCTCTGTTCAACAAGCTGTAAATCTCAAGTAAATGATCGGGAAGGGCTGTTTATGTCTGTAAACTGTGGTCAGATGGCTTATCTCAATAATGACATCAACGATGATGTCTTCAGGGGTGTACCAATACTCACCAAGTCCACGCAAATAATCGTGGTTGACACACACAAAGAAGCAACAATTACGATTAAGTTATGTATGGTACATCAATTGCACTGCAACTATTTTTAGGCAGAAATGACAATTCTCCCTAGACTTAATTCATATGCTTCATACGGTTTTAATGTAGGAAATTGAAAATAAAATCTCACCACAGTCTCTTTCATCAGAAAAATCTCCACAGTTGTTCTCAAAATTACACATGTTCCCTTTGCCAATACACCGCCCGTTGTCACAGCGGAATGTGTCTGTAACACAGGATAACACATCGTAACACAGGATAACACATCGTAACACCAGATAACACATCGTAACACCGGATAACACATCGTAACAAAGGATAACACATCATAAAACAGGATAACACATCATAAAACAGGATAACACATTGTAACACAGGATAACACATTGAATGCTTCATCTCATCTATACAAGTCTCTTTAGGCCATTTAGAAGTGGAATACACAATAAAAACAAAATTGTCAGGTTTTCTGGAAGTTGTACACCTGATAAATTTATTTTTTATAATACCTTAACAACGAGGGCAATCATAAGGGGGTTCATGACTGGTGAAGTGACATGGTAAACAATGTTATCAGACATTACGCTTCATCTATGACATTGCATTCTAAATGCGGTGATGGCGAGTAGAAGCTTATGATTAGGGTATTTTCTTGAACTAAATTGAACAGCATATATTCATGTTTATGTCATACTATGTTAACGACACTCATGCGTGATTATTGGTATATCCCTCGTTGCGAAATACTAATATTTAACTGAGCGAGTTATTGTTTAACACCGCTCCAGCAGTATTGCAGCCATTAGAGGCAAGCTAATATTTAAGCACTCGAGCATGTCGTTAACAAAATATTATACACACATATCCTCTATATATCTCTGTATAAAATAGGAATGTCCCTTACATGGTTTCACAAAAATACCACCATAGCACGATGTAACATAAACAAGAGTTAGAAATGAAACGAAACCAATGCCATTAATTAGAAATACTTGCCATTTAGATAGTGAACAAATATAACATGGTTACAATTGGGATAACATGTGCAATAGTAATTTTTTTTATACTTTTTCGGGCCGAGTCCCTTGCGGGATTCGAACCCACACCCTCAGAGTATGCCATTAATGCCTGAATTGTACAATAGCTACGCACCTGTTGGACAAGGCACGGCCTCACACACGAAGGACATGAAGGTGGCACACTCCCCCATCTTCAGCCTCCAGTCGCCTCCCCCCTCCAACTCCAGGTACCCACATGCCCCGGCCCCAAAGTCTGGTTCTCCCACCCCCCACAATCCCACGTCTACTGTTGTCCTCTCCTCATCGCTCCAGTAAAGAGGTGTGTTCGGCTCGTCAGGGTGGATATGAGCTCCTGCAAAGATATGGACAAATAAAATTTGTTTAAGACAGTTAGGTCGACTGGATATCAGTATATCACTTGCTTTCGCTTAGGAAATATTAATATTCAGACACACAACGTAAACAGATGACATAGAGATCCATATACAGTCAAGCCGCGATAATCCGGACACCGATAATCCGAATCTCGCAGTTTCCGAACGGTAGGAAGATGTAACCAAACTGATGTCCATAGTAGTCCTCAGTACTCAGTAGTCCGAACTTTTCACTATCCGAACGTTTTTAATGAAAAACGGAAGCGTTCGGATTATCGAGGCCTGACTGTAATATCCTCTATCAATAGGCTGAACCACTGACCTGTCCAAACCCGCGGAGCCGACGACCCAATCACATTGGCAGCAAGAGTATTGGTAACAACCACCCCTGCTGGCTCAGCAAGTTTCCCGCCATATCTGCAGTGGAATAACATCAGTTATCACACCTTGACAACAAATGTGAATCAGTTAGCTATACCATGTACCGGGTATGTAAAAACACTCATTTGACCAAGTTCATTAAGAAACATTTTTATTCTGGCAAATACATGAATGATCGATGACATGAAAGAAATACACACAATGTATTCTACAATTGTATGCACATTTAAAACGAAGCATGATCTGATGCGATGAAAATAGGTGCTGTACACAACTAACAAAATCCCGCAGAAGCTACTCCCTTCAGATTTCTGATCCTAACCTCTGTTCTAATATTCCTGAATTCGCAGGCAGAAAAAGAGAATCATGATTGGTTGCATTTGAATCTACTTTTGCAATCAGCGACGCCGTTGTAAAAGTGACATTTGCCAATAACACGTCATAATGCTTAAATAAACATGAGATTCTCGTTTAATGTGTTTTTCTCAAAATATGCTATTTGATTTTGTAAAAACAATTGAACATAACAAGCTGATAAATAAAGAAGACCAAATCAGAGACAAATACCCAAAATAGTTCATTTGTGTTATTTACATCAGGCATATTCGAAGGACATATGCTAATGAGCAAGACTCTTTAGAGTCAAATTCCTAGATCTTTGAAGTCACTCGGTTGACTAGCCTGAAAGATGACTTTTTATTGGTTAAGAACCTAGGGAATTTAGGTGGAGCCGAGAAATCCAGCCCCAGCAGAACAAAGGTTATAGGATCGGAAATCTGAAGGAAGTAACCACTGTGGGAAGAGAATGGCAAAAACTGGTTTTGATACATTACAGTTGCATTTGAAATGTCGAGTTCGAATAACTGTGAAGCATCAATTTTTTACAAAAAGAGGTAACCCATATTTCCCAATTTCAAAGGCAATTTTATGTAATATATTTCCATGAACATAGTACAGCTGCTATTTTTCCTTGATCAGGAACAAAAAGTACTGTTGAAATCGTTTTACCTTCATTGCCAAGAATACAACAGTACGGATGTGAATATTGATGAAAGTGAATCTGAAGGGGTTTTTAACGGTCGCAGTTTTGAAAGCATTCGCTGTTCTTCATGCTACGGAAACCGACAAAGTATGGCTGTTGGGAGTTACTTCCCCTTGCACCTCATACCCTTAGCCTTTATTGTACACTGTTAATTAGCGTCAGAACATGTGATCCTACGGACTGTTATCAGACGAACATGAAGATTTTCTGGATAACAACTTCTTTAATGTGAAAATACACGACATTTCGGAGTACATACTCACTCCTTCATCAGGTGGAATGTAAGGAAATAACAAAATATGGTACATTTATATAACTGTTATCAGATGATTTGACAAGGAAACCTCCGAACGATATGAGTTCGTCTCCAGGTAGATATGCACTATTTTGCAACTTTTATTCCTTGGAAAATGGTTGATTTCAATGAGACTGCTAACTCATGAGTTTGTCTCCAGGTAGATATGCACTATTTTGCAACTTTTATTCCTTGGAAAATGGTTGATTTCAATGAGACTGCTAACTCATGAGTTTGTCCCCAGGTAGATATGCACTATTTTGCAACTTTTATTCCTTGGAAAATGGTTGATTTCAATGAGACTGCTAACTCATGAGTTTGTCTCCAGGTAGATATGCACTATTTTGCAACTTTTATTCCTTGGAAAATGGTTGATTTCAATGAGACTGCTAACTCATGAGTTTGTCCCCAGGTAGATATGCACTATTTTGCAATTTTTATTCCTTGGAAAATGGTTGATTTCAATGAGACTGCTAACTCATGAGTTTGTCTCCAGGTAGATATGCACTATTTTGCAACTTTTATTCCTTGGAAAATGGTTGATTTCAATGAGACTGCTAACTTATGAGTTTGTCTCCAGGTAGATATGCACTATTTTGCAACTTTTATTCCTTGGAAAATGGTTGATTTCAATGAGACTGCTAACTTATGAGTTTGTCTCCAGGTAGATATGCACTATTTTGCAACTTTTATTCCTTGGAAAATGGTTGATTTCAATGAGACTGCTAACTTATGAGTTTGTCTCCAGGTAGATATGCACTATTTTGCAACTTTTATTCCTTGGAAAATGGTTGATTTCAATGAGACTGCTAACTCATGAGTTTGTCCCCAGGTAGATATGCACTATTTTGCAACTTTTATTCCTTGGAAAATGGTTGATTTCAATGAGACTGCTAACTCATGAGTTTGTCTCCAGGTAGATATGCACTATTTTGCAACTTTTATTCCTTGGAAAATGGTTGATTTCAATGAGACTGCTAACTCATGAGTTTGTCTCCAGGTAGATATGCACTATTTTGCAACTTTTATTCCTTGGAAAATGGTTGATTTCAATGAGACTGCTAACTCATGAGTTTGTCCCCAGGTAGATATGCACTATTTTGCAACTTTTATTCCTTGGAAAATGGTTGATTTCAATGAGACTGCTAACTTATGAGTTTGTCCCCAGGTAGATATGCACTATTTTGCAACTTTTATTCCTTGGAAAATGGTTGATTTCAATGAGACTGCTAACTCATGAGTTTGTCCCAAGGTAAATATGCACTATTTTGCAACTTTTATTCCTTGGAAAATGGTTGATTTCAATGAGACTGCTAACTTATGAGTTTGTCTCCAGGTAGATATGCACTATTTTGCAACTTTTATTCCTTGGAAAATGGTTGATTTCAATGAGACTGCTAACTCATGAGTTTGTCCCCAGGTAGATATGCACTATTTTGCAACTTTTATTCCTTGGAAAATGGTTGATTTCAATGAGACTGCTAACTCATGAGTTTGTCCCCAGGTAGATATCCACTATTTTGCAACTTTTATTCCTTGGAAAATGGTTGATTTCAATGAGACTGCTAACTTATGAGTTTGTCCCCAGGTAGATATGCACTATTTTGCAACTTTTATTCCTTGGAAAATGGTTGATTTCAATGAGACTGCTAACTCATGAGTTTGTCCCCAGGTAGAAATGCACTATTTTGCAACTTTTATTCCTTGGAAAATGGTTGATTTCAATGAGACTGCTAACTCACCCCTGGCATGTATATAGAGCATCGTCCCACGTGAGCGGGAGGTCAGGAATCAGGACGTAGCAGCTGGCGTACACCTCGGTCCAACCTAGAGCGTAGAGAATATAATATTATTGATACCGGGTAATAATAATAATATTATTCTTCATCTTCATTATTGTTTTCTTGCATTTCATCTGTTGTTTTGAAATTAACATAGTTATTTGTCCATCAGATCAGTTTTAGAGCAATGTTCATATGTTGCTGATAAAGTGTTTATAAGTAAATGTTGTAATATTTCTTTAATCAGATACCTACAAGCTAAACTGCGTTCTGATTGGTCCATCGGTCAAGACCAAATATGAATGCCCTGTGTTAGTGTTTGTACAGTTAATTGTGGTATCACATCAATGATCCTGTTTACAGCTAAATCACACTAACTTCACTAAGTAAAGAGAACACTAAATTGGGTAGTTTTGAGATTTGAATTTAAAAAAAAAAAAGTTGTTGTAATACATGCTACATTGAATTCCAGATTTATCATAAATCTAAAACATTAATTTCTTAATGGATATATATAAATACAAAAACACACATTGCAAAGAAAAAAATTATTTTCTTCTTAGGAAACTGTATTAAATGAATAATACAAAAAAAATCAACAGTGAGATCACAGCTAAGTTTGATATTTTTAGCGTATTTCTTATCTTCTTGGACCTCCTGCAGATTAACAGACTGGAAAAGAGCTGATGAAATCATTCGTTCTTAAAATTCACAGCGGGGGTAATCTTTGAGGAAGAAAATTGCGTGGAACATAAACGATAACAACAGAACAAGATAACAACTAAACAAGCTATACAAAAGAAAACTGTAAGTCGGGTTATTAGAATAGATGGTGTGAAACATAATGTCTATGGCTCCGACGGGTTGCAAAATCAGGGTCCCCGGTGAGTATGCAAGGATGATGGAACAAATGAATGGTAACTGATTTTTATAGCATCTAAATTCTAATATCCTTCGTGCCATTCCACTAACCGATCTTAACCCTAAGATCAATCTTAGCCAATGATAAAAGATGGGCTTATGATTGATCTTAGGGTTTAGATTGGTTAGTGGACGGCCCCTAGCTACGGTAGGTTACTGCCTACTCAGTGATGATTTACAGAAACTAATTGACATACCTCCTACAATCAGATCTAATTGGCAAACCTCTTAGAGACCTGACAAAAACACATTTTCCTTTTGTCCAAATTGTGATCATATTTTGAATCAAACAACAATTTATGTACAGAAATAGGATTATTCTCAAACTATTTCATTAAAACAATGTTATTGAAATATTTATCATTTTAGTAGTTCAGATTTGATTTTGTGTTTTTGTATTTTTTTGTGTATCTGAAAATATATGTTTTTAAACAGACCACACAATTCTGTGTTAACTCTACAATGAGTAAATAAAGCCTGCTCCCATCCAGCAAGACCAATTGTTCACATCCTAGCTGTCATTACCATTTTACCTACCTATTTATCTTTCTTCGTTCATATGTGCATACTATTTAGAGGCGGACCTCATGCAGTGTGTTCAACTTTGACTCAATGTCATTGTTGATTTGTGAATAATCCTTTCCTCCCAATTAAAATAAAAAATAGCCTTTGTAGCTCATCAGGACTTCAGTGATTTATTATCTAAGTTTTAAGATCAAATTTATCTCAAGTAATTCATTGTCAATAAGCAAAAAAACCAAACAGGTTTGTAGGTGATTACCTCTGTGACCTATATTTGGGGTAATAAGGTCGGTCACCAAATCTACAATTTAGAATCCCCATTGGTCAATGATTCTGTAACTAAAATTACAGCTCTCGGGTTCTGCAGAAGTCGAACAAGCTTAGCGATGGACGGACAGACGCTGGACGCCATGCCATAAGCTCATCAGGCATTTCAGTCCTGATGAGCTATAAAAGACATAGACATAAATGTTGATTGTTTTGCTTTTCACCCCAAATTATAAACAAAATACGAAGCTGCACCTACAACACAAATGTTTAACAAAAAATAGAGGTACAGAACAAAAATAAAAATAAAGCTTGACAATATCTATGATGGCTGAGAGGGGTCATCTGAATATGATGAGAATAGATGTCCCCTCTGGCCAACCATACACTTACCTATGCGCAGACCAGACGAAGTAATGATAGCTAGAGAATGAGAATACAGAGGACATTGAACTATAAACTGTTGAGTTTAGGGGTAATGATAGATGGGCATTTGGGAGTAAAAGACAGTTGTAAAAATACAGAAGTTAATCGTCTATGTCGCCAGGGAGCATAAAAAACAGTTATGTTATGGTCTCTGACTAATCTATGTCACATCCTGTAGGTCTACAAAAGCGCTGAAGTCACTGAACATCGATATTCAACAAAACAATAGTCCATTTTAACAGTAAATGCATTTCTTCTCTCCAAATTTATGTTTTCAAGTAACAAAATCACAACATCATTTCAATAAGATGGTTCTTATATTGAAACAGTGAAATATTTGTTTTGTTGAAATATGCATGTCATGGATAGCTAAGCAACAACATCAATTCTTTGGAAATGCTTAGAAACTAGAATCAGAAGATGTGATATATAATTATCATATCATAGGGAAAAAATACTAAAGTACGATGAGAGGAAATTATATCTTGGTGAATGATTATTATTTTTAAAACAAACTTACCGGCTGGACAGGAAATTGTCAAATCCTGGCATGTCTGTAAAACAAAGAGAACAGTTTAATGAAAAATAAATTCTATATGTATCAACTTGGATTAAAGCCTCACACAAAAACGATGGGAATTATTGCGACCTTGGTTGATACTCAGTTCTACGAGCATTAGGGGAGGTGAGTTGGGGTTTAACGCCGCTTTCAAGATTATTTCACTTATATCGAACGAGCAATAACTGGCGCTGCACAGTTGATATGACATTTGACAGTGACAGTTACACGATTTATCTATTGAATTAATTGGTCCGCCATATGATGAATACTGAGAATAAGTTCAATTGGAGTCAATAGTTTGAGTATTGATTAATCAATAAACCTTTGAAATCAAGTCTTCATTGAGAATGAAAAGAATTAATTATATATGCATTCGTTGAAAGGATATTCAAATCAATATTTAAAACTTGTCACAGAAAACCTAGTTTCTAGGCAGCCTAGCATATAACTTGACAACGTCAGACTCATGTCACATATATTATACATACATCACTGTATCTTGCAGGGATACCAGTTGAAATACAATATATTGGATGAATTACATAGGTTATAGCATAGTGTAACCGTGTAGGTAAAGATACGTGGAGGGTAAAGAAACCCATGCACACACAATCTAACCTAGTTAATGAATAAGCATTATTTTCACGTAATAAGTACTTGTTTATAGTATAGAATTTGACATTAATTGCAGTCAATGATCACGTTTTATTGTTAGTAACAATCATGTAATGATTCATAGTTAAAACAAGCAGACATAGTCGACTATAAAGAAGTTTCGATTATGATGACTGTTTCACATACCAGTAAATACGTGCCAACATACCAAGTGTGTTGATTTTAGTTCAAATATTTCCACTCAACTTGCATATTCACCCAATTCGCTAAATCATAATTAGACCAGCTATTTTCTAATGAAAACCGAGCAACGTCATTATACAATTGCAGAAACCGAAACTGCACACATTTGGCCCATGCCATTGCCGAGACTACATTAGTACCGCCCATTTACATACACGGTAGTTATTGGATCTATTAACATTGTCAATGTCGAATTGGTATTTGTGTCTGTTGCAAAATTTCCATAACCTACGCTTGACTTATTGACGCGAACCAACATCAGTGCATTGTCCGGTTTCGATTAGAAATCACTACTTGAAATAGGTAATTTTCACAAACAGTCAGTAGCCTACTTCGATGAAATAACACCATTATAACGTTTGGCATATCGGCACCCCCAACGCCATAGAATCCCTTTAAAACGAGAATCACAACAGTACCTAGACAACGTGCCTGATAACAGTTCCCATTAAATAGTAAACACATACATGATAAAATTACATGTCATTTCAGAGAGCAATGTACAGAGTCTGAAATCGAATCATCATTCTTTTCTACCTTTGCCTAGAATACGCAAATTACTGACAACGGAATCCCTTTAAAACACAATAGTACCTATAGACAACGTGCATGTTAACAGTTCCTGATAAATATTTATAGCAATCACATACGTGGTAAAATAACATCTAATTTCAGAGAGCCTAAAATCGAATATCATTCTTTTTTACTTGTGCCTAGAAGACACAAATTACCGACAACGAAGGGTGTCAAATCATCGATTGTTAATAATACCCTCTACTGATGTTCAATGAATAAAGTCAACGAAGTTCCGTAAATCGTGAGTAAGTTTACAGTTTCCGAATCATAAATCAATGGCCTTTCATGTGATGTAAATTGTATTGTGTTGAGAAAACTATGAATCAAAATTTTTACAAAACGTGCATGCAGGTGCACATTCTACTTCCTGATAAAATTGTTGTTCAAAGGGAGGTAAATCTATAACATAAAAAGGATTTTTTTACCATAATTATGTTCAGATATTCAATCCTGCATATTTTCAACAGAAAATATATGTTGGTTACAAATAATGATATAAATACTGTCGGCGAATGAAAGCACCAAACACTTACATTTGAAAAATACGTGTAAATATAAATCAGGGTTTTTCGATTTGATTTTTAGAATCCCACAATTTTACAAAATGAAACGTATATCTGTACTCTGTGTAGTGCGTCTTCGGTGGCGGGTATCCAGCCCATACTTGAAAGTAGTTTTCCTCGTATTTTCGTTAGTACATGCCTTCGGCTATTCTCAACGCATCGCAGATGAAGCAACGATTTCGACAATTAAGAAATGCTGATCAGTTTAAAACAACGTCGCTGATTGTACAAATACTTCTTGATGGAGCCAATCATGATTGTTTATTTATAGTACAGAAACTATTCCATGTGCAACGGAGGTTACGATAGAAGAACTGAGTGTAGTACTCGTTTAGAAAAGAGGGTGTTCTTTTGATTGTAATATTGATTCTCTCCTTACCCAAGGCAACCTCAACAGACAATATCTGTTCATTGATAGGGGTGTTGTGCCTCGTTTTGACAATCAAACGTTTGCAAAATCGTCCCATATTCCTTTATGATAATCCCAGCCAACAGAAGTCATGCAGTAATTTAAACGACAATCTTTCTTGTTCTGCGAAAAGTCTGAATCCCAACATCCTCCCTCAAGGAAAAATCGCCCCACTCTCCGTCAATGGCTTATCCAAGCCTTGCAGCATTTCCTTCACTATTCCGTGCTAACGTAGCAAATCGTTGTACCTGAAATGCTTATAGTAGGATCCGATTCGCTAGCACGGAAACATAAAGGAAATGTGGATATGCTTAAATTAGCCAGTGATAGACACAGGCGCAATTAGATTGTGCCTTGCGGAGGAACTCATGGAAGTTGAATGAACACAGACACCCAAACTTAAAACAATGTTTCTAAGATGTAGATCAGATTACTAATGACCAACATGAGGAGGAGGGTTGAAACTTTCGTCTGACAGAAACCCGATACTGCTAACCGTTTTGGAAGTGAGGTGTGTTGGGTTTTAACGCCGCTTCCAAGAATATTTCACTTATATCGCGGCTGCTAGTATAATTGCAGGGAGAAAGCCCGCAACTCCATGTGGTTATGCATTGCGGTGAAGCCTGCGTGCATAGGCTGGAACTAGCGAACCATGGGTGGTGCTACGCTGAAATTCATCTAGTATGAACTGAGGGTTCTATCGGGTTATCTTTTTTGGAAACGAAATTCGAGAGGATATTTCTGTTTACACTTATATGTTATTAATACACGATTAAAAGACAGTCAAATTGAAAGATAGTAATGATGACTTGATAAAAACAAGCTTACATTTGTCGAAAAATGAAAACAATGAGAACTAAAACCATTCATCGGCGCTGCGAGTGGGGGAAAACATTGCTACAGCATTGCAAAGTGTTTATTAGTTTTATGATATGTTATGTGTTACTATGTGAATACTCTTTCGGTGTATGTCTTTAGTTATTAAAAAGTTGCAAAATAAAGTACAACATAGCGCGTTTTCGAAACAAAATCCAAGATGGCGACACCGCTTCAAGATAAAAATCAGATCATGTGTATCTACCTATGCTGATTAACATGTCTGCTAACAAGTCACAGACATTGAATTTCAGACAACTGACGTAATTGGTAATAAAAACTACTGCATGTAGACAGTGAAGTGAAGCGTAACTCGTTAGCAGACACTCTAATCAGCTTAGTGAGATAAAGATGAGACTCATTTTTATCCTCGACGCGGTGTCCCTTTAACAGAAGACTGGTCACTGCCAGGGCTGATCCAGAGTTTTCGTTAGGAATGGATGCACCCCGCCTGCAACTGATATCCCATCATTTTACATTTAAAGACCGAATGCCCAGTTTATAACAACGTCGCTGATTGCACATTTAACTAAGGTTCCAAGCAATCATTATTCTCTATTTCTAACCCTGAACGTGAGGTTCATGTGTAACAGAGCGAGGTTACGCAGTCGCTCATGAAACATTCGCCAAAACGCAACGGTAGATGATTGTTTTCGATCGATTAGTTATTCAGTGAACCGTTCAATCAAGCCAAGTGATGATCGAAGTTCGATCTTGAGAGTATCGATTAACAATCATAGTTGTTCAGATTGATTGGAGTCAAGAATGGAGGTTTTGTAAGCACAATCATTTATATGGTTATTATCTCTCAGCTCTCTACATCCACTGGCGATACCAACTTGAGCATGAAATTACACAGGAAACATGTGCAATAGAGGAGCACTGCCAGGGAATAATATAATATAATATAATATAATATAATATAATATAATATAATATAATATAATATAATATAATATAATATTATAATATAATATAATATAATAAATATAATAAATATAATATAATATAATATAATATAATATAATATAATATAATATAATATAATATAATATAATATAATATAAATAGGCGGATACGGATTTGTTTGGGTGGTAATATAATATCCATTGGCGGATACGGATTTGTTTGGGTGGGGGTTAGAGAAGGGGCTATAATAGTGTAATATTTTTGTTCTACTATTTTCTATATGTCACGTATCACATACCACATCACGTACATACAACCACATCAGACCAATCAATCGATTGGAAATTAATTCATCCTTCCGTTTCCATAAATTATGTATATACTTTGATCAAGCAACCGACATTGAGTATGAAGCAATCTCGCAAAATCTCGTGGGAAATGGCGAGATCAAGATCAAATTACCAAGCTATTTCCCACCTTTCAACAGATAAGACCTATAACAATGGAGGGTTATCGATATCCTGTCGTGTTTGTCTCTGACAGCATTGTTATGAATGTGTTTGAAAACTACGAAATAAAGTCAAAACTTTGAGTTATATGGTCGTGGAAGCAACAATGCGAAGTAAAACGAGGCCAGGTTGTCTTTCTTAGCATCGATGACATACCTTTTATTGACAGGTGGTACTAATTAAATCATCAGGGAGGCCAAATATCATATTATAATAATAACAACTCCACAATGGTTCAATTGTTTAACGTCCAATCTACTAATATCAAGCTCGGCGAGGCCCTTAAAGAAATACGAGGTCACCTTGAATTATACATAGATAGTTGAGACGTCAGGTAAGGAATCACCAGGTAATAGAATTAATCACAGTTTGATCAAATATTAACTACACGCAACGCAGGAAAGCGCGACAAGACACAGGAGGGATCAGCTCACAGCGAGGCTTTAGAAATGTACTAACCCTCTTGCTGCCAGTGTGAACTGCAAGAATTTAACCCTCTTGCTGTCAGTGTGTACTGCAAGAATTTAACCCTCTTGCTGCCGGTTTGTACTGCAGGAATTTAACCCTCTCGCTGCCGGTGTGTACTGCAGGAATTTAACCCTCTCTCTGCCAGTGTGTACTGCAAGAATTTAACCCTCTTGCTGTCGGTGTGTACTGCAGGAATTTAACCCTCTTGCTGTCGGGGTGTACTGCAGGAATGTAACCCTCTTCCTGCCAGTGTGTACTTCAAGAATTTAACCCTCTTGCTGCCAGTGTGCACTGCAGGAATTCAACCCTCTTGCTGCCATACCAGCTCAATGTACTTCAATTGATGAGCTGTATCAGTACAGTTTAGTGTTATACTTTTACACGGCACTAATTAAGAGACTTTTGAAAGTGTCAGCTAATCAAACGCACGGATTTTGACTATCCCCAGCTCGTGCTGTACATTTCACTTCTTTCTCATGGAACACTTAACTTTCTGAAGTGTACTAAAAATACCTTTGATACGTGTGTTGTCGTTAGCAGTAGAATATAGATGTACTCGTTAAATGTCAAACCTTTCACAACAAGAGGATTAGTGAGCACAGCTCACTCATGATACCCCCGCTTTTAACATTGGTCAAAGAGAAATGTTTGAAAATAGCAAAAGGGGATCACTGTTTAAACTTTTGTACAAACAGACCATTATATAAAAGTATTATTAAAGCAGAGTAAGTATTACACTTGTAAGCATGTTTTAGAAGTAAAAGTCGAAAAAATTTGAAAAATGGCATTAAATATGCAAATGAGGGTATGAAACATACAAATATGCAAATGTGGGTATGAAATATAAAAATGACAGATGTACACATCAGTGGTTTCGTAACATTTGAACAATTAGTGTCTGAGTTATGAGTGGAACAAAAAGTGTAAATGGGGAAGATGAAAAAAGGAGAAAATTTGCATAAATTATGCAAATGAGGGTATGAAACATACAAAAGACAGATGTACACATCTTGTTGATTGTACATATCAAATTTCGTAACATTTGAACAAATGGTTTCAGACTTATGAGTGGAACAAAAAGTGTGAATGGTTAAGTCGAAAACGGAGAAAATTTGCATAAATTATGCAAATGAGGGTATGAAACATACAAAAGGCAGATGTACACATCGTGATGATTATATGTATCAAGTTACAAGACATTTGAACAATTAGTATTTGAGTTATGAGTGGAACAAAAACTGTGAATGGCAAAGTCTAAAAACGGAGAAAATGTGCATAAATTATGCAAATGAGGGTATGAAACATACAAAAGGCAGATGTACACAACATGGTGTATGTACATATCAAGTTTCGTAAAATTTGAGCAACTGGTTTCAGAATTATGAGCGGAACAAAAACCGGACGGACGCACGGACGGACGGACGTGCTGACCGCTATATACCCCCGACTACTTCGTAGCGGGGGTATAATAAAACAATAAAGAATTCTATCAATGAAATGACTCTGAAATGAACATAAACTACCTCTCACTATTATCATATATATTGACTAAACAGCAAAAACAACATGTCATATGTATTGACTTCGATAGGTTATAGCAAGTATAGCTTACATGTAGGTTGCATTACTACTATATATATATCGCTCCGGGAGACTGGTACACCAGCGAGCCGTGCAGTAACAGTAGTATCACCATACAGAGAAGCACGGAGTGAAGGCAGTGTCACGATACGCGTTTTTTTTTTAATGTATGGATCGATGGCAGGTGATTGGCTGATTTACATTGCACTAACATTATTTAATCCTAGACCTACCATGCATGCATGTCCTTTCTGTGATAATGTTGAAAATGAATTGCATTTTTTAATTTATTGTGACTTTTATACTGATGTTACCTACAACCTGTTTGATATGTTTGATGATGTAACTGATAAAAATACAGCTTTTGTAAATATCATGAACGTTTATGAAGCTGAAGGTGTCAAAGTTTTAGCTAATACAGTCAAAAATATATTTGTAAGGCGCCCACGTTTTATAAAAGATGTATATCTATTTAATTATCGTTGCTTTTGTATTTTACTGTAATCTGTTGTACATATGTATATTATTGTGTAAGAATAGTGTCTCATAAGCCCTGTGTGGCTGGTTGTCTGTTTTTATTGTGATTCATTGACTTTATTTTACCATGTGACTGACACTTAAATAAAATATTTATGGTCTGTCTGTCCGTTCAATCAACAGGGAGTGACCATTGTTCAAAGCGTTCTAAATTTAACATTCTCTGATACTTGTGGGTATTGAAAGGAAATTGTTTTATTTCAAAATAGTCAGATGTTAATAGTTCCATTAATATTTACAGTCACGATTAGTTTCATGTAAGGTATTTTCGTTATAATTGTCGTTGGTATTGTTTACTTAACACGGTTTATTTTAAAATAGTCGTAAATATATTATTATGTTCATTAATTTCAATATATATTCACAATTAGTTTTATGTAAGGCATTCTCGAAATCATTCTTCGGAACAAATTCTACTAGTGTCCCTCAAAAGAAGTTAACACTATATACATATCAGCAATAAAATAGGAAATACCACTGTTCATGGACCGGTATGGTATGTCATTAAACTTGTTATAATGCTTTATTACCCATAGGGTTGAGAATAACCGAGTTAATATTATTGATATGAGCATATGTGCACATATCACGTTTGCCTATAGCAACCATTGTTTCACCGCGACTTCCTGTATTGTGACGTCATAAAACGATTGTTCGTGACGTCACTGTAGCTTGCCGTCGCAAGGGAAGTGGGCCGTTTCCTGCCTATTTTTACGCTAATGAAACGGAATAGAATGGGTAATAAAGAAATTATTACACTCGAAAGTTTGTCATGACTTTTACAAACTCGCTCGGGAAATACAAACATCCACACTCGTTTCGTAAAATCATATGACACACTTCCTCGGGTAATAATCTCTATTTATTACTCACCCTTTGAAAATATCATAAATCTACCGTATCGCGTGCTTTCGATTGACATGACGTCTTAATGGCATAACTGTGACGTCATAATACTAGCGCTGTGGTCGCAATGGACTGTGTGACATTTATCGACGAGTTCGTGGAATTAAGTGACATTTAAATCAGTGAGTAATAAATAAAATACTAAACTCGGTTCCGTTCAATAATTTTTTTTTGAAACTCGTGAGATGGTATTTGTATTTAACTCGCTTTCGCTCGTTAAATACAAACCATTCACTCGTTTCATAAATATGTTATTAAACGGGGCGTCGTTTAGTATTCTCTATATATGTATGCAGTTTAACGTGTTGCAGTTAGTGTAAACCATTCATTGTCACCTAACTTGCTATTAAACCAGTTTAATGAATGTTACCTCTGTAGACTACCAAACTATCGAAGATAAGGTAATGGTCTTCTGTTATTGATCAACAGAAACTTGCTTCACTTTGACAGCCATTATGAACGAAAGGGAAGGTATGTTGTAAAATTGATTCACGTAGAAAGTCATCTGGAAGTGAGTGGGATGGTATGTGATAAATCAAGTGTATAACTGTTTATCTTCCAGCCCAGACTGGATCAATGCCATTAAGTCGGTTATTTGCTTTTGGAAGTCAGTGCTATAGTGTATTATGTTTGTCAACAAACCTGCTTTCATTTGAACACGCTCTTCAGTGGTCGTACTAATGACAAATGAAATGGTCCCATAAAAAAAATAATGGACTTGATGTCTTGTGATTCTTCGAACTGTTTTTATGTTAGCATTAAAAAGAACATATAGATATTTTTAAACGCAACCTTGTATACGGTGGAACGTACAGTCGTAGACGTTACTTAACCTACGGTCCACAAGAAATGAACACCCTTCTCATATCAGCATTGAGTTGAGGTGGGATGATTTAGAGTTTAACGCCGCTTTCAAGAGTTTTTACCTATATCACGGCTGCTGGTATTATGGCGCCATGTGGCTATGCATTACGTTGAAACCTGCGAGCAACGACATGGGTGGTACTACGCTGAAATTCAGTGTAGCATTGCACCCAAACCTTACTGCGTGTAGAAGTTGCCTTGTGGGATTCGAACCCTGAACGCGCTAACCACTGCGCTATCCCGGCCCTATATCAGCATTAACACACCCTATCGATATCATACATCGACACACGGTCGTCATCAATGTTGTCAGACAAGGGGACTCGTGAGGTGAGGTGAGGTGAGTTGTGGTTTAACGCCGCTTTCAAGAGTATTTCACTTATATCACGGCTGCTAGTATTACGGCAGGTAGAAAGCCCGCAACGTCAAGTGGTTATGCATTGCGGTGAAACCTGCGAGCAACGGCTGGAACTAGGGAACCATGGGTGGTACTGCACTGAAATTCAGTGTAGCATTGCACCCAAACCTTACTGCGTGTAGTGCAGTTCTCTACTGCAGACAAAGTTGCCGTGCTCCTGGCGGGATTCGAACCCCGGACCTCTTGATTCGAAGCCGAACGCGCTAACCACTGCGCTATCCCGCCCCCAAAGGGACTCGTAAAACCATGCAAAACTCCTGGATCCGTCACTGAAGGTCATTCAAATGTGTACACATTGAATGTGTTATTTGTCATTCATATTTTCAAAATGTGCTTATGCACAATAAACTCAATGGTTCGCCAGTTACAACAGGTTTCACTGGAATATGGAACCACAGCGGCCTTTTCCCTTACATTAATACCAGCAGACTTGGTGAAAGTAAAATTACTACTCTTGAAAGCGGCGTTAAACTCAAAACATCCCACGTTACCAATCGACCCCTGCTGTCGGACATAAGGGGTTGATTTTCAACGCTCTCTTAGTGCTAAGATAGTCTTAAGTACAATACAATTACATTGGCTTACAACTATCTTAGCGCTAAGAGAGTTTCGAAAATCTAGGCCAGGTTACTATCGCTCAACGAGAAGAACTATGTCAGGACATGCGGACACTCTCCTCCAACATAAGAGGATTCTAAACCATGGCAACAATAATCTAAACTGGCAGAAACATGGACATCGGAGTCCTATTTTCCCCTCAGCAGAAATGTCAACTAAGGAAACAATTAATTCATCTGAAGCAAACTATTCTCAGTAAAGCATATTTCACTCTGTTGGCCTCACACGACACCTCTTCTAAATTAAAAATCGATGGGATCACGCAGGGAATAAAAACTCTTTTCCTTTCACTAAAATGCGTTGGAATAACTCAACATTGGAATGTGTTAAACTGTCTTTGTCTTTAAAGGGGCAGTAGCACGTTTTTTTCGGTGAAATAAGTCGATGAAATGTATTTGAAAAATAATGTCACCAATAGTAAAACACCCTTCCCTCTTCGGAAAATCAAGCTAAAAAATGAGTGTACATGATTCCGTAAAGCCATGGGAATCGTTTTCATTGTCATTGTCATTGTCATTCGAAATAATAAAATGTGTTCACAATAAAATGGCCGCCATGCAATTTTTGCGTTATACGCAACACCGTTTTTAAAATTGGTTTGTGTAATAAGATGTTTTACCCTCAAAAGTAAATATTAATGACATAAACTATCATTATAAATGGGAAATTTGAAAAAATAAAAATGTCAAAACACATGCTACAGTCCCTTTAAGCAGTTACCTTTTACTCTTCTATAAATTACTGATTTCCCATAACCTATCCAATTAAATCAAACTGCTTTTTCAAGAAAATAAATCGTTTAGTATGTTTGTCTAACTCTTCATTCAGTTAGGTTGGTCGATATGGATTTATCACCGAAAACAAATAACATACATCAGTATCTTTTAAATTACATTTAAATTAATTAAATTAAATTAATCTTTTTTTCTTTGATTATTTGAGTATTTTTCTTTGTCTTCTCGACACACTATTAATTACTATGAAATTTGATAAAATATATAATGATAGTATATCGATATTAATTTTTAGGATGCACATACTTACATATTTCATATAGAACAATTTGTCACTGGCAAAAATATCACCCCTTTAGTTTCTCGATCCGGTTGATCATCTTAATGAATTGAATTAAGAATCGACATCATCATGAACAACTTTGACACTGTGTCATATGAATGTGACATGTGATTAACAGATGTGTAACAATGGATATTTTAAAGTATTAATAAATCAGTTCATGGAAAAAAACAACTTTCTAGTTTCCTTTCTACAAGATGAGTCCATGGCGATGATGCTATTTTAACATTGCGTAATCAGTAAAATGTCGGTCGGTACGACTTAGGATTGGATCGCAGAGTCCTAAGTGGACCGCTCAAATTTCACCGTTTTCGAACACATTTTTTTTATCTAAGGAAAAATGCCATTACCATTCTGCCATGGCATTCGCCAATGCCCTGCCATTCTGCCATGGCATTCAATAATGCCGCAGCAAAATGCCACGGCATTCGTCAATGCCATGGAATTGTGCCATGGCATTCTTTAATGCTGGCATCTATCATTGCTGCAGCAGAATGCCATAGCTAATCTCATTTTAATGTTATTTCAAAATATGAAATCTGAAAAATGATAACTTTGGTGACATGTTAACTTTAAAAAATTATAATTATTATGAAATGTTGACTTTGGAAATATTTATTGACTTTTGTGAATTTCACCTTAAATGATATATTGTGAAATGTTGACTGAAAAAGACATAACTTTGGCAAAATGTTGAATTGGAAAAATGTGATTTTAAAGAAAAGTGGACTATTAAATATATACAAATGTATTGAGTTTGGTGAAATGTTGACTTTGATAAAAAAAAAAAAAAAGATTTTTGTGAAATGTTAACTTTGGAAATATTTAATGACTTTTATGAAGTTTAACTTGAATGAAATGTTGACTTCGAAAAAATATGATATTCGAAATAACTGTTGACTTTTGTGAAAGTTTAATTTTAATAAAAATCATTTAATTCGGTGAAATGTTAACTTTCAATTGATATGCATTGACTTTGGTGGAAGTTCAACTTTAATGGAATTTTGACTCTGACTTATAGACAACTAATGTCTGGCTGGAAACATTTTTCAGACAGGAAGTGTTAGATCATTTACCTGCGCTGTCGCCCAATACACACCTGTCACCAAGAATATACAAACGAGTTTGATCGTTTGTTGACTTTTATATAGATATGACTCTAAGATTTGACTTTGACTTTGAATGTTGACTTTGGGAATATTTAATGACTTGGGTGAAATTTTAACTTACATGAAATGTTGATTTTGAAAACATATTTTGAATTTGGTAATATGTTGACTTAGAAATGATTGATTTTATTGAATTTATTAATATTTTTAATGTATTCTGTTGATATTAAAACAGGCATCGTGTGTCAAAACAATATTGGTTGAAAATCAAATTCAATAAAAAAAATACAAGTGAAATCTTCAAAAGCATTTTGAATTCTATTTCAATAATGTGTTAAGATATAAGCAAATCTTGGTTTAATCTGAGTATTAATTACATTTAGAACAAAACATTTATTACTTTGATGAAAGTTGTTATAGTTTAAAGGTAACAATAGCATACCACATGCTGTCAATTTTGTAAGGAGAAAAAGTATTTTCTTACATGTTTCACGTGCCTTGTTGCAAATCACTTAATCAAATAGAAACAATTAGAACGGCGACAACCACTGAACCATCACAGCGCAACCTAATAAACAAAGTTGTGTATTATTTAACAAATATGTCTCCCGCTCATATACACGACTGTCTAAAAAGCAGGCGGATAACCTCATCAACATAACACAATATATTCATTATATCCGGCACCTATATATTTATATATTATGGCTACATATTGACTTTGGTGGAAGTTCAACTTTAAAGGCATATTGACTCTGACTTATAGACAACTAATGTCTGGCTTAAGGTATATGTTTCAGACAGGAAGTGTTTGTTAGATCACCTGCCTGCGCTGTCGCCCAATACACACCTGTCACCAAGATATGACTCCAAGATTTTGCCGCGGCATTATTGAATGCCATGGCAGAATGGTAAAATGACATGGCATTTTCCCTTAACATTAGGTTGCATGACAAAATAATTATCAAATATCCATCTACATGCTTACGTTGTTACAAAAATGTAATTTGATAAAAAAAAATTGTTCGAAAGCAATGAAATTTGAGCGGTCAACTTAGGACTCCGCTATCCAATTCTAAGTCGTACCGACCGACATTGTAATCGACAAACCATGACATGTTTTGTTTTAAGACTGTAGGCGAAACGGGATGTAGGCGAAACAAGAACATGCCATCACGGTAACACCAGCTTTCATTATGCAAGAATCGGAGACAGTTATGCCTCAAGCCGATGCCATTCATCATGCTATTGCAACAGAAGGTCTCTAGAGTATACATGGTACTTCAAAAGGTACAAAATACAGCAGCGCGAATCGTGACTCTAACATCTAAAGGATCGCACATTACTCCTGTCCTTAAACATCTTCACTGGCTTCCAATAAAAGCAAGGATTCAACTCAAAATTTTATGTCTAATGCATAAATCTCTGCATGATCAATCGCCTGCCTACATATCAGAGTTGATATCAGCCTATGTCCCAACACGGGAGCTTAGATCACAACATCAGAATCTATTGACAGTGCCGAAGTGTAACCTCAAGTGCTTTGGTCAGAGATGTTTTGAGCATTTTGCTCCTAACATGTGGAACTCTCTTCCCAAAAATCTGAAACTATGTCCAACATTTGAATCATTCAAATCAAGTCTAAAAGCCTATCTTTTTGTTCAGTTTTATGGTTCATAAGGACTTTCACAATTGCAACAATTGTACACATTGATTTGTTATTGCTGTTTGTGTGAAGTGAGCACATTCAAATGTGCATCACTATTATCATTATTTATTAGCATTATATGTTTAGCGCTTTGAGCATGCTTTCGAGCGTGGATATGTGCGCTTTATAAATATGCACTATTATTATTATTATTATTATTATGGTATTTTTAAGTTTGGTGCTACAGTCATAAAATTGGGTGGCATTTGAAATATCACAACAGTTCATAATCGTCCTAAAATGTTGATATCTCTATTTTGCGCCCCTTGTCATGCCCTTATTTTTGGAAGTAGGGTAATGAAATTTGCAAATCTTAGTCTCTATTCATCAAAGGTCATATTTCCAAAATTCGAACTTTTTTTTATATTACTGGTTATTTGGGAGATTTAAGATTTTGTGTTCACCCCTGCCACCAAAGGTGAGTGGGAGCCAAGTGCTACATGAAACGTAAAACATGTAACAAAGATACAACTGATTTCTGAGAATAAGTCGTTTAAAGGTTTCACTAATAATACCTGTTGCACCCATATAATGAGGGAAATGTGTCTGGCGAGCTAAACGTTTAATAAAAACCAACAAAAACCTAATATGATTTTCAATTGAAGAAACAAAAACGTCAATTATAAATCTGGTTAATCTAGAGTTTTTGACACCTTTCCTTGAGCGTCAGTGACTTCATTTCATGTTGTTTTTGAATTTCTCTTGTCCTTATCGACCTGTATAACTTGATGTATTGCTTGTCGCACGGGAAATATGCGTTATCGCCGTTATCCATCAAACAAACGTCATTAATTAACGTCATCATATATATATATATATATATATATATATATATCTGCCAGTCATTTACGTTAATCTTCCTCCCCTCTTCAACTCTCGAAGAGAGTATTGCAATTTACGTCAATGTTTTAATCACAGTTTGCGTAAAATAATCTATTCGAATATTATTTGCATTGTTATTAACGCCAATCAAGTGATATTACAATATTTCAGTAGATACCATTCGATGAACACACATCACGATATCTCAAACGATAGTACCATACCATTCAATACGATGCAAATCACACTATCTTTCACGATACCATTTAATGTAGATAGGTACACGCCATATCATTTTTTCTTAAGCAAATTTGACAACAACCATAAAGGCACTAAATGACATAGCTTATGATTTGTACTACAATGTCGACGACTGACATTTTGAATTCGTATTGACATTTATTACCCATATGGTTGAAACTAACCGAGGTAATATTTTTGATATGAGCACATGTGCACATATCACGTTTGTCTAGCAACGATTGTTTCACCGCGGCTTCCCTTACTACGTCGCCTGTGACGTCATAAAATGATTGTTCGTGACGTCACTATAGCTTGCCGTCGCGAGGGAAGTGGGCCGTTTCCTGACTATTTTAACGCGAATCAATGGAATAAATCGGGTAATAAAGAAATTATTACACTCGAAAGTGTGCCATATGACTTTTACGAAACTCGTGCAAATGTATGTATAACCCTCGCTCTCGCTCGGGCAATACAAAAATTCACACTCGTTTCACAAAAGTCATATGACACACTTCCTCGGGTAATTTTCTCTATATATTGTCCATGTTCACAATGAGCTTCAAAACAGCCGGTTCGTTGCATATTATATATTTATTAAATACGTGTTAGTTTTCAACATTTAAACGATAAATCATGCAATCAGACGGATGAGTTACATATGTATTGGCTCTAGGTTTAATGTTTAGCACTTGTCAACATTTTATTTTACATCATCATCCTTATAAAATAGATCATGCAAATCCCGGTGATCTACAGAGCCAATGGCTGTTATTATGATAAAAAAAATTCATCCTGAATAGTACACAGACGTGTTGTATCTATATTGATGGGAGAAATACCGAAACAAAACATCAGACGTCTTCACCTTAACCAGATTCACCCTAGAAACCGCGTTGATTTATTAGCCAAGATGTTTATGATTAGTTAGTATTCCAAATTGTTGCCACAGAATTAAAAAAAAAAGATCAAGCCCCAAAAAGGCACATGATATGGGGAGGCTATACAAGTCAAGTAGTTGAGAGTTCGAATGTTCTGGTGATCTTGAAATTAAAGTCAAATTCCAAATGCCACCATATTTGAAGACATTGGGGAATAGGGGTCATGAGATTTTGCGTTAACAAGAGTTCCAAAAGTGATCAAAGTGTTGAACATGAGGTCAAGGTCACCCAAATCGGTGTCTGTGGTGCGTGAACACGGGAACATCAGAATCTACTGACAGTGCCGAAGTGTAACCTCAAGTGCTTTGGTCAGAAAAATAGTCATTGGCGCTGGAGCTCATACTATTTTTTTCCGAAAATTTTAGTGAAGAGCGCATAATGTCTTAGAGTAATGCTAAATGTTCATTATAAAGGTTTTCTAGGCTGTCACTCCTGTGACCCATGATGGGCAACAGGCTCACCAAATCTACAATTCAGAATCCCAATTGGCCAAGGAGACTGTGCACACGTTTCAGCTTTCTAGTGTTTTTGGGACTGGAGAAGAAGATGAAAATGTGTTTTAAGGTCATGATCTGTAAGGCCCTTTTTTGGGGCCCCAGGATCACCATATCTACAATTTAGAATCCTCATTGGCCAAGGAGTCTGTACATAAAATTTCAGCTCTATAGAATCTCTGGTTCTGGAGAAGAAATCGAAAGAGTGAAAAGTTTACGGACGGACACCATGCCATGCCATAAGCCCATCGAGCCTTTCAGGTCAGATGAACTAAAAATGAAAAAAAATGATCGACAAGCAGACAGAGTCAGTTACATCCCCCGCAAAGTGGAAAAACATCTTTAATGGTACATCCATGATTGTGTTGTTGGGGGTCAAATATTTCAAAAGTAACTTTATCGAGAAATACCGATTGTTACTAAAACTACCATTTTGACGATAGTCGACTCAGTCAATATTTTTAATATGAGCACATGTGCACATACCACGTTTGCCTAGCAACCATTGTTTCACCTCAACTTTCTGTATTTCGTCGTCTAGAGTGAACTAGAATGGTTTAGTAAAGAAAGTTTTACCTTCGAAAGTATGCCACATTACTTTTACGAAACTCGTGCAAATTAATGTATAACAAATACAAAAATTCACCCTTGTTTCGTAAAAGTCATATGACACTCTTTCTCGGGTAACAATCTCCCTCTCCTCTGTCTACCTTCTCGATATAGGTGTGTTACAATTTACAAGTTTCTGAGCTGCATGTAGCTCGAACAAACATTCTTTAAACATCAATGATTAAATGTTGAATTGAGTAAAACTGAAGGCGATTTAAGCAGTAACGATCCCCAAAATGACACCACAGGCCCGCTTAATTTAAAGGGGCAGTAGCACGTTTTGTCGCTCAAATAAGTTGATGAAATGTATTTGAAAAATAATTTCACCAATAGTAAAACATCCTTCTCTCTTCGGAAAATAAAGTTTAAAATGAGTGTACATGTTTTGGTAAAGCCATGGGAATCGTTTTTGTAATACAAAATAATAAATTGTGTTCACAATAAAATGGCAGCCATGCAATTTTTGCTATACGCAACATAGATTTTACCACTACAGATAATTGGTTTGTCTAATAAGATGCTTTACCCTCTAAAGTTAGTTTAAATGACATAAACTATAATTATAAATGGAAAATTTGAAAAAATAAATTTTGCAAAAAACGTGCTACTGCCCCTTTAAAACAAACAAAACAATCTAAAATATGATTTACTTTTCACTTGGTGAGAAACGACGTCAATGATCAAAACGAGTTTTTGACATCTTTCGCTTGTTTCTGGCCTCCAGCGACATGTCTTCAGTTCATGGAGTTGTTGAGATTCTTTTGTTATACATTGACTGACGCACTGGAAAAAGTGGTTTTTAACAAATATAATTATATCAATTATAGCTTGAAAGTTTGATAATGAAGCTTGGTCCTGTCTGTAAAGCTTCATTGTTGAGAAGGAGATAGAGTGCATTGCGAATGATAACTCAATGGGTTTCGCTTGGGCCCGTGCTTGCGCAACAGAGGGCGCCAGTGTCGATTTATTGCACGTTGCATTAATTCATTTGAACATTTTAATTTGATTATGTTGTCATTTTACGTGCTTAGGTATGTTGAGAAATATTTATACGGAAAGTTCCTTGATTATTCACTATATGATATGTATTTGTTTCTAAGAAATATGGAGCCTTTTTCAAGTGCAGAAACCGAAATACATCTCCCATATATGCACAGTATTTATATGACCTAACACATATTGCCAGTCCCGGTCCCATCGGTCTTGTAACAGATAATTTCTCATAATAACGTTTGACCAATTGACGCACCAAATACCCTTACAACGTTTCGATATACAACAAATCACCATTTATAACGTTTGACATAATGTGACTCATAAAGAAGTATTTATTTCTGTCGTTTTTTTTCTGTTGTTTTGTCGCCGATTGTTCGTCACCTTGCTTTCTTTTGCGAAACGTGAAGTGAAAAACGCTATACTTTCACTAATTTTATTAAAAAAACAAAACCTATGTGTTAATTGATGGAATAATGACGAAGTACATATACTGTGTCATTGAACCAATCAACAATGCTTTGTTGTGCCGTAGGAAAACTTTTCACACTCGTAGCGGCGAAGAGGTGAGGTGAGGTGACTTGGGGTTTAACGCAGCTTTCAAGAGTATTTCACTTATATCGCGGCTGCTAGTATTATGACAGGGAGAAAGCCCGCAAGGCCATGTGGCGTAGCGGCGATGAATGGCTTCACTTATTTTAAAAGAAAATGTACGCCTTTATCAAGTTTTTAAATATAAAGTCATTAAAACACAACCCTCAGTAAATAAGTATGTATTGCGCCACTGTATCGCAGCGTAACTGGCCCAGGGAACCAGGGTGTTCATTCTGACAGTTCATTGTATGGCCATTGTGTAGTTAATAGTTGACATGCCCAGACCTAACCCTAAACCGACCTGTGAATAGCAGACTTATAAATCCATTCAGTCGCCTGTAATACATAGTCATGTACATGTACACAAGTCAAACCATGTGTTAACCGAACCGCGACCATTTTATATACCCTCTATAAACCGTTATGAACTGAATCAATCCCTTTAGAGTCCACGGGCTTAGTCGGTGAGGACGTTTATTCATTTTTGTAAAAAAAACCATGTAAACTTCAACTTGTCGACCAATCGTCCTCTTAAGAGACGATTCTATCGGATTAACCGCCATTTTGTTTAATTGCATTACGTGAAATGAAAATAAACTTTCTGTATTTTTTAAAGTTTTTAATCATAAACAAATGTATTGAAAGAATATGTAACACATAACCTATCCTCACACAGATCAACAATGTCCAGTTATGTAATAATAATTCCCCACTCGTAGTGCCGATGAATGGCTTCACTTTTCTCTTTCTTTATTTAGTATAAAAGTGCGCTTAACTGTCTAATCATATTGTCAAATATATCGATATCGAAATATTACCGTCAGTTACAAGTTCAAATTGATTTTGTTATAATTTATATCATATATATGGTCAACAGGAATTAATGAAGGATATACTAGTATTCTTGGGAAAGCCTTAAGGACTCGAAGCTGGATTACCGAAACATTCATTGTTCGTTCGTGCAAGGTCTTCTTTCCCATACCCAACAAATAGGCAAGCATTGCTGTGTTCACCGAGTCATGACCACTTTACGTACTACATTTATAAACCGTTATGATTGTGCCGCTGATTGTCCCCGTGACTTGTCATTGTTGCTCTGCTTGTTGAGACAGGTGCGCGAAAAGTTGAAGTTATTTGAGAACATTACGGCAACTGTACCCACGTATGATATGTATGCCATACGTTCAGTGGCGGATCCAGGAGTAATTTGAAAATCGATAAACACATTCAATTGAATCTGATTTCATATCATTACGTTTACATTCCTTGTGTTGAGGGCTTTATCAGACTTACATGGTGCATAAAATTTGAAATTTTAGAAATTTCATTGAAGGGGGAAATAAATGTGTATATTATTATTGATATGTTGAGTACCTTATAAGTCGTTTTGGAAAATCAAATTAATGAAGTAAAATATCATGTTGTTAATGACTGTATAAAATGTATACAACATCAACATTGCTGTCCATTAATATGATATGATCAACATTTGTGAATAATTTGTTTTAACGATAGGCCTCATCTCCACTGCAAGTTCTCTGGCTAGATCAAGAACGTGTTGTTTGTCGAATAAGAGATGTTCCTCCGAACGTAATGATTCGTTTACGTTTGAGGCAAGAGGATTTAATTAATACCGAATCTCTATGATGAAACACAGTGCCTGACGACATGTAGTTCATTTAATTTATTCTGATGCCAATAGTCTCTTGTAGCTCGTTTTAAGAGCGGTACTGATTGTTTATATGACTGACAGACAGTTATAGTTTATTGGCCACCAGTTATTGTCGATAGTATGCATCGGAGACATACTGTTGACAAAATACACAATATATATAGTGAGAGTGAATAATTGCTTAACGCCGCTTCGGCAGTATCCCAGCCATTAGCGGCGAGCATACAATATATATAAGCGTAAGTGTAAAATGACGATGATAAAATATATAAGTATTCCATATGTAAATCTAAGTATCCTAAATGTAACTGCTGACTAAAATAATAAATTGTACGTGATGGGCTATCACGCTATCACTGCCTTGGTCTTATTTTTCACAAAACGTATTGTTACACCATATTGTTTAACTGTATGGGGGGGACCCATGGCCTGCCGTTCAATGAACGTGAACGAAAGCTGTCTCACGAATTACATCGTGTGCAGGCGGATAACGTGAGCACGGCGATGTAGGGGTTCTATTTCAACAGGATATCCACACAGTAGTCTAACACTTAGACTCCTGTCCATGCTGGACGGAAGTTTACAGTCGTCAACAACCTTTCCCCCCAACATACAGTAGTTTATTGACTGCGGTAGGTCCGAAAAAAGTCAATTTGGAATATTTTCATTGAATGATGTTATTAATATCATTTTGTTTCAATATATAGTTCACAAACGCTACATCTTTGGTGCATGGCTTGAAATATATAATTATGAATATTCAACTTTTCGGAACGATTCAATCGTCGTCAGGGAGAAAGGCCGCGAAAAGGCGCCTTTCTACATGAATATATCATCTACAAGAATGTAGCCAATATTCTATGTAATTTTAAGTTGAATGTGATAATTTAGGACTTGTATCAACATTCTACATTCAAATGATGATCGAAGCCGAGATATTAGCAACATTAACAACTGTACATATTGATGGTAGTTGCTCCTGTATTATCAAATTAACAAGAGTGTTCTGGGGGCACAGTTAAGAACCCCCGGGGTTCTTCCTATTGTTGCACAAACTATTCTCCAAATAAGCAATTTTAATGCAAGGGCAATTCATGAAATATTAGATCTTATCTAGATCTACATTTCACATGAGACAGTCTTTGATCAGCTTGAAAATTATGACTTGGTCTGAATGATATAGTGAAAATAAATAAGCATGTCAAATATCGAATGAAGATCACCACTAAAACTCTGGCTATGGTAAAGTTTTTCAGAAAATGCATTCTACATCAAGGTCAAAGGTTTATATTTCAGTATCTGACATTGAAAACATAACATCTGCGGACGAATTAAAAGAATTGGTGATGGTTAAAGTTACAAAAATGTTGTCTTTCATCAACGTCTTCCCACAGAGGTTACTGTCGTTAAACTCTAGTCTATACATGGCCGGACTGGCGGTCCATGCCAAGTGGTGTCGGAGGGGAAAGTGAGGTGTGATGGGGTTCAACGCCGCTTTCAAGAGCATTGTACTTATATCACGACTGCTAGCATAATTTCTGGGAGAAAGCCCGCTTCGCTTTTTTGACTATGCATTGAAGTGAAACCTTAGACCATCGACAGGAACTAGCGAACCATGGGTGGTACTGCGAAATTCAGTGTAGCATTGCACCCAAACCTTACTGCATGTAGAACAGTTCTCCACAGAAGAAAAGTTGCCGACCCCCTGGTGGGATTTGAACCCCGAACCTCTTCATCTGAAGCCGAGCGAGTTGACCACTGAAGTAAAGGTTCGTTTTATATAACTCATAAATAAACCTTCAAATATATAAAATCCATTTGATAACGTCTGAGTTGAGACGAGTGGCATCAACATCGCCGTTCATGACTTTGATAAAGTCTACCAAGCATATTTTTTTTATTTTTAACATTTGTGAATTATTTGTTTTGACAACAGCCTTTATCTCCACTGCAAGTTCTCTGGATGGACCAAGAACGTGTTGTTTGTTGAATAATAGATGTTCCTCCGAATGTAATGATTCTATCCATTGCAACCGAATCTAAATGATGAAACAGTGCCTGACGACACGCAGTTCATTATATTACATTGTGAAAATGAGTTTAGTTCAATAGAGAAGAAAATGAAGAAGAAAATTGTTTTATTTCTGTGTCACGTGGTACAATATATATATCCATTAAAAACACAATACATTCAATAAAAGAAGGTACCACCCGGCCATAAGGCCTATGAGACACATACATGTCTAAACTATGCATAATATAAAAATAATGTTACACATATAGATAGACTAATGATTCTATCCATTGCAACCGTGCCTGAGACATGACTCGCTGTCTTTTATCTGAAGATTGCAGTTTGTTTCTCTCACAATGAACATATAACAGTTTACATACATATATATATATATTGTTTAATTTATGACAATAACAGTTGACAACAAGATTCAGATTATGTATTATTAACACCGCTTTGTAGTTTTGTTTTTCATACGATGTCTAGTCCAATAGCGTTGACGTCAATTATTTAGAGTTATCAGTGTATTTCAGACAGAGACGAGGTGATTGAAGACCTGTCTCGATCCATGGGCTACATGTTGGTTCAAAACAACAACAGCCACATGCTTTATTTGGGGAGTCAGGCAGACAGACAGATAGACAGACAATAGTTTATTAACGTCTCACTTCTGTACATAGCTAAAAGACATTTACATTTTTATACTTAATACATTTTAAAATATGTACAGAACCATTCAAAACAGAATTATGAGAGACAGACATTTAAAATAAGCTTTAACTATATAACAATTCTTTTCTACGTTGTAAAATTAAAAAGCAGATTTTGGCTTATTAAAACATACATCAGAATTGGTAAATATTAAATACATTTTCCCCCAGATCTGATTCATATAAAAAGTTCGGGTTTAAAGAAGTACACTGGTTAAAAAGAAATTGTCTCAAGTCATCATACAATACACAGTGAAGCAAAACATGTAATTCATCTTCAACCTCGTTAACACAATTAAAACATTTTCTATTTTCCAGTAAAATATTTTCATAACGGCCAGTCTCTACCCTTATGGGAGCAACACCACATCGAAATTTTGATAAGGCCGACCTATAGTGTCTTGGCATGTTCTGGACAATATGATTTTCTGTATAAAAGTTAGACTTAAAATGCTTATATAGTCTAAGTTTATTCATACCAGTTCTCCCTTTCTCTCTATTTAACAATGAACTCCAAGACGTAAAAACTCACTCATAACTTTATCCTCAACAAGTGTACATAAAACAGATTTGTTAATCTTAACAGGTGCGTCTAAAAGTAATGTAAATCAAGGGAGGAAAACTTTTTTCTTAGTCTAAAATTCCAATTCTTCACACCCCTCAATCCATATCTATCCGCCCATATAAACACAGCTTTATTTAACCTATGTTCCATATTATAAAAACGACACCATTGTCTAGAAATACATGACCATTGTTTAACAATAGGTGGAACCCATCCCATATCCCCGTTAATTGCAGCGTTAGGGGCGTACTTTCCAAGTCCCATAAAGGCAGGACTTATATATATATATATATATATATATATATACATACCTAATATCTGCCAAAAATGGGAAAATTTATTTCATGACACGGATTTCAATTGGCATATGATTTTTAACACTTGCAGAAGGAGTTTAAAAGTTGTAAAACTCTTAGACTTTCATTTTAATTTTTTGCACAGAATTCTTTATACAAAAAAAGAGCTATTCATAATTAAACTTGTTGATAATGACATTTGTAACTTCTGTAATGTGAATAATGAAACTTTGTGTCATGTATACTGGGAATGTGATGTAACCCAAACATTCTGGAAAGAACTTGAAACCTGGATAAGCAAAACCATAAAGACTTTTGAAATAACAAAAACCTTAGTCTGGTTTGGAATGTTAGAAAGCAACTCACTGCTTATTCATATCTTTTGTCTGCTAAAAGATATATTTATGCATGTTCCATAAAGAAAATAATTCCAAAAATGTCTAACTTCTTAAAAATTTGGCAAGATATTTTTACTGTTGAAAAATTCATATCCAGAAGAAACGATAATTTTGAAAATTTCTCAGATAAATGGTTTCCATTATTCCCATTATTTAACCTTTAAGTTTTCTTTGTTGTTATTATAGAAATTTGACAATGACCTTGACATTCACCACCTAATGTAATCATTCTGTTGAACCATCTGACTGTTGAACCATTCATTGATATACGATGCTGATTGTAACAAATGTATGGGAACAATAAAAATTATAAAAATAATAAAAAAAAGAAAAGAAAAAAGGCAGGACTTTGGGCTCTTTTGAGTGGGACATAGATCGTTTGATGATGACAAGGAATCTATAAACTTCTTATCGTTATCCTACCGTTATCTACCGTTATCTACCGTTATCAAGCAAATGCTTCTATATAAGGTCTCTGGGTAGATGCACATGAAATGAATTTCTCATTTTCAATGACAGTAAAGTTTTAGCGTCATGTCTCTGTTGGGGATGAGAAGCTCTATCGAGATGTAGAGCGTGTTAGTTTTATTCTATCAAACCCTGTGAGGTGTCATTTAGCTGCCCAAATCTGTACTTTTTAAAACGCAGAAAATGTTTCCTTTACAACGTTTAGCGTTTTATACATTGAATTATCTATATAGATCTTACATTTTTGTGATACCTTTTTTGTATTTTATTCATACATGTATCTTATCTAACAGTTTACAACTTGATTATATATGTATAAGTGTATATGTTATTTTTAAATGTTATGAGTTCTGTATTGTTGTCATAATAGTCTCTCATAACTCTTTATATAGAGTGGCTCATTGCATTTTTAAAACATGTGTGTGTACATTGTCTGTAATGTTATATTTTAATGTAATGAGGTGAGACTTAAGTAAAATATCTGTCTGTCTGTCTGTCTGTCTATCAAACAGTTTATACAGTAGCGGAGGCACGCGTGTACACAAGGGATAACGTCAGCGCTCTCCATACGCCAAGGCTTCAACTTTAAAGGGGCGGTAGCACGTTTCTTCGCTTAAATAAGTCGATGAAATGTATTTGAAAAACAATGTCACCAATAGTAAAACACCCTTCTCTCTTTGGAAAATCAAGTTAAAAATGAGTGTACATGATTCCGTAAAGCCATGGGAATCGTTTTTTGTCATTCAAAATAATAAAATGTCTTCACAATAAAATGGCCGCCATGCAATTGTTGCTTTATACGCAACACCGTTATTACCACTACAGATAATCAGTGCGTGCAATAAGATGTTTTACCCTCTAAAGTAAATATAAATGACAAACTATCATTAAGAAAGGGATATTTGCAAAATTAAAATTTGCAAAAAAACGTGCTACAGCCCCTTTAAAATTCAGTGCAAGTGAAAGTTTTCCCCACATTTCTGAACTATAGAGTAAAACGGGTTGGATTTGAGCGTCGAAAAGTTTTAAGAATATTTGGGGTGTTTAACTTTACATGAACATTATTGCCGTTGACAGAATACAAATGCTAAGTTGTGTCCAGATGTACTCAGGTTGTGGGTTTACCTAGACATGAGGCCGGGTTACGTGGAGAGGGCTTCTATAAGTTTCATAACTTGTGCCCAATCCATTTCTTAAATGAATAAAATATGTTTTCAATCAAACTCGTTTGTTTGCTACGCCACCCTTATTTGTTCATCTCTCTGGGCCCTTAATATAACAATGTTCATGTTGTATAAGAGTGTCGGTTAGCTTCCACGTATATAGTCAGGATGTTCAGATTTGCAAACCTGTTATTTAACTAGAAACCACACAGGAAACTATTTTCTTTGATAGAAATTTTGGATCTAGATTCTGTTAAATTACCCATGCTCATCTCAGGTTAGGTTGTAGTGACTTGAACGCAGATAAATTTGATACTAGGCATATTTCCAACATTTTAAACTGCGCATGCGGATACCCATGGGAAAACTCTCTCCACTACTTCCTTACTTGCCCCAGTTATGGCTTGATTAGATCAGACAAATATTTTTACACAAATGGTTTTGATATATATACTTTTCTAAAAGGAAATAAATCTTTAAGCAAAAGAACAAATCAGCATATCCTCGAATCTGTCCATAACTTTATTCAAGACTCACTAAGATTTAAATCATTCTAAGCTCTCTTACAACATGTGTCTTTGTAGATATTTCCCAATTACTGTTTCGCTCTTTGTCTTTGTGGAACTATTTGATTACTGATTTTATACATTGATCTTGATTATTGATTGTATTTTGTTAATTTTTTTTTGTGGAGCGGCACTTACATAAGCCAACGGCTTGTTGTGCCAATCCATATTCATCTAAACTTTTTCATGAATAAAATATGTTTAAATCATTTAACTAGATAAATTAGATATACCAGAATTGATAAAACACTGGAATTTGGTTGAACTCCGTGTCTTCCTGAAATAATAAGTTCCTTGTATAACTCGTTAACAAAGAGAGAACATAGTAAGGGACTCAACACATATCCTTGGCGAAGCCCAATCGTACCATATAAGACATAAGTCAATCCCATTTATACTATGTAGCTTCAAAGTTGTCATTTTCTGACTTAAATGCTTATAAAAGCAATATAGATGTTCCAATTGTAGAATTAAAGATACTCTTCCTTTCAACAACTCCAAATACCGTAAATCCTCGAATACAACTCGGGGTTCTATTTAATTCAGCACCCCTTACTCCCTGGTTGTAATCGAGGATAAACGGTAGGCCTCAAATTTATCGGCGTTATATTTAAAATACAGCACCCGATGAAGAAATTGATCATTCTTGTAAACAAGTTTCTTAAGAAATATTTGATCATTCTTGGAAACACTGTTCCTACGGTGCACCGAGCAATATTACTCGGTAATTAATTAAACATTGCGTCATTAAAGAGAACCGTCACAATATAAAGTTGGCCGTTTACTACAGTTGCACTTATTTCAAAGGCTGTACAAACAATCACTGTTAAAGAATTATTAAACTCAAAACTGCGGCACACCACGATTACGAAATACGTGAAAATGTATGTTAATTTCGCTGTCGCTCGAGTAATACACTGGTTTCGTGTTCGTTCGATCGGCACTCTCATCTGAAGCTTTGTAACATATAGTCTCTCATAACCCTTTTGGGTGGCATTTGTGCTTTTACATTTCGCATTTAAACCGCTGATTTTACCCCTGTTGTACAAATAAACTATATATTGTATTGTATTGTAAAACTAGTTGGCTAACATTACGCCAAGTACCCATCAATAAGGGCGTAGTAACAGCACAACAAGGAACACATATTAGAGACAAATCTAAAAAGTCAATAGTGACATCAAAGTTTTTGTCTCGCCGTATATCGTGAACAGTGTTCTGTACAAACTAGCGTTAGTGGGAGCTCGGGTTGGTTCTAGCTAAACACTCTTGTTTGTACGGTTTCAGTTTTCACTTGCACTTGTCGCGACCCAGCTACTGGCTGACATTAGACGTGACCTGGTCCCCCTGCATTGATCAACACCAGCTGGAAGTGTTCTCTCCGTAGCTTTACTGGACTTGAATTATGAGAATTACAATCAACCCCTTCCATATTTTACTGGAATGTAGTTATGAGGTTTAAACAACTTCTCTATCTGCTCGACTGCAACTATGAGGTTGAAATAATCTCTCCATGTTTTACTTGACTGCAACTATGAGGTTGAAATAACCTCTCAATGTTTTACTTGACTGCAACTATGAGGTTGAAATAACCCCTCCATATTTTAGTTGACTGCAACTATGAGGTTGAAATAACCCCTCCATATTTTAGTTGACTGCAACTATGAGGTTAAAATAACCCCTCCATATTTAACTTGACTGCAACTATGAGGTTGAAATAACCTCTCAATGTTTTACTTGACTGCAACTATGAGGTTGAAATAACCCCTCCATGTTTTAGTTGACTGCAACTATGAGGTTGAAATAACCCTTCCATATTTTACTTGACTGCAACTATGAGGTTGAAATAACCCCTCCATGTTTTACTTGACTGCAACTATGAGGTTGAAATAACCCCTCCATATTTTAGTTGACTGCAACTATGAGGTTAAAATAACCCCTCCATATTTAACTTGACTGCAACTATGAGGTTGAAATAACCTCTCAATGTTTTACTTGACTGCAACTATGAGGTTGAAATAACCCCTCCATGTTTTAGTTGACTGCAACTATGAGGTTGAAATAACCTCTCCATGTTTTACTTGACTGCAACTATGAGGTTAAAATAACCCCTCCATGTTTTACTTGACTGCAACTATGAGGTTGAAATAACCTCTCCGTGTTTTACTTGACTGCAACTATTAGGTTGAAATAACCCCTCCATGTTTTACTTGACTGCAACTATGAGGTTGAAATAATCTCTCCATGTTTTACTTGACTGCAACTATGAGGTTGAAATAACCTCTCCATGTTTTACTTGACTGCAACTATGAGGTTGAAATAACCCTTCCATATTTTACTTGACTGCAAATATGAGGTTGAAATAACCTCTCCATGTTTTACTTGACTGCAACTATGATATGAGGTTGAAATAACCTCTCTATATTTTACTTGACTGCAACTATGAGGTTAAAATAACCTCTCTATATTTTACTTGACTGCAACTATGAGGTTGAAATAACCCCTCCATATTTTACTTGACTGCAACTATGAGGTTAAAATAACCTCTCAATGTTTTACTTGACTGCAACTATGAGGTTGAAATAACCTCTCCATGTTTTACTTGACTGCAACTATGAGGTTGAAATAACCCTTCCATATTTAACTTGACTGCAAATATGAGGTTGAAATAACCTCTCCATTTTTTACTTGACTGCAACTATGATATGAGGTTGAAATAACCCCTCCATGTTTTACTTGACTGCAACTATGAGGTTGAAATAACCTCTCCATGTTTTACTTGACTGCAACTATGAGGTTGAAATAACCTCTCCATATTTTACTTGACTGCAACTATGAGGTTGAAATAACCTCTCCATGTTTTACTCGACTGCAACTATGTGGTTGAAATAACCCCTCCATGTTTTACTTTACTGCAACTATGAGGTTGAAATAACCTCTCCATGTTTTACTCGACTGCAACTGTGAGGTTGAAATAACCCCTCCATGTTTTACTTGACTGCAACTATGAGGTTGAAATAACCTCTATATTTTAATTTAATTTTGGTTAAGGCACGCAGCAAAGATAAATGATGATAAGTACAAAGGAATGTGTTCACCAAAAGACTACAATAATAGCCGATATAAGTGTTTCTCTTTTAGTGAACCATTTACCTTATCATAAACATATCACATGCTGAAGAAACCATAACGAGACCCCCTGATGAAACCTGTAACGGTCAGAAGTATACTTGAGAGTAATAAATAGACCTTAGCGACGTTTTGACATGCCCTCTACCTACCTATCAGTTACGCTACGACTCTTCACTTAGCTATAGTGATACAGCACCCATGCGTGTCGCCATTCAGACAATAAACATTTATGTAATAAACTGAACATATCTCAATGGTTACCTCCCAAAACTTCTACATGTGGACCCTGAACTGTGTGGTTTTAGTCTGTAGAAGTTTTGGCATGTAGAAGCTTTGGCATGTAGAAGTTTTGGGAGGTTACCATCTCAATAGCTACTGCATAATGGTCCTTCTTCCATTTGGATTTACTAAACGGGAATTAATGCTAAACACTTACCAAGTAAAAGGTTATATAAAGATAATCACCAAGATTAAGCAATCCTGCTCATAAGCTCCTAAACGTTCAAGAGCTATAGGTCTACCTGCAACAACGTGTTCAATAGCTAGTCTGTGTGTACTGGGTACAATGGTAGATAATCTACGTACATTAAGCCTATGATTTAGATATAAACACTTTCCAGAAAGAATTAACATTTTAACAGCCCAAATCCCTATGGTTGGACTTTCTCTAACGTGTCGATCTAGTTTTCATATTAAAAAAGCACTGACAAAATACGCGATGAAAAAATGCGGTGGTATCCTATTTATGACATTTATTAACAAATTAAACGTTTAAAATTCAAAATTGTTTGTGATATATATAATAGTCTATCGTAACTGGCAAGGGTAGACAACTTGAATGCTTTACATGAGTGAGCGAGTCAGTGAGTCATTGCTTAACATCATCACCCGTTTTATTACTCAAAAAGATCCTCCATCGGTGGTACATGAGTAAATAATGTAATATATAACGTACAGCAAGATAACTGCATATATGAAATAATTAAATAAAATTGGTTACAAATCCTAATAAACTTAGATAATAACGCAGCTTCGGCAGTATCGCAAGTTACATCATGAATTATGCTTTTTGTTTTTTTTATGAGATATGATATTCAAATAAGTTATTGGTAATTAATTCAACATAACGTTTATGTTTCTGCAGTTTCACACATTACTCAATAGCCTACTATAAGCCTACAGAATACGACACTTCACGCAATAATTCACATAGGTTTGTTTAAACATATCTTAATCACAAGCATGTTTTCAAACATAGAAACCTTCCCATTGAAATACAACTTACAAAACATTCCATATATTCATGAAAAACACGTAAGACATTGATAACTTCAACAAATTTGTGGAAGGAGAAATGCTTTTTTGATGTCCCACCAATCAACTCGTCAAGTGGATGTAACTAGGTATATATTGAGTGTATCCCAACTCAATAATGGCTTTTAATACACTTGTATATATAGGCATATACACTAGAAATTCAGATTTGATATACACGCAGGCGGAAATAGCATGCTTCAGTGAACACCGCCAACGTCATGTTATATCGGCATTGCTAAACCCAAACTAACAGCACACCAGCATATAACCCATCACCATAATCCATGACATGAGAGTAATTTGTTTACCTCAAACAGGGGTATAAAAGCGAATAGTTTTAGAGAATAAACACCATTGTGTTGCGGGTACATTGGCGATGCATTTCCATAGCAACAGTACATACACTAGGGTTGGTAACGCTATACGACGATTAGCAACGAAAAGTATTAATTAGCCATGTGATCGATCGATAGCATACGTAACCAGAGGATAAAGGGTATTAATTAATTAGTGACCCAGGTTATTATGTATGTATTTTGAGTAAGATGTGTAATGTGTGTAAGATTGTTTAGGATGAGTTTCATTTTCTCCTTGTCTGTCACTCATACAGGGATTTAAGGCAACAATATATACCTAGTAAATACTATGAATTTCCAACCAGGTCATCGTTCAATATGCCGATGTCAACTTCTAATTGTGAATTAAACAGAACTATGTATATTTACAAAGCTATGCATCTTAGAAGAGTTTCTTAATATGTTTTGAGAGTTATTGTATCGTCATGGGCCGATGACATACACTATATCCGGAATAAAGCATTGAATATTTTGAGACTTTTTTTCGGAAAATTTCGAAGGTTTCTACATTTCCAAAAACTTTCATCTTCACATAGATACCATGTCCGGACGCACATTCCAGCAACCAATACCAAATCTCATATTAACTAAAATATTTTGCTATAAGATATGATAAATTAACTGGTAAAACTCACTATTGATTGATAAATGGTTTATCTCGGCACTTCAATTGTTGAATTAATTCATTCACGCCAACAATGAACAAACTTATGAATAAAAGTACGATGGTACTGATTTTTAAATACACAACACATTATAACTATGTATGGTTCTCTAAAGATTTTTCCAGATGTAAAGTGTAAACAATTATATAATGTTACTTAATTATATGTTGAGAAAATACTTAATTATATTTGCCAATAGCTATAGGTGTAAAACACGTTTGCCTGTTTTATATAAAATGTGTTTTTGTACGTGGGTCTAAGGCCTTTTAATGAAATAAACGAATTGAATTGAATAGCTTGGTTATATTTATATAAAGATGAAAACCAGAAACATAAACATGAAAACCAGAGAGAGGGAAAATTTGATAAAATATTAACATTTTAGACATATCATCAGATCTGGCTGCGAATGAGACGACGACATATGAGGAGTTTTCAAATACACCGACTTTTCAAACACGTGTGATAAACACTGTTAATAATTGATAGGACCTCGTAGTACAATAACAAACCGTTTCAAGTGTGACAATCTGTGATATTGGTAGATAGCCTACTCTCAACACGTCAAGGGCACGACGGTTATTGTCCTGATGCGTATAAGTGATTTAAATCCTTCACTAAACGTAGAAGAGTTGAAGAAGACTCACCAGTACGTCCACTTGTAGGGCCAGGATGAGGATGACAGCCGGGTATATGGAAGACCGCATTTCCCTTGGTTACGAGGGGGATAAATAAAGAAAAAATAAATTCTAACACTTGTCAGTAACACGACATATGGGCTGCTGTCCTGTCCTCAAATCCCAGTCAAATTATTTTCGAAATAAATCCTCAAACAAGCGTAAATCCAACCAGTCCTCAACTCTCGTCTGCTAACTGCTTACACCCAGCCGCCATTTTGTTTCCATGCGACGCTTTGGTGTATTGGGTCGATGACTGGCTATTGTCAGCGGGCTTTGGGCCATAACGTGTTACAATGGTTAATCTGGGTTCGTTAGGTCGAATGGATTTAAAATACGATCTGCAGGTGAAGCACGTGTTAATGACTCTGCACGTGGAATAAGTGGACATGGGTAGGCTATGTCAATGGAAACATGGGCGTGAACAGGTGCAAATGAGCCCGTATAATTAGTGAACAGATCTAGAGGAAGGATCTACCTTGCCCTTTGATTTCGTACTTAATTAGCGTAGGTCAATTAGGGACAGAAATATTTACTGTGCTATTGTAACCATACCGTAGAGTCAAAGGTTAGACAACTCGAGGGTTCAATCGGGGTATTTTTTGTGGAAACAAAATTCGAGAGGATTTCACGTTTACACATAAATGCTATTAATATAAAATTAAAACACAGTCAATTTGAAAGATATTAATGAAGGTAATGTTTGGATGACTTTACATTTCAAAACTTGATAAAGACAATTAAGCGCACATTTGTTGAAAAATAAAATAAAAACAATGAAAAATGAAGCCATTCATCGGCGCTGCGAGTAGGGAAAACTTCGCTACGGGCTAACAGCATGTTGTTTTTAGTTTTATGATATGTAATATGTTGTTTTGTGAATATTCTATCAGTGTATCTGTTTTATTATTTCAAAAATAAATAAAATTGGGTTAAATATAGCATGTTTTCATTTCACGTAATGCCAAGAAACCAAGATGGCAGATGTTGCAGATAGATCGATAAAACTTTCCCTTTAAGGAATTGTTTCACTTCGTGTATGTTTGGTGCTTTATCTTGGAGTGGAGCGGCTTGAAATACAATGGCTATATTCTGAATAAAATCAATTTTGCCTGAGAGACATATATATAGTTATGAAATATTGCCTTCTTTTCCGGGATACGAACTCGTTAGGTTGTTTGCCCACCCGGGGTCCGGCCATGACGCAGCAATATTTTGTAACTTTAGCTGTAGTATCAACTCGGACAATGCGGAATACTCAAAATAGATAATGAACAGTTTATTAATTACAACCTCTTCATTCTAGTTACACATTATTAAACATTCGATTTCCATTGAAAGCATATATTACACATACACACAGGCCCCAACACGGGCTTACCCCCCAAAAAATCCACTGTATATATGTCATCTTTCCCCTGTATTGGCCCAGTATCCACTGTATATATGTCATCTTTCCCCTGTATTGGCCCAGTATCCACTGTATATATTCCATCTTTACCCTGTATTGGCCCAGTATCCACTGTATATATGCCCTCTTTCCCCTGTATTGGCCCAGTATCCAGTGTATATATGCCATCTTTCCCCTGTATTGGCCTAGTATCCACTGTATATATGCCATCTTTACCCTGTATTGGCCCAGTTTCCACTGTATATATGCCCTCTTTCTCCTGTATTTGCCCAGTATCCAGTGTATATATGCCCTCTTTCCCCTGTATTGGCCCAGTATCCACTGTATATATGTCATCTTTCCCCTGTATTGGCCCAGTATCCACTGTATATATGCCATCTTTACCCTGTATTGGCCCAGTATCCACTGTATATATGCCCTCTTTCCCCTGTATTGGCCCAGTATCCAGTGTATATATGCCATCTTTCCCCTGTATTGGCCCAGTATCCACTGTAAATATGCCATCTTTACCCTGTATTGGCCCGGTGTCCACTGTATATATGCCCTCTTTCCCCTGTATTGGCCCAGTATCCAGTGTATATATGCCATCTTTCCCCTGTATTGGCGCAGTATCCACTGTATATATGCCATCTTTCCCCTGTATTGGCCCAGTGTCCACTGTATATATGCCATCTTTCCACTGTATTGGCCCAGTATCCACTGTATATATGCCCTCTTTCCCCTGTATTGACCGAGTTGTTCCTGTAATGGTTCTGTGATCTATTGGCCCAGTTGCCGACCTGTATGGTAAATACCCAGTGTATTCGAACCATAGATTGATAGTTAAATTCTAGCCCTCGGAGCAGAGTTGATTTTAAACGGAGCTGGAATATATACTGAATTGTTTCAATAGAAATTAAGACTTCTTTGTGTCATCTGCCTTCATGTGCATGTCTCCACTCACCATATATCGGAGTTCAGCTGTTATTTCAGTCTGATTAAAATCGACGGTTTGCCAAATAGTGCATCTACCGGGAAACGAACTCATATCGGTCGTATAGGTTCCAAGCCAAACCGTCCCTGTGGAGAGGAATCTACAGAATCTGTTCGTATCCCGGTAGATGCATAATTTTGAAAATTTTATTCCTCGGAACAAGGTCGATTTCAATCAGTCTGGATGTTATTTAATAGTGGTGAAAAACGGCATTAAGCGACGAAATTAAAATATTTTTTTGCAGTGAAATAACACTTTCAATCATCGTAATATATATAACAACAAGAGAATGTTTACAATTGGCCCCACCCGGTCTCAAGTTGACGAAACTCTCTTAAGCTAGGGTTATTTCATTATTTCGTTACAGTGCAAGTAAAGGTGTTGTGATAGTTTTTAATGAATCACCCTCATCATACAGCCGTTCCCAGTGAAAGTCATACTCAACTTGGAACTGTAGTAACCAGGACCTCCCAAGTCCTCTGAACAGGTAGACGCCATCTGCAGGCATCCTCGGTTACCCATGGTTTTATATATGCTCCGTTACTCTCCACTATATCACCCATGGGAAACCTTACTCAAATTACCCGCCCTTGGCCGGCGTGACGAAGTCAGTAACCAAAGAAAATACACAATACGATAAGAAGGAAATGGTCAAGGGAGATAACCGGTGACGGATGGCTAACAAAATGACCTCGCGTGCTTTGCAACGAAGTGATATGAATTGTCATTGGTTCGCAGGTCCAAGCTGCGTAGCGGTTTGATTGGCTCACGCCGGCCAAGGGCGGGTAATTTCAGTACAGATTTCTCTGATGAAATTTCCCATGGGTGATATAGTGGAGAGTAACGGAGCATATATAAAAACATGGGTAACCGAGGATGTCTGCAGGAAGATCGAGTCAACATTCTTCGCCACCAGAAACATGGGTATACATCAAAATCGTCTCCACTCACTGACTGCTGCTGATCTACCAGTCCATCGTTCTTCCTCGAGCTTTGTACGGATGTGAAAATAATCCAAAGATTACCAACTCGAAGACATACGGATATGGTCCTCTCACTGATTTGAATAGTTCCCCTCATAGCAACCGTACGTATCCGAAAGCTCTCATTCTTTGGACGCTTGCTCGACTGTCCAACTGAATGTTCAGAAAAATCTGTTCTTCTGTATCGTTTCTTTTGTGACCGTGTATCCAGTAGCCAAGTCACACATGGATTCATTCCAGAAGTAAAGAACGTTTGCATTCGTAACGGACTTGAGGAAGTTCTATCACACATACAAATGTGGTCTTTACCTACAACAACAGTTTGAAAATACAAGTGAAGAAGAACGTTTTAGACATAGCAAATAAGGAGCTTGCATTACGCCTGGACAGTGATCCAACCATGGAGGTATTTAGAAACAGTCACAGAGTCTACTCTCCACACCTATTATGGACAGAGGGCAAATTCCATCCACACCGACGTGCTAGACTCAAAGCTGTTCTGTCTCTAGTTACTCACCCAGTGAGGACTGAACTGTGGACCATGTGTTCTTGTCTTGTGCACGCTCTCGTGCACCATCTTCTCCATCTGTGTTTGGACAGAGTTGTCCCTGAGAAACGTGAAACCATGTGGACTGATATTCTTGACATTTTCGGTGACATGTTCTGCTCACAGGCCCTCGGGTCATTGCTTTTCACACTATAAAAAAAAAGAAAAAAAAAAGAAGAAAGTTTGAGATGACCAATTTAATAGATTCGAGGGGTCATCTGAAACTTATAATTTTTTTTAAAAAAAAATTTAAAACTTTTTTTTTTAAATTGGTGGGAAAAGCAATGACCCAAGGGCCTGTTGTTCTGCTGGATTACCTTGATCTGAGAACTTTGACTGGTGTCCTGCGTGGACATCACACGTACAACATCGACACTACACAGCTGCTGAGCTTGTTGGGCACGTTAGGCATAAACTTGACCTGTCCCTCCCTTTAAATAATGTTCACTGCATTCACTCTTTTATCATTAATGTAAACAATGTAATATATTAAAGGGGCAGTAGCACGTTTTTTTGCTGAAATAAGTTGGTGAAATGTTTTTGAAAAATAATGTCACCAACAGTAAACCACCCTTTTCTCTTAGGAAAATCCAGCTTCCGTAAAGCCATGGGAATCGCTTTTGTCATTCGAAATAATAAATTGTGTTCACAATAAAATGGCAGCCATGCAATTTTTGCTTTATACGCAACATCGTTATTACCACTGGGGATGATTGGTTTGTTTAATAAGATGTTTTTCCATTTAAAGTATATATAAATGACACAAACTATCAATATAAATGGGAAATTTGAAAAATTTTTTTACGTGCTACTGCCCCTTTAATGTAAACAATGTAATATATTAATGCATGTCTCAATGTGTATCTCCAAATCTCTGAATTAAACGAACCTACCTACCTACTCTATTTGTCTATGTGTGCCACTTACGAGTATCTTAACGCAGACAGGGCTTCAGCATTTTGAACATATGGCCTTGATTTCGCGACTGACAGTTAATAGTAAATGATTTGTTTTAAAAACATTTGTTTTCGATGGAAAAACCCGAATGCAAACACATACACAAAATCAGTAATGATCAAATCATTTTTCATGATTTGAGACATTACCGATTCTTATTTTACGCTTATATCTTCCCATTATGCCCCATGCCCAATTTGACAAGTTATGGATTTAAAATCCACATATATTGTCTTCATCGTTCGTTTCATCTCTGTCGCGCAACATATTTGAGCTAAATTTCACCTGTGGTAAGACATCCTCCTGTATAAAGGCGGATAGCTTTCATATTTATCAAACAAATGCCCAACGCTTAAAGCCATTAAACACGTTAGTGTTACAAGGTAGAACTGATATCAATCGCTAGAGAAAAATTTCGTCTGTAATATGACATTATTATCACAAAGGTAGGCTACAATCCGATTTAAGTTTCAAAGACTCCTATACCCATTCGATTATAACGCGTGCCACTGCATGTTTTCGTTCAAGCTTTCTGAGTAATTTATGATTCAGAACATAATAACACATGCAAATGGATTATCTGTTAAGATCATTTCTAAAAAAATATTTATTTTTTAGCACATGTACAATAATTATATTATTACCCTTTAGATAAATTTGTTGAATTCTGATTGGTCAATAACCAATGCATACGAAACCGTGTAGGCGGATTTGCCAGGGTCTACCCTCCGTATGACCCGTGAGACAAGTCATGTGACTAACTACACAGGTCGTACGGATGACCTTGACCTTAGATGGAATGCGGAAGTAAAATGGTTGCTCGACTCGGAATTTCAGGTTCGAAACTTACCTTAACGAACATAAGTACGGTGATTTCAACCTATATACATTATTTATTTTGTTTGCGTCAATAAACTAATTCAATAAAAACATGTGTCTCTCTATTATTCATCAGGTAATAATAATTTAAAAATCGATTATTTTTTGGCCGCAGAGTTATCTCCCTTGATATGGAGCGGTACACTCTTTACAGCGCATTTCCTTCGGCTGCTCCTCAGGAAAATACGAAATATACAAGGGTCTTACAGTCCCGTACACCCTGTCAAAACACCGTGTAACTAATAGTATACATAGATGTTACCACAGTGGCTTGCGCGCACATTGGAAAGGATAACAATATATTATGCATCTCCGTACAATTGACAAACATAGATGAAATGAGTCCAACATTGGCGACACTCCTCTGAGAAAACCGCCGAACGATATCACTTCATATCCAGACAGAGGCCCTATTTTTCAACTTCCCTCGGAAAACAGTCCATTTCAGTCAGACACAAGCTATCATTGGCTGTCAATTTCGAAGTAAAACCCTGATTGCAAACATACTGACAAAACTACTAAAGAATATAGAATGTTGTATATGCGAGACTTTTGGATATATATGGACATACTGATATTTCAAAATCGTTGTTAATTTAACAAGTTAATTATATTCTTCACTACCATGTTAGTACCAGTCTGATTAAAATCGACCTTGTTCCGAGGAATACAATTTGCAAAATAATGCTTCCACCGGGATACGAACATGTCCTGTAGATTCCTCGCCACATGGACGGTTTTGCGGGGATACATCTGAACGATATGCGTTCGTATCCCTGTTGATGCACTATTTTGCAACTTTTTATACCTCGGAAAACCGTCGATTTTAATCAGACCGATGTTAGTAAAACTATGTTAACAGCTATTACTGTACCATAATTTAAATAAGCAAGGCACAGTCAGTACGGTGACTGGTAAGGTAGAGCCTCTGTTGAATTCCGGCCATTGATTGCTTTGTTTACTGTAGGGAGGGACAGCGATAGATCACTAAGTGCCTGTACGTGTCGGTCGACATCAGGTTAATACACATAGATGCGAGGTGATTATATCCTGGATATGTCGGCATGCATGTCAACGAAGTTATTCCCAGCAAAGAAACGAACATATACAACCTACTAACGACACTGGGAATTGTTGGCTTAAAGGCGCTGTAGCACGTTTTTTCGCCATTTAAGCCATGGGAATCGTTTTTGTAATACAAAATAAGAAATTGTGTTCACAATAAAATGGCTGCCATGCAATTTGCATCAAAATGGCCAACCTACACTTTCACATACAACTAAGTTTGGAGTCCTACTGCCTACAGCTAAAAACCCGACATGCCTTATTTTGAATGGAGATTTAATACAACAGGGCTCTGTTCGATAACATCCATAACAGCGAGCGCTTATAATCGCTCATTGAGCGCTACATTAAACCTCTCTTGAACGCGATTGCTCAATGTAGCGCTACGTAGCAAAGCGAGCAAACCTGGAGGAATCGCACCGTGTCGTTCAGGAGAGAATGCGCTACATTGAGCCTACATCGAGCGATCAATGAGCGATTGTAAACGCTCGCTGTTATGAAACGGAGCCCTGGGCCATGTTCAAGAGAGGTTTGAAAGTAATCGCTCAGTTAGAGATTTCTTTTAAACCTCTCTTGAACGCGATTGCTCAATGTAGCGCTACGTAGCAAAGCGAGCAAATGTAGCACAACAGCACACTTCGAAGATCCAACAAAAACAGGTCTTGCTTTTCTGGTCAAATTGACCGGCATTTACTGATGACAACAACTAGACTGGATTAGCATAGCTTAGTACAACAGTCATACTTCAAGCTTCCTCTCCTCCCTGGACCACCTCCCGTCATCTCCCGTGCGAGTCTCGTGGGTCCTCACATCTCTGTGGTCCAGTCCGCTCTCAGAGCCGTTCTGCCTCCCCTTTCTCGATCCCGAGTCTTATAGGCACAAGCCATCTAGCAACTAATCCTAACAACACGTTTGCAAACAGATTACGGGTAGGGAGTAGCATGTATCACCCTGGTCCCTAAGTAGATTATATTAAACTTCTGTGGAGATGGTATTAGCAGGTACAACACATTCAAGATGCTAACAACATACATATTATTGAATGACTATGTTACACTACTCCATCACCAACAAGAAATATATGATACATAGATTTCTTTAGTTCTCTTGACCCAGGACAGGAACATTAATAGTAGATAGCTGTAATATTTCTATGCTTTCATCAACATTCACAAATAATACTTTTTCACCACAGTAACATTATCATAATACAAGGACATCGTGAAAACATTCATTATCATAACATATCATGTATTAACAGAACAATCAATGACCTAGCAAGTGCACAACAAGTGCATACATTATAAGAATATATAGTACATCATATACAATAAGGCCAATTGATACAATGAAGTTATTCACACACAAAAATTACAATACAATAAATTGCATATCATCATTTGGCCGCCGTAGACTGGTCCCCGTTCCCTTGCTGGCCATGACCCACTATCCGGGTTCTTCATTCCGAGAAACACCAGGGTTGCTCCTCCAGCTGACGGATTCCCACATTCGCTCCGGAAACATTGGTGATCCATACATGAGGTGCAGATCAATCCGATCTACTGACGATCACCACGTCCCCTGCTTCGGCAGACACCGTCATGTATCTTTAATCACCAATTTTGTATTCAACACCCTCATATTTTCAAGGGTACACTGCTCCGTCGATCACATCCCGGGGTCGAGTCTACGGCTGTCAATTTCCATCTTCTATCTGGAGACTTTGGTCATCCTCACGTGGGGGTGCAGCAGATTCATCATATCCTATGATGACATTCACGTCTTCTGTTTCAGCAGACACACCCGGTCGTTGGACATGCCAATTGTCATTTCCCCATCCTCTCTTCTCAGGGTTCCCTATCCAAACCCTACAGTTACTTAATCTTCCATGTTATAGTAATATACTTCCAAGCTCAATAACCTATATTCCCAGAAAGTAACATTTCCCATACTTCGGTACTGCCTTGAATAAACCATCTAAGTAACGCACATGATCGTCTACATTTTCACCTATATACATGTATATTTACTCTTTAAGCTGTAATCTCTTATGCCAGAGGGATTATAGTCTACAGTAAATTCCTACCTTTGCGTTGTGTTATTTTCCCCTTAAGACTTCATGATTATTGGGTGTTCATATCAATTTATTTAGCCCTAGAACTACCCTTTGCCTAACCTTATGCTTGGTTGGATTTAGTAGGTCTATCCCTGACCTCCAGACCCAGGACTAATCCATCAGAGGCACATGTTACTCTCTTCAGATGGATTATCCAAAAGTAACCGGTCTGACTACAAGATCATTCAAATCAATCAGTGTGGAGTTTTATCTCCTGAGTTACAACATTACTGTGATGCCTTCTCGGTCTTATTCACATACCGTAATGTACCCAGATATTAATCCAACACTGCCTCAGACTTTAGGATTTCCCAACTTCATCCAACTGCCAGCCCTCCCCATCTTCCATACGTTATTCCCAGTCAACTCAACTTCATTGACACTATTAATTCTAGCCTTTCCATGACAGCATCTGTCTTAGCCCTGATCGAATGTTCGCATTAAAATAATACTCTGTAATAGCCCATTAGCTATTCCTACCATCAGACTGCTCAATCAAAACAGAACGTGACCCCATTTTGACTCAGTCAACCATTCCCAGGTATATCATTTCCTGTTAAACCCCTGAACCGATTGTGCATATAAGCGTTGATCCTAAATCCTTAATCCATCATATCCCCTAGTCCCGTCTTCTTCCAAACTAGTATATTCATAGATACATACCTACATATATACACTTCAAACACTGGTCCAGAGAAGAGAGAAGGTTATCAAACAATCCACACATACCAATTCCCAGATGGTCCCTGTTTGTTGGATCCGGGTCACGGCACCAAAAGGATCCCTGTGTAGCACAACAGCACACTTCGAAGATCCAACAAAAACAGGTCTTGCTTTTCTGGTCAAATTGACCGGCATTTACTGATGACAACAACTAGACTGGATTAGCATAGCTTAGTACAACAGTCATACTTCAAGCTTCCTCTCCTCCCTGGACCACCTCCCGTCATCTCCCGTGCGAGTCTCGTGGGTCCTCACATCTCTGTGGTCCAGTCCGCTCTCAGAGCCGTTCTGCCTCCCCTTTCTCGATCCCGAGTCTTATAGGCACAAGCCATCTAGCAACTAATCCTAACAACACGTTTGCAAACAGATTACGGGTAGGGAGTAGCATGTATCACCCTGGTCCCTAAGTAGATTATATTAAACTTCTGTGGAGATGGTATTAGCAGGTACAACACATTCAAGATGCTAACAACATACATATTATTGAATGACTATGTTACACAAACTTTTTGCAGGTGTTTTGCACCATGTCGTTCAGGAGAGAATGAGCGCTACTTGAGCGCTACATTGAGCGATCAATGTAGAACGGAGCCCTGAACTGATTAGTAGGCTACCCCAGACCGCTGAACCATATGTCAGCACGGGCTGCATCATATAGTTTCAATTTACAGAATAATAACTGATAATTACTCCCAGTGCACGACTGACAGAGTTTGCTATTCTCTCAAAGGCGCTGTTGCACGTTTTTTTGCATATAGTGTTTTCTCAAATTTGCCATTTATTATTAAAATTTATATAATACATTGGTGCGTTAATGGGTACACAGAAAACCGTACAATGCACCGCGATTGACGCGCGTCAATTGGTCAAACCTAATTTTGGAACTTACTTGCAACAGATAAAAAGACCAATTTGGGTTGGTAATGTTATATAGGTCATATAACTCTTGTGCATGCAAATGGGACGTGTAGTTTCGGTTCTGTACATGTATTTATGATGTTGCTTGATTTTCTTTGGAACTAATTATTATGATACATTTTGGCGATTTGGGATTTGAACTGAAATCAACAAATATGGTATTTTGGCAGGTATGAAAGCTAAATAGAATAATATGAAACACAGAATTCAATGTTTTAGAAATAACAAAAATCTTATTTTAATTTATATGAACATGTTGAAGTCGGTAAACATTTTTGTATTCTTCAGAATGTTTTTCTTTTAAAAACTTGAACAAATATGAGGACATACTCTTATCAAACTATACATTTTTGGAAAGTCCGTTACCAGAGTTTCCATTTACTATAAAGCATCACACATTTGAATTGATAACAAAAAGTTTTGTAATTCTAAATTAGATTTCAAAATCGGCAGTGACCCCTCTGTCCTTGAAGGACAATTTTAACCTTGTTCCACCACTTAGATTTCCTAGATTTTTATGTCCCCGAATCGGAGATTCCGGGGGTATATTGTTTTTCACCTGTCCGTCTGTCGTCCGTCCGTGTGTTTGTCCACACAAACTTTTACCTTGGCCATAACTTTGGATTGCTCAGAGCTAGGGCTTTCAAACTTATATATGGCATGTGCATACCTTGTGATGAGACCTTTCAGATGAGGTCATCATATTTGACCTTGCGACCTTGACCTTGCCGCAATTGATATTTTCAGAAAACTTCAACCTTGCCCATAACTTTAGATTGCTCAGAGCTAGGGCTTTCATACTTGGCATGTGCATACCTTATGATGAGACCTTTCACATGAGGTCATCATATTTGACCTTCTGACCTTGACCTTGCCGCAATGAACATTTTCAGAAAACTTTAACCTTGGCCATAACTTTTGATTGTTCAGAGCTACGGCTTTCATACTTGGCATGTGCATACCTTGTGATGAGACCTTCAGATGAGGTCATCATATTTGACCTTGTGACCTTTACCTTGCCGTAGTGGACAATATTTAGAAAACGTTAACCTTGGCCATAACTTTAGATTGCTCAGAGCTACGGCTTTCATACTTGGCATGTGAATACCTTGTGATGAGACCTTCAGATGAGGTCATCATATTTGACCTTGTGATCTTGACCTTGACCTTGCCGCAGTGGACATCTTCAGAAAACTTTAACCTTGGCCATAACTTTGGATTGCTCAGAGCTACGGCTTTCATACTTGGCATGTGCATACCTTGTGATGAGACGTTTCAGATGAGATCATCATATTTGACCTTGTGAACTTGACCTTGCCGCAGTGGACAATATTCAGAAAACTTTAACCTTGGCCATAACTTTGATATAACCGGGGGCATCCGTGTTTAACAAACATATCTTGTTTTAGATATAAAAAAAGCAATGGTTCAAGGTCTTAAAACAGTTGAAAATATTTCTTTGCAATTTATTGAGTGTATTTTCATAAACTGATTGGACTATGTAGGCATTATTCCCTGTAGGCGTTAGTAGACGCCATCTCCCACTGTGATGAAAGGGGAATGTTCAAAACAACTGCTGCATAAACAGGCAAAGAAAAAATTGAATTGCAACGAAAAGCATTGAAATACACACATAAAGAGACGTAAATTAGCGATCTGGAACGAAATGAGGCGAATCTGCACACAAATGAGACGATAGGCAATTTTAAACAAACGACGACGCAAAATGAAAACGTGAAGCCAAACTGTGAAAATGTTTTTGTTTTGTTTTTGTTATTGACTGTATTAACGTAAGCAGACATCATCCACGTGTTCACTTGAGAATAGCCTGCGTGTTCTGTATTTTCATCTAACGAAAGGTGTAAGTCAACAATACTCCAGACAACCAATTAACAATGATGATAAAATAGTTCCATCAACGCACGATTAGGTCCCGTGGTAGTTGCAGACAGACCTACCGACAGACAGTTTATTTATCTATTTATCTATCTATTTATTTATTTATTTATTTATTTAAGTATTTATTTATTTATTTATATATTTTCATCTTTCTAAACATCGTTTGCAGATTTGAGCTTATAAGGGAAAAGTAGCAGGATTAGAATATAAGAACGAGACCTTGGCTAAAGCACTTAAAGAGATAAAAGGATCACAGATGTCGCTTCAATTTGATAGATAACCTCTTTAATACCAGCATACACGCTTCGTCCATATAGAAGGGGACAATAAGTAATATAAACATTAATTTCTGCTAACAAATCCGTCGTTTCTATAATAAATTCTCTAGTCATTTTTATTTTTATTTTTATTTTTTTTTTAAATTAAAAATACATTCCTTTTCAAATCCATAAATTAATTTCATACAACAAACAAAGGCAGCGATTATAATATTTTTGTTATAAGAAGCATACGAATATACATGCAAGGTCAGTGAGTCTAGACAGGACAGAGATAGAACTATCATTTGCACACCGGATTGGATATTGACATTTTATGGGCGCGTCAATCTATACCAAATATGACAGGAAAATGTTTCCATTTCACAATGTGGGACATGGCCTGTTGTCTTTGCTTGCTATGAATTTTTCAATTTTGCATGTTTCTTTCAGAACTTAAAAAAATGCCTCAGAAGAAAGAACATGTTGAAGAAGAAGAATATGATTTAGTATGTTATTGTGTGACCACAATCCAAACATGATTTTGAATTTTGTAAGGGTAATACTACATTGGAGATGAGTATTTAGGAATTAGGAATTCTTGATACTGTTGATTTGTGCCGATGTAAGCCGTTGTTAGTTCTCCTCATTTAAGCCGTTGAGAGTTGTACTGATGTAAGCCGTTGTGTGTTGTACTGATGTAAACCGTTGTGTGTTGTACTAATTGAGCCGTTGTGAGTTGTACTGATGTAAGGCGTTGTGAGTTGTACTGTTGTAAGCCGTTGTGAGTTGTACTGATGTAAGCCGTTGTGTGTTGTACCGATGTAAGCCGTTGTGAGGTGTACAGATGTAAGTCGTTGTATGTTGTACTGATGTAAGCCCCTGTGTGTTGTATTAATGTAAGCCGTTGTGTGTTGTACTCATATAAGCCGTTGTGTTGTACTGATCTAAGCCGTTGTATGTTGTACTGATGTAAGCCCCTGTGTGTTGTACAAATATAAGCCGTTGTGAGTTGTACTGGTGTAAGCCATTGTGTGTTCTCCTGATGTAAGCCGTTGTGTGTTGTACTAATGTAAGCCGTTGTGTGTTGTACTGATGTGAGACGTTGTGTGTTGTACTAATATAAGCCGTTGTGTGTTGTACTGACGTAAGCCGTTGCTAGTTATACTGATGTGAGCCGTTGTGTGTTGTACTGATGTAAGCCGTTGTGAGTTGTACTAATGTAAGCCGCTGCGAGTTGTACTGATGTAGGTCGCTGTGAGTTGTACTGTTGTAAGCCGTTGTGAGTTGTACTGATGTAAGCCGTTGCGAGTTGTACTAATGTAAGCCGCTGCGAGTTGTACTGATGTAAGCCGCTGCGAGTTGTACTAATGTAAGTCGCTGTGAGTTGTACTGATGTAAGCCTCTGTGAGTTGTACTGATGTAAGGCGTTGTGTGTTGTACTGATGTAAGCCGCTGTGTGTTGTACTGATGTAAGCCGTTGTGTGTTGTACTGATGTAAACCGTTGTGTGTTGTACTGATGTAACCAGTTGTGAGTTATACTTATGTAAGCCGTTGTGTGTAGTACCGATGTAAGCCGTTGTGTTTTGTACTGATGTAAGCCGTTGTGTGTTGTACCGGTGTAAGCCATTGTGTTTACCTGATGAAAGCCGTTGTGTGTTGTACTAATGTAAGCCGTTGTGTGTTGTACTCATGTAAGCCGTTGTGTTGTACTGATGTAAGTCGTTGTGTGTTGTATTCATGTAAGCCGTTGTGTGTTGTACTGATGTAAGCTGTTGTGTGTTGTACTCGTGTAAGCCGTTGTGTTGTACTGATGTAAGCCGTTGTGTGTTGTACAGATATAAGCCCCTGTGTTGTACAAATATAAGCCGTTGTGAGTTGTACTGGTGTAAGCCATTGTGTGTTCTCATGATGTAAGCCGTTGTGTTGTACTAATGTAAGCCGTTGTGAGTTGTACTCATGTAAGAAGAATATGATTTAGTATGTTATTGTGTGAACACAATCCAAACATGATTTTGAATTTTGTAAGGGTAATACTACATTGGAGATGAGTATTTAGGAATTAGGAATTCTTGATACTGATGATTTGTGCCGATGTAAGCCGTTGTTAGTTCTCCTCATTTAAGCCGTTGAGAGTTGTACTGATGTAAGCCGTTGTGTGTTGTACTGATGTAAACCGTTGTGTGTTGTACTGATTGAGCCGTTGTGAGTTGTACTGATGTAAGCCGTTGTGTGTTGTACTGATGTAATCCGTTGTGTGTTGTACTGATGTAAGCCGTTGTGTGTTGTACCGATGTAAGCCATTGTGCTGTACCGATGTAAGCCGTTGTGTGTTGTACTGATGTAAGCCGTTGTGTGTTTTACCGATATAAACCGTTGTAGAGTTCTCCTGATGTAAACCGTTGTGTGTTGTACTGATGTAAGCCGTTGTCTGTTGTACTGATGTAAGCCGCTGTATGTTGTACTGATGTAAGCCGCTGTTTGTTGTACTGATGTAAGCCGTTGTGTGTTGTACTGATGTAAGCCGTTGTTTGTTGTACTGATGTAAGTCGCTGTATGTTGTACTGATGTAAGATGCTGTGTGTTGTACTGATGTAAGACGTTGTGTTGTACTGATGTAAGCCGTTGTGTGTTGTACTGATGAAAGCCGTTGCGTGTTGTACTGATGTAAGCCGTTGTGTTGTACTGATGTAAGCCGTTGTGTGTTGTACTGATGTAAGCCGTTGTGTGTTGTACTGATGTATTCCGGTGTGTTTTGAACTGATGTAAGTCGTTATATGTTGTACTGATGTAAACCGTTGTTTATTGTACTGATGTTAGCCGTTGTTTGTTGTACTGATGTAAGCCGTTGTGTTGTACTGATGTAAGCCGTTGTCTGTGGTATTGATGAGAGCCACTGTGTGTTGTACTGATGTAAGCCGCTGTGTGTTTTACCGATATAAACCGTTGTAGAGTTCTCCTGATGTAAACCGTTGTGTGTTGTACTGATGTAAGCCGTTGTGTGTTGTACTGATGTAAGCCGCTGTATGTTGTACTGATGTAAGTCGTTGTGTGTTGTACTGATGTAAGCCGTTGTGTGTTGTACTGATGTAAGCCGTTGTTTGTTGTACTGATGTAAGTCGCTGTATGTTGTACTGATGTAAGCTGTTGTGTGTTGTACTGATGTAAGACGTTGTGTTGTACTGATGTAAGCCGTTGTGTGTTGTACTGATGAAAGCCGTTGTGAGTTGTACTGATGTTAGCCGTTGTTAGTTCTCCTGGTGTAAGCCGTTGTGTGTTGTACTGGTGTAAGCCGCTGTGTCGGAAATCTGAACTCTGTGAGAAGACCTGTTGTAATGGAATTATTTTAGCTTTGATTATATTCATGTTGTTCTAATAACTAAGTAATGCACAAAACCAAGACGTCGGATAATCGTGGTATTAACATGAAGGTTATACATCAGTTGATACCACTGAGATGTTCTCACTGTCCAACTAAAGTTGAATGCGACAAGTTGTATCTACTAACAGGACTGTAGTCAGGAATTGTTACGACACGAAACAGAGTGAGGTAGTTGAAAGGAATAACGCCGAGCGGGCACACTTCCATACTTTGTTTTGGTTATATATATTTCTTCCAAAACAAATACTATTTGGAAGGGTATGGAATGAACCTCTGAATCTGTTGGGGCGGAATAGTGCAGTGGTTAGCACGTTCGGGTTCGGATCAAGGGGTCCGCGGTTCGAATCCCGCCAGGGGCATGACAACTTTGTCTGCATTAGAGAACTGTTCTACACGCAGTAAGGTTTGGGTTACATGGGCTGGTATTGCTGAACATAATACTTCGTCCACTGACAGCTACCTACAAATATATGAATAAATATATGTAGATATAGATGTATATTTATTTTCTTTATTTAGGAAGTACTATTTTCAGCATACCAGTTCCTGTGGTTTGGGTACAAGGGTACACTGAATTTCAGCGCAGTGCCACCCATGGTTTTCTAGTTCCAGCCGATGCTCGCAGGTTTCACCACAATACATAGCCACATGACGTTGCGGACTTTGTCACTGCCATAATACTAGCAGCCGTTATATAAGCGAATTACACCTCACCTCACCTAATCTCAACTTCGCGCTACACACGTGGGACGCACACAGCAGGCGTGCAACATGTGACATGCATGCGTTTGGAGAAACCGTCTTTATTTCTCCTGAAAAATCTATTTTATTTACAATATTTCAACTTCAGTTCTCTTGATTTATGTGTTTATGATCGTCGGATCAGATAACAAGTATTTATTTAAAGTTTGTGCACGAACTTAATTTTCGATGAACGCACAATAAAACCATCTGTGTGTCGTGTTTGTGTCGTTATGCTGCTCCGTGGGCGTACACACACGTGTAATCAAGATGTAGACTGTGTGCTTGTCGTCTTCCTTGAGTCTCCTCCAAGATGTCATCCACTTTATAACATAATTGGCATCTTATGTTATGCTGTCACACCACGTCATTGTATTATATGAATTTAAAGTTGACTAAAGGTACATCCATTTTGTTGTTTGGGGTCTCATATATTAAACGTTATAAATTGTGTAATGTTATCGAGTAGTACTGACTGTTGCCATTTTAATCTTAGTCGACTCAGTGCAAGGACGATATAAAGATAAAACTACCGATTACTGATTGAAAACCGGACAATGCACCGCATGTGTATAAAAACCAAATAAAATTTTATGAAACACAATGGATGTATCTTTAAATTGAACTAAATGGAATGCTTGATTGTATTATCCATGTGGTGGGAAATAGGCGACTATTCCAGCATACTCTATGTATTACAATTTGATCATATTTCTCGGTTCTCGTAATATTTCCTAGTGGCAAAATTTGCAAAATAAATACGCCTGAATACGTCTGTATTTCTGTCCATTAAAATTGCAATTTCATCTCGCACTGAATTATGCGAATCGCACAGATTACGAAAAAGTGACATGTAGTTTCAATTTTTTTGTAATAATTTTAAATTGTTTTATTCGAAGTCTGCACGTGTTAATGTATTTACCTTTCAACACGACTCTGCACGTGTATGTATATCTACTTGCCAGCACAGCTCTGCACGTGTAAATATATCTACCATTCAACACAACTCTGACGTGTAAATATATCTACAATTCAACACAGCTCTGCTCATGTTAATGTATCTAACTGTCAAAAGAGCTGTTCACGTGTAAACGTTTCACCCATTTTATCCAAATGTTGGCGTAGCAAGAATGAACCAGTAGGACACTCAAGTATAGCTGTATTGAAACGAAAGTTAACTCAACTAACGGTTCAGCGGCATTTACCATAGTTTGGTTACATATTCATATCATCATATTTTCATAAATTTTGCATATGGTGGATTTTTATTTCAATAAATTAGTCAATTGTTTTGTCCGGGGCGATACAATCATCCAATTTATACTAACGTTAACATTCCCAGAACACCGCATTTCCAAGTGTATATAGAAATATTATCGCGAGCTCGCGTGGGCTCTCACAGGAACTAAAAAGTCGCCCATACTTCAAGTTCTTCACGCCAAAAGTCACGTGACAGTCCATGACGGAGTCTTAATGACATCATTTCTCAGCCAATCAATAGACAGGGAATGACCGTGCGCATCTCTTGCGTAGATATGTTGTAGGAGTTAGCCCCGCCCACGTCGGCTCCTCGCCTATATAAGCACGTGTTGAAGAAGATTGCGACACATTGACTACTTACTTTCACAGGACAACAAGAGTTAGAAGCCAATTTCAAGTCATATACAGTCAGCCATGTCTATCGTCTTTCCAGCTGTCGCCATGGCCACCAACTTCGCCATCGATGAGGAAGACGTGTGTTTGTCACTCGGCGGAGGAAACTTGTCTGAAAGACTCCCGGGCAACTCAAGTTCAACTTTTTGTGGACTGGTGAACGTTGAAGTAAGATCTTTCAAGATGTGCAGTTATCTTTCATCGACGAACTGATTTGATGTCCAAAATGCAACCTTTACTTTGTCACCCATTACATCGATACTTGGTTGTTGCTTACACGTTCAGCCCGCCGGGAAAACGCACAGCACGTGCAGCACGTGCAACTGAGACCTGAAGAACATCAGGGAACATCGAGAGAAGAGCGAGGCTTGTGCACGTTGTGTGAAACTGGGGTGTGTGAATGCCCTGACGCAAACTTGGCAATAGACTTGAAGGCTCTAGTCTTTCAAAACTGTGCAATCAATTGTTTTATTGACTTTATTTCTTATGTACACTTTTTATGTCTTATACGTCATTTTGATGTTTTTATCATTTAAACATTGTAATAAACTTTGTATCATATGCATCTGTTTCTTTCGTAGTTTTGAAAGTATGAAATTAATCCCTTTTACACCGATGTAGGCCTATTATCACAGTGGGTAAGCCATGTCTATGCTAAACCTTGAGTTGGCAGTCGTTTCACCTTTTTCATGATTGACAGTGGTTGTCACATATTGGCTAAGTCCTTTACATGCTAAACTCGCCGCTAATGGCTGCAATACTGCCGAAGCGGCGTTAAACAATAACTCACTCACTCACTACATGCTAAACCGGAACCTTTACCGGAGTGGAAAGGCTCTGCGACTGTTCCATTTTTGTAGGAGGTGTCTCAGGGCACAGGGGCTTGTATTGTCGAAACTAACGATTACAACGAATATGAAGTCGACGATTCAGCCCCATATACTATAAAAAAGTAAAGGGATGTAACGGGGTCAACAACCCATGTCCGTTTGAAATTATATTTCAGAATGTTGTCATCATATTATCATTCAATGTTATATACCACGTCAAAGCCAATACATTTGTCTTTAAAACAAGCCATCAAATGATAAAATATTTGCTTGAAAAAATTATTATAAAATACTTTATAATATCCTGTCAGCTAATAGTGACCCAGTTACAAAGCCTAGTATTTGGTGCATCAGATCGCGCAAGAATTATAACACGGGGTGCACTGTAATTGACGTACCAGGGATTTTAGATAATCTCAAGTGTGTTTCGAAACATCGTTTGATAGTGAGACGTCCATATTGAATGACCTTGGCATTGGTCTATTTTTGGAAACGAAATGATGTCATAGGGCTATTTGAGGCCCTATGACATCATTTCGTTTCCAAAAATAGACCAATGTCAAGGTCATTCAATATGGATGACTAGAGACAAACGATGTTTCGAAACACGGTTGATATAGATGTAAAATCCCTGGTATGTCAAATACAGTGTCCCTCATGTTATAATTCTTGCGCGATCTGATGCACCAAATACTAGGCTTTGCAACTGGGTCACTATTAGCTGACAGGATATTATAAAGTATTTTATAATAATTTTTTCAAGCAAATATTTTATCATTTTGGTGGGCTAGGCAAATGGCTCACATGAGCAATGTGCTAATATTTTTGTCTTTGAAAAATCATATCCTTGTTATTATCGGTTCGATTTTTACTTTTGATGGCTTGTTTTAAAGACAAATGTATTGGCTTTGCCGTGGTATATAACATTGAATGATAATATGATGACAACATTCTGAAATATAATTTCAAACGGACATGGGGTGTTGACCCCGTTACACCCCTTTACTTTTTTATAGTATATGGGGCTGGATCGTCGACTTCATATTCGTTGTAATCGTTAGTTTCGACAATACAAGCCCCTGTGTCTCAGGGTAACGTAAACGCTCCTCTCCACTTATATACCCCGGGTGCACTTGTATACCCGCCTTCGCGCTGTGACCTCTTATCAAGCTAATCAAATCATTTTATCACCATGGTGTGCGATAAAATTTCAACCAATCACAGAGAGCCTTTTAAACTGCAGTTGGCTTTCGCTCTTCCGCCCTTCCTCAAGCGATCGGCAATGCTTATCATATCCGAGTCCAGGTTAGCTATTCGGTGGAGTTTATTACAGCAGATCATGCACATTTTATCCTGAAATGATATTTGCATTCATCAAATTGCGGTAAACTTTGAATCTTTTCGGAAATCTGTATAATTTCCGCCGTGTTCCATCTCAATATTGCCGATAGCACGTTTTTTGCAAATTTTATTTTTTCAAATTTCCCATTTATAATGATAGTTTATGTCATTTATATTTACTTTAGAGGGTAAAACATCTTATCACAAAACAATTTTCCGCTGTGGTAATAACGGTGTTGCGTATAAAGCAAAAATGCATGACGGCCATTTTATTGTGAACACATTTTATTATTTCAAATGACAAAAAACATCCCCATTGCTTTACAGAACCATGTAAGCTCATTTTAAACTTTATTTTCTGAAGAGAGAATGGTGTTTTACTTTTGGTGACATTATTTTTCAAATACATTTCATCAACTTATTTCAACGAAAAAACGTGCTACAGCGCATTTAAGCGCGGTCAAAGGTCGTCTCTTTTTCTATAGTTTCTATGTCACAGGTCAATGTGTGAAGGTTATATGGGGTTTGCACCCAGGGTATATAAGTGGAGCGGAGCGTAAACATTTTCACCCTGATACAGAATGAACAAATTACATTACATTAGCAACAATTTGCACGTAACCTCTTACAAAGGGGTAGTGGGAGCTTTTAAGGTTGGATTGCGTTTTTACGTAACGCAAAGCAATCTATTATTATTTTTTTGACTATACTTCTGTTCTACACGCAGAGTTTATTGCCATTACAGGAGGCAATCGGCTCATTATTTGCCTTACACTCCCGCGGAACTTTCTATTTCTAAAATAATTCGATATATGCCTTTTAAAAGGATACTTTGCTGATTCATATAACATGACCAAAATATATCAATGAAATGACTGACTCGAAAGGAAAGTTTTAAACAACTTTTTCATTCGTTGAACAAAGTAGATATATATACTGGTGGAAACGAATAAGGGAACGCTTAATTACTGTTAACTTATGTCTGGCATGTTCCGTTTGTTCGAGGCTGCGTGGGGCCATTATAAACTGAAAGTGTTGAAGTTTACTTTCACTGAAAAGGTACCGTGCACGTGACAATTGATTTCCATGAACTTCATGCATGGCGACGTCCATTTAACCTTCAAGGAGTCAACGAATGTCGGTGTACCTTTACCTTCAGAATCATGCCTAGAGCATACCTTTCTGATAATGAGAAATGGCAGGCTATCGGGTGCATAAACAGCGGTCAATCAATATGCCAGACAGCCAGACAATTTAACAAGTCTAAAAGTGTGATTTCGCGACTGTGGAACCGGTACCGTCAGACAGGGAACGTAAAGATTAGACCCGGTCGTGGTCCAAAACGTAAGACAACGCCCCGAAACGACCGCCAGCTGGTGCTGCTGTCCTTACGCAACCGATTTAAACCAGCATCGAAAATAAACTCTGAGTTCAGGGCAGTAACGAGACTAAGAATTTGTGACCGTACTGTCAGAAACAGACTTAAAGCAGCAGGCTTAAAGTCACGTCGTCCTGTTGTTGGGGTAAGGTTGACTGTGGAACACAGCCGTCTCAGAAGAGCATTGGCTACACACCATCGAGTTAGACAACTTCGACATTGGCGCAATACCATGTTCAGTGATGAGTCACGATTCAATTTTGACTTCGCAGATGGTCGGATCCGCGTTTGGCGACACCTTCGTGAACGTCACCACCAGTGCACCATCAAACAACACGATTCCTACGGGGGCGGATCTGTGATGGTATGGGGCGGCATAACCTACGACAATAGGACCAACTGAGACGAAGTGTTGCAACCTGTTGTTCTTGCTTTCCGCCGTAGAGTGGGTGTAAACTTTGAGTTTCAACATGACAATGCTCGACCCCACACGGCTCACGTCAGCAGGGATTTTCTCACGCAAAACAACATCAGAGTGTTGCCATGGCCGTCCAAGAGCCCAGGCATTAATCCCATTGAACACCTCTGTGACGTTCTTGGAAGTCGGGTGAGGGATCGTGATGTTCTACCCCAGACACCTGATGCCATGTTCCAGGCTCTCCAAGAAGAGTGGCGCGCAGTTCCTCGGGCTGTCATCCGGAAGTTGATCCAAAGTGTTCCACGACGGTGTGAAGAAGTGATCAGGAAACAGGGAGGGCACACCAGATACTGAAATTTCACCTGTGGTGTACATACTTAATGAAATATACTTGATCAAAAACCCATGAGAATAAAACAAAGTTCACCATCAATACATGCGTTCCTTTATTCATTTCCATCAGTATATATTTGTTCCTATACATATATATTAGTTGAAACAAAATACAGCCACGACGCAACAGAATGTACTCATTGTTATGGATCATCGGTAGCTCAAGTGGTTAAGGCGCTCCTCAATGACCAAGAACTCAAGGGTTCGATTCCCACTTTCGTTTTTTACAAACAAATAATTTATAATTTGTTTAAATTTACAAATTTCACAAGTCCATTTTTTCCGCAGGTTTAATACCTCATAACCGATCATTGTGGTAGGCTGGCTAATATCCCCATTTCACTGACCTACGACTTCCAAAAGTCAACACGACTATTCTCGACTCTTCCCAACTTTTCGACTTCGACTTTTCGAAAATTGGGGTCAAATTGTCAAATTGAATTTTCTACTTGTTACTTACAGCTTACTTACGACATAGTGAGGAGTAATTACTGACCCGTTCACGAATAACTGCCAACTATTTCCCGACACTAATCCGCCGACACGACTCATTACTATCCAGATACAACTCACCTACGAGTCACATACGAATCACATAGTATACGAGTTATTTGGCCTTATTGTCGTGTTTAGTCTGGAACGTGTCGTAACTGGTCGTCTTTGATCATTAGTTAGTCTCGTAGCATTTGGCATTAGTCGGGAGTGAGTCGGCAAGTATTTTAAGGGGGGGGGGGGGGGGGGGGGGGGGGGACTATTCCCGACTCACACACGACCACCGACTCAATACGACTGGATACGACTAAATACGACTGACAAGACGACTTAATACGACCCAATAAGAATCAGATCCTAGCCACTTACGACTCGATCAAGACTGCATACGACTTTTTGGGATTTCAGGACTTTCCTGTCGAAAAGTACGAGCACCGCCCGACTTAAAAAGTCAGGAGTGAGTTTTTGTTAAAAAACCTACTCCCGGCTAAATTTGACCTCCCGACCCTTAAAGACTCTTAAAGAGCCTTGAAGACTCATCTACGCTTCAAGCGAACTTAAAGTTACACCCATTGTGTTGTTGGGGGTCACATATTGCAAACGTTATAAATGGTGTTACTTTATTGAGAAGTGCCGACTGTTACCGAAAACTACCATTTTGATGATAGTAGACTTAGCATATTGACGATATGAAGGTAATAGCAGTGATTTCTGATCGAAAACCGGACAATGCAGAGCGTGTGGTGCGCGTCAATGAGTCAAACGTAATTTTGGAATCTTGTTTATAACAGACGAGAAGACAACTTTGAGTTGATAATGTTTAATAGGTCACATAACTCCTGTGCATGTAAATTGGACGTGCAATTTCGGTTTCTGCACATGCATAATGATGTTACTCAATTTTAATTGGAAATTAGTAATTATGATATATTTGGCGATTGGGGATACATATGCAAGCTGAGTGAATTTATTTGTATTGTAGACAGCACATGTGGTGAGTTGGAACGTATTTAAGTCAAATTAAGTTTTATGAAACACAATAGATGTACCTTTAAGGTGACTCAGACACGCCTCTTTACTTGTAACTGACAACTCACTGACGACTTACCGACTATTTTCGCTAGGCAACGGCTCGTAGCTAAGTGAAATGGGGGACCCCCGGTATTATATTGGTTTATGAGTCAGTTCAGAGTTCAAATATTCCTTTTGTGCCACGAGTATCGTTCCACTAATTACTTACAATCGTTTTTAAAGCTATATCTAGTTGCAACCAGTAGGCCTACTCATGTTATCCATATGCGTGTAGCCATTCATTTACAAAACGATGACAGTATCACTCAATGTGTTTTTCTTTCCTACTCACAATATGTTTAAGACTGTAGGCGTTTGTCCCTGTAGGCGTTAGTAGACTCCACCCACAATATATTTCACGTATGCTGCACACAGATGAAAAGCTGTGAACGCTATTTTAAAACCAACAACAACAAAGCTCTCAGCTCTGTGAACACATTTAATTATTTCGAATGACAAAAACGATTCCCATGGCTTTACCGAACCATGTATACTCATTCTTTAACTTGTGTTTTACTATTGATGACATTATTTTTTAAATATATTTCATCAATTTATTTGGGCGAAACGTGCTACTGCCCCTTTTAATATAAGAATATCGATTCTAGATGACAAGCTATCGGCGAACGGTCTATCCGGCTCGGTCAAACAAAGTTGTAAACGGCGTACGCCGTTTCTCTTTCCTGTTGACAAATAAAGCAGCTCCTGTGGCTCACTTCGATCTGGTCCATTGATTCAACGACACTAACCTCATAGCCAAGTGTATTGAATGCAGAATACTTGCTTTGTAAGTGCAATATATACGTTGTTGAGCAATCTAAACTATGATGGCCGTGAGGGGACATCGCTCTTTCGCCCTCTGGTAACAACGCGATAAAGCGATATGACAATACGACAAAGCGATATGATCACACGACAAAGCGATAGAGCAACACAACAAAGCGATAAGGCCGCGCGACAAAGCGATATTGCCGGACGACAAAGCGATAAATACCATATCGCTTTGTCGCGCAGTTATATCGTTTTATCGCTTTATCGCTCTTTCGCTTTGTCGCGCCGCTGTACCTTTTTGGAGTATTTGAGATAAGAGACTATTTTTTCAAATGAAATGATTTTATGTATTGATCTTACAGTTAAAACTTTTTAATTGCATGAAGTTGTCTGAAATTATTAATGTTCTAACTAAATGATAATACTTGTCATTTAAGGCTACTTCAAAGATGTGCTTTTTGCTCAGTAAGATTTAATTGGTTAAAAAACTTGAATTGAGCAGGAAAACCAAAGGGAATACCAATATTTTGTAATACCAAGATTTGTAGAAGTATTTAAAAACAGTTCCAGCTAAGCAGAATTGTTTTGTATATGATCTCTGTTTTTAAAAAAATGCACAATTCTCGTCATTTACTAACTGCACGGGTTTAAACTCCTTCTCGGTATAAACTATGCTGTGTAATTTTACATCCTTTGTACAGCATCTGTACCGCAAAAACGGTTTTCTCCCTTTTAAAAAATATAACTCGAAATGCCCACTTTTCATAGACATTTGGACATTTGTCACCAGTATTCACACTGTCATAACATATTGTGAAATTCATTACAAATACATAACCAAACTAGTACACCTGTATGGATTAATTAATTGACGCCCTCAATTTTACAGGTAATACTTGGTTGATAATAAATTAGTTCATCTTTCTAAAATCAACTTAAATTCTGTTTAAAATGACTGTCTAACATTCAAAAAACTTAAATTAGGCGATTTGCTGCCCAAATACAAGAAAAAATGTAATTTATTGATTTGTATTCTTGATGTTCAGGTGACACATTTTATGGACTTATTTGTTCTCCTTTGGCAACGTTGCGACATAACTGTTGATGTCGTTGTGAAGCAAGTAATACGTGTAAACGTGAGAGGAATCTTTGAGGAACTATATCTATACATGAGTTGTTTTTCCTTCGTCTCTGTACTTCCTGGTAATGTCAACAAGATGGGTCCCTCTCTGAACATTCCTCTTACTTTCTTTCATTCCTCATGCTTATCACCATTTGCTGACGTAATCGTAAACTTAGTCTCTCCTTATATTCAATACTTACAATTCATATTCATGTGTACTTTATTTATAGTATGTAATTATTTCTGCCTAACTCAGTTCATGTACATGAAGTTCATTTATTGAATAAACATTCACTTGCCTTCCAATCACTCTCAACCTCGTGTTCCTTATGTATATTACATAAATATGTTACCCTTCCCCGAAACGGAAATCCTGTATCCACCCCTGGCTAGTGCTGAAGTTATTGTTCATCTACTAATTAAGTGTACATTTGATAATTATGAACAAGTATTCTTTCAGAGTCACAGTTTCATAAATATATGTAAGCCGAATTGACCATTCAAGTGCTAAGCTAAGCTCCGTGCACGGAAGGCATGCGGTGTTTTCGTAGGCCAGACCAGTTCGTTGGACCCGGGAATTCGTAGGACTCGTGAATTCGTAGGAGGTGAATTCGTAGGAGGATTAAAAAATATCTCATAAAGTGATATCTAAACTTCGAATATTCGTTTGACATTTAGTATTTATTACTTTAGTATTTATAACATGTTTTGAATACCATGTCATGTTGATAATAAATAAATCGATGACATATGATGATAATACTGTTAGTTTCGTATATTGACATTGTTAGTCTCGTACTGCAATCTATCATAATGACGGGATGCAGTAAACTCGTACCCAAAACGAACTCGCCCCCACCGGGAATTCGTACCCACGGATAACTCGTACCCTAAAAAAATCGAAGAACTCGTACCCACTTATTTTTTTTTATAGATAAATAGGAGAGGCAAGACAATAATATTGTTTTTGTATGATGTTTATTTCATAGTTTCGTAACATAACATAATAACACAATATAAAACCATAGTTTCATACTACAGATAGTTACATACTTTCGTAATATAAATTACTTTCGTATTTCGTATTGTACATGCATCGTCATCCTTTATTTAAAACATTTGATGAAACACGTGTTGTCTCTTTCTAACTTCTTTGTTGCATACTACACAGTCTGCCATGTTGACAAGTGTAATTTCTAGTAGAAAATACTGGTAACTTATACCCTAACGATGTTGTTTTAGTTAAGTGGATATTCTCTAATAGTCAATACTGTCACCCCATACATGGCCTCCAATTCACAGGGGTTCGAATCGCTGTTTTGACAAATTTTTCAAAATTCAAAATCTAGATTGTTGCATTCATGTGATGTTTATGTACGATATTGTAAGCTCCTGTTCCAAATGTGAGCAAAATCGGTTAAGAAATAAAGATTTGTGATAAATATCCCCGCTATTGATATATATAAAGACACAATAGCGGGGATCACATGTATATGTTTTAAACATATTTATTCATGTTAATTATACATGAATGAGGACATGCAAACAAGCCAAAGGCTTATCTAAACCAATAGTATCGCACAAGTCATAATAGTAAATTTTATGTTTGAAAGAAAGTGGGCGTGGTTGGGTTTGGCTGATAGTAATAAATGTCGGCCAGTAATCACTACAGACCGGGTCAAAAACGTCAGACTCTGCTACAAAATTTTAAAAAAGGCCAAAAGCCAAAAGCCAGATACAAAGATTTAATTGTAATAATATGATACCATAAAGTTAGTACATAAACATTTATTCCCTTAAACTACGAACTCCTACGAATTCACCGGCCGATCCTCCTACGAATCCACCGAAATTTACTCCTACGAACCGGTCTGGCCTACGAATTCACCTACACCCGCACGGAAGACGTACATACTATTGTCATCACATTAAAGAGTCATGACCATACACAGAGTTCGCAGTTTTTAATCAATGTTACGTCTTTGTAGAAGTAACCCCAATATTGCAGGGTGGATAAGGGGTGGATCAATCATTTAGCACATATCCATTTTGCATGTTATAAATGATTATTCATTAACATTATTCCCATTAACATACTAATGCAGTCGTTGAGTAATAGATTATGATATTTCGACGAAACAAAGTAATTCGGGCTTGCACAATATGTTTTACGGATGGTATATACATGTATTATACCCTACTTTTTTTTAATAATATTAAGTTCATGTCGACATAATATCATCAAGATGGTATCATCTACTCCGAAAGTGAAAAGTATATGTACTTGATAAAAATGAGACGTGTTGACTCTGGCGGTATGATATGATATGCGTGATAACGGTATAAGGAACTATACCCAAACGTCGCTATTGTTAATAAAGAAGTTGATCATCCATAATTTTTTGTCTTCTTCATCACACCAACTTCTAGAATGCCTCTCAAACAGTTTAACTAGAGAGTTGATCGTATTCAGTGCTTTGTTTTAGAAATATAATTCAATAACTGAAAGCTTTTTTAGGAAAATATTTATTCTAAATAACGTATTGAATAGGAAAATTAAGGAACAAATGTATAGGACGAACTGTTTCTATTCTTTGTTAACTTTTCTGTCAAACGTGTTTCAATTCCCATGTACTTTGAGTTTTATCCGAGCGTAGGTATTTTTCCCATTTCATCATAATTCAACACTTATTTTTGTCATGAAAAATGATTTTATTATAGTTTTAGCGTGACGTTCATCACAATAATAATTGCGGACATTGAACGTCAATCATTTTAACAAAATAATTCTCTTTATTAATATCATTTTGTGATTGGCGCTTAAAGGTTAATTTTCAATAACAGTCAATACTTCTTGATAAAATACTACAATGCCACACTGAGTGTCCCTTTTAAAAGTTTGAAAACCCATATGTATGTTGTTGGAGTCACATTATGTCATGTAACAAATGGTGTTATTTTATCGAAAAGTACCGATTGTAGATTGCTGATGAACATTATCAATTTAAGGCTAGTTCATTTAGTAAAATGATCCTATAAAGGTGAAAGTCGTGATTTATGATTGAAAACTGGACACAGATGCGGGTTGATTGGTTAAATGTAAGTTTGGAAACTTACTTAATAGACAAACAGTCAGATGTAAAAACTGTAAAACATAACCCTTGTGGAAGTACATGTAATGTTGTTGCTGAAATATACAATTTTAATGCTTATCGGTTCATTAACGTAACAATGTAATTATGAAAGGTAAAAGTAGTGACAATGCACCGCGATTGACGCCAGTCATTCAGTCAAATATCATTTTGGAAACTTATTTACAACAGACAATAGGAACAAATTTGTTTGTGAATGTTTACTGGGTCATCCGTGCATGTACATGGGACGTAACAATTCGACTTCGGATGTTGCTCGACTTTGAAACTAGTAATCATATATATTGGGCGATAGGGGTTGAATTGCAAGTTAAGTGAAATCATTTGAACTGAAATCAGCACATATCGTATTCAGCACGTATTTAAACAAAATAAAGTATCTTGAAACACAATGGGTGCCTCGTCATACATATAGTGTACATATTATTTGAACAAGTAATCTTACAGTTTCATAAATGTTAGCAGAATGGAGTCATTTAAGTGGCTTAGAAAAGAGTTTTTAACCTTCAATTACTTATCCGATTGTAAACTACATACACTTAAGGCGCACATCTTATTATCATCACAGTAATGGTTTATGGTGACACACAGAGTTCACTCTATTGGTACATTTGCAAATAAATGTATAGTTTCATTAAGCATGCCATTCAGAATCATTTTCAAGGCACATTTCGATAAACAATGTCACACAAATATTCCACTGTGATGTATTTGTTATATACTCCACAAACTGATTCAATTTGATTCACGTATATTATATTTATGATAATACAGTGTTTTGTCCTTTCCTTTTATTTTTAATGAGTGCAACTACAAGCAAATCTTCGAGCAACCTGCGCCATCTTAGAGGAGGATCCGGATCAGTTCGTACCAAAACCGGTTCGTCCCAGGGTCGGTTCGCCCCGTTTTAATATCTAATATGATCATGATGATGAGTGGAACCGGTTTTGGTACGAATTGACCCGGAACCTTGGAGGATGTGACCTATATATATTTGCCTGTAGTTACTATAAAGTTGCAATAAAGTTGTTACGGTAAGATACCCGAACTATTCAAGTATGACACATGTATCAGGGATGTAAAGTGATAGTAGAAAACTCCTTTCGAGTTGATTGTTTTTGCTAGGAATGAAATATCGACTTTTTCTTCGATTTTTATCGATGTATTTCTGAGACACCATTTTGGCTCACTCAAGTTTGACGAGTAAAAATCGTGTTTCAAGTGTCATAACTTGAGAAATAATGCGCCGATTTTGTTGATGTTTGTTTTATTCGAACGAGAAATCCATGTGCTTTAATTCTGTAGTATGTAGTATGTAAAATGTGTGTTGACATTTTGAAATGTGAACTTGTTTGGGCAGGGGGAAAATTGGCGTTGCATCCCTTTCTTTATTTATTAGTATAGGGTATATATCGCATCGTAGTATTAGACCTATGAACTGTTTGTTTTCAGCAATACAAGCCCCTGTGCTCATTTGCATATAAAACTTCGATAATTAAATTTTGAAAATGGTATGTTAACGTACATGAAATAAGTATAGTTATGATATCCTGAAAGCGTCATTGGTAACGCTGAGTCGACTTGAGCTAGTTCGAGCATTCGGAACACCTCAGCCCTCTCCGTTACTCTCCGTTACACTCACGCGTGGCACTCGTAGTTTCGAATGCTAGTTCGAGGTCACGGGTCCGAATGCAGTGTTGATAAATGCTTGGCTCGGAGAGACGTACCAGCACTGTAAGGAGTTTGCAACTAACTGTCCAGTTTCAACAACCTTGACAGTGTAAAATGCGTTCACATTCGCCATGCAAGTTTTGCTTTATACTCAATATATGGCACCGTTATTACCACTATGGATAATTGGTTTGTGTAATAAGATGTTTTACCCACTAAAGTAATCATAAATGACATAAACTATCATTATAAATAGGAAATTTGAAAAATTAAAATTTGCAAAAAAACGTGCAGGAGACCCGCGAAATATGGGATATTTTCAAGAAAAGTAAGCCTACGTTTCACTAGAAAGTAGACCATGCCATTTCCCGGCTTGTCTCCACCAAAACGATTGTCCCGTCCAGAAAGAAGTACATAGTAATATACATGACAAGTTGGGTTCCAAAAACTGTATTGATTATGAAGTATAAGTTTCCAAACCTAGAGAAGTTGATATTGATAATATGTTGCAATGAAAAAGATTCAAAACTGGCTAATTTAGGGGTCACATCCAGTTGAAACACAACTGAATATCGAGAAAAAGATTATATAATAATAATAATTGGATACTTATATTGCGCCTTTTCACGCCCTAAGGTAAGCTCAAAGCGCTACAAGTATTACCCTGTAGGAATTGTACTTTCAGAGCTGCTACGTCAGTACTCCAGGTACCCATTTGTACAGCTGGGTAGACTGAGTAGAATGTGGGTGAAGTGCCTTGCCCAAGGACATAACACAGTATTTGACCCAAGTCACACAATTTTGGTGTCTCCACCGGGATTCGAACCCGGGTCGTCGGCGTGACAGGCCACCATGCTAACCACCACACCACCGTGTTTCTTGACACTTACCAATTCACAAGGCTTACCCACTGTGATAATACATTGGGATAAATTCAAAGGATTAATTGCATTGTTTCATTAACTCAAAAACAACCAGATAAATGTAATATATAGTTTATTTCACGACACAGATAAGACATGACTGTATTTGAACTTGTGTGAAGTGAAAAAGAATAAATTGTCTCGTTGTCCTAGTTCAATAAATCACAATCATCTTCAAAACGTGCGTTTATAGACAAGAAGAGGTCGTGGGCGGTGCTAACCCAAGTGTATTTCAAAATATTTAAACAATAAAACCATTGAAACGACGGAAAAAACACACAAAGTCCCAGTGTGCCTTGTAATGGGCGGCAATTTCTGGCTGCATTATGGACATCAGATCAGTTCGTCAATAAAAGATGGCTGCACGTCTTGAAAGATCTTACTTCAAAGTGCATCAGTCCACAAAGAGTTGAACTTGAGTTGAGTGGGAGTCTTTCAGACAAGTTTTCTCCGCCGAGTGACAAACACACGTCTTCTTCATCGATGAGGAAGTTTGTGACCATGGTGACAGCTGGAAGGAGGTCTGTGCGGGATAATTAAAACGATCCACGAGTAATTACCACCACAGCGTCCCGAGCCGGAAATCTCAATTAGCGTTCTCTCTACTCAGCGTAGTTTTGTCTGCGCAATCCTACGCGCTCCTAATCTTCTCGCGTCTGACCCCTCTCTCGCTTTACTCAACGGTGAAACGGAGTGTCTATAATTCGAGCTCGTAATAATAGCGTTATTTACCTTTTTGCGTTGTGTTCATAATAATAATAATTAGCCCATAATGAACCAAGTTCCAATGTGGATATAGTGATATACTGATATGAGTTTATATTTATTACAATGCAGACCATTTCCCTTTTCTATTATTGATAACAAACTCATATGTGTATCGCAAAATAAAAGAATTATATCAAATTGGTTCGCTTATCTGATATTTAACTACATTAAACCTATTTCACCCATAAAAGGTTTCAGACATAAAAGGTTAGAGTAGCGCAAACTGACCGAAGCTTGGACACTGATCCGATTCAAATATTATGAAAGACTGTATAATAAATAATAATCTTTAAAATGTCAATTTCAGCAAATCACAATATTGGATAGAAAGAATTTTACTCGATTTTACATAGATATTTCAGAATTGCTTAAGATTAACCGAAAATAAAAACGGTTAAAGTTGCGTATATCAGTTCGGACAAGATTGACCTTCCTTCGGACCCTACAACCCAAATGTTCTGGCATGCGTCAGTGGTTTAAACTATTCACCAAACTGATTCTTTATATCCTTAAACACATGGATAATAGTCCAGGAACAATACATTATCCCTAGTTAAACTGCTTGAAGTAATTTGTCATTTATTGAGAGCATGCTTTCCTATTTAATTTCAGCAACTGCCGCAAACTTTGTTAGAATAAATGATGTCGCAATCATTTTCGCAGGTATGCTGCTGCATAAACGATGTGAGCGCTAAACTGATAATTAATTAACTTAATGTTGTTGTCATATGTGATAATGTAATATTTCTACATATTTCCATATTTTTTCCGCGGCCATTTAAAACTTCACAAGTGGTTACAAAGAAAATGTAATAGTGTCCAAATTATTTCATGAAACCGTTAATTGAACCTCACGCAATTGCTAGTTTTGATAAAACACAAATATATCAAACTATCAATAATTCATAAAAATAAAATACAAATAAAACATATTAAAAAGGAACATTTGGAAACAAACAGTTTGCATTTATTGCAGATATTATAGCGTCAGCTGGAAGTGAAAAGTCTCCGAAGTTCGGGCGACTTCTACAGCTGGTGACTTCTTTCAGTTTGCCCTATGCGTAACTTATAAAAAATCAAATATTTAAAATGTGGTAGAAATGAAAATATCACCAAAAGACTTCATTACAGGGACATAGCAATGCTAATTGAATGCTAATTGAAAGGTATCTGACTCCGTGTAATGATGTGATCACAATCTGCGACGTTACATAATTGTGGTATTTGGTAGTGTCAGTGGAGACGACAACCGCTAATATACAGGAAATGCTGCTGACATAACAGACAATGTGTATTGAACACTGTTATTTGTACATAGATTCAAGTAGAACCCTGGGGATGAAACTTCAAAGCATTATATGTAAGCTTTCTATTGCCAAATCGCATTGCAATTGTCTCCAGTCTGGCTAGACAATTTGTCGATTGCAAAGTTTCTCTGCACGTTGTATACACTACTGACTAGATAAATGACACACGACTTGCATGTCAATATATTGTACATTTAATTTGTTATAAGAAGGTTTATGTGAACAGTATTAACAATTCAATGACTGTTTATAAAACATTATTCAACATTAAATATATATATAAATATTGTTTATATGTTCCTTCTGTCCATCTTGGAATTTTTGTATAAATTTTCTTTGAATTGTAAAGCTCATGTACCACCGTTGGTGGCGATTTTGAGAAATAAAGAATTTTAATTTGTCTTCTTACACACCGTACAAGGGAAAGGCATGGTGGTGAGTGACATCTAATCTGTAGGAGGAGTTTGAGTTTATCCACTTATCAATGAAGTCTTGTGAAAACATCCAAGCGAACAATGTTGTTTTAATCACAACACTGTCGGCGACTTCAATACACGGTAATACCATACTGTAATAATCACATTAATCACATGTAAGGATTAAAACGTAAATAAAAACAAACTAAATAATACTTTTATACTTTATTGCTCTATATAAAATTTATCGACGTTTTCGCCAGGCATTTCATCGACGTTTTCGTCAAATATTCGCCGTTTTCGCCTTTCGACGTTTTGGTTTATCGCCGTTTTGTCCCGTTCCCGGGATAATCTATGTCAAAACAAATTTGTATATTTATTGACATTGACAGAGTATATTTATATGTCCAAGTTGGGGTTTATATATTTCAGGATTAAAACATCACTATCAATAAATATATCACTATGGAATAATTTCAAAATGCCACTGTTTTGTCCAGTATGTATGATGTACATTCATAGAGACTGAGTGACATGAACAATGCTGGGTTAGCATTTTTTTTTTATTGTAATCGTTTCCCCCCCAAACATCTACACATCTAAAGTCCGATAAACCCAGTGTAGTGCCCTTGGGGATCAAGGAATCGATCCCGGATTTCCAGTAAAATCGTCTGTCCAAGACGTCCAAACCTCTGCAACACAATTAAATCGTGTGTGGGATTGCTGTCTGTAGGCTGTGTTGTCTCGAACCTGGTCATGGACCATGAAATCGTTGTAGTTAGCGATGGCGGGGTCCAAAACAAGAACGAGAATGAAACAGCCAATCAACGATCGCCTGTGAAAAGGGGGAATCCCCTGTCAAAAACATGACCACATCGCTGGGTCTGCGCCCAGTCCGAGTCACGTGACCATGTCACCAGCACGCAACACGTTCGCCATCAGCGGGCTCATTATCCCGCATAGTCCTCCTTTAAGACGCTAGACGTGACTCACTGTACCCATATGACTTGGATCTGAGTGAAGAAATTGGCTTCTAACGCTTGTTGTCCGCTCAAAGGTAGCTAGTCAATATGTCGCAGTCTCCTGATGTTTTGGGCGGTGTTAGCACAATTGTATTTAATAATTTTTAAACGATAAAAAACATCGAAATGATGTTTAACACATAACAAATGTACATTGATAGAAAATTAAGTCAATAAAACAATTGATTGCACAGTTTTGAAGGACCAGAGCCTTCCAATCTACAGCTGCGTACCGAAAGTTTGTTCACCTACATGTATATCTGTGTGCATGTATCATGCAAATTGACGATCATTGTCAAGTCCAAAAAGTACATCTCATACGATGACAATGAATCATCATATATCAATGAGTAAATTAATCATTCTCAAACGTATCCTTCGACCGTCATGTCAGTGGCGAATGTTCATGAAATTTGGCATAATGAAATAGACAAAAGGGGGCACATTTAGAAATTCCAAATTTCCTTAATTTTCGAAAGAACAATTCATATTGACTAAATTAGAAAAGAATGTGATCAAAAATACATTGCGGGGGTTGCAAGGGGTGCTGAAAATAATAAGCGCCCGGGCGTACATGATATTCGCACTGTAACACACAAGTAGGTGAAAAAACTTCCGGTATGCAGCTGTATTGCACAGTTGGATCTCTGAGTCTGGGCAATGACAAAGCTTCACAAGTTTCAGATAGTGTACACAGGTCTTGAACTTCTCGCCATGCTTTGCTGTTCCCTCGCTGGTTCCTCGCTGGTTCCTCGCTGGTTCCTCGCTGACAAATCAGTTCGTCCATAAAAGATGACTGCAGATAATCTTAAAAGATCTTACTTCAAAGTGCATCAGTCCACAAAAAGTTGAACTTGAGTTGCCCGGGAGTCTTTCAGACAAGTTTTCTCCGCCGAGTGACAAACACACGTCTTCTTCATCGATGGCGAAGTTTGTGGCCATGGCGACAGTTGGAATGACGATAGACATGACTGTATTTGTTGTCGACCTGAATTAAAGAAACTGACTTCTAATTCGCGTCTTTCTCTCAAAGGTTACAATTAAATACATCTCAACGTCTTCCAAATGTGCTTATATTTAACAGAGAAGCTGTGGGCGGGGCTAACACCTACAAAACACCTGCGTCATAGATGAGCAAGGTTTATCCTGTTTATTGATTGGCTGAGAAATTATCCCGTTAAGACTCCATGTGCGACTGCCACGTGACCATAGGCATAACCTGCATAGTCCCATAGACCCATATATGTGACCCTCCATCAAAACCCCCTATAGTGCCATAGGAGCATTTATGGTACCAAACTATGACCCCACTAACTTCATTGCTATTTAAAAAAATATATAGATCAAATCAAGTTGACAATAAATTTGGCAGAAACCCTGTCAACTATAAGCTTCAATTTGATACCACTTTTGTGCAATATAACTAAATATTAACAGAGATATCATGAATTTGACAAACAAATGGTGCCATTGTCTACCTCTCTACATTATATATCTAAAGGTATACAAGTATTACGGTAAAAGAACAATGTAACAAAAACAACCAAATTCACCAAAACAATCTACAGTGTGTCTAGTTTTGAAACCACATGCTAATAAGTAAAAAAAGACTTTCAAGTTAACAAGAACGGACCCTGCAACCCATAACCAAGAAAAAATGTCGGCTTTGATTTATGGCTATCTATGTTGGGACTACAGGAAAACCGCTATGATGCAAAACCAGCGCCCCGTTCAATAGGTGCGAGCGCTTAAATTGCTCAATGTAGCGCTCAATGTAGCGCTCAATGAGCGCTTCTTCTCTCTTGAACGACACAGTGCAAATTCCTCTAAGTTTGCTCGCCTTGCTACGTAGCGCTACATTGAGCAATCGCGTTCAAGATAGGTTTAAAACCTATCTTGAACACGGCACTGTATCAGGATATTTGTATGAAATGTACATAGCAAATAAAACACGAATTAATTGTACAGAAATAAATTTCATACAAGAAAATGCAACTCAGCAAGTAGAAACATGTATAAAACATGCCAAATAGTATATTGGAAATTCGGGTATCGACCATTGTTTACTCCAATTGAAATGGAAACAAAATGGCCTGTCAACTTGGCTAGCGAGGCGGGCATGCCTAATGATCATTATGATATTTTGATACATTAACGATTTGTTTCACGAAAAAGAATGGCAGAATATTTTGCTTAAATTTATTTTTAGATCTGTAGGTGAATTCTACAGTGTAAACCATCGTATGTCACAGTGATACAGCTTGTGTCAAATCAAGTAAAAATTTCGTATCAATGAAAAATTTGGCTGAACTAAATAAAGTTACTACACGATTCATGATTTCAATATTTTGCTGTCCCGTTGTAAAAGTGGAACAAAATGACAACATTACCTGAAAATACTATCAAAAGATAGGATTTGTATATTTGTTTATGTTTCTGTCCGTGATTTTCTTGTTTGATGCGTTCAACACAGTAAAACTGTACCTCGCGGGCCTTTGTTGACAAAATGGCGATGACACTGCAGATACCACTTTCCGGAAATCTTATTCCAATTAACTAATATGCTACGGACATTTGATGGATATAATAAAATTAATAATGATATTCATTGAACTTTATAATTTATGTTCGCTTTTATATTTACTATTTATATCAGAAACTGTATCGAACTGCAAATGTCATCAGTTCAAATGGTCTTTTGTCATCCACTCGGAAGTTCTCCAGTTCCAAAAGGTCTGTATGCATATGCCATGACATGTAATTCTATGGAAATGACGTCACCGTCCGAATACTTTTTGCACGACTCTGTAGCTACGGTCAAAGGTTACTTCGGGCCGTGGTGTAAGTAATAGATACATGATGACACAAGTGGTGTATACAACATATCATCGAGCTATCGAGAGGGGGCATTTTTTATACTCTTAAGATTTTGACACCCTTAGAAACGACATAATGTATGTCAACTCTTTTAGTTTTCCAAAATGAAATAACCTAATATTAATATATGTAGATCAGACAAAGATAATATGCCGTCAGTAAGTATCATACATGTAGGTTTGTTTCTTGTGTATTTTGTATTAATAACATTAGCTATTTTGCCAAAAAACCTTTTCCTAAATATATTCATATTTGTAATTTAGAGAACAGGACACGGTTTTCAGCAAGATGTTAGATTTGCAAACATAAACAAAACACACATTGGCATTAAGCCTATATGAACATTTAAACACATTTCAGTGTATGGAAATATTGCGGAAATGAACAGTACCCAAATTTGGATACTGTTCATTTCCGCAATATTTCCTCAGTTGAAATGTAGTTGTAATTCCGGATGAGGAAATGATGTGGAAATCTGTCCTATCAAAAAATATTTTAATTTACTGCTGTTGGAAACACAATGGAAATATGCAAAAGCAGTTTCCATCTAAAAAACGCAATGGAAATAAACACATGACTATTTCCATTGCGGAAATGAAGCGGAAACGGATAACTTCATTTCAGGACAGCGGAAACGTTGCGGAAATCTATATTATCCTAAATCCGTTTCATTTCCGCAACAATAGAAATGAATTTATTTTATCTGTGCGTGTTTGCTGGGTACTCAATGTACTCAACTTTAAACAATGTATATGAAAGAAGCCACTTTACTGTAAATGTATTTACTTATAGTAAATACGGTATTATGAGAGTACTTCCGCAGGCAGGTGCATTCAATGCACGTGAAGGACGTGCGGTCGTGGTCACGTGGCAGAGGTTAAAGACCAACAAACCTCGACCATATCACTTTTCGGTTTTTATTCAAGCATATTCAAAGATGACGAGGATTCCACTTGAAATTTGTCAATTCAACCAATAAACACCTTTTGTTTAAGAAATAAAGTTCGCTGTACCCCAATGTGTTTTGTAATAAAGTATAGTTTTGCCCTGAACTATTATAGTTAAAGTACGAGGACGGTAGTCCGAGTACTTTGACGTTAAGCAATGGAGGTAAGTAATGGAGGTAAGTAATGGATAACACCCTCATCCTCGGGCGTTCTAGCAAAGAGAGGCATCTGCCTGAGGAAGACCCTCGTGGGCTGACGCGCCCTCGGGTCATCCCTAGGGCAAAGGCCTCTCTTTGCTAGAACGCCCCCGCATTCAGGTGTTATCCATTACTTGCCTCCATCTGCGCAGGTCGGTTATCCCATAATCACTATGGTCCGTTATGAAATATTCAACCTACGGAAACAAATGGACTTATAATATTTGGTGATTTTGTCAAATTAGAAATGAAAATTGTGTAAGTAAAGTGGGATTCGAACCCTAGACCCCTATATGAGAGTGGGAGAAAGCTCGATAGCCAAAAGCTTTAAGGTTGAAAGTTGGAACTTTGAGGAGATCTTTGCTGTATGAACGGAGATTACGGGGCTGTGATTGAGAGGTCAGCATGTCGGCCATTTACTGAGCAGATAGACCACATTTTGCCTTGAATGTCAAACATAGAATTTTGAAGTCTACCCTGGCCTTAATGGGTAGCCAGAGTAGCTCCTTCAATACTGGCTTTATGTGACAGTGCTTTGGGAGACGACAAATAATGCGTGCAGCTGAATTTTGGATTTTCTGCAGTTTATCAATAGGTTTCTGGCTTATTCCGAATAAAATACTGTTGCAGTAGTCCAACCGCGATGTTATTAAGGCTCTGACAAGGGCATGAGTCACATCTGCTGTGAGGTAATGGCGGATGTTGCCAATGGACTTCAGGTGAAAACAGGTCTTAGAAATATTATTAACTTGAGCTTCCATTGTGAGGGACGAGTCAAGGTAGACACCAAGATATTTCACGGGAGATTGGATGTTGATTGTTGCATCAGCTATTGTCAGTGCAATCTGTTTGAGTTGATGGTTTGTTCCGATGAAAATGGCTTCAGTTTTAGTGTCGTTTAGTTTCAGCATATGATCTGTCATCGAAGATTTAATGGCTGCAGTACAATTCCAAATTTGCCGGAAACTGGTTGCATGATCAGTAGATCTAGCCTTTAGTAGTTGTTTGTCGTCAGCATGTGTGATGGAGCATTTCATTCATCTCATTCTTACAGTGGTCATTTAGTGGTCAGTCGGGTACAACTAACCAGCAGCATCCAGCAACTGAAAAGAGTCTTTCTGGCCTGCTTGAAGCTGGTCCCACAATCTGATGAGACGGTTTTCTTTCTCCCGAAAAACTCGCTTTCTGCTCTGGGGAGCAACACCGAAGTCAATTTGCCCCATCTTGGCTGATTTAGATTTTTCAATCTGTTTGATCAGTTCGACGAATCGGTAGATGTTCGGGTGATGATGAGGCAGTGTCTTGTTCAGGCGGTAGTGGAAGCCTGGTATGGTATGTCGTCTGTGCCGGCACAGGGTACTGCTCAGATTGGTATATGATGGTAGATGAGGTACAAGGTCAGGATCTTGTTGGGCAGGAGTGGAGTTGCTGACATGGTTTCCAACTGTAGTAACTCTACCCTGGCAAGTCTTAACAACACACTTCCAATTGATACAGTGTTCCTTTGTCGAGTTCTTGTTGTGAAGGTAACCATCGAACGGATGCTGAACAAATCCGATGTTGTTACAAGCACGGGAGTCGCATCAATAGATGTTGTAAATGAAAACAACAATGCTGTGATGCTGTAAAAACTGTAATATGCATGTGGGGGATTAGCTATTGTCTGTTTCAGGGCTGATCGTTACATGCGTTTGAACTGTGCATACATTGATGACAGTAGTAAAACAAGATTCAATATTATTCAATATTTTATTCAACATTTATATCGATAAACCACGTATTTTAAATTCACAGAAATTACATACAGAAAATAGATAGATTAATAGCACTATCACATGGACATAGCACAATCAAAAGTGCTTCATGTATAACAGTGAAAAGTTTATTGTAGGTCGACTCTTTCTTGTCAGGAAGCAGAGCATATACTAAAGGGAACAAGACACCGTCGATCATCGCATGGACAGTGTACAGTTGACAGAACAGGGACGGTGCTGACTGGAAGGTACCATCGCAGAACCAGGTGTCAGCAGCACTCAGATGTCGCATGTTGTCACTTGTGGCAAATACGATGATCTTGTCGTTGTCGCCATCTTCTTTGAGAACAAAGTTGTCCCCAAATGTGGTCTGGCGCCAAGGTCCTTCCAGGTTGATATCTTCACGTCTGGCAGGAAGAGCAGGCAGCAGCTTCTGTCGTTCACGGAGAGATGATGAACCCCCATTTGTCACACCATTTTTAGGCACCATCGAGAGATTCCTGCAGCAATGTTCTAATTTTGGAAATCTCTCGGTGTCTCACCCAAACTGCTCCATCATCAGCAAACTTTGAGGTGTTGATATATTTGTGTTTATGTACATGTTCTAAGAGATCGTCTATCATAATGTTGAAAAGTGTCGGGCTGATAATGCTTCCCTGAGGAGTGCCATTATCTAAACTGTGTCCCCAACCAACACTGATATGGATCGATTCTCCAGGAAACTTTGAACATAATTTGCCATTTTCCCTTTTATACCAACATTCTCAAGTTTAGAGGAGTCCATCATGCCATACCATGTCAAAAGCCTTGCTAAAATCAATAAAGACAGCAGCTAGATATTCTTTTCTTAGTTGCACAGTCTTTATGTCACTGTCCAGGCGCAGAATATGGTCAAGACAAGAACGTTGAGGTCGAAACCCTCTCTGGTCATGAGATAGCTGCCCTTGTGACTCTAAGTAGTAACTGAAGACGTCGCTCATTTTTATAGTCTGTTAAATTGGTCAAATTCATTACTTTATTAAACACAGTTCACTCAGATATCCAAGGCACTCGTTAAACACAGTTCACCCAATTAGGTGGGTTTTAATCAAATTCATTACTATATTAAACACAGTTCACTCAATTAGGTGAACATATTTCAGCGACAGATTATAATCCCCCAACACTGTCTCGGTTTATACTTATTTTAGGAAACTCGCATAGGTGTTTGACACCCATCACTCATGAATACTTTTTAATAAGTTATCGACTTTCGCAAATAGCATCTTTTAATTAAAAATGAAATTATTTATATTAGTATGTTAGTTGTCATGGTAATATATTCGGGGGAGTGACAACCATTATTGGTACAGACCTATACAGCAACTTCTTAATTACACTGTAGCACGTTTTTTTAAATCTATGAAAATATCACAGTTTATTTTTACTTAAGGGATGGCCAAAATATATTATTTTCTTTTGAATTCTTTACTGTAATTGGTTCAATAGACTATTTTGTGAGACCAAAAAAATTTTAAGGGACGGGATGTTAACATTCGCTAACTATTTACATTAACACGCACTTGGGAATCGGTCAGTCAATCTGTTATATCTACAACAACACCTCCATCGACAACATCGCATCTCCTGCGCAGATGTTAATGGGTAGGCGTCTACGCTCAGTCTTCTTATCAACTAGCTCAAGCCGAGAGATGTTCACTAAGCGATGACCAAGTCTAAGTTGCAACAGAAGCAGTGCTACGACGAGAAGGCAAAGCCACTGCCAGAGCTTAGCGTTCACCAACCGGTTCGAACCAGATTTCCAAATGAAATCATCAGTGGTCAGCAAATATGTCATCCAAACTGAAGGTTGGACTAACTATAGGCGTAACCGCAGTCATCAATCAGAACTAATCGTCCACGGCGCTGTGTGATCGAAATCAACCTAGCAGACTGACACAATGTTCTGACAGTGACCCTACTGTAAAGCCAACAACAGACGCTGACTCGCAGTCACTCTACACTACTAGAAGTGGCCGCCTAGTGAAACCGAGGACCCTGATGGACTTGTAAATACCCATGTGTTTCCCCATCTACCCACGGCAAGGTGAAAACGTATCGAAATAAATTCTATTCATTGTTTACCTTGCCCTCAGCAGCACAGAAAACTGTGCAACTAAGTGTGACAGGGCATATTTCATATAATGCCTCTATCATCAAGAATTATGGTCATCATTTCATCATTTCATCAATTCATTATGTGTTAAATGTTCATTGTCCCAAATTGTCTGTGTTTGCCGTTGAACGCCGCCTCTTAACATTCCCACCTTTTCTCTTCTGTTTCTGGAGCCTTGTCAACAAGGATTTCCCTTCACTTCTGATCTATTTTTAGCTGTCTTCCCCAACTGGTGGGCTTTCCCTATTCTATTTATAGGTCACATCAAAGGATTCCTTTGATGTGTTACCTGTCTCCTAATTGGCCACTGTGTCCTCTGTCCTCACTTCCTTTGCCTACCTGTTTTCCACCTCACTCCAATTGCTGTTGTTGAGGTGGAAACATCATTTCCCTATTACAGGTATGGCCATTTCTTAATCTATTTCAATCCGCCTCATGACTTTATAAATTTCTTTAATAAGGTGCATAATGTCTTTAAACATAATCTTTGTAATTTATTAAAGTAATATTTAAATGATAATATATATATTTTAGTGAATAAATTGATAGTTTGAATAAACATGACTAAACCATGTGCTTTTACAATAATGTAATTTCAAAGTGTAGAATTAGTATTTAATTATTTGAATTCTCTGTGATATATTTGTGGCAATACAAATGTGATATTTAAATTATTTGATATTAATTGTTTAAAATATTATTTATATGATTGTTCAATTTTATGACTCCAATTGCTGTTGTTGAGGTGGAAACATCATTTCCCTATTACAGATATACCTCAGCAACAGCCTCATCAATAAATTTCATATATCATCCACATTCACATCGTTCTGTCATCTTGATCAACGCGGCCCAGTGCCGAAC